>CM039598.1:41001614-42350735 GCA_022457205.1 Saccharum spontaneum | reverse complement strand
TTTTTGAGGTAGGGGATTATGTCTACTTGAAAGTGTCACCCATGAGAAGTGTGAAGAGATTTAACATGAAGGGTAAATTGGCACCAAGATATATTGGACCTTTCAAGATTATAGAGAGACGTGGTGAAGTGGCATATCAATTGGAATTACCCGAGAGTCTGGCAGGTGTACATGATGTGTTCCATGTGTCTCAATTGAAGAAATGTTTACGAGTACCAGAGGAACAGATTTCGATAGAGGAACTCACTGTTAAGGAGGATCTTACATATGAGGAGTTTCCGATTAGAATTTTGGAGACTGCGGACAGAGTCACAAGAAGTAGAACAATCAAAATGTGTAAAGTACAGTGGAATCGGTATACCGCAGAAGAGGCTACTTGGGAACGAGAAGAGGATCTGAGGAAAACTTACCCGCAACTGTTTGAGTAAGCATCGGTCGAATCTCGGGACGAGATTCATTTTAAGGGGGGTAGAATTGTAACACCCTAAAATTTGAAGAGAAGAAAAATAGGGAAAATGTGATTTTTATATTTATTTTTGTGAAGCATGCAACTTTAGAATAAGAATAATTTTATAAACTTAAAATCAAATATAAGGGTAGAAACATGATTGAGCATTCATGCTGCTGCATTTGGAGTTTTGTATTGAGTGGTTTAAATCAAATTCAAATTTGATTTGAAAATCATTTGAAAAATGGATTTGAAAAAAATTGGAGAAAAGAGTAAGTTTGTTTCTTTCGGTTTTCGGCCCAGCGCTCGTCTCGGCCTGCTAGCGGCGGCCTGCTTCTTTCCCCCAACGCGCGGCCCACCTCCTCCTCCCGATCGCCCGCGTGGGCCGAGCCGCGGCTGCCGGCCCAGAACGCGTGAGCGCTTTCCTTCTCCCGTTCCAGTCGCTGACGACGCGGGCCCACGCGTCAGTCGCGTCCCCTTCCCCAAGTCGCCGGCTTCGGTGCTTTCCATGTTCACCGATCCGAATCCACCGTCGAATCCCTCTCCTTCCTTAGTTAGCGACCCCTCCGGACTATAAAAACGGAGCCGTCGTCCCTCCCCGCTCCACATCCAACCCTAAACCGCAGCTACATCGCCTCGGGGTGGCTACACCCGAAGCACCGCCTCCACCGTCCGCCCCTTCGAGCCGTGCGAGCTCATTGCTTCATCTCCGGCCACGAGTTTGCCCTAGGTAAGATCGCGTTGGAGTTATCTACCTATCGGTACTCTTGTTTCGCGATTTCGTGTACCGTGGCGAGTTTTGGCATGATCCGGCCATGGCGCCGCCTCGGAGGGTCGCCGTCGGGCCCTATTCCGGCCGGAGCGCCGCTCGTCCCCTCCCCCGATCGATCTGGTCCGTCCGTTTTGAATCGGACGGCTCGTATTTGTAGATAACGGTTCGGCTGGTAATTTTGTTAAAGAGCCCCTGGGGTTTTCAAATATCTAACCCGCAATCCAAAGCGTAAACCGGGAAAATACGTTTTGATTAAATAAAAACGTAATTCGTTTCGGAAAAAGAAAAATACGCTTTCTCATATTTACAGTTTTGCCACTCAGTTTGTTTTAGCCGTAAAATCTTCGTTTTAACTCCGATTTGATCCATTCAAATTGCGTTAGATTCATATTTGCGAGCTCTATCTAATGATACAACTGTACAGTAGGTTTGGATTAATTTATTTTCGAGTTTTAATTAAAGTATTTATTTTTCTATAGAAAATCTTTGGAAATTCATAACTTTGTCGTTTTAGCTCCGTTTTTCGTGATCTTCGCGTCTGTGTGATCCTAGCGAGTTGTAGATTCGTTTTAAAGACTTTTTATCTTATTTTCTTACTGTTGGTGTATTGTTCTAATTATAGCCTTGTTTGTCTATGCATGATTGCCTCTGGATGTGTGTTGTTGATAATGGTTGATCGAGTATAGACGGTGAGCAATTCGTTGGAGATCAAGAGCCTTACTACGAGCAAGATCTTCAGGACCAGTTTGAGCAAGGCAAGTATAGCATGGGATTATCCTTGTTGTCCTATTCACCTTATGCAATTAATATCATTATGCATTTATTCCTTGTTAAGGATGACTTAGTGATTGATCCTATACCTTAGTACCCATTGTGATGCATTGATTAGTATGGCTAGTGCTTAAACATGGACTATGATCATGTAAATTGATTAGAGGAATATGCAACAAACATTAAAATATGATTTTGATTATTGTTTAAAGGGGATTAGAGCATGTGTGTTACTTTTGATGCTCTAATTGCTCTCCATAAGGACTCATCTATAAGCGATAAACCGGGATTTACAGTACAACTGTGGGGGCTATATGGCTCTGGCTTTAGTCATATAGAAGGACCTTTTCTAGCTTGTTAGAGGTAACCTTTTTGGCGTAAGAATGACTTGACGAATCGGGTATAGTGCGGCCTCTGTCCTTATGTGTATAGGCTGCGGGTTATTGTGCCATTTGGAAGGGGGGCTCTACATCTGTTTGCCGAGTGAATCTAATGGCCCTAACTTGTTAGACGAACCTTCGAAAGACTTCATAGTGTTTACCCTGCCTGCTCACCTTGGTAGTGTTTTGGGAGTAATTAACCCGGGCATTTGGGTAACACGACTCACAGTGAAAGTGTACAACCTCTGCAGAGTGTAGAACTGTTATAACAGCCGTGCTCACGGTCACGAGTGGCCTTGGACCCTTATGGAATAGTTGAATAATTGTTTATGTTATGTTTTTGCTATTCATTAATCATTTCACATGGATCATATGTTTATTGTTTACATTGAGACCTTTTGATGCTATTGATATGCTAAAATCATGTTAACTAAAAGCTACATGCTGATAAACCAATGATTATGCTTTTTTGAGCCTCATGAACCCCATGTTACACTTGTTGAGTACGAGATGTACTTACGCTTGTTTATTTCTCTTATTTGGATAAAAATCCCGGATGGGTAACAGATGGAGGTAATAGCGACTACTACGCCTACTTCCCTAAGGATTACTAGTCTTGCTGTCAACCAGTCAATGTACCTGTGACTGGAGCTACCACGAGAGATTTTTATTTACACTTCCGCTACATTTGTGTTAAGACTAAGTGTTTAAATATCGTGATGTAATAACATTTGCCATGATACTTCTGTTATAATTTGTGAACTTATGTGTGATTGATCTCTGGGCGCACATAAGGGTAAGCATTCCATTTGGTCGATAAATGGGTGTGACACACATTAATTCTATTAGACACAGAATCATTGGATCCTAAAAATTCTCACAATAATCAGAAACATCCGGCCTTTAATTTGGGAGATTGAAATATTTATCGCCAATAATAGCCATTGGATCTGTTGTGACATGGAAAAAAATTACCCACCTCTGCCATTATGAAAAACAAATAAAATAACCCCCTAATTGTACATCTCAGTTACCCACCTTTGCCATTTGAAAGATAATTCAAAATAACCCCTAAATTTGTATACAAACTACCCGCATCTGCCATTACTAGTAAGAGGCCCCAACAAAAGTCACCATTTTAGTTCTCTCGAAAGCAATAGGAAAAAGATAAATCATAGAAAATAATCGAAAACATCTAGCCTTTAATCATCCTTCACAATAATTATTGGATCTACTATAATTTAGAAAAAAATACCCACCTTTGCCATTGAAAAATATATAAAAATAACCCCTATTTTACATCTAAATTACCCACTTTTGCTATTATGAAAGATAATTTAAAATAACCTCCTAAATGTGTATATAAATTACCTACATATGCCATTATAATCCACTAAATTTGCATCTAAATTACCCATCTTTGTCATTATGAAACATAATTCAATATAAATCCTAACTTTACATATAAATTACCAACCTTTGTCACTATGAAAGATAGTTTAAAATAACCCACTAACTTTGTATCTAAATTACCAGATCTCACATTGTGAAATATAATTTAAAATACCCTAAACGATTTTATACGCGCCTTTGTCATTATAAAACATAATGCAAAATAACCTGATCCTATGTTTGTATTCAACCAACCCATATATGCCTTTACGGGTGCAGCGTTTAGATGTAGGACGAACAAATGTCAATAGGAGTCATTTACCCTGTAATTATATAGTAGATTATCTAGATGTTTAAGAGTCTTACTGAAAAAAGTATCAAAGTTTTAGGGGAATATATGTCAAAGAAAAATAATCATCTCTGTCCTGGACGGTTTTTATTTTTCGCCCAGAACAACATAAATCATCGTATTATTATTTTCATTGATATCGGTCATCCAAGCAGTGATTTAGAGTTATGTGTAATGTGTGAACTATAGTATTTTACAAAGGTATTAGACGTATAAGAGCATCTCCAAGAGCTTTTCTAAAATTTAAATCATCATTTGAAGAGTCATTTGAGTAAAAACTGTTTTCTATATCTTTGTACTCTCGAACAATTTTTCTATATCTTATGCACGGTCTAGAGAGTCATGCTCGCTCTCTATCTTTGGAGAGCGAGAAATCCGAAATATAAGGTATCTATATTCGGATATCCAATTGAAAAGACTGTTGAAGGATGTTTTTTTTTACCAAAATCTCTACTCCTGAACGATATGAAAAGTCTCTATTGGAGATGCTTTGATATACCAAACTTTGAAACAGGTCCAAACTGCTGTCCGAATTCGTGGGGCCTTGTTTCTTGCCTAATAAATGTGCATTTTTCCAGTGTGCGACGCCCATTCAGGTGCTCTGAGGATCGGAGCACCCTCTATGCTACAAAAGAGAGGTCAAGTCGGCGTGGAGTACAGCAGGTGCAAATACAACACAGAGCTCGCGCGCTTGCTTTCCAAAAAGCAAAGCAAGACTGGCCGAGCTAGCTAGGCAACACCAGCCGTTCTTTGGCGGCCCTCCTCCTAATGCTTGCATTAGCAAATTCTAGTCAGACCACCACCACCAACAGGCCCCTCTTTATTAAACGCAGCGTCCAGAACCATGGTCAAAACAAGTCTAAAACAAGCTGCTAGCTAGCTGTCCTCACGCAATAAGCAGCCGCATTCTGCGTCTCCTTTTGTTACACTTTATTGCTTGATATTTTATAATACATATAAAACCGATTGTTTTTGTTGGACCACAGTATGTAAACCCGGAAAAAGTGCATGATATTTTCTGCTTAGCTTCATCCCTGAATGCTGGAGGAGAGCATGAAGAAATATCTTGAGTTTTATGTGTTCTTGAAGACACTGAAAATTATGGAAGCAAGCAAGGCCAATGACGTGTGCCGGCCAGTAACGGATCCGCACATACAGCCGGTGGTGCTTACTTGTAGAACGTGCCTGGCACACTTCTTCATCAGACCATGCAAGTAACCACGTCCCTGCTGACTCCCTGTACCTTATTGATAACTGTTTCGACATCTTATATTCCGTGTTTATAGACATATTTTTCATGTAATAATTTACGATAACCTCGGATGAACTTATCTCTCATATGCCGTGTTATAAGACAACAAGCAGTTATAGCAAGCTGCGGTGTCATCTGGTCTAGCTGTCGTGACGCATACAAAATGTGGAGAAACAAGAAACTGATGAAAACCCACGATATATATATATATATATATATATATATATATATATATATATTGAGATAAAAATTGCCACATGTAAATTGTAAGTTAAGGACTGGTCACAGATCGTCCATATATAGAGAAAAGATAAGTGCCCTTAGCACATGACCTTTCATTCACTGTAGAGCTAAGACTCCTACTATCTTACATGATGTCTGCTAGATCCTACCTAAGTACCTAGCTAGGACAACAACTTGCCGTGCTGTGCAGTGCACAACAATTTTTCATAAATAAAACAGTGCGAATGAGCTAGGAAAGAATTGTGAAAACAAAAGGAAGTGGATGTTGAATGCCACCTTTATGTCATGCTGATGGTTATCTTGTTTCCAGGCTGGCTTATTCAATCTCCTGGCTGTAGTTGATTAGGACCAATACGGTTGAGTGTGTGCTATTGGTGTCGTCCAGGGGTCACACACCATACTGCATGTGTGCCTTTTCGGCTGGAGCTTCCTTCCTGCCTGCTACCACTATATAAACCCCCTCCAAGGTCTCTGCTACCATCAAGCTTTCAGGCAAGCAATTCGAGTAGTAGTTGTCACCTAGCTCCTCTCTTCGTTCTCATCGAGAAGAAGGATCAAAGTGCTCATAAGCAAGCTACCAGCAGCTTGGCATAGAAATCCTTGGCCAAGCTAGCCTACTGATCTATACAAACTCCTCATATAATCCTCATAAACGCTCATACCACAGCAAAGATCTCCAAATGGCTGGCCTGTCTCTACAGCATCCCATGGCCTTTGCCTTCGGGCTCCTCGGTATATTGTCTATCTTTCTGTTGTTCCTCTTTTTCTTCTTTCACTGTAAGTGTGCTTTCCAGGAAAATGAACCCCTACTACATAGCTAGGAACATGTGTGCTTGCCAAAATATGGTTACTGTTGTCACAGCATCCTATAATCCTTCCCATTTAATCCCCACCCCACCCCACCCCACCCCCGCATGTAGAGGCACAAGCTATTTCCTTTGCTTGTCGTACCATAAACAAGAATTTCATTAAACACGTCATTGGGTGGAAGGGAGATATAGATATTTTTAGAGAAAGGGAAAGAGATATAGATATATAATATATATGCATGCTATGGTGCCTGTCCATTTAGTGCAGAAAAGAGAAAAAGAGAAAGAGCGGGGGCTCCAATCTAGTATCTTTGTTGCCTGCCTCGCGTCTGGTGTGCGTGACATCACAAAGCGCGCACATTAAAGGGACCAATCGATGGTTATCGAACTTAATTAAAGGATAGCTGCAACGTACGTACTTGCAAGTGTCATGCTCGATCATGCAAAGAGCTCGATCGAGCTCCCCAGCAGATTTCTTTCTGATGCCTCGCTCGCTCCCTTTTGTTAATTTTGTTTGTTTGGCGGTGCTGTTTGTGTTTGCAGGCAACATCATCTCCTTCATGACCTACCTGGCCCCACTGTAAGCCCCTCTCTGTTCTCTGTCTCTAGCTCAGCTTCGTGGGCGTGCTGATCTGACCGTGTGATTCATGCAGGCCGACGTTCTACCGGATCTACAAGAGCAAGTCGACGCAGGGGTTCCAGTCGGTGCCGTACGTGGTGGCCCTTTTCAGCGCCATGCTGTGGATCTACTACGCGCTGCTCAAGTCCAACGAGTTCCTGCTCATCACCATCAACTCCGCCGGCTGCGTCATCGAGACCCTCTACATCGTCATGTACCTCCTCTACGCGCCCAAGAAAGCAAAGGTCCGTCGTCGTCGTCGTTTGCTCCTTTGGTGTCGATGGTGATGTTCCGGCCGGCAAGCTCATCCTCACCACCCATGCATGCATTCACAGCTGTTCACGGCCAAGATCCTTCTCCTCCTGAACGTGGGCGTGTTCGGACTCATCCTCCTCCTCACGCTGCTGCTCTCCGCCGGACAGCACCGCGTCGTCGTCCTCGGCTGGGTCTGCGTCGCCTTCTCCGTCAGCGTCTTCGTCGCGCCACTCAGCATCATCGTGCGTACCCAACAACAACTAACCACATATAGGAGTACCTCTATAGCTAGCTATCTGGTCATCAGTCCACTTACGTACAACTCTTTGGTGGCTTCGATCTGCAGCGTCAGGTGGTGCGCACAAGGAGCGTGGAGTTCATGCCCTTCTCGCTCTCCCTCTCCCTCACCGTCAGCGCCGTCGTCTGGTTCCTCTACGGCCTGCTCATCAAGGACAAATACGTCGCCGTAAGTAAACCAACTAAAGCTAGCTTTATTTCAGCAAGCAAACCGCCGCTGGATAAGGAAACAGAGATCACTACTAACAAGTTGTTGTGCATGTGGCTTTTGTTTGTTGCATGTATCAGCTGCCAAACGTGCTCGGCTTCAGCTTCGGTGTCGTCCAGATGGGCCTGTACGCGCTCTACCGCAACGCGACGCCCAGGATGCCCGCCAAGGAGCTGGCCGACGACGACGCCAAGGAGGCGACGATGTCGGTTGACGACAGCACCCTCAAGGTGCCCGGCGAGCATGTGGTGACCATTGCCAAGCTGACCGCAGCACCTGCCGGGGCCCTGCAGCCCCCGGAGGAGGCCAAGGACAAGGCCAAGCCGGCGGAGAACGGGACGGCGGCGAGCCCAGGACGCAACGCCGACCAAGTCTAGATTCCTCGCTCAGGACAAGCGTATGATGTGTATCCGGGTAGGTCATAAATTAAGGCCGCACGCGAAGTGGGCAAGTCGTGTGTGTGCCTGCGCAGTACTGGCACTACGTACACGCACGCGCGCGCACATGATCGAGCTGCTGTGAAAAGGGCCGGATGAAGACGAGACTGAGAGAACTAGAAAGGGGCTAGGTCTCGCCCCGGGTCGTCGTAGTTTGCGTCTGTTGCTGCTGTTGTTTCATTTCGTTCTCGCCCATTGCATGTATTAATTTTAGCTTGTTATTATTGTAGTTATTGTCAATTATCGTGTCCGTCACCTTCCATGTAATAAGAATATATACAAATGGTCCTATTAAAGCTAAGATTTCATTTTTCTGTCAAAGTGATTTGTCTGTTATTTGAAGTTTCGTTAATTATGTTGTATATGTTTCACATGTTTCATTTTTTTTAAACCCTAAAAAAGATCTAGGGATTTGATAGCGTGTGCGGACCTCCACTTTGGCGATGAAGCACAATTATTAGGAGCAACGTCCTTCTTCCGCCTTTTCTGCATTTCTTCCGGGCCAAAACTCCAAACTAGCGTGGGCTTTTAATTTGGCAGGTTTCCTTGTCTACTAGTAGTACTACTACTGCCCTTCACATGTTGGGCCCCTTTTTCTAACGGAACACGCCTTTAATTTCATTTCACAGAGCATCGTGGCATGAGTTTAGAGCATCTCCAAGAGTTTGCCAAATGAGATTGGCATCCTTTCAATTTTGGCAAAATGAGAAAATTTGGGTTCCAATAGCTTGGCAAATGAGGTTGGCATTCTTGGCAACTTGCCATCCACCGGCCTCGCATGCGCAAATATGCGCGCGCGGAGCGGACTTGGCATCCGTATATACGAGAGAGGTGGAAGGGCATAAAAATAATTTTGTTTCTCTCTCAGGGTTCCTGATGTAAGTTTTTAAGAGGTGGAAGGGCATAAACATAATTTTGTTTCTCCCACAGGGTTCCTGATGTAAGTTAGATCTGGGTTTGGCAAGTGAATTATACCAAACTCTTGGAGAGAGACTGTTTTTTTACTTGGCATATCTTTTTACAACTTGGCAAAACACAAGATTTGCCAAATGAAAATTGCCAAACTCTTGGAGATGCTCTAAACTCAATATACATGCAGGCGCTTCTGTACGTGTAACCGTTTAGTACTCCCTCCGTTTCAAATTATAAGTCGCTTTGACTTTTTTAGCACATCCGATATGCATCTAGATATAATAATATATCTAGTATATCTAGATGTATAGTAAAATGAATAAACCAAAGAAGTAAAGCGGCTTATAATTTGGAACTGAGAGAGTACCTGCTACCTAGCTAGTCGCTCCTGACTGCTCGCGCTGAGCCCAAAGGTCGGCATGAAACTCACCAAGTTAGAAAATCCATATACATATTTAGGGCATGTATAATACACAAGACTAATGCATGTTTAGCTGTGAAATTTAGTCCCATGTGAGCCCAATTGTCATCCAATGCAACCACCTGGCTAGTTGTCGTAATAATGGTAGAAATGGGCTAATGGGTTGAGAAAAGACTAAAAATATCTTCATCTAGAGATAGTCCTATGCGCTTGGCGCAACCCATGGTCTTCTACACCGTCAGGATCATCATAAGGCGGAGCACGACACAAACCAAGGACACGGTCGTCAAATTGGAAGATGGGAGAGGGGGACTCAACTCAAGCACTAGCTGACCGACCAGGTCGGAGAAGCAAAACACAACTTCCTCTTTTTCTCCTCGAGTGCTCGCAAGGATTTTAATTTCGTTATCGCAAAAATTTCGGTCACCACCGAAATTACCGAATTTCGCGAAATTCGGCCGAAATTTCGCCGAAATTTTTTTAGAGAATAGGACATGAAGTATGTTGTTTCTAAAAAAGTTTAGATCTAAATAAATATTAGTATGATTTATGACTACACATCTATTGAATAGAAGAACATACAATATAATCAATAGAAAAATACAAGTCTAGAGTTATACATCACATGTATTAGAGTATTACAAAATTTCGGAGTTTTCTTTCGGCCACCACCGAAATAACCGAATTTCGCGAAATTCGGCCGAAATTTCGCCGAAATTTTGATCCCTGAGTGCTCGTGACCCAGATCCAGATCCCGTCGGCCCCCTCCCTCCTGTCTCCAGCGAGCTCGCCGCAGCAGTAGGGAGTGGGGCCCCCTTCCTAGTACTTAGTAGCTAGTAGCTGTAGCCGTAGCCTGTAGAGCAATAGAAGTCCCTGAGGTGGGTGTCTACCTGGCCGTCGCCGTCGCCGTTGCTGCTATGTACGGCCTTCCTCGGCATCTTCCTTGACCGTCGATAACGTCTCTGCCAAGGTCAGTATAAATAAAATAAATCCGTTCTCCTCCTATGTGGATCTCCCCTCCTCTACCTCCGCTCCCACCTCCACTCACCATCACCGAGACCCGTTCTTCTCCACTCCGCAACCTTCGCCGCATGCCTCCACCTCTTTCTTGTAGCCACCAGTCCTGGAGCTCCCTGCTTCAGCCAGGCAGCTCCTCCTCTGGCGTTGGTTTGACAGCTCTGCCTCCACCTGGGATTCTGGCTCGAGCCTTTTCTATCTCCGGCGTTGGCTTCGACAACATCCTTCGGTCGCCGGCGCGAATCAACTTCGATGGCTCTACAGACCCACCCTTAACCGACACTATGCGTGGTCAGTCCATCCAGGTGCAAGCATCTTCGACACCCCTGTGGCCCCTCGCCGGCAGATTCGTCCTCCTCAACGCCACCAACGCTGCTGCCTTCTTATCCAGTTGCATGACTTTGTTGTAATTTGGTGTTCTATGAAGGACCTATTTGTAAACTGGCTGCTTTTAATTATATAATATATGTTGTTGTTAAAAAAACTCAAGCACTAGTTCGACAGTGTGCAAGGAGCTTCGGGAAGGCAGCCCACTCTAGTGCGAACCTCGCATGAGGTTGGCAGCTCGTGGAGAAGAGGAAGGGGCTAGCATGTGGGCTCTATTTTCAGCAGGTAGATTAAGGCCTTGTTTGTTTCGGCCTTACGCTTTTAGCTTTGGAGCCTTTGGGTTTGGCTTTCTGAAAGCTGGCCTGTTGGAAGGCTAGCTTGTGGAAAAGCTTAGGCTATTTGTCAGCCCATCTTCTTCCACATCCAGCTTCCACAGGTTCTCGAGCAGGGGGGCGTGGGGGGAGGCACGAGGGAGGGCTATGCGACGGCGTCGGAGCTCCTAGTGGGGTGCATAGGCAGCCTAAGTACTCGAGCAGTCGGATCTCCGAGCAAAAGGGCGGCACCAAGCCACGGTGGTGTTGGGCCGGTCTGTGGCCTGAGCAGGGGTGCCAAGTGAAGCTTCGAACTGGAGAGGCGGCGGAGGATCTCCGAGCATGATGGTGGCCGCACGCCTCAGAGCACAGGGGCGGCGGAGGAGCTCCAAGTACAAGGGGTGGTGACGGACCTCTAGCGTGCGACGCTCGAGTTGTGTGGGGTGACGGCCTTGGCGGGCACCACCGCCACTGCCTCCGACGGTCGCCAGCGGCGAAGCGTCCGAGGCGTCGCGAGCGGTCGGCTGGGTCCGCGACCGCGCCGGCCTCCACCTCGGTCGCTTCCGATGCTGTGCCGGCCGTGGCCGCCCATGCGCCACCGAGTGCCACCGTGGGGGCGCCCGTGCAATGCTTCCCCGAGCACGACCCGCTTTTGGAGGCGATGTGCGCAGACGATGGCCCCGCCGCTTTCATCATCCCCTTCGACCCGATGCTGGAGGAGCTCCTAGCCGCCGCGTCCGCCCGAAGCTGTTCTGTTGAGGCCGCCCCCCGGTGCTTGCGGAGCCGCCTACGGTGCCGGCTCTCCCCCGCCTCAACCATCGGCACAGGAGCTGCCGCATATCACAGATCCTCGGGTGGGTCAGTCCGACATCGTGGTGGGCGATGTGGCCAACCCCCCGGGGTTCGCAGAGCCGTCTACGCTGGCAGCTGCCTCCTCGGCTCGGTCGTTAGCACAGGAGCTGTTGCACCTCACGCCACCTCGGGTTGCCCAACCTGACATCGAGGTCGGCGCCTGGCACGATTTGTGGATGAGGTGCGGGTCGAGTGGGAGCCGCCTCTCATTGCCTCTCCACCACGACAGAGGGTGAGGTCTAGGGGACCACTGTCTATCAAGCAAAGGAGCCGTCGGATAGCCGCCCAACCATTGGCATACATACCGGCCTCCTATCGGGGAGAGGTACTCCTCAACCAGTGGTTGGGTATCGCGCCACCGGCCAAGCCGGCTTCACCTGCGCCCAAGGGAATACTTGACGCCATGTGTACTGGGACCTTGACGTCGAGCCAGGTGGAGTCCCTTGACGCGCTGTTTCCTGCGTTCAATGGGCGCGCATGGGAGCTCTTCGTGAAAGACCCGTAGGATGCGGCGGTGCTCGCACTTTGGTTGTTCTAGTTATGTAATATCGAACCAACGAGCAGTCGGATAGGTTGGTCCGGTTCTGTGACCGCCTAGCGCCCTAGATACGCGTTGTTTGTAACGAGAACTCTATTCTTCTTAATGCAATGATACGCAAATCTTTTGCGTATTCGAGAAAAAAAGAGGCCTTGAAAATAATGTTTCGTGAACTTGGCGGTGGCAGACATGTAATTACGGACCGAAAACCAGTGGAGGCCGTCCCAAATTAGCTTTGAAGCTTTCTGTGTAAAGTTGGCTTTTGTAGGCTTTTTACCTTTGAAAAGCTCGGGCCTAGAAGCTACTTGTTTCTTTGAGCTTTTAGGGGGTTAAAGCTTCCAGAAAGCCCAAACAAATAGGCCTAACGCTAGTTACTGAGATTAGGATCTCATATAATGTAATTAACATATTTAGGAATATGAATGTGTATTTTGGAAGTTTAGATTCGAGCCAGATACGATGACTATCGACAATACATTTTACTCCTAAATATATATTTTAATAAATCACAAAGCATTCATATTTTGGCTACCGCTATCAATTTTGCATCTCTCAAAATGTGAAATTCATTCCTAATCTTGAAATGTGGGAATAATTTTAAAAAAGAACAAATGTCGTGTGAGGCACATTTTTTTAAATATGGACCGCAAAAAATAACTTTGGTACTGTGCAAAATGTCTTTACGATGAGACCCAAAATAGTCATTTTACCCCTCACTTAACACCATTAGCGTTACGACTCTGCCTCTCCCTCGCAGCTGCCCTAGCGCCGCCGCCCCCGCCTTCCACCACCGTTGGTCCCCCTTCCTTCCTCCTCCGGTATCTCACCAGAGGGCGGAAGGAGTGGGGATCCATCGTTTTTAACAAGTTCTCTAGTAGATCGAGTCCCTAAGGTTAGGGTCTCTCCATGCCAATGCAAGTTTTCTTTCTTTTTTTCACAAATTACACAAGTACAGATGCAGATGCTCAACACGCATACACACTCACCCCTATGAATACACGTACGCAAACTGTACCTCTATAAGCACCTTCGAAAGACTGTGCCAGCATATCTCGAGATTGATGAAGTCACCACAGGCACCTCGCTATCGACTGAGCTAGGCTCAGTTCGCCCATGCCAAGTTTCTTGGTATTGGGGATTTATCTCCTCCTCTCTAGCGACGGTAAGGGGGCTGGATGAAATCATTTTCTCTATGATGGCTCTGTTGAAGATGAGGACAGCAACTACGACATCAGCAACTTCATCGACATGACGACATGGAGACTTTTCTTTCTGGATGGCGATATCAAGGCGGAAATGATGTCGCTGTCATGGAATAATTTTCTCCGATCTATTCTCCGTCTGGTTGTTGTTAGATTTGGCCTAGATGAAAGACTAGAGAGAATAAGTTTCAGATCAGTCTTCCTCATTCTTTGGTGGCAGAGAAAAGAAAAAGGAAGACACAAGAAAGAAGAAGTTTCTCAACTACACCTGTAGGAATGTTGGTCATCATTTGTTGGACATCTATTCTCAGGCCTTTTGCCGAGTGTTTACCTGTGCGGTCATCCATACGAAGCATCATATATGTTTGGTTTGAGATTTGGAGCTATTGATAGCGTGGGTGCAATTTAGATGAAAATCACCCCGGCCAGCGGGTAGTACGTCACCATGTCTTCGCCAGCGCTGCCTTCAGCGTGGCAGCTGGGTGTTGCTGGCTGCCGCCACTGGCGTATGCTGCGTAGCACAAGACGACGCCGACGTCGAGGGGCGGGAGCAGGAGGTCCACGGGTATGACATTGGCAAGCGGTGCTCCTGCATCGGCAGCGCCAGCGCCACCGTTGAGACGGTTGTGATCGTCACCTCATAGCCGTCTCCGTGCTTGGTGGCGCCATTGGTGGCAGCGTGGTGCCATCGTCCTTGACCATGTTGTGAGTTCACGTGCACGTGCGAACATGTTTGGATGGAGGGAATTGTTAGAAGGGAATAAAAGTTAAGAGATGTGTGACTAAAATTCCTTTGATTGGTTGGTGGGTACGGGAGTTCTCGTGAGAAAGGGAAGAGGAATTCAAGGGCCTCAACTCTCACCTTTTAGACCCAGGGAGGGGTGGGAATTGAGTGGGAATTCATTATCAACACAAGACGAGCATCGTTGATGATAACTTATTAAGTTATGATTTCCCATTCCTAGACCCACCAAACAAACAAAGGCAGAAGAAACTCCCTCTTGAACTCTCTCTTAATTTCCGGCACATGACAAATAGGGGATTAGGAGTATAAATCAAACTCCCACATCAATTTCCTCCACTAACTCACACCTCCAATTATCATGCCCTTCCTATGAACTTGTCAAACACACCCTACAGAGATAGAGATGGGATTATATGGGACACGGCTCGGGGGGTGGCCGGGTTTATAATTATATAGGAGAGGTGGTGGTGCATGGTAGGCACTAGGCAGGCACATACTTTTTTTGAAAAGGAGGAAGGCACGTACTTACTGCAGTAATGCTTCGTAAAACGGCCACATCATTGACCCGTTCTTTCGTAGTTGTAGTTACGTACGGAATAATTTTTGAAATAGAGTGCAGGCATGTCATTCGAGAGCAGACACCAGATTAAACCCCCCAAGACGTATACCTAACACATGGGGACAATATTTAGCCCGTTAAATTCTCAATATAAGCAGCGAAGATCTAATACATATGTACGTTGATAGTAAAAAGTGGTTCGGGCAAATATTTTCGATAATGATAGGATTAAGATGTTCGGACAGACGCCTCCCTTCACCCCGGCGTCCTCATCCACTGGGAGCGCCCCAACGCCCACGCTTACGGTGGCCCTCTCTCCCACCCTAGCGAGATCCATGGAGGTGTCGCGGCAATGTTTGTAGGGGAATCGGTGGCTCTCCCTCACCCCCATGTGTGACGCCCTCTCTCACCCTGGCAACCTAGCTCCCTCCCACCCCGGCACCCATGGCTCTCCCCGGCCCCCATCCCCCACCATCGCCACCGAACCAAGCCCGGTACCGTTAGCGCTGGTGGCAGCGGTGCTCGCGCGCGCCGCTTGTGCTGGGTTGTGCTAACGCGTAGCCGCATGCCGCCAGCTCCCACCCTGTCGGTCAAAATCCACTGGCCCAGGCCTCTCTCCCCCTATGATGCAAATGTATGTTTCAATTATTTCAAACATTTCAGAGGCATGTTGCAATAGTTTCATATGATATTGCAAAAGTAGATCGAGGGATGTTGCATATGTTGCAAGTGTTTTAGAGTCATATTGCAAGTGTTTTAGAGTCATATTGCAAGCGTTTGTTCAAATTGTTTCTTCTGTTTCCAGACGTTGCTGCAAGCGTTTTGATTTGGATGTTGCATATGTTTTTGTACATATGAAGTGTTTTCAGGGGTTTTTTTGCAAGTGTTTCATACACATGTTTGGAGTGTTTTAGTTGATTCATACGTATGTTGCAAGTATTTCATCAGGATGTTTTCAAAAGTAGATCTGTTGTTGCAGCTAGTGTTTCAAACGCAAGTGTTGCATCCGAATGTTTTAAAAGTAGATCGGATGTTGCATCTTTGTCTTTGCTTTTCTGCTGCCTCACCTCTGCCTCGGTGTCTCTTCCTCCTCCTCCAGGCGTCGGCTGGCCATCTGCCGCCCCCTCTCCCTCTTCTAGATGCTGGCGTTCTCCACGTGTAGTTGGGCGGGTCGAGCAGCGCAGGCCCCGTGTAGGCGGTGCGCGGGGGGAGACAGAGTGTATAGGCGCGAGCGTCCGAACGTCTGAGCGCTAGTCCTGCCAAAATATTTTTGTTAACATAGGATACTTGGTGATCCTCCACGAGCAACAACAAATGTTGTTTTGGTTCTTAGACTACCAGAGGCGATATGATGTTTTCATCCTTGTTTTCTCAAATGAGACAGTTCTAGTTTGATGTTTGGTTAGAGGACATGATTCTCCTTGATTTTTGTTTGGTTGATGGCGCCACAGTAGTTGGAATGACTCTTTTTTTACCTTGTTAGAACCACGTATCCATGGTCCACTCCTGCCATCCCTGTCTTTTTTTCAGAGAGAATTATGAAAATGGCCTCAAAACCAATTGCGTTTAGGAAACTAGCCCTTTTTTCGAACTTAGCAATTTGGCCTCAAAGGCAAAGTTCCTTTGGAAAAAGGCCTTCCGTTACTTCTATCACGGTAGACTGTGAACTTTGGCACTGTACATCATAAAAAAGATGAGATTACCCTTCCTTACCCCTTCCTTCACGCGGTGAAGCCGCTCGCGCTCGTTTGTCCAGTCTTTGATCAAGTAAGAAAAAAAGGCAGAGCAGCGATGGAAGACGGCGCCACCCTCGTCGGCCACACCGGTGACAGGCACCGTCGCCGACCCTCGAACCTGTGGATCTCGGGTTGCCGAACCTGGATCCGCTGCGGCCCCCCAACGGCGGGGCTCCTCCCGTGGCCCGGCGTACGGCTGGCGGCGCCCTTCCTCTGCTTGTGTATGGCCGGCGGCGCCCTTCCTCTACTTACGTGCGGCCGGGGCTGGCTGGCCAGGGCGGCATGGCGCGACCCGCCGACGGTGTCGCGGCCAGCCCCCCCGGGACCGAGCAAGGGTGGCGCGGCTAGCCCCCCTCGCCGGGAGGAGGCAGGGGCGGGGCGGCCACCCCAGGGCGGCGCGGGCAGCCCCCCTCGCTGGGAGGAGGCAAGGGCAGCACGGCCGCCCCAGGGTGCCACGGTCAGCCCCCCTCGTCGAGAGGAGGCAGTGGCGGGGCGGCCAACCCAAGGCGGCGCGGGAAGCCCCCCTCGTCGAGAGGAGGCAAGGGCGACGCGGCCACCCCAGGGCAGCGCGGCCAGCTCCCCTCGCCGGGAGGATGCAGTGGTGGGGCGGCCACCCCAGGGTGGCGCGACCAGTCCCCCTCGCCAGGAGGAGGCAAGGGCGGCCACCCCAGGGTAGCGCAGCCAGCCCCCCTCGCCGGGAGGAGGCAGGGGCGGGGCAGACCCCCCAGCTGATCAAGCTCCGCTGCCGGCCCGAAGGAGGCGCCGCCGTGCTGGTGGCTCCCGCACAGCCAGGGCTAGGGCCGGTCCAGCGTGGCCAGGACGTGGAGGCCGGCGACGCTGCCTCCAGGGAGGAGGAAGCCAGCGACTCTGCCCCCTAGCCCCTTGTCCAAGAGAAGCCCAGCAACGGGGAGGGGCAGCAAGGCGAGGCAGCCATCTCGATTGACCAAGAAGGATCGATGGAAGAGTAAGTTCTCATTGTTTTGTCCTCGTAGGTGTATTTACCGATGGTCAAATTTATTTCTAAAACTGAATTTAATTTTGCATGACAGCATGGATTCCAATTATACACTTCAAATCAAATTGTTGGGTAACCGTAAGAGGTGTAGGCAAGAGTTCCAGTGTTTTAGCTTTGACATGGTTGTTGATTCGGACAAATCTAATTATAAGGACCTTCATGACTCAGTGGTAGATAAGTACCCACATGGTTATTTGGAAGTAGCTCATTTCTAGTATTATGATGAAGAATTGAAATCTTTCCCTGAAGTCAAAACTGACCAGGATTTGATGGCTATGTTTGAGAGACATTCAAAGAAAAAAGTTATTATCATGTTTGTTGTGTACCGAGGTCCTTCTGATCCATATGAGCCTGTCAATGAATGGGATTTTAGTGATGAAGCAGAGCCTACTAGAGAGGTCAACAATGCATAGGAAGAGGACGATGATGAGTACCTTAGGAACCCTGAACCAGAGAATGAATATGTAGGTGTTGATGAGGAAGATACATACCTTGATAATGTACAACCTAATGCTCTACAGGTGGTTGAGAGGATAGTTGAAGATGATGAAGGACCATCCTATGTTGTTGATGATGAAACTGATGGAGGAGGTGAGTCAGAGGATGAGGAAGAGGAGGAATGCAATGACCAAAGCTATGCTCCAAGTGTAGAACATGATCCAAACGATCCACTAATGAAAGAAGGCTCAACTTATGCAAACATGTACACATTCAAAGTGGCACTTTGTCAGCATGCAATAAAAAATCGTTTTGAGTTCAATGTGATAAAGATTGGCAAGAAGAGGTACAGGGCATATTGTTCAATGAGGGACAAAGAGAAGTGTCCATGGTGGATATATGCTGCTACAGCTATGGACGACACCACTATAGTGGTAAGGCTTTGTCCACTTGTTAAATGTGTTTACACGTTGTTTATCTCTGTTCCTAAATGTTTCTTTCATGTTTCTCATAAATGTTTAGGTGAAAAATAAACCTCCTACTCATAAGTGCTCTAGTAGAAGACTATCAAAGAAGGTGAAGAATGCAAGAAATTACTAGATTTGTGAAAAGGTGAAGGACTTCCTCATAGTGGATGCAACTTTGGGTGCAAAAGAATTGGTAAAAAAATTGAAAGAACATCATGGGCCGCAAATCCCATATCATAGAGTGTTTGAAGGTAAGAACTTAGCACTCAAACAGGGGATTGGGATGCCAGTTTTGATAATTTGTTCAAGTTCAAAGCACAAGTTGAGACATGTAGCCCTAGTAGCTTAGTCATTATTGACCACCACATGGTATATGACAAGATCAGATTTAGAAGATTTTTTAGCTTTCAAGCCATGCATAGATGGGTTCCTTGCTGCTTGTAGGCCATACCTTGCAATAGACAGTACATTCTTGACAGGCAAGTTCAAGGGGCAACTGGCCGGTGCAATTGCTGTTGACGGGCATAAATGGATGTATCTTGTTTGATTTAGAAACTACTGAGAACTAGGTTTGGTTCATGAGTCAGTTTAAAGAGGTCATAGGATCACCTAGGGGTTTAACCATATGTACTGATGCTGGACAAGCTGTGATGTCAGGGGTGGGTGTGGTTTTTCCATTTGCTGAACATAGAGAATGCATGCACCACTTGGTGACCAACTTCAAGAAAAGATATCATGGTAAGGTGTTTGATGACCACCTGTGGCCAGCAGCTTACTCATGGAGCCTGTATATGTATGGAAAACATTGGGATGCTATGCGTGCTGCAAAGCCAGCTGCAACAGATTGGCTAGATAGTACACACACAAAAAAGTGGTCAAGGAGCAAGTTCGATACCATTTGCAAGGTAGACTATGTGACCAACAACCTTGTGGAAAGTTTTAACAACTGGATTAAGGCTCACAAGTCCATGAACTTGGATGATTTCATGGACAAGCTCAGACAAATGCTCATGTCCAAGTGGAACAAAAGAAGAAAAATAGGCAAGAACCTTCAGGGCTTGATTCTACCCCACATCATTAAAGATTTGTACGAGGAGAGTAAAGAGGGGAACTTAGAAGTTCTAGAATGCTCAAAAGAGGTAGCTGAAGTTACAATGATGGGAGGAAGTGCATTTCAGTTTCTTGTTGACCTAAAAGAGAGGACACGCACTTGCAAAAAATGGGATGTTTCTGGGATTCCTTGCAAGCATGCACTAGCATTCATCACCTCCCTTGATGAATCAATAGAGAGTTATGTTGACTTATACTACTCGGTTGAGAAATTTAGAGTTGCATATAGTCAGCTTATTCCAGCTATGCCAGACAAGTCTTAGTGGCCTCAATTTAACAATGGATTTTTTTATGCACCCACCTTTATTGACACCAGTAGCTAGTAGGCCTAAAACTGAGAGGCACAAGGGTACTGGTGACAAGAAAAAGAGAAAAGGACAGCACTAGTGCCCTATTTGCTTGGACTATGGACATCATTGGCAGAGTTGCAAGAGGGGAAGACCAGAAGATATTGAAGCTATGAAAGCCATCAAGTAATAATTTGTGTACTCTTCTCTACCATCTATGTTTTTTCTTTGAAAGTACAGGCTATTCATTATATTCATTCTATTCTTATTTCAGGACAGCAGCAAAGAAGAGGGCAAGGACGACCAAATGTGCCCAAAGCTCCATTATGCCTTTGGAGGATGGACCATCGACGACCATGACATTACCCAGTAGGTTTGGTTTTCTTCTTTTCTCTCATGGTAGCATCTAATAACTTCAAATTGATTGTAAATACCATTTCTGTGATCGTAGTCAAAACTTGGTAACATCAACTAGTAACAAAAGGAGAAGTGAGGATTGTACACCTGAAACCTCTAAAGGGTATACCACATATTGCAGCAATCTCTCTACCATCATATCTTTCATTGATCCTGAATTATTTGACTATTGTGACAGCCACAACTTGGAGGTTTCAAGTAAGAAAAAGGGAAATCAAACTAACTCCAACTCTGGGCATTCAAAATTGTATGTTTATTAATTTTGAAATGAACTACATTCATCCAATTTGTTCTCCTAATCTAAGTCATTGTGAATACAAAATATTTGTAGGTCGAGAAGTGGGTCAAATCAGCCCGAAGCACTTTCTATTGCTCATATTGAAGATCAACTTGTTCAAGTTAAAAAGAAGCAGAAAGTCATCACCAAGAAGCTAGGCCTTCCAAAGAAAAAAGCCGTGAACAATCCGAAGGTGCCACCTGACAGCCCATCAATGAGTACAAGAAGCAAGAAAGGAGTTCCTAGCAGCCCTGCCATGAGCACGCGAAGCAAAAGAAGGCTCAATCTTTGATTTTGTGATGCATTCGTTCTATGTGGTCTCATGTAGCACTTTCATGTTGTGATTTGTGAACATGTTGTGTGACCTTGTTTATGTGAGAACTAAAATTATGGTGGATTTGTGAACATGTTGTGTGACCTCGTTTATGTGAGAACTGAAACTATGGTGAATTTGTGAACTATGCATTTGTGAAATATATGTGGCTTATGCGTGAATATATGTGGCTGAATGTGAAATATATGGTTATGTTGCTTATGCGTGAATATATGTGGCTGAATGTGATAATATACTCAATATATATATATATATATATATACATGTTGTCAAAATATACAATAAATACATAAAGCTCTGTTTTTTATTTTTTTCTCAAGGGTAAAATGGTCTTTTTGCTGAAAAGTTAACACCGTTAGGGGTGAAAACTAACAGAAGGTCATTTTCCAAAGGAACTTTGGTTTTAAGGCCAAATTGCTAAGTTAAAAAAAGTGTCAGTTTCTTAAACACAATTAGTTTTGAGGCCATTTTCATAATTCTCTCTTTTTTTCATCCCTTTCCCACACCACCTGCAATTCGCAAGTGCTGCTGTCTCTGCACCGCTCCACCACTATCACAAAAAAAGGATTTTGGGAGACAGGTCACTTGATTAACAGAGGCAGACCAAAATGTTCCTATCTCCAAAAATATCAAGTGATTTTCAGAGGCAGCGGACCATTTATAGAGACAACAAAAAATCATTAGTCTCAGTAAATCAATTTTAAGAGGTGGGCCTCTTAAAAAATTTGTCTAAGAGATAGACCTCTCTTAAGTGGCCCGCTTCAAAAAAATTTATTTACAAAGATGGCTTGTTTTATTTACCAGGTTACATGACGTGGCACCATTAACCGGAAAATGACTAAGCACCGGAAGTAAATGGTGTTTCTCATTGTCTATGAAGTCAACCATTTCAATCTTCAATTACAATATTATATACTTTTTCATACAACACTTGGGCAACCACCCACGGAGAGGGATGTCAAGAGACCATCCACCCTTTTGCAAGGAGGATTCCAACTAACCTCTGTTCTGTAGGGCCAACGACATTAGTGGCAATTGCAATTGTTACTGGGCTCAATCGAATCAAAGTGTAAAAATCCTCACTATAATTAAGCTGGATGGATGCCGGAAGGTTAGGTTACCGACACGGTATCCCTAAACTTAGGTGAGATATTTTATTGGAAAAAAAACTAGATGCAAAAAAAAGGGTGCTTCCTTATATCTTGCAATTGGCGAAGTCACCAATGGAGGGAGGCAATAATAGGAGCCGAATAATAAAAGTTAGAAAAATATAACCAATCATGTTAAGTCGACAATTTATTTGAACTTAAATAGGCAGATTCCATCATAGTAAAAAAAAAAAGAACAACCAGCTAAGCTACGGTCAGGTTGTTTGAATGCATTAGAGCATATCCAGAATATTTGTAAAGCCCACTCTCTAAATCATCATTTAGAGAGTCATTTGTATAAAAATTGTTTTCTATATCTTTTCACTCTTCAACGGTTTTTCTCTATCTTTTATGCACTCTAGATCTTTAGTTAGTGATAAATCCGAAATAAAAGATGGCTATTTATCAATAAATAAGCTGTAGTAGGGTATTTTTTATCAAAATCTCTATTTCTAGCAATTACGAAGCATATAGAGAGTCTTTTAGAATTGCTCTTAATTATTTACCTGATCTTTGTTATGATAAAAAAAATCTATTAAGAAAACACAATTAATAATTTTGGTCAAACTCGAGATGTTTTGACTCTTCAAGAAACTTATAATGACTTATATTTTAGAACGGATGGAGTAATATTCAATGATGTGCATTTATCCTGCTTGTTGAGAAAAAAATAACAGATTTAATCAGTGGCTCTATATTAAAAAGAAAAGGAAAAAGGAAAAAGAAAAAGAAACACCGGCTCAGGCCCGGCCTATAACGTCATCGGACCGGGCCTCGTGTTGTTGAGTCCAGCGGTGCGCGTGCGAGATCCGCGCACGGACACGGACACGGACACACAGGAACACTGGAACAGCCGAACAGGGTACTCCCCACATCAGCTCTGTCCGCGGCTACGCCCGTCGCCCATGCCGCCGGCGCCCGCGCCCGCGCGATGGCGGCGCGGGGGCCGCTCGCCACCGCGTCTCCTCCAGCGAGCCCTGCTCGTGGCAGCCTTCTCCGCTGCGGCCCTCATCGTCCTCATACTACTCCAGCACCGCCACGGCCCTAAACCCCCAAACCCCTCCGCCGCGTCCCGCGCCCGCGACTCCTCGGACGAGCTCCTAGACGACTCGCCTCCCGCGGAGCGGGATCCCGAGGCTGGTGGCTCGGCGGTCGCCGCTGACGGTTCCACGTGCGCGACGGTGGAGAGGATGGGCGAGGAGGCCGCGGGCGCTGGGCGGGGCTCTCCGGAGCAGGCCAGCCTGCGGGTCCGCGAGATGATCCGGCGCCACTTCGAGCTCCACGGTGCGTTCCGATCACGAAGAGGACGCCGCCTCGATTTGATCTCTCTCTTTATTCCCCTGGAAATGCTCCATGGTTTGTTAGTCATGCGTTGTGTATGCGAATTAGTATATTTTTTTTTATCAATATGTGAATTAGAATATGATCCCTAAACCGTTTGATTGGATGGCATACGCTGTCAATACAGTAGTTACTTCTGTGATTTATTCAGGAATTGAATTGGGGACTAGAACAGTGAGGAAGCTGCCGACAGGTTGGCAATGTCCAAACATTAGTAGATTGCCCTTCTATGAACTTTGCAACAACTAATGTATGGTCCAGTTGTCTTCAATTATTTTTACTTTGCTGTCTGAGATGCATTTCTCAAGTGTTTATGTTGCTGGGGTTGGCAGAAATCGACAATGCCTGAAGTTGTTTTCATAACCACTTGCTGCCATCATTCGCCCCACTACATGTGGTCGTTTCTAGCAATTTACATTAGGATTGTGTATTACAGAACCTTGAACCAAACTGAATTTTGGTACATAACCAGTCCACTAGCATTCTTCTACATTGTGCACCAGTATATCCATTTGTGACTGCAGTGTCTAGATAGGTTGTTTATTACTCCTTGGGTTTCCTGTCACAATATAGTGTCGCTGTGAACATCAACAAATAATAAACAGAACAATCAGTGTATGATCATTTAGACAGAATTAAAAGATGATCGCCTATCTTCTACTACTGTTTATTGAAGTGTTTGAGGCATTGGTTTACTTGATTCAACAAAATTTCCATTGACATGATACAAACTTGTTCAGGAGAGAGGCGCATAAATTAAAAGCTATCAAGTTTGTGATCCATCACATGCATACCAAATGTAAATTAACATGTGCATCACATAGTTCAGTCATAAGTCAACTTTGATGTATCCAATAGCTTTGCGTGGAGAATTGCACTTTGTGGTTATGCACAGGAGCCCAACGTTTACATCTTCAATTAACTTGCCAGGAGCAGAAAGAGTGAGAACGCTTCCTGCCCATGAATTCTGCAAACAAGGCTTTGTGTTGGGGAAAGCTTCCGAAGCTGGATTTGGCAATGAAATGTACAAGATCTTAACAGCGGGAGCCTTGAGTGTCATGTTAAACCGATCTTTGATCATCGGGCAAACAAGGCATATGCATTTACACTCAACTACTTTTCATCTTTATCTTTGATTTTATTACTATGCGATCGGTTGGAAGCACAGAGTTCTATGAAATTGCTTTTTTTTTTTTTTGCTTAGCATTCTTCAAATTTTGTGTTGCTTATATAGTCTTAATTTTTACAGGATGCTTAATTGTGAATTGTTGCATATTATCATGGTTGTGAACCCATGATACATAGATTCTGTAGTTTAGTAGCAGTGGTGATTAATGTTTATTATCCACTTATGAATTTTTGTTCCTAGAAGGGCAGGCTTGGTGCAGTTGGTGAGAAGCTCACCCACTGAGCACCAGGTCCTGGGTTCGACGCCACCTCCCTGCATATTTGCGGGGGTAAAGGCTGGCCTCGGTTAAACCCTTCCCCAGAACCCCACTCAAGTGGGAGCCGCCTGGCACTGGGTCTGCCCTTTATGAATTTTTGTTCCTCTCTGTCAAACAGGGGACTGTATCCTTTTGGGGAGTACATTTCTTATACCAACCAGTCATTCACTATTCATGAAATCAAACATTTGTGGAGGAAACATCGCTGTGCTAGGACATACGGTAGAGATCTGAATATCAGAGTGGACATTTTTGAAAATCCAGCTGAGACGAATGTTCTGTGTAGTGACTGGAATAACTGGAAAGATCCAATTATCTGGTGAGTACTACAGTTACAGCCTACAATAAGTTTTACGTTTTACAATATTTCTCTTGGCATGACCTGCATATGTTATTGATAGGAAGAAGTGCATAAAATAGTAACGGTGATAAGTTTTCTAATTTACTCCAGAGGCACACTAGATGATGAAGATATCTGTCACATCTTGCACTTGCACAAGGCTTAGGGTTTAGAGAACAATTTCTGTAATGTTAAATTTTTATTTCTTAAGCCTTAGGTGACCACTAACCAGTCATTTTTGTTAGTGTGCATTCTTATGTAACTAATCATTAGTCGTAGTGCATTTATTCTTTCTTGTTTGTTCAGTTTTTTACACACTAGTGCAGTTCATTTGCTTTCTTTTCTTGAGTCATTAGTTTTCATAAAAAAGCTACGTGTAAAAAGCATGCTGAATGGTGCTACTTATTCACAATTCTAGGTTTGATGGCGCAACAGATGCAGTTGGGATTCAGTTTTTTCTGAAGAATGTTCATCCTAGAATGAAGGCTTCTGCGTCGGCTCTTTTTGGATTGCCAGACTCATTGTATGCCAGGCCTAATACATTTGGTGAACTTATGCGAGCTATCATATCTCCATCCAGCAAAGTCCAAGAAGCAGTTGACTGGGCTTTGAAGGGTGCGAATCCAGATATTGTTTTGCACACGCGCATGATGGCGAATAGGTATGGCACACTATTTGTGGATGCTTGTGTAAATTGAAGTAACTATATAGATTGTCCCATCAGATCAAAAAGGACAAGTGCAGTATAGTAGAATATTGATATCATGCAATTTCACCTGCCTACTTATCTCGGTCATCAGTAGTCACTGAAAATGCTTCTTTGTAGCCGAAATTGTTAATGTAACCTAAGATAGCTTCTCATATTTCTTTTATTTCTGTAATATAATCTTCAAACTTAATGTTAAATCGGTAATAGTCAATTTCAATATTTACTTAATATCGTTCAGTTTCAGAATGTCCACCACATGTATCATGCAGATAATCTGTTAGCAGCTCTTAGTGTTGTACAGCTTATGTGGCGATCTAAAGAGCTAATCAGTAATGAGGCGATAGTTGGCTACACGCCTATGTTTTAGAACACTCTCTTCTACGTCAAATGTTTTGAGCAGTTGAAGATTAACTCCTATTATTACTCTAGGCCAGTCCGAGCAAGAAAAGCGGCAGTTCTTTGTATTAAGAGAGCCCTACAGATTAGCCATATCAAGGGTACACCTCTGGTGGCATTGGTCTCAGACACACCAGCATTTGTGAAGGAGATAAAGTCAGACATCAGTGAGTTTGCAGAGGTTAGCTGCTAGATTGAATTGAATACTACAGGGTGAACTTAGCACCATAGAGATTGATTATGTATTTCTGGAAATATTAGAAAGTTGGATGTTAATTCTGCAATTTTTTCAGGTACTTTATTTTGATTACAAGTTGTTTGCCAAGACTTCTGGTCTGGAGATAGCTGGAAATGATAAGGTATTATTGACTCATGTCTCATCATCTCATAGCCCCATAACTGTTACTGTTTTCTCTACAGCTTTCTGAGTTCTGAACCTTATTGGAATCTTTAGGAGTAATTTTTTTATGCTAGATTTGTGTCAAGGGCCTTACAGTTTATATCAGGAAATGGAAAAAAACAAATATACATATTTCCTAAAGTTGCTATGTTAGTAATGCACAACTCTATTTTGCTATTGTGGAGCTGGCTCTCCAATTTTGGCAATTTTTCCAATTAAATTGCTTCCAGATTTCTTGTCATCTTGTGCATATTTTATCCTGTGCTGCTTTCTTGAGGATCTTCTTTCTTTCTTTGTTCTCATGTCTATATTTTGTGTTTTCTATTTTGAAGCATTCTTCCATAGACGTGTGGAATTATTATAATCCATGTGTATATACAGTTCTTACAACATCCTAACAATTCTAGTAGGACAAAATATGAGGTAAAACAAATGACAAATGTAGCCCTCTTTTAACTATAGAGAGATCTTGTGCTTTCCATATTTTGAGCATGGTGGTAGACATTAATGGCAGGTACATATGTGATTGGTGCTTTGGGGGAGTTAATTCACCTGGAATACCTTATAATTTGGACAAATTTTGAATGCTTCAATGCCTTATACTTTAGGACAGAGGTAGTAGCTCATGCATAGAACCACAAGTACACAACATAACATTTGTTATCTTTTTCAGAGATTTACCTGCTTTAGAAAACATATAATGCAGTATTCCGTTGCCAATGATAGGATTGGCACATGTGCATTACCTGCAAGAGGTGCCTGAGGCAACCTTAAACTGTGGATGTCGTGGTAAATGTTCTACTTACAGTTCAAAACTATCCTGATCATAATGATAAGTATGGCACTGTTCATTAATGTAAGATTTTGTTTTAGTCTAAGAACACAAGTTGTCACTAGGTTTGTTTGATCAACAACGGGCAACTTATGGCATTTGTGGTATTTCTGTGGATACTTTTGCATCTGTCTGGTTTCACATCTTATTCCCTGAACTCAAGACTCTTTCTTTCCTTTTTCTGCAAGCCTTTGGATTTTCGTTCAAGAGACTGGGGATCAGCTCCAAGGTGGGTGGCGTTTGTTGATTTCTTTGTAGCTGCACAGGCCAGATACGCAGTTGTCACTGGAGCACACCGTCGTGTGGGGACCACCTATGCACAGCTCATTGCAGCATTGGCTGCGGCAAACAGACATGGTACATATGGCTTGTCTTTGAACATGTCGTCGCTTTTTGCATTTAGTCCAGTCTTGAACCGTCAACCTAAATCAGCCTACCCTTTTGTTATATAATTAGAAGCATTTAGTCCAGTCTTGAACCCTCAACCTAAATCAGCCTACCCTTTTCTTGTATAATTAGGTCGAGAGCCTTCAGGCACCAACTTCACGTTCCTAAGCAGCGTCCACAGTAACTTGCTGGTCGAGGGGCTCTCGACGCAGGTTGGTTGGGGCCATATCTGGAACAGATACGCTGGTCCTCTAAGCTGTCAGCACCAGCCACACCAATGCGCCTTGACCCCGCTCCTCCCTCCTGCTTGGTGGGACGGTCAGTGGCAAAGCCCCATTCCCAGGGATGTCAGAAGGCTACTGGAGTATGGCGTCCGGTTGTCAAACACTGGGGAGGTGGACGAGAGGCGCCTTGTGTCGTACTGCAGGTCAAGGAAAGATCATGTAAAGAGGTACCATGTCCTTCCACCATACAAGAACCCAGCACGATCATAGGCTGAGGTGGTTGGTGAGGAATGCCTAACGTCATGCTCTTGGAGAGCTCAGTTTTGCATTAACCACTTACTTCGGGTGTAGGTTTGAGTGGCCAGGCTTTTAAATTGGCCATGCTGGTAATTTTGTTGTCGTGCCCCAAATGGTGCCAGTTTTGGTATTCTGCTGCACAGGTGTTCAGGTGGTAGTATATCATGCATCATACATCACTGTTGTTGATCCGTGGTAAGATCGGAAAGCATATAGCAAATCTAGAGATGGGGTGATGTATTAAGGCATAGCCTTGCATTGCCCAATGAGTTCTGAGCTAGTAGTCAGCAGAGCACCCACCCTGAATGTAGAGTGATGTGAGATGCGTCTACTGGTGGGATTTTTATGTTTTTCGTTCTCCTGTCTACTCGCATGCAATACTATTCAATACAAATGGAGATGTGACGTCACGGTTAGGTCTTGTTTGTTTCATCCTAGGATTGTATTCAGCTGTCTTTTACCGATTGTTTTCCAAGCTGAAACAAAAAAAGTTTCTGAAAGGTGCGTGGGTGCACGATGCCAGTTTGGTGCCGAGTGCGCTAAGTGGACATCTAGTGGGCCTGTGGCAACTCATTAAGGGCGCGTTTGGATCGTGACCGCAGTTTGCCACAACGCACCACAGTTTCCGTGCCAAAGTTTTGTGGGCGTTTGGTGCATGGCCAGACTTGCGGCTGCCACACTTCTTGCCACAACCGCTCAGTTGATTTTTGATGCCATAATCTGCCTAACATGCGGCGGACAAATCAGCCGCCGAACTTGCGGCGTGGCCGCATGTCTGGCGCGGCAAACTGCGGACACGAGCCCTAAATTTGAACCCAACGCATGACCAGCGACGGCCGCCCTGCACCTTTTGGCAAGCGATAGTGACGTCCGACCGTGCACTTGTTCTATCACCGCGGTGCCTCCATCCCCATCCCTGCTTGGACGCTGCGCCCCACTTCACGCTGGCTCGCTCGCTCAAGCCCCATCTCGCCTGCTGCTATCTTCACCGGTCCGGTCGCTCACTCAAGCCCCATCCGCGCCGGCGCCCCATCACCCACACCCCCAGCGGCGGAGCGTGGCATCAAACAAAGGAGGGGCTAATTCATCTTGCCTCAACTTCTAGCTACTACAGACTGCCTCTGTTCTCAGTTAAATACTTTTCTTCTCTCTGCCGCATGAAACAATGAATGCATTCATAGGAATAAAAGTGGAGCATCGTCGGAAGGGGGGGGGGGGGGAGCTTGGCCTCCACGAGGCTCCCCACCCACATAAGGCACGGCCGCGTCCGTCCCCACGCCGTTACTACCCGGGTAGTTGGCTCTGATGGGTTCGTGCTGTTGACGGTGGCGAGGGTGTTGTAGTAGCGCACGACGTGGGGGCAGCCTAGGAGATGGTGCTCACGGGGCCCCTCTAGGCGGCGGCCCTCCTTGGCCACCTGCTCGGTTGGGCCTCCTTCTCCGCGGTTCCCATTCCAATCCCCATCAGGTAGGCCATGGCTGCGCAACGGACACTGTGTTTCAACATTCAATACTCTGTTTCAAGTGTTTCAGACGTTTTAAAGTTATGTTTCAAGTGTTTCATTTGGATGTTGCAAAGTAGACCTGGGATGTTGCATATGTTCCAATGACAATATACACATGTTGCAAGCCTATGTTTCAAGTGTTTTATGTGTTTCAGACGTATGTTGCAAATGTTTTTATTTGAATGTTTCAAAAGTATCTTAGTGTGCATGTTTCAAGTGTTTCATTTGCTTTTCAAACATATGTTGCAAATGTTTTATCTGGGTGTTTTAAAAGTAGATCTGGTGTTGCATGTGTTTTTTTACTCTGGTGTTGCACATATCGCAATGACGCTAGTGGTTGGCATTACAGCCAGTGGCGGATCTAGCACTAGGGCCACTAGAGCCATGGCCCTAGTCTTAGCACTTAAGTACAATGGACAAATTACTGTTTTTTCTATAGCCAAAGCTTAATTAGCACTTATGCTTAATGTAATGGCCCTAGTCTTCAGTCAATCTTGGGTCCGCCCCTGATTACAGCGGCCTTCCTCGCATGATGTGCTTCGCCCTCCTCTCCCTCCCCTCCCCTCCCTTCCCTTCCCTCCCATCTCCTTGCCACGGCATTTCGAGCTCGGCGGGGAAACCATACCCGGCAGTTCGAGCTCGGTGGGGAAACCACACATCAACAGCGGCAGTCCGCATCGTCCCCTCACTACATGCAGGAACAGAGCAACCGCGGGTGTCCGGACACAGGCATTCGTCCAGACATCTAGGCACTAGTCCTTCTGTTTGGCAAGCGCTCCGTAACTCTATTTTAAAATTTAAATAAAATGGTGACCAGGAGCTAAAATGGTCGAGCAGCCAATAGAAGGCCCCCTTTTTTTACCCCTCACATTCCACATTTATTTTTCCTTTTTGCTTAAAATGTTCCCAGGTTTGTGACTTTCAGCTACTCCATTAAAAAGAGTCGCTATGAGAATCATGCTGGTCAATTTTTTTCAACTTTGACTAGGTCTGTGAAAAATACGTGCAACATTTATATCTCCAAATAAATTTATCATGAAAGTATATTCAACGATATACCTAATGATATTAATTATGTACCATAAACATTAATATTTTGTTAAATATATTTGGTTAAAGTTAAAAGTTGTTGACTTTTTGGGAAGCGAGAACTAGCGATTCGCAACAGTGCACTAAGCCGTAGGAGAAGATAACAATTTTCCTTTTTATATTTAGGTCCTTGTGAGGTGGCATCATAATCAAAAGTAACGTCACCTCCTGTTCTACAAGAAGGGCATGGGAGTCTGTTCGGTCTAGCGGTGCCTTCATTGTTACAAACTGGTATCAAAATTTACGCGAGGTGACTCTCCAATCCAAGTAATTGCAGTTCGTAGTCCTCATTCCTCTCGGGCAACAACTCGATACGTTTCCTCGGCTTCCCGCAGGAGAGATTCCATGGCAACAGAGCACCGCAACCCTGCTGCCCTGCTTCCTTGTCGTCGCCGAAGGGCAAGAAGTCACTCACTCCTACTACCTGTCACGTATTTAACTCTCAGCAGCGATCCGGTGAGCGAGGCTCACATGGACGAGGGCGAGGCTCATCGTCGTTCTGCTCCGGCCGCCGCGCGCCGCGTAGGCGTAGATACCTTTCACGGTGTACTCCTGCATCGCAGTCGCACATGGCGGCCGCCGCTGCTCAAGCTAGGCCCTTCTTGGTCGTCGTGCTCGTCGCCACGGCGTCGCTATTGCCGCGGCTCGCCGGGGCCTCCACGGAAGCAGCAGCTGCCGGCCGTGGTGTTACGCTACACGTTGACCCGCGCCAGGTATGATACGAGCCAGCAGCCAAGCTTACCGCTGACGTGGCATTATTGCTGGCGCGATGATCGATTCGTTTGGTTGCCCGTTGATTCGTTTCCAGGTGATCGTGGACAATGGCGCGGTGCAGGTGGCGCTGTCGGCGCCGGAGGGCCGGATCACCGGCGTCAGCTACAGCGGCGAGCCGAACCTGCTGGAGTACGACGCCGGCGAGGGGGACTCCGGAGGGTAACTGACGAGTGCATGCATATTACAGCTGTGTTCTGGCTCTTCTTATATCTGCGCTCTCGTTCCACTCGGCCATTCAGAATTTGTCCCTTTGTCTTGCAGGTATTGGGATTCGGTATGGAACTATCCCGGCTCTGGTCTCCCTGGACTGTACAACACGTGAGTGATTGCTAGATTCTGAGTTCTTGCCAACCTCAAAAGCGTTACTCACAATTTGTTCCTCATTTTTTTTTGGATAAAGACAACTTGTTTCTGAAATGAATAGAAATTGCCATCAAATAGGAAACTCCATTTATAGTGATCAGTAATCGAGATCATATTTAAAAAAGGATTAACTTTCAGAACCGAGGACACCCTTTTGACCTTAGAAGCTACACCAACAATGTGATCATTTGAACTGGAATCATATTTGGGAAAGAAATGTTTAAATGCTCATGAATTGACAATTTCAATCTTTTCTTTAATGATAACTATAGGAGAATTAAAGCAAATGACAGAGCTTAGAGTACTAAGTGTCTGGTACCTCTGCTTTGAGTCAACAACCAACAAAATTGTATCCTGTGGTTTGCAGCAACAAAATTGGATTTACTAGTTGCACTCATACAGGTTGGATAGTACAGAGTTCAGCGTAGTGTCCTCAAGTGAAGATCAAGTGGAGCTTTCTTTCAGGAGTACATATAACCCATCACATCAAAATAGCATTCGGCTAAACATCGACAAGAGGTGCCAAAATTCTTCATGTTGTCCACTTCTCCTAACAGCTTGTTTTAGATACTATATTTACGAAACAAACTATCTCCGGAGTTTGCTAACCACTGGTTCAGGCTTGTGATGCTCAGAGGCAGCTCTGGGTTCTACTGCTATGCCATCTTTGAGCATGACAGGGCCTACCCTGCCCTCAACATCACGGAGGCTCGGCTCGTCTTCAAGCTTAACACGGCAAAGTGAGCATCCGTTTTCAGGTTTTTCAACACATTAGTAATCATCTCTCTGCTGCTTTTGTCGACTGTGAGCCAAGCTTTTGCCTACGTGAAATCTGTGCTACTAGGTTCAATTACATGGCTATTACAGACGACATACAGAGGTACATGCCCAGTGCGGTGGACAGAGAAGAACCTCGTGCTGTCCCGCTGGCTTACAAGGAGGCTGTTCTGCTGGTTGACCCCAAGGAACCCCAGTTCCGAGGAGAGGTATATATATCGTAATTTAGCTAAAGATATATACAATATGATAAATACTCAAAAAAATATCTTTTTGGCATAACAAATGAAGAACTGAGTCAGAAAACCAACAAAAAACGTCCAAATTTTTGGTAAGTGTTTTGAAGTGAGAACCATGCATGAACATTCATGTGCAGGTGGATGACAAGTACCAGTACTCACTGGATAACAAGGACAACGTTGTTCACGGATGGATCAGCGGCAGCGATCCAAACCCAATTGGTTTCTGGGTCATCACGCCCAGCAACGAGTTCAAGAGCGGCGGCCCTCTCAAGCGGGAGCTCACCTCCCACGTCGGTCCCACATCCCTCACCGTAAGCCCCCTCCAAAGCACTATCCAAATCAAAGGAGTCTTCATCAGTAGACTGAAAAGTTCGTATGATCTATACTATTATTGTTTCTTTCCATCAGATGTTCATGGGGACACATTATGTCGGCAAGTACATGGTGGTCAACATCGACGACGGCGAGGAGTGGAAGAAGGTCCTCGGCCCGGTGTTCATCTACCTCAACTCAGGTCCCAGCAGAGGCGACCTGTGGGAGGACGCCAAGGCGCAGGTGGAGGCGGAGGCCAGGAACTGGCCCTACGGCTTCCTCGCGTCACCGGACTTTCCCAAGTCAGCCGAGAGAGGATCCGTTACCGGGAGGCTGTTGGTCAGGGACAGGTACCTGAGCAAGAAGGACATGCCCGCCGGGACGGCGGCCTTCGTCGGCCTGGCCTCGCCTGGGCAGCCGGGCACCTGGGCGACGGAGAGCAAGGGCTACCAGTTCTGGACAAGGGCCGCGTCCGACGGCACCTTCAGCATCGCCAACGTGAGGGCAGGAGTGTACGATCTGTACGCGTTTGTTCCGGGGGTTCTTGGAGACTACCGCCGCTACGAGGGCTCGCCGCTGACCGTGGCGCCTGGTCGTGCCGTCGCCGTCGGTGACCTTGTGTTCGAGCCCCCGAGGTCCGGCCCGACGCTGTGGGAGATTGGCGTCCCGGACCGGACGGCCGCGGAGTTCTACGTCCCGGACCCGGACCCCAGGTACGTCAACAGGCTGTTTCTGGACAGAGACAGGTACCGGCAGTACGGTCTGTGGGAGAGGTACGCCGACTTGTACCCGGACAAGGATCTCGTCTTCACCGTCGGTGAAAGCAACGAGTCCAAGGACTGGTTCTTTGCTCACGTCACAAGGTAATAATGCCGCCTTATATTACTGTAAAAAAAAGTAAAACACAAACCAACTTTGTTAATGGTAACTATTTATGTTTGATCTGCAGAAAGGTTGGCCAGGAAGCCGTGCCAACAACATGGCAGATACGGTTCAGTCTGGACAGCGTCGTGGCAGATGGCACCTACACGCTGCGGATCGCCCTTGCAGCTTCTGAAATGTGCAGATTGCAGGTGCAAGTGAATGGGGATGCGAGGAGAGGCGGGATGTTTACGACGCCTGACATGGGGGACGACAACGCCATCACGCGCCACGGGATACACGGCATGCAGCGGAGCCTCGAGTTCGCAATCGGGGGCTACCTGCTGCGCCAAGGCGACAACACCATTGGCATAAAACTCATCAGCCAGCAGGGATCGGAAGGTCCGGCCATGGTCGCCGGGGTCATGTATGACTACATCCGCCTAGAAGGGCCGCCGTCCAGCGGCGCTGCCTCACCCGGCGTTCCAACGTTGCCGTCCCTTGATCGGATTTTGGTGGAGATTTTGTTTCTGTTGGCCTTCCGAGTCGTCATGTCCTAGTCTAGTTACGTGGCAATCTGGCATGTAGTGGAAGTCTAGGATCACATATAAGATAGGTAGTCAGAGGAATGTGAATCGCTACTGTAGATGTAACTATGACTGCCGGTTCAAAAACCGGCATAGCTGTCAGAACCGTATATGTAGATGGCGCAGTTAGGAGCGATGGAGCTCGTCTATCACTACCGGGTATTCACGTGGCAGTGATAGTAGGTGATGAGGATGTCTGTAATAGGCAATAGCATAACTGACATGGCACCTACGGCGCCCACGACTGTGACCATGCAGTTTTGTATACACAGTTGTCATGTAACACTACATATATGATTCAAAGATCAATAGAGAAAACTATTGGCTCTCATTTCATCTCTCTACATGGTATCAGCTAGTACGAGTTGATCTCCTTCCTTTCTCGCCGCCCACCTTCCCCGTCGCGCACCACCTCCGTCGCCATGCCCACCATGGACGACAACCCCCTCTTCGGCCTCGATCCTTCCGATTCCGAGACCACCTCTCTCGCCTCCTATACCTCTTCTGTCGACGGCGATGCCGATGCTCCTGCTGCAACCACTCCTCCCACCGCGGTGCTCCAGACCGTGAACATCAAATCTCACATTCCAGTCATCCTCGAGCTCGCCGCGCCAAACTACGAACAATGGCGCTGCTTCTTCGATGCATTCCTCGGGAAGTTTGGCCTCACCTCCCACGTCTCCGCTCCGCCAACTGCTGAACAGCGCCATGATCCAGAATGGCGCCTGCACGATCAATGCATCTTGAGCTGGCTGTACACCTCCATCGCCAAGGACGTGCGTGACATCGTCCGCGCGCCCAAGGCGACCGCGTACCGCGTCTGGACCGTCATCCATGAGCAATTCCGCGACAACGAGCTTCATCGTGCAGTCTATCTGGAGGCGGAGTTCCGCAACCTGGTGCAAGGCGACATAACCATCACTCAGTACACTGGTCGCCTGAAGCAGTTCGCTGACGCTCTCCGCGACGTCGGCCAGCCGGTCCGCTAGATGAGCCAAGTCCTCAACATGTTGTGCGGCCTCAGCTCCAAGTATCGTCATGCCATCCCCGCCATCACGTCGAAACAGCCGCCGCACACGTTCCTCTCAGCGCACTCGTACCTTCTCTTGGAGGAGCATTATGACAAGGAGCATGCCAAATCGGTGTCGCAGCACCCTCTGCTCACCACCGGCGGTCCCCGTCCAACCGCGCCTACCTCGACCGATGCCGGTTACAGCTCCAACTCCAGCTCCACCCCCACCTCCGGATCGCCTTCGGCAACAACCGCCCCCAAATCTTCCGGCGGATCTCATGACGCTCTAAACCGTCAAGACAACAGGCGTGGACGTGGCCGCGGTCGTGGAAGTGGATGTGGACGCGGTCACCAGTCTGGCGGTTCCTCATCACCTGGGCGCATGGGCTGGACACCGGGCCCCAATCCATGGGACCGGTATGGTCCAGGCCTGGTCCATGCCGTGGCGTGCTCCTGGCACTGGTGTGCTTGGTCCTTGCCTAGGAACGCCGCCGCATCAGGCCTACTTCGCTGGCCAACCTTCGTTCTCCCCCGGTGTCACGCCACCGCCATGTAGCACCCCTGGTGTTACGATCCGCTTAGCACCTCGCTTAAAAGCTAAAAGAAATTAAGTATGCAAGTTCTCGGGTTTTAAAAAAAATTTACCTCACATAAATGATAAGCAGATAATGTGAGTTAAATTGGTTTGTGTGAAAACATGCTAATGAGACTCTAATTAGAAAAATAGAAAGATATGTTGTTTTAATTAGTTGGCGTGAGAAGCGATTTTTAGAAACAAAAATAAAAATAACACTGTATGTAGTGCTTAATAAAAATTTGAAGTGCAAGTCGAGCAGATGAAAATACAAATTTTGTTTTGGAAAACAAAACGTGTTAAATGGTATTTTGCAAGCTCAAAAATCGAATTTGAAATTCAGTTCTACCTAACTCTCGATCTCGTCCAAGATTAAGAGAAGTAATGACAATGCCTTTTTTGACGTTTAATTTCCAACCTAAATGCCTAGGTACTACCACCGCATTATCGCATAATGGGTTGCGTCAAAGTGTGTACTCAAGCTTGGTATAGGTTGCGGTTATGTGAGCGTCACCTCTCTCGCTCGGTCGGTGTCCGCAGTCGCCTTTGCGTGCACGCCACCGTGCGTGGCCGCGCCGCCCTCGGTCGTGGCAGGGGCCAACATTGGCCGGCTGCTGGCCGTCTGCTGCTGCTCTGGCCGCTGCACCTTGTTTTAGGAGGAGGCAGGCATGCGCACGGTTCTTCGCTCGCCCTTGCCCTCTCGCTGCCCTCGGCTCTCTCTCTCGCTCACTGCCCTGCCGCATGCGCTTGCCGAAGCCACGCCGCTGGGAGCTGCCACAGCCTTGCTCGGGCCGCCGTCGCGCGCACGCATGGCCAGTCATTGCCTCCTGTTTTGGCACAGGATATGCCCACCCGCGGGTGCTCCGTGGAAGCCGGTGCCGCGCAGCTGGCCCACACCGGCCCCCGCGCCACCGCAGCTGCTGCCGCCGCTGCCCGTCTGCCTTTGCCACCATCGAAGCCGCGCCACCTTGAGGATGAAAATGCACGATGTCTGTAGCCTCGTACCCCGATTCAGTGCTCTGGCTGCAAGTTAGGAAAGCTGGTTAGCAGCCAAATCGCGCCAGGCCTCGAACGAGCTCGGTTGCCGGTCAATTTTGGAAATGGCTCGCTGCCGGCCATGTCCGCCACCGCGACCTGGGATTTGGGGGTAAGGCTCAAATAAGTCAATTGCTTGCGCCCTCGATCTCGTCATGACCTCCTCTGTCTGGTGCTCGCGTCGGTTGATCAGGGCGCTCGCCGGAGACGGGCTGACGCCGCCATGTCAGCCTCAGAGCGCTGCCGCCCCGGCTGCGTGCACGTGGCCGGGCCACCTCGGCATCCCTCCGTCGCAACCATCGCCCTCGCGTGTACCGCGGTGAGCCTCTGATGCTTCTACACCACTTGCACCCGCCCGGGAGTGCGTAGGTTCGGGGGAACGGCCACGCCATCGCCGCAACGGGGCCGCTCGCCGCTGCAACCCTCGGTGCGGTGTCTCCGAGCGCCTCACCGTAACCTAGCCATGCGCAGTTGGTCAGGGAAGGGGGTCGGCCTCGTAGTTGGGTCAGCGCGGGTCGCAGGTGCCCGGCGCAGCAGCCGAGTGCCGGCCGGAGCGGCGCCGCCGCGTGCGGGCACGTCGGGGACTGTCCCTTTGTGAAGATAGCTTAATTCCAGGGTGTTTACTGCAACGTGCGTCTCTTGTGCAATAGTAGTGTTGATGCAAAAGTGGATCTGCAAACACAAAGGGCTAATACCCTAAATCGATATCCAAAGCATGCCAGTCGATTTGACCTGTTAATCGACAAGGATGAAGATACGAGCACTTTGGTCCTGACAACAGCGATACGCCCGAAGGTCACGGCCAAGAGGTACTCACGCGGAACTCGAGGATTGTCGAAGATCGCACTGAAGCAATGCAACTCGCCGAATCAATGAGAACTCGTAAAAAGAAAAAATATGCAAATTGACAAAGTCACCGGAAAGTAAATAGATGTAAATAAGAGTAAAAGCTGGCTTTTGATATTGATTGATTGATATTGCATTGCCCTTTACTCTATATTTATACCCTAATCTACATAAACGTAACCAAATACGACTAGGACACTAAATCCAAATCTAAAGAAACACATGACTCTTATACAACTCAGACTCTAATAAACATAGAAAAGAAAATTAATTCCTATCTTATTCCCTAGTCCGCCTCAACTACGATGGAATCCCCATCGACCTCCTTTCCATCGGCACACTCCCTGTTTCATCGGCAGCAGCCTTCAAGTCTCTTTTCATCGGCACACTTCCTATTTCAGCAGCAGTCTTCAAACCTCCTTTCATCGGCATTGGCAATAATATCCTTAACCTTATCGGCAATACTTTAATTTGAATTAACTTCTCCATACACCACCACCACTCATAGGCAGCCTTCTTTACCAGCTGATTTTCATCGGCTATCAACATACAAAGTAATTTTTCTTCTGCTGATTAGCCCCTTCTGACCATCTTGACACGTGCCAAAAAACGATGTCAACACATGCTCCCCAATTTCGGAGTATAAAACATTGATGCTCCGAAATTTACTCCAGATAATGCTTTCCTTTACCTATTTTTCTCAACCCATTCTCCAAGCATAACATAATCTGTTACTGAATCTAATCAAATCTAGCTCTGATTCACGCATCTCAGTAAATATCGCACAATTTCCAACTATTCTTGCCCCAATTACAGTTGAGATACCGAAATAACAACCCATCGGCAAGATCTTAACATAACAACGCCACCTTTTTAGAACTGAAAGATCCTGTACCGAGATCTCTTCCAAGTCATGATTACTTGCCATCAAATCTTCTGTACAATCCCTTGATTATCGTGCGAACAGTTACCATATCCATCTGAACCACCTCGACCCACACGCGCGCAGCATAGAGATAAGTCAAGAATACCACTACTCCAAGTGGCCTATAAATAGATTTCTCCGGAACGCTCGTCTTCTACCCTCAGACTCCGACCTTTGGCATTCTCTCTCCGGCGGCGACCCCGACGAACAACCGCACGACCTCAACCAACAAGAGCTCCTTCCAGTGTCAACCTCAAGTCTCCAGCCTATGCCCTCATCCTCAGAGCAATGGCGACCAACTTTGACGTTCCTGCGGTTCGTTCTTCTTCCATTACTTTTACCTTGATTCCTTTGGTCTTTGCGAGTTCATACAGTTGGTAATTTTTTCTCTTTTTCCATTCTTTTGATCCTTCAAACTTAGGAACTACGTAACAAATTGGTTATTCTAACCGACCAACCACACTTCCAATGCCTAGGTCCAATGGGTGACCCAGATCCAACTGATTTCATCAACGCAGAAGCTAACAAAATTCCCTTCAAAGCCCAAAATTTTTCTTTGAATCTATGGAAGGACACATTCCGATCCTGGCCCAAACCCACCAAAGGGTGGAAAGATTAGTATTTGAGGGTTAACAGGTCGATGCAGGTGTACTGGGCAGAGCGGAAAATAGACCAATGCATTAGGTTGTCTATTGCCGATATGCAGAAGAATGAATCCATGATGATTGCTGCCGCTTACTTCTAGTTAGATACAACAAACACCTTCATGTTTGGCCATGGTCCAGCCGCCCCTACCCTTGCCGATGTATACATGCTTACCAGCTTGGATATCTCAACTGTCGATGAAGGCTCCATCTATGGCAGAAAAGCCGAACACAGAGTGAATACCCACGATATCGGTGGCTGGACAGGATACACCCAAGAATATCAAAGGACCAGGACCATTAACCAAAGGGAACACGCCATATTCCTGAACATGTGGTTGGAGAAATTTATCTTCTGCGGTCGATCGGTAGGACCAACCAACGCTTTCCTTCCCGCGGCCGAACTCTTAGCCAATGGTGTAAGGTTCCCGCTTGGTCGATACCTTCTGAGCTCCACCTATCACCTCCTTCACCAAGTATCTCAGAAACTTTTGCTTGGTGAACCCATCGGCAATTTGGGGGGCCCATGGTAGTTTATCAACATGTGTCTAAACGCCCATATGCACAAACGTCTGCAGTGGGATTTCTTCGCCCAAGAGTTCCCACGGGAAATCACTGAAGATTACGTTCTTGGGGATGAGGAATCAGCAACATGCCCCCCTCTCAACTTCGGTGAAGCCATAATTGTCCTCCCCGGAACAGAAGCCAATGAAGACCAGATCGGCAGATTCTTCCAAAACTTCTATAATGGTCTCCCTCGCGATCATAGGGCTTGGGTACCCTATATCGATGAAGAGAGCAAGTTCCCCCTTCTCTTCAATTTTGCCGATGACGAGCTGAACCAAGACAATGAGCTTATGATGGCCATCATCACTCCCAGGGCAATTCCAGTGAACACATTTGGTAGTGGGAAAAATTCTAATACCACCTATGAGTTCTACAATCCATCGGCAGTGTCCCGTCAATTGGCTTTTGGGCAACTGCCAATCAAACTCTGCTTTGCCGATGTGATCAAGCCCAGAGAAACAATCACCAGCGAAACAGAATGGAGTAGGGTAGTGAGACTTGCCCCCGATGCTGATATCTCAGACGTTGATCTTTCCAACTAGTCACCAGCATCTTTTATCACCGAGTCATATAAGCAATGGTGGTGAGAATGGAAGGAACAACTATTTGCAACATCCGCCCACTCATATCGGCATATGATCGACTCTGAATATGCCATTCCTGATGATGCAGTAAGTTTCTTCTAACTCCTGCTTTTCTCTTTCATATATCGGCAACTGATCTTTTTTGTAACAGGTCGATGACCCAGTACCATCCATAAGCAAGAGTGGGAAACCCTTCAACCTTCGACCTGTTTCCCCAATATCGCCGATCGGCTACAACGCCCCCACCCTAGCTACTTTAACTTTCTAGAGGACCCGTGCCAAGACTATCACCTCCAGATCAAAACTGGCAACAGCTAGGGCTACTCCAATGGCTGCCACTACAAGCCTAATTAAGGCTTTTAAGGTAATAACTTCGTTTATTTGTATTCATTGCCGATACAAACTATATTAACATGTGACCATCAGGGTGTAAGAGCTGCAGCTAGATCATCATCGACAACTCCTCCAACATCAAGCACTACCACCTCCAACCAGCCTTCAGAGGTATTCTTTTATCTTTACATTTTATCTGTTAAACATCCAATCTCACACTTGTTTTGCAGCAACAAATGGGTACATCGGCAAGCATACCAGACGCTCAAGCTCCTCAATCAACAAGTGCCGATGCCCCCCAGTCAACTGTTGCTGAGATCTAAGTAAAGCGTAAAGCTTTAACTGATGCCGAGGCTCAGCAAAAATGAAAGAAATCTATGCCAGTCCTCGCATCTGCTCCAACACCTGCTAGTCAGCCAACCAATGTAGTTGAACAAGTTGACCCTTCTGCACAAAATATATCATCGGCCATCATACCCCAAGGGCCAACTATTGATGAAGTCGTAGAAGACATCCCATCGGCCAGCTCTGCCGATCCTTCACATGGCCCCCTTCAAACTGCTCCTTCCAACCAGGCCCAAGAAATTGCCTTGAAGCAGGTAAACCGATTGACCTAGTCGGTTTATAATATTCATATCTATCCTTAGGTAGGATCTCTAACTTCCTTTCTCCTTCACAGGAACAAGATTCTCCCAACAGCTTGTTTTCTTTCGCTATCGACATCTCCGCTGACGATGGAGAAGAAGCAAGTTCTTCCCTAGCACTGGGGACGATATCGGCAGAAATTTATGCCAAGCTAGAAGCCCTTCTGAATCTGCTACAACAAGATACTGCTCAGTTGGTAAACGATTCAGATCCTGCAAAAACCATCTTCAAGACAATCCGTGGCCAAGTTCCTGCCGATGTTGAAGAAACTCTCTTCCTAGCAGTCCATCTAGAGAGCCGACAACTACAATATCAACGGGCTGCTCACCGTATCGCCGATAGAGCAGCTCAAGCCCAGCTCAAGGAAGAGATGCTGCAGCTAAAACAAACTACCGATGAGAAGCACAAAAGCATTAGCAATTTGCAGACCTCAGGTGCCGATCTTAAACAGAAGATTCTGGATCTATCGGCAAAGAGAGAAGCTCTTCTAGCTGAACTGGAAGAAGTTGAAACAGCCCTAACTCACGCCAGGTAAGAAGAAGATCAGCTCCCTGACGTCATCAAAGCCCTTCAGCAAGAAAGGGATGTTCAAGCTCGCAAGGCCTTGGCCTTGAAGAAGAAACTCAAGCCTGTGGAGGGGGTTGCCGATGAAGATGCTAAAGAATTGAAGGAAGCCGATGAGATTCGCCTGCGTGCAATATCGGCTATCCAGTCTTTGTTAAATCTGTAATTCTCATTTAGTGCATCGGCAATCTATGACACATTGATACTTTGTTTAACTCTAGCCAATAGGATTGTTATCGGCAATTATATTTTTATGCATCTATCCAGATACTAGGATAATATTTCTTTAAATATTTTCCATTTAATGCTCTGCGAAACACAACCCCTTCGAGGGTTTCGAGAATATATGCATTACTAGGAACAGATTGATTTATCCGATATGGACCCTTCTAATTAGGCGACCATTTTCCAAATTTTGAACTTTTAGTCCCAATCGGTAAAATAAACTTCCAGACCAAATCCCCATCGACAAACTCCTTTATCTTCACCTTCTTGTCATACCATCTGGCTACTCTTTTCTTATTCTCTTCGATGCTAACTAAAGCCTTTAACCGATGGCCTGCCACATCTTCCAACTTATCTTTCATAAGGGTATCATAGTCATCGGCTGTCAATTGATCTTGAGAATGTATTCGCCTAGAGCCAGTTTTAATCTCCCAAGGCAACACTGCATCATGTCCATATACCAACTGATAAGGTGTTACCTTGGTTGCACCATGACACGACATCCGATATGACCACAAGGCTTCATTTAATACCGTATGCCACCTCTTAGGATTTTCTTTAATTTTACGCTTAATGAGCTTGATAATTCCTTTGTTAGAAGCCTCAGCCTGACCATTAGCTTGGGCATAATATGGAGAAGAATTCAAAACTTAAATCCCCATACTTTTAGGAAACTCATCAAATTCTCCCGATGTAAACATGGTACCCTGATCGGTAGTGATGGTTTGAGGAATACCAAATCGGTAAACAATATGCTATCTCACAAAATCAATCATATTAGCCGATGTCACCTTTTTCAAAGGAATTGCTTCAACCCATTTTGTGAAATAATTGGTAGCAATCAGAATAAATTTATGCCCCTTACTCAATGGCGGATAAATCTGACCGATGAGATCAATAGCCCAACCCCGGAACGACCAAGGCTTAATTATGGGATTCATAACCGATGCGGATGCTCTTTGAATATTACCAAATTTTTGACATTCCTGACATCCTTTAAAATATTTAAAACAATCTTCGAGAATAGTCGGCCAATAATATCCATTTCTTCTGATAATCCATTTCATCTTGAAAGCCGACTGATGAGCCCCACACACTCCTTCATGAATCTCACCCATCAAGCTTTTTGATTCATCACTACTAACACATCTGAGTAAAACTCCATCTATAGTTCGGTAATATAATTCATCATCAAGGAGCACATACTTGGTAGCTTGGAATCTTATACGTCTTTCAACCTTTTTAGATGGATCCTTTAAATAATCAATAATTTCCTTTCTTCAGTCATCGGTATCGACTGCCAATGTTAATACTTCTTGAATAGGCTGATACTCTTAAGCATGCTGAGCTAATCGATTAGCCTCTTCATTATGCAATCGAGAAACATGTTCCAGATGAAAATTCCTAAACCCTTTCAACAATTGCAGACATTTCTCATAATATGAAATTAAAACTTCACTTCGGCATTCATAAATTCCAGCCAACTGATTTATAACTAGCATAGAATCACCAAAAATTTCAACAGTATCGGCACGTATCTCCTTAAGCAATTCTAACCCTTTTATCAAAGCTTGGTATTCAGCCTGATTGTTTGTTGATGTAGCAACAATCGGCAATAAAAACTCATACTTCCTCCCCTGAGGGGAAATTAACACAATGCCGATACCTGCTCCTTCACCACATGTGGACCCATGGAAGAAAAGTGTCCAAGGAGCAATCTCCAGAGAGTCCACTGTGTTGCAATGTTGAGTGACAAAATCAGCCATAACCTGCCCCTTAACTGCCTTAGCCGACTCATAACATAGGTCAAATTCTGATAACGCTAAAATTCACTTGCCAATTCTACCACTTAGTATCGGCATCGACAGCATATATTTAACCACGTCGTCTTTGCATATGACAGTACACTCAGCCGATAGCAAATAATGCCTCAACTTAATACAAGAAAAGTATAGACACAGACATAATCTCTCGATAGCTGAATACCTGGTTTCAGCATCCACTAGCCGTCTGCTCAAATAATAAATAACACGTTCCTTCCCCTCAAATTCTTGAATAAGAGCTGAGCCGATAACAGTATCATCAGTTGACAAATACAATCTGAAAGGTTTCCCGTGTTGAGGTGGAACTAGCACTGGAGGATTTGTTAAGTAGCTCTTAATTTCATCTAGGGCTAATTGCTGCTCATCTCCCCATCTAAATTCCTGATCGGCTTTCAATTTCAGTAATGGACTGAAAGCCTTGATCTTACCCGACAGATTAGATATGAATCTCCTGATGAAATTAATCTTACCGATCAAAGATTGTAATTCAGTTTTATTGGCAGGAGCAACCACCTTGTTGATTGCTTCAATAGACTTCCTACTAATTTTAATGCCCCGCTGATGCACCATAAAACCCAAGAATTGTCTTGCCGATACACCAAATGCACATTTATTAGGATTCATCTTTAGTGCATCTTCCTTGTGCACTCCAGTATCTTTCGTAGATTGGTTAGATGCTTTGTGATATCTCCAGACTAATCACTATGTCATCGATGTAGATCTCTACTAATGTGCCAATGTATTCATGAAAAATAAAGTTTATAGCTCTTTGATAAGTAGCACCGACATTTTTCAAACCAAACGTCATAACTATCCATTCAAATAATCCCACATGACCTGGACACCTAAAACCAGTCTTGGGAATATCTTCTTCAGCCATGAATATTTGATTATAACCCGCATTACCATCCATGAAGCTGATAATTTGATGTCCTGCTGCAGCATCAATCAACAAATCAGCAATCGGCATTGGATAACCATCCATCGGTGTGGCTTTATTGAGATTCCTGAAATCAATACAAACACGAAGTTTCCCATTTTTCTTATAAACAGGAACCACATTAGAAATCCACTCCACATATCGGCACTGCCGAATAAATTTTGACTCAATTAATTTAGTTATTTCAGCCTTAATATCAGAAAGTATATTAGGATTGCATCGGCGCGCTGGCTGCTGATGTGGTCGAAATCCAGACTTAATAGGCAACCGATGTTCAACTATCGATCGGTCTAATCCAGGCATTTCAGTATAATCCCAAGCAAAACAATCTTTATACTCTTTTAACAAATTGACTAATTGCTGTTTACACTTGGAATCTAACTTAGCACTAATAAAAGTAGGCCTTGGCCTATCACCCTCACCAATATCTACTTCTACTAAATCATCAGCCAATGTAAACCCTTGACCTAATTTTCCATCATCGGCAAACCTATCCATTAAAATTCTTCTTCAGAACCGACTGCTTGGATCGGTGGAATTTCATAATCGGCAACCTTGAGGAAGTCTTTTTCCCAAGCTTCTCCTGATATGCACTTGGTTCGTTCATAACTATCTGATTCTGCCGATGCGATGATGTAAGAAGAATCACCAGGAACAACTTCAATTTTATCCCCAATCCATTGTACGAGGCACTGATGCATTGTAGAAGGAACACAACAATTAGCATGAATCCAATCCCTTCCTAGAAGCAGATTATATGCACCCTTGCCATTAATAACAAAGAAAGTCGTCGGTAAGGTTTTGCTGCCGATGGTCAACTCAACGCACACTGCCCCTTTAGCCGGTGACACATTGCCTTCAAAATCCTTTAGCATCATATCGATTTTGGTTAAGTCTTGATCTCCCTTACCAAGTTTCCGATACATCACATAAGGCATAATATTAATCGCAGCTCATCCATCAATAAGTATCTTAGATACAGGCTGCCCATCAACTCTGCCTTTCACAAACAAAGCCTTGAGATGCTGTCTCTCATCATCGGTACGTTTCTCAAAAACAACCATCATTGGATCTAGTGTTAATTAAGCTATTTGATCAGAGGAAACAACTTCTTCCTCATTATCAGGGAGTGCCAAAAATTCCATCGGCAACATAAACACCATATTGACATCTGCGGATGAGCCTTTATTTTTGTGCTTTATTTGCCACTGCTGATTGCCAGATCTCTCATTGGAAGAATTCTCTTCTCGGAATAAGTCCTCTTGACGCTCCCGCTGCATCCTCCTTTTCTGTGTCTTTGTCAAACCTTCTGGGCACCATCGAGGGAGTTTAGTTTTCCAAACTGGCTGATAATAAGTCCTAGTTGACTCTACACGACGTATATTAGGATCCCTGTAAAATATTTCTTCATCGAGAACTCTTGCGTTTGCCATCTCTTCAAGCTCCTCTTGGTTCCTCGGAAAATATGCAGCGCATTTACCAAGCCTTTCATGTACACTGAGCCTGCCACCTAGCCGATCATGTACTGATGCTTTACCCTGATCGGCTCATTGATAGACAAACCCTGATTGCCAGGTTGAAAACTCCTTTCTGAACGATTAACTCCATAATAACCATTGCACTCTGGGCAATTTTCAACAGTAGGTAACTTAATACCTTCTTCCCAATAATGAATAAAAAACGGACACCTCCAATGATCCTTATGCCGATTCCACTCTTCTCGGTGTCTCTCTTCTTGCTGTTGTCGATATCGGTCCCTTCGCTGACGCCAGTCCTCCTGCTGCCTTCGATGGGTAATCACAATGCCAGATCGAGGAGGCTTTCTAGAATTGCTACTTTCTCCTAGTAGCCCCTTGCTTTTTGCATCATCGGTAGTTATCCGATGTTGGGGATCTACTGATGCGTTTTTCTCGATAGCTTTTGATGTCAAAACCTTAGTCTTTCCTTCAGCATCCAACATATTTGCTGGAAAAGGATGTTGATCAATTTTCATCGGCTTTTGGATCTTGGAATTACCAAATTTAATTCTCCCAGATTCAATAGCTAATTGTAATTGTTGCCTAAACACTTTTCACTCATTTGTACTGTGTGAAGTTGCATTGTGCCATTTGCAATATAACATTTTCTTCAACTCTTCTGCCGATGGGATCACATGATTAGGTGACAGCTTAATCTGGCCCTCTTGAAGCAGAAGATCAAATATCTTATCGGCTTTGGAGATGTCGAAAGTAAACTTCTCTGGCTCTTTTTGACCAAAGGGACAAGATATCGTCTTTTTATTTTTAACCCACTCAGCCAAACCGATAACCGGCTCTTCATCTGAATCAGAATCTTCTACCTCTCCGACAAATGAAACCTTCTTGTTCCAATTCCTTTTGGGTTCAAAAACTCTAGTATCTTGATCAGAAATCCTTTGCATGAGATGACTTAGGCTTTCAAACTCTTGAGAAGCATACATGTCCTTAAGGTGTGACAATAATCCTTGGAAAGCTAAATCAGCAAGTTGCCGATCATCAAGTACCAGGCTATAACACTTATTTTTTACATCTCGTAGCCTTTGCACAAAGCCTTCCACCGATTTATCATTACGCTGTCTCAATTTTACCAAATCGGTAAGCTTCTTTTCATGAACTCCAGCAAAGAAATATTTATGTAATTGCTTTTCTAGATTAGCCCAAGTAATAATAGAATTTGGCGGTAATGAAATAAACCATGTGAATGCTGATCCAGACAAAGATGATGAAAACAAACGAACTCTTAATTCATCTCTGCTAGCTGCCTCTCTACATTGAATAATGAAGCGATTAACATGTTCCATGGTTGATGTATCATCTTGCCTAGAGAACATAGTGAAATCTGGTACCTTGTACCAATTTGGGAGAGGAATTAAATCATATGCTAGAGGATATGGAGTCCGATAAGAATAAGTATTGACCTTGGGTTTTATCCCAAACTGATCCTTCATAATCTCTGCTATTTTATCGGCCCAAAAAGCATCAACATCTTGTTGACGATATGGCTGAATTTCTACAGGAGGTACTTGCTGATATCCCTCTGCATATCTTTGTGGCCCACGATCTCCAGCAATCGACATATTTGCCATTACTTGTGGTCCATTAAACTGCTGGAAAGGATTCATCGGCTGAGCTGCCGATGCTTGATTCTAAAAACCAGCTTGCATATGACCTTGATGAATCCCTGCAACTTGCTGATTTGGCTGAACTGTATATTGAGTTGGAAACTGCCCTGACCAACTATTATTAGCATTCATCGGTACAAAATTTACCGATGGCTGGTAATTTGTTGACATTGATGGATAATTACAACCAGCTTGAGGCATGAACTGGACTCCAGGTTGACTTACAGCAGGAGTCTTCTGTTGTATCGGTAACGAGTTTGCTGATGGACTTGAATTAGATGTTTGACCCAAAGGCATCTAGAAACTTCCTAGAGTTGGTTGCACAGTAGTTGCTGTAGTATATTGAGGCACTTGAGCTATCGGCGAACCAGCCGATGGCATAGGAGCTTTTCCTGCTGTATCAAACACTTGAGGTAACCCAGGGTTAAAAGTAGATGGCTCTGGAGGCATACCGTATCCCCACCAATTAGCAGGAGTCTGGTTATTCTGTGGCACAGGACCTGATAAAGCCGATGCCGATAGATCTGTATTAAGCTGAACTCGTCGTGATAATGCTGAATCTGATCGCATCGGTGTAGATTGTACGTTAGATGAGCCTGCTGATACTAGAGGGGAAGAAACTTCTGTACCCACAACGGCTGGGGAAGCCGATGGAGTAACAACAGATGCTGGCTCTGGTTGATGATAGGCAGGCCCAACGTAATGCGGTGACGCTTGCCCTTCTTTGAAAGTTCGAACCACAGCATTATGAACAGTATTGGATAGCACATTGGAGTGATTAATTAAAGCATGATTTACTGCAGAATTAACCATCTCTTGAAGTTTACCCAGATTAGAATCAAAGGTAACTTGCTGAGGCAACGACAAATCTTGCTTCTGGATGGCTTGTCCACTCTTGTTCAAGCTGAATGACTTCAAGCAAAGCTGTCTGTATTCTTCTATAGCCTTTTCCATAGCCTGCTTCTGTTCTTCCTTAAGATCTTCTTCTGATACCGCGATGATGTTCCCTGCATCAATCTCAGGATTGAACATATTGATCAGATCGGTCCCACTGGGCGTGCCAAAAGATGTGTTGATGCAAAAGTGGATCTGCAAACACAAAGGGATAATACCCGAAATCGATATCCAAAGCATGCTAGTCGATTTGACTTGTTAATCGACAAGGATGAAGATACAAGCACTTTGGTCCTGACAACAGCGATACGTCCGGAGGTCACAGCCAAGAGGTACTCATGCAGAACTCGAGGATCGTCGAAGATCGCACTGAAGCAATGCAACTCACCGAATCGATGAGAACTCGTAAAAAGAAAAAAGTAAATAGATGTAAATAAGAGTAAAAGCTAGTTTTTGATATTGATTGATTGATATTACATTGCCCTTCACTCTATATTTATACCCTGATCTACAGAAACATAACCAAATACGACTAGGACACTAAATCCAAATCTAAAGAAACACATGACTCTTATACAACTCAGACTCTAATAAACATAGAAAAGGAAATTAATTCCTATCTTATTCCCTAGTCCGCCTCAACTACGATGGAATCCCCATCGACCTCCTTTCTATCGGCACACTCCCTATTTCATCGGCAGCAACCTTCAAGTCTCCTTTCATCGGCACACTTCCTATTTCAGCAGCAGTCTTCAAACCTCCCTTCATCGGCATCGGCAATAATATCCTTAACCTTATCGGCAATACTTCAATCTGAATTAACTTCTCCATACACCACCACCACTCATAGGCAGCCATCTTTACCAACTGATTTTCATCGGCTATCAACATACACAATAATTTTTCTTCTGCTGATTAGCCCCTTCTGACCATCTTGACACGTGCCAAAAAACGATGTCAAAAAGTAGACGAAAGCTTCGCGCAAAAACTGGTTAAGCTAGTGGCTCTTTAGCAAAGTGTGATGGGCGCACACGCGTGGTCCGTGGGATGGGCCGGCCTGCGGCACACAGCTGCTCCTGCGCGGGCCGCCGTATACCGTTGGGCCGTTTTGGTGGCCGAGGGCCCTTTTCTTTTCTAAATACATTTCCAATTAATTCCTAGAACCAACTTGTAAATTCAATATCTTAATGTGTAGGAATCCTAAAATTGCGAAACCAATTTGGTTAGGTTCCTAAAATCATGACCTACCTGTTGGTGTGATTGGGTCACTTAGGTTTATGATGTTCTCAGGGGTCCTCTGATTAAATCAAGGTGCTTAATGTTGTTAAAATAGAAACTTGTAGGAATTTTTGGAGCTAGTTGATGATAGGGCTAGCTTTGAAAATTGTACCATAACTTCATAGAATTATTTAGCTTCTCACCGCTATTTTGGTAGCCGCATAATATTTATATTACTAAGATGGCTAATAAACCCTAGTTCGAATACAGATTAAATCGAAAAATGAACAAAGCAACGCATGGGGTTTGAGTAACTAAAGCACGTGTTGGGAAATGGTGCTATACTCGTCAACGTGGATACTTGACCTAGTGCATTAGCCATTAGAGTTGGCTCGTTAACTTGAGAGGCGCAATCGTGTTTTAAGCGCTATGGTTAACCTTTGATTATTTACGTCTCTGCATTGCGTCCACGAATGTCATAATAGGAGCGTTGATGGATTGCGGAGTCATCTGGAGCAGCAGAAAAGATGGCGCCTAGATTGTGTCATCGTGACAGAATGCTAACTTTTGGTTAAATCGTACCCAGGCAAGCCCCGGTGCATAACCCCTATTATTTTGCACTTTAAATTATGCTTGTGCATTAACTTTAAAGGAGTTGAATGAAACCCACTTGCATATATATATATATATATATATATAGTATTACTATATGGTACTCGGGTACCAAATAACTATTCAGTACCAGCGTCATATTAACCAGGCCAACAGGCGCATCCTCTGTTCGGCCCACTGGCCTGGCCCATCCATGAGGATAAAAGTTATAGATTACTATCATTTGCCGAACTATATGTATGATCGAAACAGCAAATGAGCAGTGCATTTCACTCTTCCATACCTGATCTACTGTATATAAGCTATTAGTACACATATACAATGTGTTCAGATAAAAAAATCTCAGTTTATACTACTTGTCTCAGATTAACCATTATTTATAAAATCAATGTCTTAAAATTGCCCTCTACGCATGGTTTTATTTGGGGTTAGGCTGCTTTAATTATGTCGTTACCTATGCAAAAGGGGAGCAAGCAGGAATATAAAAACAAACAAGCAATCTTGATCCAGCTCAGAAATAAAAAGGAAACAAAAGCTGGCTGTATTAACAGAAATCCTGATCCAGCATAGAAATTAAAAAAAACGGCTGGATTCAGTAGGTCTGTGTGCTCGTGGGCTGTAGTATGGGCCTGGATGGCCTGGTGCGAGAGGGTGGGTGGGTGCGGACTGCGGACAGCCTGGTGCACGGGGGTGCCTGGGGTACCAAATAACTTTTGAGTACCCGGGTACCAAATAGGGTTGGCCTATATATATATATATATATATATATATATATATATATATATATATATATCCTTGTCCTATGAGTCTTACTAGTATGATAGGATCGTGTAGTGTGCTATGCTATAGGATCTCGGTAGAAGTCGAGTGATTGCCTGTCACTCGCGAGAGATAGGAATTATAATATTGTTACTATTATCATGTTACTATCACATGGAATATAAATGTATATGGATAATTGGAGACCAGGCGGAACGGGTTGGATGGACTTGGACCTGGTTGGGCAACAGAGCGGGGCTCTGGTTGCATTTGTTCCGCCTGTGTCAATTAAGGACCGTTCGTTGCATGGACCTTGGTCAAGTCACATATCTATTGTCCCGAGCATATACTTGCTTATGGGAGCAGGAAGACTTGTTACTCTCTTGTCATGGGCTCTGGCTCTTTCCAGACCGACTGATTGGAGGCAGGGATAGGTGGAGGTCTTAGCACCGTATTGAGGCTGGGCCTCAAGTTCGGGAGCTAGGAGTCCAAGTTTGGACGGGGACCTGGAAACCCGTGACAGGAGGGAAACAGGTTGGTCTTGCTTGTGCCTGGGGTACAAGCAAGGCGTGTGTTTTCGGGGCACCCAAATGGGCATATTGATTCGTGAATCGCCGTTTCTGCATGACGGTACGGCTTGACTACGCTCTGGCATCGTAGTAAGAACTGGCAGTTGAAAGAGAAAGAAATGGTTTCTGTTTGCTCAACCCTACTTGGTTATAGATTAGGTGCTTACATAGAAGGTTGAATAAGTAATAAAATATGGCTAGTAAAAATAAGAAATTAAGGACACACTCTTAACGCTGCTTCTTGCAAACAAGAAACCCACAAGCCAAAAGCCTTGCATAATCCTTGGAGTCTTTTTACTTCCTCCTGACGGGTAAGTCTTGCGGAGTACAATTGAGTACTCAGGATTTGTTCTACCCTGTTCCAGGTGACAGGTGCTGATAAGCTGACACTTGTGTGTGGAAACCTCCTAGTGGGCTCAGCGAGGATTTCCTTTACGATGCGGAGTAGAGTTATTCATTAAAACTCTCACTAAAGGCTTTACAAGGAAAATATTATTAACCTATTATCATTCATACATTTAAACGTTCTTCATGTCATTGTTAACTTGTTAGTAAATGATTTCATTTCCGCTACTCTGAATTGTTTTATAGTTCGAGGTTATAGCTACATAATGAATTACTCTGATATTGTACTAAAAGTGAGGTAAGAAATGATAAGGATGTTGCAAGCTTTACTCTCTCATTTGTGATCCTGATGTAAAAATGTGGATCTTCGAGTTCTCCCTTGCGGTGTGCTCGACGGAATTGCATAGTTTAGTGTTCTCTCTTGGATACTTAGTGTCTAATGGAAGGCAAGTACTCTTGGGAGGGCATTAGATTAGGTGATTCTGCCACAGGTGGTATCAGAGCATAAATGAGACAATAAAGCTTCAAAACCCTTTCTAAATTAAAATTTGACAACAAATTCTTTTCAGAATGCTAGGTCGTCTGCATGCGAAGTTATTTAAGTAGCCCTATTACTATGGTTATGTATCCAGGATAGATGGCACTCTGCTGACCTAGTTAGGCTTAATCAGGTTTTCTGCAGGTACCCTAACCCCATGCCTAGTTCGCTAGCACCAACTAGCTTTAGGGAGAGCACGACGTGCCAAACATCTTAGAACGGTTGCCCTATATGTCGGTAACACTGTGAGGATGGATAGGACGTGCATTCATGCTTACGCTTTTGTGCACTAGTTGTTGAGGTCGACCAGTCTTTGTTCTTGTAACCACGATGGTACTGTAGTCTCGTGCGTCGCGTACGCCTGTTGGTTCACGCCTGTCTAGCCCATACGTTGTCATACCCCCTTCTGCGCTCTTGTCAAACCTCTGCCTTACAGTCGTACTAACCCTTTTTGACCTCGGTCACCACTCATCGCGTGCATGTGAAGATCTTGCTGTTCACTTTTACTGGCCCCATGCATGGCTCTAGGGTGGACTACGACAGGACCACTGGCCGCTCTGCCTTATATGAGGGCAGGCTTAGCCGCTGGGAACCATCTTTCGGTGCATCCCAGCTCACTTAGCCTTTTCCCTTGAGCCAACTCCTCTGCAAGCCTTCCTTATAACCACCACTCACCACCCACCAAGGATGGCAGGAGTCTGGGTTAGCAACTACTACCTGAACACTGAGGGTTTTCCCAAAATCCTGCATGCCACCCTACAAAAACTCGGCGTTCGGGAGCGTCCCGAGTATGAGGGCCGTGAGTACATGAAGTGTGGCACTGAGCGGAGTAAGGTCACCGTCTACATTGGCAAGAGTGAGGAGTTCCCCGATATCACTAAAGCCTGGAATGTGACCACAACCGGGTTTCGTTTCGGCGACACCTACCAAGTTGCGGCCCGCAAAGCTCTGCGGCATCTTTGCCAGATCTTTGAAGGGCCCATTGCTCGTACCCCCATGCGGTTCTTTCCACCTTGGGACAAGAATCGGTGGGTATGGAGGGCTCGCATGGAGGCTTTGCAAGGTCCAGACGTGCAAGAGGACAACCCGACCTTGGTGCACCTGACCTCGTACTTGCTTGCCCTGGATGAGCAGTACGACCGGCAGGCCTCGGAGCTAAGGGAGTGTCTCCACTGGGTTGAGGAGGCTGAGATCTTCTCCAGGATGCTCGAAGTGCAGCTTGCTGAAGCTCATGCCAATCTAGCAGCCGCTGAGAGTCGAGAGGCTGCCATGGCGGAAGCCGTCAAGGTGGACCAAGACCGTCATGCCCAGGAGCTGGAGGACGCCTATCTTGCCACAAGGGCCAAGCGTAGGACGCTCGCCACGGAAAGATAGGAACCCTTAATTTTGGAAGGAATCCCTGTCCATCCATTAGAGAGAAGGAGGACTGGTGTTGCTGTACCGCCAGCACCTCCGCCCACGGAAGCCTCAGAGATAGAGCCTTTCTTTCCTCTCACCCAGCCACTACGAGGAGAAGAAGCGGATCCGCAGCCCAGTGCAGCAGAAGAGCCTCAAGAGCCTAGGGATGTAGTCGTTCGCCCCGACGAAGTGGATTAGTCATCCTAGGAGAGATGTAACCGTAGCCGGTAGTGTTTCGTGGTGGTTCTCTAGTGTTGTAATCTTTCCGTTGTGTTTCGTTCGTAGTTGTTATGATCGTCGGGTCGTAGGATGCAAGCGATGTGTCGAGAGTGGGAGAGGGAATGCCTGTATGTTGCACCCATGTACGAATGTTGGAATGAGTTTTTGCTTATCCGTTGTGTTGATTATGTCGAGTTGCCTTGCCACCGTGATAGACAGGATTAGAGTTCTTGAAACGTCAACAAGCAGGTTTCAAGAGGAACATTTATTTAGTTTCAGCAGGTCAGTCGTGTTTGAATGTCAGAGGACACTGTATCAACTAATTGTGGATGTCCCAGTAGAACACTTGAATCCCCTTGATTTAAATCCGCCTTGGGATTTATTTTCCTTGTTCCTTGAATTGAAAAGGAACCCTTGTTGCTTTAAATCCTTTGTAATCCTTTCTGATTCTGTGGTCTATGACTCCACTGCTTTCACTATGAGTAAGTTGGTAATAGTTGCCTGGTTAATCGCTTATGGTGCCGCGACGGAACCGAGGGCCACCTGTGGATCGCGATCACATGGTTGTGCCGCTCGGCGCGTGCGGGTATTGAGGTTGTTGACCGAGCACTTTTACTAAGTTACACCGTAGTACCGCCTTGCTATAAACATTCTCCTTGGTAAAAACATCCTGGTGTTCTAACGGGAAATCCACAGTGAGTTGATGGAGTAGTGCTCTCATAATTGCGACCGAGATTGTGGGGTTTTGGAAGGAGCATGTATGTTTTGATCTCAGGCTATACGAAAGGCCAGTGCGAGTTGGATTCAATGGAAAAAGAAGAAAGAGAAGAGTGATAAGGAAAAGTTAGCTCTCTTGTAGTCTAGAGTGTGGGAACACCATTGTGACGTTGCCCCTATGCCTGGTGACCGCTCTACACTTGCCAGGTCACTGTCACTACGTGTCCTGCGAAAGCCGTCGGTGGCAGGGCCCATGTGTGCCGTGCTCGCGTGGCCGCGGTGTGGTGCCGCACTCGTCTCGCCCCTGGCACTGTACGTCCCTCCTTTCCCGGCGCCCTTGTCGGCTCTCGATTTTTCGCCCCGTCCCCATACCAGATCCCCCCTCTTGTTTTCTTTTCTCGCCGGCACCGTCGCTCGCACGCCTCCTTGCCGAGCGAGCCCCATCCCGTCCTTTCTCCTTTTCCCCCACTCAAGCTCGCATGGGGAGTGCACCATGGCGATGTTGTTCCCCACCTCGTGTCCCACTGGTGATCCCCCCTCCATGCTGCCTTCGTTCCCGGTGCGCTGCGCCACCACCTCCGTCCACCGGACTATAAATGCCACCTTGCTTGCCTCTCCTCCATCCCACCTCCAGATCTGAAGTAGTTGGAGGCCGAGCTTTGTGATCCAGCCATTGCTTACAAATCTAGGGTCGCTAGCCTGAGATGTGGGTGTAGCTCAGCAGAAGGGATCTGGTTTCTGTTGGAGAAGTTCAAGTTCACCTAGGGTTCGTAGGTTAGGGTTCATGATTATCTTTGTACCAGTCTCCGATTTCTGGCTTTGCTGGTCATACGCCATGTTCTGGATAATCGTTTTCCTTTTGCTCTTTCACTGTCCCCGTCTTCGTCGATTTCTAGAGAGGTTGTGAGTTGTATCCGTTGTTCTTAGCCGCGATGCCTCTAGATCCACGAGTGTTGTAGTCTTCGAAGCCGGGTAATCTCCTGTTGTAATCTCTGCTCTAAGAAGTGAAATCGTGTTTCCCCTTTTCTGATTCTTGCCCTAAATCTCGGGACGAGATTCTTTTTAAGGGGGGTTGGTTGTAGCACCCCTGGTGTTACGATCTGCTTAGCACCTCGCTTAATAGCTAAAAGAAATTAAGTATGCAAGTTCTCGGGTTTAAAAAAAATTTACCTCACATAAATGATAAGCATATAATGTCGGTTAAATTGGTTTGTGTGAAAACATGCTAATGAGACTCTAATTAGAAAAATAGAACGATATGTTGTTTTAATTAGTTGGCGTGAGAAGTGATTTTTAGAAACAAAAATAAAAATACCACTGTATGTAGTACTTAATAAAAATTTGAAGTGCAAGTCGAGCAGATGAAAATACAAATTTTGTTTTGAAAACAAAACATGTTAAATGGTATTTTGCAAGCTCAAAAATTGAATTCGAAATTCAGTTCTACCTAACTCTTGATCTCGTCCAAGATTAAGAGAAGTAATGACAATGCCTTTTTTGACGTTTAATTTCCAACCTAAATGCCTAGGTACTACCACAGTGTTATCAAATAATGGGTTGCGTCAAAGTGTGTACTCGAGCTTGGTATAGGTTGTGGTTATGTGAGCGTCACCTCTCTCGCTCGGTCGGTGTCCGCAGTCGCCTTGCGTGCATGCCACCTGCTTGGCCGCGCCGTCCTTGGTCGTGGCAGGGGCCAACATTGGCCGGCTACTGGCCGTCTGTTGCTGCTTTGGCCGCTGCACCTTGTTTTAGGAGGAGGCAGGCATGCGCACAGTTCTTCGCTCACCCTTGCCCTCTCGCTGCCCTCGGCTCTCTCTCTCGCTCACTGCCCTGCCATGTGCGCTTGCCGAAGCCACGCCGCTGGGAGCTACCGCAGCCTTGCTCGGGCCGCCGTCGCGCGCACGCATGGCTAGTCATTGCCTCCTGTTTCGGCATAGGAAGCCGGTGCTGCGCAGCTGGCCCACACCAGCCCCCGCGCCACCGCAGCTGCTGCCACCGCTGCCCGTCTGCCTTTGCCACCATCAAAGCCGCGCCACCTTGAGGATGAAATGCACGATGTCTGTAGCCTCGTACCCCGATTCAGTGCTTACATAGAAGGTTGGATAAGTAATAAAATACGGCTAGTAAAAATAAGAAATTAAGGACACACTCTTAGCACTGCTTCTCGCAAACAAGAAACCCACAAGCCAAAAGCCTTGCATAATCCTTGGAGTCTTTTTACTTCCTCCTGACGGGTAAGTCTTATGGAGTACAATTGAGTACTCAGGGTTTGTTCTACCCTGTTGCAGGTGACAGATGCTGATAAGCTGACACTTGTGTGTGGAAACCTCCTGGTGGGCTCAGCGAGGATTTCCTTTACGATGCGGAGTAGAGTTATTCATTAAAACTCTCACTAAAGGCTTTACAAGGAAAATATTATTAACCTGTTATCATTCATGCATTTAAACGTTCTTCATGTCATTGTTAACTTGTCAGTAAATGATTTCATTTCTGCTACTCTGATATTGTTTTATAGTTCGAGGTTATAGCTACATAATGAATTACTCTGATATTGTACTAAAAGTGAGGTAAGAAATGATAAGGATGTTGTAAGCTTTACTCTCTCATTTGTGATCCTGATGTAAAAATGTGGATCTTCGAGTTCTCCCTTGCGGTGTGCTCGACGGAATTGCGTAGTTTAGTGTTCTCTCTTGGGTACTTAGTGTCTAATGGAAGGCAAGTACTCTTGCGAGGGCATTAGATTAGGTGATTCTGCCACACGCCACCTCCCATGGATCCATGGAACCATCAGGCGTTGCTCACTACGCTGAACGCGGTCACTCCCTTGGCGACTCCACCGTAGCCCGCTGAATGGTTCATGGACACCGGCGCCTCCTCTCACATGTCGTCAAACGCCAGTAATCTCTCCTCTCCCACTCCGGTTTACAACTCTCCTCCAATCACAGTCGGCAATGGTGCCGCCTTGCCGGTAACACATCGTGCTTCCACTCTTATTCCCACAAACCAAGCACCTCACTGTCTAATGTTCTAGTCTCACCTTCACTTGTCAAGAATCTCGTTTCTGTTCATTCATTGACTCGTGACAATAATGTCTCTGTGGAGTTTGACACCTTCGGTTTTTTTTGTTAAGGACATTCCAACTCGTTCGGTGATCCTCCGATGTAATAGTGACAGTGAACTTTACCCTCTAGCACCAATAGCGTCGGAAGCTCTCGCCGTCACTGTCAACACTCCACCCACCGTCGAGCTCTGGCATCAATGTTTGGGCCACCCCTAATGACGAGCGCTGCAATAGACTCTCCCTAGTCTTGAGTTCATCTCCACCAAGTCAGCTACCTTTGAAGCTTGTCAGCTCGGCAAGCACGTTCGTCTACCATTTTCAGATTCTAGTTCTATTAGTTATGTACCTTTTCAGATTGTGCACGCTGATGTTTGGACCTCTCCTGTAACACCCTAGGTGTTTGTCCCTCATTAAGCAGTGGGTTTGAGTTCAAACATGACATATTAAGTGGAGATGACAATGTCAAGGTCAACCTATAGAGACGAGCCTAACCTAAACTTGGATGATGCACTATTGCTTTTACATATAGGCCATTTTCAAAGATATATGCTTGGATGGTGCTATTGCAATATCTTCATGTGTCTCACCTTAGTACCTATCTATATTGATCCCTGGAAAAGTTTCATGAAGTTTGGAATCAAAAAGTCACATGAAATGATAAGTCATATCCTTTTTGGAATGGCGTGATTAAGTGAATGGAATTATAGATCATCAACCAAACTTTGCAACTTTGTCCAAATGACTCTAGATGAACTCTACAACAAAAGTCATGAAGGTGTTGAGCAAATGTCAAGAAAATGCCCCGATTGGCCTAAAACCCTAGTTTCGGCTTTATCGAGTTGTTACTTTGACCAAAGTGAAAGTTTGACTTCTGTACCAGTTATGAGGTTTGACCTTAAACAAAAGTTGTAATTCATCTTGTGTAGAACAAACTTTGTTTAATGGTCAAGAGCTAGTTTGCCTTCTAGCTTGGTCAAATAGAGCTCACAAGATTGAATAAGCTGCTGTTTTTGGAAGATCAGAAATTTTTCTAAGTCCTTGAGTGGCAGCAATAAGTTGACATGTTTGGTGATCTTTATCTCCTTAACCATGCTGAACCAGTCCATGAACCTTTAATCAAAGTTGTAGCTTGAGTTGTATGCAACAAACTTAGTTAAAAGGCCAAAGGCTAAATCCATCTCTAAGCCTGTCAAACAGGGGTCACCATTTCGAATCTTCTAAATATTTTCAGACTTAGCAATAATTAAGTCTAAGTTAGTGACAACTTGAGTGGCATCCCGCGTTCTCGAGTTTTTGTTAAACAACTTGAGTTGAGCCAAATGTAGAAGTTGAAGGTAATGAGATGGAGGAGGGTATGCAAAAAGTTGGACTTCGTTTGAGCAAGGTGGGCATCCCAAAATCACCAAAGACCGAGCTCTAACGTAAGCCTTATCAAGTCATTGACACTGCCAACTTTGGGTTTAATTATCTCCTAATCTGTGGGTCTTATGACCATGGTGCTTAAATGAAATTTGTAGAGTATACCGAGGTGAACAACTTTGATAATTGGCCCATAGTCCAATTCAGCCAGCTTCGGGCCCAACATGGCGCCTCTGCTTGGCTTCGCTGATGCCTGCCGCGTGCTTGACATAATGTCTGAACCGCCGACGCGTGGCCAGGTGCGTGGCAAGCATGCTACAGCGCGCGCCCCACCATTGTTGCTCCTCCCTGCCTTGTGGGCTGCGCCCTGGGTCACTGGGAGAGGCCGAGGCCGAGCTCTCCATCTCCCACTCTCCCTTGCACGCTCTCGCTCTCTTCTCCTCGTTCTGAGCCGAGCGCAGTCGCCGAGCCGCCATGGCCGGTTCGAGCTCCAGCTCGAGCTTCCTAACCGCGCCGTCCCTCCTCCCTTCCCTAAGAAAAGCATGACATCACCTTCCCCGCCACACGTCGACCCTGATGCGCCATTCCCGAGCTCCTCTCATCGCCGGCGGAGCATGGCCACCGGTGCCATGGCCGCCGCAAGTCCCTGTGCACGTGGCCAGGAGGCCACGAGCCATCGCCGGCCGAGCTAGGGCCACCATGGAGTTCGCGCGGACCCCCTGGTGCTCCACTGCCACTTCCCCGACGCTGGCATGGCCCCCAACGGCCGGAGCCACGAGCTCCGATGACCTCCCTGTTCAAATCCACGTCAGGGACCACCTACAAGAATTCGATGAAAGTCAGGGGCCTATCTGCACACCACTGACTCATATGAATAGTGACTTTGTACTGCGGGTTGATTTGGAAGAACTGCAGGGACTCCGTTGCAAAGTTGTTTTCTGTTTTCGTTTTTCTGGTTTTCTTTTCTAGAAAATTATGCCAAACTTTGAAAATGTGTAGTAATTAGTAGACAAATCATAAAATAGCAAATGAGGACTTTTTGGAATCCTTGTGAAATTATCTATGCAGCGGATCTATAATATGTAATGTTTTAGTTTAAAATTTTAGTTCTAAAAATAGATCTTTGCATCTAGGTTTTCATTGCTAGTTGTATTTGTCATTTTCATAAGTGCAAATTTAGAGCTCGAAATGAAGTGAAATTTTTGTGTCATGCTACTCATGTGATGTTTGATTTGTGGTAATAATTTCATGAATTTTGGGTACTGTATGAGTGAGTTATTAGTGTATCTTGCTCTCACATGATTTATTGCAATAGCCATTTGTCTTTTTCTTAGAGGTTGATATACATGTCCAAATGGCTTGAAATTTGGAAAATAGACTATTGGGAGCATTTGTAGGCCTTTGTAATTTTGGTAGAATTTATTGTGCACTTGTGTTAGGTGTTCATAATTCCACCTAATTATCTAAATAAATTATGAAAATGCATTAAAATAATTTATTTAAGAATGGACACTATGTTTTCTGGTTTTCATTAGTCATTTATGAAATATTGGTAAAGTTGGTTTTACACAATTATATGTTTGCAACATATGTTAATAATTATTTCTTGCAATTACTAGTTTCTAGACAGTTCTAGGGGCAATGTAGATTACCCCATGTTAATTATGTATTCTGAGCACCTTGTCTATAACAAAGTTGTATATAATTCATGTATATAGCTTGTGTTAAAATTTGGTGGCATTTGGTCAAGTAGTTTTTGAGTTATAGATGTTTAAAGTCAGGTTCCAGATTTGGTTGCTCTCTGTTTGGAGCAGACCAGAGTCTGTAGTTTCATCTTTTCGACCAATTAAACTTGGGAATCAGGCTTAGTGGATATTAAATGAATTGTATACAATTTCATAAGCTTTCCAGAGTGTCTTCTTGCGAGTCATTTGGATTTAGGGATCTCTAGTTATGATTGATTTACTGATCTACTGTATGGATGTCCAAAAAGTGATAGATTTTAGTTGTAGTGCTTTGATTAATTTTGCCATGCTAGTGTGTTGAAGTGTGACTCATACCTTTGAAAGTACTTGGGTTGGTACCCTAGGATCTTATAAGACTTGTGTCTTGACTGATGTGCTTGCAAATCTTCTATGTTGTGCCCTAATAAGGATTAAGTTAATTAGCTCTAGGTATTTATGCGAACTTTGGTATGCTTGTTTGATTACTTTGTTTATTTCACTTCTATGCATTCATACACATGCATTATTGCACCTCATTTAGGTATGCTAGCTGAAGCACGTGAAGGACCTGATGTGGAGCCAAACCGAAGATGGAGTTGGTGGATTCATCCCGAAGATAGAAGGACCGGACAAGTGCTAGATTGGAGGATGCTCGCCAAGCGAATTCACCTGACAAACTCTAATATTGAGTCGGATCCCAGGCAAGCCCCGGAGCATTATAAGCCTCCTATATTCAAAACAATTAATTATATATATATATGTTATAAGTATTGTTGCATTAAATGGTAGGAGTTGGTTGGAAACCCTTGCTGCATTATATCATTCCTTGTCCAGTTATATGAATCCTTGAATCCTACATAGACTAGGATCGAATAGATGCTTAGCCCGGCTTTAAGCGGTAGAAGTCAGGTGATTTCCTGTCACCTGCGAGACAGGGATACTCATATATGGCACGGTTGGCTATATTGCTATCATGGAATGGAACCATGTGTTAATAAAATAAAATGAGACCGGGCGGGATGACGATAGTGAAGCAACAAGGCATGGAGGTCTTGGGTGTGGATCTATCCCCGTCTGAGTCGTTTAAGGACCGATTCGCTGTACGTCCTTGAGTCATGTTGAACGCAGTCTAATACTTAGTTGGCTGGATAAGTCATTCCGACTGCGAAGCCGAGTAATATGGTTCAGGCCGGGAATCGAATGGTAGGTTGCTTCTTGGAGGAGAGAAAGGATGTGCTTGGGGACATTGGCGTGAGACCAAGGGGGGTTAGAGTCCCTATCACCTGGCAGAGTGTCGCCTTGGGGTCCGACATCATTCGGACCTGCGATTCCTGAATCATATGAAAAGGTGGCCTGTGCGACCCTGGCAGGGGTCTGCACGGTGAGTGTTAGAAATGCCCCTCCAGCTGGATAGGAATTTGATTCGAATCGCCGTCGCTCCCGGTTAGTGAGCACTTGACTTGAGTAGCAGCAATGTAGATTCCATTAAATTGAACGGATGGTTAATTGGATAACGATGGAAAGGTTGCCTCAATTTATACTTGCTATGGTTAATATTGTTTGCTCCTAATAAAGTGAGTGCTCTAGTATAGGTTCTAATATAGATGACAGGTTAATGATAATTAACTTGATGCTTAAGCATTAATGATTACTTATCCATAATAAGCTTTTATACAAAATATTGTCAAGCTAGCCCACTTCATATCAGCCTTGCATGATCCTTGGTGTCACTTTATTTCTGGTTTCTGACAGGTAAGTCTAGCTGAGTACCTTCTTGTACTCAGGGTTTTATCCCCACTTGTTGCAGGTTGTGATGCATCATGGCGACTGCAAGAGTTGGTTGGCTCCTACCTTAGAGGCGGAGTGTGATCACGGGCATGATCTTTCTGAGTTATCTTCTCTCTCATGCTTTTGTGGAAAGTCGACCTTCGTACTGGCATATATTTGAAATAAAGGTGTTGTTAGTTTCAAATTACTTTGCTTCCGCTACTTTTGTACTTAAGTTGTAATAACTATGTTGAACTCCGATGTATATTGAATTACTTGTGAAATGGTTGTAACATGTGACTTGTTATGTTGAATCACTACGATCTTGGCTTGTATGTTGGTTGGTTTGAAATCCCTCACGAATTCATTGGACTACCGGAGTTATATGGGCTCAAGTGCGAGAATTTGATCACTTCGGTGATTGTTTTTGTACTTGTGCTCTTATAATTTGGACGGTTCCGTTACAGCTCCAGTGTCTAGTTTCAGTGGTTTCAAATACTATATTGTCTTAATTGATGATCTCACACACTATGTCTGGACGTTCTCACTAAGAAATAAGTCTGATGTCTTTCAGTGTCTACTTGCTTTCCATGCCTATGTCCAAACTCAGTTTCAATTGCCTATTCTTGCCTTTCAAACAGACAATGGCAAGGAGTTCGACAATTTAGCCTTTTGTAGACATCTGGAACAACATGGCATCTCTTTTCGACTATCATGTCCGTATGTATCTTCCCAAAATGGTGTGGCCGAATGCATTATACGAACGCTTTTTTTCATGAATATGCAAAAGATTTGCGCATCTTTGTATTTAAGAAGAACTTTTACAATGCGCACGGGCGTGCTTTGGGAGGATGAGGTTTACAATAAGCGCTGCCTCCCCTGCCAGTTTACACATGGCGATTACTCGCGGACTAATTCACCTAGATGGCACGCCCCTACCTCTATCCAAAGGTCGGCTATCTGCTTGATCTTGGCGAGGAATTGTGCGTTAGTGGCCGCTTCGTTCTGAAGAATCTTGCGTTTCTCTCTTTCTAAAGCTCCCATGCCACCAGCGCGAAGAGGGTGTTCGCGCCCTTCCTCTTGTCTCCGTACCACCTCTGTCTCTAGTGCTCCCACCAGTCGATGACGGAGCCACCACCCATCTGTGAGGCGTCGACCCCAAGCACCGCCGGAATGGTCCACCAGATGTGTCTAGAGAAGGAACATGAGGTGATGATGTGGTCTATGGTCTCCAGGTCTTGGTCGCATAGGTAGCACCCATCGCGTGCATGGAGCCCGTGGCGGTGCCTCCTGTCCGTGGTCCAGTGCCTTCCCCGGATTGCCAGCCATAGAAATAGTCTGACACGTAGCGGCGCCCAGGTGCTCCAAATCCGGGTGCACCCGGGGATCGGGTGCGAAGGCAGGTGTAGCGCCCTATAAGCAGAACTAGAGGAGTATGTCTCCTGTTGTGTCCATCTCCATACCAAGCGGTCTGCGTTGCCGTTTAGGGTTTCCTGGCCGACCAAGTGTAACACCCAGAATTTTTAAAATTTGGAATTAGAAAAAAATTTTGAGTTAAAAGAGATCTGGTTATGATTTTAAATAATTTAGATAATATTTAATGGGGATCAAAATTTAAATTTTTAAGTGGAATATTTGATGATGCATTCATGCTGTTGCATTTGATTTATTGTGTGGTGTGGCTTTGATTTTATTTGATTTGGATTTGAAAATCTATTTAAATGGTTTGGAAAACAAATGTAAAAAAAGAAAAACTTACCTATTGCCGGCGGCCTGGAAGCCGGCCCGAGCTGGCCTGCTTCCCCTTTCCCTTGCTGTTGTGCCGACGAAGCCGAGCCTGCTTTTCCCCGCCCCTCCTCGCGCCCGTGTGGGCCGGCCCAGGAGCCACAGCCACGCGCGCTTCCCTCTCTAGAGTCTCTGACATGAAGGGCCCGCATGTCAGCCATTCCTTCCTCCGCCCGTCGTAACCGAGCCGGAGACGGAAGCTATTGCAACCGAATGCACTGAGGAAACCGGGATTTCCTACCCATAAACGTCGTGTTGGAGGCTATAAAGGGGTAGCCGCATGTTCCTCGTCCCTTTTTCCATCTAAACTTTGAGCCAAACCACGTGAACTCAAGCTTAGGAGGTTGGAAACCCTAGACTTTGCTGCCTCTCGTCGTCGGAGCTTGCCGGTTAACCTACGCCCTTCTTCTCCGCATTGGTGAGCTCGTCATCTCCTTCTCTCCCTCCCCATGCCTCTCTTTTGGTTTGTGATGCCTTGAATCGCGAGATTATGGAGCTCCGGTGAGCTTGCCGAAGCCGGCAATGGCGCCGCCGCCTTCTTGAGCCGCATCCTGTCTCCAATCTGTTCTTGCTTTCCTAACCTGCGTAGATGCGTTCGTGTTGAGCTTCTCGACCAATTGGTGCCGGCTGCGGGCCGAGTAGTGGTCGAAAACGGTGAAGCCGAAGCTCTCCGGCGAGCCGTGGGTGCCGGCCATGGCGGCCAGCGGCCGGTGTTGAAGAGGATAGCTACGCTCTCTCTCTCTCTCTCTCATCTGGAGAGGTTGTTAGCCGTCCATTGTCAGATCTAAGGGTAGGATTAGAAGATACCCCTTCACAGGGTAGAATTATTAAAGAGCCCCTGCGCTTTTCTTTATTAGAACCTGTGGTCCTTGGCATAATTCTAGAAGTACGTTTCTCTGTTTTGAAGACATATTTCTTCTCGGTAAATCAAAAATATATTTTCTGATATTTACAGTTTTGCCACTAAACTTGTTTTGATCATAAAATCTTCGTTTTAACACCGATTTGACCCGTTCAAGTTGCGTTAGGTTCGTATTTACGAGCTCGACATGTTAGTATAGCTGTACAGTAGTTTTGGAAATTTTAATTTTCGAGTTTATATTTAAGTAATTATTTATCTTTAGGAAATCTTAGAAAATTCATAACTTTCATGTTTTAAATCCGAATTTCGTGATCTTTACGTCTGTGTGATCGTAGTAACGTGTAGAAGAGTTTTACAAACTTTTTATACTATTTTGCTACTGTTGGTGTATTGTTCTAACTATGTTTCTCTGTTTGCTTCGTGTATGATTGCTCGGATGATTGTGTGTAGATGCTTGATGATCTAGTATAGACGGTGAGCAGTTTCTAGACGATCAGGAGTATTATTTTGAGCCAGACCAGCAGTATCATTAGGAAAGCTTTGATCAAGGCAAGTATAACATGGGACTATCCTTGTTGTGCTATTCACTGAAATTACCATACATATGCATGTGTCCTTGACAACCATTGAGATTATAACTTAGCTATTAATATCTTGTTTCCTTGTCACCTATGGGCTATGCATTTGGGTAGTTATTGCTAGTGCTTAATTATGGACAATGATCTTGTAATTTGATTAATGGATTGAGCAACCAACCATTAAGATGATTTTATTACTGTTGAAAAAGGGGACTAGACCGTTGTGTTGTCTTGTTTGTTTGTCGCTCTAGTTACTCTCCATAAGGACTTACCTGTAAGTGATAACCGTGATTTATAGTATAGCTGTGAGGGCTATATGGCCCTGGCCTTAGTTCTTTAAAGGACCTTTTCTAGTTTGTTAGTGGTTACCTTAATTGGCGTAAGAATGACTTGACACATTGGGTGTAAGACAGCCTCTAGTCTATGAGTATAGCCGAGAAGGAAGTGTGCCATTTGAAAAGGGGTTCCTACATCTGCCTGTCGAGTGAATCTAACGGCCCTAACTTGTTAGACGAACCTTTAAGTGGCTTTATATGATTTCTGGTGTTTTTGGGGAGTCGCGAACCCATGCATTTCGAAGTCATGATTCACAGTGAAAGTGTACACCTCTGCGTAGAGTTTAATAAACTGGTATACTAGTCATGCTCACGGATACGAGCGGCCTTGGGGATTCTTACAAAATAGATGTTTACCATTGTTATACCATGTTTAATTATTGTTGTTACTATTATGCTTATGTTAATGCTGTTCATTATCCATATTACAAATGATCATTGGTTCATTAATGGGAAGTGGTTTACCTTGATGCTACTCAATTGCTAAATATATAATGATAAAAAGTTTAATGCAGTCAAATAGTGTCTAGCCTTTTGTGCTTCATGAACCCTGTGTTATACTTGTTGAGTTCGACATGGACTCACCCTTGTTATTTCCACCTTAGCAGATGAAGATTATGAGGAAGATTATCGTAATGAGTACTAGTCTTGGTGTCAACCAGTCAAACATGTCCCTGTGTTTGGAGTTTCTGCTGGAGATCTACTATTAGTTGCTACTATTTATTGTTTAAGACTATGTGTTAAATATTTATTCGCTATGTTATAAGCACTATGATGATACTGTGTAATTTGTCTACTTGTGTGTGTGATCATATCCTGGGGCGCACATGAGTCTTTTATGCATCATATTTTTGTCCTTAAAAATGAGTCTGACAAATTGGTATCAAAGCCGTGTGGACTGTAGGACGCAAGCCTAGTTAGAATGGTCGTTATTATCATCCATGCTTCACTTATTTCATGCTTATTTCTTTCACCTTGTTAATTGCTAAATTTTTATGCTTCTTCTATCTTATTCTGTTGTGAAAATATTTTGATTCTATCTAATCTATGTCTAATTCTTGTAGATGCCTCCTCATCCCCGCATGTCCACTGCCCAGTACATTGCCCGCTTCAAACCCCAGGAGCCCCATGTAGATGGTGACCAAGAGATATCGGATGCTGAATCAAGAGTGGGAGACACTGCAATGGAGAATTTAGTCATGGGATGGACCATGAAGCTTCACATCATGGTTCCTAGAGCCGATGTTTTCTTCCATGACATGCTGACAAGAACTTTGGACAATTATTACTACGATTGGGAAGCTACATTGGAGTATCGCTGCAAGGAGTACAGTCATCCATTGATGGACTCTTACTGGGAGACTGAGCTATGGGTCAAGACAATGGATCTTACCACTAAGGAGCCTAAGGTGGAGTCAAAGTTCATCACCCGAGTGAGCCGGGCAACCGCAGAAACAAGCATGGAAGATGTCGCCTACAATGCGTTTGTCCACTACCATGGTCTTCGCTCAGACAAGACGTTGCAGGGTGCACTCCGGCACTTTCCCTGTTTCTTACATGACAAGGGTGTTTGGACCATGCCGCTTGCTGATGATTATCCTTGACTTTACAAGCTACAGTGGGACTGGTTCGTGAGTTGGCTCTTCATGAGGTGGATTTGAAGGATGAGTTGCTAAAGCAAAAGGAATTTAAAGAACAAGCTTATAAGGAGATCGATGAACTAAGGGCTGAGCTAGGCCGTCCCAAGATTTATGAGAAGCTCAGTTAAAATTAGGAAGTCCCTATGTAATAGAAAGGATATTAGTTTACGAGTTAATTTGAGTTTGGTAATGTTGAGTACTAGTATGTGGTGTAAACAATTGTGTGCTTGATGAATTGTTATTATGATAATGTGTGATTTGGATCTTTGTAATGTGTGCTGGAGCTTTGTGGGCAAGTCTACAAGTTCCATAGTTAAGAATATTAAGTTTGATCATGAATATTAAGTTGGGTTAGGGTAAACTTGGTTCTGTCTTTTGCTGATTTCTGAATCAGTCTGGGATGTTTCTGGAATAACTCAAAATCTGTTCATGAGAAATTTATGAGATTTTCCTGGGAATAATTAGGCTTCTGTATCTTTCCAACCTCGCAAGAATCACCTTATTATCTATTATGAGCTAAGAGATATACCTGTTCCAAATTGGGGTCACTGCGCAGTCTGGAATTCTGAAACAGTTTCAGTTAGGTTCAGTTTTTGACTAATTTATTGATAGAATCTAGAAAAGTGTTATTAATAAAAGTCATAGATAATTTAATAAGATTTCCAACCATGTAAATATCACCTTAATTGGACGTCTGTAGCTCGAGATATGGCAGTTTTACTGAGCCGCTAAAATTGGAATTCGCCTATAGAATTCAGATTTACTTATCTATTGTATACATCATCCTGGATAGTACTGAGCTTCGTTTTCTGTGCTTTGAAAACAGATGGCAGCCACAGGCCGTGGCAGGGGCCGTGGAGGTGCTAACCTACCCATTACTATGGAGGAACTTATGAATACACAGAATCAGATGATGTAGATGTTCAGGCAGTACATGTAGAACAACCCCCCTGCAGGAGGACCGCCACCTGTTCATGTGAGAGACAAACATGGTGAATTTTTGAAAGGACGCCCTCCAGTGTTCTCTCATGCTGCTGATCCATTGGAGGCGGATGATTGGGTGTGAGCGGTGGAGAAACAATTGAACATCGCCCATTGTAATGATCTGGAAAAGATGTTATATGCATCTGGCCAGTTACAGGGGACAACTCAGACTTGGTGGGAGTCGTATCAAGCTGCACGTCCTGATAATGCTCCTCCTGTCACTTGGAATGAACTTGTCAGAGATTTTAGAGCTCGCCACATTCCTGAGGGTGTAATTGAACTGAAGTAGGAGGAATTCAGAAATCTCAGGGTGGGACAGATGAGTGTCAGCGAGTATCATGACAAGTTCTTGCAGTTGGCTCGCTATGCTCCCAATGAAGTGAGGGAAGATGCAGATAAGCAGCGTCTCTTCCTCAAGGGAATTTATTATGATCTTCGTTTGCAGCTGAAGGATAATAATTATGCCAGCTTCTAGGAACTTGTGAATAAGGCTATTGTGCTGGCTAATGAATGTCGGGAGATGGACAGAAAAAGAAAGATGAAAGGACAAGGTGTTGGGAACAATATTCACCAACGTACAAATTTTGAACATGGTTTTCATTCAAAATTCCAAGGACCAGTCAGTCAGTGGAACCGTAATTCAAATCAACAGTGGTCTCAAAATTGGCAGAATAATCAGTTCCAGCAACGACCCCCAATCTTTGTTATCGCTGTGGAGAGCCTAGACACTATGCTAATCATTGTCCTAAGAAGCAGAATTAGCAGACACCGCAGGGGCAGAGGTCATCCAATACTGGAAAGGTGAATCATGTGTCTACTGAAACAGCACAGACGGAGCCTGAAGTAATGCTTGGTACGTTCAATGTTCATTCTACTCCTGCAACCATTCTTTTTGATTCTGGAGCTTCACATACCTTTATTTCCAACATTTTTGTTAGAATGCATAGCGTACCCATACTTGCCATGAAAGAACCTCTCTTAGTAAACTCACCTAGGGGTACCATGCAAACCACTAATCGGTGTCTTCCAGTTAGTATGATTTTAAGGGGGTAGAGTTTAAGATAACTCCTATAGTGTTGAGGACATCTGGTATTGATGTGATCTTGGGTATGGACTGGATGATGCAAAATCAGGCAGAGATTCAGTGTCAGAAAAAGGTAGTAGTTGTAAATGCACCAAATGGTGAGAAGATCAGTGTGAATGTAGCAGTGTAGAAGCAACCAACAGCCTTAGTGAATCAGCTTGATGAGGATGCTAGAAAAGAGGATCCAGTTATCAATGAATTCCTAGATGTTTTTCTAAATGATTTGCCAGGTATGCCACCTGACCGAGACATTGAATTTCTTATTGAATTATTACCTGGAACTGCACCCATAGCTAAACGACCATATAGAATGGGAGTAGATGAATTAGAAGAACTTAAGAAACAAATTAAGGAATTACAAGAGAAAGGGTTTATTCGTCCTAGTTCGTCACCTTGGGGTGCACCAGTTATTTTTGTTGATAAGAAAGATGGTGGTCAGAGAATATGTGTTGATTATCGGTCACTTAATGAAGTAACTATCAAGAACAAGTATCCTTTGTCCAGAATTGATGACTTGTTTGATCAGTTGAGAGGTGCTTGTGTGTTCTCTAAGATTGATTTGCGTTCTGGTTATCATCAACTGAAGATTCATGCCTCTGATATTCCAAAGACAGCTTTTACCATGAGGTATGGTTTGTGTGAGTATACTGTTATGTCATTTGGTTTGACCAATGCACCTGCCTACTTTATGTACATGATGAATAAGGTGTTCATGGAGTATCTTGATAAGTTTGTGGTGGTATTTATTGATGATATATTGGTATTTTCCAAGACGAAGAAAGAGCATGCTGAACATCTGAGGTTGGTATTACAGAAACTTAGAGAGCATAAACTGTATGCTAAGCGAAGTAAATGTGAGTTTTGGTTGAAGGAAGTCTCTTTTCTTGGTCATATTGTCTCTAATGGAGGAATATTAGTGGATCTAGGCAAGGTAAATGATGTATTGAATTGGAAGCCACCTACTGATGTGGGCAAGATTCGTAGTTTCTTGGCTTTAGTAGGATATTACAGACGGTTCATTGAAGGATTTTCTAAACTTACTAAACCTATGACATCTCTGTTAGAGAAGAATGCCAAGTTTGTATGGTCTGATAAAAGTCAAGCTAGTTTTGAAGAATTGAAGAAGAGATTGACTACAACACCTATCTTCGTATTGCCAGATTTGAGTAAGAAGTTCTCTATTTATTGTGATGCTTCTCGTCAAGGTTTGGTGTGTGTTCTTATGCAAGAAGGCAAAGTTGTTGCTTATGCATCTAGATAGTTGAGAAAGCATGAGCTGAATTATCCTACTCATGACCTAGAGTTAGCAGCTGTCATTCATGCTCTGAAGATTTGGAGACACTATTTGATTGGCATAAGAGTGATATATACACCGATCATAAGAGTTTGAAGTATATTTTCACTCAGTCTGATCTGAACTTGAGGCAACGCAGATGGTTAGAATTGATCAAGGACTATGATATAGAGATACACTATCATCCTGGTAAGGCCAATGTTGTAGCTGATGCCCTTAGCAGGAAGAGTTATGCCAATGAGATGCAAATGTTGTCCATGACAAGTGAGTTGTGTGCTGAATTTGAATATCTGAATTTGGGAATTGTTGCTAATACAATGGAATTGGTGATAGAACCTACATTAGAGCAAGAAATATACAAGGGTCAGTTGAAGGATGATAAACTAAAGAAGATAGCGGAGGATATAGTGATTGGTAAGTCACTAGGGTTTCGAATGGATGATAATGGCATTTTGTGGTTTGGAAAGAGGTTGTGTGTACCTAAGGATCAGGTTATTAGGAAGGCAATCCTTCATGAAGCTCATGAGTCAGCTTATTCTATTCATCCTAGAAGTACTAAGATGTATCTAGATCTCAAACAGAAGTATTGGTGGGTTGGATTGAAACGAGATGTGGCTGAGTTTGTGGTAGTGTGTGATACTTGTTAGAGGGTGAAAGCTGAGCATCAGAGACCTGCTGGATTGTTGCAACCAATGAAGATTCCTGAATGGAAGTGGTAGAAAGTTGGTATGGACTTTATAGTGGGGTTACCTTGCACTCAGAGAGGTTATGATTCTATTTGGGTGATAGTAGATCGATTAACTAAAGTTGCTCATTTCATACCAGTCAAGACTACCTACCATGGACCAAGATTGGCAGAGTTATATATGGAGAGGATAGTATGTTTACATGGAGTTCCAAAGAAGATTGTATCTGATCGAGGTTTGCAGTTTACGTCACACTTTGGGGACAAAGTTAAATTTTAGTACAGCATATCATCCACAGACAGATGGGTAGACTGAAAGAACCAACCAAATACTAGAAGATATGTTGAGAGCTTGTGCATTGCAATATGGAACTAGTTGGGATAAGAGTTTGCCATATGCAGAATTCTCTTACAACAACAGTTATCAACAGAGTCTCAAGATGGCACTGTTTGAAGCTTTGTATGGACGTAAGTGTAGAACTCCATTGTTTTGGGATCAAACAGGTGAGTCTCAGGTGTTTGGTACAGATGTTCTTAGAAACGTAGAGGATCAAGTGTGAGTGATTCGTGAGAATTTGAGAGTGGCACAATCTCATTGTTGATATTTGGTAACGCAATTAGGAAATAGGATCCGCAAGCGCACGGATATCGGTGAGCACTTCACCCGAGATGTTATCCTGGGTATCGTATTTATATTTTTACCTTTAGGAGAAAGAGTGCATCTGACTAACCAAATCTATTACTACTAACCTTTAGGCTACAACCACTATGATTCGATGTGAGTGATGTATAGAGAAGACTACAACCGCACTCTTCTTCTAACCTTGGTAAGGATGATCTACTGTTCTATTGGGGAGGTTTACGGAATCTAGACACCACAAAGGATGTTCAACCCGCACCTATAAACCCTATCGATCCTGCTAACGGGATATGGAATACAAAGGTAACTCGGAGTTGTCACGTTCCTCGCTACTACCACGGTCCGGCTAGACGAGGGGATATCTATGAGTATCCTAGCTTAAACACCACGTTTACGCTAGAGATGATTACTCTAAACTCTACGCGAAGAGATCAAAGTAAACTCATAAACCAAAGAACAATAAAACAAAGAACTTACTAGAATTTAGAAGTCGAAATACTGAAGAATCCTGAGAACAAGCCTCGGGTTAGAAGAACTTGCTCCCGCAGGTACAACCTCGGAGTAGACACCGACAGGCCGGCTTCCTCCGATCTACACCTCCACTCTATCTCTCTCAATCTAGTAGAACTAATTCTACTTTCACATTGGATGCTAAGCCCTAAGAGGTGGGAACCCTAGAGGGAACCTCTCTCTCTAAACCCTAACTAGAGATATGCAACTGAATAATGAATTGGGGTCTTCTCCACCAGGGGTCAGGGGCCTTGCTTATATAGCCCTTTTGGATGAATCTGGACCGTCGGATCAAACCGACCTTCATCCTACGGTTTTCCTTGATCCTCAAAGGCGGTGGAGCATAATCCGTGAGACTCGACCTGATTGGTCCCGGGGGCAGGGCGGGCGCCCTAGGGCACAGGGCGGGCGCCCTGTGTCCGGCCCTGTTACGGCTCCCGTTCGTTCCCGTGGCTTCTGGAATCTTCTAGATGTAAGATAATTATGTGTTCGGTTAATATCCCGTCATTAATCCGACATGTGGGCCTTTCTTCCGTATTTCTTGATAACCCCCTGCAGAAATAGATAAACAGCAAAGCTCGAGGAATTATGTTAGATCAAACCCTAATTCTAGGTGTTGCTTGCATATAGGTCCTTTTCTTTATTTATTTGATGGTTATAATTGATACTTAAGAACCGTCAACAAACACCCCCATACTTAGGCTTTTACTCGTCCTCGAGAAAAGGTTGGTTAATAAAACATCTGGGGTTGAAACATTCTTTCATACCTGCAGGGTGTTGTAAAAATCCACTGTGCACTTATAGTCAGGGAAATATATGGTCAGAGTAAAGAGCCTTTCTTCTTCTTAATCCCTATCACTTGGAGTTTTTACATATTTTTGAAAAGAAAAACTTAGCATACCTTTATCCCATAGGTGCTCTCAGAGTCACTCATTATCTTTATATTTCTCTCTGAGGCTGTTTTGATTTTGCAAAAATAATTCTTTAAGCATACATACCTTGCATTTATTGTATGGTCAAAACCGGATCCGAGGAGAGAATGCCATACTCTTAGATCAAAGATTTTGAAAATTAAAAATTTGTCACTCTTACTGGCATATTGCTTATTAGAGGGACCATGGGCTATCATTTTCTTTCCATCATATTTTATCATATCTCATTTTTTTTTCATTTTGGGTGGATACCGAGGTACCCCTAATTCTACTGCCGGACACTTGTCCATTTTTTCCACGAGGTTATCGAGCACTTGCTCTTTTATTTCCTCGATATATTCATAATTTTGCATAGCCCATGCCTCTAACGCAATAATACTTCGGAAGAGTGAATCTTTCTGAATAAAAATGTCTTGATCTTAGGAGTATGATAAATATCTCAACAAGGGTCTAACTTGTTTTGAACAAACTCAATACAAAGCAGATAGCTTTAATTAATATTTTCATGTTTAGCAGGCATATAAAACTTGAGGATGGTAGCTATAATTTTGAGATTTTTAAAACAAATTCTCCAAGCAATAAAGATACTAAGAATAAGGTACTCATACCCTTACCATCTCTTATTCCACAATGACTTTTAGCAACACAGGGTTTTGAAATAATTTTAATAATTGCAGGTTTCAGGAAATATCACAGAGTGAGATTGATCATGATTATAAGCATTTTTATCCTTTTAATTTATCATGTTTAGAGAGATAAAATTCTGCACAAACTAAGGTGAGTGTGTAAGTGTGTAATAAAAGTGTGCAGAGTGTGTACCTGGTTCATGGAGTGGTGCGATCGAAGTGTGTGTGACATGTGTGTGTGACATGTCAGGGAATCTCCCCCATACTTGTTTTCTGCTTTCTTGCACAAAAGTAAAGTAGAGACACACAAGACATACTAATAATAATCTTTATTAATCTTGAGGCATTTATTACAACCGAATAATAATAATAACCGAATATAATAGATCTAAACTGATTATAAGCGAACCTAATCGAATCTAATAATAACTAAGACATATATAGCCCCAAGATCTAATCTAGATAGCTCAGCAACGCTCACGCCTCCTAAGACTATGCTCTAACTCATCGATCCTCCTAAGACTATGCTCTAACTCATCGATCCTCGATATATTCATAATTTTGCATAGCCCATGCCTCTAATCCAGAAATGCTTGTTTTCTTTGTCATTTTGAAGTGTGATAGCTCCGTGGGATGATGAATGAATTACCTTGAATGGTCCTTCCCATTTGCTCCGGAGCTTTCCATGCCCAAAAAGCTTCACCCTGGAATTAAAAAGTAATACCTTATCTCCGGGTGAGAACTCCTTCTTCTTGATCCTCTTGTCATGCCATCTCTTGACTCTTTCTTTGTAGATCTTTGAATTGTGATATGCTTTCTCTCGCCATTCTTCTAACTCCGATAATTGCATTCTTCTATGTTTTCCGGCGATATCTAGGTCCATATTCCATCTTTTTATGGCCCAGTGTGCCTTGAACTCAAGTTCAACAGGTAGGTGACAGGTCTTTCCGTATACCAATTGGTATGGAGACATTTCAATTGGGGTCTTGTATGCTGTCCGGTCAAGCCCAGAGTGCATCGGGTAACTTGTCCTTCCATGCCGTTCCCATCTCGTTCACCGTCTTCTGAAGAATGTTCTTGATTTGCTTGTTAGAAGTCTCTGCTTGGCCACTTGTCTGAGGATGATAGGGAGTAGCGACGTTGTGACGGATTCCATGTCTTGATAGATAGTGCTCGAAGCGCTTGTCAATGAAGTGTGATCCTCCATCACTTATCACTATCCTGGGGACTCCAAATCTTGGAAATATGATTTCCTCAAACATCCTCTTCGAACTGATATTGTCGGCATGCTTGCAAGGTAGTGCCTCTACCCACTTGGAGACGTAATCAACCGCCACCAAGATGAACTCACACTTCTTTGATGGGGGAAATGGACCCATGTAGTCTATTCCCCAGACATCAAAGAGTTCAATCTGAAGGTTGTTGGTGAGTGGCATGGCATCCCTTGTATTTATGTTTCCGTGCCTTTGACATGGCCCACATCTTCTGATATATTGCTTCGTGTCATCGTACATCGTAGGCCAGTAGAATCCACATTGCCAGATCTTTGAATGTGTACGGAATGCTCCATAGTGACCTCCGTATGGTGATGAGTGACATCTGTCGATGATCTTCAATCCTTCCTCAGTGGTCACACATCTTCTAAGTAGGCCATTAGCGCATACTCGGAAGAGATATGGCTCATCCCATATATGTGAACGACTTTCCTGAATAAGCTTCTTCTTGTTTGCTCCGGGTGGTACATAACCTGAAACCATAAAATTAACAATATCTGCATACCAGGGGTCAGATCTGTTAATCCCGTAAAGCATGTCGTCCCGGAGTGAGTCATTAATGGGGGGTTCCTGTGAATTCTTAAAGTACATTCTAGACAAGTGATCAGCAATAGAATTTTCTACTCCCTTTTTATCTTTTATTTCTAAGTCAAATTCTTGGAGTAATAAAATCCATCTGATTAAGCGAGGTTTAGCATCTTTCTTAGTGAGCAAATATTTTAGTGCAGCATGATCAGTGTAAACAATTATCTTAGCTCCAACTAAATAAGATCTAAATTTATCAATGGCAAAAACAACAGCCAGAAGCTCTTTTTCAGTGGTTGCATAATTAAGTTGAGCTCCTGTCAAAGTTTTACTTGCATAAGCAATTGCATGATGCTTTTTATCTTTAGTTTGTCCCAAAACTGCCCCCACAGCATAATCACTAGCATCACACATAATTTCAAAAGGCAACGACCAATCAGGGGGTTGAATGATTGGTGCAGAGATGAGTGCTTGCTTTAATAAATTGAAAGAATTTAGACATGCATCATCAAATTCGAAAGGAGCATCCTTGGCTAGCAAAAGAGTAAGTGGTCTCGCAATAAATGAAAAGTCTTTTATAAATCTGCGATAAAAACCAGCATGGCCAAGAAAACTTCGAATTCCTTTTATATTCACAGGTGGAGGTAGTTGTTCAATTACTTCAATTTTAGCTCTATCTACCTCAATACCTCTTTCAGACACTAGGTGTCCTAGCACTATTCCTTCTCTAACCATAAAATGACATTTTCCCAATTAAGGATTAAGTGCTTTTCTTCACATCTTCGCAAAACCTTATCTAAGTTCTCAAGACAACTATCAAAAGTTTTTCCGTAAACTGAGAAATCATCCATGAAAACTTCCATAATCTCTTCAATCATATCAGAAAATATAGACATCATACATCTTTGAAAAGAAGCTGGTGCATTACATAACCCAAAAGACATTCTACGATAAGCATACGTTCCATATGGGCATGTAAAAGTGGTTTTGCTTTGATCATCAGGATGGATAGGGATCTGGTGATACCCTGAATATCCATCTAGAAAACAGAAAAACGAGTGTTTTGCTAACCGCTCAAGCATCTCATCTATAAAAGGCAAAGGAAAATGATCCTTTTTCGTGGCTTTATTAAGTTTTCTATAGTCTATGCACATCCGCCACCCAGTGACGGTGCGTTGCGGAATTAGCTCATTCTTATCATTAGTAACAACAGTCATGCCTCCCTTTTTAGGCACAACTTGAACAGGGCTTACCCACTCACTATGCGGCACCGGATATATAATCCCTGCATGCAACAACTTTATAACTTCTTTTTTAACTACCTCTCTCATCGCATTGTTAAGTCTACGTTGAGGCTCTCGAGAGGGTGCAACAGAAGGATCTGTCGGAATACGATGGGTACAAATCATAGGACTGATTCCTGTGAGATCTTGAAGTGAGTAGCTGAAAACAGAGTGGTGTTTTTCAAGAATGGTCATTAATCGCAGAGTTTGTTCCTGAGTGAGTTTATTACTAACGATCATAGGAAACTCTGGATTATTGTTTAGGAAAGCATAGGTAAGACCGGGTGGTAAAGTTTTGAGTTCTATGGGGGGTCTAGGTGTTTCTGCAAACTCATCTAAGGGTTCAGGTTCAGAAGGTTCGGCCTCTTCTTCAGTGAAGAAGGGGGCTCCCTCTTCTAAGTCTGGATCATCTAAAAGTTCTAGAGATGCAGCCTTTACCTCCTCCATAGGATCAGGCAAAAGATATGGCTCGGTCTTATTATTCAAGGAGTGAGTTATTGTAATTGGAAGTTTAAAATCCTTTCCCAAGGAAATGTAGAGCTTTCCAGTTTGACCTTCATAAAGGAGTCTTCTAAAAGGTTGTCCAATCAGTAGGTCGAAACCCCATATATTAAAGATATAAAAGTTCAAATGAACCATGGAGCCTTCTACCATAAAGGGTAGGACATTAATAATTCCAAGACTGGGGACTAATCGTCCGAAGATCCTTTATGACCTTTGTTGTGGGGGTTAAAATAAGTTTCCCAAATAAATTAAGTACAAAAGCTTCGGACATAATATTGATCCCCACAACAGGATTATAGAGAGCGTTAAATTGATCAGAATTATAAGCACAGCGTATAGTTATAGAGGGTGTGTCCACTCGGATTACTTCAGAGGAAAGCTCTGACTCCTCTAACCATTCGCTACTCATAACCGAGATAAGCTCTCTCAATTGACGTTCACTTGGTAAACAAATGCTAAATTGGCCGTTTTGGGGTCGGTCTATAGAATGGTAGTTTGAAATGTTTCCAAAATCGGCAAAGAGATCGGATTCTATGTCTAGCATGAAATCATAAGGTAGAATTTCTTCTTTTTGTGGCTCAGAACCTGGGATAGCTAAAGTAGATGAAAAATTTGGTAGAGTGTCTACTTCGGCTTCGTAGGTTTTATCATGGAGGGCATTATCCATCTCAGCTTCTAGGATTCTATTCAAGATCCCCTTAGCTTCATCAGTAGGGATACGAAAGAAAGAACCTCTAGCCATAGTATGCAGCATTTGTTTATTATCTTTCTGAAGACCTCGAAAAAAGTGAAATAAAAGAACAGTGTCTTCAAGCAAAAGTTTTGGACCAGATTCTAAAAGATCAGAAAAACGTTTCCAGGATTTCCCCAAAGTTTCATTATCTTTTTGTTTAAAAGATAGGACTTCGAGTCTAAGGTCACCAGTACGGTCAAGGGAATAAAAATCTAGACAAGAGTTGGCTCTTAAAACTCCCCATTCACCTTGCTGTTGACTTACCTTCTGACTATACCATCGTCTAGCTTCTCCTCTTAAAGAAAAAGGAAAAGCTTCCAACGTAAAGTCTTATCAGAGATGCCATCAATGCGAAGACAATCGCATGTCTGCTCAAAATCTCTAATATGAAGGTAATGGTTTTCGTCTTCCTTTCCCGAAAAAGATAAATTTTGAATCATCGCAATCAACCTTGAACTTAACTTATACTGGGATGTTTGGATAGGCTGTGATGACTCCCATGGTAAAAGGTCAGTTGCTGAAGGTGTTGCGGCATCAAAGATAGATATAGAACCTTGGTTTTCCATTTTTGGTAAAAAGAAAAAGAAAGAATGAAAAAGATAAGAAAATAAAAAGTATGAATACAAGCTAATAGTAAGACTCAAGGTTATCTCAGCAAACCGTCTTTCTCCCCGGCAACGGCGCCAGAAATGCTTGTTGATATTTGGTAACGCAATTAGGAAATAGGATCCGCAAGCGCACGGATATCGGTGAGCACTTCACCCGAGATGTTATCCTAGGTATCGTATTTATATTTTTACCTTTAGGAGAAAGAGTGCATCTGACTAACCAAATCTATTACTACTAACCTTTAGGCTACAACCACTATGATTCGATGTGAGTGATGTATAGAGAAGACTACAACCGCACTCTTCTTCTAACATTGGTAAGGATGATCTACTGTTCTATTGGGAGGTTTACGGAATCTAGACACCACAAAGGATGTTCAACCCGCACCTATAAACCCTATCGATCCTGCTAACGGGATATGGAATACAAAGGTAACTCGGAATTGTCACGTTCCTCGCTACTACCACGGTCCGGCTAGACGAGGGGATATCTATGAGTATCCTAGCTTAAACACCACGTTTACGCTAGAGATGATTACTCTAAACTCTACGCGAAGAGATCAAAGTAAACTCATAAACCAAAGAACAATAAACAAAGAACTTACTAGAATTTAGAAGTCGAATACTGAAGAATCCTGAGAACAAGCCTCGGGTTAGAAGAACTTGCTCCCGCAGGTACAACCTCGGAGTAGACACCGACAGGCCGGCTTCCTCCGATCTACACCTCCACTCTATCTCTCTCAATCTAGTAGAACTAATTCTACTTTCACATTGGATGCTAAGCCCTAAGAGGTGGGAACCCTAGAGGGAACCTCTCTCTCTAAACCCTAACTAGAGATATGCAACTGAATAATGAATTGGGGTCTTCTCCACCAGGGGTCAGGGGCCTTGCTTATATAGCCCTTTTGGATGAATCTGGACCGTCGGATCAAACCGACCTTCATCCTACGGTTTTCCTTGATCCTCAAAGGCGGTGGAGCATAATCCGTGAGACTCGACCTGATTGGTCCCGGGGGCAGGGCGGGCGCCCTAGGGCACAGGGCGAGCGCCCTGTGTCCGGCCCCGTTACGGCTCCCGTTCGTTCCCGTGGCTTCTGGAATCTTCTAGATGTAAGATAATTATGTGTTCGGTTAATATCCCGTCATTAATCCGACATGTGGGCCTTTCTTCCGTATTTCCTGATAACCCCCTGCAGAAATAGATAAACAGCAAAGCTCGAGGAATTCTGTTAGACCAAACCCTAATTCTAGGTGTTGCTTGCATATAGGTCCTTTTCTTTATTTATTTGATGGTTATAATTGATACTTAAGAACCGTCAACACTCATCAGAAGAGTTATGCTGATAACCGGAGAAGGGATTTAGTTTTTGAAGTAGGTGATTATGTCTATTTAAAGGTGTCACCAATGAGAAGTGTGAAGAGGTTTAACATGAAAGGCAAGTTAGCACCAAGGTATGTTGGGCCATTCAAAGTTATTGCTAGACGTGGTGAAGTTGCTTATCAATTAGAATTGCCTGAGAATTTGTTTGGGGTACATGATGTGTTTCATGTTTCTCAACTCAAGAAGTGTTTACGTGTCCCGGAGGAGCAAATACCTTTGGATGAATTGACCGTTAAGGAGGATCTTACATATGAAGAGTTTCCGATTAAGATTTTAGAAACTGCTGAAAGAGTTACTCGAAGTTGAGTTATTAAAATGTGCAAAGTTCAGTGGAATAGATATTCAGAGGCAACTTGGGAAAGAGAGGATGAATTGAGGAAATCATATCCGCAGTTATTTGAGTAAGTAGTCCAATCTCGAGAACGAGATTCTTTTAAGGGGGTAGAATTTGTAACACCCAGAATTTTTAAAATTTGGAATTAGAAATTTTTTTGAGTTAAAAGAGATTTAGTTATGAGTTTAAATAATTTATATAATATTTAATGGGGATTAAAATTTAAATTTTTAGGTGGAATATTTGATGATGCATTCATGCTGTTGCATTTGATTTATTGTGTGGTGTGGCTTTGATTTTATTTGATTTGGATTTGAAAATCTATTTAAATGGTTTGGAAAACAAATAAAAAATAAAAACTTACCTGTTGTCGGCGGCCTGGAAGCCTGCCCGAGCTGGCTTGCTTCCCCTTTCCCTCGTTGTTGGGCCGACGAAGCCGAGCCCGCTTTTCCCCGCCCTTCCTCGCGTCCGCGTGGGCCGGCCCAGGAGCCACAGCCGTGCGCGCTTCCCTCTCTAGAGTCTCTGACGTGAAGGGCCCGCATGTTAGCCGTTCCGTCCTCCTCCCGTCATAACCGAGCCGGAGACGGAAGCTATTGCAACCGAATCCATAGAGGAAACTGGGATTTCCTACCCATAAACGTCGTGTTGGAGGCTATAAAGGGGTAGCCACATGTTCCCTCGTCCCTTTTTCCATCTAAACTCTGAGCCAAACCCTAGACTTAGGAGGTTGGAAACCCTAGACTTTGCTACCTCTCGTCATGAGAGCTTGCCGGTTAACCTGCGCCCTTCTTCTCCGCATTGGTGAGCTCGTCATCTCCTTCTCTCCCTCCCCATGCCTTTCTTTTGGTTTGTGGTGCTTTGAATCACGAGATTATGGAGCTCCGATGAGCTTGCCGAAGCCAGCAATGGCGCCACCGCCTTCCCGAGCCGCATCCCGTCTCCATTCTGTTCTTGCTTTCCAAACCTGCGTAGATGTGTTCGTGTTGAGCTTCTCGACCGATTGGTGCCGGCTGCAGGCCGAATAGTGGTCGAAAACGGTGAAGCCGAAGCTCTCCGGCGAGCCGTGGGTGCCGGCCATGGCAGCCACCAGCCGGTGTTCAAGAGGATGGCTGCGCGCTCTCTCTCTCTTTCATCTGGAGATGTTGTCAGCCGTCCATTCTCAGATCTAAGGGTAGGATTAGAAGATACCCCTTTCGTGGGGTAGAATTGTTAAAGAGCCCCTGCGCTTTTCTTTATTAGAACCCGCGGTCCTTGGCGTAATTCTAGAAGTATGTTTCTCTGTTTTGAAGACGTATTTCTCCTCGGTAAATCAAAAAACATTTTATGATATTTACAGTTTTGCCACTAAACTTGTTTTGATCATAAAATCTTCATTTTAACTCCGATTTGACCCATTCAAGTTGCGTTAGATTCGTATTTGCGAGCTCTACACGTTAGTATAGCTGTACAGTAGGTTTGGAAATTTTAATTTTCGAGTTTATATTTAAGTAATTATTTATCTATAGGAAATCTTAGAAAATTCATAACTTTCATGTTTTAAATTTGAATTTCGTGATCTTTACGTCTGTGTGATCGTAGTAATGTGTAGAAGAGTTTTACAAACTTTTTATACTGTTTTGCTACTGTTGGTGTACTATTCTAACTATGTTTCTCTGTTTGCTTCATGTATGATTGCTCGGATGATTGTGTGTTGATGCTTGATGATCGAGTATAGACGGTGAGCAGTTTCTAGACGATCAGGAGTATTATTTTGAGCTAGACCAACAGTATCATCAGGAAAGCTTTGATCAAGGCAAGTATAACATGGGACTATCCTTGTTGTCCTATTCACTGAAATTATCATACATATGCATGTGTCCTCCTTGATAACCATAGAGATTATAACTTAGCTATTGATATCTTGTTTCCTTGTCACCTATGGGTTATGCATTTGGGTAGTTATTGCTAGTGCTTAATTATGGACAACGATCTTGTAATTTGATTAATGGATTGAGCAACCAACCATTAAGATGATTTTATTACTGTTGAAAAAGGGGACTAGAGCGTTGTTTTGTGTTGTTTGTTTGTCGCTCTAGTTACTCTCCATAAGGACTTACCTGTAAGTGATATCCAGGATTTATAGTACAGTTGTGATGGCTATATGGCTCTAGCTTTAGTTGTTTAAAGGACCTTTTCTAGCTTGTTAGTGGTTACCTTAATTGGCGTAAGAAAGGCTTGACATGTTGGGTGTAGGACAGCCTCTAGTCTATGAGTATAGCCGAGAAGGAAGTGTGCCATTTGAAAAGGGGGGTTCCTACATCTGCCTGCCGAGTGAATCTAATGGCCCTAACTTGTTAGGCGAACCTTTAAGTGGCTTTATATGATTTTCGGTGTTTTTGGGGAGTCACGAACCCATGCATTTGGAAGTCATGACTCACAGTGAAAGTGTACACCTCTACGCAGAGTTTCATAAACTAGTATACTAGCCGTGCTCATGGATACGAGCGGTCTTGGGGATTCTTACAGAATAGATGTTTACCATTGTTATACCATGTTTAATTATTGTTGTTACTATTATGCTTATGTTAATGCTATTCATTATCCTTATTACAAATGATCATTGGTTCATTAATGGGAAGTGGTTTACCTTGATGCTACTCAATTGCTAAATATATAATGATAAAAAGCTTAATGCAGTCAAACAGTGTCTAGCCTTTTGTGCTTCATGAACCCTATGTTATACTTGTTGAGTTCGACATGGACTCACCCTTGCTATTTCCACCATAACAGATGAAGATTATGAGAAAGATTATCGTAATGAGTACTAGTCTTGGTGTCAACCAGTTAACCGTGTCCCTATGTTTGGAGTTTCCGCTAGAGATCTACTATTAGTTGCTACTATTTATTGTTTAAGACTATGTGTTAAATATTTTTTCGCTATGTAATAAGCACTGTCATGATTCTATGTAATTTGTCTACTTGTGTGTGCGACCATATCCTGGGGCGCACATGAGTCTTTTATGCATCCTATTTTTCTCCTTAAAAATGGGTGTGACACCAAGTCCTAGAGATGCCGGTACTACTACGTTGCCGGGATAGAGATGCCTCCAGTGATTTGGCATACTCAAGCGCGCCCCTGCAGGCCTTCGGCCACGGTTGTCTGCCAGATGTCCCTACGGTTGACATAGCTTAGCAAGCTTGGTGCGATGTGCTTGACCGCCTTGCCCTGGATCCACCTACCCATCCAAAAGGCGGTGGAACGATCGTCTTCGAGGATCATGTAAGTGGACGCCTCAAAGAAGCTTTGGACCTCACGGGGCACGGACAGCGGCAGCTCGGCCCAGGCCCGACTCTCATCTGCCTATTGCAACCATAGCCATCGTGTTTGTAGTGCGATGGAGGAGAGTCGTAGATCTAGGATGCCTAGGCCCCCTAGGTCCGTCGGTTGGCATACGGAGGGCTAAGTGACCATTGTTGGGCATTCTTAACGTCATTACCAAAAGTAGACTTAGTTTTCTAATTCTGATAACGGCGCCAAAAATGCCGAACCTATCCCTCATGCCACTTAAGCCAAGTTGTCATCCCCAGTATGACATGAGAGACGCGGTATTGAAATATGCAACTGCTCTTCTAAATAAATAATAAATAAGATCTGCAAGCGCACAGATTAATACCGATGTAGCATTTTAACCGGGAAGTATTCCAGGTATCGTTATTTATATTTTTACCACTGGGAAGGGATTACTAACATCAATGTTGATTATGGAATGGAATATAGGAATGAGTATCAATCATTGCATGTATAAGTGAGAGCATTCATCTATCTCTTGCATACAGGGGTAAGTGTCACATAAAATATAGATAAAGTATGAATGGTGACAAAGATAATTAATCTGATCAGCAAGCCACATATAATAATGATAAGCACCTCAACAGATATTCTAGCAAGTCATTAGCATGGTATTAGGACGAACTACAAGGATATTTCCTAAGTTATTCTTAACTATAAAGTCTAGCATATCATAGTTAGTGCAAGTACACTTGGCAATCATTGCGAGAAAGGACTACGCCCATGCATAGTGATATTATCAAGGAAGATGAGAAACATAGCAATCACTCCCCCGTAATAATGTTGCTCTGCCTGCCTTACACACGGGAGGGGGACTATATTAGAACCAACGAAGCTGTCACCATCGCGGACCACCCCACGATCCGGCATATAAGGTGCAATCGCAGATAAATATGGTCTAAGCACCACGCCTACACAATATTTATCATTTACCCATGGATCCGATGGATAAACGCTATACGATCCTAAACATGTATATAATTCCAATCTAACTAAGCCAAGCGTATAACTAAGATAAACTAAGAACAATATAATCGCAAACATAAACAAGTAGAGCATAGTCATAATCAATATATTGAAATAGAACAAAGTTGTATTCATAATATTGAAGAACAAAGATGAACAATGAAGAACAGTAAAGGAATTACCAAGAATCCTCTTGACAGATCCGGAAACCAATCGAAGATTGACTCCTTCTAGTTCTAATCCTATGTAGCTATGCTATACTAGAGATCTAGTTGATGTGGTGGCTCTAGGGCTTGATCAGAGACTCTCCTCCTGAGATTAGGGTTTGAAGAATGAGAATGAGGGAGTGCCTCCTCCAAGGGCCAGGGGTCCTGCTTATATAGCCCCCTCAAGTGAACGTGGGCCGTCGGATCAAACCGACATTAATCGCACGGTTTTCCTTGATCCCTTAGGTCGGTGGAGCATAATTCGCGAGACGGAGCCTGATTGGCTCTCAGGCCAGGGCGGGCGCCCTAGGGAGCAGGGCGGGCGCCCTGCCTCCGGGCCCGTTTGGCCTCCCGTTTGATCTCGTGGCTTCTGGAGTCTTCTAGATGATAGAAAATCGGTGAACACGTTATTATCTCTATGTAAACCCGACATGTGGGCCTTTCCTCCGTATTTTCTGATAACCCCCTACAGAAACAGACAAACACCAAAACTCATGGAATTCTGTCAGATAAAACCCTAAGTCTAGGTGTTGGTTGCATTTGGATCCTTTTCTTTATTTATTTGATAACTATATTTGGTACTTAAGGACCGTCAACAAACTCCCCCAAGCTTACCTCTTGCTCGTCGCTGAGCAAGGATAGACTCATTATGGATCAGAAGTTGCTGCAACGCCTTTGAACGTTGACGGTACATATGCTTTCAAATAAGGTCTCATCCCTGAGTTAGAGTAAACTGTCAAGACTTAAAACTTACTCATTTTACCTTTCACCATGGGGCTTGCAACCGTCACCTGCATCTTGAGTGGTTAAAAGATAGAACGGTCTAGTCAAACGCCATGTCTCTTATTCTTGATCAGCTATAGCTCTGGAGTTTTTTGCAAATTTTTCAAATAAAACTCAGAGATTCCTTGTATGACTCTCTCAGATCTCTCTTTTGTGGTATTTCTGGATCCTTACCAAGGCGTACGAGGTACCAACTCGGACACACATGTTCTTTAATATTCCTTTAGGAAAGCTTAGTGTCCGATCTGCAAGCTGCAAACACATAGTTGTTTCTGATAAAGGATATGTAAAGAATTTTTCATAGAGTACCCTGGGCATAATGTTGACGCTGGAGCCAAAGTCACAGAGTGCTTCTGGGAAGTCCACCATGCCGATGGAGATTGGGATGACGGGGCGTCCTGGATCGCCTCTCTTGACTGGCAGAAGGTCATTATGTACTCCGACAGCGGGATTACTCTAATAGTTACCTGCATCAAACATGTCTACAAGATTTGCAGATTCTAATCCTTCCGGTTGTGATGGTATACCGGGGTTAGTAGCAGGAACAGCAGCAGCTATTTGATTTAACTGAGATTCAATCATTTTATTAAAGCTAATTTGGTTTTTGATGGCAGTAGAGAAATTATCCATTCTATTATTTATGTTTTCTAGTATTTTATCATTGGATGCCAATTTCTTAGACAAGTTATCCATTAGCTTTCCTTGATTAGACACTAACTCTCTCAGGGGTGGAAAATTATTATTGTTGTTGTAAGAGTTATTACCTTGATAATTACCTGAGTAGTTACCTGAGTAGTTAGGCCTTTGTTGATTCCAACCTTGATTTTGTTGAGGACGGTTGTAGTTGTTGTTGTTGTTGATGTACCTTGCATCCTCAAGCATCTCAGGGCAGTGATTGCCTGAGTGTCCAGTGTCTCCACATTCCTCACAAGTCATGTGAGAGTCGTAGACGTTCATGACTTCTCTTTTGTCTCCAGCTTTGTAGAAAAATGATATATGTATATCAGAGAAGGAAAATCGACCTAAACGCATTTTAAAAAAATCAACTTGAATTCATTTTAATCTTTGGTCAAAACCAAACAATATAAAAACACAAATGCATCAGCATGTATGCACAACAATGTTGCTACATCCTAAGATGAATTTTAATTCAATGAAAATTTTGTTTTACTATGTTTCATGAGCACAAAACATTCATAATTAAATCATTTTAGCTCTATTTCCAAAGAAGCAATTTTTTAGGGTGTTACAATTCTACCCCCTTAAGATGAATCTCGTCCCGAGATTCGAAAGACGGTGATCGAAGAGATGAAAACTTTGACTATAAATCTTCTTCACTTGATTCTAGAAGCCTCATCCTCTCAGTGTCACTCCAATGTTTCAACATACTTTGATCATCTTACTCCGAGTAGCTTGCTCAACTATTTCCAAGACATCGACGGGTACTTCGAATAACTCTTAGTCCATGGTGTCGTCCGAATCTTCTCAGCATAACTCTCCATTACTAAAGACATCGACAACGACTTTTACTACTCCAAGCGAGAACACTTTTGCAGGTCATAACCTTGATAAGGATCAAACCGACGATGATACCACAATCTCAAAACCAACATAGCGAAGATGTCCTTTAGATTCTCATGATCCATGTAGACATTACTCTTATAATCCGTTTAAATGCCACAATTACCTCTTTGGGTGAATTCTAATTAATTTACTTTCTGGAGCTCTTCTTCTTAACTCCACCATTAGAGATACCCTATCCAAAAACTTACTAGCCATGCTTGGTCTAACATTGAGGTCTTCTAAGTCTTCACATGACATACATCATGAATGCCAACTTGTCTTGGTTGACGGTTGAACTCTCAACAGATGATAGCTCGAAGTAGATCAATCTTGATGAATACACGAGCTCCATGTAGTGGATCCAACAAGTCACCAATTCTAAGCAAAGGGTACACGCGCTTGATAAGGATCTCGCAACAATTGGGTTAACTGATACTTCCAAGTGAAGCACTCGAACATATGAAACCTTGGTCTCGCATCTTCATTAACTTGGCTACCCCCCTTAAGAAAAGATCAGCCAGGGGATGCCAAGGGTAACTTGCATCATCTTTAGTATAAGTTAACTACCATCATGCCCTAATTCTCTAGAGGCTTGTGTATAGAAGTAGAAGCAAATAGCCTGAAGTTTCCTCGCGAGAGGAAAAAAAAACAGTTCAGTAAAATAACAATAACTCTCATTCCGTTTATCCAATGTAGTTGCAGCTTATACCGTTGGAAAGATTATCAAATTCTCCACAACTTTCATGTAAAACACTTTTCCAAATTCTGCAGTTAAGTTGGTCGAAAATAGTGCACAACCAAAACTGTTCCAGGTTGCTGACAGCATAGTTATATCATCTTGTGATTTTCATAAATCCCAATCCAAAATAGCCATGAGGGTGGTTCTTGCGGCTAGATAAAGATGTCGAAGCCTAATGTTGTCTAGAATTTTCTCATGATTTATGGTCATCCAAAGACAGATGTATAAGCCAAATGAGATAGACTGCTCTAAAAGGATAGGATGTAGAGTCAAAATAAACCAACCCATCTACCTATTCGCTAATCCTTATATCTTAAGCCTATATCTAAATGAAATTGTGGGATCCACAAATTCATTGCAATCATTACAAAGATCCAAAACAAGCATAGGCATAAATACAATCCAACAAGGCAATATAGGAGCACAACTCAACATTGACTCAACTTGCGATGCTATCGTTTTCTTCGTATAAAGGGAAAAGATCCTAATGATTCTCTTCTGATGTCGCAAGAAGATGGTAAGATGAGATTCTAAAAGCATACCAAATCAAGGAGTGAAGATGAGAACAAAGACTTTTAAAATAAGCAACAAGGCGGGGATAATATCAAGGGCAAGGATATAGTATGGAAGAAAATACCAAGGTTTATAGAACAAGGATTGTTATAGCAGTTTCAAAACCTTAACACGCCCAATTTCTAACTAGGCTTGTGTCCTACAGTCAGCATTGCTGTGATACCACTCTGTCACACCCAGTTTTAAGGACAAAACCAGACATACACTATAAGTGAAATAAAGTAGTCAAATCTCACATATAGCCACAGATAAGTGTAATATCAAGAAACAAATGCTTAATATACATAACACAATGGTATAAAATATACCTTAAAGAGCAACACAACGGAAAGACAATTCCGAATTCTGGGTGTAGACTTCACTCCAGGAACAAACTAACTGGTTGATCACAAGCCTAACAATTCCAGAATCTAACAGTCTGGTACCCTTCCTGAGATGTGGGGAAATAGCAAGAGTGAGTCCATGTCGAACTCAACAAATATATCATAGGGTTCATGAGGCTCAAAAGGTTTGACACGGGTTTACTGCAATAGCTTTTAGTGAGTCATCTTTTTAGCAATTGAGTAGCAACAAGTTATCATAAGCCCAAATAACCTCATGATCATGTAAACCAGAATAATGTATAGCAAGAAACAATAATCATTAGTGAATATCAATATCATCAGTATTATCATTATCATCGATGTCATCATTTATTTTGTAAGGGTCCAAGGCCACTCGTGACCGTGAGCACGGCTGTTATAACAGTTTTACACTCTGCAGAGGTTGTACACTTTCACTGTGAGTCGTGATTTACCCTTTCGCCCGAGGTAGCTAATCTCTTGACCCACTTCCAAGGAAGGTCGGCAGGGTTCACTATGAAGTCTTTCAAAGGTTCATCTAACAAGTTAGGGCCATTAGATTCACTCGGCAAACAGATGTAGAGCCCCCCTTCCAAATGGCACAATGACGCGCAGCCTATACACATAAGGACAGAGGCCGCACTATACCCGATTCGTCAAGCCATTCTTACGCCATAAAGGTTACCACTAACAAGCTAGAAAAGGTCCTCATACTTGACTAAAGCCAGAGCCATATAGCCCTCACAGTTGTACTGTAAGTCCCGGATGTTCGCTTACAGATGAGTCCTTATGGAGAGAAACTAGAGCACCATAAAAACAACCCAATGCTCTAGCCCCCTTGAGCCATGTTGCTATAAAGCATCTTTTAAACGTTTATTGCATATACCATTAGTCAAGTTACAGATCATGGTTATTTATCTTGAGCACTAGCATAAATACTATCCAATGCAACGTCCCATGGGTGTCAAGGTACAAGATACAAAAACTAGGATGTCCTTAGTGGTAACAAGGTAGACACATGCACATGAATTAAGTGTATTAAAAGTGAATAGGAAACAAGGATGATCCCATGCTATACTTGCCTTAACTTAGATCCTTCTTCAAGTCCAAACCTCGATGAATTGCTTCTTGATCACCACGTAAATCTCACCGACTGGACTTGATCAATAAATCACCACACACACATCGAGCAATCATACACGAAGCAAACAATAGAACTAAATTAGAACAGAACACCAAACATATGAAACAACGCATGAAAAGGTTTTAAAGATGTTCTACGCATTGCTACGAACACACAGACGCGAAAAACACGCTAATCGGAGCTACGGTGAAAAAGAAACAATTACCAGAAGTTTACTTTATAAGAGCTATATGCTTGGTTTATTTTATTTACAGAAACCATGTGAAGGATATTAATTTAGTCAACTTACATTGTAATTAAAAAGTTGAGTTAATGCTACTAATCATAAAACACGTCTCATAATATTTGTTATTTAAACTTTACTTTGCCAAAAAGGAAGGAAGACATGTAAGTACACACACTATACAAATTCACTATACATGTTTAGACTATACAAATTTATAATTTAAAAGCATGTTTATAAGCGTCACATGTCAGTGAAACGAATTCAGAATAGAATACAAGCTTTTAAAAATAGCAGAAATTTATTTATAAGTTAAAACTAAACCATAGCCTAATTAATTATATTCTAATAAAGCTCTTTAGAAAATATACCACATGTTTAAGGAAGTTAGAATTTAAAAACACATGTAATTAAGCAACTAACGACAATAATATTTAGCGTATAAATTACCAAGGTATAAAACCTCTATGGCTTTTAAATTAGAAAACTCATTGCTCGTAAACATAAATATTAGTAATATTTTAATTCTTAAATATTTAACGTGGCCGCTTCAAACTTCTTAAATTATACCGATCCCAAAACTAACGCCAAGTCAAAGCTACGATAGTGAGTTCTAAAGCTGTAGCCGATTATTTAAAGAAAAGACCATACGGTTGATAGAATGGATATTATAAGCAAAACGTGAAGGATAGATGTACTGGATGTGCTGTTGGTGCACGTACCGTAGTGGAATCAGGCATGCATGGCGCTTAAGATAGGTGCATGCAGGTGTGCCTTGCAGAACAACGTGATGAGCAGCTTGCTCGACACATGCACGCGATCAGCCAAGGCAAGATGAAACTCGCGGTGCTAATTCTGGCTTCCTCCGACCGAGACGGTGGATGTACCCCGGCAGACTTAGTCATGGGAGCTCGGCAACAGGCTGTGAACGACGATAGAGATCCACATCGCTGCCGCGGCTTCGACGGACAAGCTCGGCTTCGTCACCACGTCGCCGACCTTGTCAACAAGCTTCAGGCGATGGAGAAACACCGGAACGGCGGGGCGACGTCGACGGCAGCGAGCTAGGGCTAGCAACGGACGACGAGTTCAGCAACGTCGAGTCGGCGGAACGGCGGCTCGTACTTCGCAGCGGCGGCTTCACGTTCTTCTCGGCGAGATGGGAAGCAAGGGCTGCGAGTTCAGCAGTCTTGGCAGATGACAGCATTATTGGGATCTTGGGGTTCATGATCACCGTGCTGACCGACGACACCACCATGACAGAGAAGACGTTGGCCATGTGGTTACCATCAAGCACGTTCTGCGTGCCTGTTACTGCCAGAGCCAGGACCTCCACTTCCATGCAAAGCATGCTTATGTGATATATTAATATATGCGTGGATCATGCCGGAGCAGATGAATTAGCAATCCTTAGTTGGACATGATTTGAGTTGTTGTTACACTTACGTCAGGGTTCGTGGGCTCGTCGGCCAGGACGCCGGGACGGAGCTGGCAGCGTGGAAGAATCCATCGCAGGCAGCACCTGCGGCGGCGATGCTGCCACGGTCCAACAGATCGCCCTTGAACAGCCGCAACCTCTCCTGGCCACCGTCCAGCGCCTTCAGGTGCCTGTTTCCTAGGATCACTTGCGACCCAAATTATTTGATCCGATCAATCACTCGGCACTTCGCACGGACGGAGGGAGGCGACGCTGGGCTGAGGCTGCTTCCTGAAGACGACGACGAGGCTCAGCGGCCCGGGATCACGGCGCCGCTTTGGCGAAGCCGAACGCAGAACAGAGAGCGAGAGATAGGGCTTGGCCGACGGCGACAAGAGAGAAAATTATATTTTACTACACGAGAGATTTTCCAAACTAGGGGCTTCTCTACGGTAGTTTTTAGTGTGCTTTGCCCATGGGGTAGGTACGTATATATAGGGAGAAAAACTCTCCACCTCCACGTCAACTAGCGATGTGGTGCTAATTGACGTTGCACCCTCCATCTTTACTAATAGGCCTAATTAATCTTTTAAGCCCATTAGTAAATAAATGTATGGGCCTTTGAGATTTATTAGGATTATTGCACATGGGTTTTGAGCGTTGGAAAACAAATGAGAGATTTATTATTTTCGGAATTAATTATTTTCATGGATAAAATAACTCTAGAAAAGTCCAGAATTATTATTTAAGCCGCGAAAAATACTCCGAAAGCTCTGAAAATTCAGGGAAATTTTCCAGAGACATTATGGAACATGAGGAACCCAAATAAAGTATTTGGAGCTCATGATAAGATATTTTGGAGCATCTAAAAATTAGACTATGCTCACAGACAAGTGGAAACAAGCTACAAAAAAAGTCGGAAAAATTTCCGAGAAGTTTGTAGAGGTTGATTGATGGATGAGAAACAAGGAATTTAATTGTAGAAAAATGATATATATATATCAGAGAAGGAAAATCGACCTAAACGCATTTAAAAAAAACCAACTTGAATTCATTTTAATCTTTGGTCAAAACCAAACAATATAAAAACACAAATGCATCAGCATGTATGCACAACAATGTTGCTACATCCTAAGATGAATTTTAATTCAATGAAAATTTTGTTTTACTATGTTTCATGAGCACAAAACATTCATAATTAAATCATTTTAGCTCTATTTCCAAAGAAGCAATTTTTTAGGGTGTTACAAAATAGAACAAAGTTGTATTCATAATATTGAAGAACAAAGATGAACAATGAAGAACAGTAAAGGAATTACCAAGAATCCTCTTGACAGATCCGGAAACCAATCGAAGATTGACGCCTTCTAGTTCTAATCCTATGTAGCTATGCTATACTAGAGATCTAGTTGATGTGGTGGCTCTAGGGCTTGATCAGAGACTCTCCTCCTGAGATTAGGGTTTGAAGAATGAGAATGAGGGAGTGCCTCCTCCAGGGGCCAGGGGTCCTGCTTATATAGCCCCCTCAAGTGAACGTGGGCCGTCGGATCAAACCGACATTAATCGCACGGTTTTCCTTGATCCCTTAGGTCGGTGGAGCATAATTCGCGAGACGGAGCCTGATTGGCTCTCAGGCCAGGGTGGGCGCCCTAGGGAGCAGGGCGGGCGCCCTGCCTCCGGGCCCGTTCGGCCTCCCGTTCGATCTCGTGGCTTCTGGAGTCTTCTAGATGATAGAAAATCGGTGAACACGTTATTATCTCTATGTAAACCCGACATGTGGGCCTTTCCTCCGTATTTTCTGATAACCCCCTGCAGAAACAGACAAACACCAAAACTCATGGAATTCTGTCAGATAAAACCCTAAGTCTAGGTGTTGGTTGCATTTGGATCCTTTTCTTTATTTATTTGATAACTATATTTGGTACTTAAGGACCGTCAACAAACTCCCCCAAGCTTACCTCTTGCTCGTCGCTGAGCAAGGATAGACTCATTATGGATCAGAAGTTGCTGCAACGCCTTTGAACGTTGACGGTACATATGCTTTCAAATAAGGTATCATCCCTGAGTTAGAGTAAACTGTCAAGACTTAAAACTTACTCATTTTACCTTTCACCATGGGGCTTGCAACCGTCACCTGCATCTTGAGTGGTTAAAAGATAGAACGGTCTAGTCAAACGCCATGTCTCTTATTCTTGATCAGCTATAGCTCTGGAGTTTTTTGCAAATTTTTCAAATAAAACTCAGAGATTCCTTGTATGACTCTCTCAGATCTCTCTTTTGTGGTATTTCTGGATCCTTACCAAGGCAGTAATGGTATATGCCTTCTCTCTCAAAGTATGTGGTATTTATGGTATAAGGCGTAGTGACATTGCCTTCTCTCTCACCCTACTCTAATAAGGCTTTGATATCTGGAGCTCATAGGTGGGAGATATAGTATACATACTCATAGAACATTTATTGCATAGTCAAACCATGGATCCAGAGAAACAAGTCAATAAGTCAAATCAAGATGTGCATGTGTGGTGAATGAGTGGTGTATGGTGATGATGGTGATAACAAAAGTCTAATGCTCTTTTTGAGGGAATACATACCTTTCTTGCTTTTTAAAACTTTTGAGGGGAATGAGATGCTCTATATTTTTTTTTCTCAGGTGGGTATCTTGTACCCCTAATTCTACTGTCGGACACTTGTCCATTTTTACCTCTCGTCTCACTTTTTCTTTCTTTGAGGTTCCGAGCACTTGCTCCTTTTTATTTCCTCGTATTTATATATATATTTTTTTAGAGCAATCTCTCTCTAGTTTATATATATATATATAAACTAGAGAGAGAATAAATTTGAAAATTAGGCAGAGCAACTATTCATCATATCCATGCTAGAGTTTTATTTTCAAGATTCAGTTTAGCATAGCTACTTTATTTATTTATTAAACTAAGCAAATATATATAAACACAAAATATTTATTTGGGTTTTCATGATTATGCATATTTTTATTTTAATAAAGCATAGGTATAAATGTAGATAAAAATACTTATCGGGATAAATGGGGGTGCTCTCCCCCAAGCTGGATCTTGACGTAATTTCTTCTGATGTAGCTAGCAGGTGCAGAGGTGTATTTGAATGTCGGCAACACCCTGACAACGATTAGGATGTCCTCCATCTGCTAGTCTTCCTGAATTCTGTGGAGCTCAAATAGACAACGAAGCTTCGTGGAACTTGATTAAGCATTAGCATAAATATCTAGCCTTTATCATGTTTGAGCTTCCTTGATAAATGTCACTCTCTATTTTTATTTTCATTTTTATAGAATAGAAAAAATATATTATTATTATTTTTTTTATGCCACCACAGTGAATGTACTTATGGGTTTTATGCCACTCGCATACTCACATGGGGCTTACTGTTTTCAACATTTTTTTTGAACATGATTAACTGAGCAATAATTAAAGGGAAAATGATAACTACCAAGTTTACCTCTTGGCACGGCGTTCGGTGTTTTTAAGTCCTCCGAACATGACTTCTTTTCTTCTTAGTTGTCCTAGGATTTGGGTGGCGTAGACGGTGGTTCCGGCAGCGCCTCCTCTTCTTGTGTAACTGTCTTCGCCTTCCATACCCGACTTGGTGCTTCGGTCTCCTGTTGTGTATCCTCGGGCCTTATGACCTCTCCTTCATAGTCTGCCCATACATCCTTGATGATTTGCCTCCTTTGGTTATGGTTACGTCGCCTTCTTCTTGTCCTGACCTGCTTAGAATCTTCAACTATATAGTTAGGGTCATTAAAGTAGCGGCGTACCTTCTCAGAGGGGAAATGCATATGGACTTCTCCGGTTCCAATGTAGATGATTGCTTTGATGGTGCCTAGGAACGGTCTTCCTAGGATGATGGGTGGCTCGTACTCATCGTCTCCCATGTCAATGACCTGAAAGTCTGTATGGACAAAATGATCGTTAATTTTAATAGGGACATCGGTTACTATACCTTCGACCTTTTGGGATGTCTGATCTGCCATCTGGAGCTGAGTGTATGTTGGTTTTAAGGGCATGGTCCCGTACAAGAGCTGATAGGTGACTGTGGCCATTATGTTGACGCCTGATCCAGTGTCGCAGAGCGCCTTCTGAAAGGAGTATCCATTGATTGAGCACTCAATGCTTGGCATACCTGGGTCGTCCTTCTTGTTCAGGAAGGGCGACTTGAGTCGACCATCTTGACCTCCTTGAACTGCAGTGACCATCTTAGCTGATTCGGTCCATCCTTGGTTGTTCTTGTTCTGCTTGTTCCTCCTGTTGGTCCTCTTCCTTGGTTCAGTTGGGGTTGCTCTGGGATTTGTGTAATCTTGTTCTTGAAGGAAAACGTCTCCTTCCTCCCCTTGATGTTGAAGTTGATCTTCGCAGCGCTGGCGTAGATGACAGCTCCCGAGGTGTTCAGGAATGGCCTTCCCAGAATAACTGGTGACCTCTCATCGGACCCGGTCTCTATCACCACGAAGAAAGCTGGAGCGTACGAGGTACCAACTCGGACACACATGTTCTTTAATATTCCTTTAGGAAAGCTTAGTGTCCGATCTGCAAGCTGCAAACACATAGTTGTTTCTGATAAAGGATATGTAAAGAATTTTTCATAGAGTACCCTAGGCATAATGTTGACGCTGGAGCCAAAGTCACAGAGTGCTTCTGGGAAGTCCACCATGCCGGTGGAGATTGGGATGACGGGGCGTCCTGGATCGCCTCTCTTGACTGGCAGAAGGTCATTATGTACTCCGACAGCGGGATTACTCCAATAGTTACCTGCATCAAACATGTCTACAAGATTTGCAGATTCTAATCCTTCCGGTTGTGATGGTATACCGGGGTTAGTAGCAGGAACAGCAGCAGCTATTTGATTTAACTGAGATTCAATCATTTTATTAAAGCTAATTTGGTTTTTGATGGCAGTAGAGAAATTATCCATTCTATTATTTATGTTTTCTAGTATTTTATCATTGGATGCCAATTTCTTAGACAAGTTATCCATTAGCTTTCCTTGATTAGACACTAACTCTCTCAGGGGTGGAAAATTATTATTGTTGTTGTAAGAGTTATTACCTTGATAATTACCTGAGTAGTTACCTGAGTAGTTAGGCCTTTGTTGATTCCAACCTTGATTTTGTTGAGGACGGTTGTAGTTGTTGTTGTTGTTGATGTACCTTGCATCCTCAAGCATCTCAGGGCAGTGATTGCCTGAGTGTCCAGTGTCTCCACATTCCTCACAAGTCATGTGAGAGTCGTAGACGTTCATGACTTCTCTTTTGTCTCCAGCTTTGTCATCGAGCTTTTTCATGAGTAGGTCTAACTTTGCAGACAGCATGTCTACCTCCTTGAGCTGGTGCATACCTCCACCCTTCTTGCGTGTTTGAGTCCTCTCTTCGTTCCAACCTTGGTTAGACGCCATCTTCTCCACAAGGGCTGTAGCTTGTGGTATGGTGAGTGATAGAAATGCGCCTCCAGCTGCAGCATCCATGGTCTCACGAGCACTAGTGATGAGCCCATGATAGAAAGTCTGCATAAGTAGCCAGCTTTCCATTCCATGATGGGGACATTCTAGGATGTAATCTTGAAAGCGCTCCCATGCTTCTGGAACGGATTCATCATGTTGTTGCTGAAAACTTGTAATCTTCCCACGGAGAGCATTGGTCTTGCCCATGGGAAAGAACTTAGCCAGAAAGTTCATAGAGCAGAGTGCCCACGTAGTGTTCTTATCCTTCGTCACGTAGAACAACTGCTTCACTCTCCCCAATAGTGAGAATGGGAAAAGGCGAAGTAGTATGGCGTCTCTGGGAACATCTAATAAAGTGAATGTGCTGAAAATCTCCAGGAAGTGATGGAGATGAGCACTTGCATCTTCGTGCGGCTTCCCACAAAACTGGTTGGCTTGTACCATGTTGATGAGCCCTGGCTTGAGCTCAAAGTTCTTGTCAATGGCCGCGGCAGGTCCAGTGCGGATGTTGTCCGTAGTGGGAGCTGAGAACTCGCGGATCGTCTTGTTCGCCATGGCTGCGAACTCTGTTGACAAATTCCGAATGAAACTTCGGCGGTCTTCTGGATTGGATGAAGTGTTGCGTTGAAGTGTTGACTTCTTGAGCTTGGCTCTTGCCCCTCTGATTAATGCTTCGGGGTTGTCAACAAAATTTTCTGGAAGATGTCCTCTATTCATACATCACCCTGCAAAACAATAAGAATGGAAAAAAATACAGGGGTAAATCTGTATGGGAGAATTGATGATCTCAATCACTTAATGATGCGAATGATGACTCAAATTCCGTATTCATTCCTTGTTAGTAAATCAACCTTCCCCGGCAACGGCGCCAAAAATGCTTGTTGGGCATTCTTAACGTCATTACCAAAAGTAGACTTAGTTTTCTAATTCTGATAACGGCGCCAAAAATGCCGAACCTATCCCTCATGCCACTTAAGCCAAGTTGTCATCCCCAGCATGACATGAGAGACGCGGTATTGAAATATGCAACTGCTCTTCTAAATAAATAATAAATAAGATCTGCAAGCGCACAGATTAATACCGATGTAGCATTTTAACCGGGAAGTATTCCAGGTATCGTTATTTATATTTTTACCACTGGAAAGGGATTACTAACATCAATGTTGATTATGGAATGGAATATAGGAATGAGTATCAATCATTGCATGTATAAGTGAGAGCATTCATCTATCTCTTGCATACAGGGGTAAGTGTCACATAAAATATAGATAAAGTATGAATGGTGACAAAGATAATTAATCTGATCAGCTAGCCACATATAATAATGATAAGCACCTCAACAGATATTCTAGCAAGTCATTAGCATGGTATTAGGACGAACTACAAGGATATTTCCTAAGTTATTCTTAACTATAAAGTCTAGCATATCATAGTTAGTGCAAGTACACTTGGCAATCATTGCGAGAAAGGACTACGCCCATGCATAGTGATATTATCAAGGAAGATGAGAAACATAGCAATCACTCCCCCGTAATAATGTTGCTCTGCCTGCCTTACACACGGGAGGGGGACTATATAAGAACCAACGAAGCTGTCACCATCGCGGACCACCCCACGATCTGGCATATAAGGTGCAATCGCAGATAAATATGGTCTAAGCACCATGCCTACACAATATTTATCATTTACCCACGGATCCGATGGATAAACGCTATACGATCCTAAACATGTATATAATTCCAATCTAACTAAGCCAAGCATATAACTACGATAAACTAAGAACAATATAATCGCAAACATAAACAAGTAGAGCATAGTCATAATCAATATATTGAAATAGAACAAAGTTGTATTCATAATATTGAAGAACAAAGATGAACAATGAAGAACAGTAAAGGAATTACCAAGAATCCTCTTGACAGATCCGCAAACCAATCGAAGATTGACTCCTTCTAGTTCTAATCCTATGTAGCTATGCTATACTCGAGATCTAGTTGATGTGGTGGCTCTAGGGCTTGATCAGAGACTCTCCTCCTAAGATTAGGGTTTGAAGAATGAGAATGAGGGAGTGCCTCCTCCAGGGGCCAGGGGTCCTGCTTATATAGCCCCCTCAAGTGAACGTGGGCCGTCGGATCAAACCGACAATAATCGCACGGTTTTCCTTGATCCCTTAGGTCGGTGGAGCATAATCCGCGAGACGGAGCCTGATTGGCTCTCAGGCCAGGGCGGGCGCCCTAGGGAGCAGGGCGGGCGCCCTGCCTCCGGGCCCGTTCAGCCTCCCGTTCGATCTCGTGGCTTCTGGAGTCTTCTAAATGATAGAAAATCGGTGAACACGTTATTATCTCTATGTAAACCCGACGTGTGGGCCTTTCCTCCGTATTTTCTGATAACCCCCTGCAGAAACAGACAAACACCAAAACTCATGGAATTCTGTCAGATAAAACCCTAAGTCTAGGTGTTGGTTGCATTTGGATCCTTTTCTTTATTTATTTGATAACTATATTTGGTACTTAAGGACCGTCAACAACCATGCACTTTCACCTGATGCTGCCTTCCTTGCCTATCCACAGAAACCTCCTACAGATGGCATTGATCTCCTTGATTGCCCACGGAGGCAAACTGTCGGCGATGATGGTGTAGATCGGGATTGCGCACAACACCGACTTGATCCAGATGAGCCTTCCGCTTCTGTTCATGAGGGGTCCATGGCAGGCTAGCATACGTCTGGTGACCGCGTCCACTATGGATTCGATCTTGGCCTGGGGCACTTTCTTCATGCTCAGAGGGAGGCCGAGGTATTTGATGGGGAGGTCCGCGATCTGGCATCCCAGGATGGCCTGCAGCTGCTGCATGTTGCCTTCCAAGACGTGGATCAATGTGAAGGAGCATTTCCCTAGATTCGTCCTTAGGCCAGAGGCGTCGCCGAAGATTTGTAAGATTGTTTTTATTGCATTCGCCTCTCCCACGCTCAAGTGCATGAAGAGGATCATGTCGTCAGCGTAGATGCTGCAATGGTGCCGTATTGGGGCGGCCCCCGTGGGTCTAAGAAGGCGGCCCTCAGCCATCGAGTCTAGCAATCGCGTGAACACTTCCATCACAATAATGAAAAGCATCAACGAAAGGGAGTCTCCCTGACGCACCCCTCTCCTGTGTTGGATAGCCTGGCCTGGTTTGCCATTGAGGAGGATCCTGGAGGAAGCCGATGCCAGAAGTATGGCGACCCAACGACGCCAATGGTCCCCAAACCCGAACGCCCTGAGGCTGTCGAGTAGGAACGGCTAGGACATGGTGTCAAACGCCTTGGAAATGTCTAGCTTTAGTAGGGCCTTGGGGATCTTCTTCTTTCACAAGTGTACGGCCACTTGCTTGATGAACTTGAAGTTGTCGTGGATCGTTCTTCCCTTGATGAAGGCGTTCTGGTTCAGTGATATTAGCTCTTGAAGCCTTGGGGCCAGCTGGTTGGCTATGAGCTTGGAGGCCATCTTTCCAAACCTATGGATCATAGTGATGGGGCGGTAGTCTGCAACCAACCTAGGGCTTCTTAGGCAGTAGCACAACGAAGGCATTGTTAAGCTTATCGAAGGCTCTGCTGTCGCCGAAGAAGAGGGCGTTGATGGCCGCCGTTACGTTGTCCTTAATGACTGGCCATGCAGTCTTGTAGAAGGCCCCGGTGAAACCGTCAAGGCCCGGGCTCTATCTGGGGGCATCTCGTGCACGACCACCTCGACCTCATGCATCGAGAAGGGCTGGTCCAGTGTAGTTAGGTCCGTCGGCTGGATGCCGAGCGCATGGAAATCGAGCTCGTAACAGAGCAGGTGTTGTCCCCATCTTGCAACTTGGTGATGGTGTTTTTTTGTTTTCTTCCATGGGCCAACAAGTGAAAGTACTTGGTGTTCGCGTCACCATCGGCAAGGTATCTGACTCTAGACCTCTGTCCTGCAATGGTGCGTTCGAGGGAGGATAGGCCAAGGCATTTGAACTTGAGGTTCTTGCGCAGCTCAAACTCGGCATCAATAAGCGACTGGGCAACTCGGTCGATCTTTAGGATGATCTCACGAGCCATGAGCAGCTGCTCCCAAACATTCTTTAGGATGATCTTTAGGATGATCTCACGAGCAACCTTTGTAGCTCTTTCTTAAGGTTGCATAGCATTGCATCAAGACGCTGGAGGGGGTCGGTGACAGTGTCAGGATAGGTCCATCCTCTGGCGACTACCTCCAGGTAGCCCTTCGACTTGGGCTAGAAGGCCTCGAAGTGGAACTGGGGCTTGGCATGAATGGCCATCCGCATCTGAAGGAGATATGGGCAGTGGTCCGAGGCGTCAAAAGAAAGGGCCAGGAGATGGCAGTCTAGGTGCATGGCCTCCCAGTCAAGGGAGACGAGGGCACGATCTAGCCGCACTAGGGTGGGCGATCATCGCTCATTGCTCTAGGTGTATTGTCGACCATGCAGGTGTAGATCGAGGAGCTCAAGATCGGCCACCGTCTGACGAAAGCTGGACATCGTGCGTCTGTTGATGTTGTCGTTGTTCTTGTCCGCCTCATTGAGAATGAGGTTGAAGTCACCTAGGACCACCCATGGTCCTGGACAAGCGTCTCCGATGGCCTCTAGCTCCTCAAGGAAGAGCCCCTTCTCGTTCTCCTCCTGCAGACCGTAGACGACCATGAGCCACCACGGGGTCCAGCCATCGTCGCTCGGGTGGACGGAGACGGTGATGGAGTAGCAACCGACATGGACGTCGAAGAGGTGTATATCTGGCTCCCTAGCTGAGGCAATGATCTCGCCTCAAGTGCCCGCCGCAGGAAGGTATGCATAATTCATTCCCAGGAGCGAAGAAATATCCACCGGGGTTACAATGTTAAGTTTGGACTCTACAATACAAGCGATGTGCGGGCGCTCCTCCTGCACCAACGTGCACACGTTGTCGCGCTGGGCTCCCGCGCTAAGCCCCTGCGCGTTCCAACAAAGGATGGTCATACTATCCATCTATGTCGTCCCCCTTCGGCTCTGGCACCACCGCGCGTCGTCCGCGCCACGAGCGCCGAGGTCGTGCGCAGTCCGGGAAGAGCTCCCTCAAAGCATCGAACTCTGAGTCCGGCGGGTCATCCCCAAACATGGACCCATAGTCCACCCTAGCCTCGTCCACTGTCGTCCCCTGAGTGCGGGTCAGTCGCTGAATGACTAGGGCCTCTCCACACTTGGCGACTGGGATGTTGGCGAGCGGCTGCGCCACGATCCTGGTACTCCTGATGGGCATCTTCATCGAGGAGTCATATAACCTGGCCTTTAGGAGGGGGAGGCTGCCTTCTTTAAGATGCGGTGCGCGAACCGCTTTACGCGGTTGGCAAGGGGGGAAGGCGAGCCGTCAGCCCCCGTCGTGGAGGTTGCCACTGGTGTGGGTGTGTGGAGGACCACATCCTCAACACTGCCCCCGAGAGGCGTGCGTGGTGGTGAAAGCCGTGACAGTGTGTGGAGGACCCCGTCCTCGACGCCATTGTCACTGGCCGTGGCCACGAAGGTGGTCAGAAGGTCGGTCGGGCCATTGTTGCCCTCGCATGTCGCCCTGCCTTCAGGTAGCTTGGGTGGAGCAGATGTCACTCCCAAGGCCCATGGCCGGGTCCTTTTCCTGGTGTACACCAGCAGACCCGGGCCGTTAGGGCGTGGCGGCGGTGCCTGTGGTGCCCCCGCCTCAAGGGTTAGGGCTGGCAGCGGGCCCTCCAACGTCGCGGTCCAACCCACACTGGTCGTGGCCTGGTGCGGTGGCGACGAGGGTGCTATGTTGGTCGTGGCCTATGAGCCCTGACCGCATGCCTCCATCGACTGGTTGGTGGAGGACCTCGTCCTCAACACCTCCCCAAGTCCTGAAGCCAGGCGGCGGTGATGCGGGCGTGTCGGGCATGGTCCTGCAGCTCGCATCGTGGGCAGCCTGCCCTCGAGCCTTAGCCTCTGCACACCCTATCGCGTGGCCACCATGAGAGGAAGCACTAGGAGTGGTCGCCGCAAGCAGAGGGTGGCGCGGGGACTCATCGTCGCCGACGTGTGCATTGGCCCCCAGAGTGGCTGTCACCGACGTAGGGTGGCAGAGGACCTTGTCCTCGACGCCCACCTCCGCCTGCTCGGTGGGCTCTAGAGAGGGCCGCTGGTCGTGATCGTGAGGGGCGCCCCATGAAGTGGCCGCCGCAGGCTTAGGGTGGCGGAGGGTCTCGTCCTTAACGTCCACCCTCGGCTGAGCTGGTAAGGGCCTCTAGTCGTCATCATGTGAGGTGTGCCCCAGAATGGCCGGTGCAGGCGTAGGGTGGCAGAGGACCTCGTCCTCGATGCCCACCTCCAACTGGGTGAGCAGCTCCAAGGGGGTAGTTAGTCATCGTCACGAGAGGTGTGACCTGTAGGGGCCGCCGATAGTGAAGGGTGGCGGAGGACCTCATCGTCAATGCCCACCTCCAACTGCGGGGGCAGCACCAAGGAAGGCCAGTGGTCGTCATTGCGTGGGGATGTCCCAGCAGTACCCACCACGAGGATAGGGTGGTGGAGGGCCTCGCCCTCAACCCCCAGACTGTGCGAGCATCGTTGAAGGCCACTGGACCGGTCGCCACTCCTATCGTGGGGGAGCTAGTCATCGTCCTCATCGGCGTCGTGGTCAGGCAGTGGTGCCTGGCAGTTGTGGTGGTGGTGCCATTGCGCCGTGGCTCGAGGACAGGGTAGCGGAGGCCCCCCGCCGGACGCTCCACCTGGCATGCTACCGTGGGTGGACAGGTGGTGCCCGACGTGCATGTTGACTCTCGCTGCGGCTGTGTGCGGTCCTGACGGTGACATTCCCCATGCCACCTAAGGTCGAGAGGGTCTGCCATGCCCCATTGATGCATCCCTGGCCGCGTCCCCTAGCATTGTTGACATCATCGTCTGGGATGCCACGGTCGCAGGGGAAGGAGTGCAAGTGTAGCCCGGAGCGTGAAGGGCCACCCTGACTACCCTCCCCCGCATCGTCACTCCCTGGCGGCAGTGGCATCCCACCAGCCCTGGTGAAGTCCGCCATGATGTGGACGTGGATCAAGACCTTATACCCTAGGGTCTTCATCTCATGAAGGTATTGTGGGATAGTTGGACCCCTTGCGAATGGGTAGGTCAGCTTGTTTTCCTTGCCCATACCCAACCAATAGATCTGGGGGATGAAGGAGGCGTGGCCAGTCCATGCCATGACCCTAAACGAGGAGAGGTGATCACCGTTGGCCGAGCCCATGTTGACACTCTAGATCCAGCACATAGGGGACAGGATCTTGGAAGCCATGTCCTCGCGCCAGGCGTGCGGGGGGATGCCCTCGAGCACCAGGTTGATGCGGAAGCCAAGAAACTCCTTGACCACGTGGTTAAGCTTGGACTAGGGTTGAAGGGTCAAGATGTTGTTCCCCAGTGACAACGGGGTGCAACGGAGGACCCCGTCCGCCCGCTCCTGGGTGCCACAGAAGACGATGAAGTGGTCTGGGTAGAACGCCCGGATGGTGAGCTCCTCGAGCTGGACCTCGGCCATGGCCACGATAGCCGCATGAGCATCGTCGGTGAGCACGGAGGAGACCCCATCCCTGTCCACCACGACCACCGTGAACCGGAGGGTCTCCTCCGCAGTGCACATGCCTGCGTCTCACTTGATGTAGCAGAAGGTGTCACGGGGTCACGTGTGGGGTGCGCCAGGTGGAGCATGGTCAGACTCAACATTGGATGCCGGCGGTGGCGACGGCGTCCTACCCTGGTCTCTAACTAGCGTGTCTAGCATGGGTGGCGGTGGCGAGCCACCAGCGGCACCGCTCAGTCCCCTAGGGCTCCCGTCGTGCCTCTGGTGGACGAACCACCCACCGTCACAGGCATGCTGCTGGTCGGCCGGCGCCACCGCCCTCGGCCGCTTGCAGTCCTTGGCTAGGTGGTGCTCGCCGTGGCAATTGAAACATCTCGGTGGCCTCTTGTAGGTGGCGATGCGGTGACCGGTGGCCAAGCAATTGAGGCACTAGCCATCGGTGGGCCTGACGCGGTTCCTCGGGCAGGGGGCCCGGGTAGCGTGCCACTGACTGGTGTCAGGCTCCTGTGGCGGCCACTGGGGCAGCACCTCCTGCCAACCCTCCCTATCAGGCATGGTGGTGTTGTGGTGCTGGCCGAGCCTGAGGTGCACCGGCTGCCGCTCCGGCGCCGGCTGCTCGGGGCCGAGCCGCTGGTGTGCTGTGAGCCGCGGTAGCGGGTTGATGCCCCGCCATAGGTGAGGTGGCCGTTGTCCCGGGGTTAGCGGCTCGGCACATGACGGCGTAGGCGCCTTCCAGCATCGGTGTTGTTGGTGGCCACCGCTTGGGCCGCTTGGCGGAGGAGGAGGAGCTTCCCCTTGTGGCGGAGGGCGTGGCCGGCGTTAACGAGTGTCGTGCTACCTCTAGGAAGGAGGCCATAGGAGGTGGTAGGGGAGCCCATGGAGCGCCCCCAACACCGACCATGGCCACCGACCCGAGGCACCTCGCTCCTCTAGGGCCGGGCCACACGCCGCTAGGACCGCTGCCGCCGCTGAGGCGGGAGCATGCACGGGGGAGTGGGCCGTCGGTGCCCCGACACCCAGGTCACCCACCATCGGGACGCGGCTGCCAGCCTCCCTGCTCAAGGTCTCCACCTCAAGAGCAAGGGGAGGTGGCAGCGCCGGCACATGGCCGGGGTGTGCTTGGCCACCTTGGAGGTGGCGCCCTCCTTGGGCCGCTGGGATCTAGCCAGCCGAGGCGCCCCACGGCTCAAGGCTATTGGAATCTGTCCCCCCTCCAGTGGCGGCGGCGGATTGGGCCGTAACCCTAGCCGAGGCCACATCGGCCTCGAGGCTAGGGAAGGCCGTCACGCCATGGCACGTAGCACGGTAGGCGCAAATGAAGGTCACCGGCGGCGGTGGCGCGTCGTCCTCCTCGTCATCAGAGCAGTCAGACACGGTGACCTCGCTCCACCGCTCCGTCTTGGAACGGCCGGCAGAGGCGGGGACTTGCCGCGTTGGAGGGAGAGGGAGGGCCGGTGATGGCGCCCCCGCCTCCTCCTCCCAATTTGCAGCAGCATATACATAATTCCTCACTGTCCTCCGAGCCCAGTGCACCACCACCCTCAACCACATCAGCTGCTGCTCCTCTTTCCCCCTCGACATCACCTTCACCCGCTCGAGTCACCATGTCAGTGGCATCGGATTCATCAGTGGCGCCGATTCCTACTCATCATATGTAGACTCGTTCCTGGGCAAGGATTTTCAAACCCAATCCATGATATGCGCTGCACATTGCTCAATCCTCGTCAACGCCAACCATCTCTCCAATCTCGTCTTCTGCTCGAGTAGCTCTGAAGGATGAAAATTGGAGAGCAGCTATGTCTCTTGAGTTTGAAGCTCTTCAACGAAATCATACATGGCGTCTTGTTGATCGACCACCCGGTGCAAACGTTGTTATCGGGAAGTGGGTTTTTTGCCACAAACTTAAACCTGGTGGCTCGCTAGAGCGTTACAAAGCGCGGTGGGTGGTTCACGGCTTCACCCAGTGAGTGGGCATCAACTTTGGTGAAACCTTCTCGCCAGTCGTCAAACCCGCCACCATTTGAACTGTTCTCACCATCGTTGCCTCTCGTCTGTGGCCGATGAAGCAACTTGATGTATCAAATGCCTTCTTGCACAAGCGTCTTCAAGAACACGTCCTCTGTTAGTATCCCACGAGCTTTGTTGATGCCGCTTTCCCTGATGCAGTATGTCTTCTGGACAAATCCTTATATGGTCTTCGGCAAGCTCCACAAGCCTGGTTCACTCGGTTTGATGGGTTCATCACCACGCTTGGTTTCCAGCCTACACGCTCAAATTCCTCCCTTTTCGTTCTATCTCACAGCAAGGACACTGCCTATCTTCTGCTCTACGTGGATGACATCATCCTCATCGGGTCTAGCTCATCCTTGCTTCAGCACATTGTCGACCGACTTCGTGCTGAATTCGCCATCAAAGACATGGGGCCACTATGGTTCTTCCTCGTTATCGACGTCAAGCAACCAAGGATGGCTTCTACCTCTCCCAGGAACAGTACGCGGAGGACATTCTTGACCGTGCAGGGATGATGAACTGCAAAGCTGCTCCTACACCGATGAAAGCCAAGAACAAGCTGTCCAACGATGGTGCACCCACGGACGACGCTGCGGCGTACCGTAGTCTTACGGGCGCGCTGCAGTTTCTCACTATGACGCGGCCGGACATCGCCTTCGCCGTCCAGCAAGCATGCCTCCACATGCATGACCGCAAGGTACCACATATGACGCTACTAAAGCACATCCTCCGGTATATCCGTGGGACGATGTCACATGGACTGCACCTGTGCGCCTCCACCGAGCTCGTCGTTACGGCGTACTCCGACATCAATTGGGCCAGGTGCCCAGACACATGGCGTTCGACTTCCAGGTTCTATGTCTATCTCGGTGAGTCTCTGGTCTCCTGGTCATTGTGGGGGTATAAACCTATGGTACCACAAGATGGTACATGGGCCGCACCGTCTGAGGTGGCCTGACCTATAACACCCCAGGTGTTTGTCACTCGTTAAGTAGTGGGTTTAAGCTCAAACATGATAGATTAAGTAGAGATGATGATGTCAAGGTCAACCTATGGAGATGAGCCTAACCTAAAGTTGGATGTTGCACCATTGCTTTACATATAGGCCATTTTCAAGATATACGCTTGGGTGGTGTTAGGGAAATATCTTCATGTGTCTCACCTTAGTAACTATCTATATTGATCCCTGGAAAAGTTTCATGAAGTTTGGAATCAAAAAGTCACATGAAATGATAAGTTATATCCTGGTTGGAATGGTTTTACCAAGTGCTTGAATTACACTATTAAGTGAATGGAATTATAGATCATCAACCAAACCATGCAAACTGGTCCAAATTACTCTAGATGAACTCTACAACAAAAGTCATGAAGGGTTCATGTTGAGCAAATGTCAAGAAAATGCCCCGATTGGCCTAAAACCCTAGTTTCGGCTTTATCGAGTTGTTACTTTGACCAAAGTGAAAGTTTGACTTCTGTACCAGTTATGAGGTTTGACCTTAAACAAAAGTTGTAATTCATCTTGTGTAGAACAAACTTTGTTTAATGGTCAAGAGCTAGTTTGGCCTCTAGCTTGGTCAAATAGAGCTCACAAGATTGAATAAGCTGCTGTTTTTGGAAGATCAGAATTTTTTCTAAGTCCTTGAGTGGTAACAATAAGTTGACATGTTTGGTGATCTTTATCTCCTTAACCATGCTGAACTAGTCCATGAACCTTTAATCAAAGTTGTAGCTTGAGTTGTATGCAACAAACTTAGTTAAAAGGCCAAAGGCTAAATCCATCTCTAAGCCTGTCAAACAGGGGTCACCATTTCGAATCTTCTAAATATTTTCAGACTTCGCAATAATTAAGTCTAAGTTAGTGACAACTTGAGTGGCATCCCGCGTTCTCGAGTTTTTGTTAAACAACTTGAGTTGAGCCAAATGTAGAAGTTGAAGGTAATGAGATGGAGGAGGGTATGCAAAAAGTTGGACTTCGTTTGAGCAAGGTGGGCATCCCAAAATCATCAAAGACCGAGCTCTAACGTAAGCCTTATCAAGTCATTGACACTGCCAACTTTGGGTTTAATTATCTCCTAATCTGTGGGTCTTATGACCATGGTGCTTAAATGAAATTTGTAGAGTATACCGAGGTGAACAACTTTGACAATTGGCCCATAGTCCAATTCAGCCAGCTTCGGGCCCAACATGGCGCCTCCGCTTGGCTTCGCTGATGCCTGCCGCGTGCTTGACACAATGTCTGAACCGCCGACGTGTGGCCAGGTGCGTGGCAAGCATGCCACAGCGCGCGCCCCACCATTGTTGCTCCTCCCTGCCTTGTAGGCTGCGCCATGGGTCACTAGGAGAGGCCGAGGCCGAGCTCTCCATCTCCCAATCTCCCTCGCACGCTCTCGCTCTCTTCTCCTCGTTCTGAGCCGAGCGTAGACGTCGAGCTGCCATGGCCGGTTCGAGCTCCAGCTCGAGCTTCCTAACCGGGCCGTCCCTCCTCCCTTCCCTAAGAAAAGCACGACATCACCTTCCCCGCCACACATCGACCCCTATGCGCCATTCCCGAGCTCCTCTCACCGCTGGCGGAGCATGGCCACCGGTGCCATGGCCGCCGCAAGTCCCTGTGCACGTGGCCAGGAGGCCACGAGCCATCGCCGGCCGAGCTGGGGCCACCATGGAGTTCGTGCGGACCCCCTGGTGCTCCACCGCCACTTCCCCGATGCTGGCATGGCCCCCAACGGCCGGAGCCACGAGCTCCGACGACCTCCCTGTTCAAATCCACGTCAGGGACCTCCTACAAGAATTCGATGAAAGTAAGGGGACTATCTGCACACCACTGACTCATATGAATAGTGACTTTGTACTGCAGGTTGATTTGGAAGAACTGCAGGGACTCTGTTGCAAAGTTGTTTTCCTTTTTCGTTTTTCTGATTTTCTTTTCCAGAAAATTATGCCAAACTTTGAAAATGTGTAGTAATTAGTACACAAATCATAAAATAGCAAATGAGGATTTTTTGGAATTCTTGTGAAATTATCTATGCAGTGGATCTATAATATGTATTGTTTTAGTTTAAAATTTTAGTTCTAAAAATAGATCTTTGCATCTAGATTTCATTGCTAGTTGTATTTGTCATTTTCATAACTGCAAATTTAGAGCTCGAAATGAAGTGAAATTTTTGTGTCATGCTACTCATGTGATGTTTGATTTGTGGTAATAATTTCATGAATTTTGGGTACTGTATGAGTGAGTTATTAGTGTATCTTGCTCTCACATGATTTATTGCAATAGCCATTTTTCTTTTTCTTAGAGGTTGATATACATGTCCAAATGGCTTGAAGTTGGGACAATAGACTATTGGGAGCATGTGTAGGCCTCTGTAATTTTGGTAGAATTTATTGTGCAATTTTGATAGGTGTTCATAATTCCACCTAATTATCTAAATAAATTAAGAAAATGCATTAAAAGAATTTATTTAGGAATGGACACTATGTTTTCTGGTGTTAATTAGTCATTTATGAAATGTTGGTAAAGTTGGTTTTACACAATTATATGTTTGCAACATATGTTAATAATTATTTCTTGCAATTACTAGTTTCTGGACAGTTCTGGGGGCAATGTAGATTACCCCATGTTAATTATGTTTTTTGAGCACCTTGTCTATAACAAAGTTGTATATAATTCATGTATCTAGCTTGTGTTAAAATTTGGTGGCATTTGGTCAAGTAGTTTTTGAGTTATAGATGTTTAAATTCAGGTTCCAGATTTGGTTGCTCTCTGTTTGGAGCAGACCAGAGTCTGTAGTTTCATCTTTTCGACCAAATAAACTTGGGAATCAGGCTTAGTGGATATTAAATGAATTGTAGACAATTTCATAAGCTTTCTAAAGTGTCTTCTTGCGAGTCATTTGGATTTAGGGATCTCCAGTTATGATCGATTTACTGAGCTACTGTATGGATATCCAGAAAGTGATAGATTTTAGTTGTAGTGCTTTGATTAACTTTGCCATGCTAGTGTGTTGAAGTGTGACCCAAACCTTTGAAAGTACTTGGGTTAGTACCCTAGGATCTTATAAGACTTGTGTCTTGACTGATGTGCTTGCAAATCTTCTATGTTGTGCCCTAATAAGGATTAAGTTAATTAGCTCTAGGTATTTATGTGAACTTTGGTATGCTTGTTTGATTACTTTGTTTATTTCACTTCTATGCATTCATACACATGCATTATTGCACCTCATTTAGGTACGCTAGCTGAAGCACGTGAAGGACCTGATGTGGAGCCAAACCGAAGATGGAGTTGGTGGATTCATCCCGAAGATAGAAGGACCGGACAAGTGCTAGATTGGAGATGCCCGCCAAGCGAATTCACCTGACAAACTCTAACATTGAGTCAGATCCTAGGCAAGACCCGAAGCATTATAAGCCTCCTACCTTCAAAGCAATTAATTATATATATGTTATAAGTATTGTTGCATTAAGTGGTAGGAGTTGGTTGAAAACCTTGCTGCATTATATCATTCCTTGTCCAGATATATGAATCCCTGAATCCTACATAGACTAGGATCGAGTAGATGCTTAGCCCTGCTTTAAGCGGTAGAAGTCAGGTGATTTCCTGTCACCTGCGAGATGTAGGGATATTCATATATGGCACGGTTGGCTATATTTGCTATCGTGGAATGGAACCATGTGTTAATAAAATGAAATGAGACCGGGCGGGATGAACATAGTGAAGCAACAAGGCATGGAGGTCTTGGGTGTGGATCTATCCCCGTCTGAGTCGTTTAAGGACCGATTCGCTGTACGCCCTTGAGTCATGTTGAACGCAGTTTAACACTTAGTTGGCCGGATAAGTCGTTCCGACCGCGAAGCCGAGTAATATGGTTCAGGCCGGGAATCGAATGGTAGGTTGCTTCTTGGAGGAGAGAAAGGATGTGCTTGGGGACATTAGAGTGAGACCAAGGTGGGGTTAGAGTCCCTATCACCTGGCAGAGTGTCGCCCTTGGGGTCGCGACATCATTCGGACATGCGATTCATGAATCATATGAAAATGTGGCCTATGCGACCCTGGCAGGGGTCTGCACAGTGAGTGTTAGAAATACCCCTCCAGCTGGATAGGAATTCGATTCAAATCGCCGTCGCTCCCGGTTAGTGAGCACTTGACTTGAGCAGCGGCAACGTAGATTCCATTAAATTGAACAGATGGTTAATTGGATAACGATGGAAAGGTTGCCTCAATTTATACCTTCTATGGTTAATATTATTTGCTCCTAATAAAGTGAGTGCTCTAGTACAGGTTCTAAATAGATGACAGGTTAATGATAATTAACTTGATGCTTAAGCATTAATGATTACTTATCCATATTAAGCTTTTATGCAAAATGTTGTCAAGCTAGCCCACTTTATATCAGCCTTGCCTGATCCTTGGTGTCACTTTATTTCTGGTTTCTGACGGGTAAGTCTAGCTGAGTACCTTCTCGTACTCAGGGTTTTATCCCCACTTGTTGCAGGTTGTGACGTATCATGGCGGCTGCAAAAGTTGGTTGGCTCCTGCCTTAGTGGCGGAGTGTGATCACGGGCATGATCCTTCTAAGTTATCTTCTCTCTAATGCTTTTGTTGGAAGTCGACCTTGGCACTGGCACGTATTCCAAATAAGGGTGTTGTTAGTTTCAAATTACTTTGCTTCCGCTACTTTTGAACTTAAGTTGTAATAACTATGTTGAACTCCGATGTATATTGAATTACTTGTGAAATGGTTGTAACATGTGACTTGTTATGTTGAATCACTACGATCTTGGCTTGTATGTTGGTTGGTTTGAAATCCCTCATGATTTCATTGGACTACCGGAGTTATATGGGCTCAAGTGCGAGAATTTGATCACTCCGGTGATTGTTTTTGTACTTGTGCTCTTATAATTTGGACGGTTCTGTTACACGACCCGTAAGATCAAGGCGTACATCGCAAGATTATAGGCTGTACTAGATATTGTAATAGTACTAGATGAAATACTTTACTTGTAACCCTTCTCCTCCAGAGTATATAAGGAGAGGCAGGGGTCCCCTAGAGGACACATTCCTACAGGTCATACACCCCATAACTCAATACAATATAACAGAGCACAGGATGTAGGGTTTTACGTCATGCCGACGGCCTGATCCTGTATAAATCTTGTGTCTTGTGTCCTGTTACCATCCGGTTCGTGTCTTGCGCACCTGTCTACCAACAAATGACCACCATGGGCATATCCCTCGATGGACTGTTGACCATGTTTCGTCGACAGTGGCACGCCAGGTAGGGGGTGTGCGTATAGACTCCCAGGCGAGCCAGATGGGAATTTTTTTGTTAATTCTCTACTAAAAAACCGGGTGAGTCGTTCTACGTTGTTGATTAGATCAGTCTATTCTTCGCATATTTAATACAGATTGATTTTTCTACATGTAACGACATCTCCCTCGTTCGTGATCTACTTCGCTAACATCACCCTGGAGCTCGTTGGGATTAATATCGAGAATTAACTCGACAACGACGGACTCGGTGACTTCAGCGGTAGGAGAGCAGTTCCAACATGCCCTGACTACGACACAGCCTCTTGCCCCGACCACCTACCACATCGCAATAATAATTGCCGCAAGGAAAGGCGCTACGACAACTACGACACCATCGTCATGATGGATCGGAAAGGTCGAGGGCCGGACAATTTCATCACCACCGACCAGACAACATCTCGACTAAAGCTAAGTACACTTCCAATATTTATATTTAATACAATTTTCGCTACAATGTTTCTCCACAATGTCCTCGTCATGTTTTCGCTACGACGTTTCTCCACAATGTCCTCATTATGTTTTCACTATGACGTTTCTCCACAACGTCCTGGTCATGATTATTCTTCAAATAACGTTTGTCCATGTATACCATCTTAAAGATGACATACATCTATGCTTAACGCAAATCCCTGACCAGTCACGTTGACACTCGATGTCTCTAGAGACGGCCCTGTCTCTGGCTTCTCCCCACACGTGCACAAGCGTCTGCCCTCTGCGTTACGGGTGGTCGGCAGTGGCTCCTTAGCGACGCCATCCACACGCACACGGGCTCCGTGCTTAGCATAACACGGGCAAGCTAGGGCTGGAAACTCAGCTACATACTAACTGGTCGGGTGGTTTATGGTAAGTGCAAACACAAACCTCACATCAACACTGATGTTTACAAAGCACCGGTTGCTTTATCACATCAAGCTCATTTGCAACTGACTGCTGAGCGTCATATACTATTTCAATATTACTAATTCTCTCCGGAGTTCATATATTCCTACATCACGTACTACCGCTCTACATATTTATATTGCAGGATCCTCGCCGAGCTCTCGTCGCTCCTTGTTAGGATCATCGACGAGCTCTCGCCGCTCGACCACGTCTCCGGCCACGCTGGGGACTCCTCGTCGAGCTCTCGTCGCTCGACCACGTCTCCGGCCACGCTGGGGACTCCTCACCGAGCTCTCGTCACTCCTCGTCAGGCTCGTTGCCGAGCTCTCGTAGCTCGACCACGTCTTCAGCCATACTAGGGACTCCTCGTCGAGCTCTCGTTACTCATCGCCGCTTGTTGCCGAGCTCTCGCTGCTCATTGCCGAGTTCTCGCCGAGCTCTCACTACTCGTCGCTGAGCTCTCGTTGCTCATCGCCGAGCTCTCACTGAGCTCTCACCACTCCTCACCGAGCTCTCACCGCTCCTTGCTGAGCTCTCACCGATCAAACCACATCTCCAGCCATGCTCGGGGACTGGTCTGACAAGCACATCTTGTCTCAAACCACCGAGCATGTTATACTCCTCGACCATGCTCGAGGATTTGTCGACCACACCTCATGTTGTGCTCGGGGACTGCTTCGACCACTCTCCGACCATAGCTCGATGACTGATTTCCTCGGCTACATGTGAAATTGGACTCACATACAGTCTGACCTGTGTGCTCTCAAGTGTGAATAGGCTCCGTGACTCGCACTTCGACCACAAGTTTGGCTAGGGCCGTACGGATTCCTCAAAATGACGTGTCTCCCAATTATTACAACTAAACTAGAACACATATACGTTCTAACTTAGTTATCAAACAAAATATACAAGCTCAAAACATTTTTTCAGACAAAAACAACACAAGCTTACATTGTTGCAATAGTACTTTATTACAAGCTTGCCTGACAAGGTACAAGTTTACAATAAACTAAACTATTGTCTGCTCTGCAGCTATAGGTAACCAGCTACTCGAAGATCGGTGCTCGAGCTGGGCTTGGCTCATGTTTACTGCCCATCTACGGCTGTGGCGCTGCCTTTGCTGATCGAGCCTGAGCCGTAGGAGTCTGGCTGGTCGTGACTGCAGGCTTCGGCTGCTCCTTGCTTGAAGATTGCCCAGCCTAGGATTGGCTGGTCGAGACCGCAGTCCCAGGTGGTCGACTCGAGACTAGTTGACAGAGCACCATCCTTTCTCGAGTTCGCGGAGCCAGCCCCGTCTCCGGCTTCTCCGTACGCGTGCACGAGACCCGCTCTCTGCACTCCGGGTGGTCGGCAGGCGCTCCCTGGTCCAACCTGTGCGCTTTTACGTGCGAACAGGCTCCGCGCCTCGCACTCGGACCTCAGGCTGGTCAAGGCTCTGCGCCTTGCATAGAACACTTATACGTTCTAACTTAGTTATCCTTCACACAATATACAAGCTTTAAATGTTTTTTCTACAAAAACACAAACAAGCTTACAATGTCACAACTGTACATTATTACAAACTTGCCTGATGACGAGGCACAAGTTTACAATAAACTAAACTATTCCACATATCTATATTGCAAGAATTTCGGGCTACGCAAGGGGACTTCATCGTTCGCTCCCCGACCAGTGCTCGGGGACTACGCCTTCTCTACCTCCTCGACTAGAGTGTTGGGCATTCTTAACGTCACTACCAAAAGTAGACTTAGTTTTCTAATTCTGATAACGGCGCCAAAAATGCCAAACCTATCCCTCATGCCACTTAAGCCAAGTTGTCATCCCCAGCATGACATGAGAGACGCGGTATTGAAATATGCATTTGCTCATCAAGATAAATAATAAAAGGGATCTGCAAGCGCACAGATTAATACCGATGTAGCATTTTAACCGGGAAGTATTCCAGGTATCGTTATTTATATTTTTACCACTGGGAAGGGATTTCTAAGTATCATGGTTGATAATGGAATGAGAATATGGAACTGAGTACACATCATTGCATGTATAACCGAGAGTATTTATCAATCTCTTTATACAGGTATAAATGTCACATTAAGTAAAGGTAAAGTGATAATGGTGACAAAGATAATTAATCTGATCAGCTAGCCACATATAATAATGATAAGCACCTCAACAGATATTCTAGCAAGTCATTAGCATGGAATTAGGATGAACTACAAAGATATTCCCTAAGTTATTATTAACTATAAAGTCTAGCATATCATAGTTAGTGCAATTATACTTGGCAATCATGGTGAGAAAAGACTATATCCATGCATAGTGAATATTAGCAAGGAAGATGAAGAACATAGCAATCACTCCCCTGTAATAGTGTTGCTCTGCCTGCCCTATACACAAGATGGGGACTATATAAGAATCAACGAAGCTGTCACTATCGCGAACTACCTCACAATCCGGCATATAGGGTGCAATCGCAGATAAATACGGTATAGACACCACGTCTACACAATAGTTATCATTCACCCACTGTACACATGGATAAACGCTATACGATCCTAGGCATGTATATAATTCCAATCTAACTAAGCCAAGCATATAACTATGATAAACTAAGAACAATATAATTGCAAATATAATCAAGTAGAGCAAAGTCATAATCAATATATTGAAATAGAACAAAGTCATATTCATAATATTGAAGAACAAAGATGAACAATTGAAGAACAATAGAGGAATTACCAAGAATCCTCTTGACAGATCCGGGAACCAATCGAAGATTGACTCCTTCTAGTTCTAATCCTATGTAGCTATACTAACTAGAGATCTAGTTGATGTGGTGGCTCTAGGGCTTGATCAGAGGCTCTCCTCCTGAATTAGGGTTTGAAGTATGAGACGAGGGCGCCTCTCCTCCAGGGTCAGGGGCCTTGCTTATATAGCCCTTTCGGATGAATCTGGGCCGTTGGATCAAACCGACATTGATCGTGCGGTTTTCCTTGATCCTCTAGGTCGATGGAGCATAATCCTCGAGGCGGAGCCTGATTGGCTGAGCTAGCAGGGTGGGCGCCCTAGGGACTAGGGCGGGCGCCCTGTCCCCGGCTCTGTTACGCCTCCCGTTCGTTCTCGTGGCTTCTGGACTCTTCTAGATGTAAGATAATTACGTGTTCGGTTAATATCCCGTCATTAATCCGACATGTGGGCCTTTCTTCCGTATTTCCTGATAACCCCCTGCAGAAATAGATAAACAGCAAAACTCGTGGAATTCTGTCAGATAAAACCCTAAGTCTAGGTGTTGGTTTCATTTGGATCCTTTTCTCTATTTATTTGATAGTTATAATTGATACTTAAGGACCGTCAACAAACTCCCCCAAGCTTACCTCTTGCTCGTCCCTGAGCAAGGATAGACTCAGCGATGGATGAGAAGTTGCTGAAATGCCTTTGAATTTTGACGGTACACATGCTTTCAAATAGAGTCTCATCTCTGAGTTAAAGTAAACTGTCAAGACTTAAAACTTACTCATTATACCTTTCACCATGGGGCTTGCAACCGTCACCTTTGTCTTGAGCGGTTAAAAGATAGAACAGTCTAGTCAAGCACCATGTCTCTTATTCTTGATCAGCTATAGCTCTTGGAGTTTTTTGCAGATTTTCAAATAAAACTCAGAGATTCCTTGTATGACTCTCTCAGGTCTCTCTTTTGTGGTATTTCTGGATCCTCACCAAGGCAGTAATGATGTCTGCCTTCTCTCAAAGCAAAGTATGTAGTATTTGTGGTATAAGGCAGAGTGACATTGCCTTCTCTCTCATCCTATTCTAATAAGGCTTTTGATATCTGGAGCTCATCGGTGGGAGATAAAGTATACATACTTACAAGACATTTATTGCATAGTCAAACCATGGATCCAGAGAAACAAGCCAATAAGTTAAATCAAGATGTGCATGTGTGGCGAATGAATGGTGTATGGTGATAGTGATGATAACAATGGTGAAAGTCTAATTCTACTTTTGCTCTTTTGAGGGGATACGTACCTTTCTTGCTTTCTAAAGCTCTTGAGGAGAATGAGGTGCTCTATATTTTCTTTTTTTCTTTTTTTTCCTCTCAGGTGGGCATCTTGTACCCCTAATTCTACTGTCGGACACTTGTCCATTTTTACCTCTCTTCTCACATTTTTTTTCATCGAGGTTCCGAGCACTTGCTCCTTTTTATTTCCTCGTATCTTTTTCTTTTCGAGGTTCTGGGCACTTGCCCCTTTTTATTTCCTCGTATAGAGCACTCATCTCCTTAGAACAATATAGCAAGTGGTAGTAACCAAAATAGCTTGGGCATTTATTTCACAGGGGATAAAAAGAATGGGAAAATATTTTTGGCTATTCTCTCCCGGATTAGGAGTAGAATAATTTTATGTGGATCTGGAGATGAGAATGAGTGGATATATGTGGATGCGTACTTCCGGAATAGAAGCAGCATGTATGAGTGATCGTGCAAGTGAATCTTGATTTTAACCGCATGACAAGCTCCTAAGGGTCTACACAGCTTGACTATACTCAATGCTCATAAGCAGTAAAAAGTAAATGTATGGCTTAAAGTCTAGCAAGCATGTATGTATGGTTGTGGTAGGAACTTAAACTCTCATCATACAGGAACTCATCATGTAGCATTTTAAGATTTTCAAAGATAAAATTCTCCAGAATTCTAGCATCTCTAAGAATAGATAAACAGCAGCTCAACCTTCCCATATCATATCCGTTAACAACTTAGACTTTAGATCAAGATCTCTTCCCACAAGTTCAGGTTTAGAGCAAGCTTTAAATGATAACAGTTGTGTCTAAACTTAGAGAGAAAACTTCAAATTTGAAAATTAGGCAAAACAACTATTCATCATATCCATGCTAGAGTTTTATTATTATCTAGATTCAGTTTAGCATAGCCACTTTATTTATTTATTAAAACACACTAAGCAAAAGATATAGGTATATATATATATAAGCACAAAATCTTTATTTGGTTTTTTTCATAGTTATGTATATTTTTATTTTTATAGGGTAGAAGTATATATAAATATAAAGATAAAGATAGAAATACTTAGCAAGATAATGGAGGTGCTCTCCCCCAAGCTGGATCTTGACATAATCTCTTCTGATGTAGCTAGCAGATGGCGGAGGTGTATTTGAAAGTCGGCAGCACCCTGACAGCGATTAGAATGTCCTCCGTCTGCTAGTCTCCTTGAATTCTGTGAAGCTCAAATAGACAACAAAGCTTTGTGGAACTGATTAAGTGTTAGCATAAATATCTAGCCTTTATCATGTTGAGCCTCCTTGATTTTTTTATGTTGTTTTTTTTTCTTTTATAAAGCAGAAGAAAATATTTATGTATTTATTATATATATATATTTTTTATGCCACCACAGTGAATGTACTTATGGGTTTTATGCCACTCGCATACTCACATGGGGCTTTAGGGTTTTTAACATTTTTATTTTCTTTTTAAGATAGTATGAATATGATTAACTAAGCAAACTATTTAAGATAAAGTAAATAATTAAAAAGGAAAGGATAACTACCAAGTTACCTCTTGGCAAGGCGTTCGGTGTTTTTAAGTCCTCCGAACGGGACTCTTATTCGTTCAGTCGTCCTGGGACTTGGTGGATGGCGTAGTCGGTGGTTCCGGCGGCGCCTCTTCTTCATGTGCAACTGTCTTTTCTTTCCATACTTGTCTCGGTGCTTCGGTCTCCTTAGGACAGTGTTGGTTGAGTGGTATGTCTTCAGATCTTACCACTTCTCCTTCATAATCTGCCCATCCATCCTTGATGACCTGTTGCTTCTGATTGTGGTTACGTCGCCTTCTTCTTGTCCTGACCTGCTTGGATTCTTCAAATACATAGTTAGGGTCAGTAAAGTAAAGACGTACCTTCTCAGAGGGGAAGTGCATGTGGACTTCTCCAGTTTCAATGTAAATGATTGCTTTGACAGTACTAAGGAATGGTCTTCCAAGGATGATGGGTGGATCGTATTCATCTTCTCCCATGTCAATAACCTGAAAGTCTATATGGACAAAGTGATCGTCTATCTTGACAGGGACGTCAGTTACTGTACCTTCGACCTGTCGGAATGTCTGATCTGCCATCTGGAGCTGAATATATGTTGGGTTTAAGGGCATGGTTCCAAACAGAAGTTCATAGGTGACCTTGGCCATTATGTTGACGCCCGACCCAGTGTCGCAAAGTGTCTTGTAGAAGTGGGACCCATTAATGGAGCAATAAATGCTTGGCATACCTCGGTCGTCCTTCTTAGGTAAGAACGGTGACTTGAGTTGGCGATCTTGACCTTTGTGCACGGCAGTGACCATCTTAGCTGTCTCGGTCCATACTTGCTTCTTGCTCTTGTTCCTCCTGTTGGTCCTCTTCCTTGGTTCATATTGGGGTTGCTCTGGGATTTGTGCGGTCTTGTTCTTGAAGGAAAACGTTTCCTTCCTCCCCTTGATGTAGAAACTGATCTTGGCAGCACTAGCGTAGATGACAGCTCCCGCGGTGTTCAGGAATGGTCTCCCTAGGATGACGGGAGCCCTCTCATCAGAACCGGTCTCTATCACTACGAAGTCTGCTGGAGCGTACGAGGAACCCACTCGGACACAGATGTTCTTCAATATTCCTCTCGGGAGACTCAGTGTCCTATCTGCAAGCTGCAAACACATGGTTGTTTCTAATAATGGTTGTGAAAAGAGTTTTTCATAGAGTACCCTGGGCATGATGTTGACACTGGAGCCAAAGTCACAGAGTGCTTCTGGGAAGTCTCGCATGCCGATGGAGATCGGGATGACGGGGCGTCCTGGATCGCCTCTCTTGACCGGCAGACGGTCAGTACTTACTTCCACGATAGGGTTACTCCAGTAATCTCCTGCATCAAACATGTCTACAAGATTTGCAGATTCTAGTCCTTCCGGTTGTGATGGTATACCGGGGTTAGTAGCAGGAACAGCAGCAGCTATTTGATTCAACTGAGATTCAATCATTTTATTAAAGCTAATCTGGTTCTTGATGGCAGTAGAGAAATTATCCATTCTATTATTTATATTTTCTAGTATTTTATCATTAGATGCCAATTTCTTAGACAGGTTATCCATTAGCTTTCCTTGGTTGGATACTAACTCTCTCAAAGGTGGATAATTATTATTATTATTGAAAGAATTGTTACCTTGGTAATTACCTGAGTAGTTAGGCCTCTGTTGATTCCAACCTTGATTCTGCTGAGGACGGTTGTAGTAGTTGTTGTTGTTATTGTTGATGTAGTTCACGTCCTCCAGCAACTCAGGACAGTGATTGCCCGAGTGTCCAGTACCTCCACACTCCTCACAAGTCATGTGGGAGTCGTAGACGTGCATGACTTCTTTCTTTTCTCCAGCTCGATCATCGAGCTTCTTCATGAGTAGGTCTAGCTTGGCAGACAGCATGTCTACCTCCTTGAGCTGGTGCATACCTCCACCTCTCTTGCGTGTCTGAGTTCTTTCTTCATTCCAACCTTGGTTGGATGCCATCTTCTCCACAAGAGCTGTGGCTTGAGGTATGGTGAGTGATAGGAATGCTCCTCCGGCTGCAGCATCCATGGTTTCACGGGCATTGTTAATGAGCCCATGATAAAATGTCTGCATCAGTAGCCAGCTTTCCATTCCATGATGGGGACATTCTAGGATGTAGTCTTGGAAGCGCTCCCATGCTTCTGGAACGGATTCATCATGTTGTTGCTGAAAACTTGTAATCTTCCCACGGAGAGCATTGGTCTTGCCCATGGGAAAGAATTTGGCCAGAAAGTTCATGGAGCAGAGTGCCCACGTAGTGTTCTTCTCCTTTGTAGCGTAGAACCACTGCTTCGCTCTCCCCAACAGTGAGAATGGGAAAAGGCGAAGTAGTATGGCGTCTCTGGGGACTTCAGCCATGGTGAAAGTGCTGCAGATCTCCAGGAAGTGTTGAAGATGAGCACTAGCGTCTTCATGTGGCTTCCCACAGAACTGGTTAGCTTGCACCATGTTGATGAGCCCAGGCTTGAGCTCGAAGTTGCGGTCGATCTCCCCAGCAGGTCCAGTGCGGATGTTGTCCGTAGTGGGAGCTGAGAACTCGCGGATCGACTTGTTCGCCATGGCTTCGAATTCAGTCGACAAATTCCGGATGAAACTTCGGCGGTCTTCGGATTTGGATGAAGCTTTGTGCTGAAGTGTTGACGATGTCTTCTTAAGCTTGGCTCTTGTTCTTCTGAATAAGGCTTCGGGATCATCAACAAAGTTGTCTGGAAGATGTCTTCTATTCATGCATCACCCTGCAATAAATAATCAAAATGGAAAATACAGGGGTAAAACTGTATAAGAGAATTGATAAGCTCGATCAGATTAGTGATGCAAATGATGACTCAAAGTTCCATATTCATTCCTACTTAGTAATCAACCTTCCCCGGCAACGGCGCCAAAAATGCTTGTTGGGCATTCTTAACGTCACTACAAAAAGTAGACTTAGTTTTCTAATTCTGATAACGGCGCCAAAAATGCCAAACCTATCCCTCATGCCACTTAAGCCAAGTTGTCATCCCCAGCATGACATGAGAGACGCGGTATTGAAATATGCATTTGCTCATCAAGATAAATAATAAAAGGGATCTGCAAGCGCACAGATTAATACCGATGTAGCATTTTAACCGGGAAGTATTCCAGGTATCGTTATTTATATTTTTACCACTGGGAAGGGATTTCTAAGTATCATGGTTGATAATGGAATGAGAATATGGAACTGAGTACACATCATTGCATGTATAACCGAGAGTATTTATCAATCTCTTTATACAGGTATAAATGTCACATTAAGTAAAGGTAAAGTGATAATGGTGACAAAGATAATTAATCTGATCAGCTAGCCACATATAATAATGATAAGCACCTCAACAGATATTCTAGCAAGTCATTAGCATGGAATTAGGATGAACTACAAAGATATTCCCTAAGTTATTATTAACTATAAAGTCTAGCATATCATAGTTAGTGCAATTATACTTGGCAATCATGGTGAGAAAAGACTATATCCATGCATAGTGAATATTAGCAAGGAAGATGAAGAACATAGCAATCACTCCCCTGTAATAGTGTTGCTCTGCCTGCCCTATACACGAGAGGGGGACTATATAAGAATCAACGAAGCTGTCACTATCGCGAACTACCCCACAATCCGGCATATAGGGTGCAATCGCAGATAAATACGGTATAGACACCACGTCTACACAATAGTTATCATTCACCCACTGTACACATGGATAAACGCTATATGATCCTAGGCATGTATATAATTCCAATCTAACTAAGCCAAGCATATAACTATGATAAACTACGAACAATATAATTGCAAATATAATCAAGTAGAGCAAAGTCATAATCAATATATTGAAATAGAACAAAGTCATATTCATAATATTGAAGAACAAAGATGAACAATTGAAGAACAATAGAGGAATTACCAAGAATCCTCTTGATAGATCCGGGAACCAATCGAAGATTGACTCCTTCTAGTTCTAATCCTATGTAGCTATGCTAACTAGAGATCTAGTTGATGTGGTGGCTCTAGCGCTTGATCAGAGGCTCTCCTCCTGAGTTAGGGTTTGAAGTATGAGACGAGGGCGCCTCTCCTCCAGGGTCAGGGGCCTTGCTTATATAGCCCTTTCGGATGAATCTGGGCCGTTGGATCAAACCGACATTGATCGTGCGGTTTTCCTTGATCCTCTAGGTCGGTGGAGCATAATCCTCGAGGCGGAGCCTGATTGGCTGAGCCAGTAGGGCGGGCGCCCTAGGGACTAGGCCGGGCGCCCTGTCCCCGGCTCTGTTACGCCTCCCGTTCGTTCTCGTGGCTTCTGGACTCTTCTAGATGTAAGATAATTACGTGTTCGGTTAATATCCCATCATTAATCCGATATGTGGGCCTTTCTTCCGTATTTCCTGATAACCCCCTGCAGAAATAGATAAACAGCAAAACTCGTGGAATTCTGTCAGATAAAACCCTAAGTCTAGGTGTTGGTTTCATTTGGATCCTTTTCTCTATTTATTTGATAGTTATAATTGATACTTAAGGACCGTCAACATAGAGCTCGGGGACTGCCTCCTCGATGTGCTAAATGCATGCGTAACACCGGGGTATTACACTCAACCACTAGACCAGTGTTCTTCCTCGACCACTCGAACAGCGCTCGGGGATTCATCGCCGAGCTCTCGCCGCTCATTGTCGAGCTCTCGCTGCTCGTCGCCGAGCTCTCACCGCTCATCGCCGAGCTCTCGCTGCTTGTCGCTGAGCTCACGCCGAGTTCTCGCTGAGCTCTTGCCGCTCGTCACCGAGCTCTCACCGATCTCTCGCCGCTCCTCGCCGAGCTCTCGTCACTCATCGTCGCCGAGCTCTCGCCGCTCGAACCATGTCTCCAGCCAACCTCGGGGACTGGTCTGGTAAACACAGCTTGTCACAGAACACCAAGCACGTTATATTCCTTGACCAGGCTCAAGGACTCGTCGACCACGTCTCATGTTGCTTCGGAACTCGTCGACCATGTCTCATGCTGCTCGAGGACTCGTCAACCATACCTCACGCTGTGGTCGGGGACTGCTTCGACCTCTCCGACCACAGTTCGACGCCTAATTTCCTCAGCTACATGTGAAATTGGATTCACATACAGTTGAGAGGTCATTACTTTTTAGACCTTGCTACAAGGCTCATACTTCGCCTTCCAGCAAGATCGGGGACTACATCGGTACGATGCACCTATCGGTGCATCCCAGTATCAAATTTTCATGGAGTTTCATTTTAGACCCTGGCACCACGTGCCTACGTCACCTACTACCAGGCTCGGGGACTAAGTGGGCACACTTCACCTTGCGGTGAATGTGCTTGTTTTTTGACCCTTACGCCTCTGATGATCAAAGACGCTATGCTTCAAGACACACTTATATTTCTTCACAGAAATCCAAGTCTGCACACTTCCCAGGAAGGAGAAATCTTTTTCTTTTCTCAAGAGCACCATACATTCTTCGTACAACCTACTTCCTCGGCAACAACGCTTGCAACAACTGCTCGGATGCCGCTTTGACTGGTCGAAGACGTCAAGAACTCAAGCCTCACTGTTCGGAGAAAGTTAAGATGGCGTTTGTCGCATCAGAATACATGGCGCTCGGGGACTAGCTGTGGGGGTATAAACCCCCGGTACCATAAGATGGTATATGGGACGCACCGTCCGAGGTGGCCCGGCCCGTAAGATCAAGGCGTACATTACAAGATTATAGGCTGTACTAGATATTGTAATAGTACCAGATGAAATACTTTACTTGTAACCCTCCTCCTCCAGAGTATATAAGGAGAGGCAGGGGTCCCCTAGAGGACACGTTCCTACAGGTCATACACCACATAACTCAATACAATATAACAGAGCACAAGATGTAGGGTTTTACGTCATGCTGAGAGCCTGAACTTGTATAAATCTTGTGTCTTGTGTCCTGTTACAATCCGGTTTGTGTCTTGTGGACCTATCTACCGACAAATTACCATCACGGGCATACCCCTCGATGGACTGCCGACCATGTTTCATTGACAGTCATCGAAGAGGCAGCCCACTGTGTCGCGTTCCAGCGTGGAGGCAGAGTATTGTGCCATGGCCAATGCGGCCACCAAATGCATATGGCTCCAGCAGCTACTTGGTGAGCTTCACTGCGGCATTTCAAAGGCGACAGTCATGTTCTGTGACAACATATCAGCGGTGTACATGTATGCGAACCTAGTTCACCACAAACGCACAAAGCACATTGAGCTCGATATACATTTTGTTCGAGAACGAGTTCAATTGGGTCAACTGCGTGTTCTCCATGTTCCTATAGCTGAGCAGTTCGCCGACATCATGACAAAAGGGCTGTTGACGACATCGTTTGAGAGTTTTTGGTCCAGTCTTTGTGTAATAGCACTCACCCATCAGACTGCGGGGGTGATGAGGATGTCTGTAATAGGCAATAACATAACTGACATGGCGCCCACGACAGTGCGCGTGCGGTGACCACGCGCTCCCGTGACCACGCAGTTTTGTACACATGGTTGTCATGTAACACTACATATATGATTCAGAGATTAATAGAGAAAACTGTTGGCTCTAATTTCATCTCTCTACAGGAGGATATCGCTGCTGGTCCAAGGCTAGACCTGACAATAAGAGAATGAGGATCACTATTGAGTCTACCTTCTACCCTACAACATGATATTGTAGGGACCATTGCGGGTTTAGCAGCTTTAATAGACAGTGACATCATGTTCCAGTTTTTATATATTTTATTATTATATTTAAATAAAGGTTGATATATAATATTTTACATTAGATATTACTAATGCATTACATATATCTCACTACCATCATATTTGCCAGGATCATCTTTCTTTTAAATGAGTACCTAGTAGCTTAATAGTCTTCCATTGACTACTATATTGGATAATTCAATTAATTAGTCATCTCGGTACACCTCTCATATGATGTACTAATCAATGCCTGACCTTCATCGAGGACCAAGCTAGAGAAAGGAATAACATCACAACCACAGATAGAACATATTACAAATCTAGGTACTTAGGTTAGTGTATCACCTTGTGCACGTGTGTTAGCATATTTTCACAAACATTTTCAAGGGTGTTAGCTCTCCACTAGATCCTAATGCATATGCAATGAGTTAGAGCATCTAGTGGCACTTTGACAACCGCATTTCGATACGAGTTTCACCCATCTTAATAGTACGGCTAGAAATCCTAAATCACTCAGATCCTCTATGGTGTCTTGAGTGCAAACCAAAAAGCTCCTATCAAGTTATACCTTTACCTTGAGCTTTTTGTTTTTCTCTTTCTTCTTTTCCAAGCCCGAGCACTTGATCATCATGACCATCACCATCATCTTGATCATCTCCATTGCTCATCACTTGGAATGTGCTACCCTATCTCATGATCACTTAGAGTAAACAAGGTTAGCACTTAGGGTTTCATCAATTCACCAAAATCAAACTAGATCTTTCAGCGGCTCACTCACCGGCAGCCCTACAGTGACAATGTGCTTGGGACCCACTAGACCAGCCACCTCTACTGATAGATTTGTACAACCCACTGATGCATTTGTAGGGGGGCCTACCAATGCTCTAGGTATAAGGCCGTAGCCTCCTTCTTCCTCCTTGGGTCAGTTACTGTTACCCGAGAAAGGAAGGGAGACCTTGGACAGTTCTCAAAAATTGCTCTTTTAATTAAGGTGCGAAGGTTTTGATTTCAATTCATTTGGAGAGGTTGTAGATCATAAAAAATGCTATTCCAAATATTTTTTTTAAAGTTTAAGGTAGGATAGTGCTTAATTAGAGTTTTTATTTTCTCTCCCTTCGATGGTGCTTGAGCCATTTATGGTGCAAATTAGACCAAAGTTTTGAAGGTACTAGCATAAATTAGTTAGGGGAACAAGATTATACACTTATTTAGTCGTTCTTCTTTTTATTTTAGTGGACTATTAGTTAGTTTTATGGATGTTTGATCTACAACTAGATCTAGAACTAGGGTTTGGTTTTTTACTAGCAAAATCTTTTTACTAGTAGGAGACTTAGAATCTTCTCAGTTATTGAAGTTTTTCCAAATCACAATGATTTTGTATCATCTTCAACGAACACTGAAGCAGTTACCGATGCCAAATCATCACCTGACTTAGCCGAAACACAAGATGAATTTGTAGGAGAATTTTAAGAAGGAACATTTTCTTGACCAGACATCTAAACATTCAAATAACAACAGGAAGAAAAAATCACCTCAAAAATTCATTTTCGAACAAAGACAACAAAAATGACAAAAAACTAACCTTCTCAAGTCACAGAAGGTAAACTTCAACTTTGCAAATTATCTATCAACTTTATCTTCAAAAGTTGAGTTCGCACAATTAGGCTTCGCTTCAAGAAAAATTTCAACAGCACCTCCCCGACTTCGTCAAATGGTAGAAACCAATGACCGCATGCCCAATATATATAGGTGGTGTGGGTCAAAATCAACCATTAAAATTTGAAATCTGCAACTGTTCATAGTCTAATGGCTATAAACAACCAACTCCAAAGTTTGGGATGGCGTTTTCTATCTTCGTTTTCAAATCAAAACTTCGCGGGATTGAAACCTTTGGAGTAGGCCTTCATGCGCTGGGGTTGCTCTTGGGGATTTGACTTCGCTAGAAACATAGCCCCAAAACTTTGGAGCTAAACAACTAATTTCTATATCAAAAGTTTGTTTACAAGACTTAAAAGCGAAGGAGATAATTTGACTTCGCCCAGAAGAAGATGTAGATGCAAAAATAAAAAGACAAGGCAAAGACTTCGCTCAGGAAGTGAAGTCAAGAAGATTCTAGGCAAAGCGGACCAAGCACCAGAGTGCGAAAGCGTCATTGGCAAAGTTAACTTTAGACCGATACAATGGAACGAAGAATAAAGTCCTGAAGAAAAAATGATAGTTTTTCCCCTTTAGTTTAAAGGGGTTGTATTGATTAGAGAGAGGGCATAAAGGTCATTTGTATATAGTTTACAAAGACTAGGACCTTTATAAATACTCCCTCTCACATGTACTGTATGACTATGAAATGAATACAACTTTATGCTTGTGTTCAACTTGATACTTGTGTGAATAATTTTCATCCAACATCGAGATATCCCTTTTGTACGGACGAGTCTTATGGGTGATATCTCTTGTCTTTGGTGGGTTAATGTGTACCACTTTGTAGAGTTTTTTTATTTGAAAGCTATAAGTTTTGTATTTCTAAATATGGACTAGAGTTGAATTAAAACATGTACTCGTGGAAGATTGAGATCCAAATGCTATGCTTGTCAATGCTTAGTATATTGTACAAATTTATGATTCTTGTACAAATTGCGTTTATGCAAAACCAATTGTATCCCTTGCTACTATCCAAATGCATACTCCTTCGCTAAATATATTGAGTAAGTCCTGCAGAGTATAATTGAGTATTCACCCTGTGATAATCATATGTTTTGTAAGTAACACCACTCCCGTACATGGCTTTTCTATGCTCTCGTCCCAGGAGGACCCGGATTGGTAGAGGGGCCATTGTTCCATAGTTGCATGGAAGTGGCACCCCCATGCAATGTTTATGTTTCAAAAACTTTGTTAAAGACTATTGTTAGACTCTGATGTCGGTTATGTTGTATGTTATTACTTATGGTGTGTTGAACTAAGTTTGTGGAACAACTTGGTATTGTACGCTGAACGGTAAAAGTGACCGGACGCGCTGGGCCTGCGTCCGGTCGGTGGTGACGTATGCTAACGTGAGCAAAAACGCTGAGCTAGAGAGGACTGGACTCTGGGGTGCATCCAGTCGTGGTCGACCTGACGTGTCTAGTCACAAAATATCCTCTCTGGTGCCTTTTTGTACTCGACCTGACACGGGGAGGCTACGTGGAGTAGCGCGTCCAGTCAAGCCATGGCCAAGGTGCGCGCTCAGGTGATCGGCGCGTCCAGTCTTGAGTGGGGTGCGTTCGGTCATCACTTAACCGCGCTAGTGATCAAGTTGACCATTGGAATCGAACACGCGACATTAAACGCCGGGAGACATGAGGTGCGCATTGTTGACGGTCCTTAAGTATCAATTATAACTATCAAATAAATAGAGAAAAGGATCCAAATGAAACCAACACCTAGACTTAGGGTTTTATCTGACAGAATTCCACGAGTTTTGCTGTTTATCTATTTTTGCAGGGGTTATCAGGAAATACGGAAGAAAGGCCCACATGTCGGATTAATGACGGGATATTAACCGAACACGTAATTATCTTACATCTAGAAGAGTCCAGAAGCCACGAGAACGAATGGGAGGCGTAATGGAGCCAGACACAGGGCGCCCACCCTGGTCCTTAGGGCGCCCACCCTGGCCCCGGAGCCAATCAGGCTCTGCCTCGAGGATTATGCTTCACCGACCTAGAGGATCAAGGAAAACCGCACGATCAATGTCGGTTTGATCCAATGGCCCAGATTCATCCGAAAGGGCTATATAAGCAAGGCCCCTGCCCCTGGAGGAGAGGCCCTGGTCTCATACTTCAAACCCTAATTCAGGAGGAGAGCCTCTGATCAAGCCCTAGAGCCACCACATCAACTAGATCTCTAGTTAGCATAGCTACATAGGATTAGAACTAGAAGGAGTAAATCTTCGATTGGTTCCCGGATCTGTCAAGAGGATTCTTGGTAATTCCTCTCTTGTTCTTCAATTGTTCATCATTGCTCTTCAATATTATGAATATGACTTTGTTCTATTTCAATATATTGATTATGACTTTGCTCTACTTGATTATATTTGCAATTATATTGTTCTTAGTTTATCATAGTTATATGCTTGGCTTAGTTAGATTGGAATTATATACATGCCTAGGATCGTATAGCGTTTATCCATGTGTACAGTGGGTGAATGATAATTATTGTGTAGACGTGGTGTCTATACCGTATTTATCTGCGATTGCACCCTATATGCCGGATTGTGGGGTAGTTCGCGATAGTGACAGCTTCGTTGATTCTTATATAGTGCCCCTCTCGTGTATAGGGCAGGCAAAGCAACACTATTACAGGGTAGTGATTGCTATGTTCTTCATCTTCCTTGCTAATATTCACTATGCATGGATATAGTCTTTTCTCACCATGATTGCCAAGTATAATTGCACTAACTATGATATGCTAGACTTTATAGTTAATAATAACTTAGGGAATATCTTTGTAGTTCATCCTAATTCCATGCTAATGACTTGCTAGAATATCTGTTGAGGTGCTTATCATTATTATATGTGGCTAGCTGATCAGATTAATTATCTTTGTCACCATTATCACTTTACCTTTACTTAATGTGACATTTATACCTGTATAAAGAGATTGATAAATACTCTCGGTTATACATGCAATGATGTGTACTCAGTTCCATATTCTCATTCCATTATCAACCATGATACTTAGAAATCCCTTCCCAGTGGTAAAAATATAAATAATGATACCTGGAATACTTCCCTGTTAAAATGCTACATCGGTATTAATCTGTGCGCTTGCAGATCCCTTTTATTATTTATCTTGATGAGCAAATGCATATTTCAATACCGCGTCTCTCATTTCATGCTGGGGATGACAACTTGGCTTAAGTGGCATGAGGGATAGGTTTGGCATTTTTGGCGCCGTTATCAGAATTAGAAAACTAAGTCTACTTTTGGTAGTGACGTTAAGAATGCCCAACAAGCATTTTTGGCGCCGTTGCCGGGGAAGGTTGATTACTAAGTAGGAATGAATACGGAACTTTGAGTCATCATTTGCATCACTAATCTGATCGAGCTTATCAATTCTCTTATATAGTTTTACCCCTGTATTTTCCATTTTGATTATTTATTGCAGGGTGATGCATGAATAGAAGACATCTTCCAGACAACTTTATTGACGATCCCGAAGCCTTATTCAGAAGAACAAGAGCCAAGCTCAAGAAGACATCGTCAACACTTCCGCACAAAGCTTCATCCAAATCCGAAGACCGCCGAAGTTTCATCCGGAATTTGTCGACTGAATTCGAAGCCATGGCGAACAAGTCGATCCGCGAGTTCTCAGCTCCCACTACGGACAACATCCGCACTGGACCTGCTGGGGAGATCGACTGCAACTTCGAGCTCAAGCCTGGGCTCATCTACATGGTGCAAGCTAACCAGTTCTGTGGGAAGCCACACGAAGATGCTAGTGCTCATCTTCAACACTTCCTGGAGATCTGCAGCACTTTCACCATGGCTGATGTCCCCAGAGACGCCATACTACTTCGCCTTTTTCCATTCTCACTGTTGGAGAGAGCGAAGCAGTGGTTCTACGCTATAAAGGAGAAGAACACTACGTGGGCACTCTGCTCCACGAACTTTCTGGCCAAATTCTTTCCCATGGGCAAGACCAATGCTCTCCGTGGGAAGATTACAAGTTTTCAGCAACAACATGATGAATCCGTTCCAGAAGCATGGGAGCGCTTCCAAGACTACATCCTAGAATGTCCCCATCATGGAATGGAAAGCTGGCTGTTGATGCAGACATTTTATCATGGGCTCATTAACAGTGCCCGTGAAACCATGGATGTTGCAGCTGGAGGAGCATCCCTATCACTCACCATACCTCAAGCCACAGCTCTTGTGGAGAAGATGGCATCCAACCAAGGTTGGAATGAAGAAAGAACTCAGACACGCAAGAGAGGTGGAGGTATGCACCAGCTCAAGGAGGTAGACATGCTGTCTGCCAAGCTAGACCTACTCATGAAGAAGCTCGATGATCGAGCTGGAGAAAAGAAAGAAGTCATGCACGTCTACGACTCCCACATGACTTGTGAGGAGTGTGGAGGTACTGGACACTCGGGCAATCACTGTCCTGAGTTGCTGGAGGACGTGAACTACATCAACAATAACAACAACAACTACTACAACCGTCCTCAGCAGAATCAAGGTTGGAATCAACAGAGGCCTAACTACTCAGGTAATTACCAAGGTAACAATTCTTTCAATAATAATAATAATTATCCACCTTTGAGAGAGTTAGTGTCCAACCAAGGAAAGCTAATGGATAACCTGTCTAAGAAATTGGCATCTAGTGATAAAATACTAGAAAATATAAATAATAGAATGGATAATTTCTCTACTGCCATCAAGAACCAGATTAGCTTTAATAAAATGATTGAATCTCAGTTGAATCAAATAGTTGCTGCTGTTCCTGCTACTAACCCCGGTATACCATCACAACCGGAAGGACTAGAATCTGCAAATCTTGTAGACATGTTTGATGCAGGAGATTACTGGAGTAACCCTATCGTGGAAGTAAGTACTGACGGTCTGCCGGTCAAGAGAGGCGATCCAGGACGCCCCGTCATCCCGATCTCCATCGGCATGCGAGACTTCCCAGAAGCACTCTGTGACTTTGGCTCCAGCGTCAACATCATGCCCAGGGTACTCTATGAAAAACCCTTTTCACAACCATTATTAGAAACAACCATGTGTTTGCAGCTTGCAGATAGGACACTGAGTTTCCCGAGAGGAATATTGAAGAACATCTGTGTCCGAGTGGGTTCCTTGTACGCTCCAGCAGACTTCGTAGTGATAGAGACCGGTTCTGATGAGAGGGCTCCCGTCATCCTAGGGAGACCATTCCTGAACACCGCGGGAGCTGTCATCTATGCTAGTGCTGCCAAGATCAGTTTCTACATCAAGGGGAGGAAGGAAATGTTTTCCTTCAAGAACAAGACCGCACAAATCCCAGAGCAACCCCAATATACACCAAGGAAGAGGACCAACAGGAGGAACAAGAGCAAGAAGCAAGTATGGACCGAGACAGCTAAGATGGTCACTGCCGTGCACAAAGGTCAAGATCGCCAACTCAAGTCACCGTTCTTGCCTAAGAAGGACGACCCAGGTATGCCAAGCATTTATTGCTCCATTAATGGGTCCCACTTCTACAAGACACTTTGCGACACTGGGTCGGGCGTCAACATAATGGCCAAGGTCACCTATGAACTTCTGTTCGGAACCATGCCCTTAAACCCAACATATATTCAGCTCCAGATGGCAGATCAGACATTCCGACAGGTCGAAGGTACAGTAACTGACGTCCCTGTCAAGATAGACGATCACTTTGTCCATACAGACTTTCAGGTTATTGACATGGGAGAAGATGAATATGATCCACCCATCATCCTTGGAAGACCATTCCTAAGTACTGTCAAAGCAATCATTTACATTGGAACTGGAGAAGTCCACATGCACTTCCCCTCTGAGAAGGTACGTCTTTACTTTACTGACCCTAACTATGTATTTGAAGAATCCAAGCAGGTCAGGACAAGAAGAAGGCGGCGTAACCACAATCAGAAGCAACAGGTCATCAAGGACGGATGGGCAGATTATGAAGGAGAAGTGGTAAGATCGGAAGACATACCACTCAACCAACACTGTCCTGAGGAGACCAAAGCACCGAGACAGGTATGGAAAGAAAAGACAGTTGTACATGAAGAGGAGGCGCCGCCGGAACCACCGACTACGCCATCCACCAAGTCCCAGGACGACTGAATGAATAAGAGTCCCGTTCGGAGGACTTAAAAACACCGAACGCCTTGCCAAGAGGTAACTTGGTAGTTATCCTTTCCCTTTCAATTATTTACTTTATCTTAAATAGTTTGTTTAGTTAATCATATTCATACTATCTTAAAAAGAAAATAAAAATGTTAAAAACCCTAAAGCCCCATGTGAGTATGCGAGTGGCATAAAACCCATAAGTACATTCACTGTGGTGGCATAAAAAATATATATATATATATAATAAATACATAAATATTTTCTTCTGCTTTATAAAAGAAAAAAAAGAAAAAAAACATAAAAAAAATCAAGGAGGCTCAACATGATAAAGGCTAGATATTTATGCTAACACTTAATCAGTTCCACAAAGCTTTGTTGTCTATTTGAGCTTCACATAATTCAAGGAGACTAGCAGACGAAGGACATTCTAATCGCTGTCAGGGTGCTGCCGACTTTCAAATACACCTCCGCCATCTGCTAGCTACATCAGAAGAGATTATGTCAAGATCCAGCTTGGGGGAGAGCACCTCCATTATCTTGCTAAGTATTTCTATCTTTATCTTTATATTTATATATACTTCTACCTTATAAAAATAAAAATATACATAACTATGAAAAAACCAAATAAAGATTTTGTGCTTATATATATATACCTATATCTTTTGCTTAGTGTGTTTTAATAAATAAATAAAGTGGCTATGCTAAACTGAATCTAAATAATAATAAAACTCTAGCATGGATATGATGAATAGTTGCTTTGCCTAATTTTCAAATTTGAAGTTCTCTCTCTAAGTTTACATAACTATTATCATTTAAAGCTTGCTCTAAACCTGAACCTGTGGGAAGAGAACTTGATCTAAAGTCTAAGTTGTTAACGGATATGATATGGGAAGGTTGAGCTGCTGTTTATCTATTCCTAGAGATGCTAGAATTCTGGAGAATTTTATCTTTGAAAATCTTAAAATGCTACATGATGAGTTCCTGTATGATGAGAGTTTAAGTTCCTACCACAACCATACATACATGCTTGCTAGACTTTAAGCCATACATTTACTTTTTACTGCTTATGAGCATTGAGTATAGTCAAGCTGTGTAGACCCTTAGGAGCTTGTCATGCGGTTAAAATCAAGATTCACTTGCACGATCACTCATACATGCTGCTTCTACTCCGGAAGTACGCATCCACATATATCCACTCATTCTCATCTCCAGATCCACATAAAATTATTCTACTCCTAATCCGGGAGAGAATAGCCAAAAATATTTTCCCATTCTTGTTATCCCCTGTGAAATAAATGCTCAAGCTATTTTGGTTACTACCACTTGCTATATTGTTCTAAGGAGATGAGTGCTCTATACGAGGAAATAAAAAGGGGCAAGTGCCCGGAACCTCAAAAAGAAAAAAAGATACGAGGAAATAAAAAGGAGCAAGTGCTCGGAACCTCGATGAAAAAAAAAGAAAAAGTGTGAGAAGAGAGGTAAAAATGGACAAGTGTCCGACAGTAGAATTAGGGGTACAAGATACCCACCTGAGAGGAAAAAAAAAGAAGAAAATATAGAGCACCTCATTCTCCTCAAGAGCTTTAAAAGCAAGAAAGGTACGTATCCCCTCAAAAAGAGCAAAAGTAGAATTAGACTTTCATCATTGTTATCATCACTACCACCATACACCATTTATTCGCCACACATGCACATCTTGATTTGACTTATTGGCTTGTTTCTCTGGATCCATGGTTTGACTATGCAATAAATGTCTTGTAAGTATGTATACTTTATCTCCCACCGATGAGCTCCAGATATCAAAAGCCTTATTAGAATAGGATGAGAGAGAAGGCAATGTCACTCTGCCTTATACCACAAATACTACATACTTTGCTTTGAGAGAAGGCAGACATCATTACTGCCTTGGTGAGGATCCAGAAATACCACAAAAGAGAGACCTGAGAGAGTCATACAAGGAATCTCTGAGTTTTATTTGAAAATCTGCAAAAAAACTCCAAGAGCTATAGCTAATCAAGAATAAGAGACATGGCGCTTGACTAGACTGTTCTATCTTTTAACCGCTCAAGACAAAGGTGACGGTTGCAAGCCCCATGGTGAAAGGTATAATGAGTAAGTTTTAAGTCTTGACAGTTTACTTTAACTCAGAGATGAGACTCTATTTGAAAGCATGTGTACCGTCAAAATTCAAAGGCATTTCAGCAACTACTGAGTCTCTCCTTGCTCAGGGACGAGCAAGAGGTAAGCTTGGGGGAGTTTGTTGACGGTCCTTAAGTATCAATTATAACTATCAAATAAATAGAGAAAAGGATCCAAATGAAACCAACACCTAGACTTAGGGTTTTATCTGACAGAATTCCACGAGTTTTGCTGTTTATCTATTTCTGCAGGGGGTTATCAGGAAATACGGAAGAAAGGCCCACATGTCGGATTAATGACGGGATATTAACCGAACACGTAATTATCTTACATCTAGAAGAGTCCAGAAGCCATGAGAACGAATGGGAGGCGTAACAGAGCCGGACACAGGGCGCCCGCCCTGGTCCTTAGGGCGCCCGCCCTGGCCCCGGAGCCAATCAGGCTCCGCCTCGAGGATTATTATTCACCGACCTAGAGGATCAAGGAAAACCGCACGATCAATGTCGGTTTGATCCAACGGCCCAGATTCATCCGAAAGGGCTATATAAGCAAGGCCCCTGCCCCTGGAGGAGAGGCCCTGGTCTTATACTTCAAACCCTAATTCAGGAGGAGAGCCTCTGATCAAGCCCTAGAGCCACCACATCAACTAGATCTCTAGTTAACATAGCTACATAGGATTAGAACTAGAAGGAGTCAATCTTCGATTGGTTCCCGGATCTGTCAAGAGGATTCTTGGTAATTCCTCTCTTGTTCTTCAATTGTTCATCATTGTTCTTCAATATTATGAATATGACTTTGTTCTATTTCAATATATTGATTATGACTTTGCTCTACTTGATTATATTTGCAATTATATTGTTCTCAGTTTATCATAGTTATATGCTTGGCTTAGTTAGATTGGAATTATATACATGCCTAGGATCGTATAGCGTTTATCCATGTGTACTGTGGGTGAATGATAATTATTGTGTAGACGTGGTGTCTATACCGTATTTATCTGCGATTGCACCCTATATGCCGGATTGTGGGGTAGTTCGCGATAGTGACAGCTTCGTTGATTCTTATATAGTCCCCCTCTCGTGTATAGGGTAGGCAGAGCAACACTATTACAGGGGAGTGATTGCTATGTTCTTCATCTTCCTTGCTAATATTCACTATGCATGGATATAGTCTTTTCTCACCATGATTGCCAAGTATAATTGCACTAACTATGATATGCTAGACTTTATAGTTAATAATAACTTAGGGAATATCTTTGTAGTTCATCCTAATTCCATGCTAATGACTTGCTAGAATATCTGTTGAGGTGCTTATCATTATTATATGTGGCTAGCTGATCAGATTAATTATCTTTGTCACCATTATCACTTTACCTTTACTTAATGTGACATTTATACCTGTATAAAGAGATTGATAAATACTCTCGGTTATACATGCAATGATGTGTACTCAGTTCCATATTCTCATTCCATTATCAACCATGATACTTAGAAATCCCTTCCCAGTGGTAAAAATATAAATAACGATACCTGGAATACTTCCCGGTTAAAATGCTACATCGGTATTAATCTGTGCGCTTGCAGATCCCTTTTATTATTTATCTTGATGAGCAAATGCATATTTCAATACCGCGTCTCTCATGTCATGCTGGGGATGACAACTTGGCTTAAGTGGCATGAGGGATAGGTTTGGCATTTTTGGCGCCGTTATCAGAATTAGAAAACTAAGTCTACTTTTGGTAGTGACGTTAAGAATGCCCAACACGCATCGCGTGACCCGACGCTGGGCGTCTGCGTCTGGTCACCCTCCGATCGGTGCGTCCGGTCAGTGCGCAGGGAGCTCCCCTCAGTGCCTAACGGCTCTATTCGTTTGGGGCTCTATAAAAGGTGGTTGGCCGGCTCTTGATCACTCTCTTGGCCATTTCCATAACATAGCAACCTTGTAAGCATAGCCAAAGCCCTCCCACTCATCTCCATATTTGATTCATCATCTTTGTGAGATTGGGAGTGATTCCAAGTGCATTGCTTGAGTGTTTGCATCTAGAGACACTTGGTGATCGTGTTTCACTATGGGATTCGCTTGTCACTCTTGGAGTTTGCTGACACCTAGACGGCTTGGAGTAGCAAGCATTGTCGAGCGGAGGAAGGTGATTGTCTCTAGCTCCGATCGTTGTGTTTGTGAGGGGTTCTTGACCTTTTTCCAGTGGAGGGCCAAAATGTACTCTAGTAGATTGCTCATGGCTTCTGTGATCCTCATCTTGTGTTAGTTGTGCGGCACCCTATTGAGGGTTTGGCATGTGATGCCAATTAGCGCGTGAACCTCCAAGTGAGTGTATCGCCGCAACGAGGACTAGCTTGCCGGTAACCAAGTGAACTTCGGTATAAAATTATGTGTCATCGTTGTCTCCGAGTTTTTCTCTTGTGATTGATTGGCTCCATTTTGTGATTGGCACTCTACTCGACATGGCGGTATAAAAGACTCTACCTCTCTTGCACTTACATTTCTTAGTGTAGCTTGGCCCTTTAGTGTATCTAGTTTTGAGGGTAAGCAAGAGTCGTGTCTAGTGGTTAGTGTGGCTCTTTAGTTAGTCTTTGAGAGCTCACTAACTTAGTATAGTGACATAGCCTTTGTGTGCTTAGAGACAATAGCAACTAGAATTGTGGTAGATGGCTTACATTTTTTAGTAGCCTAGCGCAACATTCGCTTCGCCTCATATTTGTCTAACCACTTTTGTCTAGTGTTATTGTATATTTTTTTAATAGGCTATTCAACCCCCCTCTAGCCATTAGGACCTTTCAAGTGGTATCAGAGCCATGGTCACCGTCAATTTGAGGCTTAACAACCTACGGTGTTAAAATGGCTCAAATCAACAACACCAAGAAGCCACCCCAATTTGATGGCACAAATTATCCATATTGGAAGTCAAAGATGACCACTCATATCAAGTCAATCAATAGAAAGGAGTGGAAGGTAGTGGAGACCAAAATTGAGATTGCCGATTCGGAGAATCCCACCGCCACCGAAGAAGTGCTTCTCCAAAATGATGACATTGCTCTTAGTGCCATTCATGATGCTATTGATGAAAGAACATTTCAACAAATCAAGAACATTGAGATGGCTCTTGAGGCTTGGAAGAAGTTGGAAGAATTATTTGAGGGCACCAAGGAAATTAAGGGTGCAAAGGCATACATCCTCAAGGAGAAGATTGCTAGCTTCAAGATGAAGGAAGATGAGAGTGTGTGGACATGTTTCATCAGATGGAGGTGCTTCTCAATGACCTCAAGGGACTAGGTGAGAAGGTGGAGGATAAGGACTTTTCCCAAAAGTTCTTGAGATGCTTACCCACAAGATTTGAGATGATTGTCACCTTGCTTATGAGGACTGGTTTGGATACAATGACACCAAACCAAATCCGAGATATCATGACCGATGATGCATATAGAGATGACAATGAGAAGGAAGAAAAGAAGGAGAAGAAGGATGAGAAGAAGAAGAGTGTGGCATTCAAGGCTTCATCTTCATCCAAGGGCAAGGCCAAGCTAGAATCATCAAGTGAAGATGAAGGCTCATTCTCCTTAGATGAACTAGATGATGAGAAGATGGCTCTCTTTGTGAAGAAGTTTGGCAAGTTCATGATGAAGAAGGCCTACCGTGCAAGAAGGAAGAGATCTTCATCAAGGAACAAGGAAGAAGCAAGAAGGTGCTTCAAGTATAATAGCAAGGATCATCTCATTGCTAATTGTCCCTACAATAGTGACAATGATGATGACAACAAGAAGAGCGAGAAGAAGGACAAGAAGGAAAAGAAAGAGAAGAAGGACAAGAAGGGCAAGAAGAAGGGTGGTTCATATGTGGTCACTTAGGAAAGTGATGCCTCCATAAGTGATGATGATTCAATTGATGATGAAAAGACCACCAAGAAGAGGGCTCTTACAAGCATTGCTATTAATGAGAAGCCTTCTCTCTTCGACACTACATTGACATGCTTCATGGCTAAGGCTACTAAGTTAAAAGCCTATGATGAGAGTGATGAGGTACATGATAAAAGTGAAAGTGAAAGTGAAGATGATGAACCAACTAAAGATGAACTATTTGGCATGTTAGAAGATGCTAAAGAACATTTTGACATTAAGAGAAGGGAATGCAAATCCTTGACTAAGGAATTAAAAGCCCTTAGGAAAGCCTTTGATGAGCTCAATGCATCTCATGAGAGTCTAAAGGAAGACCATGAGAAGCTTGGCAAGGCTCACAAGAAGCTTGAAAAAGCTTATTCCTCTCTACTTAATGAGCAAAATGAGAAGAAGCATGTTGTGACATGTGAAGTAGGCTTAACATGTGACATAATTGATGAATCTTTCTATAAGCCTATCATTGTTGGTTCCGCTAACCCCTCTTGTAGCACTTCCACTCTACCTCATCTAGTAGTGATGGTTTCACTTATGATGCCTCACTAATGGTTGAGAATGAGACACTCAAGGAGGTAAAAGAGCTCAATCACACTTTGGCTAAGGCCTATGGTGGTGAGGACCGCTTTCTTATGTGCTTGGGTAGCCAAAGATCAACTCTCTACAAAGAGGGTTTGGGCTATATCCCCAAGAAAGGCAAGGCCGCCTTTGCTAATCACAAAACTAGTTTTGTGAGGAACAATAGCCGGTATTGCAAAAGTTACAAGCAAGTTGGTCACATAGAGCAACAATGCGTGAATAAGAAATCACAAACTAATGTATCCTCAATTAAGCTTGATTCTTTCTATGTGCTTACTAAGGGTACAAATGGTATTCATGCTAAGCTCATTCATGCACCATGGATGGGCTCAAAGAAGAAAGCCATATGGGTGCCAGAGAGCTTGGTCACTAACCTCAAGGACCCAAGCAAGTGTGAATACCTAAAAAGAATTGATCTTCTTTTGTAGGTCAATTACATAGCCAGAGGAAGGCATTGGGTTCTTGATAGTGGGTGCACTCAACACATGACCGGTGATGCTAGAATGTTCAACTCAATCAACTCAAGTGGCAATGATGGTTATGATAGTATCACATTTGGTGATAATGGAAAAGGCAAGGTCAAGGGGCTTGGTAAGATTGCAATATCCAATGACTTGAGCATATCCAATGTGTTGCTAGTTGAGAGCTTGAACTTTAATTTGCTATCCGTGGCTCAATTGTGTGATCTTGGATTTAAGTGCATATTTGGAGTAGATGATGTAGAGATCATAAGTGTAGATGGCTCCAATTTGATCTTCAAAGGCTTTAGATATGAGAATATATACTTGGTTGATTTCAATGCTAGTGAAACTCAATTATCAACATGCTTGTTCACCAAATCTAGCATGGGTTGATTATGGCATAGAAGGCTTGGTCATGTTGGAATGAAATAATTGAATGAGTTAGTAAAGCATGATTTAGTTAGAGGCTTGAAGGATGTGGTGTTTGAGAAGGACAAACTATGTAGTGCTTGTCAAGTCGGCAAACAAGTTGGAAACACCCACCCTAAGAAGAGCATGATGAGCACAAGTAAAGCTTTTGAGTTATTGCATATGGACTTGTTTGGGCCAACACAATATACTAGCATCGGTGGAAGCAAGTATGGCTCTGTGATAGTGGATGACTATACTAGATATACATGGGTATTCTTTCTAGTGGACAAGAGTGATGTGTTTGCAACATTCAAATAATTTGTCAAGGGGATTTATAATGAGTTTGAAACAACCATCAAGAGAGTGAGAAGTGACAATGGTAGTGAGTTCAAGAATACAAGAATTGATGAGTTATGTGATGACTTTGGAATTAGATATCAATTCTTGACCAAGTACACTCCACAATCAAATGACCTTGTTGAGAGGAAGAATAGGACACTCATTGATATGGCAAGGTCTATGCTTAGTGAGTACAATGTGAGTCAATCCTTTTGGGCCGAAGCAATCAACACCGCTTGCTACTACATCAACTGATTGTATTGTCACCCATTGAAAGAGAAGACACCATATGAGCTCTTGAATGTAGAAAGCCCAACATTGCATACTTTTGGGTCTTTGGTTGTAAATGCTACATATTGAAGAAAGGCACGAGATTGGGAAAGTTTGACAAGAAATGTGATGAAGGTTTTCTAGTTGGTTACTCCACTACAAGCAAAGCATATAGAGTTTAGAACTTGGATAGTGGTACTCTTGTGGAGGTTCATGATGTTGAATTTGATGAAACCAAGAGTTCCCAAGATGAGAATGAAAATTATGAAGATTTTAGAGGCATTCAACTTTCAAATGCCATGAAGAATATGGATATCGGTACATTGAGGCCAAGGCAAGTGAATGAAGATGAAGATGACGATGTGCTAATGCTCCCCAATTCAAATGAAGAAGTTGAGACAAATCAAGCTAGCTCATCATCTCAAGTACAGGATCAATAAGTAGCTAGTATATCATCTCAACCAAGTGCAAGCAATCAAGTTCAAGTGCTCCAACCAACCAATGTTGTAAGAGATTATCCATTGGACTCTATAATTGGAGATATTTCTAGAGGTGTACAAACAAGATCAAGATTGACATCATTTTGTGAGCATTTCTTATTTGTATCATTCATTGAACCTAAGAAGATAGAATAAGCTTTGAAGGATGTTGATTGGGTCAATGCCATGCATGAAGAATTGAACAACTTCACAAGAAATTAAGTATGGGAGTTAGTTGAGAGGCCAAAGGGAACAATGTGATTGGAACCAAATGGGTCTTTCGCAACAAGCAAGATCAAGATGGGATAGTAGTAAGGAACAAAGCAAGATTAGTGGCTCAAGGTTACACTCAAGTTAAAGGTCTTGACTTTGGAGAAACATATGCCCTAGTTGCAAGATTGGAAGCAATTAGGATCTTGTTAGCTTGTGCTTGTGCCCACAACATCAAGCTCTATCTAATGGATGTCAAAAGTGCATTTCTCAATGGCTACATTAATGAAGTATATGTTGAGCAACCACCCAGTTTTGAAGATGACAAGAAGCCCCAACCATGTGTACAAGTTGAAGAAGGCATTGTATGGCTTGAAGCAAGCACCTAGAGCATGGTATGAGAGATTGAGAGATTTCTTGCTCTCTAAGAGGTTCATTATGGGCAAGGTTGACATTACTCTCTTAACCAAGAAGATTGACAAGGACTTGTTTGTGTTGTAAATATATGTGGATGACATTATCTTTGGATCAATCAATCAAGACCATTGTGAAGAGTTTGGGAAGATGATGGCTAATGAGTTTGAGATGTCCATGATTGGAGAGTTGAGCTACTTCCTTGGTCTTCAAATCAAGCAATTGAAGAATGGTACATTTATAAGTGAAGGCAAGTACATCAAAGACATGCTCAAGAAGTTTGGCATGGAAGATGCAAAGGCCATTAGTACACCTATGGGGACAAATGGAAACTTGGATAGTGATGCAAGTGGCAACATGGTGGATCAAAAGTTGTATCGGTCTATGATTGGAAGCCTACTCTATGTGACCGCATCAAGACCGGATGTCATGTTTAGTGTATGTATGTGTGCAAGATTTCAAGCCTCTCCAAGAGAAAGTCATTTGAAAGCTACAAAGAGAATATTGAGATACTTGAAGCATACACAAAATGTTGGTTTGTGGTATCCCAAAGGTTCAAAATTTGAGTTAGTTGGTTATTTTGACTCAGATTATGTGGGATGCAAGGTTAAGAGAAGAAGCACATCGGGCACATGTCAACTACTTGGAAGATCACTAGTCTCTTGGTCATCAAAGAAGCAAAATAGTGTTGCATTTTCAACCGCCGACACCGAATACATTGCCACCGGTAGTTGTTGTGCATAAATTCTTTGGATAAAGGCCACTTTGAATGATTTTGGAATCAAGTTCAAGAATGTGCCTTTGCTATGTGACAATGAGAGTGCTATCAAGCTCACCAACAACCCGGTTCAACATGCAAGAACAAAACATATTGATGTTCGTCACCATTTCATTAGACATCACCAACAAAAAGAGGACATTTGCATTGAGAGTGTAGGCACCGATGATCAACTTGCCAACATATTCACTAAGCCACTTGATGAGAAAAGGTTTTGCAAGCTAAGGAATGAGTTGAACATATTGGACTTCTCAAATATGTGTTGATGCACCCCCACTTATATGACATGCCTAGCAATGCAAGGTAAAAGTTGATTGGCATGCATACATCCTTTTCTAAGGACATGTCTAGTGCATATAGTTATTCTTCATGTCTTATAGGCTCATTCAGGGAAAATAAATGAATTTGATGCTTGTATGGTACTATTTGTAACACCCCAGGTGTCTGCCCTGCATTGGTGCATCATTTGAGCTTGATCATAGCATGGCATTACCATAGGCATCATCATTTCATGTGCATCCTTGCTTGAAACATGACCTTGCAACATTGCAACATATGTATGTTATGGGTGCTAGTGATAATATCATGTATCTGGACCATGCTAGTACATGTGCTAGGTTTGTTATGCTTGAAAACATGTGAAACATGCTCCTGAAACATATGCAACATTATGTTTCACTAATTATGTTAGTGATGTTTCACTAGTTATAGTAATAGTGTTTCAATGCCTACTTGTGAAACTTTCATGCATAGGTGATCCTATAATGTGTTTAAGGCCTTGATTATGTTTGCAACATGTTAGTTAAGCAATTTGACCTAGGGTTTATGTTTGTTCCATGCCCTAATTCCATCTTGACTTAGGTGTTGACCATGGGTGACCCTAGAACCTTCCTTGTTTGACCTAACAAAAAGTATAACCTAGAACCCTTGCATGGCTATGCCACCTTAACAAAGTTTGTAGCAATTTTTGTGTACAACAAAAGTTGTTATTGTGCCAAGTCATGAAAATGGCTGTAGCATACCTAACATGGCCCACAAGGCAGCTAGGAGTGCTGATTTCAGCACTTAGCCTTTTTGGCTAAGTCATAATTGACTTTTAGTTTCCAAGTACCCTTGTTTAGGACCTTGTATCTTGCTAACCATGCTGAACTAGCTCTTGTGCTAGTAGACTTTCTCCTAGATCTTACTTAGCTCTAGCTAAAAGTCTATTGCACCGTCATCTAACTCGGGATGGTTTGTGAGTTGGAGATCGCTGAAAGTGCGCTGTCAGACTTATCTTGACTGCACCGTTTCTACGTACCCTATTTTGGCTCTTTCTATCTCTTAAACCATGCTGATCTAGCTCGAGCTCCAGTTGACAATCTTGTAGACCTAATGTCCCTCTACAATTTTGCTTACTATAGCTCACACCAGATCAGCCTGGATTAGGAGTTATAGGACGTAGAATTTCGCTTGTTAGTCACGTTCGTTAACTAATTGATTCAGTTCGTCAGTTCAGAATTTCGAACTGACCTCGATCGTGGCCGACACCGTTCAGAGGGACGCCACCGCGTGGTCATCTATGTGTCATCGCCGCACTCGGTTCGCAGGCACGAGGTCGCCACGAAGCCTCGAGGATGCCCACTTGCCCTCATTCTCCCTCTGCCCTCCCTGCCTCGCTCTGTTCTGGTGAGGTCGCTGCCGAGAGCATCACCGTGCATTGCGCCGGTGTCGCTGCGCCTAAGCCCACTCCATCTCGCCTTAGCTCCTCCACCACTCCTGCCTGCTCGTGCACTGCTCACTTTAGCCAGTAGAAGCAAGGCGCTGCCGCAGTCCTTCTTCCGCCGCCGTCGCCATCGACGCCGCCCCACTGAGCTCGAACCGCACCGTGGGCAGCACGGTGTGGTGCCCTACAGCGCCTCTCCATGGACGTTCCCGCACCGCCGTGTCGAGTGTAGTGTGGAGCGCCCATTCGTTCCACCGCTACCGCGGTGAGCGCGCCGGAACGCCTTCGCTGCTGAGCTCGCTTCGCCATGACCGCCATCTCTGGCGCTCTTGTCTTCCCTGAGCTCGTCCTTCGTTTCTACCCTATAGCGCGTGCTTAGCACGTCCTAGGGCTAGCTCTAACTGTCAGCAAGACGCTACTACGGGTAGGTTGCTCGTCATCGGAGAACGTTGGTGAGAACATCGTGTCGTCGCCACCACCGCGTCGGCATGCATGCGGCTGCCCTTGTCGAGCGTTTCTCTTCCCCCACCTCGTAGCTAGGTCTTTTCATAGTGCCCCTAGGAAGCCGCAGTGTCCAGTGTCCTCCGCCGGAGTCCACGGAGGTCGGAGAGCACCGCCGTGCCACCGGACCCTCTCCTCCACCGCCATACTCGCCGAAGCCCTAGCTCTGGTGGCGCTGTGCCCCCTCTTTAGCACCTTGATCGAAATCGTCTCTGTCACACCCGGTTTTAAGGACAAAACCAGACATACACTATATGTGAAATAAAGAAGTCAAATCTCACATATAGCCACAGATAAGTGTAATATCAAGAGACAAATGCTTAATAAACATATTGCAATAGTATAAGATATAACCTTAGAGAGCAACACAGCGGAAAGACAACTCCGAACACGGGTGTAGACTTCACTCCAGGAACAAACTAACTGGTTGATCACAAGCCTAATAACTCCAGAGACTATCCTGAGGTGTGGGAAATAGCAAGAGTGAGTCCATGTCGAACTCAACAAATATATCATGGGGTTCATGAAGCTCAAAAGGTTTGACACGGGTTTACTGCAATAGCTTTTAGTGAGTCATCTTTTTAGCATTTGAGTAGCAACAAGTTTTCCATAAGCCCAAATAACCTCATGATCATGTAAACAAGAATAATGTATAGCAAGAAACAATAATCATTATTGAGCATCAATATCATCAGTATTATCATTATCATTAGTATCATCATTTATTCTGTAAGGGTCCAAGGCCACTCGTGACCGTGAGCACGGCTGTTATAACAGTTTTACACTCTGCAGAGGTTGTACACTTTCACTGTGAGTCGTGATTGCCCATATGCCTGGGGCGGCCAATCCCCAAAATACTCCCAAGGTAAGCAGGCAGGGTTCACTATGAAGTCTTTCAAATGTTCGTCTAACAAGTTAGGGCCGCTAGGTTTCAGAAGTCAGTCCGTGTAATACACCACGCGGGGATCCACAGTCTGCTTTACCCCATTTGCGCCACAAGGGTAACCTCTAACAAGCTAGAAAAGATCCTCATACTTGACTAAAGCCAGAGCCATATAGCCCTCACAGTTGTACTGTAAGTCCCGGATGTTCGCTTACAGATAAGTCCTTATGAAGAGAAACTAGAGCACCATAAAAACAACCCAATGCTCTAGCCCCCTTGAGCCATGTTGCTATAAAACATCTTTTAAACGTTTATTGCATATATCATTAATCAAGTTACAGATCATGGTTATTTATCTTGAGCACTAGCATAAATACTACCCAATGCAATGTCCCATGGGTGTCAAAGTACAAGATACAAAAGTTAGGATATCCTTAGTGGTAACAAGGTAGACACATGCACATGAATTAAGTGTATTAAAGGTGAATAGGAAACAAGGATGATCCCATGCTATACTTACCTTAACTTAGATCCTTCTTCAAGTCCAAACCTCAATGAACTGCTTCTTGATCACCACGTATAGCTCACCGACTAGACAAGATCATAAAAGCACCACACAAGCATCCATTCAATCATACACGAAGCAAACAATAGAAATAAATTAGAACAGTACACCAAACATATGAAACAACGTGTGAAAAGATTTTAAAGATGTTCTACGCATTGCTACGAACACACAGGCGCGAAAAGCACGCTAATCGAAACTATGGTTGAAAAGATACATCTACCGAAAGATTTTATTGTATAAAACGGAAAATTATAGGTCTCATTTGTTTTAACTATATAAAATCATATAGTTCATTTGTTTTAAAATACTTTTTATAAATATTCAAAAGTGACTTAGACTAAATTACATTTAAATTTAGAAAACTAAAGGAGAAATCAATAATATTTTATTTATAAATCTAGTTGCATAGTTATTAATCAAGTTAGATCTAAACTATGAAATTCCAGAGATTTTGATAAAGAAAACATTAATACTAATACGTAGTTCATGTTGTTATAAATCCATTGCAATTTGAACGGACTAATTTGGAATTAAAACAAATAAGTTATGAATTAAACGAGATTTTCTTTAGTAAAATAATAGATTAAATCTAACATCGAATCTTAAAGGTAGAAAACCTAACCAACAGTAGCACTAACAGTATAAAAAGTTTGTAAAACTCTTCTACACATTACTACAATCACACAGACGTAAAGATCACGAAATTCGAATTTAAAATGTGAAAGTTATGAATTTTCTAAGATTTCCTATAGATAAATAATTACTTTAATATAAACTCGAAAATTAAATCTTCCAAACCTACTGTACAGCTACACTAACATGTAGAACTCGCAAATACGAACCTAACGCAACTTGAACGGGTCAAATCGGAGTTAAAACGTAGAATATATGGCCTAAACAAGATAGTGGCAGTTTTGTAAATACCTAGTTTCGAAAATAAATTAAAATCTGATTTTTAAGTAAATACCTCTTCTTCTTCTTGGAGTAGAACGCCTGGTGGCTTCGTCGGACGGCGACAAGAGAAGGAGGAGAAAATATAATTTACTACACGAGAGATTTTCCAAACTAGGGGCTCCTCTACGGTAGTTTTGGTGTGCTTTGCCCAAGGGGTAGGTACGTATATATAGGGAGGAAAACTCTCCACCTCCATGTCAACTAGCGATATGGTGCTAATTGACGTTACACCATCCACCTCCGCTAATAGGCCTAAGTAATCATTTAAGTCCATTAGTAAATAAATGTATGGGCCTTTGAGATTTATTAGGATTATTGCACATGGGCTTTGAGAGTTGGAAAACAAATGAGAGATTTATTATTTTCGGAATTAATTATTTTCATGGATAAAATAATTCCAGAAAAGTCCAGAATTATCATTTAAGCCGCGAAAAATACTCCGAAAGCTCCGAAAATTCAGGGAAATTTTCCAGAGACATTATGGAACATGAGGAACCCAAATAAAGTATTTGGAGCTCATGATAAAATATTTTTAGAGCATCTAAAAATTAGATTATGCTCACAGATAAGTGGAAACAAGCTACATAAAAAGCCAGAAAAATTCCTGAGAAGTTAGTAGAGGTTGATTGACAGATGAGAAACAAGGAATTTGATTGTAGAAAAATAATATATGTATATTGAGAAAGGAAAATCGACCTAAACGCATTTTGAAAGAACAAGTTAAATTCATTTTGATCTTTGGTCAAAACCAAACAATACAAAAACACAAATGCATCAGCATGAATGCATCAACAAGTTGCTAAACCTTATGATAAATTTTAATTTAGTGAAAAATATTATTTTCCTATGTTTTCATGAGCACTAGAATACAAAATTAAATTACTTTGCATCTATTTTGAAAAGAGCAAATTTTAGGGTGTTACAATTCTACCCCCTTAAGATGAATCTCGTCCTCGAGATTCGGAAGATGGTGATCAAAGAGCGATGGATACTTTGCCTTTAGATCTTCTCTTGCTTGAGTAGCTCCTATTTCATACCTTCATAACTTTACTCCGGGTATCTACTTCAAACACTTTCATGGGAACTTTGTATAGGTAGGATTCTTCTTTACCCTTGAATTGTCCAAAGATGTCTGCTCCTTAAATAAACACAATCACTGCTCCAACTATAGCATTTGGAACACATTAGGTATGCCAACAAAGTCTAAGGTAACACCAACCGTTAAGCCACTTAACTTTTCAAACCATAATGTTCCTTGTTTGTCCATTTAAAAACCTGGTACCTTTCCATCCATGATAGTCATAACTATCTCCTTTTTATTCTTGTCTTTCAAAGACCTTTGTGAATCTCTTATTCTAATGTAGGCATTACCACTAACTTCATAACATTAATAACTATATGCTTAGGTTGGGTTGCTCAACTCCTAAACATAATTCTTAGTCCATGGCGTCATTCGAATCTTCTTAGCATAACTCTCCTTTGCTAAAGACATTGGCAACGAATTTTGCTCCTCCCAGTGATAGCACTTTTCGAAGTCATATATAATCAATTTTGTTCCATTGACAATGTCACTAGCTCAACCTCAACCTAGTAATGATGTCCTTTATATTCTTACAATCCATGTAGGTGTCACTCTTATAAACCGTGTAAATACCACACTTGTGTCCAATAGGATAATATCTCCAAAACCTTTAGAGCATAAACTAATATCTCCACTTCCTTGTGTCAGGTAGTTCAACTCATGTTTCCCATGCATCCCTAATGCTCAAGCCATCACATTTTCCTTCTTGCATAAGGACACATCCTTCACCTTGACATGGTGCATCACGATAGATGGGACACTCTTGTCTTGATCTGGCAGATCTAACTCATAATTTTTACTTCTTCAATGCCTTTATAATTTTTCTAAGGTTTACGAGTCCAAAGATACTTAATATATTTTCTAATAGCAATATATTAAGAGTCTTGGATAAACCTTCCTTCAACTTCTAACTAAATGTCATCATTTTTAAAAGAAACTCTGAGTCACTCTTACATCCCTAGGTGAATTCCCCATCACCAACTTTCTTGAGCTCTTCTTCACCACTAGAGATAACTATCCAAATAGAGGACTTTCTTCCCTCACAGCTCACTTGCTAAACTAGTCATAATGTCGACATCCTCTGAACCTTCGTGGAATCAATTGTAGATGTCCAATATCGATGCCAACTTATCTTGAGTAAGATTGGACTCCCAATTGATGATAGATCAGAGCGAAGACCAAGACCCGTCTTGATGATTACTCGAGCTCCGTGTAAACGATCCAACCAGTCATCAACCCTGAGAAAAGATGTCCATACTCGATAGTGACTTCTCCATCGTGAGCATTAACCGATTCTTCCAAGTGAAGCACTGGAATGTTGGAATCCTTCAACTTGCAACTTCTTTAACTCGGCTACCCCCCTTAAGAAAAGATAAACTAGGGGAACAACAAAGGATAGCTGGCATCTTCTTTTGAGTGAATTAACCATCATAAAGATCTTCTGATATCCAAGAGAAACTCATGTGCATAGGCAAGAACAAATAATCTGAAATTCCTCGCGAGCAGAAAAACAGCAGCACAGTAAAACATCCATATCTCTAGTTCTGTTAATCCAATTAAGTTGCAACTTATACCGTTGGAAAACTTATCAAATCCTCTACAACTTTGTTATTGATCACCTCCATAGATTCTGATTTTAAAATATGATTTCAGAGTGAGACATGAAATCTGTCCAGAAAGTCTGGCAGCGCAGATGCGGCATCTTGCAACAGTTACATCTCGAGTTCCAAAATTCATATGATGACACCCCTTACATGGTTGAAAATCTTATGAAATCCTATGCAACTTTTGTATAGAACACTTTCCCATATTCTATAGTTAAGGTAGTCGAACACAGTGCCCAACAGGATCTGTTCCAGGTTTCAGGCAGCACAGTTATATTGCCTTGTGATTTTTGTATCTCCCAAACAAAAATAGCTTTGAAGGTGGTTCTTGTGTTCAGAGAAAGATCTAGAAGTCTACTTTTGTCCAGAATTTTCCCATAATTTTTTATAGTCCGAAAATAGAGGTATAAGCCAAAGAAGACAGATTGCTACGAAAAGATAGAATAGGGAGAAAACAGAAGATAACCAAAACCCAACTATATCTATCCACTAATCCTTATGTCTTAATCCTATATCTAAATAAAATTGTAGGAATACTCCACAAGATCATTGCAATCATTACAAAGCTCCAAATCAAGCAAAAGCATAATGATAATTCAACAAGCAATAAAGGTGCACAACACAATCATTGACTCAACTTACGATGCTATCGTTCTCTTCATACCAAGGGTAAAGATCCTAAAGCTCCTCTTTCAATTTTGCAAGAAGGGGATGAGGAATGATTCTAAAAAGCATATCAAATCAAGGAGTGTAGATGAGATCAAAGGCTTAAAACAAGCATCATGGAGAAGACGAATATCAAGGGTGGGGATATAGTGGAGAAGAAATATCAAGGTTTATAGACCAATGAAGTTATAGCAATTTTAAAACCTTAAGACGACCAATTTCTAATTAGGCTTGCGTCCTACAGTCTGCATTGCTCCGATACCACTCTATCACACCCGGTTTTAAGGACAAAACCAGACATACACTATATGTGAAATAAAGAAGTCAAATCTCACATATAGCCACAGATAAGTGTAATATCAAGAGACAAATGCTTAATAAACATATTGCAATAGTATAAGATATAACCTTAGAGAGCAACACAGCGGAAAGACAACTCCGAACACCGGGTGTAGATTTCACTCCAGGAACAAACTAACTGGTTGATCACAAGCCTAATAACTCCAGAGACTATCCTGAGGTGTGGGAAATAGCAAGAGTGAGTCCATGTCGAACTCAACAAATATATCATGGGGTTCATGAAGCTCAAAAGGTTTGACACGGGTTTACTGCAATAGCTTTTAGTGAGTCATCTTTTTAGCATTTGAGTAGCAACAAGTTTTCCATAAGCCCAAATAACCTCATGATCATGTAAACGAGAATAATGTATAGCAAGAAACAATAATCATTATTGAGCATCAATATCATCAGTATTATCATTATCATTAGTATCATCATTTATTCTGTAAGGGTCCAAGGCCACTCGTGACCGTGAGCACGGCTGTTATAACAGTTTTACACTCTGCAGAGGTTGTACACTTTCACTGTGAGTCGTGATTGCCCATATGCCTGGGGCGGCCAATCCCCAAAATACTCCCAAGGTAAGCAGGCAGGGTTCACTATGAAGTCTTTCAAATGTTCGTCTAACAAGTTAGGGCCGCTAGGTTTCAGAAGTCAGTCCGTGTAATACACCACGCGGGGATCCACAGTCTGCTTTACCCCATTTGCGCCACAAGGGTAACCTCTAACAAGCTAGAAAAGATCCTCATACTTGACTAAAGCCAGAGCCATATAGCCCTCACAGTTGTACTGTAAGTCCCGGATGTTCGCTTACAGATAAGTCCTTATGAAGAGAAACTAGAGCACCATAAAAACAACCCAATGCTCTAGCCCCCTTGAGCCATGTTGCTATAAAACATCTTTTAAACGTTTATTGCATATATCATTAATCAAGTTACAGATCATGGTTATTTATCTTGAGCACTAGCATAAATACTACCCAATGCAATGTCCCATGGGTGTCAAAGTACAAGATACAAAAGTTAGGATATCCTTAGTGGTAACAAGGTAGACACATGCACATGAATTAAGTGTATTAAAGGTGAATAGGAAACAAGGATGATCCCATGCTATACTTGCCTTAACTTAGATCCTTCTTCAAGTCCAAACCTCAATGAACTGCTTCTTGATCACCACGTATAGCTCACCGACTAGACAAGATCATAAAAGCACCACACAAGCATCCATTCAATCATACACGAAGCAAACAATAGAAATAAATTAGAACAGTACACCAAACATATGAAACAACGTGTGAAAAGATTTTAAAGATGTTCTACGCATTGCTACGAACACACAGGCGCGAAAAGCACGCTAATCGAAACTATGGTTGAAAAGATACATCTACCGAAAGATTTTATTGTATAAAACGGAAAATTATAGGTCTCATTTGTTTTAACTATATAAAATCATATAGTTCATTTGTTTTAAAATACTTTTTATAAATATTCAAAAGTGACTTAGACTAAATTACATTTAAATTTAGAAAACTAAAGGAGAAATCAATAATATTTTATTTATAAATCTAGTTGCATAGTTATTAATCAAGTTAGATCTAAACTATGAAATTCCAGAGATTTTGATAAAGAAAACATTAATACTAATACGTAGTTCATGTTGTTATAAATCCATTGCAATTTGAACGGACTAATTTGGAATTAAAACAAATAAGTTATGAATTAAACGAGATTTTCTTTAGTAAAATAATAGATTAAATCTAACATCGAATCTTAAAGGTAGAAAACCTAACCAACAGTAGCACTAACAGTATAAAAAGTTTGTAAAACTCTTCTACACATTACTACAATCACACAGACGTAAAGATCACGAAATTCGAATTTAAAATGTGAAAGTTATGAATTTTCTAAGATTTCCTATAGATAAATAATTACTTTAATATAAACTCGAAAATTAAATCTTCCAAACCTACTGTACAGCTACACTAACATGTAGAACTCGCAAATACGAACCTAACGCAACTTGAACGGGTCAAATCGGAGTTAAAACGTAGAATATATGGCCTAAACAAGATAGTGGCAGTTTTGTAAATACCTAGTTTCGAAAATAAATTAAAATCTGATTTTTAAGTAAATACCTCTTCTTCTTCTTGGAGTAGAACGCCTGGTGGCTTCGTCGGACGGCGACAAGAGAAGGAGGAGAAAATATAATTTACTACACGAGAGATTTTCCAAACTAGGGGCTCCTCTACGGTAGTTTTGGTATGCTTTGCCCAAGGGGTAGGTACGTATATATAGGGAGGAAAACTCTCCACCTCCATGTCAACTAGCGATATGGTGCTAATTGACGTTACACCATCCACCTCCGCTAATAGGCCTAAGTAATCATTTAAGTCCATTAGTAAATAAATGTATGGGCCTTTGAGATTTATTAGGATTATTGCACATGGGCTTTGAGAGTTGGAAAAATGAGAGATTTATTATTTTCGGAATTAATTATTTTCATGGATAAAATAATTCCAGAAAAGTCCAGAATTATCATTTAAGCCGCGAAAAATACTCCGAAAGCTCCGAAAATTCAGGGAAATTTTCCAGAGACATTATGGAACATGAGGAACCCAAATAAAGTATTTGGAGCTCATGATAAAATATTTTTAGAGCATCTAAAAATTAGATTATGCTCACAGATAAGTGGAAACAAGCTACATAAAAAGCCAGAAAAATTCCTGAGAAGTTAGTAGAGGTTGATTGACAGATGAGAAACAAGGAATTTGATTGTAGAAAAATAATATATGTATATTGAGAAAGGAAAATCGACCTAAACGCATTTTGAAAGAACAAGTTAAATTTATTTTGATCTTTGGTCAAAACCAAACAATACAAAAACACAAATGCATCAGCATGAATGCATCAACAAGTTGCTAAACCTTATGATAAATTTTAATTTAGTGAAAAATATTATTTTCCTATGTTTTCATGAGCACTAGAATACAAAATTAAATTACTTTGCATCTATTTTGAAAAGAGCAAATTTTAGGGTGTTACAGTCTCAGCTAGGAGGTCACATTGGTGACCTTGATTTTGCCAGACACCTCGCCGGCGGCGAGGAGATCGCCGACGAGCATCCCCTCCCTTGTTTTTGCTTTGGGCCAAAAGTTGGGCCGGGTTCCAGAGGTGGCCCAGTAACCTAGCGGGCCAGTCCGTTTTGCTGAATCCTATTTAGTTTTGAGTTTTTCTTTTTCTAAAAATATAATTTCTGTCGAGAACTTTGTAAATTCGTAGAAAATAGTAGAAAAATCATAAAAAGGAAAATGTGGACTTTCTGGAATCCTTGAGATGTGTACTTTGCAGTAGTGTAATAAAATATGGCATGTTAATTTGTGTTTTCTGAAGTTGGTAATTATTTTTGTTAAGCACTTTATTTAATTAGGTGATTTAGATAATTTTGTAGCTCTCTGTGTATTAATCCAATTGCCATCAATTTTTTGTGGGATGTTAAGTATGGTATGAAGATGCTCTAGTTAAATTTTGAGCTATATTGGATGTCATATGCTTCAGCTATGAAATTTCTTGGTTAATATAGGCTTTATAGTACTTATCTTTTTGTTTATTATGATATCTCCAATTCTACTTGTCTTTTTGAGGTGAAATTTTTATAGTAGCCTCCTGGTGTCATGTATACGCTTCTTTAATTTTATTAGAATTTTCTGGGCAACTTTTATATTTATTGCCCTTTATGCCTATGCAATTAAATAAATAGAAAAGGTCGATTAAATAAATGTTTATGCAAGTAACATAATACGATCTGGTGTTACTTTAACATGATCTAGCTGTTAGTAAAGTTGGTTTGGTCCAATTGAGCTTTTGTATCATCATTAATTATTTAAGTTAGAGAATCTGCTATTCTGGATAGATTTGCTAGTCAAGAGAATTAACCTATGATAATGATGCTTTCATGCTTCGTGAACTATAACAAAGTTGTTTAAAACTTTATGAACTAGTTCCTGGTAAAATTTGGTGACATTTGGACTCATGGTTTAGAAATGGCAGCTGTTCAAAGTTCGAGTCAGAATTGTTTTGCTCTCTGTCTTTTTAGAACAGTTTCTGTGTAGGTGCTAATTCGACCTGGTAAATGATAAAATCATGCTTAGATGTTTACAAATGAATTGTAGACAATTTCATAATCTTTCCAGATTGTCCTCATGCATGTCCATTGGAGTTATAGAACTCTAGTTATAAACTTTATGAGTTGCTGCGGTCATCATGTCAATGTGCTAAAGTTCTGGCACTTATATGTGTGCTAAGTATGAACTTTGTGATACTTAGTGGTTACTTAGAGATGTTTAAACATGTTAATACCAGAGAGGAGATTTGCACCTACGCTTAAAGTAATTTGAATAGAGCACCTTGTAGCTTGACTTTTATTGCTTAGATTGTTGCATTATTCATCACATTCATCATGCATACAGGCTCATAAGCTCATCATGTCACATCTGTGCATACATGAGATTCATTGGTGCATATACATACAATAGGTGTACCGAGGAACGTGACGACGGTAAAGTTCCACAAGACGGACCTAGTGGAGTTGGAGCCAGTTCGGGGGCAGGAAGCCCAGTCCGACGGAACCAGAGGAGACGAAGGAACCGTGGTTGAGCGCTGAACCTCAAAGCATCCTCGTACGGTTAAGTCAAGCCCCGGAGCATTATAAGCCTCCTACTTTCAAAGCAATTAATTATATATGTTATATGTATTATTGCATTAAGTGGTAGGAGTTGTTTGGAACCCTTGATGCATTATATCATTCCTTGTCCAGATATACGAATCCATGAATCCTATGTAGACAGGATCGTCTATATGCTTAGCCCTGCTTTATTAGAACGGTAATGTCAGGTGATCTCCTATCACCTACAAAATAGGAAGTATTTGGCCACAGTTGGCTATATTTGCTATCGTGGAAAAGAACCAAGTGTTAATAATGAACTTAGACCGGGCGGGATGTCGATAGTGAAGCAACAAGGCATGGAGGTCTTGGGTGTGTATCTATGCCTGTTTGTGTCAGTTAAGGACCGATCCGCTGTACTTCCTTTGTCATTTTGAATGCAGCCTAACACTTAGCTGGCCGACCTGAGGTTGTCAACCGCAAAGCCGAGTAGCTCAACTCAGGCTGTGAAGCTGAAAAGTGTAAGTCGCTTCGGAGGGGAGCTAGGTGGGACCAAGGGCAGGTGAGTTAAAAGTCCTGAGCTTCCTGGCCACTGGAATCCCTAAGAGCGCGGCGCTGTTCGGGTCCATCCTGAGTTGTACCAAAGGTGACTGTTGACGACTCTTGCAAAGTATGCCTGGTTGGTGTTAGGAATACCCCCTCAGCTGAGTTGGAATCGATTCAAATCGCTGTCTCTCCCGGATAGTGAGAAACTTGACAGAGCAGAGGCAACGGAGATTTCAATAAATCTACTGATGGTTCTAAAGATGATGATGATATAATGATGGCCTTATAAACCTGATATGGTTACTATTGTTTGCTTAGCTGAATCAAGTGATTGCTATAGTATAGGTACTAATCTAGAGGACATGTTAATAATGATTAACTTGATGCTTAAAACAATAATGATTACTTATCTGTACTTAAGCTTTTATGCAAATGTGTCAAGCTAGCCCACTTATACAACGCCTTGCATACTCCTTGGTGTCATCTTATTTCTAGTTTTTGACGGGTAAGTCTAACTGAGTACATTCCTGTACTCAGGGTTTATTCCCACCTTGTTGCAGGCAGCAGATTCTTACTGTTGTTGGGTGTGAAGACTAGACCATTGGGCATGGTCTCTGTAGTATTCTCTTCTAATATGCTTTTGCAGGATGTGACTACGCACTGGCAGTACTTGAACTAAATGTGGTTTCAAAACTATGTTGCTTCCGCTATTTCTAATTTGGTTTGTAATAACTTATTCGTACTCCGAGGTATGAGAACTACTTATGAACTGTCATAACAGATGGTGTGTTATGTTGAATCACTACGATCTTGGTTTGTTCTCGGTTTAGTTTGAAATCTCTCGTGATTTCATGGACTACCAGAGTTATATGGGCTCAAGTTTGAGAATTTGATCGTTTCGGCGATTGTTTTTGGACTTGTGCTCTTATAATTTAGACGGTTCCGTGACACTATTGGCGGTCACTATTGCACATTTATAACTGCCAATCAGTGTCCAAAATAGGAGAAATAAACAAACTTTGACACATATGCATATATTTTGCAGGCAAATACCTGGAAACAAGTGAAAATGCACAAAAACAAAGGAGAAGCACAAAGCAGAAAACACATTTTTAGAAATATGCAAGGGAAAGAAATAGAGAAGCCCACCTTCACGAGACATCTGGGCTGAGACACTACCACAGGAGGGGCCCAGGCCCACCAAAGAACCGACCAGACAAAGGCGGTTGCAAGGCGGGCCCACCTGGGTGCGGGCGCTCCTAGGGTGCGGCTGCACCCCCACTGCCTCCGCTCGGCCGCACTTTTTAGTGACAGATGCATGGCTGCATGCTACGGCGGTTCCCGGTGGTTACCAAAAATACCAGCGCCAAACCGTCATACATTCACTATATAAAAAGGGCTAGGCTCACCTCCACAAGACACATCATTTGGAGCTTCACCTCACACCATCTCACTTATATTCTTTTCATAATTTTAGTCTTAGTCATTTGAGTAAGGCAAAGCTAGCAAGGAGAGCTTGTCTCCTTGGAAGAAGAGATACATCTTGGTATGAATACAATGAGTTCTTCCAAGATTGAGCTTTCATCTTATTCATATAGCAATGCATATGAACTAGAATATAGTTGTCTTCATGTTATAATCATGATATATGAACTAGTGTATGGTTTAGATGTCATGATCTTAACATATTCAACTTTATGCTTAAACATTCATGTGACTTGTATGAGTAGGAGTAGAACTAGGGTTAAGGTGATGGTTCATCGTTCCTTCGGGTTTGCCCATATTCTTGCTTGTCAATCTATAGGGTTGGAGTCCTAGGGGGATATGGGTAGTTCCCTTGTACATGGGTGTGGTGCTCGGGTACACAGGAACCTTCAAATATGATGGTGCCCCACGGTTGAGGGGTAGGCGGTAGCCTTGTCCATCCCTTGTAATCCCCACGTTCGGGTATTCATGTAGGAGTTCTTAAAGTCTCTATGGCCTGGCAGACCAGGCCCGGGGATCCCCCTGTCCATCTTAAACTTAGCTCTAACTCTAGTCATATAACTTGTATGATCATTAACTGTTCTTTGCACAACAATATTAGAACATGTCTGCTCCACTTAGAAATATTATTTTATTCTTTGTTTTCCTTTTATCCTTGGGGTTGGCCCAGATGTGTGTCCACTATCTATGATATACCGTTTTTACCCCTGTCATAAGCTATGGTCCATCATGCAAGTATGTAATCATATTTATACCAATGCTAGATGCATATACCTTGCCCTCCTTTGAGAAAATATAAATAACGATACCTTGGAATACTCCTAGGTGAAATGCTACAAAGATAGTTCCGTATGCTTGTGGATTTTGGTCTGTAAACATATTAGGACTATCATGATTGGTGTTTCTAAGTACCATTACCTAGTGATTGTAACTCCCAACATGCATACGTGCCAGTGCTGAGGGAATACATTCCTGAGTAGTAATGTTTAGGAATGCTAACTAGGCATTTCTAAAATGTCATTACCTTGCAACTGTAAATCCCTACTAGTATGGGCGCCAATGTTAGGGAACTACATTCCTGAGTGATGATGTTTAGAAATGCCAGTAATGTATTTTTGGCGCCATTACCGGTGATGGACTTAAAACCTCCTCACTTGGTAATTGCGTTAAGAAATGCCAACAGGTACCACTATTGCTTCTATGCTTGACTTGATCTAATGGTAGCATATGACATGTTTATGAGCTTGTGAACCTAGTGTTTGATCTAGAAAATGAGCTATAAGTGTTTAACTCAACATGGTACAAGATAACCCTTATTTGGAGGTGTGAAGAAGCTTGTCCTTGGATCAAACCAAGTTAAATATTTTTGGCAAGTGGTCTAGATTGAACCAAATTTGGGAAAATGATCCTCACCCCATTGATTGACATTGATAATCTAAACTATCTAAAATTGAACCTTTATGGTCATTGATGACAGAGGGGGAGAAGATAGCACAAAGATAGTGAAAAAGATGACATAGGAGGAGTAATATGAAAGTAAAGGGATCAATTAAAATTTGAGCACACAAGTAGGGGGAGAAAACTCATGAACTTGGTTGATGGATTTTGAATATGCATTACATATGTTTGCTTGCATGGCACAAGTTCTTATTCTCCGATACATGCTTGTGTGGTGTATGCTAGTTGTAGGATTGAATGATGAAATGAAGAACTAGCATGCATAGGTTTGGTAACTAGACTAGTGCCTTCTCTTGTTAAAACTAGACCCTTGCTTCTAATGTTGATCTCACGGGGTATTCTAGTTTTGTGAATGTCTTGTTACTCATGGTGCTAAGGATGGTATATTGGTGCACTCTGATTGGTATCACGCTTCAAAGGTCCATCTCTTATACCTTAGCATCATTTGGTAGATATTGCATCCTATATTTTCTATCTAAGCATATGTGCAAGCTACAATCCAAACTCTTTGCACATACATAGGTGGAGCAATGCTACCAATTCGGGTTCATAAAACTTTTACAAATTCTTTTACACATGGTAAATATGCTTGGGCAAGCAACATGAATTCAAAATGATTTCAATTCATATCTTTGTGAAAGGGTTGTTATCAATTACCAAAAAGGGGGAGATTGAAAGCTCTAGTTTGGTTTTAGTGAATTGATGAAACCCTAAGTGCTAACCTTGTTTACTCTAAGTGATCATGAGATAGGGTAGCACATTCCAAGTGATGAGCAATGGAGATGATCAAGATGATGGTGATGGTCATGATGATCAAGTGCTCGGGCTTGGAAAAGAAGAAAGAGAAAAACAAAAAGCTCAAGGCAAAGGTAACTTGATAGGAGCTTTTTGGTTTGCACTCAAAACATCATAGAGGATGTGAGTGATTTAGAATTTATAGCCGTACTATTAAGAGGGGTGAAACTCGTATCAAAATGCGGTTGTCAAACTTCCACTAGATGCTCTAACTCATTGCATAGAGCTAACACCCTTGAAAATGTTTGTGAAAATACGCACAAGGTGACACACTTGGTGATTGACACATTTGAGCAAGGGTGGCGGAGTTGGAGAAGTCGAGGGACTGCTCTCCCTCGACTGGACGTTGTGACCGGATGCTGGTCATGTGTCCGGTCAGTGTTGGTGGCGCTGAGGGTCGCTAGGGTTTGGCGTCGGACGCTGAACAGTAAAAGTGACTGGACGCGCTGGGCTGCGTCCTGCTGGTGGTGACGTACACTGACATGAGCGAAAATGCTGAGCCAGAGAGGACCGGACTCTGGGATGGGTCCGGTCGTGGTCGACCTGACGCATTCGGTCATGAAATATCCTCTGGTGCCTTTCTGTACTCGACTTGACACGGGGAGGCTACGTGGAGCAGCGCGTCCAGTCAAGCCGAGGCTGAGGCGCACGCTCAGGTGATCAGCGCATCTGGTCCTTAGTGGGGTGCATCCGATCGTCACTTAACCGCGCTGGTGATCAAATTGACCGTTGGAATCGAATGCATGAAGTTAAACGCAGGGGGACACCTGGTGCGCATCGCGTGGCCGGACACTGGGCGTCTACGTTCGGTCACCCCGACTAGTGCGTTCGGTCAGTGTGTAGGGAGCTCCCCTCAGTGCCTAACGGATCTATTCGTTTGGGGCTCTATAAAAGGTGGTTGGCTGGCTCTTACTCACTCTCTTGGCCATTTCCATTGACATAGCAACCTTGTGAGCATAGCCAAAGCCTACTCATCTCCATCTTTGTAAGATTGGGAGTGATTCCAAGTGCATTGCTTGAGTGTTTGCATCTAGATACACTTGGTGATCGTGTTTCGCTGCGGGATTTGCTTGTTACTCTTGGAGTTTGCTGACTCCTAGACGGCTTGGAGCAGCAAGGATCATCGAGCGGAGGAAGGTGATTGTCTCCAGGTCCGATCATGGTGATTGTGAGGGGTTCTTGACCTTTCTCTGGCGGAGAGCCAAAAGGTACTCTAGTGGATTGCTCGTGGCTTTTGCGATCCTCATCTTGTGTTTTTTGTGCGGCACTCTATTGATAGTTTGGCGTGTGATGCCAATTAGCGTGTGAACCTCCAAGTGAGTGTATCGCCACAACGAGGACTATCTTGCTGGCAAGCAAGTGAACCTCGATAAAAATCTTATGTCATCGTTGTCTCTGAGTTTTTCTCTTGTGATTGATTGGCTCCATTTGGTGATTGGCACTCTACTCGACACGGTATAAAAGATTCTTTCTCTTGTGATTGATTGGCTCCATTTGGTGATTGGCACTCTACTCGACATGGTATAAAAGACTCTACCTCTCTTGCACTTATATTTCTTAGTGTAGCTTGACCCTTTAGTGTAGCTAGTTTTGAGGGCAAGTAAGAGTCGTGTCTAGTGGTTAGTGTGGCTCTTTAGTTAGTCTTTGAGAGCTCACTAACTTAGTATAGTGACATAGCCTTTGTGTGCTTAGAGATAATAGCAACTAGAATTGTGGTAGGTGGCTTGCATTTTTATGTAGGCTAGCACAGTATTCGCTTCGCCTCATATTTGTCTAACTGCTTTTGTCTAGAGTTGTTGTAGATTTTTTAATAGGCTATTCATCCCTCCTCTAGCCATTAGGACCTTTTAGCCGCCCCTATTGAAAAAGGGACACGAAGAATATCATACTGCTGGACATAGGGATCAGAAGCCCGAGCCAGAATAAATTACCCATGTCAAATGTTTTGAGTGCTTGAGCCACCAGATGTCCACACATCAACCCCAGACGAACAACTCAATGTTTGCCGTGGTTATGATCCCATGACAGTAATTAACCCTTATCTATATCTATATAACCTGTATAGATGAAACCCGCTAAGTGTCATTAATTGTTATTTCTCTCGTCTCTGGTGAAGCCACATCAACAATGTTATTTCAGCCATCAAATCAACTCTATTTCTTGTGATCTTACCGCCCAAACCTTTTTGTCTTCGCTAGGACTGCTCCCTCAAGTAACCTCTGAATACGTTGTCAATACCTTTATGTGGAACATCTGAACATGTCCGCACCTTGCTCAGGTGAGAATCTTCAGTCCTCTAACTCGATATGTCCCTTACATCTTCTCAAAATTCTCAACCTTTTCTATCCATCATCTCATATTTTGATTCCATCAGATTCCTGACGCCATGTTAGGAGGTCCAGAGTGATTTGGATGCCACAGACAACGAAGCTGCCGATGCTTTGTTGCTAAATACAGGATTCTTTGGTCGAAACCTCATTGTCGTGCTTGGTCCCTCTTCCATCTCAGGCCGCCTGTTTATTTTCTTTTGGTTTATCGTGTCCACCCTCCTCCCTTTTAGTATTTCTTTCTTCAGTTGCAGGTCAAACCCAAATATTTAATTTCCCGGCGTCGGTGATCATAGCAATTGGTATCGCCTATAATTTGTTTGGCCCAGCCCTCACATGGCTACTAATAATTTGAACCCTTCAATTTTTTAAGTTTTTTTGTGATGCATAAAGTGATAAGTTTTGGACTAGTCCGTTGGTTTTAATGGTGCCTGAGGATTTATTGGTTCATGTATAAAGTACTGGAACAACGCGCGGGATACCATTTAATATTATATAAAATTCTAGCCCATGTGACAGCGTGGTTGATGGACTAGTGTACTACAAATAAGGGTGTTGAATGAGTTCGATGCCTTGTAGCTAGTTCTGGTGGCACAGCTTGCAACCGTAATTCAATATTGTAGCATGACCATAATCCCCATGTTACTAGATACTCCAAGTTGTGCTTTCTTTAACAGTTTATATCGTCGCTGGCATACCCAAGGTCAACATTTCTAGTTAAATCAGATCATGGCCCCCCTCCTTGCGTGCAAGCTATCATTTTTGTGTTAGGAACTGCGCAGCTATACCTAACGCTCACCACACAATAATCCACAGGTCTCTTTAGGCACCAAGAAACATCCCATCGACATCAGGCTTTCCAACTCCAACTACTTCAGGTTAGTGAGTTTCATTTGTTCTGCTGTGTAATTTGCAGCGATATATACTGGCTTATAGATCTATGGTCTTCGGGTATTGATGCCTTTCTATTCCTAACAGTTCTTCCTTTTTCTACCCAACCATGATCCTCCAAACTTTTTGTACAGAAGAAATAGTTTGTAGCCTCTATTGGATTAGTTCCAGCACCGGAACCAGGGAAAACATGAATTCTAATTTGTTTAATTTTCATTAATCCATACTTTCAAACTTTGGATGATCGGGTATCTGTTGTTCTCCCTCTGTCTATGGCGTGGAGACGTTTGGGGCACTGGGTGTTCTTCTTTCATCGTGGCCTCGTTTCGTTGCTAGGCACTGGCAGGGCACGCTTCGCCGCGCCCATAGGATGGCCATGAAAGCCAGTGTGTTAATACAGACATCCTATAGTGTGTGTCAATCATGGTGACATTGATCATGTACTTAAGTTTTATATATATGACAAATAATAGTTGTGTATAATAGGTGTGTATCATTTGTTGCTCATCATGGGCATCATTTTAACTGACCTAGTACAGCAATCAATTCTTAAGGTAGCAACAGCTGCACCATAGGAAAGAAGTCAAACAAGAACAAAATTATACACACCGCATACTGATGGGAGGTGATTTTACTGACTGTAAACTCCATCTTCCTTTTTTATATGATGGCCATTTTACAATGAATATTATTTCCATGGTGGGGCTAACGATGCAAATACAACAATCTGTGAAAGCTGACAGATCATGAGATTTCAATATATAGGAAATCATATCAAGGAAGAAAGGTTCTGGGATTTTTTTTTTTGAAAAAAAATTCGGAGTCTTCAGAATTAGACGAAATCTGAATGAAATTTGAGCAAATATGAACAAAATTTCCCCAAATGGCCAAACTTGGCGGTGGGCATGGAGAGGGTGCATGCGGCCCTGGCGTGGAATGCACAGGCGGCGAGGAGGGCGGCGACAACGCGGTGGTGGCAGCGGGTGGGGCAGATGGCAGTGACGCCACCACAGAGGCAGTGACGGCACAGCAGCAAGCGTCGAGGAGCGGCCATGGACCATGGCATGGGGGCGGCGTCGAGGAGCATCAAGGTGCGAACTCAAACATCAGGAAGCAGTATGCGGCTCTCGCGGTGGCTGCAGGAGCGCCGGCGAAGGTGGGGAAGACGTTGCTGGCGGCAGCTTGTAGCAAAGTGGAGGATGGATAGGGACCGTGAGTAGGTTTTCGGCGTTTATCCATGGAGAAATATCTGTGGATTCTTTATTGGACCATAGCATGGGCTGCAAATTTAAATTAGGATAAAATATTTTGGACGGTTTAATTTTATCTTGGCCCGGACCAGAATGACCGAATTTCAGTGAAATTCGGTCAATTCAAGCGGAATCACAGAACCTATACGGTACCATTTCTGTGTCAAAAATTTCAGCGGCTCGTCCCAGAAAGAATTAACTAATTCTAATTAAGGTTAGTTTAGTTATTTTGGTCTGGACCGACATATTTCTTTTTGCCGACCAACACGAACATGGAGAGACCGCCGGCCGCTAGCAGGGCTCGCCTCCTCCGTCTGCAAGGGCCTGCCACAGTCACGTTGAGGATCAGAGGGGTTGGCAGCCCAAGGTGTCACAGGCATCCATCCAATCCAACCTGGCACCGCCCACGCGTGCAGCATGGCCTGGCCGGCAGCCCTGCAATCCCTACTGTTTTTTTAACAGTCATCCAGGGATTGAACCCTATCTGAATACATATTGATATATCGTGGCATTACCACATCAATAGCCACGTATTCTCGGAAAACGAGCTAAAACCCTTTCATCCGGTTAATTTTAGAAAACCGGACTAAAATCAGTACAATAGCCCGAGCATAGAGGCTAGCGTTGAAAACGGACGGAAAAATTCCCGTTCCGACCCGTTTCGTTTTCCAGTTTTGTCCGTTCGTTTCCGTATTTGTGGGGTCCCGTTTCCGCATTTACGGAAATGGGAGAGGGATTTTTCTGTCCGTTTCCGCGGGATCCTGTTTTCACCGGAAATTGACCCATATTTATTCCGTTTTTCATCCCGTTTTAAATCTATATGAGACGTGTAGAAATTAATATGTTCATAAACCTATTAATCACCAATTATACATGTTAACACATGGTATGCTAATGAATACTAGACCAATAACTTCGTATATGTATATTAATTTGTGACTTTGCTAATGTATATTCATGAATATTTAATCATATTTTTCTAACTTAATTTTTCGGCTCTCCATCCGTATTTGTTCGTTTCCGTGCATCCGCATATCCCGATCCCGTTTCCAAACCCGCATTTCCGAACCCGATCCCGTTTCCGCCAAAACATATAGAAACAGAAGTAGAAATAGGGGTTTTCGGTCCGTTTCCGTCCGTTTTCATGGCTAATAGAGGCAGGTTTGTGGAATATCCACGAGTAAGAAAAAACAATGTCATGCCAAGGGCAAAAGGTGGCACAACCACAAATACAACAAAACATGGAGAAAAACAAGAACACCATGGCACAAGAGCTCTTTGACGATGTCTCTAAAGAGGTGAATGATGCCAACGTTATCATCATTAGCCAAGCATGGAGCTTAGCAAGGCTTTCGCCCGAGTCTTGTGCCGAGGAAAACCGCATTGACTGGGGCGACCAAGGAGAGGAAGGAACGCGAGGTTCTTCAATGATGCCTACAAGAAGGAAATCATCGACGCTGGCCCAGCCAAGAGCTAGGCTAAGCTTTTGCCCAGAACCCTCGCAAAGCGCTCCTACTGCTGATGCCCAGACGCCACCACCACGCTGTCACCGCCAATGCGGACACAGGCATGGGCAGTGCCGTCACTCTCGAGAAACGGTGCTCTACCCTCCCCGACAAGAGGAGCAGCAAGAGGGTGCGTGCGGACACGCAGCCTCGCCGCCGGCTCGCCCGTGGCCAAACTGCGCACACCACTCACGCATGTGTAGAAGATGCACCACTGCCAGGGCACCACCTTTGCCCCGTGTCCAAGCAGACAACAGTGGCTCCACCAGATCTGAACGTGTGATTGTTAGAAGATTTAGTTCCAGTAATACCTAGCAACTAATCGCATAAGATGAATCAGATGATGGCACACGAGACACAAGATTTATACTAGTTTAGGCACGTGGGGTGCCCTAGTCTAGTTGGGGGTGGTGCTGCTCTTATTCGTATGATCAGTTACAGGGGTTGTTGCTCCTAACTACGTAATAGATGGGATGAAAGATAATGAGTTGGATCCCGATCACGAGGCCCCTACTCCCCCTTATACAGCCTGAGGGATGAGGGTCACAGTAAGGGCGATCAGCTAACAGATTGGATTCCTAGTTTGTTACATGGAATGCGTAACACATCGGTTCTATCCTGCCACCTAGATACAACGGTGCCAGATATTCTGAATATGCCTTGATCTCCAAGCTGATAGATTCGCCTGGTGTCGCGGGGTAGAAACTACAGTAAGCATTATTGTTCGTCAGGTGTCACTGAATGTGGGTCTTCGGTGGCTCCGGTGGACTCAAGAACACAGAGAAGACACAGTGATGTATCCTAGTTCGGGCTATCGGAGCTCTACGTTCAACAGTAGTAGTTCCTTGTATTCGAGAGCACCCAAATCATGAGGTTGCAACAAGAGTGTGTAGGAGATTTGGAAGGGGATTGCTCGGTGCTATCCAAAGGCTCATCGACGGTGAGGTTTCTTCCCCGTTAGATGGGAAGAAGATGGTGGGGGAGGAGCACTTCGTTGCTCCTCTCTAGGCTGATCTACTCTCGGTGCAGAGCTTGGAGTTATCGCTGAGGACTCTGTTTGCGTCTGGTTTCGTCCTCCCCCTTTGTAGGATCCGACCTCCCCTTATAACTGAGGTAGGTCGGGTACAAGGTGGTTTGGGGGCTTAGTCTATGGTGTAGTGCGCCAGAGGCCAGGAGGGTGTTGCTGCAGTGTGGATGGACCTAGGTGTTGTTGTGGAGTTGGAGGAGCCTTGGGCGCCATCCAGCTACTCTGTTCTAATGCTCTGACCATTAGGGGTTATTGGCTTGGATCAGCCTCCACCAGGTGCACCTTCTAGAGGTTTCCTTGGTGGCAAAGGCGTACGGCTTGTGGGGCTGACGAGCGGGCCCAGGACACCTGAACCTCTAGAGACAGTAGAGGAATTTGTCCCTTTGTGCCACGCCCGTGCTTGACCCTATCAGAGGAGTGGGCGATGGTGCCTCACCCATTGGCTTGGGCGGTGTCAAGGAGCCCCTGAGCCTTGGACGCTCGGGGTGTTGGGTTCCAGCCTAGCCCTTGGCTTGGACTGGAGGCAGAGCCGAGGGATGAGGCCCTGGTTGCCAACGATCAGGAGCCTGAGCTCAGGTGAGCCCCCGAGTCCCAAGCAGAGGCTAAGGGCGTGCTGGGTTTAGTCCACAAATGAGTGGGGAGAGAGTGCCTTTCCCTCATGACCTTGGGTGCTATATATAGGCAATGGCTATTTTTTGATGGATATAGGCAATGGCTATTTAATTACAAGTGCACCATGTTGGGGTTGGATTTTACATGCCACTACAATAGCACTAGTTGGGCCTCTTCTATGGGAAACTTGGCCCATATACTATATGCTCCCAAAAACTTGCTCACTATATTCAAAAAATTTGGATGTTGGTATTTCAAGGCTTGGGTGCCTAAACATTTATCCTCCCAAAAATGAAGTTGGATTCCATTGTCCAGTTTAAACATAGCTTGACTTAGTCTTTGACCCCCCCAATAAACCATCCCAAAAATTATGAATCCCATCTGTCTTAATAACTTGGATTAAAGTCTTGTTTTTTGATACTTGTTCCTAAGTAGCTCTTGCCACATACCATCCTCATTACATAGTTTAAAGAGCCATTTTCTCAAAAGACTTTTGTTTTGTATATCTAAATTTTGGACTCCTAGATGACCTTGTATGTTCGAATGACACAAAATATTCCACCGTGCAAGCCCATATTTCATTTTGTGCTCATCATTATACCTGAAAAATCTTTATATACAATATTCAATATTTTTAAGAACACCTCTTGGGATCTAAAAAACAAAGCATGAACAAAGGTAAACTAGACAAAACATAGTTATTAACACAATGCTACCGCCATATGATAGGACTTCTCTTTTCCAACCGCCTAATTTTTTTTCAATTCTCTCTTTAATCAATTTTCAATCTTTATTATTTAACTTTCTGAAGTGCACTGGAACGCCTATACACCGATTGAAAAGGGTATGTACCCAATTTGCAACCGAAGAGAGTAGAGTATTGGTCCACATACTCCTTCGTCTAACCAAAGCATAACAGTTTGCTTTTATGAAAGTTAACTTTCAGACCAAATAGCTGTTCAAAAGTGCAAAGAAGCAGCTTCATGTTCTTTGCATGTCAAAATTCATGATCCATAAAAATAATTGTGTCATCTGCATATTGCAGAATTGACAAGACATTTTCGACTAGGTTCAGAATGACCCTTTATATTTGGCCATCCACCTTAGCTTTAGATAAAATGAGACAACAATGTTGAACAGGATCGACGACAAAGGATCACCTTGTCTAAGACATTTGTTGGTTCAAAAGATGGGGCCCATTTGCTCATTAACTTTAATACCCACATTCCGAACAAAAGCCTTGACCTAATAACACCACTTTAGATTAAAACCTTTGAGTCCTAATCCCTTGCCGTAAGAAATTTCAGTTCACCTTATCATAAGCTTTTCAAATTTGATTTTAAAAATAAAACCATTTTATTTCTTTGTGTGTAACTCATGCAATGTTTCATGAAGGATAATGCTGTCCATATTGTTTCTCCCTGATAGAAATGCTGTCTGGGACGGTTTAATTATTTGCTGAGCAACATTTACAAACCTATTAGTGGCAACCTTTGTAAAAATCTTGAAGATAATTCATAAAACAAATAGGTCTATACTATTGTATTTGTTTAGCTTCTTTGGAGTTTGGTAAAAGAATAATAGTCCCAAATTTACGCTATGCAAAGGTAGCTCTATGTAAATATGAGAAAAACGCCATCAGATCATCCTTAATTACATTCCAAAAGACCTGATAAAACTCTGGCAGAAAGCCATCAGGACCTGGAGCAGTATTATGGTTCACCTCTAAAAGATTGCATCTCTAATGTCGAACTCTATAAACTCAGTAACCTGAAGTTCATTTTCTGAGACGTAACTTGAGGAATGTCATCCTGACTCATCCATCACTAAAAGGTTGCAATCAGATGGACCGAAAAGCTTTTTATATAAGTAGCGATGTATTTTTTAAGTTTAGGGTCACCTTGAATGAGCCCTTCGTCTTGTTGCAACCTAAAAATTCTGGTTTTCCTATGTTTACCATTTGCTACTATATGAAAGTATTTTGTATTTATGCCCCCTTCTAATAAATTATTTACTTTGGCTCGCAAGTACCATTTTATTTCTTCCTCTCCTAAAAGTTCTACCAGCCAACATGTCTAAGGTGCACTTCAGTTTGATCTAACAAGACCATTTCTGCCTTAAGATCTAGGCCACCCAATTTATCTAGCAACATTTTCTTTTCTTTCTTGTAAGCCCCATTTGTATTTTTGGCCCACCCCTTTAAGTATTCATGCAGGCGTCTAATTTTTGCATGCCATATCTCTAAGGAGGTATGTCCCTCATGCACACTTTGCAAAACTTCTTTGACTAAGTCAACAAACTCATCCCTTAATAATCAGTCCAACTCAAATTTCAATAAGATGATTTACTACTGGATGAGGCATTCCCCGTATTTAAGAACAAGGGTGTATGATCACTGATCTCCCTTGATAGTGCCTGGACAGGGGTACATGGGAATTTTAGTTCCCACTCAACACAAGAAAGAATTCTATTCAACTTTTCAAAGGTTAGGTTGTTTGCCCAAGTAAATTGTCTTCCTGAGAGTTCTAACTCCCTTAAGATGAAAGCATCAATAATGACATTAAACACAAAAGGCCAGTTGTCACTGTAATTACCATTATTATTTTCATGTGGTCCTCTAATGTTATTAAAGTCACCACCTAAGGTTTCTTTAGAACATAGTTTGACTAATTCTGTTAAAAATGTCTATTTCAGAATTTATTGGTCTGCCCCGTAGATAGACACAAGCAACAAATGAAAACCATCATGCTTATTTCTTAATTTAAAATTTACAGAAATAATCCTCATCTTCTATTTCACCAATGTCAAACACTAGAAGGTTAATACCCAACAACATGCCACCGGAACTGCCATGAGGTGGTTTAGAATGCCAAAAAAAAATCCTTGCCACCAAGGTTCTTCAGGAAATTTGGTAAACAATCTCTCCTCCCAGTTTCTGATAAAGGTACAAAATCTAGCTCATTTTCCTTAATCAAATCTGACACAAACCTATGTTTCTTTGGGTTGCCTAACCCATTACAGTTCCCAAAAATTCCCTTCAAGGTTAAACGATCGCTTTTCTAATGACTTTAAATTCTCTACTTTCTTTTTCTTTCTTGAACTTGATTTATTTTTCCAGGTAACTGTTTGTATATCACACAGATCACTGGCTTCCCCTTCGCTCATACCCTCAGCTATCTCACCACAAAGTTGGTTAATATAGCAAAGAGATCAAGTTCATCGTTTGATTCCAAAATGTTAAAATCTAAAAGTGCACTGCCAGCATGTAGTTCCTTTTCTTTGGGCAACACACGAAGTCTACTTTTTTCCAGACGTTTAAGGTTACTGATCCAAGTAGCAACACAACTTTTATTTCAACCTAACAAAACCCCCACCTTGCTAATTGTTAAGTAATTAGGCAATTTTCAGATTAAAACCATAATATAAATCATGTAAAATAGATGAACTAGATCAAGTATGTATAGCATACTAGCATGACAGATCAGCATATTAGATAGTATGAACGACAAGATTAGATCACGAGGATTATACCTGCCGATTGTAGCTATAGTCATTGGTGATGCAGATGGTGGTGATGATGGAACGAGGACAACGTCGAAGTCGTTGATGTTGAAGTCGTCGTCAAAGTCGTCAATGAGAGGTGGAGGGAGAGCTCGATGCAGTTGACGACGAATACACCAGGACATAGTGTCGTCTGACTTGGATGGAAGATGACCCATTGTGAAAGTTAGGAGCAGTCGCATGGATAATGCTTCCCAAAAACCTTATTTGCCTTCTCCCGGTACAGGATCGCAAAGACGAAGGTTCCGGAGACCTGCTCCTCTGGTCGCTGGTGCACGCAAGCGATCGGACTGGAGTAGCTATGGCGGCAGCGCAACAACGAGAATAGGCAAAAATTCTAGCTCAATAAGATAGGTTTTGGCATGGCCGGTAGGTTGCTTATATAGCCTTGTCCAACCGAGCTCGTGTTGCGATCATGATCTAAGTCATTTTAGAACTTTTAATGTGTAACCGTTTAGGACTTTGTAACTTGAAGGCTAAGAAACCAAAAACTAAAACTACAAAAGGAGACTGCGCTCCCGCAAGGCGAGGAGCCGCATTTCGATAGACCATTCATGCAGGTGCCGCGTGCCCGCGCCCTTCGCCCCGCCCCGCCCCGCGAGGCGAGGCGAGGCGAGCGATCACGTGCGTGTGGGCTTCTCTTTCTCCTCCTCACACTAGACTTGAGGAAGTGGAGAGGACTTCCATATTTAAGTATGGCTAATTCCACTTCAACAAGCAAGGTAGTACTAAAGAGTTCTCAAATCCCCCTTACTCACATGAATGGGCCTTTGAGATTTATTAGGAATTTCACAATTGGTTATTGGGCTAAGCCCATATAAATTCCAACAATCCCCCACCAGATCTCAAATACCTATTTAGAGATTTGTCTGTTCTCGCTACTGTTTGATATACTAGTGTTTCTGCAGAGACTGTAAAGTTAAACTTCCGCCTAGAACCTCAAGCTACACTCATCCACAACTTGAACAATGGACTACGCCTTAAATTACAAGTTTTGTGCGAATGAGCTTTACTCAAAGCCAAACTAGTACTTGGCTGCCAGTAGCCTTACTCGGTGGGTGGAGCATATACGTCGTACTTCTTGGTCTCTTCATGAGCTTACTAGAGACCACCCAAGTCTCATAGACTATGACGTTATACAGTCAAACTCGTATAGGTATATTCTTTCAAGAATGCTCTGTAGGATAGCATCTTCGCTTATTAAAGCTAATAGAACATATTAAGGCATTAGCCAACCTACCATACAGTGCCTCAACGCTTTGAGAGTATTGCATCTTCACATAGAGACGGTAATAATTATACTCTCCTCAGTTTGCCAATAGTTTATTTTCCCCAGATCCTTAGTCATGGGATCTCCGATCAAAAAGGTTGGGTTATTACTACTACAAACTCACATGGGTCTCATACCCACCTCTCTTGATGCGATGTCTATCACATTCCATGATAGCCCTTTTATAAAGGGATCTGCTAGGTTTTTATCTGTTTGTATATAAGCCACAGTTATTACTCCGGAGTTTCTCAACTTCCTGACTGACTTCAAACGTCTTTTAACGTGCCTTATTGACTTCACATTTTGCTTAGCACTATTCACTTTAGTGATCACTGTTTGATTATCACAGTTCATAAGAATAGCCGGTATTGGTTTTTCAACCACCGGCAAGTCAGACAAGAGCTCATGCAGCCATTCTATCTTTGTAGAAGCTGTATCTAAAGTAGTAAGTTCTGCTTCCATGGTTGATTTAGTCAAAATAGTCTATTTACAAGACCTCTATGACACTGCGCCACCTCCAAGAGTAAAAACATACCCGCTAGTGGCGTAGATTTGATTAATATCATAAATCCAGTTCGTATCACTATATCCCTCTAGCACAGCTGGGTGCCCAGAATAGTGAATCCCAAAACTCATAGTACCTTTGAGATAATGCAAGACCCTTTCAAGTGCATGCCAATGATCATTACATGGGTTGGACATGTATCTACTCAACTTGCACACGGCAAAAGAGATATCTGGTCTAGTTGCGCTAGCTAGATACATGAGTGAACCAATTATCTGAGAATATCTTAATTGATCTCTAGCAATCTTCTTATTCTTTCTCAATGTCACACTAGGATCATAAGGTGTTGGAGAAGGCTTGCTATCCATAAAGCCAAACCGGCTCAATACCTTCTCAACATAGTGAGATTGTGACAAGGTAATCCCACTATCTTCCTTAATTAGCTTAATATTTAGAATTACATCAGCTTCTCCTAGATCTTTCATGTCAAAACACTTTGACAAAAAAGACTTGACCTCATTAATAATATCGATGTTTGTTCTAAAGATTAGAATATCATCAATATATAAACATAATATAACAAATTGGCCCCCACCATGTCGATAATACACACACCTATCAACCTCATTAACAACAAAGCTCGCACCAGTTAAAGTAGTGTCATGCCATTGTTTAGGTGCTTGTTTCAAGCCATACAAAGACTTCAGTAACTTACACACCTTCTGCTTTTCACCTTTTACTACAAACTCATCTGGCTGATCCTTATAAATCTCCTCATCCAACTCTCCATTAAAGAAAACTGTCTTCACGTCCATTTGATGAACGCGAAGACCATACGAGGCAGCCAAAGAAAGTAGCACTCGAATAGTGGTCATTCTAGCAAAAGGTAAATAAGTATTAAAGAAATCCTCGCCTTCCTTCTGGGTATAACCCTTAGCCACTAGTCGAACCTTGTACTTATCAATAGTACCATCAGGCCTAAGCTTCTTCTTGAACACCCATTTACATCCGATTGGTTTACAACCAAAAGGTACCTCAGATAGCTCCTAAGTTCCATTAGAAAGAATCGAGTCCATCTCACTACGAACAGCTTCTTTCTAATCATATGCATCTGGAGGTGCATATTCCTCTATAATAGACGTAGGAGTATCATCCACAAGATACACAATGAAATCATCACCAAAGGATTTTGCAATCCTTCGTCTCTTGTTCCTTGTAGGAACTTCATTATCATTCTCCTCAAGGACTTCTTCAGGTGGTTGCTCAAATGACTCAACAGGAGACTCAATAGGTATAGTAAAATTAGGAGCTATCTTAGAGGAAAATCTAGCATTGTTACACATATCTTTCATAGGGAATATATTTTCAAAAAATATAGCATCACGAGACTCAAAATTTGTATCCACATGCATATCAGGAACTTCAGATTTTACTACTGAAAATCTATAGGCAATGCTATGGTGAGCATATCCTAGAAAGACACAGTCCATAGTCTTCGGTCTAAGCTTACGCTTCTTAGAAATTGGAACATTGACTTTCGCCAAACATCACCATGTGCGTGAGTATGAAAATGATGGTTTTCTTCCAACCTAATTCTCATATGGAGTTGTCTCTTTATTTCTATTTGGAATTCTATTTAGGGCATGACTCGCAGTCAATAAAGCTTCCCCTCATCATGCCTTAGATAGACCAGCAGTGTCTAACATAGCGTTTACCAAGTCAGTCAGCGTGCGGTTTTTTCTCTCGGCAATCCCGTTTGATTTGGACGAATAGGGAGCTGTACTCTCATAAATAATACCATGTTCAACACAGAACTCATCAAATAATATACGAAAATATTCACCACCCCGACCTAACCTTAGATGTTTAATTTTCCTTTTTAGTTGATTTTTAACTTCAACCTTATAGATTTTAAAGTAGTCTAGCGTTTCATCTTTAGTTTTTAGCAAGTAAACATAGTAAAATCTAGTTGCATCATCAATCAAAGTCATGAAATATCTCTTTCCACCTTTTGTCAACACACCATTCATCTTGCAAAGATCATAATGTGTGAGTTCTAGAGGTGCCAAGTTTCTCTCCTCCGCTGCCTTGTTAGGCTTTCGAGGTTGCTTAGATTGCACAAAACTATGGCACTTAGAACCTTTGGCAATAGTGAAATCTAGAATTAAACTCAAGCTAGATAAACGTGACATCAAACCAAAGTTCACATGACATAAACGAGAATGTCAAACACTCGAACTATCATTAATTGTGCCACAAATATGATTCACTGAGTTATTACAAAAATCTGCCAAAGATAAGCGGAACAAGTCTCTGCAATCACAGCCTTTACCTATAAATTGTCCATTCTTAGACATAACTACTTTATTGGACTCTAACACTACCTTAAACCCATCTCTCAAAAGAAGGGAGACGCTAACAAGATTCTTGCGAATAGTAGGGACATGTTGCACGTTCTTCAGCTGCACGATCTTTTCCGAAGTAAACTTCAGATCTACCGTGCCAACACCACGAATAGAAGCATGTGATCCATTCCCCATCAGGATGGAGGAAGCTTAGAGCCCCTTGTAAGAAGAAAACAAAGAGATGTCAGCACACGTGAATATTAGCACCTGTATCAACCCATCAAGTTGGAGATTGAAACACTAAAAGTACAGTAGAAAAATTACCATACCCGTCATCAGCACTGCTAGCAATCATGAGGTTGACTTTCTTTTTCTCTTTCTTGTCCGCTCGCTCCGGACAATCTTTAGCAAAATGACCAAGCTCTCCACAGGCAAAGCAAGGTAGCTCTGCTTTGTCTTTCTTCTTCTTCTTCTTGAAGGTAGTATTTTGTTTAGCACTGAAAGCAGGTTGCTTAGGCCTTCCTTTGTTCTTGCGATGGTTTCTCTGGAAGAAGTGGGCACTAGCTTTTTCCTCGTTCCCCTTTTCAATATTGTCTTTAGCCCGAGCTTTCTCCTCAACATCAAGAGATGCTATCAGGTTTTCAACTGATATTTGCTATCTCTTGTGTTTGAGACTTGTGGCGAAATTCCTCCATGGAGAAGGCAATTTAACAATAATGCACCCAGCCACAAACTCATCAGGTAAGACACATTTAAGGAGTTCAAGTTCCTTAGCCGGGCGCTGAATCTCATGAGCTTGCTTGACTACTGATTTGTTAGCAACCATCTTGTAGTCATTAAAGCTCTCTATGATATAGAGCTCTTTGCCTATATCTGAAGCACCATAGGTAGCATTCAGATGATCCCACATAGCCTTTGTGTCTTTTATGTGCATCATCGAATCAAACAGATGATCCAAAAGCACATTACGCATAGCTCCCACAAATATGTCACTTGCTTCCTGGAATTTTCTCATATCTTTATTAGAGATATTTCCCTCAGGTAAGCCATCTTTGACCCAGAAAACTTTCATGGAAGTAAGCCAATACGTGACCTTGACAGACCACCTCTTAAAATGCGCACCAAAAAATTTTTCTGGCCTCAGCGCGTCAACAAAACTAGCCATAGATAATTCTAAACACGCCCTATAATAAGGTTTTTGGATTGTTAAGTAATTAGGTAATTTCTAGGTTAAAACCAGAATATAAATCATGTAAAACAGATGAACTAGATCAAGTATGTATAGCATACTAGCATGACAGATTAGCATATTGGATAGTATGAACGACAAGATTAGATCACGAGGATTATACTTGCCGATTGTAGTTGTAGTCGTTGGTGATGCAGATGGTGGTGATGATGGAACGAGGACGACGTCGAAGTCGTTGATGTTGAAGTCATCGTCGAAGTCATCAATGAAAGGTAGGGGGAGAGCTCGACGCAGTTGACGACGAATACGCTGGAATGTAGTGCTGCCTGATTTGGATGGAAGACGACCCATTGTGAAAGTTAGGAGCAGTCGCACGGATAGTGCTTCCCAAAAATCTTATTCATTTTCTCCTGGTGCAGGATCGCAAAGACGAGGGTTCCAAAGACCTGCTCGTCCGGTCGCTGGTGCACGCAAGCGATCGGACTGGAGTAGCTACGACGGCAGCACAATAGCGAGAGTAGGCAAAAACTCTAGCTCAATAAGATACATTTTGGCGTGGCCGGTAGGTTGCTTATATAATTCTGTCCAACCAACCTCGTGTCGCGATCACGATCTAAGTCATTTTAGAACTCTTAATTTATAACCGTTTAGAACTCTGCAACTTAAAACCAAAACAGAAATGCTACTAGTAGGGCGTCCATTCACATCGGACGGACCCCGACCCGCTCGCGACGCATGAGCCGAGCCCTGCCAGGCACCTCCTTATCCACTCCACCATTTCCATCCCCACTTGCTACTCCCCTCCCGCTCTCTGCTGCCCGCGTAGCGCATGCGCACACCACTACTCCCTCTCCGCTCCCTGCTTCCCGCGCGCCACTGCTACCTGCTGCGCCCCCGTGCCCCATGCACCTCCCTCCGTGTGTGCTCTCCATGTCTCGACGGCCGGCGAACCGCCCTCCCTCCCTCTTCCCCGCAACGACCTCACGTGTGCCTCTATGCACTGGAGTGGGGCGACGGCGGCGGGTTCTGGCGAGGAGAGCGCGCCTCCTCCCTCCCTGCTCTCTCTCCCTCGCTCTCTCACCTCCATGCCTCCGGAGATGAGGATGACAGCGTGGCTCCGACGAGGTAGGTGGTGGGGGTTCTAGATCTGGGGCCTTCTCCTCCTCCCTGTCCTTCTCCTACTCCTCCTCCTCCCCTCTGGATCTAAGGGATGTGGTGGTGGCTAGGGTTCTAGCGAGCTTCTCTGGCTTTGGCGTTTGCAATGAGTTTCTTTGTTTGTTGCATTAGGTTTGGGTTAATGTTGCAATTGTTTTCTTCATTTGTTGCATTAGGTCTGGGTTGATGTTGCAATGTTTTTCTTCGTTTGTTGCATTAGGTCTCAGTTGATGTTGCAATGGTTTTCTTCGTTTGTTGCATTAAGTTTGAGTTGATGTTGCAATGGTTTCCTTCGAATGTTGCATTAGGTCTCGGTTGATGTTGCAATGATTTTCTTTGTTTGTTGCATTAGGTCTCGATTGATATTGCATGCTTCTGTTGGAGAGGGGCAGGCTGTGCGGGCGAGCCGGGGCGGGCCAAGGTGCTAGGGCTGGCGAGGTCAGGAGAGGGGTGGATCCTGTGCGCGTGAGGGCTAGGAAAGGGTTCGATCCACTTTCGTCCGTAGGGGCGGTGCGGGGCTGCGGGGGCAGGGGCGGATGCGGAGCCTGTGCTTCTTCTTCTCCTTTTGTGCGGGGGTGGGCATGGGGTGCGGGGCTGGTGCGGACAGAGGACATACGATGGGATTCATCCCATCGGACGTTCGGGCGGGAGCACGACCCAAACCAAAAACTAAAACTGCAAAAAGAAACTGCGCTCCCGCAAGGCGAGGAGCCGTATTTCGTTGGACCATTCACGCAGGTGCCGCGCGTCCTTCGCCTCGCCTCGGCCCGGCGAGGCGAGGCGAGCGCACGCATGTGGGCTTCTCTTTCTCCTCCTCACACTAGACTTGAGGAAGTGGAGATGACTTTCATATTTAAGTATGACTACCTCCACTTCAACAAGTAAGGTGGTACTAAAGAGTTCTCACATCCCCTTGCTCACATGAATAGGCCTTTGAGATTTATTAGGAATTTCACAAGTGGTTATTGGACCAAGCCCATATAAATTCCAACACTAATGTTAGGGGTGTTTAGTTCCCAAAAATTTTCACCCCAAAACATCACATCGAATCTCGTGGCACATGCATGGAGCATTAAATGTAGATGAAACAAAAAACTAATTGCACAGTTCACCGTAAAATCGCGAGATGAATCTTTTAAGCCTAATTAGTCCATGATTGAACAGTAATTGTCAAATAAAACAAAAGCTACAGTACCTGAATCCAAAAATTTTTGCCAACTAAACACCCCCTTATGCGCAATTAAATCATCTGAGAAAGAAAGAATAGAAGCTTCAAGAGCATTAACTTAGATTGGCCGCTCTTTCTGTAGAATTTTGATCACTTGCTGCCACATTTCGCTTGCTCTTTTGAGCAGCAGTATTATTCGTAGCCTGGAGTTTTGCAGAGCATTTGAAAGCTCGTGGAGAAATATTATCATCAGCTCGTCCTATAGCACTTACTGACCCATTGAAAGATTTGGCCACCCATGCCTTTATTGAGTCAGGCAGCCCTGTGGGCGTCAACTCAGCAATGGGTGGAGGTGCCTTGGCCACCAGGCTCAGTTTGGGCTGATCCTTTGCTGTCGGTGGAGCAGAATAGCTTCCATCTTTCTTTTCTATTTTCCTTGGTGAGATTTTTCTCCTTGCTGTTTGATGTCGGATCCTTATGGTTTTTGTCCGACTTATTTTTCTTGTCTGTATCCTCTAGATGGGCATCCATGTCAATTGGGAGTGGATCAGTGAAATTGGAGTTCATACACATACTCCGCAATTACAACATCAACGAAGTCTGGAATCAGTTCCATGTTTAGTACAGTGACTCTAAGCCTGGGTCTTCCATGTTGTTTGGTAAATTTCATATCCATCATCTTTGTAGCACCAAGAATAGTACCCACTGCCCAGGTGATAGGAAATTCTCATAGAGAGACCACAAAACTGTATCCAAAATTTGGAATTTCATATTTAAATACCTTTGTATCTTTTTTTCTCTGAAATTGTCAATTTAGGCTTCGCACTCCTTGCTTCCACTGGCCCCCAAATAGCTATACGTTGGAGCTCGGAACTGGATGGAAAAGTAATGGCAAAGGAGTCTTCACTAACTTCTTCCAGAACCCATTTCCGCCCTTGATATGCAAACGCCCCCCCCCCCCCCCCCCCGCCCCCCACCTCTGTCATGAATTGTAATCCTAAATTATAATTGGAAGGCCTAGCCCCTTCCACCCACCGGCCTTGCCAGGATCAGTGGAAAGAAAATCAGGTGGGGATAGATTTGATCCCCCCGTCACGTCGTTGACCTCAACAAAAAAAAACTCTGGTATGAGAACCTTCAGAGACCTTCACTAGTGCTTCTTTGGGATCGATTTTCGTCTTTTGTTTGCCCCAATCCTGGAACTGCATAACCACAAAGCTCATTCCTTGAGCCAGCCCACAAGCCGGCGACCTGGGTTCCATCCCTAGCGCTGGCACTGGAAGGCCCCTCAGTTGGCCAACCTAGTGAAAAAAAAAGGTTTTGCTCGCTTCATCGAAGGGCAAGCTTTGGTGACGTGAGAATCACTATCACATATGTCAGAACTGAACACTGATTTACAGTCATTCGTCACGTGCCCTTTAATTTAGTTAGGCAACGGAAGCAAAAGGTTTTTTTTTCCATCCCCTTTCTTTGGAACATTAGTGGTTAATTCAGTGTCAGTTTGCATATCTGATGTTTCTGTGTGAGCTCCATCCCCCACATTTATCCCTGCTGAAATAATTCCAGTACAAAACATCTGTGTTGGACGTACCTGTAGCCATAGGACCTGGCTGTCAGACTGTGGTTCGGAAGGTAACATTACATCACCTTTCTCAACTAGAATAGGCCCTTGCTGGTGAACATGGACAGGACCATGAGCTCCGTCGTTGTAGTTGTTGACGTCTGCCAGCGTGTCCACCAAAACCTTCATTGCTGAAGCCCTGGCTGCGGTAGCCGCGACCTCTCCTTCCACGGTGACCCCTATGGAAGCCACCATGGTAGGCATTATAATCACCACGGCCACCGGAGCCCGCCACCTCAGTCACTCTAACCCGGGTTGAACCCCAGATTAAAGCCTGGGTTAAAACCTTGTTTGCTAGGTGAGGGCTATCCAGCCTTTTATGTTGTACTCCCTCCATCCAAAATTACAAGTTATTCTAACTTTCTTGGAGAATCAAAACATCTTAAGCTCAACCAAATTTATATGAATAAATAATAACATTTATAATACCAAATAAATATCATTAGATTCTTTATTAACTATATTTTCATGAGATCTTTTATAATGGTTGGGAAAGTACCTTGGTACCTTCAGGTTTTTTCATCTTTTTCTATTTTCTAAGTAATTAATTGAGAAATAAATTATAGCGGGTATTTCAGTAATTGAGCTTGTGCACTTCCTAAAACCTATGATGCATGGATACATGGGGTTGGTAGTGCATCCCATTTACGCGCATGATACGCCTTCGATACGTATGAGAAACGTATCGGAAAAAATAAATCCAATAAATCATGATACGGCGAGCAGATACATATCAAGGCAGACTGCCCACCGGCTGCCGGCCACGCGCTCCACCATGTTGGCAAGCAACGCACCTCCTCCACGCCCATGAAGAAGATCCGCCATGCCTGCATCGAAGCATGCACAAGCGCAGCACCGACGAGGGCACCGACGAGGGCACCGCCGGCGACAAGCCTCCACCATGCCGACGATGCGCCTCCACCACGACTGTGTTGCACTGTCGCAGTATGCATAGGCACCGATATAGTAGCGAGTCAACGATTTCCAGTTCTAGTGATCTTTTCCAAATCACTATCTAGTTTTATTCTTCGGATCTTGAGATTTCGGTTGATTTTCCTCGTTCTCTCTCATGATCTAGTGTTGTCTGTTCCCCTCACTTTTCCCAGACGCGAGTAGATGGCATGACCCAACGAGTTCAAGTAGTACTAGTGCCATTTACACGAGGGCTCCTACATTACTTCTATGTTTTTATGTGAGACTTACGATCTTTGTTACGTAGGAAATTAGTGAATGGAGATGCTCGGCTTTCTTTTCACTGATTGGAAAACTGGAAAAGAATAAAACACCAATATTGCAGGCAATTTCAATGCTCTTTTTCGTTGCTACTATCGTTTCCAGAACTTTGATATGCTTATTTATTTATTTAAAAAATACTGAAACATATGCCCTTGAATGATAGTACTAAATGACTGTTTTGCCCTTATTCGAAAATAAAATATAAAATAAAAAATATATCTTGCCCCCACATATTTTGGTACAAGCCCCACCTTATTTGGTACTATCCCCACCTATTTAGTACCTCCAGGTACTTTCAGTTGGGTACCTCCTATTTTTCCACCGTCCGATCTCTCCTAATTGATGGCCCATACTTTTTCCAACCATTGTAAAATTTCTCTATTTTCATACATACCTATTTATGCTATAAATTTCTTTGTAATTTTCTCTAGAATTTTGGTCAAACTTGACATGCTCTGACTCTCTAAGAAAGTTGAAATAACTTATAATTTGGAATGGAGGAAGAACTTCTCTTCAGTCAATTTCTGATGTTGGAGAAAACCTAACGCTCACTGTAGTTTAGTTTGAATCCATAATATACTAGACGCCATCCATATTCTGGTTTAAGGATGAAAACGGTCGGAAATGGTCGAAAACGATATTATAATATAGAAAAACGAAAGTGATCGGTTTATAATATTTCTACATTTAGCAATTAAAGAGTACAAAAAAAATAATTAAAAATAGTTGTGAAACCAATTAAAACTGACAATTTTTTATGTTAGAAAACAGTATCATAATATAGAAAACGAGAGCGGTCAGTTCGGAATATCTTTGTTCCGTTTTCATCCTTATTCTGGTTCATACTTGCCCGTGCTATAATCTGTGTCAGTCAAATTTTCTTTAAAAGCATAGTCAAATAAATAGAGAACCCAACTAATATTCTTTGAGTATTTTTTTTGAAACAGAGAGTAATTAAGTGCAACCCTGATGGAAATAGAATTAGCTGACATAAAGGCTGCTACAAAGGATTTCTCTCATGACCAAATACTTGGAACCGGCGGGTACGGAGAGGTTTACAAGGTGTGCCATAACTTTTGGAATTCTGCAAATGAAAAAAAAAACCAATCCTAACAAGAACATATCATATAAATTCTTCTTCGCTGTATATATGTTTAACAGGGTGAGTACAATGGGGAACTGATTGCCGTGAAGAAATTTTATAATATTCCAGAACTCAATGACGAACAGTTTAAGAATGAATTCCGAAACCTCAGCAAGGTTCAGCATCGAAATATTGTACGCTTAGTTGGCTATTGCTACGAGACAAGACACGAACAAGTTCAATACAACGGAGCCATCGAATTTTCTAAACGGGTATATAGAATTCTCTGCTTCGAATATCTGCAGGGTGGAAGCCTTGATAATCATCTTTCTGGTATGACGAAACTTCAATTATGGTGATGATATTTATCATACGACAAAATTAAGAAATAGTTTCTTCAAATCCACATTTAAGGAACGATATTTGTTCTTACGCAGATGAATCTCATGGACTTGACTGGTGCACACGTTACCAAATAATAAAGGGCATCTGTGACGGTTTAAATTATTTGCACAAGGGATGTGAAGAACCCATTTTGCACCTGGATATAAAGCCTGCCAATATATTGCTAGATGACTGCATGGTGCCAAAAATTGCAGATTTTGGGTTGTCAAGGTTGTTCCTGTGGAAGCAGACGCACATAACAGAAAAGGCTATAGGAACAGAGTAATACTGCCTCGTTTAGACTATATATAATTTTTTGCACTGGCATCAATTATTTGGCTGGATTACACTGAATGTCCTTTGAATATTTACTATTTTCTGCAGAAAGTACATGCCACCAGAGTTCATAACGAAGAAAAAGATCTCATTTAAGAATGATGTATTCAGTTTAGGTGTTTTAATTTTTGATATAATGACAGGACCTAGTGGTTACTCCAACTTTTGTGAAATGTCCCCGCATAAATTTCACGACATTGTAAGGAAAATACTGTCTACAAGAATATGATTTGTACAATTTTTTACTTGAAGAGATGTATTTGATGAAATACTTTATGCAGCTTACTTTTGTGTATTACTAACAAAATATTTCAATCCTTGTATTTCCATTTTGCAGGTACTTAGAAATTGGAAGGACAGGATACAAGCAACGGAAAACAATGCAACATCAGAAGTATATTTCCACCAAGTGAAGACTTGCATTCAAGTGGCAATGAACTGTGTGGAGGGTGATAGAAACAGAAGACCGACTATAGCTGATATCATTGAAACAGTGAATAGGACTCAAACTGAAATTCACTGTTTTTCATCACTCTTGGAGCAGGTAAGATAAATTATTTTTCACTTTTATATCACCCGCATGTGGAAATACATTTTGTTATGTGGTAGCATAACATCGACCGCTGTGCCTTCGAACTGAAGTTCTAGGGGTGACAGCTTTATGAAAACTGCTTCTGAAATGATTTTTAAAATTTTGAAAGTTTGTGGCCTTTTGTATGGCCTACCACCGGTAGGGGCTGGTTGTGCACAGACCCATGGCTGACGCTTTGATGGAAACAACAACCATACTCTAGGTAGCTGCATCTCATTGGGAAGCTTGGATTTCATCGGAATGCGACAGGGCTGTTGCATGTAATCTTGTTAAGTATCCGCATTTCGTGCATTAGTTGCATGTTTGCTTACACGTAGATTCACGGGTGGAATAGAGATATGCATGGTTCACACCGTGACCGCTTTTTCATGTGGCATCTTCTCGCCATGACGCGCGGATGACCAAGAAAAGAATAGCATACCGTGCAGCGTGGGCGTCATGGCAGGGATGTAGGGGTCCAAGCCCATGTATGCATGTTTCATATATCAGCAAGAAAAGCAGAAAGTTGTGGTAGTTGTGCGTCTTCTTCCACCTCTCGTGTGCGTGTGTGCGTCCGTGTGTCCATGGTGATTGTGTTCCCTTGAGTTCACCGGCGACGTTTGTGACCGCGGTGGCCACCACCCATCTCCATCAGCTGGTATCAAAGCTGGTGAGGAGGCATCCAGGGGCAGAGAACAATCGTGGAGGACACTGGGTGATCTCATCCACCTTTCCCGAAGTGGCGGCGGCGTGAGGTAGCGAGGAAGATGGGCGATACGTTGACTAGTGCTGGCATTCACGAAGGCGCCAAGGAGAGCACCCTGATGTGGCCAATGCTCTACTGCACCAACTATTTGGAGTGAGCCATGTTGATACATATCAACTATGAGGCCATGGAGGTGTGCAGACCATTGATTCGGGAACGGCGGTGAAGTGCTCCATGGATCGCCAAGCCATTGGAGCTCTTATGCACGTCGTGCCCAAGGAGATGTGGACAACACTGGGAATGAAGAAGACTATGAAGGTGGTGTGGGAGACGGTGAAGACCATGAGACTTGGAGCCGATCATGTCAAGGAGGTCAATGCGTAGAAGCTTCACAAAGAATTTGAGAACATTGGGTTCAAGGAGGTGGGAGAGCGTCGAGGACTTCGGCATGAGGATCACCACTCTCATCGCCAATCTCAAGTCTCTCGGTGAAATAGTGGACGGTTCCCGCGTTGTGAAGGAATTCCTTCACATTGTGCCATCCTGATTCAACCAAATAGTTGTCTCGATCGAGATGTTCGTTGACATGAAGGAACCAAAGATTGAGGAGTGGGATGGCTGCGCACGGCGGAGGATCGCTTTGACGACAAGGTTGACCAGATCATGGACAAGGTTCGGAGGCTAATGCTCATGGAGAACTGGCTCAAGAAGCACAAGCATCGCTTCTCCAATTTTACCAAGGAGGGGAGCGGTGGCGGAGGTGACCACAGAAAAGTGAAGGTGTTGCATCATTCTGATGGCGGCAGCTCCAGTAGCACCGGCAACATGAAACTCACATCGGAGGGCACACCCTGTCGAAAAGGCCAATGCTAGAACAGTGGCATTTATGGGCATTGGGCATATGATTGTAAATGTCCAAAGAAGCAGAAGGAGGAGAAGCGTGTGGGCATTGGGCATTGGGCATAATTAAGTTTTTTTTTTTTGCGACACTCATAACGCATGCACACCCATACCTTTTTTTTGCGACTCACGCACACCCATGCCTATGAATGCACGCACGCAAACCCTACCGCTATAAACATCTTCAAAGAGTGAGCTGGCAAATCCTTGAGATTGATGAAGTTACCAAAGTCGTCTCGCTGGATGGGAACGTAGCCTACCACTGAAAATACAACGCCGGAAATTCACCCAGGACCTGAGGTGTTAATGAGACTCTTGTACTCACTAGGCTACATGCCCTTTCACGTCATTGTATTAAGTGATACTTATGTGGTTACGAGTAATTGCAAAACCAATTTGAAACTTGATCTTTGTCCATTAACTGTTTTCCAACGATTTCAAAACTGCAGATAAGTCCTTGCGTCGAAAATGAGCTTCTTAGCATCAAGCCACACCCACTGCAGTTCTCGACGAAGCATAAATCGATGTTCTTTAGCTCGCTGCAGCTAATAAACAAAACAGATGACTACGTGGCCTTCAGACTGAAAAACAAGAATCCAGTGGAGTACTTCTTAGGCCCGCTTTGTGGTGCTGTGCCTCCAAGGTCCAGGTATACACTTGCTGTGACAATGACAAAACAAATGAAGCTACTACTATATAGAGGCAAACTGTTCACGCTTGAGAGCAGCATAGCAGACAATGCTGAACTACTGCACATCCCAGCATCTGAAGCTATACACTATTATAACGATTTTTTCACGGTATTCACCACTGAGACAGGACGTGAAGTGCATAAGGTCAAATTGACAGCTGTTTACGGGCAAACCAATGTGAGTTCGGTTTTTTTTTTTTGACTTATAATAGCTGCAGATGTGCATATTCGAAACACGATCTATAATTACTGTGCCCATGCTTTGAAGTTTCAACAAAGAGTCACTCCCATGCTTCAACCTCTAGTCAAGCTCGACACATGACTAATAATATATATAAGCGTGACTTATTTTTGGGAAAATTCTTCTAATATCTAAAAAGTAATATGCATTATATATTACCCTTGTCAATCATTAAGTTAGGTGTTTTACATTTTTACTGACATCCAGTTTTTTTTCTCTTGGTTGCATTCACTCGTCAACTTTGGCATTGTATAACCACGATAACGTCTTGTACACTGGCGTCGTAACACCAAGCCTGAAATCACGGTAGGTGATTTCCACTGTTTTCATGATTATATTCATGGTATATAGAATTATATAATTGTAAGAAATATTACTGTTCTGATGTATTGTATCAGATTATACCATGGGAAAATCCTCATGACATCATTGCTTTCATAGATGTGCATCCAACAGAACCGTGGTGAGAAAGCAGATTTCTTTCGGTGTTATAATAACTAAAATTCATCCTTTTTTTGTTTGATTCACGTAATGAAACCTGCTACTTTAGTATTACCTACTGTGTTGTGTTTGTAGGTTAAAATGTATGTGTCAATTATTTGCTGAGTACTTATAATAGATCAACACTTGTGTAACACAGGATTGTGACGGGTCATGGAAATAGCCCTGTTCTAATCTTGAACTGTCATACGAAGGCAAGTTGTAATTTTTAGTTGATCGCACAAAAAAGTTACAATTTTTAGTTATTATATGTGGTTAACATTGACGTAAGTGTTCATGCCCATCTATGTGCACCACCTATCATCCTAGACCCTCAGCTTTCCATGCCTAGTCACTTTTCGTAGCCAGGAACTTCCATCGATCGCCAATAAGTTATCATGTTCAACAAGGAGTTGCATAGAACATTACACTAGTAGCATCAATAGTCTAAAACTTAGTACTCACTTGGTATTTAAACATATGATATTTAGATAATTAGATAGAACACTAAATATTTCATTTTTGAACTAGATCCTATTCTAAATGTCATATAGTTTTGAAAACGATTGAGTATTTATCAAAATTAGGGTTAATAGTATATATGAACATCCAGCTTAATTTCAACCACACTAGTTTATGTCAAGGCACACAAAATAATCCTGGAAAACGAAATCGCAAAGGGCACTTGTATCCAACTCAACCTACATGAGTTGCAGTGGATTCGGGTGGAAATTAAACTAAGTTTCACAACAATCTACCTCAACACATATGGATTGAAATTGATACATATGCATCGAAACAAGGCCTAAGCGGTGCTCCGCTTTAGAAAGAAATGACAGATATCTTGCAACACCTTTCCTATATCTGAGCAGAGAAGAACACATTGCGGTGGTGTCCGGGGCTCAAAGACACGGTCACGATGGGGCCAGGGCTCGAAGTCATGGTCGCGGTGGTGGTGAGGCCTCATCCTCTCTCCCTCACGTCTCTCACTTTCTCAAGGAGCGAGATCGAGCGGCAATGTTTCCCAGAAGCCAGGTGGCGGTGGGGGCTCACGCTTGGAGGTCGGGTCACGCGTGGCAATAGGGTGGAGATGCGGTAGTGGCGGATTGAGATTCGCCGAGGACGGGTGCAGCGGCGATAGTGCAGGATGCGGTAGCAGAGGCGACATTGGTGGGCTTGTGCTCCTAGTGGGCTTTTTTTTTTTGTGATTCGTTTCTGGAGATGGGCATTGTACCCACCTCCAGAAGCTTTGATTAACAACGACTCTAGCTCGGAGGTGGGCATGCTGTCGTCTCTGGAAAGTGATTTTGACCACCTCTGTAAAGCTATTTTGTATTAGTGATATAGAAATTTGCGATAGATTAGTGCAGAACAACCGAATGTTCAGAAATGCTATTTTAAGAGGAGGCTAGACTTTTCAGTCTCCTCTTGAAATGAATGCATTTCAATAGATGGCTCAAAATAGATTTCAAGAGGCAGTGGGCAATTTGGTCAGCCTCTAAAATAGATGCAACACCTTAAAATTTAGAACATTTCTAAATCAAGTCCGATAAGGACAAACTTTATATAAAAGTTATAGTACCCGAAGAGGTCTATAATTTTGTAGTTGGACACTTTTTCATTCATGCTCATTTAAGGCCCAAAACTTTTGTTATAAATTTTCATAATCTGAAATTCAAAGAAATTTTCAAATGACCTCGGATTGAGGATCTAAACAGAGTTGTAAAATTAGAAGGGATCTTCAACTTTCTAGTTGACTACATTTTCATTTTAAATAACTTACTGCCTAGAAATTTTGTTTAAATTTTATACTTTGATATTCATTTTTTTTAATTTGTCAAAATGCCTTGGATTGAGAAATAACCTAAATCAAAATTGTAGTACTTTAAGATATATACTCTACTTGATGTCATTTTCACTTGAAGTCATTTGAAGCTAAGAAATTCTGTTTTAATTTAATAATTTTAATATTCATTTTTTTAATTTTCCGAATGACCTAAACAAAAGTTATAATACTCGAAGAGAGTCTAAAACTTTTTAATTCAAACTTTTTTCATCTGAGTTCATTTTTGGTACCTCCATTCCATGTTCCCACCATGGGCCAACATATATGCACATGTGCAGCAAGGGTAACACCCAGTGTACCAAATCTTCTTACATAAGACGAGCCAGAAAATGCATCACATCTTTCTTACACGCTTATACTCACCTTTTTTTTGTGAACAGCTTATACTCACCATTGTATGAGAATGTTAACCTGGAGGTACTATATTTAGAACAACAATAATTATAAGTTAAACCTAAACCTATTTTAACAACCATGATTGGACTAGTTCAACAAGAACAAAATATACTTGAGCTGTAACAGGCTGAAACCGAAACTCTAATGTGCCATGCCATGCATGATGATATTATATTACAACTATTCAACAAATGGTAAGTCACAATGAAATAATACCACCGAAAAGTTAATTAAGTGCGTTAGTATTGAATTTCTTTGGGAAGCAACCAGTAGAAGCACTTCTTGAACTGGATCGAGGGATTCATTTGGAATAAATGGAAAATAATCAAAGTTTTATTTGCTTACAACCAGTATAAAATTGCCTTTTCTTGTGTTTGGTCTGATTAAGGTATACCGTATGTGCAGGAGATTGTTTGCTCGTTTGATGTCAGAAAGGAATCAAAAGGTATGCTTTCTATTACACAGCTATGAAAGGTTCTTTATTCATGGACAGGCATGCTAATATATTAATTAATCCAAATGCAGTTCAGACAGCAAAATTTATTGCACAAAAGGAATGCGTTGCAGTCGGATGTTACTTAGGCTACATAAGGGTGTACAATTACAGGACAATGAAGGAAGTCATGAAGTTTAAAGCGCATTACGCTGCTGTCACTTCATTGGACATCCATTCAATTAATCCTTATCTGCTTTCATCGTCATCTGATGGCATGATTAAGTTGTGGGACTATGAGCACAACTGGAGTTGCCACACGACATTTCAACTCAAAGGCCAAGTACGCCAAGTCAAATTTTCCAACGAGAACAGTTTTGTTACTCTTTCTTCCAACGCTACTGGTGACCTGGTACAGTAAAGATTTGTACTTCATCCTGTTAGTTTTGGAAAATAAAACTATAGGCATATATAGTAATATTACAACAAGAATCCTAATAATTTATTTTAATAAGCGACATGCTAAGAAAAAAGGTAATCCTAACTTTTTAGCAAAGTCAGAAACATTTGGTAACAAGTTCAATAGTAGCAAATGGATAAATTATGTTTTATAAAATGTTAGCACCTTGATTATATCATGAAAAAACATAAAAGTAACTAAAAATTTCCATTTAAAATATTCACTTCTATTGTTATTGGTATGACGGATGTTGTAAGCAACCTCTTAATTAATTTTGCATGTAAACCACGGTCATCTCCAAATATTAAAATGAACTAAAAGATTTACTCAAATCTATAACTATATTATTACCATTTTCACATATGTAAAAAATTCTGGCATAGAGAAAAACTAAACAACCATAAATTACACATATATATGTTTCTAAACTACCCACTTAATTAGTCATTATTTATATTTTAAAACCAACTCCATGTAAGCGCACTTGTTGTGTTCCACCATGCGTACCATGAATACTTGTAAGCACACTTGAAGTGTATATTTGTATAGTCTGACTGGTATGAAAAGGGCTCATTAAATTAATATCATACTTATGACATTGACCATTTATTTTAAATGAGTTCCTTTAATGAGTGGCAAACTCATGATGCTACCCATTTCTTTTACATTACATGAATATTTTACGATATAAATTATGTAAGATATCACATTGTATAAAGTCTATACATTTTGACACAAACATTATTCCATATCTGCATTGATTGTTTAAGTCCAAGGACTTTACTTTTTTCATGGAAAAATATTACTATAGATATAATTCATTAGTAGAGGAAATTAAAGATCCTGAGAACTATGATTCAAGTTGATGCCATTATAGAGGACCTAAGATTATTACTTTTTGGTAAAATACAAAAGTACAGTTAGGAATAAAAGGTACAATAAGCATTAGAACTTTACCTTCACTTGTCAATAAAGAATTATAGAATTTTCTAAGATCAAAATTTAAAATCCAAAACAAAATTGATGATGATAAACTCATCGACTGCAACAAACATATAAAATAAGTTAAGATAAGATTTTAACTAAACATATATTAATAAACTCATGGACTGCAACAAACATATAAAACAATTTAACTTAAGATTTAAACTAAACATATATTAAATACATATGCGGTACCATGCCTACAGGGTATTATGAATAATTGTGCATGGATAAGAAATAGAGTACTACCTCTGTCCTAGAATATGAGGGATTCTGAGTTTGTCCTTTATTATTAGTCAAACTATTTTAAGTTTGTCCAAGTTCGTAGAGAACTTTATACATTATGAGATATACTATGAAATGTGATACTCGTGGTATCTGATATGTGATTTTTTTATTGTAAACCTAAAATAAAAAGTACAGGCCAGAGTCGAAGTTTGGGACATCAATTCACCCAGTTCTGCAACCTCAACATTGTTGAACAATCGTGGGTTGATTACTTGTTTCAATAACATCACTAGAGGTGGTCATGTATACCTCATCACTGGCTATAAAGATGGCTATATCAGGGTACGGCATATTCAATAATTAAGTGTCCTAGTTTCGATGGTATGATGAAATATTAGGTCAATCTCAATGGAAGTTTTATGAAGTTTTATGGGCATTAAATATACTGACATAGCACTGTATTGATGAAGAGAGAGATGATGAAAGTTTCATAGGAGTAGAGATAGTTTCATAGGGATAAAACTCTTCTGCATTGTTTCTAAAATATGAGTGTGTTGAAAACTGAGACATGAAATCTCTATTGAGACTGGCCTTAGTGTAACCCATGTCTATTTGTTAACTCAGATCTGGAACCAAGAGAGCAGCATTTGTGTGCAGACACTCAAAAGACACTTCTACGATGTTACTGCTGCGTGCGCCCATCCCGATTTACCAATACTAGTCACAGGTTCACATGATGGAACAGTTTGTCTTTGGAACTCGGAAACTTCCAGGTATTTTCGAATACGCCTCAACAGTTATGCATATTCATGTTTGGTTGTTCAGTTTTATGTTTTTTTCTAATTAATACTAAGTCTATTTCCGTATAGTATGGGGGAACCATTAGATGACACCAGTTTTAAGCACTGAACATGTCTTTTAGTACGGGGCAAATCATATGATACTGTTTGATAGCAATCATTATTATATAAAAAATATGGTGGTGTTCATACAAAGATCGGTCACACACCACAAGGAGTCCAAACGCTCAGATCACAAACAGATCGAGGCAGCGTAATTCAGCCAAAACCGGCCTAGTTGGTTTTGCTGGGATCTGGCAAGTAATGCTCGAGAACAGTAAAGTATTATGCTTACATGGTGGAGAGTGGCATGGTTTACAGGCAAACCAATAATGAGTAATTATCATGCTTACGTGACGAAGAACAACTAGTTTTCAGGCGAACAAAAAAGGGAGCCATAGAAGCCCTAGCTCGAGAGGGACCCAATCATGGCAAGGACGATGACAAGTTGTCCTAGGTTGGCCAACAAGCCTAGGACACCACTCTTGGTCATCTAATCAAGCGATTAACAGAAAACATGGGGGATGGGAAAGATTAGTGCAAAGGAGAGATAGAATGTAGATTGATTTTTGTTCGATTGCTTGGATACCTAAATCGGCCATCATCCTCTTATATTAATGAGGAGGGGGTGTTCTCCCACGAGGAGCAAAATCCCTTGCAAAACACATTGAAGTCCAACTCAATTCCATTTGAAATCCAACACATTTTGAGCTGGGCTGTCAAAACCTGCTTAATCCGTTTCCAAAGTTGGCTTTACCAGTTTCTGCGGGGTAAGAATTTTTTCAAGAGCATAATATCTTCATCGAATTCTAATTTGGACGTTCTATATATGGTTCTTTATCATCTTAATTAAAGAGGGGAACACATTGTTGAAGTCAATTCTTCAACTTGAGGAAGTTTACAAAACCAGCTTGGCTAGTTGTAAGGTCCAAATGGCTAGAGGGGGGTGAATAGCCTATTTAAAAATCTACAAGCTTCACTAAACAACCACGTTAGTATAAAAGATGGCTAAGCTAATTTTAGCACTAGCTCAACTATACTATGCAAGCCACCTATACAATTCTAGTAAAGCGAGGCTATGATCTCTAAAACACACCAACAAGACTAAGTCACTAAGCTACTTACTCCTATGTGATAAAAGCTACACTAAGCAAACTACACTAGGATTAGTACAAGAAAGTAAAGAGAAAGTGACTTGATTCTTATACCAACGATGTAGAGAAGTAATGCACTCGAATAATCAATCACAATGATCAACCACAAGAGAAATCCTCGGCAAAGAGATGACATAAGATTTTTACTGAGGTTCACTTGCTTTCCGACAAGCTACTCGTTGTGGCGATGCACCCACTTGTCAGTTCGCGAGCTAATCGACTATCAAGAGTCGAGTCCTCGGCGGGCGCCGCACAACCGCACATAAGATGGGGATCCTCCAAGCCACGAGCTCCACTAGAGTATCCAATTTGTGAACTCCTGCGAGGAAGGATCAAGAACCCCTTACAACACTTGGTGAGGGCTCCAACAATCTTCAATTGTGAGCTCAATCACCTCCGCTGCTCCAAGCCGTCTACCGTGTCGGGAAACACAGAAGAGTAACAAGAAATCCGCAGCAACTCGAAGATCAAGTGCCTCTAGAATGCAACACTCAAGCAATGCACTTGAATCTCACTCAAGATGTGCAACTACGCAAAGAGATGAGTGGAGGGGTTGCTCTCTAGCTCAAAGGATGTCTCTAGGTCTCAAAATGTGCAAGAGTTGCCCTCAAACCCTGGCCAACTTCTATTTATAGCGAAGGGGTACGCAGCTAGCCGTTACCGGACGACACAGTTCAAAACGTGCTGACCGGACGCTCCGATCAGGGTGACCAGACGCGTCCGGTCACTACAGGACAAGTGTGAAAAAGTGCGTGTCAGAAGTTACCGTTGCCGTGACCGGACACGCTCTAGCATTTGACCGGACGCGCTGCACTTGGCGTCCGGTCAGAGTCCAGTAAGCTCCCACACCGACCGGACACGTCCGATTGCACGTGACCGGACGCGTCGCGCGTCCGGTCGGCTCTACGACCAACTCTGCCCCTCTGGGTGCCTGACCGGATGCTCCGGTTCCGTGAGGGACCGGACGAGCCGGTGAAAGTCCCTAGTTTGGTTTTGGCTAATTGATGAAACCTAGGACTAACCTTTGTATCTAAGTGGATGATTTAGATAAAGGTGGTCACTGAATATGAGACATGACATTGACTTACGTGACCAAGATGGTGAAGACCAAGATGAGGCTTGGCTCGATGGACCGGTTGTGAAGGTGAAGGGCAAGTCAAGGCTTTGAAGCGAAGGACCATGCGATGGTGAAGCTTGAGCAAGACTTGGTGCCGACGGACCGATGCAATGGTGAAGAGCAAGTGAAGTCAAGGTCGATGGATCGAGACGGTCATGTGATGATATGAAGTGGATCATATCATTTGGACAAACAAAATGGGCTCAAGGCAAAGGTATAACCATAGGGCCATTTTATTTTACACTCAAGACACCATAGAGGGTGTGAGTGATTTAGGATCGATAGCCGAACTATTAAGAGGGGAAGTCTTATCGGTTATTCGACGCATGGGTGCCACTAGGTGAATTCATGAAGTGCATTGCATGTAGGGCCTAGTGAGCTAACTGGAAAACCTTTGAAAATGATTGAGAAAAAGCTAACACACAAGCACATGGAGATGTACACTTGATGGTGTTGGCACATTTGCAAAGATGGCATTGGTCGCGCTGTGGTTTGCGGGTAGAGAGGGGTTTGGGTTTCAGGCGACTTCGGGGAAATGAAATGCCTATTTTCCACTACGCCGGAAGTCAAAAAAGTAACGAAGGCGAATGGAGGTCAGCAGCGTAATCGGACGCTGGACCGGACGCGGTCACGGTTTGACCAGACGCGTCCGGTCAGTACAGCGCAGCAGTCAGGCGCGCGGGCTAGGGTTTGCAAACGGCGCGTCCGGTCACTCGCGAGACTGGAGTGTCCGGTCGGGCACCCAGAGGAACAGTGCATGGCGAAGGGCTGAGCAGACACGCGGCGCGTCTGGTCACACGTGATCGGACACGTCCGGTCGCGAAGGGAGCTTACTCGACTCCAACCGGACGCTGGCACTGTCGCGTCCGGTCGTTGCGTGGAGCGCGTCCGGTCGTTGCGTCACGGGTGCGCGGCACTGTGCGTTCGGCGCGTCCGATCGTTTGAGCGGCGTATTTGGTCGTCACGTTTGACCGTTGGCGCGCAGTGACCGTTGGAGGATCTAGCAGTCACAGTTGAAATTTGAGGGACACGTGGACGGCGCAGGGCGATCGGACGCGGTGAAGCGCGTCCGGTTAGTTTCAACCGGCGCGTCCGGTCGCTCGCAAAAAACGCTTAGTGGAATAGCAACGGCTCTATTTATATGGGATATTTATAAATACTCGTTGGCCGGCCCTTGGGGAGGTGGCTTGGCATTTCTAACACTCTTGTGCATCCTTTGAGCTAAAGCTTCTCCTCCCACTCATCTCTCTTGCTTGATTGCAAATCAAAAGTGAGATTGAGTGATCCCAAAGTGCATTGCATAGCTTGAGGGCATCTAGTGGCACTTGTGGGTGGTTTAGCCGGTGGATTTCTTGTTACTCTTAGAGAGTACCGCTCCTACCCGGCTTGGAGATTGTTGGAGGCGTTGGCAAGAGAAGGTGATTGTTCTTAGCCACCTCCGGTTGATTGTGAGAGGTTCTTGTGCTTTCCTCGGCGGGACGCCAAAAGCAACTCTAGTGGAATACGCGTGTTATTGAGTTACCTCACTTGAGAGTGGTGTCCTGCGGTGCCTTGCGGGGCGTGCCTTGAGGGGGCAAGTGACTTGAGGGTCACACCGGGAAACCATCTAAGTGTTGGTCGACACAACCGGTGACGTAGCTTGTCGGTGCACAAGTGAACACCGGGTGAACAAAAATATTGTATCTCTTGTCTCCCGGTGATTGGTCTTCACATTGTGTTGTTGTCAATATTGATTGATTGTATATCATCTTGGTGATTGGCAACATCTTCACTCCACCGTCGGTATAAGAATCACAATTCTCTCTCTTGCACTTACTTTTACTAGATTATCTTGTGTAGCTCTAGTGGTAGCCTTGCTAGTAGTGTTGTTAGCTTGCTCTCTAGTGTAAAAGTAGTGACATAGCTCTTGTGTGAACTAGAGATCATAATCTACTAGACTTGTGGATAGGAGGCTTGCATCACAACCCTTGGCTAAGCAAAACTCGCTTTACGCCGTTTATTATTCTAACAAGTTTGCTTAGTGGTATTTGTAGAATTTTTATAGGCTATTCACCCCCCTCTAGCCATCTAGGACCTTACAGTCGGTTGCAAACCCTAGCACCCGCACGCCTGACTGCTGTGAGAGCTGACCGGACGCGTCCGGTCAAACCGTGACCGCGTCCGGTGCAGCGTCCGGTCACCATAGTGACCGCCGTTCGCCACCATTTCTTTTTTGACTTCCAGCGCAGTAGAAAATAGGCGTTTCACTTCCCCAAAAAGCGCCGAATCCCGCCTCGCAAGCTCGGCGGGAGGGAGAGAGGAACCCAAACCCCTCTCTACCACTTAAACTACACCGCCTTCGCAAATGTGCTAACACCACCAAGTGTACACCACCATGTGCATGTGTGTTAGCATTTCACAAACATTTTTCAAGGCGTTATGTTAGCTCTCAACTAGATCCTAATGCATATGCTCAAGACATTGATCTAGTGGCACTTGATTTCCGAGCTAACTGTGATTGCCTCTCTTGATAGTCGGCTATGTATCCTAAATCCGGTCAATCACTTCTCTACTCATCTTAGACCGGCAAAAGGAAACCCTATGGTTATACCTTTGCCTTGCGCTCTTCGATCCTTCTCCTCCACTTGATCATCATGTCCATCATTTAATGTGCATCTCCACCATGATCATCATTTCATGTCCATGCACCATTTCTTTGTGATCTTGTGGCCACCACTCCTTGCCACATACACCTTTCTCACATGTGTTGCTTGTGCCTAACTCAAGACACTTAACACATGGCATTAGCAACTTGGTGTCATTAATTACCAAAACCAAACTTGGGCTTTCACCAATTTATAGCGAACCTATCGAGTGATTTTCCCAAAGCTGTATTTTCTCATCTAGACTCCAGACTAGATCTATAGCTACAGCAACCAGAGTAGCTTAGGAGGCGGCTACTGGAGTTGTGGTACCACAGGAGTTATGGTTGCACAACAACATCAGGAGGAGAATAGTCGTGTGCAGGAGAGGACAGGAGGGAGTGAACCAAATCAAACTGTTACAGGGGTGGGCATGTCTGTAATCAGGAGCATGATGGACCTTCGTCCATGAAGAGGTATGAAACCAGTGTTTTTAAAGCATCCCATGGCCTCCTAGATCTATATATGTTTTCTGTAGATATATAGAGTGGAACTCTTTGAGCTCACCCAAACAGGCCCTATATATGACTCTAGTTTGTATAAGAAATAGTTGTTTAGCTACAACAAGACGAAATTGTGACTAGTACGTGAACTATTTCTAGAGGCTGACATTTTCTATTAACAGAACTATTTCTAGAAGCTGACATTTTCTAATAGCAGAGGTGGGCATCCCGACCACCTCTGGTTAAGACCACCTCACGTTAAGATACCAGCCTCTGTTAATGGTTTCCATTAAAAAATGTTTCTTAAGATTCAAACACTAGTGCAGCACTACACATTCATTGGTGAGTACATATAATATGGGCCCCGTTTAGTTCCCAAAAACACCCAAAAATTTTTGCACAGTACATCGAATATTTGGACGCATGCATGAAGCATTAAATGTAAGTAAAAAAATAACTAATTGCACAATTTATCTGTAAATGTCGAAACAAATCTTTTGAGCCTAGTTAGTCCATAGTTGGACAAATTTTGTCAAATAACAATGAAATTACTACAGAAATTTTTTCCCAAAAATTTTGGGATCTAAACAAGGCCATGATGTGTTTTTTAGAAATATTTTGTAATCTTGTATTGAATATTTTGGTAAATAAATGATCTCAAATGAATAATGTTTGAGTTACAAAGTTTTAAACAATGCCAAGCTCTGTTTTACGACATGTCTCCATCCAAAATTGTTTGAAAATTTTAATTATCAAAATATGAGAACTTAAAATAAATATTTTAGACTCTAAATAACTACACATGACAAAATTATTCATAGCAAACTCGTAGAATGGGGGTTGGCCAATAGGTATTAACCATGTTAACATTCAAGTTCATTTTGGAAATTTTAAATTCTAAATCACAAAATATGAGAACTTGAAACATATTTTTGGGATTGCAAATAACTTCCAATCAGAAACTTTTCAACCACAAAGTTATAGATTATTTTGAGAACTACAACTTTGGTATAGGCCATGTCAATATCCTAGGTTGTTTAGAAATTTTAAATCTCAAGATCTATGGACTTAAAATAAAATTTTGAGACTCTGCATAGTTTCAAATAAAAAATTATCAATTATGAATTTGTACATCTCGTCAAGCTCTACAATTTTGGTATAAAGTTTGTCTTCATCTAACTTAATGTGGAAAGTTTATGAATTATTTTTTGATGGAACTAATTCTAGAGGCTGGCCACTTAAGAGTGCCGCCTCTATTAATTGATTTTTAGATAGTAATAATCGTCCACCTCTGGTAGTAGCTATCTTAAGTGACAGGTACCTTAAAAATCTGCCTCTGTTAATTGACCAAGGCCTTATTTAGTTCGTGGGTGAAAAGTTTTTAGGTGTCACATCGGATGTTTTATGAGATATCGGAATAGGTGTTCGGATACTAATAAAAAAACTAATTACATAACTCGCCTGGAAACCATGAGATGAATTTATTAAGCCTAATTAATCCGTCATTAGCACATGTGTTACTATAACAATTATGGCTAATGACAGGCTAATTAGGCTTAAAAGATTCGTCTCGCGGTTTCCATGCAAGTAATTAGTTTTTTTATCTATATTTAATGCTCCGTGCATGTGTCCAAATATTCAATGTGACAGGGTAAAAAGTTTTTGGGTGGAAACTAAACAGGGCCTAACAAAGTTGGTCATCCTGAGACGACCGCTTGTGTAAATAGTCAATTAATAGAAGCTGTCTTTTTAAAATAGCCTCCACTGTAAATATGATTAACAGATATGGGTTTTTTTAGACCCTTAAGATCATTTATAGAGACAGCCCATAAAATTGCGCACCTCTATTAATGGGAAAACAGCCCCTAAAAATGCCTACTTTTATTAATCAGAGGGATTGTCTTCCGTAATCGTTTTAAAGAAACTGCACGACACATTTGTGGCGCTACAATTGGAACAGCCCATTTCAGTGGGGTTTCATTAGAGTTTAATGAGAATTTAATAAGCTAACAACTTACCAAATCTGTTGATTATACAATATTAATAAAGTAAAAGATGATCAAAATTTTATGAGAGTGAAATGAGTTTTATGGCGATAAAACATTGCACACTACTTCTAACAGATGCGAGGAACCTTGAAAACTATGGTACAGATGTGCACTGAGACTTGCCTAATAATGGACTTCACACTCGTACAGGCTATACGGCGTATTGAACTGTGGGCTTGGTGTGGTTGAAGGTATATTATGTTTGAAGGGATCAAAAAGGTACGTCGCAATCAAATGGATACACTCAATAAACTTAATGTTTAGTTGCTGAGAATATTTATTTCCATCGAGAGTTGATTCATGCAACTGCAATTAAAGACAAAGTGAACTGCAATTCTATTGTTTGAGTAATAAAATACTTATGTTCTGCTCCTAGAACTAACCCCAAACGCTCCTACGGCTGTTCACTTTACAAATACAGTACATGTCCCACAGTCCACGCCAAAAACTATAGTAGATTGACAAAGGAGCGTTTACTTTTCTCCAATTATTAACCTATGTAATAAGAGCATTTAATAACGATTCTGATAAAATTATTTTAGTATTGTGATTGCACATCCAGGTGGATTAGCAATGGCTGAAATTTATCTCGAAGAACTTGATGGAAGAGCATTAACAGATAATGTACAAGACCACTAATGATACTGTTAGACAAGTTGCAATAAAAAATGTACTTAATGCTCCTGTTTTTTTTTTCGTAATTACACCCAAGGTGTCAAACTTAGTTAAAAATTTGATTGGATGAACACAAGTCAGAAGACCTTCTGAGAAAGGTGGAGGGGAGGGACTGAATATCAAAAGATCTACTGTTTGCCATACGACAGAATTTTGAAATTTTAATATTTCTATAACTGTTGTGGATGTTTGGTGCGGACTCTGTGTGCCGGGAACTATTGTGTGCATTCGCTGGCCTGGCCGTTCCTTGTTAGTGGCCAGTGGAGACTCGGGTGACGGCGGCTGGCTTCACAGACCAGTCATCACTACGTGCTTCTAACGATGCGAGGATCATGGCTGCTGCATCATGGGCTCACTTTACGACCAGACTCCACTGTAACACACCACCATCCCCTTTTATATTTTCAATATTTATTTGTCTATGAAAGGATCAAGATGTCCAAGAGAGAGGTGAATTAGGCTTTTCTAAAAATTAATTACAAGAATTAAATCCTATAAGCCGGAATTCACCCCTAGTGTCTACTTGTGTTCCTAGAGATTCTACCGGTAAAAGTTTTGTACCCTAAGTTCCAATCCTAGTCTAGTAAGGCAATTCTAGGAAAGTAAATCAAGCAATGAAAGTAAATACGAGAAAGTAAATGCTTGAAAGTAAGGACAAGGAACACGACAATGTTTTCCCGAGGTATCGGAGAGTCGCCACTCCCCACTAGTCCTCGTTGGAGCACTCGCGCAAGGGTGTAGCTCCCCCATGATCTGTGCAAGGATCAAGTGCTCTCTACGGGCTGATTCTTCGACACTCCGTCGGATGATCACCAAACTCCCAAGATAAGTTGGGTCATCCACAAGCTCCGCCGGATGATCACCAAACTCCCAATCACCACCAAGCCGTCTAGGTGATGGCTATCACCAAGAGTAACAAGCTATAACTCTCACTTGACCACAACGAGCCTAATGGGAAGATGAATGCACACTTGCTACTCTCTATTCACTAGTGAGGGACTCTCAAGCTTTGATTCTCAAATCACAATCTTCACTAGAGCTCTTGCACTCTCTTGCACTCCAAAGGTGTTTCTCAGATGAACAAATGAGCAAGAGACCTCTAAAAAAGGTGGTGGGGATGTATTTATACACCCCACAGTCAAATCCAACCGTTACCTGCGAACTCAGCAAAATACGAGGTGACCGGACGCGCCGGTCGAAGTGACCGGACGCGCCGGTCGCTCGTAATGGTCGAAAACCTGAAATTTCGGCTGAGTGACCAGACGCGCCGATCAGGGGTGACCGGACGCATCCGATCGTGCAAGGAGCTTACTGTACTCTGACCTGACGCGCGATCGCGTCTGATCAGTGATGACCGGACGCGTCCGGTCGTCAGAGTACCTTACTGGAACGTGACCGGACGCGCCGATCACACTCCAGTCGCGTCCGATTAGGTGATTTCCCTCAAGTGACACGTATCAGCCTGAACACCACGTCCGGTCCTCGCAGGGACCGCGTCCGGTCGTCAGAGTTGAGACACAGTAGCGGTTTAGAACTGACTGGACGCGTCCGGTCAAGTCAGACACCGCGTCCGGTCAAGGGAAAACGTCTCTAAACACTCCGAAACGCGATGCAATTTGAACCAAGTTGCTTCCAACTGAACTTTGAGCTATTCTAGAGCTTCCTAGTGCTAAGTTTGACAAGTGTGCATCACACCTAAACACAAGACTCACCTAGGTCAAGCTACTCGCTCATGCCCCCCTTTAAAGTACGGCTAAAAGAGAAAACGAAGATCCTAACGACTATTCCGAATGTAACTCAACACCTTGACATCCGGAACTAACCATCCTTAATTTTGACGTCAATCCTTTGAAAACCGAAACGATTTCCATCAAGGGGCATGAATACCATAGTGCCCAAAGCAGTTATCAACACCATGACCTAACTTACCAAAGTTTCTGCAAAACACACGTTAGTCATGGTAATAAAGCGTTGTCATCAATTGCCGAAACCAACTCTTGGGGCCTAGATGTTTTCAATCTCCCCCTTTTTGGTGATTGATGACAACACTAAGATTCAGAAGATAAGAGTTGAGGTTTTTGAACATGCTTGGTTCACATAAGCAAAAAGCAATAAGCACAAGGTGTTAGGAATTGTTTATGTGCCCCAAGCCAAAAGAGTGTACTCATAAGATAAAACATAGAGTGTTAGTACACATAAAGACATAGCTCAAAAGAAATCGGAGTAAGGCACGGAAGCACAACCTTATGAGCTATAACCAACCAAGTGACATGATTTAAAAAGGTGACTAGATAGACCACATAGACTCAAAGTATCTCACACGACCACATGTCACAAGATGCAAGTACTGGAATATAAACATGATGCATGAATGTAGCACACAAATAAAAGCGAAAACCCTATAACAAAACTCCCCCTGAATCTACTCTCTCTCCCCCTTTGGCATCAACCGCCAAAAAAGTAATATAAGGATCTGACGGGGGAACAGACGGAGTCGAGTTAGGTGCCGAGGAGCGCGGAGTGATCACAAACTGAGAAGTATCTTCCTCGGACTCGGAGCTGTCAGGCTGACCCTCTGAAGAAGCACGCGGCTGTGAAGCGGTCTGGGTCTGAACAACAGGAGCAGGTACTGACAAAGAAGTAGCAACAAGTGGAGCAGTCTCTGTGACCTGAGCCTGAAGTGAGCCAACAGCTGGGGGATCGGTCGAGGCAACTGATGAAGGTATAGTCTCTGTAGTGCCCATCCCTGTCACAGGAGGAACAGCTGCCTCTGAAGTGGACAACCCTAAAGAAGTAGCTAGAGTAGTGTGCAAAGACGTCGGCTGACCAGTCAACTCGCTGTAGGTGGCACTCAAGTCAGCAAACGGAGTGCCTGTCAGTAGGTGAGGGCGAGGCTGGTCTGAAGGAGTGAACCCCATCTGAATAGGCGTATAACTCGGGGACTGGAACGACTGAGGAACCTGCTCCTGTGGAGAGGTGAACTGAAAGCTCGGCTGTCCCTGACTCGAAGGTCCACTAGACTGTAAAGTTGGAGTCAAGACAGATATAGGTGGAGGAACCCCAACTGTGACCAAGTGACGCAGGAGCTCTAAGTACTGCTGCTGGTTTGCTGCATGCTGTTGCTGCATCTCGAACTGCTGACGCTGCATCTCGACCTGCTGACACTGTATCTCAAGCTGCTGCCTCTGGAACTCATCCTGTCGAGCCTGTATCTGAGCAAAAGCGGTAGCTGTGTCCTGAGCCTGTCTCTGTATCTGAAGCTCCTGTCTCTCCTGTGCCTGGGTTAGCCTCTCAAGAATAGCCACCATGGCTGGGTCTGAGCGGAGGGCTGAACCAGAGCCACCGGCCTCATGGTCGTGAGGCCGAGGAGACCGATACCTGGGGATGGGCTGATAATCCTCATCAGTGCTGTCAGAGGCCTCATCCTCAACAAGATCAGCAGGCTGAGCATCTAGATCAATAAGCTCTGCCTCAGCAAGACCCTCAACGGTCGCGTCCTGCTCGGCCGCTGTCTCTGGCACCTCAGGTCTCTCTCGCTGTCCTGGCACTGGGGCCTGCTCTCTGGTGACAGAAGCCCATAGCTGACGGATATCATACTCTGGAAAGGCAGTGGTAGTGTCTGATATCTCAGCTCTAATCTCAGAAGGCAGCTCAAGTGAAGATCTGATGATGAAGCATATCCAATGAGCATAGGGTAGCTAACGGTGTCCCTTGAAGCCTTCTGCCAAGGTGTCCTCCATCTCACATAGCATAAGATCCCATATATCAAATGGTGTCTGTGAGAGAAGATGGTGCACTATCCATAACTGCATCCGGGTCAGTCCCTCTCTGTAGCCTAGCCTCGGAAGAAGAGTGTTGACGGTCCTTAAGTACCAAAATATAGTTATCAAATAAATAAAGAAAAGGATCCAAATGCAACCAACACCTAGACTTAGGGTTTTATCTGATAGAATTCCACGAGTTTTGGTGTTTGTCTGTTTCTACAGGAGGTTATCAGAAAATACGGAGGAAAGGCCCACATGTCGGGTTTACATAGAGATAATAACGTGTTCACCGATTTTCTATCATCTAGAAGACTCCAGAAGCCACGAGATTGAACGGGAGGCCGAACGGGCCCAGAGGCAGGGCGCCCGCCCTGCTCCCTAGGGCGCTCGCCCTGGCCTGAGAGCCAATCAGGCTTCGTCTCGCGGATTATGCTCCACCGACCTAAGGGATCAAGGAAAACCGTGCGATTAATGTCGGTTTGATCCGACGGCCCACGTTCACTTGAGGGGGCTATATAAGCAGGACCCCTGGCCCCTGGAGGAGGCACTCCCTCATTCTCAATTCCTCAAACCCTAATCTCAGGAGGAGAGTCTCTGATCAAGCCCTAGAGCCACCACATCAACTAGATCTCTAGTATAGCATAGCTACATAGGATTAGAACTAGAAGGAGTCAATCTTCGATTGGTTTCCGGATCTGTCAAGAGGATTCTTGGTAATTCCTTTACTGTTCTTCATTGTTCATCTTTGTTCTTCAATATTATGAATACAACTTTGTTCTATTTCAATATATTGATTATGACTATGCTCTACTTGTTTATGTTTGCGATTATATTGTTCTTAGTTTATCGTAGTTATACGCTTGGCTTAGTTAGATTGGAATTATATACATGTTTAGGATCGTATAGCGTTTATCCATCGGATCCATGGGTAAATGATAAATATTGTGTAGGCGTGGTGCTTAGACCATATTTATCTGTGATTGCACCTTATATGCCGGATCGTGGGGTGGTCCGCGATGGTGACAGCTTTGTTGGTTCTTATATAGTCCCCCTCCCGTGTGTAAGGCAGGCAGAGCAACATTATTACGGGGGAGTGATTGCTATGTTTCTCATCTTCCTTGATAATATCACTATGCATGGGCGTAGTCCTTTTTCGCAATGATTGCCAAGTGTACTTGCACTAACTATGATATGCTAGACTTTATATTTAAGAATAACTTAGGAAATATCCTTGTAGTTCGTCCTAATACCATGCTAATGACTTGCTAGAATATCTGTTGAGGTGCTTATCATTATTATATGTGGCTAGCTGATCAGATTAATTATCTTTGTCACCATTCATACTTTATCTATATTTTATGTGACACTTACCCCTGTATGCAAGAGATAGATGAATGCTCTCACTTATACATGCAATGATTGATACTCATTCCTATATTCCATTCCATAATCAACATTGATGTTAGTAATCCCTTCCTAGTGGTAAAAATATAAATAACGATACCTGGAATACTTCTCGGTTAAAATGCTACATCGGTATTAATCTGTGCGCTTGCAGATCTTATTTATTATTTATTTAGAAGAGCAGTTGCATATTTCAATACCGCGTCTCTCATGTCATGCTGGGGATGACAACTTGGCTTAAGTGGCATGAGGGATAGGTTTGGCATTTTTGGCGTCGTTATCAGAATTAGAAAACTAAGTCTACTTTTGGTAATGACGTTAAGAATGCCCAACAAGCATTTTTGGCGCCGTTGCCGGGGAAGGTTGATTTACTAACAAGGAATGAATACGGAATTTGAGTCATCATTCGCATCATTAAGTGATTGAGATCATCAATTCTCCCATACAGATTTACCCCTGTATTTTTCCATTCTTATTGTTTTGCAAGGTGATGTATGAATAGAGGACATCTTCTAGAAAATTTTGTTGACAACCCCGAAGCATTAATCAGAGGGGCAAGAGCCAAGCTCAAGAAGTCAACACTTCGACGCAACACTTCATCCAATTTAGAAGACCGCCGAAGTTTCATCCGGAATTTGTCAACAGAGTTCGCAGCCATGGCGAACAAGACGATCCGCGAGTTCTCAGCTCCCACTACGGACAACATCCGCACTGGACCTGCCGCGGCCATCGGCAAGAACTTTGAGCTCAAGCCAGGGCTCATCAACATGGTACAAGCCAACCAGTTTTGTGGGAAGCCGCACGAAGATGCAAGTGCTCATCTCCAACACTTCCTAGAGATTTGCAGCACATTCACTTTATTAGATGTTCTCAGAGACGCCATACTACTTCGCCTTTTCCCATTCTCACTATTGGGGAGAGTGAAGCAGTGGTTCTACGCGACGAAGGATAAGAACACTACGAGGGCATTCTGCTCTATGAACTTTCTGGCTAAGTTCTTTCCCATGGGCAAGACCAATGCTCTCCGTGGGAAGATTACAAGTTTTCAGCAACAACATGATGAATCCGTTCCAGAAGCATGGGAGTGCTTTCAAGATTACATCCTAGAATGTCCCCATCATGGAATAGAAAGCTGGCTACTTATGCAGACTTTCTATCATGGGCTCATCACTAGTGCTCGTGAGACCATAGATGCTACAGCTGGAGGCGCATTTCTATCACTCACCATACCACAAGCTACAGCCCTTGTGGAAAAGGTGGCGTCCAACCAAGGTTGGAACGAAGAGAGGACTCAAACACGCAAGAAGGGTGGAGATATGCACCAGCTCAAGGAGGTAGACATGCTGTCTGCAAAGTTAGACCTACTCATGAAAAAGCTCGATGACAAAGCTGGAGACAAAAGAGAAGTCATGAACGTCTACGACTCTCACATGACTTGTGAGGAATGTGGAGATACTGGACACTCAAGCAATCACTGCCCTGAGATGCTTGAGGATGCAAGGTACATCAACAACAACAACAACTACAACCGTCCTCAATAAAATCAAGGTTGGAATCAACAGAGGCCTAACTACTCAGGTAACTACTCAAGTAATTATCAAGGTAATAACTCTTACAACAACAATAATTTTTCCACCCCTGAGAGAGTTAGTGTCTAATCAAGGAAAGCTAATGGATAACTTGTCTAAGAAATTGGCATCCAATGATAAAATACTAGAAAACATAAATAATAGAATGGATAATTTCTCTACTGCCATCAAAAACCAAATTAGCTTTAATAAAATGATTGAATCTCAGTTAAATCAAATAGCTGCTGCTGTTGCTGCTACTAACCCCGTTATACCATCACAACCGGAAGGATTAGAATCTGCAAATCTTGTAGACATGTTTGATGCAGGTAACTATTGGAGTAATCCCGCTGTTGGAGTACATAATGACCTTCTGCCAGTCAAGAGAGGCGATCCAGGACGCCCCGTCATCCCGATCTCCATCGGCATGGTGGACTTCCCAGAAGCACTCTGCTACTTTGGCTCCAGCGTCAACATTATGCCCAGGGTACTCTATGAAAAATTCTTTACATATCCTTTATCAGAAACAACTATGTGTTTGCAGCTTGCAGATCGGACACTAAGCTTTCCTAAAGGAATATTAAAGAACATGTGTGTCCGAGTTGGTACCTCGTACGCTCCAGCTGACTTCGTGGTGATAGAGACCGGGTCCGATGAGAGGTCACCAGTTATTCTGGGAAGGCCATTCCTAAACACCTCGGGAGCTGTCATCTACGCCAGCGCTGCGAAGATCAACTTCAACATCAAGGGGAGGAAGGAGACGTTTTCCTTCAAGAACAAGATTACACAAATCCCAGAGCAACCCCAACATGAACCAAGGAAGAGGACCAACAGGAGGAACAAGCAGAACAAAAACAACCAAGGATGGACCGAATCAGCTAAGATGGTCACTGCAGTTCAAGGAGGTCAAGATGGTCGACTCAAGTCGCCCTTCCTGAACAAGAAGGACGACCCAGGTATGCCAAGCATTGAGTGCTCAATCAATGGATACTCCTTTCAGAAGGCTGTCACACCCATTTTTAAGGACAAAAATAGGATGCATAAAGTACTCATGTGAGCCCCAGGTCATGATCGCACACATAAGCAGACAAATTACATAATATCATCACAGTGCTTATTACATAGCGAATAAGTATTTAAAACATAGTCTTGAACGATAAATGATAATATCTAGTAATAATCTCCAGCGGAAACTCCACACAGGGACACGGTTGACTGGTTGACACCAAGACTAGTACTCATTACGATAATCCTCATCATAATCTTCATCTATTATGGTGGAAATAGCAAGAGTGAGTCCATGTCGAACTCAACAAATATAACACAGGGTTCATGAGGCTCAAATGGCTAGACGTTGTTTAACTGCGGTTAGCTTTCAATCTTATAACTTTCATTTGAGTAGCATCAAGATAAACCACTTCCCATTAAAGAACCAATGATCAATTGTAATAATGACAACGAATAGCATTAACATGAGCATAATAATAACAACAGTAATTAAACATGATATATCAGTTATATTCAACTATTCCATAAGAATCCCCAAGGCCGCTCGTATCCGTGAGCACGGCTAGTATACCAGTTTTTAACTCTGCGCAGAGGTGTACACTTTCACTGTGAGTCATGATTTCCAAATGAGAGGGGAGATCAAGCCCAAACACCCAAAAACCATATAAAGCCACTCAAGAGTTCGTCTAACAAGTTAGGGCCATTAGATTCACTCGGCAGGCAGATGTAGAACCCCCCTTCCCTGTGGCACAACAACCGCAGCCTATACACACTAAGGACAGGGGCTCGCACTACACCCAACGTGTCAAGCCATTCTTACGCCATTTAAGGTAACCTCTAACAAGCTAGAAAAGGTCTCTTGAACAACTAAAGCCAGAGCCATATAGCCCTCACAGTTGTACTGTATATCCCGGTTATCACTTACAGATAAGTCCTTATGGAGAGAAACCAGAGCATCAAAATAAATACACATGCTCTAGCCCCCTTTTAACAGTAATAAGATCATCTTAATGGTTGATTGCTTAATTCATTAATCAGATTACAAGATCATTGTTCTCAGTTTAAGCACTAGCAATAGCTACCCATATGCATTCCCAAGGTTGACAAGGAATCAAGATAACAAGCACTACGTTATAATCTCTATGGTTGTCAAGGTAAGCACATGCATATGTATGATAATTTTTGATGAATAGGTAACAAGGATAGTCCTGTGTTATACTTGCCTTGATCAAAGCTCTCCAAATAGTACTGCTGACTTGGCTCAAAGTAATACTCCGAATCGTCCAAGTACTGCTCACCTTCTATACTCGATCATCAATCAACAACATACATGCATCCAATCAAACATACACGAAGCAAACAAATAGATATAATTAGAACAGTACACCAACAGTAACAAAACAGTAATAAAAGTTTATAAAACTCTTCTACACGTTTCTACGATCACACAGACGCAAAGATCACCAAAATCGGAGTTAAAACGTAAAAGTTATGAATTTTCTAAGATTTCCTATAGATAAATAAATATTTAATTATAAACTCGAAAAATAAATTATCAAAACTAACTGTAAAACTATACTAACATGTAGAGTTCGCAATTACGAACCTAACGAAATTTGAATGGATCAAATCGGAGTTAAAACGAAGTTTTTATGGCTAAAACAGTTCTAGTGGCAAAACTGTAAATTGTTGAAAACGTATTTTTGATTTAACCGGATGAAAATACGTTTTCAAAATACAAAAGCGTATTCTCAGCTTTACGCCTTGGGACCGCGGGTTGATTCCCAGGAAATACAGGGGCTCTTTAACAAAATTTCCATCGAAAGGGTATCTTCTAATCTTGACCGTTGAATCACGATCGGACGGCTCGGGTTCATCTGCAAGTCTACAGTACCTACTCCGATCCTTCTTCCTCCCATCCGGCCACCGGCCGCCGTAAGCACCATGACCGGCTCGCCGGAGAGCTTCGGCCTCGCAAAATCCGACCACCACTCACCCCCCTACCATCTCCAATCGGTGGAGAAGCTCCACGCGATCTCATCTACCCGAAAACAAGCCATCTACGGTCACCGCACGCTACCCGCGACAGCAAGGGGGCGGCGGCTCCATGGCCGACCCGACGGCGAACTCCAATACCTCGATTCATCTCACTAAAACACCAATTGAAAGTGTAGAAAGCAAGAGGAGAAGAAAATAAGCTCACCCACGTAGAGAAATCGGCCTCTATACCTCCCGAAAGCTCCACCCGCAATTCACCGTCGGCCTCCAACAACTCAAACCCTAAAACTCGATTCTCCCGTGGCAAGCCTAACTTTTTAGTTGAAAAACGGAAACTAGAGGTACCCGGCTACCCTTTTATAAGTTCACTTCATCGATTACGGTTAGGAAATCAAGGATTCGATTCGGTTGAGATCGTGCTCGAGTCCTTCCCGGTTACGACCGGAGGTGGAAGAAGCGGCTGACAGGCGGGCCCTGCCGGTCAGCGACTTTAGAGGGGAAGGGAACGGCTGCTGCGGGCTCTGGGCCGAACTGGGCCGCGCGGCTGCGTTCGCTGGACCGTTTCGGGCACAAGGCAACAGGCCGACCATCTGGCGGGCTGGCTTGACCGATCCGGCCCACAGCGCGGAAAGGAACACGGGCCGCGGCTGCTGGTAAGAAAGGTAAGCTGCTTCTTCTTTTTTTTTCATTTACTTGCTTTCAACAATATTTAAAATACATTCTAATCCAAAATAAAATCAAATAAAACAAATACAGCACCACACAATAAAATATATGCAACAGCATGAATGCAACACAAAATTTATTTTATTATTATTTTAGTTTTGTAATTATTTATTATCTAACTCATTCAAATTTTGTTATCTCAAAAATTTGGGTGTTACAAATTCTACCCCCCTTAAAAGAATCTCGTCCTCGAGATTGGATTGCTTACTCAAACAACTGCGGATGTGACTTCCTCAATTCATCCTCTCTTTCCCAAGTTGCCTCTGCCTCTGAATACCGATTCCACTGTAATTTGCACATCTTAATAATCCGACTTCGAGTAACCCTCTCAGCAGTCTCTAAAATCTTGATCGAAAACTATTCATATGTAAGATCCTCCTTAACAGTCAATTCTTCCAAAGGTATCTGTTCCTCAGGCACCCTCAAACACTTCTTAAGTTGTGAAACATGAAACACATCATGCACCCCAGATAAATTCTCAGGCAACTCTAATTGGTAAGCAACTTCCCCACGTCTAGCAATAACTTTAAATGGTCCAACATACCTTGGTGCTAGTTTACCTTTCATATTAAATCTCTTCACACTTCTCATAGGTGACACCTTCAAATAAACATAATCACCTACTTCAAAAACTAGATCTCTTCTCCTATTATCAGCATAACTCTTCTGACGAGACTGCGCCACTCTCAAATTCTCACGAATCACTCGCACTTGATCTTCTGCGTTTCTAAGAACATCGGTACCAAACACCTGAGATTCACCTGTCTGATCCCAAAACAATGGAGTTCTACACTTACGTCCATACAAAGCTTCAAACGGTGCCATCTTAAGACTCTGTTGATAACTATTATTGTAAGAAAATTCTGCATAAGGCAAACTCTTATCCCAACTAGTTCCATATTGCAATACACAGGCTCTCAACATATCCTCTAATACCTGGTTGGTCCTTTCAGTCTGTCCATCTGTCTGTGGATGATATGCTGTACTAAAGTTCAATTTAGTTCCTAAAGATTCATGCACAGCTTGCCAAAAGTGCGATGTAAACTGCGATCCTCGATCAGATACAATCTTCTTTGGAACCCCATGCAAACATACTACCTTCTCCATATACAACTCTGCCAATTTTGGTCCATGGTATGTGGTCTTAACTGGTATAAAATGAGCAACCTTAGTCAACCTATCCACTATCACCCAAATAGAATCATAACCTCTCTGAGTACGCGGTAACCCCACTATAAAGTCCATACCAACTTCCTCCCACTTCCATTCAGGAATCTTCATTGGTTGCAACAATCCAGCAGGTCTCTGATGCTCTGCTTTCACCCTCTGACAAGTATCACACAATGCCACATACTCAGCCACATCTCGCTTTAATCCAACCCACCAATATTTCTGTTTAAGATCCAAATACATCTTAGTACTACCAGGATGAATAGAATAAGCTGACTCATGAGCTTCACGAAGAATTGTCTGTCTAATAGCTTGATCCTCAGGTACACACAGCCTCTTCCCAAACCACAAAATTCCATTATCATCCATTCTAAAGCCTGGTGACTTACCAATCACTATATCCTCCGCTATCTTCTTTAGTTTCTCATCCTTCAATTGACCCTTATAGATCTCTTGCTCTAAAGTAGGCTCTATTACTAATTCCATTGCATTAGTAACAATTCCCAAGTTCAAATATTCAAATTCAGCACATAACTCACTAGTCATAGACAATGTTCTTATCTCATTGGCATAACTCTTCCTACTAAGAGCATCAGCTACTACATTAGCCTTACCAGGATGATAGTGTATCTCAATATCATAATCCTTAATCAACTCTAACCATCTGCGTTGCCTCAAATTCAGATCTGACTGAGTGAAAATATACTTCAAACTTTTATGATCAGTGTATATATCACTCTTATGTCCAATCAAATAATGTCTCCAAATCTTTAAAGCATGAACAACAACTGCTAACTCCAAATCATGTGTAGGATAATTCAACTCATGCTTTCTCAACTGTCTAGATGCATAAGCCACAACTCTGCCTTCTTGCATAAGAACACATCCCAAACCTTGACGAGAAGCATCACAATAAATGGAAAACTTCTTACTCAAATCTGGTAAAACCAAAACAGGCGCTGTAGTCAACCTCTTCTTCAACTCCTCAAAACTAGCTTGACATTTATCAGACCACACAAATTTGGCATTCTTTTCTAACAGAGATGTCATAGGTTTAGCAAGTTTAGAAAACCCTTCAATGAACCGTCTATAATATCCAGCTAAACCCAGGAAACTGCGAATCTCACTAACATCAGTAGGTGGTTTCGAATTCAAAACATCCTTCACCTTGCCTGGATCCACTGATATACCTCCATTAGAAACAATATGACCAAGAAAAGAAACTTCCTTCAACCAAAACTCACATTTACTTCGCTTCGCATACAGTTTATGCTCTCTAAGCTTCTGCAACACCAACCTCAAATGTTCAGCATGCTCTCCATCTGTCTTGGAAAATACCAGTATATCATCGATAAATACCACCACAAACTTATCCAAATATTCCATGAACACCTTATTCATCATGTACATAAAGTATGCAGGTGCATTGGTCAATCCAAACGACATAACAATATACTCATACAATCCATACCTTGTAGTAAAAGCTGTCTTTGGAATATCAGAGGCATGAATCTTCAACTGATGATATCCAGAACGTAAATCAATCTTAGAAAACACACAAGCACCTCTCAACTGATCAAACAAGTCATCAATCCGGGGCAAAGGATACTTATTCTTGATAGTTACTTCATTTAGTGACCGATAATCAACACACATCCTCTGACCACCATCTTTCTTATCAACAAAAATGACTGGTGCTCCCCAAGGTGATGAACTAGGTCGAATAAAACCTTTTTCTTGTAATTCTTTAATTTGTTTCTTAAGTTCTTCTAATTCATCTACTCCCATCCTATATGGTCGTTTGGCTATAGGTGCAGTTCCAGGTAATAATTCAATAAGAAATTCAATGTCTCGGTCAGGTGGCATACCTGGCAATTCATCAGGGAAGACATCCGGAAATTCCTCAATCACTGAATTCTCCTTAATAGTATCTTCAATCTGATTCACCACCGCGGTTGGTTGCTTCTGCATTGCTACATCCACATTGATTTTATCTCCATTAGGCGCAGTCACAACTACCACTTTCTGCTGACACTGAATCTCTGCCTGATTTTGCATCATTCAGTCCAGAGCAACATTATTACGGGGGAGTGATTGCTATGTTTCTCATCTTCCTTGATAATATCACTATGCATGGGCGTAGTCCTTTTTCGCAATGATTGCCAAGTGTACTTGCACTAACTATGATATGCTAGACTTTATATTTAAGAATAACTTAGGAAATATCCTTGTAGTTCGTCCTAATACCATGCTAATGACTTGCTAGAATATCTGTTGAGGTGCTTATCATTATTATATGTGGCTAGCTGATCAGATTAATTATCTTTGTCACCATTCATACTTTATCTATATTTTATGTGACACTTACCCCTGTATGCAAGAGATAGATGAATGCTCTCACTTATACATGCAATGATTGATACTCATTCCTATATTCCATTCCATAATCAACATTGATGTTAGTAATCCCTTCCTAGTGGTAAAAATATAAATAACGATACCTGGAATACTTCTCGGTTAAAATGCTACATCGGTATTAATCTGTGCGCTTGCAGATCTTATTTATTATTTATTTAGAAGAGCAGTTGCATATTTCAATACCGCGTCTCTCATGTCATGCTGGGGATGACAACTTGGCTTAAGTGGCATGAGGGATAGGTTTGGCATTTTTGGCGTCGTTATCAGAATTAGAAAACTAAGTCTACTTTTGGTAATGACGTTAAGAATGCCCAACAAGCATTTTTGGCGCCGTTGCCGGGGAAGGTTGATTTACTAACAAGGAATGAATACGGAATTTGAGTCATCATTCGCATCATTAAGTGATTGAGATCATCAATTCTCCCATACAGATTTACCCCTGTATTTTTCCATTCTTATTGTTTTGCAAGGTGATGTATGAATAGAGGACATCTTCTAGAAAATTTTGTTGACAACCCCGAAGCATTAATCAGAGGGGCAAGAGCCAAGCTCAAGAAGTCAACACTTCGACGCAACACTTCATCCAATTTAGAAGACCGCCGAAGTTTCATCCGGAATTTGTCAACAGAGTTCGCAGCCATGGCGAACAAGACGATCCGCGAGTTCTCAGCTCCCACTACGGACAACATCCGCACTGGACCTGCCGCGGCCATCGGCAAGAACTTTGAGCACAAGCCAGGGCTCATCAACATGGTACAAGCCAACCAGTTTTGTGGGAAGCCGCACGAAGATGCAAGTGCTCATCTCCAACACTTCCTAGAGATTTGCAGCACATTCACTTTATTAGATGTTCTCAGAGACGCCATACTACTTCGCCTTTTCCCATTCTCACTATTGGGGAGAGCGAAGCAGTGGTTCTACGCGACGAAGGATAAGAACACTACGAGGGCATTCTGCTCTATGAACTTTCTGGCTAAGTTCTTTCCCATGGGCAAGACCAATGCTCTCCGTGGGAAGATTACAAGTTTTCAGCAACAACATGATGAATCCGTTCCAGAAGCATGGGAGTGCTTTCAAGATTACATCCTAGAATGTCCCCATCATGGAATAGAAAGCTGGCTACTTATGCAGACTTTCTATCATGGGCTCATCACTAGTGCTCGTGAGACCATGGATGCTACAGCTGGAGGCGCATTTCTATCACTCACCATACCACAAGCTACAGCCCTTGTGGAAAAGGTGGCGTCCAACCAAGGTTGGAACGAAGAGAGGACTCAAACACGCAAGAAGGGTGGAGGTATGCACCAACTCAAGGAGGTAGACATGCTGTCTGCAAAGTTAGACCTACTCATGAAAAAGCTCGATGACAAAGCTGGAGACAAAAGAGAAGTCATGAACGTCTACGACTCTCACATGACTTGTGAGGAATGTGGAGATACTGGACACTCAGGCAATCACTGCCCTGAGATGCTTGAGGATGCAAGGTACATCAACAACAACAACAACTACAACCGTCCTCAATAAAATCAAGGTTGGAATCAACAGAGGCCTAACTACTCAGGTAACTACTCAGGTAATTATCAAGGTAATAACTCTTACAACAACAATAATTTTTCCACCCCTGAGAGAGTTAGTGTCTAATCAAGGAAAGCTAATGGATAACTTGTCTAAGAAATTGGCATCCAATGATAAAATACTAGAAAACATAAATAATAGAATGGATAATTTCTCTACTGCCATCAAAAACCAAATTAGCTTTAATAAAATGATTGAATCTCAGTTAAATCAAATAGCTGCTGCTGTTGCTGCTACTAACCCCGTTATACCATCACAACCGGAAGGATTAGAATCTGCAAATCTTGTAGACATGTTTGATGCAGGTAACTATTGGAGTAATCCCGCTGTTGGAGTACATAATGACCTTCTGCCAGTCAAGAGAGGCGATCCAGGACGCCCCGTCATCCCGATCTCCATCGGCATGGTGGACTTCCCAGAAGCACTCTGCTACTTTGGCTCCAGCGTCAACATTATGCCCAGGGTACTCTATGAAAAATTCTTTACATATCCTTTATCAGAAACAACTATGTGTTTGCAGCTTGCAGATCGGACACTAAGCTTTCCTAAAGGAATATTAAAGAACATGTGTGTCCGAGTTGGTACCTCGTACGCTCCAGCTGACTTCGTGGTGATAGAGACCGGGTCCAATGAGAGGTCACCAGTTATTCTGGGAAGGCCATTCCTAAACACCTCGGGAGCTGTCATCTACGCCAGCGCTGCGAAGATCAACTTCAACATCAAGGGGAGGAAGGAGACGTTTTCCTTCAAGAACAAGATTACACAAATCCCAGAGCAACCCCAACATGAACCAAGGAAGAGGACCAACAGGAGGAACAAGCAGAACAAGAACAACCAAGGATGGACCGAATCAGCTAAGATGGTCACTGCAGTTCAAGGAGGTCAAGATGGTCGACTCAAGTCGCCCTTCCTGAACAAGAAGGACGACCCAGGTATGCCAAGCATTGAGTGCTCAATCAATGGATACTCCTTTCAGAAGGCGCTCTGCGACACTGGATCAGGCGTCAACATAATGGCCACAGTCACCTATCAGCTCTTGTACGGGACCATGCCCTTAAAACCAACATACACTCACCTCTAGATGGCAGTCAGACATCCCGAAAGGTCGAAAGTATAGTAACTGATGTCCCTGTTAAAATTAACGATCATTTTGTCCATACAGACTTTCAGGTCATTGACATGGGAGACGACGAGTACGAGCCACCCATCATCCTAGGAAGACCGTTCCTAGGCACCATCAAAGCAATCATCTACATTGGAACCGGAGAAGTCCATATGCATTTCCCCTCTGAGAAGGTACGCCGCTACTTTAATGACCCTAACTATATAGTTGAAGATTCTAAGCAGGTCACGACAAGAAGAAGGCGACGTAACCGTAACCAAAGGAGGCAAATCATCAAGGACGTATGGGCAGACTATGAAGGAGAGGTCATAAGGCCCGAGGATACACAATAGGAGACCGAAGCACCAAGTCGGGTATGGAAGGCGAAGACAGTTACACAAGAAGAGGAGGCGCTGCCGGAACCACCGTCTACGCCACCCAAATCCCAGGACAACTAAGAAGAAAAGAAGTCCTGTTCGGAGGACTTAAAAACACCGAACGTCGTGCCAAGAGGTAAACTTGGTAGTTATCATTTTCCCTTTAATTATTGCTCAGTTAATCACGTTCATTCTGTCTAAAAAAATGTTGAAAACAGTAAGCCCCATGTGAGTATGCGAGTGGCATAAAACCCATAAGTACATTCACTGTGGTGGCATAAAAAAATATAATAATAATATATTTTTTCTATTCTATAAAAATGAAAATAAAAATAGAGAGTGACATTTATCAAGGAAGCTCAAACATGATAAAGGCTAGATATTTATGCTAACGCTTAATCAAGTTCCACGAAGCTTTATTGTCTATTTGAGCTCCACAGAATTCAGGAAGACTAGCAGATGAAGGACATCCTAATCGTTGTCAGGGTGCTGCCGACATTCAAATACACCTCTGTACCTGCTAGCTACATCAGAAGAAATTACGTCAAGATCCAGCTTGGGGGAGAGCACCCCCATTTATCCCGATAAGTATTTTTATCTACATTTATACCTATGCTTTATTAAAATAAAAAGATGCATAATCATGAAAACCCAAATAAATATTTTGTGTTTATATATATTTGCTTAGTTTAATAAATAAATAAAGTAGCTATGCTAAACTGAATCTTGAAAATAAAACTCTAGCATGGATATAATGAATAGTTGCTCTGCCTAATTTTCAAATTTGTTCTCTCTCTAGTTTAGACATAACTGTTATAATTTAAAACTGGCTCTAAACCTGAACTAGTGGGGAGAGAACTTGATCTGAAGTCTAAGTTGTTAGCGGATATGATATGGGAAGGTTGAGCTGCTGTTTATCTGTTCCTAGAGATGCTAGAATTCTGGAGAATTTTATCTTTAAAAATCTTTAAAATATTGCATGATGAGTTCCTGTATGATGAGAGTTTAAATTCCTACCACAACCATATATACATGCTTGTTAGATTAAGAGCCGCACTTTTACTACTTACTGCTTATGGGCATTGAGTGTGGTCAAGCTGTGTAGACCCTTAGAAACTTGTCATGTGGTTAAAATCAAGATTCACTTGCACGTTCACTCATACATGCTGCTTCTACTCCGGAAGTACGCATCCACATATATCCACTCATTTCCATCTCCAGATTCACCCAAAATTATTCTACTCCTGACTCGGGAGAGAATAGCCAAAAACATTATCCCATTCCTGTTATTCCCTGTGAAGTTAATGCTCAAGTCATTTCTACTACCACTTGCTATATTTTCAAAAGAGGGAGATTGCTCTAAAATAATATAAATACGAGAAAATAAAAAGGAGCAAGTGCTCGGAACCTCGAAGAAAGAAAAAGTGAGACGAGAGGTAAAAATGGACAAGTGTCCGACAGTAGAATTAGGGGTACAAGATACCCACCTGAGAGAAAAAAAATAGAGCATCTCATTCCCCTCAAAAGTTTTAAAAAGCAAGAAAGGTATGTATTCCCTCAAAAAGAGCATTAGACTTTTGTTATCACCATACACCACTCATTCACCACACATGCACATCTTGATTTGACTTATTAACTTGTTTCTCTGGATCCATGGTTTGACTATGCAATAAATGTTCTATGAGTATGTATACTGTATCTCCCACCTATGAGCTCCAGATATCAAAGCCTTATTAGAGTAGGGTGAGAGAGAAGGTAATGTCACTACGCCTTATACCATAAATACCACATACTTTGAGAGAGAAGGGATATACCATTACTGCCTTGGTAAGGATCCAGAAATACCACAAAAGAGAGACCCGAGAAAGTCATACAAGGAATCTCTGAGTTTTATTTGAAAAATTTGCAAAAACTCCAGAGCTATAGCTGATCAAGAATAAGAGACATGGCGTTTGACTAGACCGTTCTATCTTTTAACCACTCAAGATGCAGGTGACGGTTGCAAGCCCCATGGTGAAAGGTAAAATGAGTAAGTTTTAAGTCTTGACAGTATACTCTAACTCAGGGATGAAACCTTATTTGAAAGCATATGTACCGTCAACGTTCAAAGGCGTTGCAGCAACTTCTGATCCATAATGAGTCTATCCTTGCTCACGGACGAGCAAGAGGTAAGCTTGGGGGAGTTTGTTGACGGTCCTTAAGTACCAAATATAGTTATCAAATAAATAAAGAAAAGGATCCAAATGCAACCAACACCTAGACTTAGGGTTTTATCTGATAGAATTCCACGAGTTTTGGTGTTTGTCTATTTCTACAGGGCGTTATCAGAAAATACGGAGAAAAGGCCCACACGTCGGGTTTACATAGAGATAATAACGTGTTCACCGATTTTCTATCATCTAGAAGACTCCAGAAGCCACGAGATTGAACAGGAGGCCGAACGGGCCCGGAGGCAGGGCGCCCGCCCTGCTCCCTAGGGCGCCCGCCCTGGCCTGAGAGCCAATCAGGCTCTGTCTCGCGGATTATGCTCCACCGACCTAAGGGATCAAGGAAAACCGTGCGATTAATGTCGGTTTGATCCGACGGCCCACGTTCACTTGAGGGGGCTATATAAGCAGGACCCCTGGCCCCTGGAGGAGGCACTCCCTCATTCTCAATTCCTCAAACCCTAATCTCAGGAGGAGAGTCTCTGATCAAGCCCTAGAGCCACCACATCAACTAGATCTCTAGTATAGCATAGCTACATAGGATTAGAACTAGGAGTCAATCTTCGATTGATTTCCGGATCTGTCAAGAGGATTCTTGGTAATTCCTTTACTGTTCTTCATTGTTCATCTTTGTTCTTTAATATTATGAATACAACTTTGTTCTATTTCAATATATTGATTATGACTATGCTCTACTTGTTTTTGTTTGCGATTATATTGTTCTTAGTTTATCGTAGTTATACGCTTGGCTTAGTTAGATTGGAATTATATACATGTTTAGGATCGTATAGCGTTTATCCATCGGATCCATGGGTAAATGATAAATATTGTGTAGGCGTGGTGCTTAGACCATATTTATCTGCGATTGCACCTTATATGCCGGATCGTGGGGTGGTCCGCGATGGTGACAGCTTCGTTGGTTCTTATATAGTCCTCCTCCCGTGTGTAAGGCAGGCAGAGCAACATTATTACGGGGGAGTGATTGCTATGTTTCTCATCTTCCTTGATAATATCACTATGCATGGGCGTAGTCCTTTTTCGCAATGATTGCCAAGTGTACTTACACTAACTATGATATGCTAGACTTTATATTTAAGAATAACTTAGGAAATATCCTTGTAGTTCGTCCTAATACCATGCTAATGACTTGCTAGAATATCTGTTGAGGTGCTTATCATTATTATATGTGGCTAGCTGATCAGATTAATTATCTTTGTCACCATTCATACTTTATCTATATTTTATGTGACACTTACCCCTGTATGCAAGAGATAGATGAATGCTCTCACTTATACATGCAATGATTGATACTCATTCCTATATTCCATTCCATAATCAACATTGATGTTAGTAATCCCTTCCTAGTGGTAAAAATATAAATAACGATACCTGGAATACTTCCCGATTAAAATGCTACATTTGTATTAATCTGTGCGCTTGCAGATCTTATTTATTATTTATTTAGAAGAGCAGTTGCATATTTCAATACCGCGTCTCTCATGTCATGCTGGGGATGACAACTTGGCTTAAGTGGCATGAGGGATAGGTTCGGCATTTTTGGTGCCGTTATCAGAATTAGAAAACTAAGTCTACTTTTGGTAATGACGTTAAGAATGCCCAACAAAGAGTACGTCTGACATGACATCCAAGACTCTGGCAAGAGGTGTCAAGCTGGTGGGTGTGCGACGAGACCCTTCGCCAAAAGGCTCACGAAAGCAGGGTCGGATTAGATCAGTAGGGGGCACTATCCCGCCGTGAGGGCGTCTAGGTGGAGTAGTCTGACCAAAGCAAAGCTGATGTATCTTCGTGTCTGAAGCTAGGAGTCTGAGAATCTCCCGCACTCTGGTGCTGTACAGTCTGCGGTCACGGCCTCGGAATGCAAAGTGAATAAACTCATGTGCCGGGTCAATCCATAGTGAAGAATAGAACTCCCTAACCCAAGTGCCACAGTATGCTCCTGTCCGTCCAACAAAATCAGATAAGCCCGGAAGAAAGGACAGATGCGGACGAAGCTGCTCACCCACTACATATGCTCTGAGGTTGAAAAGCAATCCCACTGTCGACATATGCTCTATAGAAATCCTCCTGTAGAGGTGTATAGAATCCCTCTGACGCTCCGGAATCACCCACTACCTCAACAAGAGCCTCAAGACGACAGACCCTCTGAGGTTGAAAAGCAATCCCACTGTCGACATATGCTCTATAGAAATCCTCCTGTAGAGGTGTATAGAATCCCTCTGACGCTCTGGAATCTCTCACAGGTGGGAACCACCGGCTGACCTCAACGAACCTCAGGGCCTGCACCTAACGTGCTGTAGCTCCCCTCAAGTCAAAGTGCTCAACTAGGGGGTGTCCTCGAGCCCTGGGAGGTGGACGTCCTCCATGACGCTGGCCCTCTGGCCTAGGAGTCACCTGAGCTCGCGTACGTATAGAGCGACGACGCGGTGGAGTCTGGACTGGCTGCTCCTCTGTCTCCTCTGGAGCCTCTGCAGGTGGATCAACTGACATAGCCTCTACATCCTCTGTCCCCTCTGTGCCCTCTGTGGCCTCTGTACCGAGCTGTCGACCTTCAAGATGAAAGCGACGCTCGCCAATGTGAATACCACTGCTCCTGCCTCCCCTCTCTGCCTACTCTGCTGCATCAGCGATTGCCTGAGCGATCTCTGTATCTGTAAGAGTCTTCTTCTTCTTTCTGGCCATGGTCTTTATGCGCTTACCACGTGCAACCTCAGTCAGACGAGGAGGACTCTCGTCCCCGTCACTAGGAGCACCCCCGGCGTTCTTGTAGCGAACCATACTGACGACTGTCGGGAACCTCTGAAAGATGATGTACTGTCACTCAAGAGGCTTGGCCTCAATCCGTATCCGTAGGCTTGGCCTCGGATTAAAGCACTGAACTGCAGTCACCCCGACACACCGACAAACTCGCTGAAAAGATGGAATAGATGGATCTACTATAAGCAACATATATAATCTAAAAGGTACGAAATCCTAAGGATAGCAAGCATATAAGATGAGATGTGAATCGAACAGCGATGGCTACCTCGGATCGACGAGAAACTGGTGACGAGATGAGATGACCTAGTTCGCGAGATTTCCCAAATACGCCGGATGAGCACTGAAAAAGGCCGAGACAAGGTATGATGATCAGCGATAGAATGTGACTGTCACGGCAAGCCCTAACGATGGAATTGAAGGATTGAAAATGAAAAAACTCGATTTCACCTTCGAACTTGAGGGTTAGGGCAAACCCTAGAACGGAGCTCGGTTGATGGTGGTGCTGATGAAACCTAGGATTGCAGGGCTCGGCACAGGGGGCGCGTGTGAGCAGGCTGCGACGGTGAGGCAGTGGCGGCTCAGCAGGCAGCGGGCAGCGGCGGCGGCGTGGCAAAACAGCGAGCAGCGGCGGCGCGAGGCGGCGAGGCGCGCGACGCGGGCTAGGGCGGCGCGCTGGTGCGGGCTTCGGTGGAGAAAGCACGGGCGGCGGCGTGGGAAGCTCAGGCGGCGGTGGAGTGCCCTTAGGCTGCGAATCCGGCGAGCTAGGGCACGGAGTCGGTGAGATAGACGCGGCGGCGGGCGGATGGAAAAGAAACTGGATCGAAGACGATGGGTTATATGAGGGCTCAGATCCGCTCGATGCACACTGACCGGACGTGGTGGTCGAATGACTAGACACGGTGGTGCAGCGTCCGATCACACTCCAGTAAGCTCCTGGAGCGACCGGACGCGTCCGGTTAGGGCTGACCGGACGTGGACAGAGTCCGGTCAAGGGTCATCCGGGAAATACATCGCGCATGACCGGACGCGGTGATGGGTACCGGGGACCGGATGTGGTGGTCAACAGTGACGCGTCCGGTCGAGCGTCCGGTCACTAGGTCAAGAGAGAGTCTTCGGGATGACCGGATACACTGGTGGTCGCCGGGACCGGACGCGGTGGTGAAGCATCACTACGTCCGGTCCAGCGTCCGGTCACAGTTTTTCACCTTTCTTCAATCCGATCTTCGACGCGACTTCTCCCAATCAAGTTCCAATTCAAAGAGACTCAAATAAACACCAATTGGAACCTGATATGAGTGACCTCGATATGAGTGACCTCACTCAAACCCTCAAATTTTTCAAAATAATTTGCCTTAGTCTAGTATTGTTTTTAAGAAAATAAGCAATAAACACCCGAGGAGCAACATATGGCCATGCAATAGAGTTTTGTGAACCCTTAGGAGTGTCAAATGCTCTCTCTATTCATGGACGAACATAGAGGTTGCACAAAGCCAAACCGAAAAGAAACGACAAAGCAACAACCATGCATATGCAATGCAATACAAGTCAGTAAAACTAGGTTGCTTGTCAAGTTTGATACACGGTTAGGCTTCTTCACTCCTCCAAAGTAGGGTTATCGTAAACGTGTTGGACAAACCCTAGATGCATTGCGGGAAATTTAAACATGACATATAATACAATGCAATGCAAGGGACAACACAAGCTCACTTTTTAAAGTTACTAGAGTCAAGCACATTAAGTTCACTTCTCAACCTACAAAATGTAGCCTCATCTAAGGGTTTAGTGAAGATATCCGCTAATTGATTTTCACTTCTTACACCTTCTAGTGATATATCATTTTTAGCAACATGATCTCTTAGAAAGTGGTGGCAGATATCAATGTGCTTGGTGCGAGAGTGTTGTACCGGATTATTAGCAATTTTAACAGCACTTTCATTGTCACATAAAAGTGGCACCTTTTCAAGAACAATTCCATAGTCTAGGAGGGTTTGTTTCATGTATAAGATTTGTGTACAACAAGCCCCCGCGGCAATGTATTCCGCCTCGGCGGTGGACAAAGCCACACTATTTTGCTTCCTAGATGACCAAGATACTAAAGACCTCCCAAGCAAATGGCACCCTCTGGATGTGCTTTTTCTATCAATTTTGTAACCGGTATAATCCGAATCGGAGTAGCCAACTAGTTGGAATCTAGGTCCTTTGGGATACCAAAGACCTATGCTTGGGGTGTGCTTAAGATATCTTAAGATTCTTTTTTCGGCACTTAAGTGAGGTTCTTTAGGGCACGCTTGAAAGCGAGCACACATGCACACACTAAACATGATATCGGGCCTAGATGCGGTAAGGTACAACAAGCTACCAATCATAGAATGGTAGAGAGTTTGATCAACCGGTTTACCTCCCTCATCTAGGTCGAGATGTCCATTAGATGGCATTGGGGTCTTGATTGGTTTGCATTCTTCCATCTTAAATCTCTTGAGAAGATCCTTGGTATACTTTTCTTGAGAGATGAAAATCCCTTCTCTCATTTGCTTGACTTGAAAACCAAGGAAGAATATGAGCTCACCAATCATGGACATCTCGAACTCCTTCGACATCAATTCACCAAATTCCTTGCAATATTCTTCATTTGTTGATCCGAAGATGATATCATCAACATAAACTTGACAAATGAAGATCACCCCATTAAGCTTCTTGGTGAATAGTGTGGTGTCGAGTTGTCGACCTTCCCAATGGTGAAGCCCTTCTCAATGAGGAAGTCCCGGAGGCGCTCATACCACGCTCTAGGGGCTTGCTTGAGCCCATATAGCGCCTTGGACAACCTATAAACATGATTAGGATATCTAGGGTCTTCGAACCCGGGAGGTTGATTAACATAGACTAGTTCATTTATGAAGCCATTTAAGAATGCACTTTTCACATCCATTTGATATAGTTTCATATCATGATGTGATGCATATGCAAGGAGGATATGAATGGCTTCAAGTCTTGCAACGGGTGCAAAGGTCTCTCCAAAATCAAGGCCTTCAACTTGAGAGAACCCCTTTGCAACTAGTCTTGCATTGTTCCTCACTACTATGCCTTGGTCATCTTGCTTGTTGCGGAACACCCACTTGGTTCCAATGACTCTTGCACCTTTTGGATGCTCTTCAAGTGTCCACACTTGATTGCGGGTGAAGTTGTTCAATTCTTCATGCATAGAATTCACCCAATCCGGATCTTGAAGAGCTTCTTCTACATTCTTAGGTTCAACACAAGAGACAAAAGAGTGATGTTCAACAAAAGAAGCAAGCTTTTGAGATCGAGTCATTACTCCCTTAGTAGGACTCCCTATGATGAGATCTTGTGGATGTGCTTGAAGTAGAGGTGAGGTTCTTCTATCAACCACTTGAGAAGGAGGATGGGGAGCATCAACATCTTGAGCTTGTGCCTTGGCTTGTTCATGAGAGACATGAGTGTCTTCATTTTCAACTCTCTCATTCTTGTCATCATCTTGAGGCACATGTGATGAAGATGGTGGATCAACAATTTGTACATCGTCTTCATCATCTTTTGGCTTGATGTCTCCCACCGGCATGTTCTTCATTGCCTCCCTCAAGGGTTCATCACCTACATCATCACAATTCTCAATTGTTCATTGGGAGCCGTTAGATTCATCAAATTCCACATCATATGTTTCTTCAACCAAACCGGTGGCATGGTTAAATACTCTATATGCTTTGGACTTTGATGAGTAACCAACAAGAAAACCAATATCACAACGTCTTTGAAACTTCCCTAGGTGTTGACGCTTCTTGTAGATGTAGCATTTGCAACCAAACACCCGGAAGAATGAGACGTCCGCCTTTTTCCCATTTAGCAACTCATAGGGGGTCTTGCCAAGAAACTTTTGTAGGAAGAGGCGATTTGAAGCATAGCATGCGGTGTTGATTGCCTCGGCCCACAACTTCTCCGGAGTGTTGTACTCATCTAACATTGTTCTTGCAAGGGTGATCAAAGTCCGGTTCTTTCTCTCAACTACACCATTTTGTTGAGGAGTGTAGGTTGAAGAGACTTCATGCTTGATTCCAATTTCATCACAATAAGCTTCAATGTTTGTGTTGTCAAACTCTTTCCCATTGTCACTTCTAATCTTCTTTATCTTGACTTCAAATTCATTTTGAGCTCTCTTTGCAAACTTCTTGAAGCAATTGGCCACTTCGGATTTGTCATGAATGAAGAAGGTCCATGTGTACCTTGAGTAGTCATCCACTATCACAAGACAATAGAGATTTCCACCCAAGCTCTTGTAGGTTGTAGGCCCAAACAAATCCATGTGTAGGAGTTCTAGCACTCTTGAAGTTGACATGTAAGCTTTGGTTGGATGAGTGTTTGCAACTTGTTTGCCCGCTTGACATGCACTACAAGGTTTGTCCTTTTCAAACTTTACATCCTTCAATCCTCTCACTAGTTCTTTCTTCAATAGCTTGTTGAGAGTGTTCATTCCAACATGAGCAAGCCTCCTATGCCAAAGCCATCCAAGTGAGGTCTTGGTGAACAAGCATGTCATCAAGTTTGCATCTTCGGAGGTGAAGTCAACAAGATAAAGATTATTGTATCTAAAGCCTTTGAATATCACTTGCTTGTCATCTATCTTTGAAACTACCACTTCATTAGGTGTGAACAAGCATTGGAAGCCAAGGTCACAAAGTTGCCCAACGGATAATATGTTGAAACTCAATGAAGCAACATATAGCACATTTGAGAGTGAGTGATCATTTGATATTGCAATCTTGCCTATACCCTTGACTTCGCTCTTTGAATTATCTCCAAATGTGATCTTCTCTTGACATACTCCATTCTCTTCAATGGAGGTGAACATACGAGGATCACCGGTCATATGTTGAGTGCAACCACTATCAATAACCCAATGAGATCCACCGGTCTTGTAGTTCACCTACACACAAGAGATCAAGCTTTTTGTTTAGGGACCCACACTTGAGAGGGACCCTTCACTTTCTCAACTAGTGACTTGGCAACCTATATTTTCTTAGGCCTATTCTTGTTTGGGGGACCCAAGAACATAACTTTCATCTTTCCACTTGTATCTTTTCTTAGCATGTAATGAGCATTGAAGGCAAAGGGTCTAGCATGCTTGGGCAAGGGTTGTGGTGGTGGAGTTTTGCACTCATGAGCAAAATGGCCTTCTTGTCCACACTGAACACATCTCTTTGGCTTGGGCTTTGACTTGCTTTGTTGTTGTTGAGCTTTTGCCTTCTTCTCTTGACTTGCTTTGTTGTTGTTGAGCTTTTGCCACTCTTGTTGAGCTTCTTTAGCATCTTGGTGGTCTTCCTCACCATGAGTGCAAGTGATGCATCATCAATATCACTTTCACTTGAGCTCTCTTGCACCATCATGGCTTGGCCCTTCTTTTTCTTCTTGTCATGGCTAGCTTTGAAGGCCAAGTCTTTCTTCTTGGAAGATGATGAGCCCTCTTCTGGAGTGATGTGCATGTACATCTCATGTGCATTGATCTTCCCCAATACTTGTGTCGGTGTTGCGGTGGAGAGATCACTTTGATGAAGCACGGTGACAATGTGACCATACTTCTCAATGGGAAGAACACTCAAGATCCTCCTTGCAACATCCGATTGGCTCATTTGGGTGAGCCCAAGAGCATTGAGGTCCTCTACAAGAATATTCAATCGAGTGTACATGTCATTAGCACTTTCTTTTGGAAGCATCTCAAAACAATTAATTTTCTTTAAAGCAATATGATAGCATTCCTCACGCTCACTCTTAGTTCCCTCATGGAGAGCACAAAGGTTTTCCCACAATTCATGAGCGTTCTTTGCATTACGCACACGATTGAAGATATCCTTGCCTAGGCCTCGGTAGAGTGCATTTTTGGCCTTTGCATTCCACCGGTCGTACTTCTCCTCGTCACCACTTGGGTTGGTGGGATACTTGATAGCGGGAAGCCCTTGGGTTGTGGCTCTAAGACACCCAACATCTATGGCTTCGAGGTACGCCTCCATACGGATTTTCCAATATGAAAAATCATCCCCCTCAAAGGTGGGAGGTGGTCCTTCCCCGTTAGACATCTTGCTCTAGGCAGTAAAGCCTAAATTAGGAGCAACTCGGCTCCGATACCAATTGAAAGGATCAAGATGCCCAAGAGGGGGGTGAATTGGGCTTTTCTAAAAATTAATTGCAAGAATTAAATCCTACAAGCCGGAATTCACCCTTAGTGCCTACTTGTGTTCCTAGAGATTCTACCGGTAAAAGTTTTGCACCCTAAGTTCCAATCCTAGTCTAGCAAGGCAATTCTTGGAATGTAAATCAAGCAATGAAAGTAAATACGAGAAAGTAAATGCTTGAAAGTAAGGGCAAGGAACACGGCGATGTTTTCCCGAGGTATCGGAGAGTCGCCACTCCCCACTAGTCCTCGTTGGAGCACCCACGCAAGGGTGTAGCTCCCCCTTGATCCACGCAAGGATCAAGTGCTCTCTATGGGCTGATTCTTCGATACTCCGTCGTGGTGAATCGCCCAAAACCGCTCACAAGATGAGTTGGGTCATCCACAAGCTCCGTCGGATGATCACCAAACTCCCAATCACCGCCAAGCCGTCTAGGTGATGGCGATCACCAAGAGTAACAAGCTAGAACTCTCACTTGACCACAATGAGCCTAATGAGAAGATGGATGCACACTTGCTACTCTCTATTCACTAGTGAGGGACTCTCAAGCTTTGATTCTCAAATCACAATCCTCACTAGAGCTCTTGCACTCCCTTGCACTCCAAAGGTGTTTCTCAGATGAACAAATGAGCAAGAGACCTCTAAAAGAGGTGGTGGGGATGTATTTATACACCCCACAGTCAAATCCAACCGTTACCTGCCAACTCAGCAAAATACGAGGTGACCAGATGCGTCGGTTGAAGTGACCGGACGCGCCGGTCGCTCGTAACGGTCGAAAACTTGAAATTTCGGCTGAGTGACCGGACGCACCGATCAGGGGTGACCGGACGCGTTCGATCATGTAGGGAGCTTACTGTACTCTGACCTGATGCGTGACCGTGTCTAATCAGTGATGACCGGACGCGTCCGGTCGTCAGAGTATCTTACTAGAACGTGACCGGATGCGCCGATCACACCCCAGTCGCGTCCGATTAGGTGATTTCACTCAAGTGACACGTGTCAGCCTGAACACCGCGTCCGGTCCTCGCAGGGACCACGTCCGGTCGTTAGAGCTGAGACACAGTAGCGGTTTAGAATTGACCGGACGCGTCCGGTCAAGCGAGACACCACGTCCGGTCAATTGAAAACGTCTCTAAACACTCCGAAACGCGACGCAACTTGAACCAAGTTGCTTCCAACTGAACTTTGAGCTATTCTAGAGCTTCCTAGTGCTAAGTTTGACAAGTGTACACCACACCTAAACACAAGACTCACCTAGGTCAAGCTACTCGCTCATGCCCCCCTTTATAGTACGGCCAAAAGAGAAAACGAAGATCCTAACGACTATTCCGAATGTAACTCAACACCTTGACATCTGGAACTAACCGTCCTTAATCTTGAAGTCAATCCTTTCAAAACCAAAATGATTTCCATCAAGGGGCATGAATACCGTAGTGCCCAAAGCAGTTATCAACACCATGACCTAACTTACCAAAGTTTCTGCAAAACACACGTTAGTCATGGTAATAAAGCGTTGTCATCAATTGCCGAAACCAACTCTCGGGGCCTAGATGCTTTCAGTCTTCTACATTCCCATTATTTGTCTCTACATATTCATTTTTGTCTTCTTTCCTACCTAACTGAGCTGATTTTTTTTGCCTACGACACGCCAAGCAAGCCACCTATCAATGCTAGTTGCTATGATCTCTAAGGTTGTTTGTCACACAAGCAAGCAACTAATTCTATACTAGAGAGCTAGCTAGGAAACTAATTACAACTAAGGGTGCGTTTGGGAGCGCTCCATGGAGCGGATTCTCGAAGAGAATCACTCCACAGTTGCAAAAAGGTTTTTTCAGAGTGAAGTGATTCTTTGCTGATTCTGTGAAGTGATTATCTGAAATGAACTAAGAGGCTGAGAGCTGAAAAAAAGTAGCTTCACCTGATTCTGTGAAGTGATTCTCCATGCTGATTTTGAGAGTTTATGCTAAACAATTAAAGAGAATCACTTTCAGCCACAAAATCACTTCACCATGAATCAGGGAGCACAGCTGGAGAATCAGGGAGCACAACTCCGCTAAACGGACCATAATTACCACTACAAGCTACTCAACTAGCTAGTCAAGAAAACACACCCTACACAAGTATGCTACGAATGTAAAGAACAAGAGAGGGTGTTTTAGCAAACCGGGCAAGTGACAATATGAATACCAAAGAGACAATTGACACTAAGATTTATCCCTATAGTTCGGTTGCTTGCCGATAACCTATGTCCACGTTGTGGCGATACACTCACTTGATGGCTCACGCGCTTTGGCATCACACGCCTAGTCCACCACTTGGGAGCCGTAAGAACCAACACAAGGAGGATCCACAATCCACAAGCAATCCCCTAGAGTTGCCTTTCACAATCTCCCGTGGGGAATAGGCACAAGAACCCCTCACAAATCAACGATCGGAGCCGGAAACAATGACCACCTTCCGCTCAATGATCCACTACTGCTTCAAGCCATCTAGGTGGCAGCAACCACCAAGAGTAACAAGAATTGCCGCAGCAACACGATCACTAGTGCTATTATATGCCTCAACTCTAAGCAAATGCACTAGGATGCTCTCCCAATCTCACTTGGATGATGAATCAAGAGGGTGTTTAGCACTTTAGGGTTCCAAGAGGGGTTAGCCATGGCTGAGCAACTTATATAGCCACACAAACGAGCCATTAGCTGTTACCCCTTCATTGGAATTTACACGGGGCACATCAGATGCTACAGGCTGGATCCGCATCGGACAAATTCTAATATCGTCCGGTGCACAGATATGTGCCATGCGTAACTAGCCGTCTGAAACTTTAGTATCACAAGTCGAGTTTATGTGGCCTGTGAACCTTTAGTGTATGGTTGGTTCGTCTTAGTGTTTATGTTTGAGTTGCATCTTTGTAATGAGTGCAATGATCTTGTGGTTTTTGTCCACAATTTCATTTAGTTTATAGGCCTAAGGCATAAGGATTAATGAAGTAAATAGGCGGGTTTTGGCTTTCTCCTGTTTTCCAGAGCAGTCTGTGTTCATCATAATATATCTCCAGATCTGGACATCCAAAAGTTATGAAACTTTTACGGATAAAAGTAGACTCTTGTATGTTTCATTGCCGCTGGAATCACTTCTATAGCTGTTTTGGTTTGGGAGTTATGAAAATCACAAGACGATATAGCTGTGCTGTCTGAAACCTAGAGTAGTTTTTGTGGTGCACAGTTTTTGACCAAATTATGTTTGGAATCAGAAAAAGTATTCTATACAAAAGTTGTAGAGGATTTCAACATCTTTCCAACAGTATAAACTACAACTTCATTGGATTAACGGAATGAGAGTTACGTCTGTTTTAGTGCACTGCTGTTTTCTGCTCGCAAGGAAAATCAGGTTTTTTGTTCATACCTTTGCACATATAAGTTTCTACGGGATATCCGAAGGTCGTTATGATAGTTAACTTACCCAGAGGGGGATGCAAGTAACTTGGTGTCCCCTAGTTTGTCTTTTCCTAAGGGGGGGTAGCTGCGTGAAGAAGTAACAAGATGAAGGGTTCTTACATTCAAGTACTCCACCTAGAAGAATTAGTTATCCCTATGGTTGTGAAGTCACCATCAAGTGCAGTTGGGTGTTAAACTTCAACATACCCAAGACAAGTCAGCGGCAAGGAGATATGGGACATTTACAAGGACCGTAAGAATCTAAAGGATATCTTCACTAAGTTGGTTTTGATCTTGTGAGATCATTGATGAATTAGAGCGATCAAGGATTATGACATGGAAGTGTGTTATCACCCGGAGAAGCAAAAGTTGCTGCCGATGCTCCTAGCATAAATAGTGTGCTAGGGAGGTTTGGCGACACCAAGGTTGAGTTGTGTGAGAAACTTGAGTGATGTCACCTATACTACAAAGTTGGTAATTAATAGTGTTCGCCTTGGAACAAAAGGAATTGCAAAGGTCAATTGGAGGAATGGCATAAAGGACTAAGGGATTGTGCTTAAGAGTTGATCAAGTTATTAGGAGCAAGGTTGTAACAACGTGCAAGCTACAGTGTGATCGTTGTGAGAAAATGAAGAAGATCCAAAGGCAGAGCATCTACATCTCTTTGATCACCACCATCCGAATCTCAAGGACGAGATTCATCTTAAGGGGGTAGAATTGTAACACCCTAAATTTTGCATTGTTTCAAAATAGGTAAAATTGATTTAATTATGCAATTGTGTGTGCATTTCAAATATAGGAGGTAATAAATTTTGTGAAATTAAAATCAATTATAAGGTTAGCAACTTGTTTATGCATACATGCTGCTGCATATTACTTTATTGCAATGTCTGGTTTTGATTCAAATGCTAAAAGGTTTTAAAATCCTTTTGAAAAAACTGGTTTAGAAAATGAAAAAAAAGAGAATTTCCATTCATTCTCCCTCCCTTCCTATTCACCCTGTTGGCCCAATCATCCCCGTCGGCCCACCTCTCCCCGACGGCCCGCTCCCTCTCCCCCTTTTCCTCTCTGGCCGTAGCTCAGCCCAGCCGCCTTGCTGGGTCGGCCCAAGCCGAAGTGGAAAGCCTCCACTTCCCTTCACTTGCTGACCAACCGGCCTCGCCCGTCAGCTCCTCCCCCAACCTCCTGTCGCCATCCCGCATTGCACGCGCGTGGGCAGCAACCGCTGCTGCCCCACGTTCGCTCCTCCCATCGTGGGAGCGTCTCCCCGCGCCTGGTCCCTTTAAATGGAAGCCGTGGCCCCGATACCGCTCCCTTGCTGCTCCTTGTCCATTCCTTCCTCTCTCGCACAGTAACCTCTGTGCAAACCGCTCGCCGGAGCTGCCGCCGTGGTGTACGTCATGCGCCTCCTCTCCGTCCAATTGTGCGAGCCGTTGTGCACCTTCAGGTGGTAAAGAACCTCCCCCTCAATTTTCCCTCTCAATTTCACTCCTTGTTGCTCGCAACTCCGGTTCGAACCACCGTAGGACCTCATCATCCGCCGCTTCCATGGACCACTGCTCCAGTGCCGCCACCGTTCCATTTGAAGTCGCTGTGAGCTTCGCTTTCACCTCCTCTCCCTCCCCGTACTCTCAATTTTGAGAATCATGGCCTCTAGGGCCGTTTTCACAAGCTCTGGTGAGCCTCTTCCGCCCCTGGTCATGGCGAGGGCCGTGCAACCCTTCCCTGACCTCCCTATGCCCTAGCGTGAGTTCGCCTTTGTCTCCTCTCTCTCTCCTGGTGTTCTCGGTTCAGAGAACCATGCACTTTAGAGCCTTTTTGGGCAACGCCGGCGAGCTCTCCGCCGCAGCAATGGTGGCGCTGCCGTCTCCACCCCTAACTTCGGTGACCGCGCCCCTTTTCTCCCCCTCCCATCTAATCTCGGCCGCCCATATGCAACTAAGGGTGCGTTTGGGAGCGCTCCATGCAGTGGATTCTCGAAGAGAATCACTCCCTAGTTGCCAAACGGTTTTTTCAGAGTGCAGTGATTCTCTGCTGATTCTGTGAAGTGATTATCTAAAATGAACTAAGAGGCTGAGAGCTGAAAAAAGTAGCTTCACCTGATTCTGTGAAGTGATTCTCCATGCTGATTTTGAGAGTTTATGATAAACAATTAAAGAGAATCACTTTCAGCCACATAATCACTTCACCATGAATCAGGGAGCACAGCGGGAGAATCAGGGAGCACAATTCTGCTAAACGGACCCTAATTACCACTACAAGCTACTCATCTAGCTAGGCAAGAAAACACACCCTACACAAGTATGCTACGAATGTAAAGAACAAGAGAGGGTGTTTTAGCGAACCGGACAAGTGACAATATGAGTACCAAAGAGACAATTGACACTAAGATTTATCCCTATGGTTCGGTTGCTTGCCGACAACCTATGTCCACATTGTGGCGATACACTCACTTGATGGCTCAAGCGCTATGGCATCACAGGCCTAGTCCACCACTTGGGCGCCGTAAGAACCAACACATGGAGGATCCACAAACCATAAGCAATCCCCTAGAGTTGCCTTTCACAATCTCCCGTGGGGAATAGGCACAAGAACCCCTCAGAAATCAACGATCGATGCCGGAAACAATGACCACCTTCCGCTCAACGATCCACTGCTGCTTCAAGCCATCTAGGTGGCAGCAACCACCAAGAGTAACAAGAATTGCCGCAGCAACACGACCACTAGTGCTATTATATGCCTCAACTCTAAGCAAATGCACTAGGATGCTCTCCCAATCTCACTTGGATGATGAATCAAGAGGGTGTTTAGCACTTTAGGGTTCCAAGAGGGGTTAGACATGGCTGAGCAACTTATATAGCCACACAAACGAGCCACTAGCTGTTAGCCTTCATTGGAATTTACACGGGGCACATCAGATGCTACAGGCTGGATCCGCATCAGACAAATTCTAATATCGTCCGGTGCACAGATATGTGTCATGTGTAACTAGCCGTTTGAACCTTTAGTATCACAAGTCGAGTTTATGTGGCCTGTGAACCTTTAGTGTATGGTTGGTTTGTCTTAGTGTTTATGTTTGAGTTGCATCTTTGTAATGAGTGCAATGATCTTGTGGTTTTTGTCCACAATTTCATTTAGTTTATAGGCCTAAGGCATAAGGATTAATGAAGTAAATAGGCGGGTTTTGGTTTTCTCCTGTTTTATCAATCCTGTTTTCCAGAGCAGTCTGTGTTCATCATGATATATCTCCAGATCTGGACATCCAAAAGTTATGAAACTTTTATGGATAAATTTAGACTCTTGTATGTTTCATCTGCCGCTGGAATCACTTCTATAGCTGTTTTGGTTTGGGAGTTATGAAAATCACAAGACGATATAGCTGTGCTGACAGAAACCTAGAGTAGTTTTTGTCGTGCACAGTTTTCGATGAAATTATGTTTGGAATCAGGAAAAGTATTCTATACAAAAGTTGTAGAGGATTTTAACATCTTTCCAACAGTATAAACTACAACTTCATTGGATTAACGGAATGAGAGTTACATCTGTTTTAGTGCACTGCTGTTTTTCTGCTCGCAAGGGAAATCAGGTTTTTTGTTCATACCTTTGCACATTTAAGTTTCTACAGGATATCCGAAGGTTGTTATGATAGTTAGCTTACCCAGAGGGAGATGCAAGTTACTTGGTGTCCCCTAGTTGGTCTTTTCTTAAGGGGGGTAGCTGCGTGAAGAAGTAACAAGATGAAGGGTTCTTACATTCAAGTACTCCACCTAGAGGAATTAGTTATCCCTATGGTTGCGAAGTCACCATCAAGTGCAGTTGGGTGTTAAACTTCAATATACCCAAGACAAGTCAGCGGCAAGGAGATATGGGACATCTACAAGGACCGTAAGAATCTAAAGGATATCTTCACTAAGATGGTTTTGATCTTGTGAGATCATTGATGAATTAGAGCGGTCAAGGATTATGACGTGGAAGTGTGTTATCACCCGGAGAAGCAAAAGTTGCTGCTGATGATCCTAGCATAAATAGTGTGCTAGGGAGGTTCGGCGACACCAAGGTTGAGTTGTGTGAGAAACTTGAGTGATGTCACCTATACTACAAAGTTGGTAATTAATAGTGTTCGCCTTGGAACAGAAGGAATTGCAAAGGTCAATTGGAGGATTAGCATAAAGGACTAAGGGATTGTGCTTAAGAGTTGATCAAGCTATTGGGACGAAGGTTGTAACAACGTGCAAGCTACAATGTGATCGTTGTGAGAAAATGAAGAAGATCCAAAGGCAGAGCATCTACATCTCTTTGATCACCACCATCCGAATCTCGAGGACGAGATTCATCTTAAGGGGGGTATTATTGTAACACCCTAAATTTTGCATTGTTTCAAAATAGGTAAAATTGATTTAATTATGCAATTGTGTGTGCATTTTAAATATAGGAGATAATAAATTTTGTGAAATTAAAATCAATCATAAGGTTAGCAACTTGTTTATGCATACGTGCTGCTGCATATTACTTTATTGCAATGTCTGGTTTTGATTCAAATGGTAAAAGGTTTTAAAATCCTTTCTCCCTCCCTTCCTATTCGGCCTGTTGGCCCAATCATCCCCGTTGGCCCACCTCTCCCCGACGGCCCGCTCCCTCTCCCCCTTCTCCTCTCTGGCCGTAGATCAGCCCAGCCGCTTTGTTGGGCCGGCCCAAGCCGAAGTGGAAAGCCTCCACTTCCCTTCACTCGCAGACCAACCGGCCCTGCCCGTCAGCTCCTCCCCCAACGTCCTGTCGCCATCCCGCATCGCACGCGCGTGGGCAGCAACCGCCGCTGCCCCACGTTCGCTCCTCCCATCGGGGAGCCTCTCCCCACGCCTGGCCCCTTTAAATGGAAGCCCTGGCCCCGACGCCGCTCCCTTGCTGCTCCTTGTCCATTCCTTCCTCTCTCACACGGTAACCTCTATGAGAACCGCTCACTGGAGCCGCCGCCGTGGTGTACGTCGTGCGCCACCTCTCCGTCCAATTGTGCGAGCCGCTGTGTAGCTTCACGTGGTAAAGAACCTCCCCCTCAATTTTCCCTCTCAATTTCACTCCTTGTTGCTCGCAACTCCAGTTCGAACCACCGTAGGACCTCGCCATCCGCCGCTTCCATGGACCACCGCTCCAACGCCGCCACCATTCCATTTGAAGTCGTTGTCAGCTTCGCTTTCACCTTCTCTCCCTCCCCGTACTCTCAATTTTGAGAATGATGGCCTCTAGGGCCGTTTTCATGAGCTCCGGTGAGCCTCTTCCGCCCCTGGTCATGGCGAGGGCCGTGCAACCCTTCCCTGACCTTCCTATGCCCCGGCGTGAGTTCGTCTTTGTCTCCTCTCTCTCCCGGTGTTCTTGGTTCAGAGAACCATGCGCCATAGCACCTTTTTGGGTAACGCCGGCGAGCTCTCCGCCGCGGCAATGGTGGCGCCGCCGTCTCCACCCCTAACTCCGGTGACCATGCCCCTTCTCTTGCCCTCCCATCTAATCTCGGCCGCCCATATGCAATAAAACCCATAGGGATCAAGGTACATGTCATCAATAGCTAGGAAGTCCTTATAGTCGAGCAATATTGGACACATGCATAATGAGTAGATTATATAATGAATAGGACATCAAGGTAAGCCCATGCTATACTTGCCTTGGTTTGCACACTCCTGCTGGTCCTGCTGGTCTTCGAAGTTCTCCTGGTTCCCAACGTACTCCTCACCGTCTGAACTCGACCAACACGGTAACATACACATTTCAGGAGCATTCATGCATAGCTAACAAACCTATAATTAGAACAGTACACCAGTAGTATAAAAGCAAGATAAAAAGCTTATGAAGATCATCTACGTCTCGCTACGATCACATAGACGCGAAGTGCACGAAAAATGGAGCTACAAGGCAAAAGTTACGAGCTATTTAAGGTTCCAAAAGCTAGCTATTAAACTAGACTTAATCGAGAAATTCAAAAGCTTCTAACAGGTCTAACAGTAGCACTAATGCGTAGATTACGTAATTACGAACCTAACGCAAGTTGAATGGGTCGAATCGGAGCTAAAACAACGATTTTATAAGCGTTTTACTGCAGTGACAATTCTGTAATTAATCTAAAAACGTATTTTTCATTTAAACCGAAGAACTACGTTTTCAAAATGAGAATGTGTATTCTGGGAGTACGCCAAGGACGGTGGGTTGGATATGCATGAAGCCGAGGGGCTCTTTAACAATTTTGACCTGCGAAGGGGTATCCTTCTTTCTCAGCCGTTGGATTCGGATTGGGCGGCCGAGATTAGATGGGAGGGGGAGAAAAGGGGCGCGGTCGCCAGAGTTAGGGGTGGAGACGGCGGCGCCAGCATTGCCGCGCGCGGAGAGCTCTCTGGCGTTGCCCAAAAAGGCGCTACGGTGCATGGTTCGCTGAACCGAGAACACCGGGAGAGAGAGGAGACGAAGGTGAACTCACGCTGGGGCATAGGGAGGTCAGGGAAGGGTTGCACGGCCCTCGCCATGACCGGCGGCAGAAGAAGCTCACTGGAGCTCGGAAAAATGGCCCTAGAGGCCATGATTCTCAAAATTGAGAGTACAGGGAGGGAGAGAAGGTGAAAGCGGAGCTCACAACGACTTCAAATGGGACGGAGGCGGCGCTGGAGCGGCGGTCCATGGAAGCGGCAGATGGCGAGGTCCTACAGTGGTTCGAACCGGAGTTGTGATCAACAAGGAGTGAAATTGAGAGGGAAAATTGAGAGGAGAGGTTCTTTACCACGTGAAGGTGCACAGTGGCTCGCACAATTGGACGGAGAGGAGGCGCACGACGTACACCACGACGGCGTCTCCGGCGAGCGGTTTGCACAGAGGTTACTGTGCAAGAGAGGAAGGAATGGACAAGGAGCAGCAAGGGAGTGGCGTCGGGGCCAGGGCTTCCATTTAAAGGGGCCAGGCGCGGGGAGATGCTCCCACGATGGGAGGAGCGAACGTGGGGCAGTGGCGGTTGCTGCCCACGCGCGTGCGATGCGGGATGGCGAGAGGAGGTTGGGGGAGGAGCTGATGGACGGGGCTGGTTGGTCAGCGAGTGAAGGGAAGTGGAGGCTTTCCACTTCGGCTTGGGCCGGCCCAACAAGGCGGCTAGGCTGAGCCACGGCCACAGTGGAGAAGGGGGAGAGGGAGCGGGCCGTCGGGGAGAGGTGGGCTGACGGCGATGATTGGGCCAACAGGTCGAATAGGAAGGGAGGGAGAATGAATGGAAATTCTCTTTTTTTCATTTTCTAAACCAATTTTTTCAAATGCATTTTCAGAAGGATTTGAAAACCTTTTAGCATTTGAATCAAAACCAGACATTGCAATAAAGTAATATGCAGCAACATGTATGCATAAACAAGTTGCTAACCTTATGATTGATTTTAATTTCACAAAATTTATTATCTCCTATATTTGAAATGCACACATAATTGCATAATTAAATCAATTTTACCTATTTTGAAACAATGCAAAATTTAGGGTGTTACAATTCTACCCCCTTAAGATGAATCTCGTCCTCGAGATTCAGATGGTGGTGATCAAAGAGATGTAGACGCTCTACCTTTGGATCTTCGTCATTTTCTCACAACGATCACACTGTAGCTTGCACATTGTTACAACCTTGCTCCTAATGGCTTGATCAACTCTTAAGCACAATCCCTTAGTCCTTTATGCCATTCCTCCAATTGACCTTTGCAATTCCTTTTGTTCCAAGGCGAACACTAATAATTACCAACTTTGTAGTATAGGTGACATCACTCAAGTTTGTCACACAACTCAACCTTGGTGTCGCCGAACCTCCCTAGGTGGAGTACTTGAACGTAAGAACCCTTCATCTTGTTACTTCTTCACGCAGCTACCCCTTAAGAAAAGACCAACTAGGGGACACCAAGTAACTTGCATCTCCCTCTGGGTAAGTTAACTATCATAACGACCTTCGGAGATCCCGTAGAAACTTATATGTGCAAAGGTATGAACAAAAAACCTGATTTCCCTTGCGAGCAGAGAAACAGCAGTGCACTAAAACAGACGTAACTCTCATTCCGTTAATCCAATGAAGTTGTAGTTTATACTGTTGGAAAGCTGTTGAAATCCTCTACAATTTTTGTATAGAACAATTTTCCTGATTCCAAACATAATTTGGTCGAAAACTGTGCACCACAAAAACTACTCTAGGTTTCAGACAGCACAGCTATATCGTCTTGTGATTTTCATAACTCCCAAACCAAAACAGCTATAGAAGTGATTCCAGCGGCAGATGAAACATACAAGAGTCTACTTTTATCCATAAAAGGTTCATAACTTTTAGATGTCCAGATCTGGAGATATATCACGATGAACATAGACTGCTCTGGAAAACAGGATTGATAAAACAGGAGAAAACCAAAACCCACCTATTTACTTCATTAATCCTTATGCCTTAGGCCTATAATCTAAATGAAATTGTGGACAAAAACCACAAGATCATTGCACTCATTACAAAGATGCAACTCAAACATAAATACTAAGACAAACCAACCATACACTAAAGGTTCACAGGCCACATAAACTCGACTTGTGATACTATGCGTAACTCGCCCAATGCTCAACTCCGTGCTGCCTGCTCGATCATCGTCCGATGTACACTGGAGAACTTGCTGGCCATAGTCCGATGCAGTCTAAAAAGCATCCAGAGAGCTCCCAAGCCTATGAGTCCCGTCGTCAGCATCACATCACAGAACAAGAGGTGAACACTGAACAACGGCTCCGGTGGTCCGAGACGGCCATCAGCTTCGATCGATCGACCATCCCAACCACGTCCATCACCCGTGGGCGGTGCCCGCTTGTGGTCAGCCTGATCATGGGCACCACGTGCCTTTCCAGGGTGCTCATGGATGGTGGTAGGGGCCTCAACATCCTCTATGCCGACACCCTCAATAGGATGAAGATTCCTCGGAGCAGCTTCCACCTGAACCGAGCCCTCTTTTATGGGATCAACCTGGGCAAGGAAGCTGTGACCCTTAGGCGCATCTGCCAGCATGTCATGTTCAGGCAGCCGGACAACTTCTACAAAGAGCTGCTCACCTTCGAGGTGGTGGACTTCCCGGAACCTACCATGCCTTGGTTAGGCGGCCATGTTTCGCGAAATTCATGAACATTATGAGCTACACCAACCTCAAGTTCAAGATGCCTGGCCCTAATGGGGTCATCAGCATCAGCGCCAGCTTCCAGCGGGCCTTCTACTGTGACCAAAATTGCATCACTCTGGCGACTATGATATCTGCATCCTGTGGCTTGTAAGCTCTATCCACGGCATAGAGTGTTGGCAAGAATCGATCACAAACACACAATTTACACGGTGGCTAACCTAACAATCGAGCTCAGATCGAATCAAGAACAAGAACATGGATGAACACTTGGCAACTACCCGGATGACCCCTGGGAAATAGTGCCCTTTTTCACCTTCGATAGCAACAAGTACACAACACGATTACAAGTGTCTAAGGTGTTATCCTCCACCTCTTACATCAGGCTACTTATACCAGTAGCTAACTCACGCGACTCACACGAAAAAAACTGCTAGACGCGATACAAGATGCACTAAAACACACATTCAGTTAACTCTGACGCCGTGGACGTGTTGACTGCGAACCGCCATTCCCACCCGCGCTTGGCTTGATTCAAACTTGAATTATCCCGCCTTCTCCACTTCATCTTCTTGCTGAACACGTGTCCTGCATCATCCTTGATAGGTTTACACCAACATTCTCCCCCTTAAACCTAGCAATTAGAGAGATCTCTAACGCCAAGTAAGTGCCTCATCACCACCAGCTTGCTTGCTGGCAGAGCCTTTGTCAGTGCATCAACTTTCTGCTGATCAGTGCCAACTCTCTTCACATTGATCTGCCCCCTCTCCACACACTCTCTAATGAAATGGTATTTGATATCTATGTGTTTACTCCTTCCATGGAACACCGTGTTTTTCATCAGAGATCTAGCAGAGTTGTTATCAACAAAGAGTGGCACTGTCTGTGGTTTTTCTTTAGTGATCTCACTGATTAGATTTCTCAGCCACAGAGCTTGTCTAGCTGCTACTATTGCAGCCATAAATTCTGACTCACAAGATGAGAGAGCAACAGTTTTCTGCTTCTGTGAACACCAGCTAATCAGGTTCTCCCCCAACTAAAATGCCATTCCACCGGTGCTCCTCCTCTCAAATTGATCAGCACCATGATCACTGTCAGTGTAGCCCACTAATAGTCCAGTACCTCCACCTTGGACATACACCAGCCCAAAATCAAGTGTTCCTCTAAGGTACCTGAAGATCTGCTTGATAGCTGCTATATGCATCACTGTAGGTTTCTCCATAAACCTGCTTGCTAGCCCAACTGAATATGACAGATCTGGCCTAGTGTGCAACAAATACCTGAGACATCCAATCATTCTTCTATATGCTGTTGCATCAATAGGCTTCCCACCCTTGTTAGCATTCAGCTTGTTTCTTGGCTCCATTGGGAATTTAGTTGGATTACACTCAGCCATCCCAAACTGCTCAAGACCTTTCTTGGCATAGCTAGTCTGCTTCACAGTGATAAAATCCTCCTTCTGACACACCTCAATCCCAAGGTAGTAAGACAGGAGTCCAAGATCAGTCATTTCAAATTCAGCCATCATTTGTTTCTTGAATAGCTTGATATTCTCAGGATTCCCTCCAATGACAATCAAGTCATCTACATAAACCCCCAAGATGACTGCATCATTCCCATGACCTCTTGTATAAACAGCCTGTTCACTCAAGCATCTTTTAAAGTTCAGTTTCTTCAAACTCCTGTCAAGCTTGCAATTCCATGCCCTAGGGGCTTGCTTGAGGCCATATAGAGCTTTACTCAACCTAAGTACACATTGCTCCTTGCCCTTCACCACATAACCTTTTGGCTGTGTGACATAAACTTCCTCCTCCAACTCACCATGCAGGAATGCAGACTTGACATCTAGATGATGAACTTTCTATCCATGATTAGTAGCATATGCCAACAGTAGTCTCACTATATCCAGCTTGGCAACAGGTGCAAAAACTTCTTCATAATCAACACCAAACTTTTGCACATAGCCTTTTGCCACCAACCTAGCTTTATGTTTCACTATTTCACCATCTGAATTTCTTTTCAATTTGAATACCCATTTCAATCCAATAGGTTTCTTTCCACTTGGTAGCCTAACCAGCTCCCAAGTTTTATTTTTTTCAATTGATTGCATTTCTTTATCCATTGCATCCACCCAGTCTTGGTTGACAACAACAACCTCAAAACATTCAAGCTCTTCCACCTCAACTAATAGAGCTTCAACATTTTCATCCATCAGCTCCACTTCATATGAGTCATCATACACCTCATCAAGGCTCCTAAACCTGATAGGACCACTGTCATCATCAATAGTGTCATCCACATCCATGACCTCATGACTGGATTCTGAAACCTATAGTGAATACCATGGTATAGCAGGCTCATTCTCTGTTGTCGGATTTTGGTCAGTAAATGACTGACTGTCATTCATCCCTGCACCCGTTTCCACCCCAATAACAGACTGTATACCACTACTGCTTGCTCCCCCTGTCTCCTAACTTTCCTGAGCATCTTGCACATCACCACTAGCATCATCAAGGTTACTGAAATCACCAGAGAAGAATTGACCATCCCCCTCCTCTCTGTTTTCTGAAAAGTCAATATCATTGACAGCATCCCAGCTCCACTTGATAGATTCCTCAAACACTACATCCCTGCTAACAATAATTTTCTTGTTTTGAGGATTGTACATTCTGTGTGCTTTGCTGCCTTCTTCTATGCCAAAGTAGACCATTGACATGCTCCTGTCATCAAGCTTCCTCAGATGAGTTCCCACAATTTTCACATGACCTCTGCACCCAAACACTCTTAGGTGTCCTAAATGTGGTTTCCTTCCATTCCAACCCTCATAAGGTGTCCTGTAACCCATGGACTTAGTTGGCAATTTGTTCAAGAGATAAACAGAATGCCTAACTGCTTCAGCCAAAAAAATTCTAGGTATCTCCATGCTTTTCAACAAGGATCTTGCCATTTCCATCATTGATCTATTCTTCCTCTCCACCACTCCATTCTGCTAAGGAGTGTAGGGAGCTATGAACTGATGTTTAATCCCTGCTTCTTCACACACCTTCTAAAAAGAGCTTGCAAGGAATTCTCCACCCCTATCTGACCTGAGAATCTTTATGTGCTGTCCTGTGCTATTTTCAGCCTCAGCACTGAACATGATGAAGGCATCTACTGCTTGATCTTTTGTCTTCAACATGTACATTGTAGTTCACCTTGTACAATCATCCACCAACAGCATAAAGTACTTGTTGCCTGCTGGAGTTGATGGAGTAATGGGCCCACAAAGATACACATGTACTAGTTGAAGTGGCTCATTGGCTCTCCATAGCATGACTTAGGGAAAGACTATCTAATCTATTTGGCTGCCAGACAAGCCTGACAGACCTGATCAGGATGCTGAATCAAAGGAACTCCACCTAACATCTCCTTGTCAACAATCTGCTTGAGTGCTTGAAAATTTACATGTCCTAGCCGGCCATGCCACAATCAAGCATCATCAGCTATGCTGCTCAACAGACAGGTTGGAGCTACTGTCACCAATTCTACCTTGTACAATCTGTTACCAGATCTCTGGACTTTCATGATCAATCTAAATGGATTTTTCTTTGACACTTCTATGTAATCATCATCCATCAGTACTCTATGACCAATTTCGGTGAGTTGACCAAGACTAATCAAATTGCTCTTGAGTTTAGGAATAAAATACACATCCCTAAGCAACCACTGATCACCAGTCCTACCTTGGAACGGAATTGACCCTTTCCCTTAATCTCTACTGAAGAACCATCACCAAATCGTACCTTTCCAGTAGTAATAGTGTCCATGTCTCTGAACTTTTGGCGATCACCGGTCATATGATTGCTGGCACCGTTATCAAGGTACTAGAGATCATTCATGACCTCCCCCTCGCCGATGAAGTACAACTTCGGCAACACCTTCTTCTCCTCCAACATCACCTCTATGTGCAGGTTCGTGCATAGTGCAGGCTCGAGCGGTCCCTGCTCCTCAGTTTCCGCTAGCAGCACTACCGACTCCATCGCCACCGTCCTTGTGTGGTGTGCCTCCTCGTCCTTCTCACCGAGACAGCGATTGGCATAGTGCCCATAGGTGTGGCACTTGAAGCACTTAATGTGACTCTTGTCATGTTTCTCAGTGCTCTCCTTCCCTCCATCACCTCGTCCACCTCAGCCACCCCGGCCGCCGCCACGGCCCCATCCACGCCCGTGTCCTCCATTGCCCTGAGATCTCCCACCTCCAGAGCTCTCACCGCCTGACTTCTAGTGTGCTCCCCACTCGGCTTGAGTGAGCAGCACCTGTGGTTCACCAGAGCGCCCCCACCGGCTCCCTGCTGAGTCCGCTCTTCAAACGCCTTGAGTCGACCAACCACTTCATCGAACGCCAAATTCTTGCGATCGTAAAACTGATTGATCCCGGCCACGACATGGATGAAACGATCGGGCACGGTGTCAAACAGTTTCTTCACCATGACTGAATCTTCCAATGTCCTGCCCAAATTGCCGTACTTGACTGACATCGCAGTCAGTTTTTCAGCAAAATCATCGATAGTCTCCTCCTCCTTCATCCCGAGCGCATTGAACTCCGCCATTAGCGTCTGCAAGCGCACGTCCTTGAAGTGTTCCATGCCCACAAACCTTGCCTTCAGGGAGTCCCAAACCTCCTTGCCTGTCTTCTTCTTGGCTATTTGCATCAGCAGCTCATCTGACAGACATTGGAACAGATGTGCCCGAACCTTCTTGTCCTTCGCTGTCTACGCCTCCGTCAGGGCACCCACCGAACTCCCCTCTGGTGGCTCCACCACCTCCCACCACCCCTGCTCCTCCATGATCGCCTGCACCCAGATACTCTAGCTAGTGTAGTTCATCGACGTCAACATCGGGAACACTTGACGGTGCCCGCCGTCGCCGCTCCCCCGACCTCCATCAGCAATCGTCAGCGACATGATGAAGCTCTAGGTGGATCATGTGTGTTTGACCGGCTCCGATACCAGATGTTGGCAAGAATCGATCACAAACACACAATTTACACGGTGGCTAACCTAACAATCAAGCTCAGATCGAATCAAGAACAAGAACATGGATGAACACTTGGCAACTGTCCGGATGACCCCCGGGATACAGTGCCCTTTTTCACCTTCGATAGCAACAAGTACACAACACGATTACAAGTGTCTAAGGTGTTATCCTCCACCTCTTAAATCAGGGTACTTATACCAGTAGCTAACTCACGCGACTCACATGAAAAAAAAACTACTAGATGCAATACAAGATGCACTGAAACACACATTCATTTAACTCTGACGCCGTGGATGTGGTGACTGTGAATCGCCGTTCCCACCCATGCTTGGCTTGATTCAAACTTGAATTCTCCCACCTTCTCCACTTCATCTTCTTGCTGAACACGTGTCCTGCATCACCCTTGATAGGTTTACACCAACATTGAGGAGGCACTAGGAGGGAAGAAGGCTAAGGCATTAGCACCTTGACTAACTGAGGTATGAAAAGGCCCCCAACACTGCCTACGGCTCTGATGGCTTGGTCGGCCCCTCCATTAAGGTGCTCGGATCCCCAGAAGGAGCCGATCTGACCTTCAGTTGTAATGAAAACTTCAAACTTATCATTATTTACCAACTTCGAGGTGTTGACATCGTTTTTACCATGTGTCAAGATGGTCAGGAAGGGCTAATCAGCAGAGGAAAGATTATTGTGTAGATTGATAGCCGATGAAAATAAGCTTGCTTATGAGTGGTGGCGGCGTATGGATTCAAATTGAAATGTTGCCGATAAGGTTAAGGGTATTATTGCCGATGCCGATGAAAGAGGGTTTGAAGACTGCTGCCGATGAAACAGGGAGTGTACCGATGGAAGGAATTTGAAGGCTGCTGCCGATGGAACAGGGATTGTGCCGATGGAAAGGGAGTCGATGAGAATATCATCGTGATTGAGGCGGACTATGGAATAAGATAGGAGTTAATTTCCTTGTATGTGTTTATTAGAGTCTGAGTTGTGTCAAAGTCATGTGTTTCCTTAGATTTGGATTTAGTGTCCTAGTTGTATTTGGTTACGTTTCTGTAGCTCAGAATATAAATATAGGGTGAAGGGCAATGTAAAAAAAAGAGAATCAATCAATACATCAAAAACAGCTTTTAATCTTATTTACATCTACTTTCGGCGACTTCGTCAATTTGCATATTTTTTCCTTTTTATGAGTTCTCATCGATTCGACGAGTTGCATTGCTCCAGTGCAATCTTCAATGATCCTCGAGTTCCGCGTGAGTACCTCTTGGCCGTGACTTCCGGGCGTATCGCTGTTGTTAGGACCAAAGTGCTCGTATCTTCATCCTTGTCGATTAACAGGTCAAATCGACTGGCACGCTTTGGATATCGATTTTGGGTATTAGCCCTTTATGTTTGCAGATCTACTTTTGCATCAACACATCTTTTGGCACGCCCGGTGGGACAAATCTAGTCAAGATGCTTAATCCTGAGATCGATGCGGGGAACATCATCGCAGTAACGGAAGAAGATCTTAAGGACGATCAGAAGCAGGCTATGGAGAGGGCTATAGAAGAATACAGACAGCTCTGCTTGAAGTCATTCAGCTTGAACAAAAGTGGACAAGTCATCCAGAAGCAAGACTTGCCGTTGCCTTGGCAAGTTACCTTTGATTCTAATCCGGGTAAACTTCAAGAGATGGTTAATTCCGCAGTGAATTATGCTTTAATTAATCACTCCAATGTGTTGTCCAATACTATTCATAATGCTGTGATTCGAACTTTCAAAGAAGGGCAAGCGTCACCTCGTTACGTTGGGCCTGCTTATCATCAACCAGAATCAGCATCTGCTATTGCTCCATCGGCTCCCCCAGCCGTTGCAGGTATAGAGATTTCTTCTCCTCCAGTATCAGCAGGTTTATCTAACGTACAGTCTACTCCGATGCGTCCGGATTCAGCATTATCAGGACGAGTTCAGCTTAATACAGATCTATCAGCATCGGCTTTATCAGGTCCTGTACCACAGAATAATCAAACTCCTGCTAATTGGTGGGGATATGGTATGCCTCCAGAGCCATCTGCTTTCAACCACGGATTATCTCAAGTGTTTGAAGTAGCGGGAAAAGCTCCTATGCCATCGGCTGGTTCGCCGATAGCTCAAGTGCCTCAATATACTACAACTACTGTACAACCAACTCTAGGAGGTTTCCAGGTGTCTTTGTGTCAAACATCTAGTTCAAGTCCATCGGCAAATTTGTTACCGATGCAGCAGAAGGCTCCTATCGCAAGTCAACCTGGAGTCCAGGTTATGCCTCAAGTTGGATGTAATTATCCAGCAATGCCAACAAGCTACCAGCCATCGGCAAATTTTGTACCGATGAATACTAATAATTGGTCAGGGCAGTTTCCCACTCAACATATAGTTCAGCCAAATCAGCAAGCCACAGGTGTTCATCAAGGTCACATGCATGCTGGTTTTCAGAATCAAGCATCTGCAGCTTAGCCGATGAACCCTTTTCAGCAGGTTAATGGACCACAGATAGTGGCAAATGTGCCAATTGCTGGAGATCGTGGGCCACAAAGGTATGCAGAAGGGTATCAACAAATACCTCTAGTGGAGATTCAACCATATCGTCAACAAGATGTTGATGCTTTTTGGGCCGATAAAATAGCAGAAATTATGAAGGATCAGTTTGGGATCAAGCCCAAAGTTAATACCTATTCTTATCGGACTCCGTATCCTCCGGCATATGATTTAATTCCTCTCCCAAATCATTACAAGGTGCCAGATTTCACTAAGTTTTCTGGGCAAGACGATACATCAACCATGGAGCATGTTAATCATTTTATTATTCAATGTGGAGAGGCAGCTTGTAGAGATGAATTGAGAGTTCGTCTATTCTCATCATCTCTATCTGGATCAGCATTTACATGGTTTATTTCACTACCGCCAAATTCTATTATCACTTGGGCTGATCTGGAAAAGCAATTTCATAAGTATTTCTTTGCTGGAGTTCATGAAAAGAAGCTTACCGATTTGGTAAAGATGAAACAGCGCAATGATGAATCGGTAGAAGGCTTTGTGCAAAGGCTACGAGATGTAAAGAACAAATGTTATAGCCTGGTGTTGGATGATCGACAGCTTGCCGATTTGGCTTTTCAGGGATTATTACCACACCTTAAGGACAGATATGCTTCTCAGGAGTTCGAAAGCCTAAGTGCAAAGGATTTCTGATCAAGACACTAGGGTTTTTGAACCTAAAAGAAATTGGAACAAGAAAGTTTCATTTGTTGAAGAGGTAGAAGATTATGATTCAGATGACGAACCATTGATTGGTTTGGCTGAGTGGGTTAAGAATAAGAAGCCGATATCTTATCCCTTTGGTCACAAAGAGCCAGAAAAGTTTACTTTTGACGTCACCAAAGCTAATAAGATATTTGATCTTTTGCTTCAGGAGGGCTAGATTAAGTTGTCACCTAATCATGTGATCCCATCGGCAGAAGAGTTGAAGCATATGATGTATTGCAAGTGGCATAATATAACTTCACACAGTACCAATGAGTGCAAAGTATTTAGACAACAATTATAGTTAGCTATTGAGTCTGGCAGAATAAAATTTGGCAATTCCAAGATTCAAAAGCCGATGAAAATTGATCAACATCCTTTTCTAGCAAATATGTTGGATGCTGAAGGGAAAATTAAGGTGTTGACATCGGAAGCTGCTGAAAAGAATGCATCAGTAGATCCCCAACATCGGATAACTACCGATGATGCAAAAGGCAAGGGGCTATTGACAGAAAGTGGCAGTTCTGGAAAGCCTCCTCGATCTGGCATCGTGATTACTCATCAAAGACAACAGGAAGGCTGGCGTCTGCGAAGGGACCGGTATCGACAACAACAAGAGGAAAGACGTCAAGAAGAGTGGAATCGGCATAAGGATCATTGGAATTATCCATTTTTTATTCATTGTTGGGAGGAAGGTATTAAGTTACCTACTGTTGAAGATTGCCCAGAGTGCAATGGTTATTATGGAGTTAATCGTCCTGTAAGAAGGTTTCAATCTGGTAATCAAGGTTTGTCCATTAATGAGTCGATCAGAAGGAGAGCATCAGTATATGATCGGCTGGGGGGGCAGGCTCAGTGTACATGAAAGGCTTGGTAAACGCGTTGCATATTTTCCGAGAAACCAAGAGGAACTTGAAGAGATGGCAAATGCAAGAGTTCCTGATGAAGAAATATTTTACAGGGATCCTAATATACGTCATGTGGAGACAACCAGGACTTATCAGCCAGTGTGGAAAACTAAGTTTCCTCAATGGTGTCCAGAGGGTTTGACAAAGACACAGAAGAGGAAAATGCAGCGAGAGCGTCAAAAAGACTTATACCAAGAAGGAAGTCCCTCCAATGAGAGATCTGGTAATCAGCAGTGGCAGATAAGGCACAAAAATAAAGGCCCATCGGCAGATGTCAATATGGTGTTTATGTTGCCGACGGAATTTTTGGCTCTATCTGATAGCGAAGAAGAGGCTGTTTTCTCTGACCAAATAGCTCAATTAACGCTAGGTCCAATGATGGCTATTTTTGAGAAGCCTGCCGATGATGAGAGACAACACCTCAAGGCTTTGTTTGTAAAAGGCAGAGTTGATGGGCAGCCTGTATCTAAGATACTTATTGATGGAGGAGCTGCAATTAATATTATGCCTTATGTGATGTATCGGAAGCTTGGTAATGGAGATCAAGACTTAACTAAGACTGATATGATGCTAAAGGACTTTGAAGGCAATGTATCACCAGCTAAAGGGGCAGTGTGTGTTGAATTGACCATCGGCAGTAAAACCTTACCGACAACTTTCTTTGTTATTAATGGCAAGGGTGCATATAATCTGCTCTTAGGAAGGGATTGGATTCATGCTAATTGTTGTGTTCCTTCTACAATGCATCAGTGTCTGGTACAATGGATTGGAGATAAAATTGAAGTTGTTCCTGGTGATTCTTCTTATATCATCGCATCGGCAGAATCAGACACTTATGAGTGAACCAGGTGCATATCAGGAGAAGCTTGGGAAAAAGAGTTCCTCAAGGTTGCCGATTACGAAATTCTACCGATCCAAGCAGTCGGTTCTGAAGAAGAGTTTTAATGGATAGATTTGCCGATGATGGAAAATTAGGTCAAGGATTTACATCGGCAGATGATTTAATAGAAGTAGATATTGGTGAAGGTGATAGGCCAAGGCCCACTTTTATTAGCTCTAAGTTAAATTCCAAGTGTAAACAGCAACTAGTTGATTTGTTAAAGGAATATAAAGATTGTTTTGCTTGGGATTATACTGAAATGCCTGGATTAGACCGATCTATAGTTGAACATCGGTTGCCTATTAAATCTGGATTTCGGCCACATCAGCAGCCGGCACGCCGATGCAATCCTAATATACTTCCTGATATTAAGGCCAAAATAACTAAATTAATTGAGGCAAAGTTTATTCGGCAGTGTCGATATGCAGAGTGGATTTCTAATGTGGTTCCTGTATACAAGAAAAATGGGAAACTTCGTGTTTGTATTGATTTCAGGAATCTCAATAAGGCCACACCAATGGATGGTTACCCAATGCCGATTGCTGATTTGTTGATTGATGCTGCAGCAGGGCATCAGATTATCAGTTTCATGAATGGTAATGCGGGTTATAATCAAATATTCATGGCTGAAGAAGATATTTCTAAGACTGCTTTTAGATGTCCAGGTCATGTGGGATTATTTGAGTGGATAGTTATGACATTTGGTTTGAAAAATGCCGGTGCTACTTATCAAAGAGCTATGAACTTTATTTTCCATGAATATATTGGCACGTTGGTAGAAATCTACATTGATGACATAGTGATTAAGTCTAGAGACATCACAAAGCATTTAACCGATCTACAGAAGATATTGGAGTGCACAAGAAAACATGGATTAAAGATGAATCGTAATAAATGTGCATTTGGTGTATCGGCAGGACAATTCTTGGGTTTTATGGTGCATCAGCGGGGTATTGAAATTAGTAGAAAATCTATTGAGGCAATCAACAAGGTTGTTGCTCCTGCCGATAAAACTAAATTACAATCCTTGATAGGTAAGATTAATTTCATCAGAAGATTCATATCTAATCTGTCGGGTAAGATCAAGGCTTTCAGTCCATTATTGAAATTGAAAGCCGATCAGAAATTTAAGTGGGGGGATGAACAACAATTAGCCTTAGATGAAATTAAGAGTTACTTAACAAATCCTCCAGTGTTAGTTCCAGCCCAACATGGAAAACCTTTCAGATTGTATTTATCAACTGAAGATACTGTTATCGGTTCAGCTCTTATTCAAGAATTTGAAGGGAAGGAGTGTGTTATCTATTATTTGAGCAGACGGTTAATAGATGCTGAAACCAGGTATTCGGCCATTGAGAAATTATGTCTATGTTTATACTTTTCTTGTATTAAGCTGAGGCATTATTTACTATCGGCTGAATGTACTGTCATATGCAAAGATGATGTGGTCAAATATATGCTGTCAATGCCGATACTGAATGGTAGGATTGGTAAATGGATTTTAGCATTATTAGAATTTGACCTATGTTATGAATCGGCTAAGGCAGTTAAAGGACAAGTTATGGCCGATTTCGTTACTCAACATTGCAACACGGTGGATTCTCTGGAAGTTGCTCCGTGGACACTTTTCTTTGATGGGTCTACTTGTGGTGAAGGGGCAGGCATCGGTATCGTGTTAATTTCCCCTCAGGGGAAGAAGTATGAGTTCTCATTGCCGATTGTTGCTACATCAACAAACAATCAAGCTGAGTACCAAGCCCTGATAAAAGGGTTAGAATTGCTTAAAGAAGCACATGCTGATGCTATTGAAGTCTTTGGTGATTCTATGCTAGTTATAAATCAGTTGATTGGGATTTATGAATGCCGAAGTGAAATTCTAATTTCATATCATGAAAAGTGTTTGGAATTGTTAAAAGGGTTCAGGAATTTTCATCTAGAACATATTTCTCGGATGCATAATGAAGAGGCTAACCGATTGGCTCAGCATGCTTCAGGATATCAACCTGTTCAAGAAGTATTAATATCAGTAGCTGATACCGATGACTGGAGAAAGGAAATTATTGATTATTTAAAGAATCCATCTAAAAAGGTTGAAAGACGTATAAGGTTCCAAGCTACCAAGTATGTACTCCTCGATGATGAATTGTATTACCGTACCATAGATGGAGTTTTACTCAGGTGTGTTAGCATAGAGGAATCAAAAGGCCTGATGGGTGAAATTCATGAAGGAGTATGTGGGGCTCATCAGTCAGCTTTCAAGATGAAATGGATGATCAGAAGAAATGGATATTATTGGCCGACTATTCTTGAAGATTGTTTTAAATATTTTAAAGGATGTCAGGAATGTCAGAAATTTGGTAATATTCAAAGGGCACCCGCATCAGCTATGAACCCCATAATTAAGCCTTGGCTGTTCCAGGGTTGGGCTATTGATCTCATCGGTCAGATTTATCCACCATCGAATAAAGGGCATAAGTTTATTCTGGTTGCTACCGATTATTTCACAAAGTGGGTTGAAGCAATTCCTTTAAAAAAGGTGACATTGGCTAATATGACTGATTTTGTGAAGGAGCATATTGTCTACCGATTTGGCATCCCTCAAACCATCACTACCGATCAGGGCACTATGTTTACATCGGGTGAATTTGATGAGTTTGCTATAGGTATGGGGATTAAAGTTTTGAATTCTTCACCGTATTATGCCCAGGCTAATGGTCAGGCTGAAGCATCTAATAAAGGAATTATCAAGCTTATTAAGCGCAAGATTAAAGATTATCCTAAGAAGTGGCATACAATATTAAATGAAGCTTTGTGGTCATATCGGATGGCGTGTCATGGTGCAACCAAGGTAACACCTTATCAGTTGGTGTATGGACACGATACAGTCTTACCTTGGGAGATTAAAATTGGTTCTAGGCGAATACGCTTTCAAGATCAATTGACAGCCGATGATTATGATATTCTTATGAAGGATGAATTGGAAGATGTAGCAGGTCATCGGTTAAAAGCTTTAGTTAGCATCGAGGAGAATAAGAAAAGAGTAGCTAGATGGTATGACAAGAAAGTGAAGGTAAAGGAATTTGTCGGTGGAGAATTGGTTTGGAAGTTGATTTTACCGATTGGGACTAAAAGTTCTAAGTTTGGCAAATGGTCACCTAATTGGGAAGGTCCATATCGGATAAATCAATCTGTTCCTGGTAATGCATATATTCTTGAAACTCTCGAAGGAGTTGTATTTCCCAGAGCATTAAATGGAAAATATTTAAAGAAATATTATCCTAGTATCTGGATAGATGTATAAAAGTGTAATTGCCGATAACAATCCTATCGGCTAGAGTTAAAACAAAGTATCAATTATTGCCGATGCGCTAATTTAACAAAGCTTGGATAGCCGATATCGCATGCAGGCGAATTTCATCAGCTTCTTTCAATTCCTTGGCGTCTTCATCGGCACTTCCTTCCACAGGCTTGAGTTTCTTTTTGAGAACCAAGGCCTTGCGAGCTTGGGCATCTCGTTCCTGTTGAAGGGCCTTGATAGCGTCAGGAAGCTGGTCTTCTTCTTGCTTGGCTTGAGTCAGGGCTGTTTCAACCTTTTCCAGTTCAGCTAGCAGAGCTGCCCTTTTTGCCGATAGATCTAAGATTTTCTGCTTAAGATCAGCACCGGAGGCTTGCAAGTTGCTGATGTTTTTGTGCTTCTCATCGGCAGTTTGCTTCAGCTGTAGCATTTCTTCCTTAAGTTGAGCCTGAGCTGCTCTGTCGGCAATACGATGAACAGCCCTTTGATATTGAAGTTGTCTGCTCTCCAGATGGACTGCTGGGAAGATGGTTTCTTCAACATCGGTAGGGACTTGGCCGCGGATCATTTTGAAGATGGTCCTTGCAAAGTCTGAATCGATCACCAGTTGAGCAGTATCTTGTTGCAGCAGATTCAGGAGAGCTTCTAGTTTGCCATAGGTATCTGCCGATATTGTTCCTAATGCCAGGGAAGAACTCGCCTCTTCTCCGTCATCATCGGAGACGTCGATAGCAAAAGAAAATAAGCTATCGGGAGAATCTTGTTCCTGTGAAATAAAGAGAGTTAGAAGTCCTATCTGTGGTATCTAGGGATATTATAAACCAAACAGTTAATCGGTTTACCTGTTTCAGAGCAATTTCTTGAGCCTGGCTTGAGGGAGCGGCTTGAAGAGGATCATGCAAAGGATCGGCAGAGGATGCCGATGGAATGTCTTCTACGACCTCATTAGTAGTCAGCCCTTGGGGTATAATGGCCGATGGTGTATCTTGTGCAGAAGAAGTAGCTTGTTCAATTATATCAGTAGGTTGACTGACAGATGTTGGAGCGGACGCAGGGGCTGGTGTAGATTTCTGTCGCTTTTGTTGAGCTTCAGCATCGGTTAAAGCTTTGCGCTTTGTTTGGGTCTCAGCGATAATTGGCTGGGGGCATCGACATGTGTTGATTGGGGAGCTTGCATGCTTGGCATGCTTGCCGATGTGCCCGTTTGTTGCTGCAAAAACGGGTATAAGATTGGATATTCAACAGGAAAAAATGTAAAAATAAGAGGATACCTCTGAAGGAGGGGTAGAGGTTGTGGTGCTTGATATTGGAAGAGTTGCCGATGACGATCCAGCTGCAGCTCTCACACCCTGATAGTTATATGTTAATACAGTGTGTATTGGCAGAAAACAAAGTAAGCAAGGTTATTACCTTAAAAGCCTTGATTAGGCTTGAAGCAGCAGCCATTGGAGTGGCCCTGGATGTTGCCAGTCTTGGTCTGGAGGTGATAGTTTTGGCGCGAGTCCTTTGGAAGGTTAAGGCCTCTAAGGTAGGGGCGTTGTAGCCAATTATTGAGACTGGAGAAATAGGGTGGAGGTTGAAGGGTCTTCCACTTTTGCTTATTGCTGGAACTGGATCATCGGCCTGTTTCAGGGAAGATTAGCTACCGATATACATATAAAAGGGGAGAGAGAGACAAATGTTAAAAGGAACTTACTACATCGTCAGGAACAGCATAGTCGGGATCGATCATGTGCCGATATGTGTGAATAGATGTTGAAAACAGTTGTTCTTTCCACTCTTGCCACCATTGCTTATATGACTCTATGATGAAAGACGCTGGTGACCAGGCGGAGAGATCAACATTTGAGATATCGGCATCGGGAGCAAGTCTTACTACCCTACTCCATTCAGTTCCAGTGGTAATAATTTCTCTGGGCTTGATCACATCGGCAAAGCATAGCTTGATTGGCAGTTGCCCAAAGGCCAGCTGGCGGGACACTGCCGATGGATTGTAGAATTCATAAGTAATATTGGAATTCTTCCCGCTACCAAATGTGTTTACTGGGATTGCTCTGGGGGTGATAATAGCCATCATAAGGTCATTATCTTGGTTCAGAACACTATTGGCAAAATTGAAAAGAAGAGGGAACTTGTTATCCTCATCGATATAGGGTACCCAAGCCCTGAGATCACGAGGGAGACCATGGTAGAAATTCTGAAAAAACCTGCCGATTTGATCTTCATTGGCCTCTGTTCCAGGAAGGGCGATTATGGCTTCGCCGAAGTTGAGGGGAGGGCATGTTGTCGATTCATCATCTCCAAGGACGTAATCTTCGGCGATCTCTCATGGGAATTCTTGGGCAAAGAAATCCCATTGTAGACACTTATGCATGTGAGCGTTTAACCACATATTGATGAACCACCACGGGCCTCCCAGATTGCCGATGGGTTCACCAAGTAGAAGCTTCTGAGACACTTGGTGGAGAAGGTGGTAGGTTGAGCTCAGGAGGTATCGGCTAAGTGGGAATCTAACACCGTTGGCCAAGAGTTCCGCTGCTAGGAGGAAGGCATTGGTTGGTCCTACCGATTGACCACAGAAGATAAACTTCTCCAGCCACATGTTCAGGAATATGGCGTGTTCCCTTTGATTGACAGTACCAGTCTTTTGGTACTCTTGGATGTATCCTGTCCAGCCGCCGATGTTGCGTGTATTTACTCTATACTCAGCTTTTCTGCCAAAAATGTGGCCTTCATCGACAGTTGAGATATCCAAGCCGGTGAGCATATATACATCGGCAAGAGTAGGGGCACATGGGCCATGACCGAACATGAAGGTATTTGTGGTATCTAACCAAAAGTGAGCGGCATCTATCATCATGGATTCATTCCTTTGCATATCGGCAATGGATAGCCTGATACATTGATCTATCTTCCGTTCTGCCCAGAACACTTGCATTGATCTGTTGACCCTCAAGTACCAGTTTTTACACCCTTTGGTGGGTTTGGGCCAAGATCGGAATGTATCTTTCCACAGATTCAAAGAGAAATTTTGAGCTTTGAAGGGAATGCGATTAGCCTCTGCATTGATCAGGTCAGTTGGATCTGGGTCGCCCATTGGACCTAGGCAATAGAGGGGAGGTTGGTTGGTTGGAATAACCAGTGTGTTGCGTAGTTCCTGAGTTTGGAAGATCAAGAGAATGGAAGAAGTAGAAAAAATACCAACTGTAAGAACTCGCAAGGAACCAGAAGGGTCGAAGTAAAAGTAATAAGAGAAGAACGAACCGCAGGGACATTGAAGTTGACCGCCATTGCTTCGAGAAGGATGAGGGCGCGAGCTGGAGATTGAAAAATGACGATGGAAGGAGCTCTGGTGGGTTGAGGATGCGCAGTTAGGGTTGCCGCCGGAGAGAGAATGCCAAAGGTTGCAGTTTGAAGGTAGAAGATGAGCAGTCTGGGGAAATCTATTTATAGGCCATTTGGGGTAGGGGTATTCTTGACTTATCTCTATGCCGTACGCGGATGGATCGAGGTGGTTCAGATGGATATGGTAACTGTTCGCACGATAATCAAGGGGTTGTACAAAAGATTTGATGGCAAGTAATCATGACTTGAAGGATATCTTGATACAGGATCTTTCAGTTCTAAAATGGTGATGTTGCTGTGATAAGATCTTGCCGATGGATTGTTATTTTGGTATCTCAACCGTAATTGAGGCAAAAACAGTTAGAAAATGTGCGATATTTACTGAGATACATGGATTAGATCTAGATTTGATTAAATCTAGTAACAGATCATGTTATATTTGGAGAATGGGTTGAAAAAATAGGTAATAGTAAGCATTATCTGGAGTAAATTTCAGAGCATCAATATCTTATACTCCGAAATTGGGGGGCATGTGTTGACATCGTTTTTAGCACGTGTCAAGATGGTCAGGAAGGGCTAATCAGCAGAGAAAAGATTATTGTGTAGATTGATAGCCGATGAAAATAAGCTTGCTTATGAGTGGTGGCGGCGTATGGATTCAAATTGAAATGTTGCCGATAAGGTTAAGGGTATTATTGCCGATGCCAATGAAAGAGGGTTTGAAGACTGCTGCCGATGAAACAGGGAGTGTACCGATGGAAGGAACTTGAAGGTTGTTGCCGATGGAACAGGGATTGTGCCGATGGAAAGGAAGTCGATGAGAATATCATCGTGACTGAGGCGGACTATGGAATAAGATAGGAGTTAATTTCCTTGTATGCGTTTATTAGAGTCTGAGTTGTGTCAAAGTCATGTGTTTCCTTAGATTTGGATTTAGTGTCCTAGTCGTATTTGGTTACGTTTCTGTAGCTCAGAATATAAATATAGGGTGAAGGGCAATGTAAAAAAAGAGAATCAATCAATACATCAAAAACAACTTTTACTCTTATTTACATCTACTTTCGGCGACTTCGTCAATTTGCATATTTTTCCTTTTTACGAGTTCTCATCGATTCGGCGAGTTGCATTGCTCCAGTGCAATCTTCGACGATCCTCGAGTTCCGTGTGAGTACCTCTTGGCTGTGACTTCCGGGCGTATCACTGTTGTCAGGACCAAAGTGCCCGTATCTTCATCCTTGTCGATTAACAGGTCAAATCGACTGGCACGCTTTGGATATCGATTTCGGGTATTAGCCCTTTGTGTTTGCAGATCTACTTTTGCATCAACACGAGGGGATGATGTGACCAGGATCACTTTGCCGTGTGAGGCCGACCCACGTGGAATGAGTCGAACGAGGGATCACAGACGATCTGCAACTGCTGCCGAGCCAGCCCCAACCGCCGCACTACTAGTTCGATATATGTATCGATTTCTGACCCAGCGGCAGGTCAAGCTAACTCATAGTTCGACAGCGTGGGCCCCCAGAAGGGGCAATGCCAAGGGTTCAAGGCTGGCCCATGCTATACCACAGCTAATCTATAGTGTTCTACAACGGTCGCTAAAACGTAATATTAAAGTCCAACAATCCGTCGGTATAAATTTGTAACAGATCATCAGTCACTATTTTTACTCGTACCGACGGTACATCAGTCGCCACATATATTTTGCCATTTACCTCAAACGATCGGTCGCTAAAAACACATCATAGAGTCAAATAATTGCTCGCTATTGCCAATTTTTATTTTGGCGCGCCCAGTCCAGCCCACTTGCGCTCACTGAAATTAGCGTGGCCCACCTGTTAGCGTGTCCACACCCAAAACACTCTCTCTAGCGTTACCCACCCTAGCAGCCGCATCTCACCCAAGCCGCTGTGCGCATCTCCTCTCGTGGAGTCGTGGCCTCTTCACCGCTGCCGCTCGTGAGCTCGCAGGGGCCACCGTCCCCGCTGTGCGCTCGCCAGTTGCCGTACTCACCCGAGCCACAACAGCGGTCGTCTCCACCCCTGGCCCATCGTCACAGCCGCCGTCCCCTCTCCTGCCGCCCACGAGCTCGAATAGGACCGTCCCTGAGGTACTCGTTCTCTTCCCTTCCATCCCCGTCCACTGCTCCCTTCCCTTCCTATCCCCTCTCAGCATTGGTCCTTCCTAGGCTCCCTTCCAACCCAGTAGGCAGGCCATGTCCCTTTTCTGGATCCGCCCCTGCTCTGCGGCACTGAATGATCTATTGTTGGGTTGGTATCATATAGGCAGGGTCAGCGAGTAATTGAGACTAGCACAAGGGTCTTCATTTTTTTGAACCGGGGCACAGTGTCCCCATTCGCACTCACTGAGCAGAAATACCGTGGGCACCGGGCTTCGAACCCGGGATTGCCGAGCCGCACAGCCTTTGGCCTTGTGCGTGCTAACCAACCGAGCCGCCGCTGGTCTGTCTGAAATTGTTACTTTGGATTTGTCAGGTAGTATTGAAAAGGGGGAAATCGTACATAAGAAATCAGGTCTAGTTTCATTCTTCTTGTGCAACTACAATTGGAAACTAGAAATGATAATGGATTCATGCTATCTTCTGTATTAATTTGTTCTGTTGTTTCATTGATTCTGTCGGTTGTTGCCATAGCTGTATAGGAACATCTCATCCTCATGTATTGCACTGGGATAGCTTCAGAATAGAAACTTAGTGCTTTGTCATTAGAAATCTCAAAGTAATCATTGGGACACTACTGTTGGTTGCTTTGCCAACCATTTCTTGAGATGGGCAATAGACAGATGAGAATAAATATCTAGTATCGCAGCAAGGGAACTACTCTTAAATCTAAGGTGGCAGCCAAAAGAAAAAAAATCATTCTGAGTTATTAAATGTAGTAGCAGAACTGCTATGAAATGGCACAGGTAGATTTGAAGGAGCAGTTGCATTAGAAATTTGTAATACAGCTAGCTGTTGTAACCTCTAGATCTAATTACTCTACACCATTACAATATGGCCCTACCAAAATAAGTGACGCCAAAACATGAAGCTTCTGCATTTTGCAATATCCTTTCTGATTAATCAAGTGTTGCCAAGACAAACCCTTTTTTATTTTCTGAATGTGTCTGTACTTTTTGGCTATCTTTTTGCTCAATGATAGGCAATCTCCTGCGGTCGGGTGATATCATAGGCTATCAATCAATGGCCTGCATCTATACAAGGCTGGTGGCCATGTCAAGGAAAGCTCAGCTACAGAACATGTGCCAAGCGAGGAGCATATGTCAATCCGTGCATCGCTACTTGTTGTCAGGTCTTCCTTCTACTATCTGAACTTTATGGTTTTGTTTCCTAAATCCTAACCATTCATATGTGTGTGTGTGTTCTGGGGTAAATTGGAGAAAACCTGGATTCCCGATGCTTGGTTTGTAATGTAATAAATCCTTAAATTCAACTGTTGCTGTTGCTGATGTATTTTAGTGCTGCAACACTCTGAAGGTCTCCTATTTGATATGCTGTCTGCTACTGCAGCAGTCTTGGAGTAGACATTCTTGGGGGACACATTCAATTGGCATATAATTGTTTTTGTAAATACCCAGACTTTTGGAGTCCATAGGTGCTTCCTATAGAATGTGATGCATAAAAAAGAACTTAGTCTATTTGCTTTGGAAAATTGATAAACACATTTTATTCCTTATTATAGTGAAAAGAATAATTGTTTGAATCTGTTAATTGCTTGGGCCAAACTTCTTATGCATTGACTTTACTTTGTCGATGCTCACTCCATAATATTTTGTTCCAGGATGATGGGTACTGCTATACTTCAAAATAAAGTATATTGGGAGCTTAGGTGGAATGAGGGCATTCAGTGTATGATGATGGTGTGAACAAAGCCATTCAAATTCCTCATGGAAGATGGACTAAAACGTGTGGAGCCCTCAATGTGTTCGTGGTCTGTAGTTTTTCGATTGCTATGGTATATAGGCTTGGTCTTCTCTATAGTGACCTCTTTAGAAGTTCAAAAGGGCAATGTGGTGGGTGCCTTGTTGTAGAATTTATCCAAAGTATAATTGTACAAATATTGGTTTCAATGAAAAATATGAGATGTGTTTATACGAATTATGTCGTTGATGTGTAATGTGAGCTTGTATAGATGTTAAACAAGCCTAAAATTATATGGCTAATACGAAATTTATTAATATAATTGTGCCAGTTCAAAGCTACTGATTATTGGTTGCTAAAAAGTTTGATATCCTCAAACTATCGGTCGCTAAAACATGTAACAGATCATCGGTCGGTATAAATATTATTGTCCAACTATCGGTCGCTATAAACCCTGTCGGTCGCTATAGACTTATAGCGACGCCACTTACAGCGACTTACATATCGGTCGCTATAATGTTATAGCGACCGACGACTTATAGCGACCGATTTGGAGTTGCTACAGATTGGTTGTGGTATAGTGATGGGGTTTGAAGGCCGACCAAGGCACCTAAAGTGCGAGGGACATTATGTGTGGGCACAAGAGGCATAAGCTGTGGGTGCTCAGAAGCAAGACTAGCCACCGGTCCAACGATGTCCGGGTACTAACCTAGAGCCACTCATGGTGACCCAGCGAGGGAGACAGGGAGCCCCCGAGACTAGTCGAACGGGCTCGGTAACCAACCGAGTGGCTCGGTTAGGAAGCAGAGAACCACGCTCTAGGGCCCGAGACCAAGGAACGATATGACCAGATACTTGGGGTTTGCATGGACTTAACCGCTAGCAGCATGGGCGTGGTGCTTTTGGCCACCGAGGCCAGTGTCGTAGCAAGCCCAACCCAACGAGGGACCAAAGAATTCGAGCACGACTCAATATCACGAGATTACTCATGAAAGTAATTTCATTACATGTGAATCACCCCAAATTAATTACAATATATGGAGGCAAAAACCGCTAAGAGGACCGTCGGGATAGCCATGAAGGGCTCCTAGTCAGGCCTACGTGGCACATGAATGGACCTCCCTCAGAACCAAGCCATAAAAGGGAAGCTAACCTCCCCAGCCCGAGCCCTAGTAGGGAACCTGACCTTCTCCCCTCAAGGATCTCAAAGGAGGCTAATCGGGGGGAGATTAGGGGCTTCAAACCCTTAGGGATGGCTCACTGCCGTCAGAGGCAACCATCGATGAGGGAAAGAGGTAGAAGACCTCCCAGCTACAACTAGGAGATTGGCCCATCTCCTGACCTTCTGGTAACTGGGAGCATCAGGCAACTGGGAGCATTACACCCCCGCTTGGGCACACTTGCAACCTAGGGTTGAGGGGATTCTTAAGGAACCATAGGTTGCTCGAGATCCCTCGAATCAACAGGTGTTGGTATTTCTTAACGCAAATAGAAATAATCCGCAAGCCTATGAAATTACCGTTATAGCACTTCACCCGAAAGTATTTAGGGTATTGTATTTTCCACAGTGAATGGAGGTACTCATCTAGATAGTTCATCCAAGGACAACATAAGGGTAGAGTTGGTAGAGGTTGAGATGGATTCCTATGGTTTTAGAGTATATGGATAGATAAACTCTACTTCTACTTGCTTACTTCGGGCATCGAGTAGCACCTGGTCTACCAAGTGAGCCTAGCCTGTAGCTCTACACCAAACCCGAACCTGGGGGATTACAAAGGACGGATAGGGTTGTCACCACCTGCCGCCTACCCTTGAACAACCATGGGGAACGAGGCAAACGAAAGTAGCCTCTAGCCTAGACACCACATCTACGCTATCGACTTCTACTCTAGTGTCGTATAGGGATATCCATCTCTATCAGGTGCCCTCTACTAGAGTATCCACTACAAGAGTGGACCACGAACCCGCAAATAAGTAAGAATAAAGCTTAACTAGTTAAAGGACTTAATACCATAAGAACCACAAACACTTACTTAGCGGGAGAACCCATTAAGGTATAGGTGTTCATCGAGGTACCTGTGGGGAGACACTGATAGGTCTGGCACTTCCCTAAGATCTCCCTCACATCTCTCCTTATCCAAGTCTAGGGCCCAAGCCCTTTGGAGCGGTGCTCTTGGTCATGCTCTTGCTCCTTGAGGTGTTGTGAGAGGGCGGCCTCTAACCCTCTATTTATACTATAATTTGGTCGGTTTGCTAGGGAATATGCTGGGTAATCTTCCCAAACCGACTTCCCTAGCCATTAATGCACCGCCTGGAGAAGGTTGGGCCTAAGGTGAGCTAGCAGGGGTGAAAGGTCCTAAATGGCTAGAGGGGGTGAATAGCCTATAAAAATTTTCTACAAACACACTAGAGCAAGTATCTCGAGTGCAAAACAAAAAGCTATTATCATATACCTTTGCCTTGATCATCTCGGTTTTTGTTTTTCTCTTTCTTCTTTTCTATGTTGAGCACTTGATCATCATCAACACATGTCCATATCCATCTCCATGGACCTCATCTTGCTTAACCACTTGGATTGCACCAACCTAGCTCATATCACCACTCATGACAAAGGTTAGTGCTAGGTTTCATCAATTATCCAAAACCAAACTAGGGCTTTCAATCTTCCTCTTTTTGGTAACTGATGACAACCTATTTATAAAGATGTTTAATAAATTCTTTTTGGATTTATGTTGCTTGCCCAAGCATTTTACCATGTGTAAAGGATAAGGACAAGTTTCATAAACCCAAATTGGTAGTATTAGCTCCCCCTACATATGTGCTAAGAGTTTGGATTTGAAAGCTTGCACATATGCATGGATTGAAAGTTTGGGAGAGTAATAGCTACCAAATGATGCTAAGGTGTAAAGAATGGACCTTTGAAGCGTGATACCAATCGGAGTTGCCATTTGAACACCATCCTTAGCATCAAGATTAGTTTAGATAGCTCTTGCAAAATATGAACACTAGATACCTCGTGAGATCAACATTATAAGCATGGCTCTAGTACCACATGTAAAACATGCAAGGTACATCTAATTATCATCCTATGCATGCTAGTTTTCATTTCATCAATCATTTTCTATAATCTAGCATACACCACACAAGCATAAATAGGAAATTTAAGAACTTGTGCCATGCAAGCAAACATATGTAATGCACATATAAATGCAACATACAAGTTTATGAGCTTGCTCCCCCTACTTGTGTGCTTCAAATTTTAATTAATCCCCTTACAATGTCATTTCATTTGTTCGCTCCCTCTATCTCTTACTATCTCTGTGAATTCTCTCCCCCTTTGTCATCAATGACCACAAAAGGTGAGATCAAATTTTAGATAGGTTAGGGTGAAACCATATGAAGTGAGGATCATTTTCCTAATTTGGTTCAATCTAGATCACTTACAAAAGATATTTAACTCGATTTAATCCAAGGGCAAGCTTCTTCACACCTCCAAATAAGGGTTATCATGCACCATGTTGAGTTAAACACTTATAGCTCATTTTCTTGATCAAACACTAGGTTCACAAGCTCACAAACATGTCATATGCTACCACTAGATCATATCAAGCATAGAAGCAATAGTGGTACCATACAAGCATCAAATCCATTTGATTTTCATGAATGATCCTAAGAGATGATAGGAATGACTAGATGCACTAAACAAGTCCTTAGCAATGGATGAATGACATGTCTTGGCTCGAAGGAGAGGCATGTCATATGATGGGGGTGCATCAACACATATTTGAGAAGTCAAGTATGTCTAATTCATTTCTTAGCTTGCAAAACCTCTTCTCATCAAGTGGCTTGGTGAAGATATCGGCAAGTTAATCATCGGTGCCCACATTCTCAATTGAAATGTCCCATTTTTGTTGATGATCTCTTATTAAATGATGGTGGACATCTATGTGCTCAGTTCTTGCATGTTGAACCGGATTGTTGGTGAGCTTCATGACACTCTCATTGTCACATAACAATGGCACTTGTTTGAACTTGGTTCCAAAATCATTAAAGTTGGCCTTCATCCAAAGAATTTGTGCACAACAACTACCGATGGCTATGTATTCGGCTTCGGCGGTTGAAAGTGCAACACTATTTTACTTCTTTGATAACAAGTGATCTTCCCAATAGTTGACATGTGCCTGATGTGCTTCTTCTCTCAACTTTGCATCCCGCATAATCGAAGTCTGAATATCCAATCAACTCAAACTTTGCTCCTCTAGGATACCACAATCTAACATTTTATGTATGCTTCAAGTACCTCAATATTCTCTTTGTTGTCTTCCAATGACTTTCTCTTGGTGAGGCTTGAAATCTAGCACACATGCATACACTAAACATCACATTTGGCCTTGATGCGGTCACATAGAGTAGGCTTCCAATCATAGACCGATACATCTTTTGATCCACCATATTACCACTTGCATCACTATCCAAGCTTCCATTTGTCCCCATAGGTGTACTAATTGCATTTGCATCTTCCATTCCAAACTTCTTGAGCATGTCTTTGATGTACTTGCCTTGACTCACAAATGTACCATTCTTAATTTGCTTAATTTTATGACCAAGGAAGTAACTAAGCTCTCCAATCATGGATATCTCAAACTCACTTGCCATCATCTTTCCAAACTCCTCACAAAAATCTTGATTGGTTGATCCAAAGATAATGTCATCAACATAGATTTGCAGCACAAACAAGTCATTTCCAATCTTCTTGGTGAAGACAGTGGTGTCAACCTTGCCCATGATGAACCCTTTAGAGAGTAGGAAATCCCTCAATCTCTCATACCATGCTCTTGGTGCTTGCTTCAAACCATACAAAGCCTTCTTCAACTTGTAAACATGGTTGGGCTTCTTGTCATCTTCAAAACTGGGAGGTTACTCAACATACACAAGCTCATTGATGTACCCATTGAGAAATGCACTCTTCACATCCATTTGGTATAACATGATGTTGTGGGCACAAGCATAGGCTAACAAGATCCTAATTGCTTCCAATCTTGTAACCGAGGCATACGTTTCTCCAAAGTCAAGACCTTCAACTTGTGTGTAACCTTTAGCCACTAATCTTGCTTTGTTCCTTACAACTACCCCATCTTGATCTTGCTTGTTCCAAAAGACCCACTTGGTTCCAATCACATTATGATCCTTAGGCCTCTCAACTAACTCTCATACTTAATTTCTCTTGAAGTTGTTTAGCTCTTCATGCATAGCATTGACCCAATCAACATCCTTCAAAGCTTCATCTATCTTCTTAGGTTCAATGGATGACACAAATGATAAGTGTTTACAAAATGATGCCAATCTTGATCTTATTTGCACACCTCTTGAGATATCACCAATTATAGAATCCAATGGATGAACTCTTGCAACATTGGTTGGTTGGAGCACTTGAACTTGATTGCTTGCACTTGGTTGGTTATTTGGTTGAGATGATGTACTAGCTACTTGTTGATCTTGCACTTGAGATGATGAACTAGCTTGATTTTGATCATGAGAACCACTAGCTTGCACATTTGAGTTAGAGAGCACTTGATCTTTGTCATCTTCAACTTCAATCACTTCTCTAGGACTTATGTCACCAACATCCATCTTCTTCATTGCATTGGCCAATTAAGTGCCTCTCACATCATCTAGATTCTCATCTTCCTCTTGAGAACCATTAGTTTTACCAAATTCCACATCATGAACCTCCTTAAGAGTACCGCTAGACAAATTCTAAACTCTATATGCCTTGCTAGTAGTTGAGTAACCAAGCAAGAAACCTTCATCAAATTTCTTCTCAAACTTGCTCAATCTTATGCCTTTCTTCAATATGTAGCATTTGCAACTAAAAACTAAAATTATACAATGTTGGGCTTTCTTCCATTCAAGAGCTCATATGGTGTCTTCTCCATCATGGGGTGACAATAGAGGCGGTTGCTATAGTAGCAAGCCATGTTGATTGCTTTGGCCCAAAATGAATGACTAACATTGTATTCACTCAACATCGATCTTGCCATGTCGATCAAAGTTTTATTCTTCCTCTCAACAAGGCCATTTGATTGAGGAGTGTACTTGGCTGAAAATTGATGCCTAATCCCAAACTCATCACACAAATCATCAGCTCTTGTGTTCTTAAACTCACTTCCATTGTCACTTCTCACTTTCTTGATAGTGGTCTCAAACTCATTGTGAATTCTCTTGATGAATGTCTTGAAGGTTGTAAACACATCACTCTTGTCAACAAGAAAAAACACCCATGTATATCTAGTGAAACCATCCACAATCACAAATCCATATTTATTTCCACCAATGCTTGTGTATGTGGTTCATCCAAACAAGTCCATATGCAACAACTCAAATGGCTTGGATGTGCTCATCATTCTCTTCTTAGGATGAGTGTTACCAACTTGCTTTCTGGCTTGACATGCACTACATAGCATATCCTTCTCAAATGTGACATCTTTCAAGCCTCTAACTAGATCATGCTTAATCAACTTGTTCAATTGTTTCATTATAACATGACCAAGTATTCTATGCCATAACCAACCCATGCTAGACTTAGTGAGCAAACATGTTGATAATTGAGCTTCTCTAGCATTGAAATCAACCAAGTATAGATTCTCATATCTAAATCCTTTGAAGATCAAATTAGAGCCATCTACACTTATGATCTCTACATCATCAATACCAAATATGCACTTGAAAGCAAGATCACACAATTGAGCTACCAACAATAGGTTGAAGTTCAAGTTCTCTACTAGTAGCACATTGGAAATGCTCAAGTCATTGGATATTGTAATCTTACCAAGCCCCTTTATCTTGCCTTTACCATTATCACCAAATGTTATACTATCAATCCGATTGTCATCATTTGAGTTGATTGAATTGAACATTCTTGAATCACCGGTCATGTGTTGTGTGCACCCACTGTCAAGCACCCAATGCCTTCCTCTAGCTTTGTAATTGACCTAAAAAAGAAGATTAATTCCTTTTAGGTACCCAAACTTGCTTGGGTCCTTGAAGGTCAGTTACTAAGGTCTTTGACACCCAAATGGCTTTCTCCTTTGAGCCCACAATTGGTGTACCAATGAACTTAGCCTTTACACCGTTGGCACCCTTAGTAAGCAAATAACAAGAATCAAACTTGATTGAGGATACATTAGCATTCTTGTTCTTGTTCTTGCAATATTGCTCTATGTGCCTAACTTGCTTGCATCTATTACAAAACCGACCATTGCCCTTCACAGAACTAGTTTTGTGAGTTGTAAAGGCTGTCTTATCTTTTTGGGGTTGTAGCCCAGTCCCTCTTTGTTAAGAGAGAACCGTTGGTTACCCAAGCACTTTAGCAAGCGGGCCTCACCGCCATAGGCCTTGCCTAGGGCATGAGTGAGCTCATCCACCTCTCTCTTGAGTCTCATTCTGAACCATTAGTGAGGTATCACAAGTGAAACCATCAGTAGTAGTAGAGGTAGAAGTGGTGGTGGTAGTGGATGATGAGCTACATGAAGGGTTAGTGGGAGCAATAACAATTCGTTCATAAAAAGATTCATCAATTAAGTTACAAGTTATGCCCACATCACATGATACTATTACCCTTTCCTTATCTTGTTCAAGAAGCAAGGAGTGAGCTTTTTTAAGCTTGGTGTTAGCTTTGCCAAGCTTCTCATGGGCTTCCTCTAGCCTCTCATGAGTAGCATTGAGCTCATCAAAGGATTGCTCAAGAGCGTCAAGCTTCTTTTGTAATTCTTTGCACTTGTAGTTCTTCTTTTTAATTATTGAGTCAGCTTGTTCTAGCATGTTCATTAGTTGTTCATTAGAGAATTCATCATAATCACTATCATTTTCACTTTCACTATCATCATTTTCACTTCCATCATATTTTACCTTGGAGCCCTTGGCCATGAAGTATGATGAAGTGTCAAATAGTGAAGGCTTGTTGTTGATAGCAATGCTTGCTAGAGCCTTCTTCTTGGATGGCTTTTGTTGATGGTAGTTAACAACCATATTTAACCGTCAATAAAACATGCATAAGGGCATATTTGAGATCATCAACAAAGGTTTAGGGTTTAAACTAATAAATTCCACAAGTTTTGGTGAATCTGTGATCTCTGTAGGATTATTCCAGAAAACCATCAAGGGGGACCTATTTGTCAAATGAAATCAAGGAAATATTTCGTGACATATACGTGGGAAGGGTCTAGAGGACACTAGAGGACACCACACTGAGGCATGGCCCGAGAGGCTGCCAGGTGGGACTAGCCGGTCCCACCCCCATGCTGGTCGGCACACCCTGGTGCTCCCTTGCCTCCATCTTCTAGAATGTTCCTCCACCGCCTCCTAGGGTTGCATCCACGCCGTTCCTTAAGTTGGTTTGATCCAAGGGCTCACATTCCACCCTTAGGGCTATATAAGGAGACCCTAGCCCTCCCCCCTGAAGGCATAAGTCATTTGAGAAGATAGAAACCCTAATCATCCTCAGAGCTCCTCTAGTTTCTAGGGCATAGCTAGTTAGGCTTGGTCTAGAGGGAGGCAAGCAGATCTTCGCTTGGATTCCCGATCGTTGTCAACAGCTTGGTTCGGTATAATTCTTGTACCCCTCTCGCCTTTGTATCTCCATTGTTTTTATATGCTTTGGTACAATTGTATGACATTAGTATTTATCTTATCTATGTTCTTGGGTGCAATGGTCATCGTCTACTTTGATTATATGCTTAGTATAGTTGGCTTATCATCATATTCATGCATAAGTTCGTATAGCGTTCACCCTAATAAGGTGAAGCACCTGGTTTTCCAAAGAAGACCAAGCACTCACTATATGTGTGCCCAGGATGTCCACACGACACATATAGCAATAGAAATGAAAATTATCAAAGAACAATTGTATATCGAACATAGTTACAACAGATCTTACACTATTACAAAGCATAGCAGAAACGACTACTCTTAATCTTCACTTCAGGTCTCCATACTCCACAGGGACGGTTGACTAGGGTACACTCGCCTAGTACTCCTGGAACATCTCAGGAAACTCCGCCTTTGAATCATCATCTAGTACCCATCCGAGATTTTTGTTGATTGTAAAGCAAGTGTGAGCGCACCATACTCAGCAAGTATAACATGAGGGGATGCAAGGCTCAAAACGCTGACACGGTTGAACTGCGATAAGCATTTTTAGTTGGTCATCTTTTATTATTAAACCTATGTTGCTAGGTTATGCTTAAGCTCCCAAGGTGATAGTATAATTATTATCAAAATTAATCATATCCCACACCAACCAAGTACCACTATTCACTAAAAGGTCTAGGCCGCTCGTGTCCGTGAGCACAGCTGATATACCAGTTTTATACTTTGCAGAGGTTGTAAACTTTCACCACGAGTCGTGATTACCCTTGCTAGAGATCTAGCGGCCCACTTCCAAGAGCAGGCAGGGATCACTACGAAGCCTTTCACTAGTCGTTCTAATAAGTAGCAGTCGCTAAGGTTTCAGTCTCCCAAGGGTCATGGAGATCTTCCTATAAGGTGGCACACCTCGACCTTGTCTAGCACACACCTTACAGGACCGAGACCGTAATCATCATGGTACCCCCCTCTTGCCCTTTCGGTAAGCTGCTGACAAACTAGAACAGACTAGGGCACTGAGCTAAGACCAGAGCCATGTAGTCCTCGTGGCTGTACTATAAGTCTTGAGTGGTCTGTTCAATGATTAAGTCCTTACGGAGAGGAATCCAGAGCACCAAAACCCCGTGCTCTAGCCCCCTTGTTAAAAGCATCATTTTAACATTAATTCCATAATCCATTAGTCAGGATTAATATCATGGTTGTTTGGTGATTGCAAACTAAGCAAGCTATCCATATGCAAAACTCATAGGTATCAAGGATACAAGATATCAAAAGTATACTAGGTAAGGTCCTTAGAGGTTCATCATATTAGACACATGCATATGAAAGTGATTAAAATGTTATTAGGTAACAAGGGACCTCATATTACACTTGCCTTCCAAACACTTGTTGATGGTTCCGCTTTTCAATGATGTGCTCTTCATGTAGCTCCACTTCTAACGTCGGCAAACAATCAGTATAAGCATCACAAGAACTTATAAACAATACACCAAACTTTACAAAAAACAGGATAAAAATGATTCTAATGCGAAGGGCATTGTCCTACGATCGCGTGAGCGCAAAACTACAAAACATAGTTATTTCTAAAATTATATGATATTTTGAATTTTTAAAATCTTAAATAATAAAATTGACATTAAATAAACTAAACATTTTAAATAAGTTTAAATTGCACAAAACCATAATTGTGATTTGGAAAGGACTAGCAAGCAGGATGACAGTGATGCTGAAGAACAAAAAGAATACATGAGCTAGAGTGCTGCTGAAAAGGGTATTGATAGGAATATTGGAATTATATTTATGAAGGAAAATAAGATGTATATTGCATCAGCATGATGTGGAGACGACATCATCAAGGAATAATCAAGGTATATATGTTGTACACGTTTTAAGGCCGTGTGTATTTGGGTACAACCTGAAGGTATGCAAGAAAAAAAATTAGTATACTAGTACGTGATTACTAGCAGCGGCTGTTTTGCAGGTGTGTCAATGGGCACTAAAGAAAGATTAAGATGGAATTCAGTTTTGTCAGAAAGTGGACACTAATGGATCATTTAAATAGGTTCATGCATGCATGGCTGCTACAAGACTTGATGACATGCATGTGAGCATAAATCTTACATGATTTGTTTCGTCAGCATTAGTGCAGATAAAGGACAGGTGAATCAAGAGATAGATAAGTCAGAATTTATGCGAAATGAATGAAGAAGGAAATGATAAATTAAATTTAAATTAAATTACAGAAAAAGAAATTAATTACGGAAAGCAAGACAGCATTGTCGTGTAAGAAATAAAGGGGACATGGGCTAAGATTATTAAAGCGGTATTTGTAGAAGTTCTAGGATTATATTTGTGAAGAGAAAGGATATATGTATATATGGCATCAACGTGACGAGGGTGATAAGCTGCTGAACGTGTCTCCACACTACTAGCTTGTATATGTATATGTAGTTGTATATATACAAGGATCGGAAAAGCTTAATTAGTTGTGGCCAAAAGCAAGATAGAAATCTTCTCACCAACGCGTGATGGTTGACAGGGAAGCAGGAAGCCGAATGTTTGTGAGCGACGGAGAAAGGAGACGTGCAGATGGAGCGGCACTCTGGAAGTTGGTGAGATGTGGCCACGGATCAAAAGATGGATTGCCATAGGGCTATTGTATTTATGGATCTGGGAATTATATTTGAAAGAGAAGATATTTGTAACTGCCACAAACATTGATATAATACTGATGACAGGGATGAAAAGGATAATTTAACAGTATGACGATATCAACATGGAGACAAGTCGTATGAATAGCCATAAATTCATGGCCGTCAGGAATTTCTGAAGGGCTGCTAGTAAAAGATTCTTTGGAGCACTAGAAGTTGATGTGGTTGCTTTGATTAGTATTCTAGGTGAATTCCCCATGCGTTGCTGCGGGAATGCAAGAGTAATTTGAATTGAGTTAGGAGAAATAGGATGTAGAAGGAATCTCGTTAGTGTATAATACATGAGTATATATGCGATATAAGCCAAGAATAGATTTAGTTATTTTGCTAGAGGTGTAACTAAAGACAACAAAAACCATATAAAAAAAACACGGTCACTAACCTATAGGATCGACCAGTACGGAAGACTAATCTCATCCACCCGAACCCCTCACTCCTACTATACCTGAGGGTCATCCCCCTCCCAAAAGTTTTAGGAGTTTTCCTTCACAAAATCATGCATGTTTTGGAGGACCACATATAATCCCTATGATATGTAGTTTTGTTAGGTTTTTGCTTAGAAATGGGCTTTTGCTTAGAAATAGTTATAAAAGAAAACACGGTCACTAACCTATAGGATCGGCCAGTATAGGAGGCTAATCTCATCACCAGAACCCCTCACCCATACTATATCTGAGGGTCATCCCTCTCTCAAAAGTTATAGGAGTTTTCCTTCACAAAATCATACATGTTTCGGAGGACCATATTGTTGACGGTTCTTAAGTATCAATTTTAATTATCCAATAAATAAGGAAAAGGACTTATATGCAAGCAACACCTAGAATTAGGGTTTGATCTGATAGAATTCCACGAGTTTTGTTGTTTATCTGTTTCTGTAGGGGGTTATCAGGAAATACAAAGGAAAGGCCCACACGTCGGAATTACATAGAGATATTAACGTGTTCACTGATTTTCTATCATCTAGAAGACTTCAGAAGCCACGGGATCGAACGGGAGGCCGAACGGGCCCGGGACCAGGGCGCCCGCCCTGGACCCTGGGGCGCCCGCCCTAGGTCTGCAACTAATCAGGGTGAGTCTCGCGGATTATGCCCCACCGACCTAAAGGATCAAGGAAAACCGTGCGATTAATGTCGGTTTGATCCGAAGGCCCAGGTTCACTTGAAGGGACTATATAAGCAGGACCCCTGTCCCCTGGAGAGGAGAATCCAAGTCCATTATTTTCATATTTTCCAGAGAGGATTCAGAGAGAGAGGTTCCCTTAGGGTTCCCACCTCATTAGGGCTTAGCATCCAATGTGAGATTAGACTTAGTTCTTCTAGATTGAGAGAGACAGAGTGGAGGTATAGATCGAAGGAAGCCCGGCCTGTCGGTGACTACTTCGAGGTTGTACCTGCAGGATCAAGTTCTCCTAACCCGAGGCTTGCTCCTAGGATTCTTCAGTATTTCGACTTCTAAATTCTAGTAAGTTCTTTGTTTTATTGTTCTTTGGTTTATGAGTTTACTTTAATCTCTTCGCGTAGAGTTTAGAGTAATCATCTCTAGCGTAAACGAGGTGTTTGGGCTAGGATACTCATAGATATCCCCTGTCTAGCCGGACCGTGGTAGTAGCGAGGAACGTGACATTTCTGTAGCTACCTTTGTATTCCATATCCCGTTAGCAGGATCGATAGGGTTTATAGGTGCGGGTCGAACATCCTTTGAGGTGTCTAGATTCCGTGAGCCTCCCCAATAGAGCAGTAGATCATCCTTACCAAGGTTAGAACGAGAGTGCAGTTGCAGTCTTCTCTATACATCGCTCACATCAAATCACAGTGGTTGTAGCCTAAAGGTTAGTAGTAATAGATTTGGTTAGTCAGATGCACGGTTTCTCCTAGTGGTAAAACAATAAATACGATATTCTGGATAACATCCCGGGTGAAGTGCTCACCGATATCCGTGCGCTTGCGGATCATTTCCTAATTGCGTTACAAAATATCAACAAGCATTTCTGGCGCCGTTGCCAGGGAGAAAGACGGTTTGCTGAGATAACCTTGAATCTTACTACTAGCTTGTACCTATACTTTTATCTTTCTTTATCTTTTTATTCCTTATCTTTTCTTTATTCTTACCTTATGGAGAACCAAGATTCTAAATCAATCTATCAATTTGCAACACCTTCGGAAACTGACCTTTTACCATGGGAGTCATCACAGCCTATCCAAACATCCCAGTATAGGTTAAGTTCAAGGTTAATTGCCATGATTGAGAACTTATCCTTTTCGGGAAAGGAAGACGAAAATCCTTACCTTCATATTAGAGATTTTGAGCAAACATGCGATTGTCTTCGCATTGAAGGCATTTCTGGTCTCTGGTCTGGGCTTGAATGTGAAGTGTTCTTCTTGTCCGTTTATGTTGAACTTGATTTCTCCCTTACTGACATCAATGTGGGCATTGGCGGTGCTCAGAAATGGCCTTCCAAGGATGATGGACACTTTTGAGTCGGGGTTCATGTCTAGTACCACGAAGTCTACTGGCACAAGGAAATCTCTTATTCTGACTGGGATATTTTCTGCGATGCCCATCGGGTGTCGAACTGATTGATCTGCTAGTTGTAGGCACATTGATGTTGGTTCTAGGGTTGTGTGTTCAAGCTTCTTGTAGACTGATGCTGGCATCACACTAACACTTGCTCCGAGATCACAAAGTGCATTGTTAAAGTGCTGGTCTCCGATTGAGCAATCAATGGTAGGACATCCTGGATCTTTTTTCTTCCTTAGTGGTTGGTTGAGGATGGCCGCACTACATTCTTCTGTCAGCTTGATTACCTCAGTGGTGGGCAGTGGCCTCTTTTTGTTAAGAATATCTCTAATGTACTTCGCATATGTGGGTACCTGTATGGCATCAAGTAGAGGTATGTTGACATATAACTTTTGAATGACCTCTACAAACTTACCAAACTGCTCATCCGACTGTAGTCCTCTGTTTCTTCTGGGAAATGGCAAATAGTTGGTGTCGTGAAAATCTTTCCTCATTTCTCTAGTTCTTGATGGTTGTAGCAGATCTTCTGCTTCAACTGGTCTTTCTTCTTCTATCATTGCTGGTTGCACTGGAGCTGGTGTTTTTTGCTTCTCTCTTGGGTGTGGGGGATCTCTGGTAGATCTCCCTCCTCTAGTAGTTATGTTCTTTACCTGCTCAAGGTTAGTGGCAACAGGCAAGACAGCAGCTAGCTTAAGCTCTACCCTCTTATTAAGAATGTTTTGCTCATCAAAGGCAGTTAATAGAAAATCCATTTTATTGTGTATATCTTTTTAAAATGATTCATTTGTATCTAGCCTTTGTTTGACTTCATCATTAGTTTTAGTTTGTTGAGCAATTATCTCCTTTAATGAAGGTTGTTTGAGAATATTACCTGAATTCATACCTTTGCTATTGGGTTGACTTGAGGTGGTTTGATATTTGTATACTGTCTCTATAGCCCTTTGATCTTCTTTGAACTTGGCCCTCTAGTCAATTCAATGGAGCAAATCTTCCATCTTAGTTGATAGTGCTTTTACTTCTTCTGGTATTTCTTCAGTTTGATGACAATGTTGAGTCTTGTCTTGGAACCAGCTTTGGTTTTCTGCTATCTTATCCAAAAGTGTCTCTGCTTTTCCAATTGTAAACTCCAAGAATGATCCTTCAGCAGATGCATCTAGACACTCACGAGACTTTTGGGTTAATCCATGATAAAAGGTCTGCATAAGTAACCATTTGGCCATTCCATGGTGAGGACAATCTGATATGTATCCTTGAAAACGCTCCCATGCTTCTGGAATGGTTTCTGTCTTCTGCTGTTGGAAACTGACAATATTTCCTCTTAAGGCAGCTGTTTTGCCTATAGGGAAAAACTTTGATAGAAAGGCATCCGACAGGTTCGTCCAATTTTTGATGTTTGCTTGATTGGTGTAGAACCACTTCCTCGCCTTCCCTTCTAGTGAAAATGGAAAGAGGTGAAGTAGTATGACGTCTTTGTCAACTCCGTTGATGCTAATTGTGCTTCCAATCTCCAAGAAGTTCTGCAAATGTGCACTAGCATCTTCGTGTGCCTTCTCACTGAATTGTGTAGCTTGCACCAAGTTGATGAGGTTTGACTTGAGCTCGAACTCAAGTACTCCTTCTTCTACTTCAAATCTTGGACCAGTAAGAATGTTCTCAAGACTTGCGGCAGAAAATTCCTGTAAGGTCTTTTGTGCCATCACTTCAACAATTGGTAGCTAGCTTCTTCTTCCTTGATTGCTTTGGTTTTGATGATGAAGAATTTAATTCACCAAAGTCAATCCTGATATACCCTGTAAAAATATAAACATAGGAAAACAACAGGGTGAACCTGCCAAAGCAGAGGTGCCTTGCTATGATTTCTCATTTATATAGTAGCTGTTATGCAATTATTTCTCAATAGTCTAGTCTAAAATTTTATTTGAATAACCTTGACCGACTTCCTGACTTTCCTTACCATTCCCCGGCAGCGGCGCCAGAAATGCTTGTTGACACTAGCTAACACCACTTGAATACTAGGTTGTCATCCCTAGCATGGTGCTAGAGCGTACTAAGGTATTTATAAACATAAAGGCTCTCTAGAAAATAATCTATTCTATCCGCAAGCGCACAGATAAAATACCTCATTGTAGCATTTCACCAGGATAAGTATTCCAGGTATCGTTATTTATAATTTTGCTTAAGAGAACGGCGAAAGAGAAAACAGGGGTAAAATCTATCAAGGCTTAGACTAGAGATAAACTTGCAAGAACATGATTACTACTGAGAAACTCGTCACACAGTCACTTGCTTTGGCAGGGGGTAAGCCATAATAATAAAGATAATGAAATATAAGCTCATGGGTAAATAACACAGCGATTAGAAATAGACTACTCCACATAAATGTAAGGTGACGTCGGACTAGCAAGAGAATGGATTCTAAGTATCTACTATTTACTAAGTCATAATCTACTCTAAGCATCTACAAGATCATATATAGCACAAAAGACTCTTCATTCATGTATAAGGAACATTGCTAAAGTAAATCAGAACATAGCAAGACTTACTCCGCAATACAAATTCTGCCTGTCCTATCAACGGAGGGTGGACTATATAAGAATCAACGAAGCTGTCACCATCGCGAACTACCACACGACCCGGCCAATAGGATACATTTGCAGGTAAATAACATCTAAGCACCACGCCTACATGTGATCTACCACTTAACTCCCACGTGAAAAGAGCTAAGCGCTTTGCAAACTCATGCATGAACTCATCATCAATCATAACTATATCACTTATAGAACTAGAGCAAACTAGGAACATAATAAATAAAGACATAATGCAATTAGAATAAAGTCGTAGAGAAAGATATGAAATAATACCAATCTTTATTGACGAAGATCCGAAATCCAGAGCGCTAGGCCCTACTTCTCTAATTCTATCTAATCAATCCTATAAAACTTGAAAGAATTGGGAGTAGCTAAATCTAATTCTCTGCGGGAGAGAGAGTTTCTAAACCCTAAACTTGATGTCTTCCTCTGATAATGATTTCTCCTCCTCCCCTGGGGTGGAGAGGCCCTGCTTATATAGCCCCCTCAAATGATCGTGGGCCGTCGGATCAAACCGACATTAATCGCATGATTTTCCTTGATCCTTTAGGTCGGTGGAGCATAATCCGCGAAGTTGACGCTGATTGGCCATGGGAGTAGGGCAGCTGCCCCAAACCCTAGGGCGGGCGCCCTGGGCTGGGCCCCGTTCGGCCTTCCGTTCGTTCACGTGTCTTCTGGAGTCTTCTAGATGATAGAAAATTAGCGCACATGTTAATATCTCTATGTAAACCCGACGTGTGGGCCTTCTCTCCGTATTTTCTGATAACCCCCTGCAGAAATAGACAAACACCAAAACTCGTGGAATTCTATCAGATAAAACCCTAATTCTAGATGTCTAGTGCATATTGATCCTTTTCCATGTTTAGTTGACAATTAAATTTGATACTTAAGGATCGTCAACATACGCAAAGATAACATCAGACGAACCACCACAAACCATATACATGTTATTCCTTTTGCCACACGATATTTGGTCCAACTCATAGGTTAACACTTAACCTAAGCACGACCATGCATTTGTTGATCCAATCATTAGATTGTTCCATTAATATCTCTCTCACATAGAGAGGGGCAAATTCCATCTTAATTGTCTATGTTTCACAGCATGTTTCTTGACAAACCTGAAGACCACCTTTATAACTACCCAGTTACGGAGTAGTGTTTGATAGTCTCTAAGTAGGTCATTTCACATCTTGAGTACATACAACAATCTCAGGTCTAAGGACATAACATACATGATTTGAATTGAGACAATAACAACATCTCACGTTGGGTCAGTCCAACCTACATGTCACACATGTGCCCACATTATTAGTTTGACATCTTTATGTCTATGACTTGTGAAACATAGTCATCAACTAATAATGTGATGATCTAATATTCATGTGCGTCCTAACATGAACTCCAATCAGGAACCATTCTAGAATAACCATACAAGTAAAAGAGTTTCACAAACAATTCACATAATTGCTAATCGATACAAGTTGTCTTTAATGGATATTCAATGGACTCATAATGTCATGGATACAAGGCAATACAATCATCTCTATGATAACCTCTAGGGCATACTCCCAATAGGCTTGAGAGTTAGCGTCATGATGGCGTGGGCGTAGTGAGGTTGATGACGAGGAACGAGCATGATCTCCTTTGGCAACACGATGGCGAGAGGCTTCGGATCAATGATGGCAATCTCCTTCGATGGAACAATGGCGAGAGCGATGGAGTCATCAGAAGGAGGCTTGTTGAGGTTGATCTCGCGGTCATCGGCCATTGGAGATTGAAGGAAAGAGAACTTGGCTGCTATTGAAGGTGTAAAGGTATGAAGGTTATGGCTTATGTGGCAGCTAGGGGTCTGGTTTTATACTCTGAACCAACTTACAGGAGGGATCGGATCTATCCACAATGAGTTTGTAACGAGGGAATGTTGTTGTAACCTGAAAACTGCGGAATATGGACAAGAAAGAGTTCAGGTTGGACAAGGGAAATGGCGCGAGCATGACAGAGCCACCGACGGGCCAGCTAGCCCACTTGTTGGCGGGTCGTGGTCTCCTTTTTCATGGTGGTCTCTAATTCCAAATAACTACTTTTTGGGATACGAAACTCATCGGAGGTGACAGAGGCTTAAAACTATGCGAAAGTGAAGAATTGGACTACGTCCAACTCCTTAGGACTTTTGTTAGGTTCTAGAAAGGTCTTAAGTTGTTGACCATTTACCTTGAATAACATACCTTTGTTGTTTTGAAGTGTTACCGCTCCATGTGATGAAGTGCTAATCACCGTGAATGGTCCTTCCCATTTGCTTCATAGTTTACCTTGTCCGAATAGCTTTACCCTGGACTTAAAAAGTAATACCTTGTCTCCTAGAGTGAAGCGCTTCTTCTTGATCCTCTTGTTATGCCACCTCTTGGTTCTCTCCTTGTACATCTTGGCATTGTGATATGCTTTCTCATGCCATTCGTCAAGTTCTGAGAGTTACATTTTTCTTTTAACTCCTGTAGCTTCTAAGTCCATGCTCCATTTCTTGATTGCCCATTGAGCTTTGAATTCTAGCTCTACAGGCAAGTGACAAGTCTTCCCATAGACGAGTTGATATGGAGACATTCCAAGTGGTGTTTTATAGGCCATTCTATAAGCCCATAATGCATCATGTAGCTTATCCTTCCATTTTGTTCCCATCTCGTTGACTATATTCTGCAGAATATTCTTGATTTGCTTGTTTGATGTTTCTACCTGGCCACTTGTCTAAGGGTGGTAAGGAGTAGTGACATTATGACGGATCTCGTGATTTAACAAGTACTTGCGAAAGTGCTTGTCAATGAAGTGAGAGCCTCTGTTGACGGTAATTAGCTCCTATTATAAACCGTCAATAAAACATGAAAAAGAGTATAAATGCAGTCACCACCATAGAATAGGGACTCAACTAATATAATTCTATGAGTTTTGGTGAATTATGGCTTTTCAGGGATTAAACAGGAAAAATAGGAATTCTAGATAAGAGTTGGACCTAAGGAACCAGACCAAATCGCGTCAAACGGAACAGACTTCGACACTAGAAGACCATAGAAGACATGAGAAGGCATATGACCGAGACGGGGACTGAGAGGACTCTAGAGGAGGCCACTCAGCCCACCCTCAGGCTGACCGGCCTAGCCCAGAGGCCAACCGCCTTCTCCTTCATGCAACACGTTACAACACATCTTTACGTCGGATCTTGACCGTTGTTTCAAGTCGGTTTGATCCGAGGGCCGTGGTTTATCCCACTAGACTATATAACCAGACCCTAGACCCCTCGAGGTAGAGCATCCTGAAACCCTAATTCATTATCTCCATATAGGATCAGAGAGAGGTGTCCCTCGAAAGAAAAACCTCTCTAGAGCTAGCTTTCAAGAAGAAGACTAGTTCTCCTCTAGTTTAGGTTTAGAATCTAGTCTTGAATTAGAATTAGAAGAGAGAGAGAGGGAAGAGATTTGGAGGGAGTACCAGCCTATCGGTGCTGCTTCTACACCTTGTACCTGCGGATTCAAGTTCTTCAAGGGTTTGCATCTAAGATTTCTTCGGTGATCAACTTCTATTTGTCGGTAAGTCTTAATGTTATTATTATTCTTCTAGTCTGCGACTCTTTTTGAGTACTTTATTCCTGGTAGATCTAGAGGTCGAGTAGCCATCATAGTGTAAGCATGGCGCTTAGACCTGATTGCTCGTATGATGTACCCTATATTCTGGATCGGTGGTAGCTCGTAGGGGTGACTTTAAAGCCTTGTTGAATCTTCTATAGTCCATCTCCTGTTTATAGGCTGAGTAGGATTAGTTACTTAGGAGACTACACTCTAATTGTGCTCTTCTATAGTAATCCCTAGCTAAATCATAATTAACATAACTTGCTGTAATAATAGAAGTAGACAACCTTTTATCTTCTATCTTCTCAGTCCTTGTTTGCTACTCAGGGGTTAAGCTCTCAGACTCAAGTAAATCACAACCGTTCCTTTGGGCCGATATTAAAACTGGGTCATTCTAGTGAGGTGTTACATCGGCATCTTATCTGTGCGCTTGCAGATAACTAGAGTGTGGATAAAATATACCAACAAGTATTTCTAGTGCCGTTGTCGGGGAATGGTTGAATTCATCTTTAGTCTAGCTCAATCTTGTATTATAATTTTATCTTTTCTTTCTATTCATTCTCTCTTACCTCATGGATTTTGTAGAGTCTCTTCTACACACTACAGATTCGTCTCCTATATATCTATACCATTTCCCTACGACAGTAGACCCCCAGCTATTAGAATCTGCTAAGCCTATCCTTTCAAATGGCTATGAGCTATGCCCATGTTTGATAGAGATGGTCTAGAAACAATCCTTTTTAGGCAATGAAGATGAGAATCCTCACACTCACTTAAACGAGTTCGAACAGACCTGTGCATGCCTACACATTAAAGGCATATCTAATGAAACCTTAAGATGGAAGCTTTTTCCTTTCTCTTTGGAGGGGAAAGGTGAAATCTGGTATAAACGAACCGCCCCAAGTAAGGAAGGGAATTGGGAAGCCCTCTGCTCTACCTTTTGTCTAGACTTCTTTCCTATTTCCAAGATCGTTTGTCTTATTTTAGAGATTTTATCTTTTACGCAAGAAGAAGATGAGTCTCTAATTGCTGCCTGGGAACGTTTTGACAATCTTGTCCATTCTAGTCCAGCCCTATCCATACTAGACCCTGTTCTTCTTCAGCATTTTTATATGGGTCTGGATAGAAAAACTTCTGAATATCTTAATTTAGCTTCACAAGGATCATTCCTGCATATTTCTGTTGCAAAAGGGAGAGAGATTCTTCTTAATATTTCACAAGCCATTCCCACATATGAAGCTAAACCAAATTTTTTAGAAGGGGAAGAATTCTAGATAGGTGAACATGAAATCATACCCAATCCATCACAACCTTTAGCTGTCTTAATTCCTGATGAGGAAACTCTAGTTTCAGACTTCATCTTTGAATTCGAGGATGAGTATTTTACCGAATTTGGTAATACCTCGAATTATCACACTGTAAGGAAGCCTCAGAGTTTGAAATCATCAACTCCTAAAAAAATTTAGATTTTACTGATAGAGCTTTCCTTAAAAAGACTACAAAAGACCTAGTGTCTGTGATAAGTTACGAATGGTTAGAAGAATCAGAACTTTCCACTGACATAAATTCGTTTAGATTCACCTTCTACTTCTATTTGTTGCCAAATTCATAGAGAACCTTTTTTAGCTCTTTACAATCTAGTTGTGGGTGTTAACATCATGTCTGCATCTTTTGCTCATGATTTATTAGAATACGTGCCATTAACCACAACAACAAAACTTCTAAAAAGCCCCTCAGGACACATTCTTCATAGTTTAGGAATATTGTATGTCCTACCTATCCATGTAAAAGAAACTCTGGTGCATATGAGATTTTATATCTTTGACATCATTGAGTTCGACCTGTTGATAGGCCAACCAATTGAAAGGCTTATTCAAGAAGGACAAACAGGGAAAAAATATTTTTCTTGGAAAAAATCTTAAATTGTCTATATCCATCTCTCATTCTCTAAATACTGAGAGTGAACCCTGTCCCGAGCCAGACCCAATGGAAGAGGTTAATGTAGCATCTCTTGAAGTTTTAATTGAACCCAATCTTGAAGAAGAAGCTCAGTTCTTCATAGAAGAAGAAGAAGATCATTTTGTTCTTCCCAAGCCTCTAGATCCATTTGAGGAAATTCCCAAACCTCCCATTGAGTTAAAACCCCTACCTTCTGGTCTCTGTTATGCTTTTCTCAATAATGATCTGAAAACTCCTGTGATCATAAGTGATAAACTTTCTCAAGAATAAACATTCCACCTGATAACTGTCTCAGAAAAACATAGATCAGCCTTTGGTTACTCACTCCAAGATCTCAAGGGTACTAACCCTGCTCTTTGCACTCATCGCATCTCTACTGATCAAAATTCTATACCTTGTAGGGAGACCCAATGTAGGCTTAATAACATGATGAGAGAAGTAGTTAAGAAAGAGATTTTGAAATTGTTGCACACCGGGATTATCTATCCTATGCCACACAGTGAGTGGATAAGTCCAGTTCAAGTTGTGCCTAAAAAGGGAGGCATGACTATCATTAAAAATGAAAAGAATGAATTAATTCCACAATGAACCATCATTGGATGGCAGATGTGTATTGATTACAGAAAACTTAACAAGGCAACAAAGAAAGATCATTTTCCACTACCTTTCATTGATGAAATGTTAGAGCGCTTAGCAAATCACTCTTTCTTCTGTTTTCTTGATGGGTATTCTGGATATCCCCAGATTTTGATCCATTCTGATGATCAGAGCAAAACTACTTTTATATGTCCTTATGGAACTTATGCTTATCGTAGAATGTCTTTTCGATTATGTAACGCACCAGCTTCTTTCCAAAGATGCATGATATCTATATTTTCTTATATGATTGAAGAAATCATGGAAGTTTTCATGGATGACTTTTCTGTTTATGGAAACACTTTTGATGATTTTCTTGAAAATTTAGACAAGGTTTTGCAAAGATGTGAAGAAAACAATTAGTCCTTAATTGGGAAAAATGTCATTTCATGGTTAGGAAAGGCATAGTGCTAGGACACTTGGTGTCTGAACGTGGAATTGAGGTAGATAGAGCTAAAATTGAAGTGATTGAACCATTACCTCCACCCATAAATATAAAAGGGATAAGAAGTTTTCTTGGCCATGCTAGTTTTTATTGTCGGTTTATAAAAGATTTCTCACATATTGCTAGACCACTTACTAATCTTTTGGCTAAGGATGTTCCCTTTGAATTTGATGAAGCATGCTTAAAAGCTTTTGAAACTTTGAAGAAAGCACTCACTTCTGTACCGATCATTCAACCCCCTGATTGGTCATTGCCTTTTAAAATCATATGTGATGCAAGTGATTTTGCTGTAGGAGCAGTGCTAGGACAATGTAAGGATAAAAAGCATCATGCAATTGCTTATGCTAGAAAAACTTTGACAGGACCACAACTTAATTATGCAATAACTGAAAAAGAACTCCTGGCTATTGTTTTCGCTATTGATAAATTTAGATCTTACTTAGTAGGAGCTAAGGTGATTGTTTACACTAATCATGCTGCACTTAAATACCTGCTCACTAAGAAAGATGCTAAACCCCATTTGATAAGATGGATTTTGTTACTCCAAGAATTTGATTTAGAAATAAAAGATAAAAATGGAGTAGAATATTATATTGCTGATCACTTGTCAAGAATGCAATTTAAAAATCCACAGGAACTGCCATCAATGATTCACTCAGGGATGATATGCTTTTCCAAATCTCTAGATCTGACCCCTGGTATGCAGATATTATCAATTTTGTGGTTGCAAGATATGTATCATTAGGAGGAGATAAAAGAAAGCTCATCTATGAGAGTCATCTCCACATATGGGACGATCCATACGTCTTTAGAGGGTGCTCAAATGGGTTGCTCAGAACATGTGTACCAGCTAAAGAAGGAATCAAAATTATTGAACGTTGTCACTCATCATCGTATGGAGGACACTATGGGGCATTCTGAACACATGCAAAGATTTGGCAGAGTGGATTCTTTTGGCCAACCATGTATGAAGACATGAAGGACTTTGTCCGAAGATGCAGATCATGTCAGAAGCATGGCAACATCAATTCAAGAGATGCCATGCCACTGACTAACAACCTCTAGATTGAGCTGTTTGATTGTTGGGGTATTGATTACATGGGACCATTCCTGAAATTGAAGAACAATGAATATATATTAGTGGCAGTCGACTATGTTTCCAAATGGGTCAAAGCTATGCCATGCAGAGCTGCTAATTCTAGAAACTCTAAGAAGATGTTTGAAGAAGTGATATTTCCAAGGTTTAGAGTCCCAAGAATGGTGATTAGTGATGGAGGCACTCACTTTATTGACAAGAACTTTTGCAAATACTTGGCAAAACATGGGATCTGTCAAAATGTCACTAGTCCATACCACCCTCAGACAAGTGGCCAAGTAGAAACATCGAACAAGCAAATCAAGAACATTCTACAGAAGACTGTTGATGAGATAGGAACAAAGTGGAAGGACAAGCTACCTGATGCACTGTGGGCTTATCGAACGGCTTACAAGATACCGCTTGGAATGTCCCCATATCAACTCATTTACGGGAAAACTTGTCATTTGCCGGTAGAGTTAGAATTCAAAGCTCATTGGGCAATCAAGAGATGGAACATGGACCTAGGAGCAGCAGGAATAAAAAGGAAGATGCAACTCTCAGAACTTGACGAATGGCGTGAGAAAGCATATCACAATGCCAAGATGTACAAGGAAAGGACTAAAAGGTGGCATGACAAGAGGATCAAGAAGAAAAGTTTCACTCTGGGAGATAAGGTATTACTTTTTAATTCTAGGGTAAAGCTATTTGATCATGGGAAACTATGAAGCAAATGGAAAGGACCATTCACGGTGATTAGCACTTCATCACATGGAGCGGTAACCCTTCAAAATGACGAAGGTATGTTATTCAAGGTAAATGGTCAATGACTTAAGATTTTTCTAGAACCTAATAAGAGTCCCGAGGAGTTGGACGTAATCCAATTCCTCCTTTTCCCATGATTTGAGTCCTCTGTCGCCTCCGATGAGTTTTGTCACCTAAAAATTGGTTTTTTTAGAATTAGAAATGAGTTAAAAGACAACACGAAAAAGGAGACCGCGTTCCGCCATAGAGTGGGGCCAGCCGGCCCCACCCCTAGAATGGCCGACCTATGGGGGACTCCCCTCTCCTCGCGTTACCTCCCTTGTCCCTTCTGGAGTCCTTCTCGTCCAAATTCTGAAGTCTTTTAGCCGAACCAATTTTCTCCCATTACGAAACCATCGTAGAGAGATCCAAACCCTCCTACAAGTTGGTCTGGAGTATAAAACTAGACCCCCTACTTGCCTCCATGCCATAACTTCCTGCTTTTCAAACCTTCAACAGTAGCCAAGCATCAAAAGACCACCTTAGCTACTCTGGAGAAGATGGAAGAGCTCAAGCAGAAATTCACTAGGATTCAATAAGACTTAGCTTTTCTAGCTGGGGCTATTGATAGATTGACTGCGAGGATGGATAAAGCAACCATTAAGCAATAGGGATTGAAGTCCCATGTCAACGTTATCTCATGTACCGTAGCCCGTAGACTTGAGAATTGAGATAGAGTGATGGTCGATTGATAAGGCACACGTGTTTTGTTTAGTAAGTATTAATTTTGTGAGTCTAAGTTAGAGTCTATTCGTTATTTGGTTAGTTCATTTGGAATGTGTAATAAAGTGCCTTAAATGATATCAATAAAGTTTGTTAGAGTCAAATCATTCTTATTATTTTTGGATATGTGTTTTGTCTCCACATGTTGTGCTTAAAGATAAACAGGAAACAAGTGTGGGGGAAACCCACCGAAGAAATCCGATCACGAAATTATGAAAAAACAGAAGCAATCAACACCAAGACCACGCATAACAAAGCGGGCCACGATGGGCCACAAGGCCAGGCCGCCCGGCCTCACACCCCATCTTTTTGCTCCATCTTTCGTCCACGGTCTAGTACATATCTCATACTTTCTATTTTCATATATTTTTCTCTCTATTTTGAATTAAAATTGAAGATACATTGAATAAGGAAACCCTACGCAAGTCTTGATTAAAGTAAGATTGCTTTGCCATGACTTAAAGATATATTCACACACACTTTTCCTGAAAATCTTGTTACTGTTGGGAATTTTTTAGTAGGGACCCCATATCGCTTAAGTTGTTGTGGAATGTGAGATAGAAGAATAATTAAAACCTGGTTCTAGATGTTTTGTCATTTGGAGAATTTCTTTTCAAAAATTCTAAATGGATAGCTATACTTCTCCTTTATGGTAAAGAACATTGCCTACCAAAGCCATACGTATGAAAACTAGCACATAGGCTATTTACTTTGTATTGAGTTTTGTCAAACTGTGAATGACCCTTGTTGAGAGGATTATCATGCTCCAAGGATCAAGATAACGTACACCTAGATATATCTACTGCTCTTACACTGAGAGTATGCAAAAACATGCCTTTCGCCCAAAAATCTATCTCCTACACTAGGAGAAGACCAAAATGATTGTTAGGACTTCAAATAAATGCTTCAAGATGGTGATTAATCTCTCAAAATTTATTGTATGATAGGAAGAGATATGAGGCTATGGACAAGTGTCCAAGTGTTGAAAAAAAGAAGAGAAAGAAAAAGAAAAATGCAAAATCAAAATAATAGCTCATGATCTCTATGCCTGAAGAAAGCTTTTCATTGTCTCAAAAGAGAGATACCTGTTTCAAGGAGCAAAGTATAATTAGGTTAGCCACTAAATATTTTCACACACATGCACATCTTGACCTAAGGGTATGACATTTCCCTCCTTAGATCCCGGCTTTGACTAGACAATATGTGCATGGTAAGTATGCCATATCCTTGAAATACCTTCAACTCCATATATGCTTTCATAGAAGTAGGATGTTTTTAATTCATCAATCATATATGCCTCAGAGAAGATCCACAAATACCACATACAACGAGCAATCTGAGTGCACCATAGAAGGAGAAGGTAAGCTATGTTTTCTTTTCAAAATATATACCAACACTCCAAGTGACAGGATTGAAGGATGAAAGGGGCTCTGTTTCATGATATTTTGTTTTTCAACTGCCCAAAGTTTTATGGTAGACACATTGAATCTTGCAATATAGGTATGACTAGGAATGGTTTAGTGCTGATGTCTTGTCTTATAGTTATGTTTAAAGTAATCCAACCTTTTCTTGGGGACGAGCAAAAGCCTAAGTGTTGGGGAGTTTATTGACAATAATTAACTCCTATTATAAACCGTCAATAAAACATGAAAAAAGTAGTATAAATGCAATCACCACCATAGAATAGGAACTCAACTAACAACATTCCATGAGTTTTGGTGAATTATGGTTTTTTAGGGATTAAACAGGAAAACAGGAATTCTGGATAAGAGTTGGGCCTAAGGAACCAGACCAAATCGCGTCAAACGGATCAGACCTCGACACTAGAAGACTCCAGAAGACATGAGAAGCCACAGGACCGAGATGGGGACTGAGAGGACTCTAGAGGAGGCCGCCCAACACCCCACTCGGGCCGGCCAGCCTAGCCCAAAGGCCAACCGCCTTCTCCTTCACGCAACGCGTTACAACACATCTTTACATCGCATCTTGACTATTGTTTCAAGTCGGTTTGATCCGAGGGCCACGATTCATCCCACCAAACTATATAACTAGAACCCAAACCCCTTGAGGTAGAGCATCCTAAAACCCTAATTCATTATCTCCAGATAGGATCAGAGAGAGGTGTCCCTCGAAAGGAAAACCTTTCTAGAGCCAGCTTTCAAGGAGAAGACTAGTTTTCCTGTAGTTTCGATTTAGAATTTAGTCTTGAATTAGAATTAGAAGAGAGAGAGGGAAGAGATTTGGAGGGAGTACCGGCCTGTCGGTGTTGCTTCTACACCTTGTACCTGTGGATTCAAGTTCTTCAAGGGTTTGCATTTGAGATTTCTTCGGTGATCAACTTCTATTTGTTAGTAAGTATTAATGTTATTATTATTATTATTATTCTAGTCTAAGACTCTTTTTTTGTACTTTATTCCTAGTAGCTCTAGGGATAGAGTAGCCATCGTAGTGTAAGCTTGGTGCTTAGACTTGATTGCTCATATGATGTACCCTATATTCCGGATCGGTGGTAGCTCACAATGGTGACTTTTAAAGCCTTGTTGAATCTTCTATAGTCAATCTCTCGTTTATAGGCCGAGCAGGATTAGTTACTTAGGAGACTACACTCTAATTGTGCTCTTCTATAGTAATCCCTAGCTAAATCATAATTAACATAACTTACTACAATAATAGAACTAGACAACCTTAGTGATCCCCTTTTATCTTCTATCTTCTCAGTCCTTGTTTGCCACTCAGGGGTTAAGCTCTCAGACTCAAGTAAATCATAACCGTTCCTTTGGGTTTGATATTAAAATTGGGTCATTCTGGTGAAGTGCTACATCAGTATCTTACATGTGCGCTTGTGGATAACTAGAGTGTGGATAAAATATACCAACAACCTCCATCACTAATCACCATCCTTGAGACTCCAAATCTTGGAAATATAATCTCTTCAATCATCCTCTTGGAGCTTCTAGAATCAGCAGCTCTGCATGGCATAGCTTCAACCCATTTTGAAACGTAGTCAACTACCACCAAGATGTATTCACAGCGTCCTGATTTTGGAAATGGTCCCATGTAGTCAATTTCCCAACAGTCAAAGAGCTCAATCTGGAGGTTGTTAGTGAGTGGCATGACATCTCTTGAATTGATGTTGCCATGGTTTTGACATGCTCTGCATCTCCGGATGAAATCTTTTGTGTCTTCGTACATGGTTGGCCAAAAGAATCCACTTTGCCAAATCTTTGCATGAGTATGCCCCATAGTGTCCTCCATAGGGTGATGAATGACAACGTTCAATGATTTTGACTCCTTATTCAGCTGGTACACATCTCCTGAGCATCTTGTCAGAGCAGACTCTGAAGAGGTATGATTCATCCCATATGTGGAGACGACTCTCATAGATGAGCTTTCTCTTATCCCCTCCTGGTGGTACATATCCTGCAACCATAAAATTGACAATATTTGCATACTAGGGGTCAGATCTAGAGATTTGAAAGAGTATATCATCCCTGGGTGAATCGTTGATGGGCAATTCCTGTGGATTTTCAAACTGCATTCTTGACAAGTGATCAGCAATAGAATTTTCTACTACCTTTTTGTCTTTTATTTCTAAGTCAAATTCTTGTAGTAAAATCGATCTTATTAAATGGGGTTTGACATCTTTCTTAGTGAGCAGGTATTTCAGAGTAGCATGATCAGTGTAAACAATTACTTTAGCTCCTACCAAGTAAGATCTAAACTTATCAATAGCAAAAACAACAGCCGAGAGTTCATTTTTAGTTGTTGCATAATTAAGTTAAGGTCCTATCAAAGTTTTGCTAGCATAAGAAATTGTGTGATGCTTTTTATCCTTAGATTGTCCTAGCACTACTCCTACAACATAATCACTTGCATCATACATGATTTCAAAAGGCAATGACCAATCAGGGGGTTTGATGATTGGTGCAGAAGTGAGTGCTTTCTTCAAAGTTTCAAAATCTTTCAAGCATGCATGATCAAATTTAAAGGGAACATCCTTAGCCAAAAGGTTAGTGAGTGGTCTAGCAATATGAGAGAAATAATTTATAAACTGATATAAAAACCAACATGACCAAGAAAACTTCTTATCCCTTTCACATTCATAGGTGGAGGTAGTCATTCAATTACTTCAATTTTAGCTCTATCTACCTCAATTCCACGTTCAGACACTAAGTGTCCTAGCACTATGCCTTCTCTAACCATAAAATGACATTTTTTCCCATTATGGACTAAGTGCTTTTCCTCACATCTTGGCAAAACCTTTTCTAAATTTCCATGAGAATCACCAAAAGTTTTTCCATAAACAGAAAAGTCATCCATGAAAACTTCCATGATTTCTTCAATCATATCAGAAAATATAGACGCCATACATCTCTGGAAAGAGGTAGGTGCATTACATAATCCAAAAGACATTCTACGATAAGCATAAGTTCCGTATGGACATGTAAATGTGGTTTTGCTTTGATCATTGGGATGGATCGGAATCTGATGATATCCGAAATACTCATAAAGGAAACAAAAGAAAGAGTGATTTGCTAAGCGCTCTAACATTTCACCAATGAAAGGCAGCAGAAAGTTATTATTCTTTGTTGCCTTGTTAAGTTTTCTGTAATCAATACACATTCGCCATCCTATGATGGTTCTTTGTGGAATTAATTCATTCTTTTCATTTTTAATGACAGTCATGCCTCCCTTCTTAGGAACAACTTGAACAGGACTCACCCACTCACTGTGTAGCAGAGGATAAATAATCCTGGCATGCAACAGCTTCAAAACCTCTTTCTTAACTACTTCTCTCAACGCATTATTAAGCCTACGTTGGGGCTCCCTAGAAGGTATAGAATTTAGATCAGTAGGGATGCGATGAGTGCAAAGAGAGGGTTAATACCCTTGAGATCTTGGTGTGAGTAACCAAAGGCTGATCTATGTTTTTGCAAAACAGCTATCAAACGGAGTGTTTCTTCCTGAGAGAGTTTATCACTTATGATCATAGGAGAATCCAGATCATTGTTAAGAAAAGCATAGCGAAGGCAAGGAGGTAGAGGTTTTATCTCAATGGGAGGTCTTGGAGGTTTCTCAAGTAAATCTAGAGGATCTAGAGTTGGAGAGTGATTTTCTTCTTCCTCTACGAAAAACTGAGCATCTTCTTCAAGATTGGGTTCCATTAAGGCTTCAAGAGATGTTACCTTAACCTCTTCCATTGGGTCTGGATTAGGATAGGTTCACTCTCAACATTTAGAGAGTGAGAGATTGATATAGATAAGTTAAGATTTTTCCTAAGACAAATATTTAATTTTCCTGTCTGTCCTTCTTGAATAAGCCTTTCAAATTGTTGGCCTATCCACAGGTTGAACTCAATGATATCAAAGATATAAAAGCTTATGTGCACACGAATTTCATTCACCTGGATAGGTAGGACATACAAAATTTCCAAACTAGGAAGAATGTGTCCTAAAGGGCTTTTAGCAACTTAGTTGTTCGGGTTAATGGCATGTATTCTAATAAATCATGAGCAAAAGATGCAGACATGATATTAACACCCACAACTGGATTGTAAAGAGCAGCAAAAGGGTCTCTATGAATTTGGCAACAAATAGAAGTAGAAGGTGAGTCTAAATGAATCACATCAGAGGAAAGCTCTGACTCTTCTAACCATTCGTGGCTTATCACAGACACTACCTCTTTTGTTGTCTTTTTAAGGAAAGCTCTCTCAGTCAAGTCTAAAGGTTTTTCAGGAAAGGATGATTTTGAATTCTGAGGCTTCCTTATAGTATGATAATTCGAGGTATTACCGAATTCGGTAAAATATTCATCCTCGAAATAAAAAATGATCTCTAAAATTAGAGTTTCCTCCGTATCAGGATTTGAGACAGCTGAAGGTAGTGATGGAATGGGTAAGAGTTCAGGTTTAGCTATCTGGAATTCTTTCTCTGCTAAAGGCTCTTGTGGTTTAGCTTCATAAGTGGGAGTGGTTTGTGAAATCTTAAGAAGAAGCTCTCTTGCTTTTGGAGCAGGAGTATGCAGAAATGATCCACTAGAAGCTAAATTAAGATATTTAGAATTTTTTCTATTAAACCCATATAAAAATGTTGAAGAAGAATAGGGCCTAGTATGGATAGGGATGGACCAGAATGGATAAGGTTGTCAAAACGTTCTCAGGTAGCAATTAGAGACTCATCTTCTTGCGTAAAAGATAAAATCTCTAAGCAAAGGCAGACAAATTTGGAAACAGGAAAGAAGTCTAGGCAAAAGCTAGAACAAAGAGTTTTCCAATTCCCTTCCTTACTCAGTGTGGTTCAGTCATACCAAATTTTAGCTCTCCCCTTCAAAGAGAAAGGAAAAAGCTTCCATCTTAAGGTTTCATCAGACATGCCTTTAATGTGTAGGCATGTATAGGTCTGTTCGAACTTGTTTAAGTGAGTGTGAAGATTCTCATCTTCCTTGCCTGAAAAGGATTATTTCTAGACCATTTTTATCAAACATGGACATAGCTCATAGCCATCTAAAAGGATAGGAATAGCTGATTGCGGTAGCTTAGAGTCTACATCTGTGGGGTAGTGGTAAAGGTAAAGTGGAGTGGAATCTGTAGTGTCTATAGAAGACTCTACAAATTCCATGAGGTCAGACAGAAGGAAAGAATAAAAAGGAAAGATAAAAGTATAATACAAGATTAAGATAGACTCAAGATGAATTCAGCACCGTTCCTTGGCAATGGCGCTAGAAATGCTTGCTGGTATATTTTATCCACACTCTAGTTATCTGCAAGCGCATAGATAAGATACTGATGTAGCACTACACCGGAATGACCTAGTTTTAATATCGAACCCAAAGGAACGATTGTGATTTCCTTGAGTTTGAGAGCTTAACCCCTGAGTAGCAAACAAGGACTGAGAAGATAGAAGTTAGGAGGGGTCACTAAGGCTATCTAGTTCTATTTTTATCTTGATATGTTTATTAGAGTTCAACTAGGGAATTACTTTAGAAGAACACAAACAGAGTATGAACTTCTAAGCAACAAGGGTCCTGCTAGGCCTATAGACGGGAGGTGGACTATAGAAGATTCAACAAGGCTATATGAGTCACCCCTGCGAGCTACCACCGATCAGAAATATAGGGTACATCTATGAGCAAACAAGTGTAAGCACCACACTTACACTATGAAAGCTACTCTACTCCTAGAGCGACTAGAAATAAAGTACTCAAAACAGAGTCATAGACCTGAAGAACAATAATAATCAGCGTTACTTTCTTGCAAACAGAAGTTGATTACCAGAGTGATCTCAGACAGAAGATACTGAAGAACTTGAATCCACAGATACAAGGCGTAGAAGCACCACCGACAGGTTGGCACTCCCTCCAAATCTCTTCCCTTTCTCTCTCTCTTCTAGTTCTAATACTAGACTAGATTCTAAACCTAAACTAGAGGAGAACTAGTCTTCTTCTTGAAAGCTAGCTCTACAGAGGTTATCCTTTCAAGGGACACCTCTCTACCGTAATCCTGATCGGAGAATATGAATTATGAATTGAGGATGCCTCTAGAGGGTCTAGGCTGCCTTATATAGCCTAGAGGGATGAACCGTGGCCCTAGGATCAAACTGACCTTGAACAACGGTTGAGATGCGAACTTTAGGTCGGTGGAGCACCGCCACGCGAAGGATGAGTCAATGCCAGGTGGGCCCAGGCCAGCTAGCCTACAAGTGGGGTCGGCCAGCCCCAAATGTCAGCTGCCAGAGTCCCACTTCGCTCTGGTGTCTTCTAGACCCTTCTGGTGCGGTCGTCCGATCGATTTGCGCGAAAAATCGTGACATGGTGGTTATCCATTGATTTCAATTCCTGTTTATTTTCTTTAATCCCTAAAAAATCACAATTCACCAAAACTCATGGAATATTATCAGTTTAAACCCAATTCTATGGTGGTGATTATATTTATACCCTTTTTCATGTTTTATTGGTGGTTTATAATAGGAGTTAATTACCATCAACAGGTAGCTAGGCAATCAAAAGCAATATTGGTAAACTTATACTTATTGATGTGATCGAGAAAACCATTAACCCCTGCTCAAGTAGGATTACCCTTGTTTGTCTACTTTTGTATCTTATGCAGGGCAATGAATAACCGGTTTTTGACCTTCCGGCAAGCTACCACAAGAAAAGAATAAACACATTGAAGAGCTCAAGATTGGAGAAAGAGGTCAACATCACAAAAATTCAAATCACATCTCAAGTGATGAAAACTGACACTGCATTACTCACAAATTCCATCATGTGAGTCATGGTAACTATGATCAGGAAAGGTGAGAGTCTTGCTCATGGACTTAAAACTTGATGAGTCTTTTAAAACTTTTTGCATTCCACTGCATGTTTACTTTGAATAATCCATGCATCCACTCCATTTAGTTTAAATTTTCTCATCCACAGCATGTTTAGTTTCATTCATATATCCATCTCATTTGCATCTCCATTTAAAAAACAAATATATACTCACCATGATCATGCTCTTTCATCTCTACTTGAATAAACCTCTATTATGCTTTCATGCTACCATTGTTTGCTATAGTATGCTTAGGTTTTGAAGTATCTCCATACACCTTTTAAATTAGGCATGGTGCTTAGTTTAATCTGTTTTCCTAAATTAAATTAGATGTGGTGTCTAGTTTGATTTTTGAACCACAAGGTGTGTTGACCTTACTTCTAAAAGCTTTTAAATTAAGCGTGGTGCTTAGGTTAAAATGCTTTCCTAAATCAAATTAGACGTGGTGTCTAGGTTGATTTTTGAGATGATAGTATACTTTAGTAGATACTGGTTATTTTGTTAGACTAACCCCTACAGAAAATTCTCAAATTTAATTTGGGAAATTCCTGAGATGAATTCACACTAGAAATGAATCAAGGCAAGTGATGAACTCCAATAACTTTGCACAAAGAAGATCCAACTCATTCTTCATGGAAGGAAGAACTGTGAGTATTAAAGATTATTCACTTCTCTTTTGTTGCATGTTATCTTTGTCTTGAACCATGCTAGAATACAGCAAACACATAAAACATGATAGGCAAAACTTATGCTAAACTATCCTAAAACCATGCATCCCCCCATTAGCATAGAGGAAAATCACAAAAAGTATGGACAACAAAACCCATGTTTCAAAATTGTTATATTCCCTCGGGTATGTGTCCACTAACATTTTGTAGGAAGAATAGATATGAGCTATGCTTGTTCATGGTATGAACCTGTAACCCCAAACCAAACTGCCACTTTAGTAATAAAACAAAATGGAAGAAGATGAATGTCATAAAAGAATTCTCTTAGAGGAAGTGGACAAACAAATCAACTAGTCGTAATGTCGAAGGCAACCTAGCATTTAGCCTTTCTAGGACTCAAGCTAGGAGGTTGGTGAGAAGTAGGGAGAAACTCACCTCATATTAGCCAATCAATGTCTATTTTCATCACCCTTGAAGATGCCATCTTGCATGTCGGCAACAAGGACCAAGATGATGGGATGCCACCACATCATGGCGTACATTCTTGATCAATGGTCTACCTATGATGCCTCATGAGGCTGTGAACGACCATGATCACACAAAATATGTCATGGAAATGTCCAAATTATAAGAGCACAAGTCCAAAAACAATCGCCGAAATGATCAAATTCTCAAACTTGAGCCCATATAACTCCGGTAGTCCACGAAATCACAAGGGATTTCAAACCAAACCATAACGAGCCAAGATTGTAGTGATTCAACATAACACACCACTTCTTACAATAGTTCATAAGTAGCTCTCATACATTGGAGTACAAATAATTTATTACAAAGCCAAAGTAAAGTTTAGCAGAAGCAACATAATTTCTAAAACCATTTGAAGTCAAATACTGCCAGTACATAGTCACATCCTGCAAAAGCATACCAGAAGAGATACTACAGAGACCATGCCCATATGGTCTAGTCTTCATGCCCACATAGCGAAGACAATACTTGCAGCAACAAGTACAAATCTGCTACCTGCAACAGGTGGGAATAAACCCTGAGTATGAGAAGGTACTCGGCTAGACTTACCCGTCAAAAACCAAAAATAAAGTGACACCAAGGAGTATGCAAGGCTTTATATAGTGGGCTAGCTTGACTCATTTGCAGAAAAGCTTAATACAGATAAGTAACCATTATTTGCTTAAGCATCAAGTTAATCATTATTAACTTGCTAACTATATTAGCACCTATACTATAGCAATCACTTGATTAAGCTAAGCAAGAAATAATAACCATATTTGGTTTAATCATGGCTGTCATCATCATCCTTATCATCAATTCCGAACCATCATAATAATGAGTGTATCTATGCTGGAGATAACTAGTCAAGTTTCTCACTATCCGGGAGAGACGACAACTCGAATTGATTCCAACTAAGCTGAGGGGGTATTCCTGACACTCTGTTGATGCAAAAGTGGATCTACAAACACAAAGGGCTAATACCTGAATCGATATCCAAAGCGTGCCAGTCGATTTGACCTGTAAATCGACAAGGATGAAGATACGAGCACTTTGGTCCTGACAACAGTGATACGCCCGGAAGTCACGGCCAAGAGGTACTCACGCGGAACTCGAGGATCGCCGAAGGTCGCACTGAAGCGATGCAGCTCGCTGAATCGATGAGAACTCGTAAAAAAGAAAAATATGCAAATTGACGAAGTCGCCGAAAAGTAAGTAGATGCAAATAGGAGTAAAAATTGGTTTTGATATTGATTGATGTCCCTATTACATTGCCCCTCAATCTATATTTATACCCTGATCTAATGAAACATAACCAAATACGACTAGGACACCATGTCCACTCCTAAGGAAACACATGATTCTTATATGAATCAGACTCTAACAAACATAGAAAAGAAAATCAACTCCTATCTATTTCCCTGTCCGCCTCAATTACGATGGAATTCTCATCGACCTCCTTTCCATCGGCATACTTCCTGTTTCATCGGCAGCAGTCTTCAAGCCTTCCTTCATCGGCATCGGCAATAACATCTCCAACCTTATCGGCAACGCCTCTGAGTCTAAATCAACCTTTCCATCGGTCACCACCATTCATCGGCAACCATCTTCACAAGCTGATTTTTCATCGGCTGTCAGCGTATACAGTAACTTTCCTCCTACCGATTAGCCCACTCTGATCATTTTGACACGTGCCAAAAAATGGTGTCAACACATGCCCCCCAATTTTGGAGTATAAAACATTGATGCTCCGAAATTTACTCCAGATAATGTTTGCCTTCGCCCATTTATCTTAACCCATCCTCCAAGCATAACATAATCTGTTACTGAATCTAATCAAATCTAGTCCTGATTCACACACCTCAGTAAATATCGCACAATTTCCAACCACTCTTGCCCTGATTATGGTTAAGATACCGAAACAAAAATCCATCGGTAAAGATCTTAACATAATAACACCGCCGCTTTCGGAATTAAAATATCATGTACCAAGATTTCTTCTGAATCATGATTACTTGCCATCAAATCATCTGTACAATCCCTTGATTACCGTGTGAATAGTTACCATATCCATCTGAACTACCTTGACCTACACGCGCACGATAGAGAGATATGTCCAGAATACCCCTATTCCAACCGGCCTATAAATAAAGGTCTTCAGAACGCTCATCTTCTACCCTCAGACTCCAACCTTTGGCATTCTTCTTATTCCGGCGGCGACCCCGACGAACAACCGTGCGACTTCAACCCACAAGAACCTTCTTCAGCATCAACCTCGAGTCCCCAGCCTGTGCCCTCATCTTCCTCAGAGCAATGGCGATCAACTTCGACGTCCCTGCGGTTCGTTCCACTTCCGTTACTTTTACCTTGATTCCTTTGGTCTTTGCAAGTTCATACAGTTGGTAATTTTTCCTCTTTTTCCTATTCTTTTGATCCTCCAAACTTAGGAACTACGCAACAAACTAGTTATTCCAACCGATCAGCCGCACTTTCAATGCCTAGGTCCAATGGGTAACCCAAATCCAACTGATCTAATCAACGCAGAGGTTAACAGAATCCCTTTTAGAGCCTATAATTTCTCTCTGAATCTATGGAAAGACACATTCCAATCCTGGCCCAAAACCACCAAAGGGTGGAAAGATTGGTATTTGAGGGTAAATGGGTCAATGCAGGTGTACTGGGCAGAACGGAAGATAGACCAATGCATTAGGCTATCCATTGCCGACATGCAGAAAAATGAGTCGATGATGATTGCTGCTGCTTAGTTCTGGTCAGACACAACAAACACTTTCATGTTTGGACACGGCCCAGCTACCCCCACACTTGCCAACGTATACATGCTCACTGGCTTGGATATCTTAACTGCCGATGAAGTGTAACACCCAAATTTTGAGATAACAAAATTGGAATAAGTTAGGTGATAAATAATTACAAAACTAAAATAATAATAAAATAAATTTTGTGTTGCATTCATGCTGTTGCATATATTTTATTGTGTGGTGCTGTATTTGTTTTTATTTGATTTTATTTTGGATTAGAAAATTTATTTGATATATTTTTGAAAACAAGTAAATAAAAAAAAAGAAAACTTACCTACTGTGGCGCCCTGGAGAGCCAGGGCCGGCCTGTTGTTCTTCCGTGCGGTGGGCCGAATCAACCGCCGCTTTTCCTCGGGCTCGCGCTGATGGGCCGACCCAGCTGAACGCCTGTTCGCGTGGACCGTCAGCCTCGCAGCGGCCCAAGTCGGCCCAGCCAGTCAAGCCGCGCTTTCCTTTCCTCTAAGTCGCTGACGACTGGACCCCGCCTGTCAGCCGTTTCTTCCACCTCCGGTCGTAACCGGGAAGGACTCGAGCATGATCTCAACCGAATCAAATCTTTGATTTCCTAACCGTAATCGATGAAGTGAATTTATAAAAGGGTAGCTGGGTACCTCTAGATTCCGTTTTTCAACTAAAAAGTTAGGGTTGCCACGGGAGAATTGAGTTTTAGGGTTTGGGTTGTTGGAGACCGGCGGTGCCTTGCGGGTGGAGTTTTCGGGACGCATCGAGGCCGATTTCTCTACGTGGGTGAGCTTATTTTCTTCTCCTCTTGTTTTCTACACTTTCAATTGGTGTTTTAGTGTGATGAATCGAGGTTTTGGAGGTCGCCGACGAGTCGGCCATGGAGCCGCCGCCCCCTTGATGTCGCGGGTAGCGTACGGTGACCGTAGAACGTTTGTTTTCGGGTAGATGAGGTCGCGTGGAGCTTCTCCACCGATTGGAGTTGGTTGGGGGGTGAGTGGTAGTCGGTTTTCGCGTGGCCGATGTTCACCGGTGAGCCGGTTATGGTGGGCGCGGTGGCCGGCGGCCGGAACCGAGGGAGAAGGGTCGGTTTCTATACTGTAGACTTGCAGATGAATCTTAACCGTCCGATCGTGATTCAACGATCCAGATTAGATCATACCCTTTCAATGGCAATTTTGTTAAAGAGACCCTTAGTTTTCAGTGAATCAACCCGCGGTCCTTGGCGCATTCCAGAGAATTACGTTTTCACATTTGGAAAGCGTATTTTCAACCGGTTAATTCAAAAATACGTTTTCAGCAATTTACAGTTTTGCCACTAGAATTGTTTTAGTCATAAAATCTTCGTTTTAACTCCGATTTGATCCGTTCAAGTTGCGTTAGGTTCGTATTTGCGAACTCTACATGTTAGTATAGTTTTACAGTTAGTTTTGATAATTTATTTTTCGAGTTTATAATTAAGTATTTATTTATCTATAGGAAATCTTAGAAAAATCATAACTTCTACGTTTTAACTCCGATTTTGGTGATCTTTGCGTCTGTGTGATCGTAGAAACGTGTAGAAGAGTTTTATAAACTTTTATTACTGTTTTGTTACTGTTGGTGTACTGTTCTAATTATATCTATTTGTTTGCTTCGTGTATGTTTGATTGGATGCATGTATGTTGTTGATTGATGATCGAGTATAGAAGGTGAGCAGTACTTGGACGATTCGGAGTATTACTTTGAGCCAAGTCAGCAGTACTATTTGGAGAGCTTTGATCAAGGCAAGTATAACACAGGACTATCCTTGTTACCTATTCATCAAAATTATCATACATATGCATATGCTTACCTTGACAACCTTAGAGATTATAACTTAGTGCTTGATGTCTTGAATTCCTTGTCAACCTTGGGTATGCATATGGGTAGCTGTGGCTAGTGCTTAAACAAAGAACAATGATCTTGCAAATATGATTAATGGATCAAGCAACCAATTATTAAGATGATTTAATTATTGTTAAAAGGGGGCTAGAGCATGTGTATTATTTTTGATGCTCTAGTTACTCTTTGTAAGGACTTATCTGTACGTGATCATCCGGGATAGACAGTACAGCTGTGAGGGCTATATGGCTCTGGCTTTAGTTGTTCAAGAGACCTTTTCTAGCTTGTTAGTGGTTACCTTAAATGGCGTAAGAATGGCTTGCCACGTTGGGTGTAGTGCGAGCCCCTGGCCTAGTGTGTATAGGCTGCGGTTGTTGTGCCACAGGGAAGGGGGGTTCTACATCTGCCTGCTGAGTGAATCTAATGGCCCTAACTTGTTAGACGAACTCTTGAGTGGCTTTATATGATTTTTGGGTGTTTGGGCTTGATCTCCCCACTCATTTGGAAATCATGACTCACAGTGAAAGTGTACACCTCTGCGCAGAGTTAAAAACTGGTATACTAGCCGTGCTCACGGATACGAGCGGCCTTGGAACATTTATAGATAGATGATCACCATTGTTATATTATGTTTAATTATTGTTGATTATTATTATGTTCTTGTTAATGTTATTCGTTATCATTATTGCAATTGATCATTGGTTCTTTAATGGGAAGTGGTTTATCTTGATGCTACTCAAATGAAAGTTATAAGATTAAAAGCTAACCACAGTTAAACAGTGTCTAGCCATTTGAGCCTCATGAACCCTGTGTTATATTTGTTGAGTTCGACATGGACTCACTCTTGCTATTTCCACCATAACAGATGAAGATTATGATGAGGATTATCGTAATGAGTACTAGTCTTGGTGTCAACCAGTCAACCGTGTCCCTGTGTGGAGTTTCCGCTGGAGATTATTAATAGATATTATTATTTATCGTTCAAGACTATGTCTTAAACATTTATTCGCTATGTAATAAGCACTGTGATGATACTATGTAATTTGTCTGCTTGTGTGTGCGATCATGACCTGGGGCGCACATAAGTACTTTATGCATCCTATTTTTGTCCTTAAAAATGGGTGTGACAGATTGGTATCAGAGCCGTGTTGACTGTAGGACGCAAGCCTAGTTAGAATGGTCGTTGTTAGCATCCATACTTCACTTAATTCATGCTTCCTCTTTTTACCTTGTTAATTACTAAAGTTTTATGCTTCCTCTACTTTATTCTATTGCGAAAATACATTGATTCTATCTAATCTATGTCTAAATCTTGTAGATGCCTCCTCATCCCTGTCTGTCAGCTGCACAATATGTTGCTCGTTTTAAACCCCAGGAGCCAAAGGAAGAGGGTGATCAAGAACTATCTGATGCTGAATCAAGAGTTGGTGATACACCTATGGAGGATGTAGTTATGGGGTGGACTACGAAGTTTCATATCATGGTCCCTAAGGCTGATGCTTTCTTCCATGATATGTTGACAAGAACCTTGGACAACTACTACTACGACTGGGAGGCAACTTTAGAGTATCGCAGTGCAGAGTATAGTCATCCATGGATGGATTCCTATTGGAAGACGGAGTTATGGGTCAAGAAAAGGGATCCTACCACTAAGGAGCCTAAGGTGGAGTCAAAGTTTATTACCCGAGTGAGCCGGGCAACCGTGGAGACAAGCATGGAGGATGTTGCTTCCAATGCATTTGTTTACTACCATGGTCTACGCTCGGACAAGACGCTAAAGGGTGCACTGCGGCACTTTCCTTGCTTCTTGCATGACAAGGGAATTTGGACCGTGCCACTTGCTGATGATTCCTCCTTGACTTTGCAAGCTACGGTGGCATTAGCTCGTGAATTGGCTCTTCATGAGGCGGACCTGAAGGATGAGTTGCTGAAGGAAAAAGAACTTAAGGAGCAAGCTTACAAGGAGATTGACCAATTAAGGGCGGAGTTAGGTCGTCCTAAGATTTATGAGAAGCTTAATTAGGAAATAGGAAAAATCCCTATGTAATAAGAACGATAGTAGTTGCGAGTTAATTTCAAGTTTGGATTGTTTTAAGAGTCAGTTTGTGGTGTGAACAATTGTGTGATTGATGGATTGTTATTATGATAATGTGTGATTTGGATCTTTGTAATGTGTGCTGGAGTTTTGTTGACATGCCTACAAATTCTATTATTAAGAATATTAAGTTTGATCAAGATATATTAGTGAATATGAGGTCAACTTAGTTCTGTCCTTTGCTGATTTTTGGGATCAGTCTGGGATGTTTTAGAAATAACTTAAAATCCGTTCATGGGAAATTTAAGAAATTTTACTGGGAATAATTAGACTTCTATATCTTTCCAATCCCACAAGAATCACCTTAATATCTATTATGAGTTAAGAGATATACCTGTTTCAAGTTGGAGTTACTGCACAGTCTGGAATTCGGGAACAGTTTCTGTTAAGTTCAGTTTTTGACCAATTTATTGACAGAATCAGAAAAAGTGTTGTGAATACGAGTTGTAGATAATTTTATAAGCTTTCCAACCGTGTAAAGATCATCTGATTTGGACATCTGTAGCTCGAGATATGACAGTTTTACTGAGTTGCTGAAATTGGAGTTTGCCCAGAAAATCAGATTTTGTTTATCTATTGTATACATCATCTCGGATTGTACTGAATTCTATCTTCTGTGTTTTGGAAACAGATGTCAGGCAGAGGTCGTGGGGGTGCTAATCCACCCGTTACTATGGAGGAGCTCATGCAAACTCAGAATCAGCTGATGCAGATGTTTATGCAGCATATGCAGAACAATCCCCCTGTTGGAGGACCACCACCTGTTCAAGTAAGGGATAAGCGTGGAGAATTTTTGAAGGGACGCCCTCTAGTGTTTTCTCATGCCGCTGATCCTTTAGAAGCAGATGATTGGGTGAGGGCAGTGGAGAAACAGCTGAATATAGCCCAATGCAATGATATGGAGAAGGTGTTGTATGCATCTGGTCAGTTACAAGGGACAGCTCAGACTTGGTGGGAGTCGTACCAGGCTGCACGCCCTGACAATGCTCCTCCTATCACTTGGAATGAGTTTGTTAGAGATTTTCGAGCTCGTCATATTCCTGAAGGTATAATTGAGCTGAAGCAGGAAGAATTCAGAAACCTGAGGATGGGACAGATGAGTGTGAGTGAATATCATGACCGGTTTACCCAGTTGGCTCGCTATGCTCCCAATGAAGTTAGAGAAGATGCAGACAGGCAGCGTCTTTTCTTGAAGGGAATTTATTATGATCTTCGCTTGCAACTGAAGGGGAATAGCTATGCTAGTTTTCAAGAGCTGGTGAACAAAGCTATTGTGCTTGATAATGAGCGTAGGGAGATGGATAGAAAGAGAAAGATGAAGGTGCAAGGCTCAGGAAGCAACAACCGCCAACGCACAAATTCTCAGCATGGCTTTCATCAGAAGTTTCAGGGACCGGTTAGCCAGTGGAATCGCAATTCAAATCAGAGGTGGTCCCAAAATTGGCAAAACAATCAGTCGCAACAGCGTTCATCATATCCACAGCGTCAACAGTATCAGCAGACTGGGCAACAGACTCCTCGCACTGGAAACCCCAATGCTACCCCCATGAAGAATAGTTCTCCCAGTACTCCTATTAGATGCTTTGTCTGTGGTAAAGAGGGCCATTTGTCTTATAATTGTCCTGAGAAGCAAAACCAACAGACTCCTCAGAGCCAGAAGAGCAACCAGAGGCAATCGGGTACTGGAAGGGTGAATCACGTGTCTTCTGATACAGCTCATGGTGCACCAGAAGTTATGATTGGTACGTTCAATGTACATTCCACTCCCGCAACTGTTCTTTTTGACTCTGGAGCATCTCATACATTCATATCCAATATTTTTGTTAAAATGCATAGTATACCCATGCTAGCTATGAAAGAACCTCTCTTAGTAAATTCACCTGGAGGTACCATGCAAACCAGTAATCGTTGCCTTCCAATTAGTATGGTATTAAGGGGGGTAGAGTTTAAGATAACTCCTATAGTGTTGCGAACATCTGGGATTGATGTGATATTGGGTATGGACTGGATGAAGCAAAATCAGGCAGAGATTCAGTGTCAGCAGAAAGTGGTAGTTGTGACTGCGCCTAATGGAGATAAAATCAATGTGGATGTAGCAATGCAGAAGCAACCAACCGTGGTGGTGAATCAGATTGAAGATACTATTAAGGAGAATTCAGTGATTGAGGAATTTCCGGATGTCTTCCCTGATGAATTGCCAGGTATGCCACCTGACCGAGACATTGAATTTCTTATTGAATTATTACCTGGAACTGCACCTATAGCCAAACGACCATATAGGATGGGAGTAGATGAATTAGAAGAACTTAAGAAACAAATTAAAGAATTACAAGAAAAAGGTTTTATTCGACCTAGTTCATCACCGTGGGGAGCACCAGTTATTTTTGTTGATAAGAAAGATGGTGGTCAGAGGATGTGTGTTGATTATCGGTCACTAAATGAAGTAACTATCAAGAATAAGTATCCTTTGCCCCGGATTGATGACTTGTTTGATCAGTTGAGAGGTGCTTGTGTGTTTTCTAAGATTGATTTACGTTCTGGATATCATCAGTTGAAGATTCGTGCCTCTGATATTCCAAAGACAGCTTTTACTACAAGGTATGGATTGTATGAGTATACTGTTATGTCGTTTGGATTGACCAATGCACCTGCATACTTTATGTACATGATGAATAAGGTGTTCATGGAATATTTGGATAAGTTTGTGGTAGTGTTTATTGATGATATACTGGTATTTTCCAAGACAGAGGTAGAGCATGCTGAACATTTGAGATTGGTATTGCAAAAGCTTAGAGAGCATAAACTGTATGCGAAGCGAAGTAAATGTGAGTTTTGGTTGAAGGAAGTTTCTTTTCTTGGTCATATTGTTTCTAATGGAGGTATATCGGTGGATCCAGGCAAGGTGAAGGATGTGTTGAATTGGAAACCACCTACTGATGTTAGTGAGATTCGCAGTTTCTTGGGTTTAGCTGGATATTATAGACGGTTCATTGAAGGGTTTTCTAAACTTGCTAAACCTATGACATCTCTGTTAGAAAAGAATGCCAAATTTGTGTGGTCTGATAAATGTCAAGCTAGTTTTGAGGAATTGAAGAAGAGGTTAACTACAGCGCCTGTTTTGGTTTTACCAGATCTGAGTAAGAAGTTTTCTATTTATTGTGATGCTTCTCGTCAAGGTTTGGGATGTGTTCTTATGCAAGAAGGCAGAGTTGTGGCATATGCATCTAGACAGTTGAGAAAGCATGAGTTGAATTATCCTACACATGATTTGGAGTTAGCAGCTGTTGTTCATGCTTTAAAGATTTGGAGACATTATTTGATTGGACATAAGAGTGATATATACACTGATCATAAGAGTTTGAAGTATATTTTCACTCAGTCAGATCTGAATTTGAGGCAACGCAGATGGTTAGAGTTGATTAAGGATTATGATATTGAGATACACTATCATCCTGGTAAGGCTAATGTAGTAGCTGATGCTCTTAGTAGGAAGAGTTATGCCAATGAGATAAGAACATTGTCTATGACTAGTGAGTTATGTGCTGAATTTGAGTATTTGAACTTGGGAATTGTTACTAATGCAATGGAATTAGTAATAGAGCCTACTTTAGAGCAAGAGATCTATAAGGGTCAATTGAAGGATGAGAAACTAAAGAAGATAGCGGAGGATATAGTGATTGGTAAGTCACCAGGCTTTAGAATGGATGATAATGGAATTTTGTGGTTTGGAAAGAGGCTGTGTGTACCTGAGGATCAGGCTATTAGACAGGCAATTCTTCGTGAAGCTCATGAGTCAGCTTATTCTATTCATCCTGGTAGTACTAAGATGTATTTGGATCTTAAACAGAAATATTGGTGGGTTGGATTAAAGCGAGATGTGGCTGAGTATGTGGCATTGTGTGATACTTGTCAGAGGGTGAAAGCAGAGCATCAAAGACCTGCTGGATTGTTGCAACCAATGAAAATTCTTGAATGGAAGTGGGAGGAAGTTGGTATGGACTTTATAGTGGGGTTACCGCGTACTCAGAGAGGTTATGATTCTATTTGGGTGATAGTGGATAGGTTGACTAAAGTTGCTCATTTTATTCCAGTCAAGACTAATTACACGAGAGTACAATTAGCTACCTTGTATATGGAGAGAATAGTATGTTTGCATGGAGTACCAAAGAAGATTGTGTCTGATCGAGGATCGCAGTTTACATCGCATTTTTGGCAACCTGTGCATGAATCTTTAGGAACTAAATTGAACTTTAGTACAGCATATCATCCACAGACAGATGGACAGACTGAAAGGACCAACCAGGTATTAGAGGATATGTTGAGAGCCTGTGCATTGCAATATGGAACTAGTTGGGATAAGAGTTTGCCTTATGCAGAATTTTCTTACAATAATAGTTATCAACAGAGTCTTAAGATGGCACCGTTTGAAGCTTTGTATGGACGTAAGTGTAGAACTCCATTGTTTTGGGATCAGACAGGTGAAACTCAGGTGTTTGGTACAGATGTTCTTAGAAACGCAGAAGATCAAGTGCGAGTGATTCGTGAGAATTTGAGAGTGGCACAGTCTCGTCAGAAGAGTTATGCTGATAATAGGAGAAGAGATCTAGTTTTTGAAGTAGGTGATTATGTTTATTTGAAGGTGTCACCTATGAGAAGTGTGAAGAGATTTAACATGAAAGGTAAACTAGCACCAAGGTATGTTGGACCATTTAAAGTTATTGCTAGACGTGGGGAAGTTGCTTACCAATTAGAGTTGCCTGAGAATTTATCTGGGGTGCATGATGTGTTTCATGTTTCACAACTTAAGAAGTGTTTGAGGGTGCCTGAGGAGCAGATACCTTTGGAAGAATTGACCGTTAAGGAGGATCTTACATATGAAGAGATTCCGATTAAGATTTTAGAGACTGCTGAGAGGGTTACTCGAAGTCGGGTTATTAAGATGTGTAAAGTACAGTGGAATCGATATTCAGAGGCAGAGGCAACTTGGGAAAGAGAGGATGAAGTGAGGAAATCATATCCGCAGTTGTTTGAGTAAGCAATCCAATCTCGAGGACGAGATTCTTTTAAGGGGGGTAGAATTTGTAACACCCAAATTTTGAGATAACAAAATTGGAATAAGTTAGGTGATAAATAATTACAAAACTAAAATAATAATAAAATAAATTTTGTGTTGCATTCATGCTGTTGCATATATTTTATTGTGTGGTGCTGTATTTGTTTTTATTTGATTTTATTTTGGATTAGAAAATTTATTTGATATATTTTTGAAAACAAGTAAATAAAAAAAAAGAAAACTTACCTACTGTGGCGCCCTAGAGAGCCAGGGCCGGCCTGTTGTTCTTCCGCGCGGTGGGCCGAATCAACCGCCGCTTTTCCCCGGGCTCGCGCTAATGGGCCGACCCAGCTGAACGCCTGTTCGCGTGGACCGTCAGCCTCGCAGCGGCCCAAGTCGGCCCAGCCAGTCAAGCCGCGCTTTCCTTTCCTCTAAGTCGCTGACGACTGGACCCCGCCTGTCAGCCGTTTCTTCCACCTCCGGTCGTAACCGGGAAGGACTCGAGCATGATCTCAACCGAATCAAATCTTTGATTTCCTAACCATAATCGATGAAGTGAATTTATAAAAGGGTAGCTGGGTACCTCTAGATTCCGTTTTTCAACTAAAAAGTTAGGGTTGCCACGGGAGAATTGAGTTTTAGGGTTTGGGTTGTTGGAGACCGGCGGTGCCTTGCGGGTGGAGTTTTCGGGAGGCATCGAGGCCGATTTCTCTACGTGGGTGAGCTTATTTTCTTCTCCTCTTGTTTTCTACACTTTCAATTGGTGTTTTAGTGTGATGAATCGAGGTTTTGGAGGTCGCCGACGAGTCGGCCATGGAGCCGCCGCCCCCTTGATGTCGCGGGTAGCGTACGGTGACCGTAGAACGTTTGTTTTCGGGTAGATGAGGTCGCGTGGAGCTTCTCCACCGATTGGAGTTGGTTGGGGGGTGAGTGGTAGTCGGTTTTCGCGTGGCCGATGTTCACCGGTGAGCCGGTTATGGCGGGCGCGGGGGCCGGCGGCCGGAACCGAGGGAGAAGGGTCGGTTTCTATACTGTAGACTTGCAGATGAATCTTAACCGTCCGATCGTGATTCAACGATCCAGATTAGATCATACCCTTTCAATGGCAATTTTGTTAAAGAGACCCTTAGTTTTCAGTGAATCAACCCGCGGTCCTTGGCGCATTCCAGAGAATTACGTTTTCACATTTGGAAAGCGTATTTTCAACCGGTTAATTCAAAAATACGTTTTCAGCAATTTACAGTTTTGCCACTAGAATTGTTTTAGTCATAAAATCTTCGTTTTAACTCCGATTTGATCCGTTCAAGTTGCGTTAGGTTCGTATTTGCGAACTCTACATGTTAGTATAGTTTTACAGTTAGTTTTGATAATTTATTTTTCGAGTTTATAATTAAGTATTTATTTATCTATAGGAAATCTTAGAAAATTCATAACTTCTACGTTTTAACTCCGATTTTGGTGATCTTTGCGTCTGTGTGATCGTAGAAACGTGTAGAAGAGTTTTATAAACTTTTATTACTGTTTTGTTACTGTTGGTGTACTGTTCTAATTATATCTATTTGTTTGCTTCGTGTATGTTTGATTGGATGCATGTATGTTGTTGATTGATGATCGAGTATAGAAGGTGAGCAGTACTTGGACGATTCGGAGTATTACTTTGAGCCAAGTCAGCAGTACTATTTGGAGAGCTTTGATCAAGGCAAGTATAACACAGGACTATCCTTGTTACCTATTCATCAAAATTATCATACATATGCATATGCTTACCTTGACAACCTTAGAGATTATAACTTAGTGCTTGATGTCTTGAATTCCTTGTCAACCTTGGGTATGCATATGGGTAGCTGTGGCTAGTGCTTAAACAAAGAACAATGATCTTGCAAATATGATTAATGGATCAAGCAACCAATTATTAAGATGATTTAATTATTGTTAAAAGGGGGCTAGAGCATGTGTATTATTTTTGATGCTCTAGTTACTCTCCGTAAGGACTTATCTGTACGTGATCATCCGGGATAGACAGTACAGCTGTGAGGGCTATATGGCTCTGGCTTTAGTTGTTCAAGAGACCTTTTCTAGCTTGTTAGTGGTTACCTTAAATGGCGTAAGAATGGCTTGCCACGTTGGGTGTAGTGCGAGCCCCTGGCCTAGTGTGTATAGGCTGCGGTTGTTGTGCCACAGGGAAGGGGGGTTCTACATCTGCCTGCCGAGTGAATCTAATGGCCCTAACTTGTTAGACGAACTCTTGAGTGGCTTTATATGGTTTTTGGGTGTTTGGGCTTGATCTCCCCACTCATTTGGAAATCATGACTCACAGTGAAAGTGTACACCTCTGCGCAGAGTTAAAAACTGGTATACTAGCCGTGCTCACGGATACGAGCGGCCTTGGAACATTTACAGATAGATGATCACCATTGTTATATTATGTTTAATTATTGTTGATTATTATTATGTTCTTGTTAATGTTATTCGTTATCATTATTGCAATTGATCATTGGTTCTTTAATGGGAAGTGGTTTATCTTGATGCTACTCAAATGAAAGTTATAAGATTAAAAGCTAACCGCAGTTAAACAGTGTCTAGCCATTTGAGCCTCATGAATCCTGTGTTATATTTGTTGAGTTCGACATGGACTCACTCTTGCTATTTCCACCATAACAGATGAAGATTATGATGAGGATTATCGTAATGAGTACTAGTCTTGGTGTCAACCAGTCAACCGTGTCCCTGTGTGGAGTTTCCGCTGGAGATTATTAATAGATATTATTATTTATCGTTCAAGACTATGTCTTAAACATTTATTCGCTATGTAATAAGCACTGTGATGATACTATGTAATTTGTCTGCTTGTGTGTGCGATCATGACCTGGGGCGCACATAAGTACTTTATGCATCCTATTTTTGTCCTTAAAAATGGGTGTGACATGAAGGCTCCATCTACGACAGGAAATCTGAATATAGAGTGAATACTCGTAACATCGGTGGTTGGACGGGACACATTCAAGAATACCGGAGGACCGGGACAGTTAATCAGAGGGAGCACGCCACATTTTTGAACATGTGGTTAGAAAAAATCATTTTCTGTGGTCGATCGGTAGGACCAACCAACGCCTTCCTTCCCGCGGCTGAACTCTTGGCTAATGGTGTAAGGTTCCCTCTTGGCCGATATCTTCTGAGCTCCACTTACCATCTTTTACATCAAGTGTCTCAGAAACTTTTGCTTGGCGAACCCATCGGCAACTTAGGAGGCCCGTGGTGGTTTATCAACATGTGGCTGAATGCCCATATGCACAAACGCTTGCAATGGGACTTCTTTGCCCAACAATTCCCATGAGAAATTGCCGAAGACCACGTCCTTGGAGATGAGGAATCGGCAACACGCCCACCTCTCAATTTTGGTGAAGCCATAATTGTCCTCCCTGGAACAGAGGCTAATGAAGACCAGATCAACAGATTCTTCCAAAGCTTCTACAATGGTCTTTCTCGTGATCATAGGGCCTGGGTACCCTATATTGATGAAGAAAACAGATTCCCCTTCCTTTTCAACTTTGCCGATGACACCCTGAACCAGGATAACGAATTCATGATGGCCATTATTACTCCCAAGGCAATCCCAGTGAACACATTCGGTAGCGGGAAAAACACCAATATCACGTATGAATTTTACAATCCATCGACAGTATCCCGTCAATTGGCTTTTGGGCAACTACCAATCAAACTTTGTTTTGCCGATGTGATCAAACCCAGAGAAACAAACACCTGCGGAACAGATTGGAACAGGGTAGTGTGACTCTCCCCTGATGCCGATACTACAGATGTTGATCTATCCATCTGGACACCAGCATCTTTCATCATTTAATCATATAAGCAATGGTGGCGAGAGTGGAGGGAACAATTATTTGCAACATCTGCTCACGCATATTGGCACATGATCGACCCTGAATACGCCATTCCCGATGACGCAGTAAGTTTCTTTTAACTCCCTTCTATTTTTTTCCTTTCATATATCGGCAGCTAACTTTCCCGTGACAGGTCAACAACCTAGCACCATCTATGAGCAAGAGTGGGAAACCCTTCGATCTTCGGCCTGTTTCCCTGATATCACCGATCGGCTACAACGCCCCTACCTTAGCTGCTTTGACTCACCAGAGGACCCGTGCCAAGACCATCACCTCCAAGTCCAAATTGGCAACAGCTAGGGCCACTCCATTAGCTGCTGCTACAACCCTGATCAAGGCATTCAAGGTAACAAGCCTATTTATTTCTACTCATGCCGATCACAAACTGTATTAACATTAATCATCATGGTGTAAGAGCCGTTGTTGGATCATCATCGGCAATTCCTCCGACATCAAGCACCACTACCTCCGACAAACCTTCAGAGGTATTCCTTTAATTTACATTTTACCTGTTAAATATCATATCTTACACTTGTTTTGCAGCAACAAAAGGGTACATCGGCAAGCATACCAGATGTTCAACCTGCACAACCAACAAGTGCTGATACCCCCCAGCCAACCGTTGCTGAGGCCTAAGAAAAGCGTAAAGCCTTAACAGATGCTGAGGGATAGCAAAAACGACAGAAGTCCATGCCGATCCCCACAACTGCCCCAACATCTGCAGGCCAGCCAGTCGACGTAACTGAGCAAGCAGTTAATCCTCCTGTACAGGACGTACCATCGGCCATCATACCCCAAGGGCCAACCATCGATGAAGCTACAGAGGATATCCCATCGGCAAGCTCCGCCGATCCTCCACACGGCATACTCCAGGCCGCTCCCTCCAGCCAAGCATAGGAAATTGCCTTGAAACAGGTAAGCCAATTGACCTAGTCGATTTATAATATTCATACCTATCCTTAACTGACTTCTTTTTTTCTTCCCAAGAACAAGACTCCCCAAATAGCTTATTTTCCTTTGCCATTGATGTTTTCGATGATGATGGAGAGGAAGCAAGCTCTTCCCTGGCACTGGGAACAATATCGGCAGAAATCTACGCTAAGTTAGAAGCTCTCCTGGACTTGTTACAACAAGATACTGCCCAATTGGTAAATGATTCAGATCTTGCAAAGGCAATTTTCAAAACAATCCGTGGCTAGGTTCCTGCCGATATTGAAAAAACACTCTTCCCAGCAGTCCATCTAGAAAGCCGATAATTGCAATACCAACGGGCTGCTCACCGTATTGCCAATAGAGCAGCTCAAGCTCAGCTCAAGGAAGAGATGCTACAACTAAAACAGATTACCGATGAGAAGCACAAGAGTATCAGCAACTTGTAGACCTCGGGTGCCGACCTTAAGCAGAAAATTTTGGATCTATCGGCAAATCGCGTATCTCAGGAGTCCTAACCGAAAACGATGTTGTGAAGCTATAAAAGGGTAGCCGCGTGTTCCCTCTTCCCTTTTTCCATCTAAAATCCGAGCCAAATCGCGTGAAACCGAGCGTAGGAGCTTGGAAACCCTAGGATTTTCGATTGCTCTTCGTTGGGGCTTACCGGTTGAATTGAGCCTCTCTTCTTCGTGTTGGTGAGTTCGTCGTCTTCTTCTCTCCGTCCCCATGATTTTCTTTTGAATTTTTGCGCTTTATATGGTGGGATTGGAGTTCACTGCGGCCGGCAATGGCGCCGCCGTTCATCCCCGAGCCGCGCTCTCTCCTCGGGTCATTGTAGCGTTCATAAACCGTGTAGGTGAGATCGGGTTAAGCTTCTCGTTCGATTTGAGCAAGTCCTGGGCTATTTGGTGGTCTAGGTAGGGGAAACTGCCATTTCTGGTGAGGTAGGGCGCGACGGCCATGGTGGCCGCCGGTCGGCGTTGAGGGAGGAGGCCGGTTTCTTCTTCTCACTCCTCTGGATCGAATAGTAGCCGTTCATCTCGTGATCTACGACCGAGCTTAGAAGATACCCCTTCGCGGGGTAGTTTTTCTAAAGATTCCTTGTTTTTTCTAAATAGAACCCGCGGTCCTTAGCGCGATATTCTGAATCCGTTTCTTTGTTTTGAAAGCGTATTCTTCTCGGTAAATCAAAAATACGTTTTCTAGTATTTACAGTTTTGCCACTAAATTTGTTTTGATCATAAAATCTTCGTTTTAACTCCGATTTGATCCGTTCAGGTTGTGTTAGGTTCGTATTTGCGAGCTCTACATGTTAGTATAGTTGTATAGTAGGTTTGGTAAAATTAATTTTTGAGTTTATATTTAAGTAATTATTTATCCATAGGAAATTTTAGAAAATTCATAACTTTCACGTTTTAACTCCGAATTTTGTGATCTTTACGTCTGTGTGATCGTAGGAATGTGTAGAAGAGTTTTATAAACTTTATTACTGTTTTGTTACTGTTAGTGTACTGATATAATTATATCTTTTTTGTTTGCTTTGTGTATGTTTGCTCGATTGCATGTATGATGTTGATTGGTGATCGGGTTTAGACGGTGAGCAGTTTCTGGACGATCAGGAGTATTACTTTGAGCCAGACCAGCAGTATCACCTGGAAAGCTTTGATCAAGGCACGTATAACATGGGATTATCCTTGTTACCTATTCACTATAATCAATATCATATGCATGTGTCTACCTTGATAACCTTAGAGATTATAACTTATTGATTGTTATCTTGATTCCTTGTCAACCTTGGGAATGCATTTGGCTAGCTATTGCTAGTGCTTAAATCCTGAACAATGATCTTGTAATTTTGATTAATGGATTAAGCAATCAACATTTAATGAGGATTTTATTTGCTGTTGAAAAGGGGGCTAGAGCATGTGGGTTATTTTGATGCTCTGGTTTCTCTCCATAAGGACTTATCTATACGTGATCATCCGGGACGTACAGTATAGCTATAAGGGCTATATGGCTCTGGCTTTAGTTGCTTAAAGGACCTTTTCTAGCTTGTTAGTGGTTACCTTAAATGGCGTAAGAACGGCTTGCCACGTTGGGTGTAGGACAACCTCTAGTCAATGAGTATAGCCGAGAAGGAAGTGTGCCATTTGAAAAGGGGGGTTCCTACATCTGCCTGCCGAGTGAATCTAATGGCCCTAACTTGTTAGACGAACCTTTAAGTGGCTTTATATGATTTCTGGTGTTTTGGGGAGTCACGAACCCATGCATTTGGAAGTTATGACTCACAGTGAAAATGTACACCTCTGCACAGAGTTAAAAACTGGTATACTAGCCATGCCCACGGATACGGGCAGCCTTGGAACATTTACAAATAGATGATCACCATGGTTATATCATGTTTAATTACTGTTGATTATTATTATGCTCATGTTAATGCTATTCATTATCGTTATTACAATTGATCATTGGTTCTTTAATGGGATGTGGATTACCTTGATGCTACTCAATTGCTAATTATATGATGATTAAAAGCTAAACGCAGTCAAACAGTGTCTAGCCTTTTGTGCCTCATGAACCCTGTGTTATACTTGTTGAGTTCGACATGGACTCACCCTTGCTATTTCCACCATAACAGATGAAGATTATGAGGAAGATTATCGTAATGAGTACTAGTCTTGGTGTCAACCAGTCAACCGTATCCCTATGTTTGGAGTTACCGCTGAAGATCTACTATTAGTTATTATTATTTATTGTTCAAGACTATGTGTTAAATACTTATTCGCTATGTAATAAACACTGTGATGATACTATGTAATTTGTCTACTTGTGTGTGTGATAAAGTCCTGGGGCGCACATAAGTCTTTTATGCATCCTATTTTTGTCCTTAAAAATGGGTGTGACAAATTGGTATCAGAGCCGTGTTGACTGTAGGACGCAAGCCTAGTTAGAGTGGCCGTTAATAGCATCCATGCTTCACATATTTCATGCTTATTCCTTTGACCTTGTTAATTACTAAATTTTTATGCTTCTTCTACCTTATTCTATTGCGAAAATACATTGATTCTATCTAATCTATGTCTAATTCTTGTAGATGCCTCCTCATCCCCATCTGTCCGCTGCACAGTACATTGCCCGCTTCAAACCTCAGGAGCCCCATATAAACGGAGACCCAGAGCTATCTGATGCTGAATCAAGAGTTGGTGACACACCAATGGAGGATTCAGTTATGGGGTGGACCATGAAGTTTCAGATCATGGTTCCTAAAGCCGATGCTTTCTTCCATGACATGCTGACAAGAACCTTGGATAACTACTACTACGATTGGGAAGCTACGTTGGAGTATCGCTGCAAGGAGTATAGTCATCCATGGATGGATTCCTACTGGGAGACTAAGCTATGGGTCAAGACATGGGATCCTACCACTAAGGACCCTAAGGTGGAGTCAAAGTTCATCACCCGAGTGAGCCGGGCAACCATAGAAACAAGCATGGAGGATGTAGCCTATAATGCGTTTGTTTACTACCATGGTCTTCGCTCGGACAAAATATTACAGGGTGCACTCAGGCATTTTCCTTGTTTCTTACATGACAAGGGTGTCTGGACCGTGCTGCTTGCAGATGATTCATCCTTGACTTTACAAGCTACAGTGGGACTGGTTCGTGAATTGGCTCTCCATGAGGTGGATTTGAAGGATGAGTTGCTAAAGGAAAAAGAACTTAAGGAACAAGCTTACAAGGAGATCGACGAACTAAGGGCGGAGCCAGGCCATCCCAAGATTTACGAGAAGCTTAATTAAGATTAGGAAATCCCTATGTAATAAGAACGATAGTAGTTGCGAGTCAATTTGAGTTTGGTATTGTCGAGTGATAGTTTGTGGTGTGAACAATTGTGTGATTGATGAATTGTTATTATGATAATGTGTGATTTAGATCTTTGTATTGTGTGCTGGAGTTTTGTAGACATGTCTACAAGTTCCATGGTTAAGAATATTAAGTTTGATCAAGAATATATAATTTGGAGTTGAGGTAAACTTGGTTCTGCCTTTTGCTGATTTCTGGATCAGCCTGGGATGTTTTAGAAACAACTTAAAATCTGTTCATGGGAAATTTAAGAAATTTTACTGGGAATAATTAGACTTCTGTACCTTTCCAACCCCGCAAGAATCACCTTATTATCTATTATGAGCTAAGAGATGTACCTGTTCCAAGTTGAGGTCACTGTGCAGTCTGGAATTCTGAAATAGTTTCGGTTAAGTTCAGTTTTTGACTAACTTATTGACAGAATCAGGAAAAGTGTTGTGAATAAAAGTTGTAGATAATTTTTTAAGTTTTCCAACCATGTAAAGATCATCTTAATTAGACGTCTGTAACTTGAGATATGGCAGTTTTACTGACCCACTGAAATTGAAATTCGCCCAGAGAAATCAGATTTGCTTATTTGTTGAATACATCATCTTGGATAATACTGAGTCTCATTTTCTGTGTTTTGAAAACAGATGTCAGCCAGAGGCCATGGCAGGGGTCGTGGAGGTGCTAACCCACCTATTACTATGGAGGAACTTATGAATACATAGAATCAGATGATGCAGATGTTCATGCAACACATGCAGAACAATCCCTATGCAGGAGGACCACCACCTGTTCAGGTGAGAGACAAACGTGGGGAATTTTTGAAGGGACGCCCTCTAGTGTTCTCTCATGCTGCTGATCCATTGGAGGCGGATGATTGGGTGAAAGCGGTGGAGAAACAGTTAAACATCGCCCAATGTAATGATCTGGAAAAGGTGTTATATGCATCTGGTCAGTTACAGGGGACAACTCAGACTTGGTGGGAGTCGTATCAAGCTGCACGTCCTGACAATGCTCCTCCTATTACTTAGAATGAATTTGTTAGAGATTTTCGAGCTCGCCACATTCCTGAGGGTATAATTGAGCTGAAGCAGGAAGAATTCAGAAATCTCAGGATGGGACAGATGAGCGTTAGTGAGTGTCATGACAGGTTCACGCAGTTGGCTCGCTATGCTCCTAATGAAGTGAGGGAAGATGCAGATAGGCAGCGTCTTTTCCTCAAAGGAATTTATTATGATCTTCGGTTGCAGTTGAAGGGTAATAATTATGCCAGTTTCCAAGAACTTGTGAATAAGGCTATCGTGCTGGATAATGAACGTCGAGAGATGGACAGGAAAAGAAAGATGAAAGGACAAGGTGTTGGAAACAATAATCGCCAACCTACAAATTCCCAGCATGGGTTTCATTCTAAATTCCAAGGACCAGTTAGTCAGTGGAGCCGTAATTCAAGTCAATAGTGGTCTCAGAATCGACAGAATAATCAGTTCCAACAACGACCTCAGTATCAGCAGAACAGGCAGTTCTAACAGCAGAGTGGTCAGCAAACTCCACGCTAGGGTAATTCTAGCTCTACCCCAATGAAGACCAGTGCACCTAGTACCCCCAATCTGTGCTATCACTGTGGAGAGCCTGGACACTATGCTAATCATTGTCCCAAGAAGCAGAATCAGCAGACACTGCAGGGGCAGAGACCATCTAATACTGGAAAGGTGAATCATGTGTCTACTGAAATAGCACAGACAGAGCCTGAAGTAATGCTTGGTACGTTCAATGTCCATTCCACTCCTGCAACCATTATTTTTGATTCTGGAGCTTCGCATACCTTTATTTCCAACATATTTGTTAGAATGCATAGTATACTCATGCTTGCCATGAAAGAACCTCTCTTAGTAAATTCACCTGGGGGTACCATGCAAACCACTAATCGGTGTCTTCCAATTAGTATGATTTTAAGGGGGGTAGAGTTTAAGATAACTCCTATAGTGTTGAGGACATCTGGTATTGATGTGATTTTAGGTATGGATTGGATGAAACAAAATCAGGCAGTGATTCAGTGTCAGCAGAAGGTAGTAGTTGTGAATGCACCTAATGGGGATAAGATCAATGTGGATGTAGCAGTGCAGAAGCAGGCAACCGCTTTAGTGAATCAGCTTGATGATGATGCTATTAAAGAGAATTCAGTTATCGATGAATTTCTAGATGTCTTTCCAGATGATTTGCCAGGTATGCCACCTGACCGAGACATTGAATTTCTTATTGAATTATTACCTGGAACTGCACCCATAGCCAAACGACCATATAGAATGGGAGTAGATGAATTAGAAGAACTTAAGAAACAAATTAAGGAATTACAAGATAAAGGTTTTATTCGTCCTAGTTCTTCACCGTGGGGTGCACCAGTTATTTTTGTTGATAAGAAAGATGGTGGTCAGAGAATGTGTGTTGATTATCGGTCACTTAATGAAGTAACTATCAAAAACAAGTATCCTTTGCCCAGAATTGATGACTTGTTTGATCAGTTGAGAGGTGCTTGTGTGTTCTCTAAGATTGATTTGTGTTCTGGTTATCATCAATTGAAGATTTGTGCCTCTAACATTCCAAAGACAGCTTTTACTACGAGGTATGGTTTGTATGAGTATACTGTTATGTCATTTGGTTTGACCAATGCACCAGCCTACTTTATGTACATGATGAATAAGGTGTTCATGGAGTATCTTGATAAGTTTGTCGTGGTATTTATTGATGATATATTGGTATTTTCCAAGACGGAGAAAGAGCATGCTGAACATCTGAGGTTGGTATTGCAGAAACTTAGAGAGCATAAATTGTATGCTAAGCGAAGTAAATATGAGTTTTGGTTGAAGGAAGTCTCTTTTCTTGGTCATATTGTCTCTAATGGAGGAATATCAGTGGATCCAGGCAAAGTAAAGGATGTATTGAATTGGAAATCACCTACTGATGTGGGCGAGATTCATAGTTTCTTGGGTTTAGCTGGATATTACAGATGGTTCATTGAAGGGTTTTCTAACTTGCTAAACCTATGACATCTCTGTTAGAGAAAAATGCAAAGTTTGTATGGTCTGATAAATGTCAAGCTAGTTTTGAAGAATTGAAGAAGAGATTGACTACAACACCTATCTTGGTATTGCCAGATTTGAGTAAGAAGTTCTCTATTTATTGTGATGCTTCTCGTCAAGGTTTGGGGTGTGTTCTTATGCAAGAAGGCAGAGTGTTGCTTATGCATCTAGACAGCTGAGAAAGCATGAGTTGAATTATCCTACGTATGATTTGGAGTTAGCAGCTGTAGTTCATGCTTTGAAGATTTGGAGACACTATTTGATTGGACATAAGAGTGACATATACACCGATCATAAGAGTTTGAAGTATATTTTCACTCAGTCTGATCTGAACTTGAGACAACACAGGTGGTTAGAACTAATCAAGGACTATGATATAGAGATACACTATCATCATGGTAAGGCCAATGTAGTAGCTGATGCTCTTAGCAGGAAAAGTTATGCCAATGAGATGCAAATGTTGTCCATGACTAGTGAGTTATGTGCTGAATTTGAATATTTGAATTTGGGAAATGTTACTAATACAATGGAATTGGTGATAGAACCTACATTAGAGCAAGAATAACAAGGGTCAGTTGAAGGATGAGAAACTAAAGAAGATAGTGGAAGATATAGTGATTGGTAAGTCACCAGGGTTTCGAATGGATGATAATGGGATTTTGTGGTTTGGAAAGAGGTTGTGTGTACCTGAGGATCAGGCTGTTAGGCAGGCAATCCTTCATGAAGCTCATGAGTCAGCTTATTCTATTCATCCTGGAAGTACTAAGATGTACTTGGATCTCAAACAGAAATATTGGTGGGTTGGATTGAAACGAGATGTGGCTGAGTATGTGGCAGTGTGTGACACTTGTCAAAGAGTGAAAGCTGAGCATCAGTGACCTGCTGGATTGTTGCAACCAATGAAGATTCCTGAATGGAAGTGGGAGGAGGTTGGTATGGATTTTATAGTGGGGTTACCTCATACTTAGAGAGGTTATGACTCTATTTGGGTGATAGTAGATCGGTTAACTAAAGTTGCTCATTTCAAACCAGTCAAGACTAACTACACGGGAGTACAATTGGCTACCTTGTATATGGAGAAGATAGTCTGTTTGCATGGAGTTCCAAAGAAGATTGTATCTGATCGAGGTTCACAGTTTACGTCACACTTTTGGAAAGTTGTACTTGAATCTTTGGGAACAAAGTTGAATTTTACTACAACATATCATCCACAGACAAATGGGCAGACTGAAAGAACCAACCAGATATTAGAAGATATGTTGAGAGCTTGTGCATTGCAATATGGAACTAGTTGGGATAAGAGTTTGCCTTATGCATAATTCTCTTACAACAACAGTTATCAACAGAGTCTTAAGATGGCACCGTTTGAGGCTTTGTATGGACGTAAGTGTAGAACTCCATTGTTCTGAGATCAGACAGGTGAGTCTCAGGTATTTGGTACAGATGTTCTTAGAAATGCGGAAGATCAAGTGCGAGTGATTCGCGAAAATTTGAGAGTAGCACAATCTCGTCAGAAAAGTTATGCTGATAACCGGAGAAGGGATTTAGTTTTTTAAGTAGGTGATTATGTCTATTTGAAGGTGTCACCAATGAGAAGTGTGAAGAGGTTTAATATGAAAGGCAAGTTAGCACCAAGGTATGTTGGACCATTCAAAGTTATTGCTAGACGTGGTGAAGTTGCTTATCAATTAGAGTTGCCTGAGAATTTGTCTGGAGTACATGATGTGTTTCATGTTTCTCAACTTAAGAAGTGTTTACGTGTGCTTGAGGAGCAAATACCTTTGGATGAATTGACTGTTAAAGAGGATCTTACCTATGAAGAGTTCCCGATAAAGGTTTTAGAAACTGCTGAGAGAGTTACTCGAAGTCGGATTATTAAAATGTGCAAGGTTCAGTGGAATAGGTATTCCGAGGCAGAGGCAACTTGGGAAAGAGAGGATGAATTGAGGAAATCATATCCGCAGTTATTTGAGTAAGCAGTCCAATCTCGAGGACGAGATTCTTTTAAGGGGGGTAGAATTTGTAACACCCAAAAATTTCAAAATTTAGAATTAGTGGGTTTTAAATAATTTAGATAATAATTAATGGGGAATTAGGATTTAAAATTTTAGATAGAATATGATGAGGTACAGACCCGATCTTCCTAGAGGTAGCTGGTAAGTTCGATTTGTGGAGATCTCGACATTGGTGATCCGGCTTCAAATCAGACACGATTCAAACCCTGCAACCGTTACACCACTGCTCCGTTGGTTATCAACCAAGCACAACTTGATTGACCTCGCCAAGAAGGCTTTTCCTGCAAGCGAATCGAAGAGCACAAACAAGAAGGTAAAAACACGCAATCTGAAATTGCAAATACAAATGATGCGAATATCAATAGAGGGTTCAAGAACTCGGTTCCAAAAGACTAATCGACACAGTGGAGGAGATCAAGAACAGGGGCCCTGGATCACTGTAAAAGGATTTGTCACCACAGTTACAATGAATGATTTAGTTTCTCAATGGAAAACTAAACTCTAAACAAAACCCAATTGTCTAGCAGCGGCGGCAGCTGTTTTTATAGTCTAAGACTCGACCTAGGGTTGAGGACGGCCAGGTGTTGGGCACCCACAACTTGGGCTTAAGGCCCGACACGATACATGGCCAAGTTGGCCCAAATAGGTGACACAACACCTTGTCATGGTCACACAAAATGATCCACGGACCTTCTGGAGCTGGGACTAGATCTAAATCGACGGCGTCGTCGTCCCCTTTCCAACGCATCCAAGAACGCCCCGTTTCGATGTCGTATGCGAGAGTTATGACCAAAACAGTGACGACGTGTCTGCTGAATGCGAAGATGACGTGGCAGCTGAGTTGGGGATGAATTGCAACTTGGAGAAGACTATAGCGTCGGTCAGTCCAGCATGGAGATGTCCTCATCAGAATATTTGATGATGCATTCATGCTGTTGCATTTATTTTATTTTGTGGTGTGGATTTTATTTTATTTGATTTGGATTTGAAAATATATTTAAAAGGTTTTGAAAACAAATAGAAAAAAAGAAAGACAACTTACCTCCTGTGCAACCGGCGGCCTGGAAGCCCAGCCGGGCTGGCCTGTTCTTCCCCCTCTCTTGTTCTTGGGCCATCGGGCCGAAGCAGCCTTGTCCCTGCTCTTCCTTGCGCCTGCATGGGCCGGCCCAGGAGCCGCAGCGGCCGCACACCCGCACGCCCTTTCTCTCCTTTGGTCGCTGACGGGTGGGACCCGCTCGTCAGTCGCATCTCCTTCCTCTTGCCGTGACCGAGCCGGAGACCGACGCCGCCCTACCCAAAAACGATGTTGTGAAGCTATAAAAGGGTAGCCGCATGTTCCCTCTTCCCTTTTTCCATCTAAAATCTGAGCCAAATCGCGTGAAACCGAGCGTAGGAGCTTGGAAACCCTAGGATTTTCGGTTGCTCGTCGTCGGGGCTTGCCGGTTGAATTGAGCCTCTCTTCTTCGCGTTGGTGAGTTCGTCGTGTTCTTCTCTCCCTCCCCATGCTTTTATTTTGAATTTTTGCGCTTTATACCGTGGGATTGGAGTTCACCGCGGCCGGCAATGGCGCCGCTGTTCATCCCCGAGCCGCGCTCTCTCCTCGGGTCATTGTAGCGTTCATAAACCGTGTAGGTGAGATCGGGTTAAGCTTCTCGTTCGATTTGAGCAAGTCCTGGGCTGTTTGGTGGTCTAGGTAGGGGAAACCGCCATTTCCAGTGAGGTAGGGCGCGACGGCCATGGTGGCCGCCGGCCGGCGTTGAGGGAGGAGGCCGGTTTCTTCTTCTCACTCCTCTGGATCGAATAGTAGCCGTTCATCTCGTGATCTACAGCCGAGATTAGAAGATACCCCTTCACGGGGTAGTTTTTCTAAAGAGTCCCTATTTTTTCTAAATAGATCCCACGGTCCTTAGCGTGATATTCTGAATTCGTTTCTTTGTTTTGAAAGCGTATTCTTCTCGGTAAATCAAAAATACGTTTTCTGGTATTTACAGTTTTGCCACTAAATTTGTTTTCATCATAAAATCTTCTTTAACTCCGATTTGATCCGTTCAAGTTGCGTTAGGTTCGTATTTGTGAGCTCTACATGTTAGTATAGTTGTACAGTAGGTTTGGGAAAATTAATTTTTGAGTTTATATTTAAGTAATTATTTATCCATAGGAAATCTTAGAAAATTCATAACATTCACGTTTTAACTCCGAATTTTGTGATCTTTACGTCTGTGTGATCGTAGGAACATGTAGAAGAGTTTTATAAACTTTTATTACTATTTTGTTACTGTTGGTGTACTGTTCTAATTATATCTTTTTGTTTGCTTCGTGTATGTTTGCTCGATTGCATGTATGATGTTGATTGGTGATCGGGTTTAGACGTGAGCAGTTTCTGGACGATCAGGAGTATTACTTTGAGCTAGACTAGCAGTATCACCCAGAAAGCTTTGATCAAGGGAAGTATAACATGGGACTAGCCTTGTTACCTATTCACTATAATCAATATCATATGCACGTGTCTACCTTGATAACCTTAGAGATTATAACTTAGTGATTGTTATCTTGATTCCTTGTCAACCTTGGGAATGCATTTGGCTAGCTATTGCTAGTGCTTAAATCCCGAACAATGATCTTGTAATTTTGATTAATGGATTAAGCAATCAACCTTTAATGATGATTTTATTTGTTGTTGAAAAGGGGGCTAGAGCATGTGGGTTATTTTGATGCTCTGGTTTCTCTCCATAAGGACTTATCTGTACGTGATCATTTGGGACATACAGTACAGCTGTGATGGCTATATGGCTCTAGCTTTAGTTGCTTAAAGGACCTTTTCTAGCTTGTTAGTGGTTACCTTAAATGGCGTAAGAACGGCTTGCCACGTTAGGTGTAGGACAACCTCTAGTCAATGAGTATAGCCGAGAAGGAAGTGTGCCATTTGAAATGGGGGGTTCCTACATCTGCCTGCCGAGTGAATCTAATGGCCCTAACTTGTTAGACGAACCTTTAAGTGGCTTTATATGATTTCTGGTGTTTTGGGGAGGATTATTTGCGGGATGGTTATAAAGAATTCTATAAAAAATGGTACGCTTTCCAAATCTCGGGACGAGATTTTTATAAGGGGGGAGGGCTGTAACACCTGAAGTGTTTAGTCCTTAATTGCATTGCATTTGCATAAGCATGACATGCATAACCCATGTTTACTATTTCATGTAATGCAATTCATGTGATTGTTTAGGGTGTGTTTGATTTATTTCATGAAGTATTTGATAGTTGGTGTGACAAAAAGGTAAGGTAGCCAATCATGGCCTACAACACCTTAGTTATACTTAGGGTAACATTTGGAACAAGGTTCATGTTGACCAAAATTACAAATTTGCCCTCCAAGAGAAGTTTGACCACCATTTGACCCTAGAAGGCTCTAGTTTGACCAATTAAAAAGTCTAATTTAGGAACCTTGCATGGAAGAGCACCCTTAAGCAATGTTGTAAAGAATTTCATGGGGAACAAAAGTCTCAATATGACCATCTCATGAAATTGACCCTAACATGCTCAAAAGTGGCCCACAAGTCAGCTAGTGAAGTATCTCCAAGACTTAGAATTTTTCTAAGTCTGGAATTTGACCTTACAGTTTTACTGATGCCTACTTTAGGAGCTTGTAGTTTGCAAACCAAACCAAACCAGCTTTCACTCATATTGACAAACTTGTAGATCACATGTAGCCCTACAACTTTATCAACATTACCCAAGCCTGGTTCTCGGTAGTTCAAAAGTTATCGTGTCATGAACTTCAGCTGTCAGTCGGCATCGTTAACTGAAACCCGGTTTCAGTTTCACTGAGCACTACTTAATGTCCCTATATCTCACTAACCAAACCAAATTAGCTCTGGAGGCCTATTACAAAATTGTAGAGCTTACATAGGTATACAACTTTGTTAATTTGAGTTTCCACTGAAACGAGCTAGTTTAGAAGTTAATCACGTTTGAAATCCCCCTGTCAGTCGACCATCGATGACCCTTCAGCCGGTTTCAGTCACGAGCTCGACACCGCGCGTCGTGGCGCCCGGGCAGGAGAACGCCGCCGCGTGTCGACCAGGTGCTGCAACCCCCTCCACGTCGTGAGCTCTGGCGCAAGTAAAACCCGAGCGGCCACCTCCACCTCCCTCGCACGCGCCATTCCATTCCTCCGCCCCCTCTCTCTTCTAGTCGCGAGAACACCGAAACCGAGCCGCCATTTCCATTCTTCTCCGGCGAGCTCAAGCGCGGGCTACACCGCATCGCCGGCCGCCAGACCTCGCCATTCCCTCCGCCTCACCACCCTCCATCCCCTTGACCCACCAACGCCGCGATTTGACCCAAGGTGAGCCGCATTGCTTTCTTCTCCGCGTCCGAGAGGTCGCCGGAGCCCGCCATGGGACCTCACCGTGGTCGGGGTACTTCAGGTCCCTCTCCATCCTCCCTTCCTAGCAAAATGGATTCGCCTAGCTTCGGTGAAGCTCGTACCGAGCCTAGACCGCACCGTGCATCCTCACCGGCGACGGTGCGCCGCCACCGGGCCTCACCGGCCGCCGCTCGCGGTGGCAAGCCCTTTCCACCCCATCCCCATCCATTCTACGGGCACCAATCGACGCACCGGGTGACGGAGAACACGAGGCGGTGTGTGGTTGGCCGAGCGAGTCCTTCTCCGGCGAGCTCGAGCTCACCGGAGCTCGCGGGACGCCGCCTCCTCTGCCTCCGGTCACTAACCGAGGGGGCCCGCCCCTCAGTGTCGCGCGCGGGCGGGGGCGTTGAGCGGGCCGCGCGCGTTCGAGTGTGTGGGCCGAATTCCCGGGCCGGCCCAGTTCTTCTGAAATGAATTTCATTTTTATTATTTTGTCACCGATTTTTGTACAAGTTGGAAAAATATAGATCTAGGGTTTTAATGATCCAAAAATCATGAGATAAATTTTGTTAGAATCTACATGATGTGTAGTATTTTAGAAAAATATGGATCTGGCATGAGATGTTGAAATTCTGTAAGAATTTATTAGATCCTTTAAATGTGTTTTGGAATGCATGCAAATTTGTTAAATTTATAACTTGAGCTGTAGTGTTCCATAAATCATGAAATTTGGTGAGTAGGTTACTCTATGCTAGCCCTAGCTCTGGTAAAAATTTGGGCATCAGTGCTTAAGTAATTTTCAAGTTATAAGGCTATCATTTTATTCTAGGAAATAATTGAAGGAATTTTTGTAATTTTTCTACATGTGCAATGTTCTTGTAACTTTTTGGAGAATGTCTTGGTACCCTAGAGTGTCTAAGAAAAATATGAAATCTGTTGTTTGATACTTTTCAATGTGATTTATGAATTATACAGAAATCTGTCTTTTGGGCTTGTGAATTTTGTATAGAGAGTTTCTGTGAATAAAACTTGTTCAAATTTTTACTGTGGTCTCTTTTGGGGTCAGAGAGTCCCCTGTAATTTGTGTAGAATTTTAGGAGCAGTTTACATATATGTTTAAAATTCCACCTAATTAATTAAGTAAATTAAGAAATGAGGTTAAATAAATGTTCTAGTTGGTCCCACCTTACTTTCTGGTGTTTTTATACCTCATGTGAACTGTTGGTAACATTAGTTTGGTTTTAGGGAACTTTGGCCACATCAATAAATATTTACCCTTTGTAATTTTAGGTCTTCTGGACAGCTGGTAGTATTTCTAAGTTTGACCTTTGATAAAATTGGTTGCTGGAAAACTTGTAAATACCAAAGTTACAGTAAACTTGATGAACTAGCTTGTGTCAAAATTTGGGAGCATTTGGCTTAGTAGTTTGAGAGTTACTGTTGTTTTAAGTGGCAGTTCAGAATCTGCTACTCTCTGTTTTGAAAGGACAGATTCTGGAACTTGTGAAGTTTGACATGGAAAACTTAGGAGTTTGGGGTTGAGGTTTGAAAATGAATTGTAGAGCCTTTCTCAGGCTTTCCAGATTGCCTTAGATCATATCTTTTGGAATTGTAAATCTCCAGTTGTGATAAAAACAAGTAGCTGCTGTCCAGAATACTTACTGTGGCATTTTGCTGATTGATATGGTGTGGTATCCTAAGACATGTTACTTTTGTAATTGTTAGGTGTTAGGGCCTTAACTGAGGATGAGCAGCTTTATCTTAGGTTAAGTAGATTAGGTGAGTACTTCTCTACCGGAGAGGAAATTTGCACCTACTCTTTTGAAGTGATTTGAATAGAGCGTTAAATTGTTGTAATGCATTTCATTCCGAGCATATTGCATCTTTCATTATGCATTCATGGGATTTATTATGCACTCATGCAATAGGTGTACCGGAGGGGGTGACACTCCTCAAATTCGAACAAACGATACCAGAGGAGGTACTGAGTCAACCGGAGGAGCAGACAGAACCAATCGGCGAAGGAGACGCCGTTGAAGATCTACCCGAGTGCCCGGATCACAGGCCTTCCACCTTTCTCAAAGGCAAGCCCCGGTGCATGCTGAACCCATTGTTTTATAAAGATATCTTGCGTACTTTTAATTGTTTACTGCATTAAGTAGTAGGAGTTGTATGGAAACAACTGTTGCATTATACCTGTCCATGTCCAGATATTGTACCCTAATCCTATATTAGGTGTAGGCACGTGTCAATGCTTAGCCCTGCTTAGTACGGTAGAAGTCGGGTGATTTCCGGTCATCCGCGAGAAATAGGATTGGGTCGCGAGTGGCTTATGGCTATCATGATGGAATCATGCTTTAAAATGAAATTGAGACCGGGCGGGAGTTCGATGGTACATCTGCAAGACACTTCACGTCTTGGGTGTGGAGCCATGCCCGTTTGAGTCGTTTAAGGACCGATTCGCTGTACGTCCTTGAGTCATGTTGAACGCAGTCTAACACTTAGTTGGCCGGATAAGTCGTTCCGACCGCGAAGTCGAGTAGTATGGTTCAGGCCGGGAATCGAATGGTAGGTTGCTTCTTGGAGGAGAGAAAGGATGTGCTTGGGGACATTGGCGTGAGACCAAGGGGGGGTTAGAGTCCCTATCACCTGGCAGAGTGTCGCCCTTGGGGTCGCGACATCATTCGGACCCGCGATTCCTGAACTGTACGAAAGATGACCTGAGCAGCCCTCGCCAGGCGCGTCTCGGTGAGTGTTAGAAATACCCCTCCAGCTGGATAGGAATTCGATTCGAATCGCCGTCGCTCCCGGTTAGTGAGCACTTGACTTGAGCAGCGGCAACGTAGATCTCATTAATTGAACAGATGGTTAAGTGAATGATACAATGTTGCCACAATTTATACCTGCTATGGAAGTAATATGAATAATTGTTTGATGATAATCAAGTGCATGTTTTAGTACAGGTGCTAAGATAGATGACAGGTAAATGCTAAAAATAACTGCTAGTACAGGTTATAAGAGTTTCAACTACTTATGCCTTTATGCAAAACGTGGTGTCAGCTAGCCTCTTGTGTAAGCCTTGCATAATCCTTGGTGTCTTCTTATTTCTGGTTTGTGACGGGTAAGTCTAGCTGAGTACATTCCAGTACTCAGGGTTTATTCCCTCCTGTTGCAGATGACATGCTTTATCAGGGATTCTGCAAGACGTGTCTCCACCCTGCGGGTGATGATGACTAGATCACAAGGGCGGGATCATCTTTATGTACTTTCCTTATGCTTTTGCGAGATGTCGATCATCCAGACTAGCAGTATTTAAGTAACTAATGTGTGTGTTATGCTTCCGCTACTTTCAAACTCGGTTTGTAATAATTGCTACTCCGTGGTGTTAACTTATTTCGGAACTACTTGTGAAATGTAACGCATGATGTGTATGTTGAATGATGCGATCCTGGTTGTAAGCAGTTTGGTTTGAAATCCTTCGTGATTTCGATTGACTACCGGGATTATATGGGCTCAAGTTTGAAAATTTGAGCGCTTCGGTGCTTGTTTTCGTACTTGTGCTCTTATAATTTGGTCGGTTCTGTTACAGGTGGCATCGGAGCATAATTCAACATTAAACACATCTTACAAGTAATTAAAAACAAAAGTATTTGTTTGCGAAAAGGGTTAAACTCTAAAAATTTATTTTTATAGGTATGCCAGTGATCACATCCCTTAGCCCAAATAAGGACTCTTAGGTGGCTTATTATAAAGACTAACTTGGGGGCCTTGTTTGTTTTTGTTTCGTCATCCATACGGCGTGATATTGTATGGATGCCATCCACTTGGGTGGTAATGTATGGATCAATTACCTCGACGCTCTGGTAAGTGTGAGTTGTGAGAGCATGATCGTCCAACCGGCGGTCTAGGGGAGAGTAGTTTTGGTGACTTGCATACTTACATGTTCAAACCATGTAACTATGTAAACGCACTTAATTGTGGGCATCTATCCATCGGGTAGCTTTGATACTGAAATATATACATCCGGGGATGTGTATATGGAAAGTATTTAGTTTACTGCTTCCTTGCATGTTATTTTGGGAATTGTTGGGCTGCAATGGAATTTTCTGCAGGTACCCTAACAGCGTAACGTGTAGACCGATAGTTTCGCTTATATGAGAGAACGTATGTATGCCACCGCTTAGCGTTAGCACTTTAGTTTTCTGCTAAGGTGAGAGGACGTACGGAACGTGCATGCATCATGTTTAATTATATCATACATGTCATTCATTCCCTCCTTAAAAATTTAAATAGTCCCGACTAAATTAAATTTCGTATCCCCTAAATGATTCTCACTTTAAGTCACATCTTGTTGATACAGATGGCACGTACCAGGATGACAGCCCGTAAGTCAACTGGTGGAAGGGTCCCTCGCCACCAGTTAGCTCCACGCGAGCCCCGTCCTGAGCCCTCCGAGGTGGAAAGGTTACGGGCTGAGCTGGCAGAGGTGACTGCTGCTAGGGATGCAGCACGGCAACAACTGGAGCAAGTGATTCATGATCGGAATCAAGAAACGCTTGCAGTCCAGAGGTTGACAGTGGCAAATCGCAACTGTCAGTGTATGTTGGTCCGTGTGATGGAACAGAGGGATGAAGCCTGGCACGAGTAGAACGTTCTGAGGGCCCGTCAGTTTGAGCTCGAACAACAGTTAGAGAATGCTGAAGAATACAATGACAACCTTCATGAAGAAGTGCACCGCCTGAACAACCAGCTTAATCCTCTGCTACCTAGGAACAACAACGTAGATGAGGATATGGGTTCGGGAATCTTCATGGCTGAGAATGATGATGAAGTGGAGGTCGATGGACCACAGGATGCTCCACCTGCAGAAGCACCAGAGGAAGAGCCAGAAGAAGAAGAAGAAGAAGACGAAGAGTTAGAGCCTGTCAGTGATGAGGACGGCGGGGAGATCCTTGACACTGACTCGGAGGATAATGCTTAGAGTAGTCATCACGTACCTATATTGTTAGGATCGTCTTTTGTGCCCTCCCTGTGAAGGAGTGAGGCCTTGTAATAACTTGACTTTGGGATGTAAGGTTGAACCGTATGTTTCCTGAATGTAGTTTGAACCTGTTAATTTCGATCGCAATGAGATGTCTTATTGTGTTGTGTTCGATGATGGTGTCACGATTAGCACCCTTCGGTGCCGCGACGAAACCGAGGGCCTCCTATGGCGCGCGACATAAGGTTGTGCTACTTGGCACGCGCAGGTATCGAAGTGGCTAGTCCTGATCCACCATAGAACTCTCCATTGAGAAGTCTCTTTGTGGTCAGTTTGAAGTAGCCTGTCACAGTCAACTAAAAATCTAGAGATCGAATCCAAGTACCATGCGAAAGGTTAAAAATCACGTAGATAGCAACGTAAACGGTCCGGTAACCGTTGTGCTCCCTGTGAGTGAGCCTTTATCAAAGAACATCTTGTTGGATTACCAAGTATGATTTCGTCAATTGATGTGCTTGAATGGATTGTGCGGTTGTGATGAATTATTGTGCCTTAATTATTATGATAAATCTATTCATGAAGTCAGTTTGACATTTCGCAATAATTCATCTACAAATTTCCCACATCATCAGTGCTCATTGGCTATGCATTTTGCAGATGTCGTACAATCTACGTCGGGGTCGTGGAAATGAGGAGGAGGAACAGCCGCCCCCTCCGCCACCACCTACTCCGGCCGAGTTGATGCAATCAGTGGTTGAGGGGCAGCGTATGTTGGCTGACGCCATGCGCCAACTGGCTAATCGAGAGGCTCGGCATGGTCGCCAGGGCCCAGAGCCAAATCAGTACAGCGATTTCAAGGACTTCCTGGATACAAAGCCCCCGCTCTTCAAGGAAGCGGAAGAACCACTGCAGGCTGATGAGTGGTTGAATACCATTGAACAAAAGTTTCGTCTGCTACGCCTAACTGAGGAGCTGAAAACTGAGTATGCTTCCCATCAGTTGCATGGTCCAGCGGGCATCTGGTGGAGCCACTATCGTTCCACACTGCCTGCCAATGTCCCAATTGCTTGGGATCAGTTTAAGGCGGCTTTCCGGGGGAATTATATCCCTCCCGGTCTTATGGCAATCAAGCACACGGAGTTTATGAGGCTGTCACAGGGAAACAAAAGCTTGACTGAATACTTGCAGTCCTTCAACAACCTGGCAAGGTATGCCACAGAGTTTGTGGACACTGATGCAAAGAAGATTGCTAGTTTCAAAAGGGGCCTCGGCCCAAAGCTAATGAAGACTATGGGCACTAGTAAGTGTACCACTTTCAATGATTTCATCAGCGATGCTTTGACACAGGAGAACAACAATGCTATTTATTCTGCTTCTAAGAGCCGTAAAAGGGCCCTTGAGGCAAGTGCTTCTCAGTCAAGGGCCTCAGCTGCACCAAGGTCTTCTCCACGCCCGCCTGCTCAGAATACGAAGTTCCGTCCGCCACAGAAAAAGCCTGCTGCAAAAACTGGGTTCCGTAAGGCTTATACTGTCGCTCTGCCAAAGGGGACTTCTGGACAGAGCAGCTCTAGTGTTCCTCCTAGCAATATGCCTTGCTGGAATTGCAACAAGCCAGGCCATTGGGCCCGGAACTGTCCGTACCCTAAGAAAAATGTCAATCAAGGTGGTCGTCAGGGACACGCTCATTATAACAGCATTGAAGAAATTCCATCTGGTGAGGTGGTCACGGCTGGTAAGTTCCTAGTTGACCAACACCCCGCAGTGGTACGTTTTGATTCAGGTGCTTCGCATTCCTTTATCAGTCCTAAGTTTGCATCCAAATTTGCACACAAGTTGCATACTGTTGAAGGTGTGGGTTATTGCATTAGTGCTGCAAGTGGGAATATTTCCACAAACAAAGTGGTGGGGAACCTTAAGTTTGAGATAGAAGGGCGAAGTTATTCGCTTGCTCTTTTGGTTTTACCTGGGTTAGACATAGATGTTATCTTGGGCATGAATTGGATGAGCCAGAATGGGGTACTCATTGACACATCCGCTCGGGTAGTTATGCTCGGAGATCCTACAGATCAAAAGGGTTTTCTAGTACAACTTCCCAGAAAAGTTGAATTGTCGGGGAAAATTCATGCTGTGCAAGCAAAGGCGTTGGCTGAAATTCCCGTAGTAAATGAGTTTCCGGACGTTTTTCCCGATGATTTGCCAGGACTCCCTCCGGATCGGGATGTGGAATTTAAAATCGAGTTACTGCCTGGCACCGCACCCATATCTAGGAGACCCTATAGAATGCCTCCAAATGAGTTAGCTGAGCTTAAGGTGCAATTGAATGAACTTTTGAAGAAGGGGTTGATCTGTTCTAGCTCGTCTCCGTGGGGTTGCCCTGCTATCTTTGTAAAGAAGAAGGATTAAACCTTGCGGATGTGCGTGGACTATAGACCTCTGAATGCAGTCACTGTTAAGAATAAGTATCCTCTACCGCGTATCGACATCTTGTTCGATCAATTGTCCAAAGCTAAAGTCTTTTCCAAGATTGATCTAAGGTCTGGGTACCATCAGATTAAAATCCGTCCTAAAGATGTTCCAAAAACAGCCTTCTCGACAAGATACGGCCTTTATGAGTATCTTGTTATGTCCTTCGGCCTAACCAATGCTCCAGCACACTTCATGTGCTTGATGAATTCGGTGTTTATGCCCGAATTGGACAAATTTGTGGTGGTGTTCATCGATGACATCTTGGTGTATTCGGAAAATGAGGAAGAACACGCTGAACACTTGCGTATTGTCCTCAGCAGACTTCGTGAGCATCAACTGTATGCGAAGTTCAGTAAGTGTGAATTCTGGCTTCGTGAAGTACCTTTTCTTGGGCATGTGTTGTCTGATGGAGGAATTATGGTGGATCCCACAAAGGTACAAGAAGTATTGAATTGGAAGGCTCCTACTTCTGTTCATGAAGTCCGGAGTTTTCTTGGGTTGGCTGGCTATTATCGTCGCTTCATCCCGGATTTCTCAAAAATAGCCAAACCCATGACTCGGTTGCTGCAAAAAGACACCAGGTTTGTCTGGACTCCTGAGTGTGATGCGGCTTTTCACCAACTGCGAACCCTCCTAACCTCGGCTCCGGTTTGGCACAACCGGATATTGAGAAACCTTTTGATGTTACTGTGATGCCTCAGGCATAGGTTTGGGAGGTGTTTTGATGCAGGAAGGCTGAGTAATTGCATATACTTCACGACAACTTCGGAAGCATGAGGTGAATTATCCAACGCATGACCTAGAACTGGCTGCAGTTGTCCATGCTTGAAGGTATGGCGGCTTTATCTGCTGGGCAATGTCTGCAATATCTATACAGACCACAAAAGCCTCAAATACATCTTCACCCAACCCGAGCTAAATATGCGTCAGAGAAGATGGCTCGAGTTGATTAAAGATTATAATCTGCAAGTACACTATCACCCAGGCAAGGCAACGTGGTTGCGGACGCTTTGAGCCGTAAGTCTCACTGCCATTCCTTAGTTGAAACTGATTTTCACCGATCCCGCTTGCTACATCCGGCAGTCTTGTACAACATCACTGTCAGTGGTACTCTCAGAAATAGAATCATTGAGCTCCAAAAGACTGATTCGGGTATATTTCACATAAAACGGAAGATGAAAGAGGAAGAAACTAAGCATTTCAGGTTAGATGACGAAGGTGTGTTTTGGTTTAAGGATAGATTAGTGGTACCTAAGGACCGTGAGCTTAGAAATCAAATCCTGTCCGAAGCACATTCATCCAAGTTGTCCATCCATCCGGGTAGCAATAAGATGTATTATGAATTGAAGCCACTTTACTGGTGGACTAAGATGCGGAAAGAGATAGCTGCATATGTTGCTAGGTGTGACACCTGTTGTAGAGTTAAAGCTGTGCACATGAAAGCTGGGCTACTTCAGCCACTTTCCATTCCAGGCTGGAAATGGGAAGAGATAAGTATGGATTTCATTGTCGGACTTCCTCCCACAGTCAAAAATCATAACTCTATCTGGGTAATTGTTGATCGTTTGACCAAATCAGCTCATTTCATCCCAGTAAGAGTGGACTATCGTCCTACTGACTATGCTGAGTTGTACTTCAATCAGATAGTCCGGCTTCATGGGATACCTCGTACGGAGCATTTGCATCACCTTCTGGGAACCAAGTTAGTGAGAAGCTCCGCTTATCACCCCCAGACATCTGGTCAGATGGAACGAGTTAACCAAATCTTGGAAGATCTGTTGCGGGCATGCGTCATTTCATCCAAGGGTTCTTGGGAAAAATGGTTACCTTTAGCCGAATTCTCGTACAATAACAGTTATCAAGAAAGTATTAAGATGGCCCCATTCGAAGCTTTATACGGTCGTAAGTGCCGAACGCCGTTAAACTGGGTAGAAGCTGGGGAAAGAAGGTATTATGGTATTGATTTTGTCCAGGAGGCCGAGGAACAAGTCCGTACTATCCAGAAACACATGGCTGCAGCCCAAGCTAGGCAGAAAAGTTATGCGGATCGTCGTAGAAAACCACTCGAATTAGAAGTTGGAGACTTCGTTTATTTGAAAGTTTCTCCCATGAAAAGTGTCCAACGTTTTGGTGTTAAGCAGAAACTTGCACCAAGATACGTGGGATCCAGTTACCTCCTGAGATGAGAGCCATATTCAACGTTTTCCATGTATCTCAGCTTAAAAAGTGTCTTCGAGTTCCTGAGGAACAGGTTCCTTTAGGAGATATCAGGCTTGAATCCGACCTAACCTATGAGGAAAAGCCCGTCCGAGTGATTGATACTCAGGAACGAGTAACTAGAAGTAAAGTGGTTAAGTGGTACAAAGTGATGTGGAGTAATCAGGGAAGTGAGAGTGATGCTACGTGGGAACGGGAGGATTATTTGCGGGATGGTTATAAAGAATTCTATGAAAAATGGTACGCTTTCCAAATCTCGGGACGAGATTTTTATAAGGGGGGAGGGCTGTAACACCTCAAGTGTTTAGTCCTTAATTGCATTGCATTTGCATAAGCATGACATGCATAACCCATGTTTACTATTTCATGTAATGCAATTCATGTGATTGTTTAGGGTGTGTTTGATTTATTTCATGAAGTATTTGATAGTTGGTGTGACAAAAAAGTAAGGTAGCCAATCATGGCCTACAACACCTTAGTTATACGTAGGGTAACATTTGGAACAAGGTTCATGTTGACCAAAATTACAAATTTGCCCTCCAAGAGAAGTTTGACCACCATTTGACCCTAGAAGGCTCTAGTTTGACCAATTAAAAAGTCTAATTTAGGAACCTTGCATGGAAGAGCACCCTTAAGCAATGTTGTAAAGAATTTCATGGGGAACAAAAGTCTCAATATGACCATCTCATGAAATTGACCCTAACATGCTCAAAAGTGGCCCACAAGTCAGCTAGTGAAGTATCTCCAAGACTTAGAATTTTTCTAAGTCTGGAATTTGACCTTACAGTTTTACTGATGCCTACTTTAGGAGCTTGTAGTTTGCAAACCAAGCCAAACCAGCTTTCACTCATATTGACAAACTTGTAGATCACATGTAGCCCTACAACTTTGTCAACATTACCCAAGCCTGGTTCTCGGTGGTTCAAAAGTTATCGTGTCATGAACTTCAGCTGTCAGTCGGCATCGTTAACTGAAACCCGGTTTCAGTTTCATTGAGCACTACTTAATGTCCCTATATCTCACTAACCAAACCGAATTAGCTCTGGAGGCCTATTACAAAATTGTAGAGCTTACATAGGTATACAACTTTGTTAATTTGAGTTTCCATTGAAACGAGCTAGTTTAGAAGTTAATCACGTTTGAAATCCCCCTGTCAGTCGACCATCGATGACCCTTCAGCCGGTTTCACTCACGAGCTCGACACCGCGCGTCGTGGCGCCCGGGCAGGAGAACGCCGCCGCGTGTCGACCAGGTGCTGCAACCCCCTCCACGTCGCGAGCTCTGGCGCAAGTGAAACCCGAGCGGCCACCTCCACCTCCCTCGCACGCGCCATTCCATTCCTCCGCCCCCTCTCTCTTCCAGTCGCGAGAACACCGAAACCGAGCCGCCATTTCCATTCTTCTCCGGCGAGCTCAAGCGCGGGCTACACCGCATCGCCGGCCGCCAGACCTCGCCATTCCCTCCGCCTCACCACCCTCCATCCCCTTGACCCACCAACGCCGCGATTTGACCCAAGGTGAGCCGCATTGCTTTCTTCTCCGTCTCCGAGAGGTCGCCGGAGCCCGCCATGGGACCTCACCGTGGTCGGGGTACTTTGGGTCCCTCTCCATCCTCCCTTCCTAGCAAAATGGATTCGCCTAGCTTTGGTGAAGCTCGTACCGAGCCTAGACCGCACCGTGCATCCTCACCGGCGACGGTGCGCCGCCACCGGGCCTCACCGGCCGCCGCTTGCGGTGGCAAGCCCTTTCCACCCCATCCCCATCCATTCTACGGGCACCAATCGACGCACCGGGTGACGGAGAACACGAGGCGGTGTGTGGTTGGCCGAGCGATTCCTTCTCCGGCGAGCTCGAGCTCACCGGAGCTCGCGGGACGCCGCCTCCTCTGCCTCCGGTCACTGACCGAGGGGGCCCGCCCGTCAGTGTCGCGCGCGGGCGGGGGCGTTGAGCGGGCCGCGCGCGTTCGAGTGTGTGGGCCGAGTTCCCGGGCCGGCCCAGTTCTTCTGAAATGAATTTCATTTTTATTATTTTGTCACCGATTTTTGTACAAGTTGGAAAAATATAGATCTAGGGTTTTAATGATCCAAAAATCATGAGATAAATTTTGTTAGAATCTACATGATGTGTAGTATTTTAGAAAAATATGGATCTGGCATGAGATGTTGAAATTCTGTAAGAATTTATTAGATCCTTTAAATGTGTTTTGGAATGCATGCAAATTTGTTAAATTTATAACTTGAGCTGTAGTCTTCCATAAATCATGAAATTTGGTGAGTAGGTTACTCTATGCTAGCCCTAGCTCTGGTAAAAAATTGGGCATCAGTGCTTAAGTAATTTTCAAGTTATAAGGCTATCATTTTATTCAAGGAAATAATTGAAGGAATTTTTGTAATTTTTCTACATGTGCAATGTTCTTGTAACTTTTTGGAGAATGTCTTGGTACCCTAGAGTGTCTAAGAAAAATATGAAATATGTTGTTTGATACATTTCAATGTGATTTATGAATTATACAGAAATCAGCCTTTTGGGCTTGTGAATTTTGTATAGAGATTTTCTGTGAATAAAACTTGTTCAAATTTTTACTGTGGTCTCTTTTGGGGTCATAGAGTCCCCTGTAATTTTTGTAGAAGTTTAGGAGCAGTTTACATATATGTTTAAAATTCCACCTAATTAATTAAGTAAATTAAGAAATGAGGTTAAATAAATGTTCTAGTTGGTCCCACCTTACTTTCTGGTGTTTTTATACCTCATGTGAACTGTTGGTAACATTAGTTTGGTTTTAGGGAACTTTGGCCACATCAATAAATATTTACCCTTTGTAATTTTAGGTCTTCTGGACAGCTGGTAGTATTCTAAGTTTGACCTTGATAAAATTGGTTGCTGGAAAACTTGTAAATACCAAAGTTACAGTAAACTTGATGAACTAGCTTGTGTCAAAATTTGGGAGCATTTGGCTTAGTAGTTTGAGAGTTACTGTTGTTTTAAGTGGCAGTTCAGAATCTGCTACTCTCTGTTTTGAAAGGACAGATTCTGGAACTTGTGAAGTTTGACATGAAAACTTAGGAGTTTGGGGTTGAGGTTTGAAAATGAATTGTAGAGCCTTTCTCAGGCTTTCCAGATTGCCTTAGATCATATCTTTGGAATTGTAAATCTCCAGTTGTGATAAAAACAAGTAGCTGCTGTCCAGAATGCTTACTGTGGCATTTTGCTGATTGATATGGTGTGGTATCCTAAGACATGTTACTTTTGTAATTGTTAGGTGTTAGGGCCTTAACTGAGGATGAGCAGCTTTATCTTAGGTTAAGTAGATTAGGTGAGTACTTCTCTACCGGAGAGGAAATTTGCACCTACTCTTTTGAAGTGATTTGAATAGAGCGTTAAATTGTTGTAATGCATTTCATTCCGAGCATATTGCATCTTTCATTATGCATTCATGGGATTTATTATGCACTCATGCAATAGGTGTACCGGAGGGGGTGACACTCCTCGAATTCGATACAAACGATACCAGAGGAGGTACTGAGTCAACCGGAGGAGCAGACAGAACCAATCGGGCGAAGGAGACGCCGTTGAAGACTACCCGAGTGCCCGGATCACAGGCCTTCCACCTTTCTCAAAGGCAAGCCCCGGTGCATGCTGAACCCATTGTTTTATAAAGATATCTTGCGTACTTTTAATTGTTTACTGCATTAAGTAGTAGGAGTTGTATGGATACAACTGTTGCATTATTACCTGTCCTTGTCCAGATATTGTACCCTAATCCTATATTAGGTGTAGCACGTGTCAATGCTTAGCCCTGCTTAGTACGGTAGAAGTCGGGTGATTTCCGGTCATCCGCGAGAAATAGGATTGGGTCGCGAGTGGCTTATGGCTATCGTGATGGAATCATGCTTTAAAATGAAATTGAGACCGGGCGGGAGTTCGATGGTACATCTGCAAGACACTTCACGTCTTGGGTGTGGAGCCATGCCCGTTTGAGTCGTTTAAGGACCGTATTCGCTGTACGTCCTTGAGTCATGTTGAACGCAGTCTAACACTTAGTTGGCCGGATAAGTCGTTCTGACCGCGAAGTCGAGTAGTATGGTTCAGGCCGGGAATCGAATGGGCCGGATAAGTCGTTCTGACCGCGAAGTCGAGTAGTATGGTTCAGGCCGGGAATCGAATGGTAGGTTGCTTCTTGGAGGAGAGAAAGGATGTGCTTGGGGACATTGGCGTGAGACCAAGGGGGGTTAGAGTCCCTATCACCTGGCAGAGTGTCGCCCTTGGGGTCGCGACATCATTCGGACCCGCGATTCCTGAACTGTACGAAAGATGACCTGAGCAGCCCTCGCCAGGCGCGTCTCGGTGAGTGTTAGAAATACCCCTCCAGCTGGATAGGAATTCGATTCGAATCGCCGTCGCTCCCGGTTAGTGAGCACTTGACTTGAGCAGCGCAACGTAGATCTCATTAATTGAACAGATGGTTAAGTGAATGATACAATGTTGCCACAATTTATACCTGCTATGGAAGTAATATGAATAATTGTTTGATGATAATCAAGTGCATGTTTTAGTACAGGTGCTAAGATAGATGACAGGTAAATGCTAAAAATAACTGCTAGTACAGGTTATAAGAGTTTCAACTACTTATGCCTTAAAACGTGGTGTCAGCTAGCCTCTTGTGTAAGCCTTGCATAATCCTTGGTGTCTTCTTATTTCTGGTTTGTGACGGGTAAGTCTAGCTGAGTACATTCCAGTACTCAGGGTTTATTCCCTCCTGTTGCAGATGACATGCTTTATCAGGGATTCTGCAAGACGTGTCTCCACCCTGCGGGTGATGATGACTAGATCACAAGGGTAGGATCATCTTTATGTACTTTCCTTATGCTTTTGCGAGATGTCGATCATCCAGACTGGCAGTATTTAAGTAACTAATGTGTGTGTTATGCTTCCGCTACTTTCAAACTCGGTTTGTAATAATTGCTACTCCGTGGTGTTAACTTATTTCGGAACTACTTGTGAAATGTAACGCATGATGTGTATGTTGAATGATGCGATCCTGGTTGTAAGCAGTTTGGTTTGAAATCCTTCGTGATTTCGATTGACTACCGGGATTATATGGGCTCAAGTTTGAAAATTTGAGCGCTTCGGTGCTTGTTTTCGTACTTGTGCTCTTATAATTTGGTCGGTTCTGTTACAGATTATCGGTCACTTAATGAAGTAACTATCAAAAACAAGTATCCTTTGCCCAGAATTGATGACTTGTTTGATCAGTTGAGAGGTGCTTGTGTGTTCTCTAAGATTGATTTGTGTTCTGGTTATCATCAATTGAAGATTTGTGCCGTATGGTTTGTATGAGTATACTGTTATGTCATTTGGTTTGACCAATGCACCAGCCTACTTTATGTACATGATGAATAAGGTGTTCATGGAGTATCTTGATAAGTTTGTCGTGGTATTTATTGATGATATATTGGTATTTTCCAAGACGGAGAAAGAGCATGCTGAACATCTGAGGTTGGTATTGCAGAAACTTAGAGAGCATAAATTGTATGCTAAGCGAAGTAAATATGAGTTTTGGTTGAAGGAAGTCTCTTTTCTTGGTCATATTGTCTCTAATGGAGGAATATCAGTGGATCCAGGCAAAGTAAAGGATGTATTGAATTAGAAATCACCTACTGATGTGGGCGAGATTCATAGTTTCTTGGGTTTAGCTGGATATTATAGATGGTTCATTGAAGGGTGGTTCATTGAAGGGTTTTCTAACTTGCTAAACCTATGACATCTCTGTTAGAGAAAAATGCAAAGTTTGTATGGTCTGATAAATGTCAAGCTAGTTTTGAAGAATTGAAGAAGAGATTGACTACAACACCTGTCTTGGTATTGCCAGATTTGAGTAAGAAGTTCTCTATTTATTGTGATGCTTCTCGTCAAGGTTTGGGGTGTGTTCTTATGCAAGAAGGCAGAGTGTTGCTTATGCATCTAGACAGCTGAGAAAGCATGAGTTGAATTATCCTACGTATGATTTGGAGTTAGCAGCTGTAGTTCATGCTTTGAAGATTTGGAGACACTATTTGATTGGGCATAAGAGTGACATATACACCGATCATAAGAGTTTGAAGTATATTTTCACTCAGTCTGATCTGAACTTGAGACAACGCAGGTGGTTAGAACTAATCAAGGACTATGATATAGAGATACACTATCATCCTGGTAAGGCCAATGTAGTAGCTGATGCTCTTAGCAGGAAAAGTTATGCCAATGAGATGCAAATGTTGTCCATGACTAGTGAGTTATGTGCTGAATTTGAATATTTGAATTTGGAAATGTTACTAATACAATGGATTGGTGATAGAACCTACATTAGAGCAAGAATAACAAGGGTCAGTTGAAGGATGAGAAACTAAAGAAGATAGTGGAAGATATAGTGATTGGTAAGTCACCAGGGTTTCGAATGGATGATAATGGGATTTTGTGGTTTGGAAAGAGGCTGTGTGTACCTGAGGATCAGGCTGTTAGGCAGGCAATCCTTCATGAAGCTCATGAGTTAGCTTATTCTATTCATCCTGGAAGTACTAAGATGTACTTGGATCTCAAACAGAAATATTGGTGGGTTGGATTGAAACGAGATGTGGCTGAGTATGTGGCAGTGTGTGACACTTGTCAAAGAGTGAAAGCTGAGCATCAGCGACCTGCTGGATTGTTGCAACCAATGAAGATTCCTGAATGGAAGTGGGAGGAGGTTGGTATGGATTTTATAGTGGGGTTACCTCATACTTAGAGAGGTTATGACTCTATTTGGGTGATAGTAGATCGGTTAACTAAAGTTGCTCATTTCAAACCAGTCAAGACTAACTACACGGGAGTACAATTGGGTACCTTGTATATGGAGAAGATAGTCTATTTGCATGGAGTTCCAAAGAAGATTGTATCTGATCGAGGTTCACAGTTTACGTCACACTTTTGGAAAGTTGTACATGAATCTTTGGGAACAAAGTTGAATTTTACTACAACATATCATCCACAGACAGATGGGCAGACTGAAAGAACCAACCAGATATTAGAAGATATGTTGAGAGCTTGTGCATTGCAATATGGAACCAGTTGGGATAAGAGTTTGCCTTATGCATAATTCTCTTACAACAACAGTTATCAACAGAGTCTTAAGATGGCACCGTTTGAGGCTTTGTATGGACGTAAGTGTAGAACTCCATTGTTCTGAGATCAGACAGGTGAGTCTCAGGTATTTGGTACAGATGTTCTTAGAAATGCGGAAGATCAAGTGCGAGTGATTCGCGAAAATTTGAGAGTAGCACAATCTCGTCAGAAAAGTTATGCTGATAACCGGAGAAGGGATTTAGTTTTTTAAGTAGGTGATATGTCTATTTGAAGGTGTCACCAATGAGAAGTGTGAAGAAGGTTTAATATGAAAGGCAAGTTAGCACCAAGGTATGTTGGACCATTCAAAGTTATTGCTAGACGTGGTGAAGTTGCTTATCAATTAGAGTTGCCTGAGAATTTGTCTGGAGTACATGATGTGTTTCATGTTTCTCAACTTAAGAAGTGTTTACGTGTGCTTGAGGAGCAAATACCTTTGGATGAATTGACTATTAAAGAGGATCTTACCTATGAAGAGTTCCCGATCAAGGTTTTAGAAACTGCTGAGAGAGTTACTCGAAGTCGGATTATTAAAATGTGCAAGGTTCAGTGGAATAGGTATTCTGAGGCAGAGGTAACTTGGGAAAGAGAGGATGAATTGAGGAAATCATATCCGCAGTTATTTGAGTAAGCAGTCCAATCTCGAGGACGAGATTCTTTTAAGGGGGGTAGAATTTGTAGCACCCAAAAATTTCAAAATTTAGAATTAGTGGGTTTTAAATAATTTAGATAATAATTAATGGGGAATTAGGATTTAAAATTTTAGATAGAATATGATGAGGTACAGACCCGATCTTCCTAGAGGTAGCCGGTAAGTTCGATTTGTGGAGATCTCGACATTGGTGATCCGGCTTCAAATCAGACACGATTCGAACCCTGCAACCGTTAGACCACTGCTCCGTTGGTTATCAACCAAGCACAACTTGATTGACCTCGCCAAGAAGGCTTTTCCTGCAAGCGAATCGAAGAGCACAAACAAGAAGGTAAAAACACGCAATCTGAAATTGCAAATACGAATGATGCGAATATCAATAGAGGGTTCAAGAACTCGATTCCAAAAGACTAATCGACACAGTGGAGGAGATCAAGAACAGGGGCCCTGGATCACTGTAAAAGGATTTGTCACCACAGTTACAATGAATGATTTAGTTTCTCAATGGAAAACTAAACTCTAAACAAAACCCAATTGTCTAGCAGCGGCGGCAGCTGTTTTTATAGTCTAAGACTCGACCTAGGGTTGAGGACGGCCAGGTGTTGGGCGCCCACAACTTGGGCTTAAGGCCCGACACGATACATGGCCAAGTTGGCCCAAATAGGTGACACAACACCTTGTCATGGTCACACAGAATGATCCACGGACCTTCTGGAGCTGGGACTAGATCTAAATCGACGGCTGGAGCTGGGACTAGATCTAAATCGACGGCGTCGTCGTCCCTTTCCAACGCATCCAAGAACGCCCCGTTTCGATGTCGTATGCGAGAGTTATGACCAAAACAGTGACGACGTGTCTGCTGAATGCGAAGATGACGTGGCAGCTGAGTTGGGGATGAATTGCAACTTGGAGAAGACTATAGCGTCGGTCAGTCCAGCATGGAGATGTCCTCATCAGAATATTTGATGATGCATTCATGCTGTTGCATTTATTTTATTTTGTGGTGTGGATTTTATTTTATTTGATTTGGATTTGAAAATATATTTAAAAGGTTTTGAAAACAAATAGAAAAAAAGAAAGACAACTTACCTCCTGTGCAACCGGCGGCCTGGAAGCCCAGCCGGGCTGGCCTGTTCTTCCCCCTCTCTTGTTCTTGGGCCATCGGGCCAAAGCAGCCTTGTCCCTGCTCTTCCTTGCGCCTACATGGGCCGGCCCAGGAGCCGCAGCGGCCGCACACCCGCACGCCCTTTCTCTCCTTTGGTCGCTGACGGGTGGGACCTGCTCGTCAGTCGCATCTCCTTCCTCTTGCCGTGACCGAGCCAGAGACCGACGCCGCCCTACCCAAAAACGATGTTGTGAAGCTATAAAAGGGTAGCCGCATGTTCCCTCTTCCCTTTTTCCATCTAAAATCTGAGCCAAATCGCGTGAAACCGAGCGTAGGAGCTTGGAAACCCTAGGATTTTCGGTTGCTCGTCGTCGGGGCTTGCCGGTTGAATTGAGCCTCTCTTCTTCGCGTTGGTGAGTTCGTCGTGTTCTTCTCTCCCTCCCCATGCTTTTATTTTGAATTTTTGCGCTTTATACCGTGGGATTGGAGTTCACCGCGGCCGGCAATGGCGCCGCTGTTCATCCCCGAGCCGCGCTCTCTCCTCGGGTCATTGTAGCGTTCATAAACCGTGTAGGTGAGATCGGGTTAAGCTTCTCGTTCGATTTGAGCAAGTCCTGGGCTGTTTGGTGGTCTAGGTAGGGGAAACCGCCATTTCCAGTGAGGTAGGGCGCGACGGCCATGGTGGCCGCCGGCCGGCGTTGAGGGAGGAGGCCGGTTTCTTCTTCTCACTCCTCTGGATCAAATAGTAGCCGTTCATCTCGTGATCTACAGCCGAGATTAGAAGATACCCCTTCACGGGGTAGTTTTTCTAAAGAGTCCCTGTTTTTTCTAAATAGATCCCACGGTCCTTAGCGTGATATTCTGAATTCGTTTCTTTGTTTTGAAAGCGTATTCTTCTCGGTAAATCAAAAATACGTTTTCTGGTATTTACAGTTTTGCCACAAAATTTGTTTTCATCATAAAATCTTCTTTAACTCCGATATATCCGTTCAAGTTGCGTTAGGTTCGTATTTGTGAGCTCTACATGTTAGTATAGTTGTACAGTAGGTTTGGGAAAATTAATTTTTGAGTTTATATTTAAGTAATTATTTATCCATAGGAAATCTTAGAAAATTCATAACTTTCACGTTTTAACTCCGAATTTTGTGATCTTTACGTCTGTGTGATCGTAGGAACATGTAGAAGAGTTTTATAAACTTTTATTACTATTTTGTTACTGTTGGTGTACTGTTCTAATTATATCTTTTTGTTTGCTTCGTGTATGTTTGCTCGATTGCATGTATGATGTTGATTGGTGATCGGGTTTAGACGTGAGTAGTTTCTGGACGATCAGGAGTATTACTTTGAGCTAGACTAGCAGTATCACCCAGAAAGCTTTGATCAAGGCAAGTATAACATGGGACTAGCCTTGTTACCTATTCACTATAATCAATATCATATGCACGTGTCTAATTATAACTTAGTGATTGTTATCTTGATTCCTTGTCAACCTTGGGAATGCATTTGGCTAGCTATTGCTAGTGCTTAAATCCCGAACAATGATCTTGTAATTTTGATTAATGGATTAAGCAATCAACCTTTAATGATGATTTTATTTGTTGTTGAAAAGGGGGCTAGAGCATGTGGGTTATTTTGATGCTCTGGTTTCTCTCCATAAGGACTTATCTGTACGTGATCATTTGGGACATACAGTACAGCTGTGATGGCTATATGGTTCTAGCTTTAGTTGCTTAAAGGACCTTTTCTAGCTTGTTAGTGGTTACCTTAAATGGCGTAAGAACGGCTTGCCACGTTAGGTGTAGGACAACCTCTAGTCAATGAGTATAGCCGAGAAGGAAGTGTGCCATTTGAAAAGGGGGTTCCTACATCTGCCTGCCGAGTGAATCTAATGGCCCTAACTTGTTAGACGAACCTTTAAGTGGCTTTATATGATTTCTGGTGTTTTGAGGAGTCACGAACCCATGCATTTGGAAGTTATGACTGACAGTGAAAGTGTGCACCTCTGCGTAGAGTTAAAAACTGGTATACTAGCCGTGCCCACAGATATGGGCGGCCTTGGAACATTTACAGATAGATGATCACCATGGTTATATCATGTTTAATTAATGTTGATTATTATTATGCTCATGTTAATGCTATTCATTATCGTTATTACAATTGATCATTGGTTCTTTAATAGGAAGTGGATTACCTTGATGCTACTCAATTGCTAATTATATGATGATTAAAAGCTAAATGTAGTCAAATAGTGTCTAGCCTTTTGTGCCTCATGAACCCTGTGTTATACTTGTTGAGTTCAACATGGACTCACCCTTGCTATTTCCACTATAACAGATGAAGATTATGAGGATGATTATCATAATGAGTACTAGTCTTGGTGTCATCCAGTCAACCATGTCCCTGTGTTTGGAGTTTCCGCTGAAGATCTACTATTAGTTATTATTATTTATCGTTCAAGACTATGTGTTAAACACTTTTTCGCTATGTAATAAGCACTGTGATGATACTTTGTAATTTGTCTACTTGTGTGTGCGATCATGTCCTGGGGCGCACATGAGTCTTTTATGCATCCTATTTTTGTCCTTAAAAATGGGTGTGACACATACCATCTGGCTACTCTTTTCTTATTTTCTTCGATGCTAACTAAAGCCCTTAACCGATGACCTGCCACATCTTCCAACTCATCCTTCATAAGAGTATCATAGTCATCGGCTGTCAGTTGATCTTGAGAACGTATTCGCCTAGAGCCAGTTTTAATTTCCCAAGGCAATACTGCGTCGTGTCCATATACTAACTGATAAGGCGTTATTTTGGTTGCACCATGACATGACATCCGATATGACCACAAGGCTTCATTTAATACTGTATGCCACCTCTTAGGATTTTCTTTAATTTTACACTTAATGAGTTTGATAATCCCTTTGTTAGAAGCCTCAGCCTGACCATTAGCTTGAGCATAATAGGGAGAAGAATTTAAAACTTTAATTCCCATACCAACAGCAAACACATCAAATTCTTCCGATGTAAATATAGTACCCTGATCGGTAGTGATAGTTTGAGGAATACCAAATCGGTAAACAATATGCTCTTTCACAAAATCGATCATATTAGCTGATGTCACCTTTTTCAAAGGAATTGCCTCAACCCACTTTGTGAAATAATCGGTAGCAACCAGAATAAATTTATGTCCTCTGCTCGATGGCAGATAAATCTGACCGATGAGATCGATAGCCCATCCCTGGAACGACCAAGGTTTAATTATAGGGTTCATAGCTGATGCAGACGCTCTTTGAATATTACCAAACTTCTGACACCCCTGACATCCTTTAAAATATTTAAAACAATCTTCAAGAATAGTCGGCCAATAGTATACATTCCTTCTGATCATCCACTTCATCTTGAAAGCTGATTGATGTGCTCCACACACTCCTTCATGAATTTCACCCATCAAGCTTTTCGATTCATCACTGCTAATACATCTGAGTAAAACTCCATCTATAGTTCGATATATAATTCATCGTCGAGGAGCACATACTTGGTAGCTTGGAATCTTATACGTCTTTCAACCTTTTTAGATGGATCCTTTAAATAATCGACAATCTCCTTTCTCCAGTCATCGGTATCGACTGCCGATGTTAGCACTTTCTGAATAGGCTGATACCCTGAAGCATGCTGAGCTAGTCGATTAGCCTCTTCATTATGCAGTCGAGAAATATGTTCAAGACGAAAATCTCTAAATCCTTTCAACAATTGCAAACATCTTTCAAAATACGAAATTAAAACTTCACTTCGGCATTCATAAATCCCAACTAATTGATTTATAACTAGCATAGAATCACCAAATATTTCAACAGCATCGGCACGTATCTCCTTAAGCAATTCTAACCCTTTATTAAGGCTTGGTATTCAGCCTGATTATTTGTCGATGTAGCAACAATCGGCAATGAAAATTCATACTTCCTTCCTTGAGGTGAAATCAACACAATGCCGATACCTGCTCCTTCACCACATGTAGACCCATCGAAGAAAAGTGTCCAAGCAGCAACCTCCAGAGAGTCCACTATATTGCAATGTTGAGTGACAAAATCAGCCATAACCTGCCCCTTAACTGCCTTAGCTGACTCGTAACGTAGGTCAAACTCTGATGACGCCAAAATTCACTTGCCGATTCTACCATTCAATATCGGCATCGACAACATATACTTGACCACGTCGTCTTTGCATATGACCGTACATTTGGTAGATAACAAATAATGTCTTAATTTGATACAAGAAAAGTATAAACACAGACATAATTTTTCGATGGCCGAATACCTTGTCTCAGCATCCACTAATCTTCTGCTCAAATAATAAATAACATGTTCTTTCCCTTCAAATTCTTGAATAAGAGCTGAACTGATAACGGTATCATCAGTTGACAAATACAACCTGAAAGGTTTCCCGTGTTGAGGCGGAACTAGCACCGGAGGATTTGTTAAATATTTCTCAATTTCATCTAGGGCTAACTGCTGCTCAGCTCCCCATACAAATTCCTGATCGGCTTTCAATTTAAGCAATGGACTGAATGCCTTGATCCTACCCGACAGATTAGATATGAATCTTCTAATGAAATTAATCTTGCCGATCAACGATTGCAATTCAGTTTTATTGGCAGGAGCAACCACCTTGTTAATTGCATCAATAGATTTCCTACTGATTTCAATGCCCCGCTGATGCACCATAAAACCCAAGAATTGACCTGCCGATACACCAAATGCACATTTATTAGGATTCATCTTCAATCCATGCTTCCTTGTGCACTCCAGTATCTTTCGTAGATCGGCTAGATGTTTTGTGATATCTCCAGACTTGGTCACTACATCATCAATGTAGATCTGCACTAATGCGCCGATGTATTCATGAAAAATAAAGTTCATAGCTCTTTGATAAGTAGTACCGGCATTTTAAAAACCAAATGTCATGACTATCCACTCAAACAATCCCACATGACCTGGACATCTAAAAGCAGTCTTGGGAATATCTTCTTTAGCCATGAATATTTGATTGTAACCTACATTACCATCCATGAAACTGATAATTTGATGTCCGGCTACAGCATCAATCAATAAATCAGCAATCGGCATTGGATAACCATCCATCGGTGTGGCTTTGTTGAGATTCCTGAAATCAATACAAACACGAAGTTTCTCATTTTTCTTATAAACAAGAACCACATTAGAAATCCACTCCGCATATCGACACTGCCGACTAAACTTTGCCTCAATTAATTTAGTTATTTCGGCCTTAATGTCAGGAAGTATATTAGGATTGCATCGGCGCGCTGGCTGCTGATGTGGCCGAAATCTAGATTTGATAGGTAACCGATGTTCAACTATCGATCGGTCTAATCCAGGCATCTCAGTATAATCCCAAGCAAAACAATCTTTATATTCTTTTAATAAATTGGTTATTTGCTGCTTACACTTGGAATCTGACTTAGCACTAATAAAAGTAGGTCTTGGCCTATCGCCATCACCAATATCTACTTCTACTAAATCATCAGCCGATGTGAACCCTTGACCTAATTTTCCATCATCGGCAAACCTATCCATTAAAAATCTTCTTCAGAACCGACTGCTTGGATCAGTGAAATTTCATAATCGGCAACTTTGAGGAATTCCTTTTCCCAAACTTCTCCTGATATGCATTTGGTTCGCTCATAAGTATCTGATTCTGCCAATGCGATGATATAAGAAGAATAACCAGGGACAGCCTCAATCTTATCCCCAATCCACTGTATGAGGCGTTGATGCATTGTAGAAGGAACACAACAATTAGCAGGAATCCAATCCCTTCCTAGAAGCAGATTATATGCACCCTTGCCATTAATAACAAAGAACGTCATCGACAAGGTTTTGCTGCTGATGGTCAATTCAACGCATACTGCCCCTTTAGCCGGTGACACATTACCTTCAAAATCCTTCAGCATCATATCGGTTATGGTCAAGTCTTGATCTCCCTTACCAAGTTTCTGATACATCACATAAGGAATAATATTAATTGCAGCCCCTCCGTTGATAAGTATCTTGGATACAGGCTGCCCATCAACTCTGCCTTTCACAAACAAAGCCTTAAGATGCTGTCTCTCGTCATCGGTAGGTTTCTCAAAAACAGCCATCATTGGATCTAGTGCCAGCTGAGCTACTTGATCGGAAAAAAACAACTTCTTCCTCATCATCAGAAAGTGCCAAAAACTCCATCGGCAACATAAATACCATATTAACATCTGTCGATGGGCCCTTGTCTTTTTGTTTCACCTACCACTGCTGATTGCCTGATTTCTCATTGGAGGATTTTTCTTCTCGGTATAGATCCTCCTGACGCTCACGCTGCATTCTCCTTTTCTGTGTCTTTGTCAGGCCCTCAAGACACCATCGAGGAAACTTAGTTTTTGAAACCGACTGATAACAGGTCCTAGTTGATTCTACACGATGTATATTAGGGTCCCTATAGAATATTTCTTCATCGGGAACTCTTGCGTTTGCCATCTCCTCAAGCTCCTCTTGATTCCTTGGAAAATATCTAGCGCGTTTACCAAGCCTTTCATGTACGCTAAGTCTGCCCCCCAGCCGATCATGCACTGAGGCTCTACCTCTGATCAGCTCATTGATAGATAATCCTTGATTACCAGGTTAAAACCTCCTTTCTAGCCAATTGACTCCATAATAACCATTGCACTCAGGGCAATTTTTAACAGTTAGTAATTTAATACCTTCTTCCCAGCAGTGGATAAAAAACGGGCACCTCCAATGATCCTTATGCCGATACCACTCTTCTCAACGTCTCTCTTCTTGCTGCTGTCGATATTGGTCTCTTCGCTGACGCCAACCCTCCTGCTGCCTTCGATGTGTAATCACAATGCCAAGTCGAGGGGGTTTTTCGGAACTACTACTTTCTCCCAGCAGACCCTTACTTTTTGCATCATCAGTAGTTATCCGATGCTGGGGATCCATTGATGCGTTTTTCTCAGCAGCCTCTGATGTCAATGCCTTGGTCTTACCATTGGCATCCAACATATTTGCTGGAAAAGGATGTTGATCAATTTTCATCGGCTTCTGGGTCTTGCAATTACCAAACTTAATTCTCCCAGATTCAATAGCCAATTGTAACTGCTGCCTGAACACTTTGTATTCATTTGTACTATGTGAAGTTGCATTGTGCCATTTGTAGTATAGGATCTTCTTCAACTCTTCTGCCAATGGGATTACATGATTAGGTGATAGCTTAATCTGGCCCTCTTGAAGTAAAAGATCAAATATCTTGTCGGCTTTGGTAATATCAAAAGTAAACTTTTTTGGCTCTTTCTAACCAAAGGGACAAGATATCGACTTTTTATTCTTAACCCACTCAGCTAAACCGATAACTGGTTCTTCATCAGAATCAGAATCTTCTACCTCCCCAACAAATGATACTTTCTTGCTCCAATTCTTTTTAGGCTCAAAAACCCTAGTATCTTGATCAGTGATCCTTTGCACAAGATGACTCAGGCTTTCAAACTTCTAAGAAGCATATCTGTCCTTAAGATGTGGTAATAATCCTTGGAAAGCCAGATCGGCAAGCTGTCGATCATCCAGCACCAGGCTGTAGCACTTATTTTTTACATCTCGTAACCTTTGCACAAAGCTTTCTACCGATTCATCATTACGCTGTCTCAATTTTACCAAATCGATAAGCCTCTTTTCATGGATTCCAGCAAAGAAATATTTATGAAATTGCTTTTCTAGATCAGCCCAAGTAATAATAGAATTTGGCGGTAATGAAATGAACCACGTGAATGCTGATCCAGACAAAGATGATGAAAATAATCGAACTCTTAATTCATCTCTGCTAGCTGCCCTCTCCACATTGAATAATGAAGCGATTGACATGTTCCATCGTTGATGTATCATCTTGCCCAGAGAATTTAGTAAAATCTGGTATCTTGTACCGATTTGGGAGAGGAATTAAATCATATGCTGGAGGGTATGGAGTCCGGTAAGAATAAGTATTGACCTTAGGATTTATCCCAAACTGATCCCTCATAATTTCTGCTATTTTATCGGCCCAAAAAGCATTAGCCTCCTGCTGGCAAACTGGCTGAATTTTTACAGAAGGTGCCTGCTAATATCCTTCCATGTATCTTGGTGGCCCACGATCTCCAACAATCGGCATATTTGCTGTTACTTGTGGTCCATTAACCTGCTAGAAAGGATTCATCGGCTGAGCTGTTGATGTTTGATTCTGAAAACCAGCTTGCATATGACCTTGCTGAATCCCTGCTGAAAGGATCAAGATGCCTAAGAGGGGGGGTGAATTGGGCTTTTCTAAAAAATTAATTGCAAGAATTAAATCCTACAAGCCGGAATTCACCCCTAGTGCCTACTTGTGTTCCTAGAGAGTCTACCGTTAAAAAGTTTTGCACCCTAGTTTCCAATCCTAGTCTAGCATGGCAATTCTAGGAATGTAAAACAAGCAATGAAAGTAAATACGAGAAAGTAATTGCTTGAATGTAAAGGGGCAAGGAACACGGCGATGTTTTTCCGAGGTATCGGAGAGTCGCCACTCCCCACTAGTCCTCGTTGGAGCACCCGCGCAAGGGTGTCGCTCCCCCTTGATCCGCGCAAGGATCAAGTGCTCTCTACGGGTTGATTCTTCGACACTCCGTCGCGGCGAATCACCCAAAACCGCTCACAACTTGAGTTGGGTCATCCACAAGCTCCGTCGGATGATCACCAAACTCCCAATCACCACCAAGCCGTCTAGGTGATGGCGATCACCAAGAGTAACAAGCTAGAACTCTCACTTGACCACAACGAGCCCAAATGAGGAGGTGGATGCACACTTGCTACTCTCGAATCACTAGTGAGGAAACTCAAACTTTGATTCTCAAATCTCTATCCTCACTAGAGCTCTTGCACTCCCTTGCACTCTAAAGGGTTTTCTCAGATGTTTGAATGAGCAAGAGACCTCTAAAAGAGGTGGAGGGGTTGTATTTATACACCCCTCAAAGAAAACGAACCGTTACTTTCTGACACGGGGTCACCGGACGCGCCGGTGCAACGCACCGGACGCGCCGGTCCCCCGTAACGGTCAAAACGCGATTTTGAAAACGAACCACCGGACGCGCTGGTGCAACTCACCGGACGCGTCCGACGTGCAAGGGTGCTTACTGGACTTACACCGGACGCGAGGCCGCGTCCGATGCCTGAAGACCGGACGCGTCCGGTCCTCTCTGGACCTTACTGGACTCGCACCGGACTCGCCGATCAAGTCCAGGTCGCGTCCGACGGGCGTTCTCCCAGAGTGACACGTGTCAGCCACTGACCACCGCGTCCGGTCCTCGCGAGGACCGCGTCCGGTGGTCGAGGCCGAAACCTAGTCGCAGTAACGTACACACCGGACGCGTCCGGTGTTCCCGAAGACCGCGTCCGGTGCCTAGAAAACAGCCCGAAACGCGTCGCAACTTCAACCAAGTTGCTTCTAACTGAACCTTGAGCTAATCTAGGGTTGCCTAGCGCCAAGTTTAACAAGTGTGCACCACACCTAAACATAGGACTCGCCTAGGTCAAGCTACCCATTCATGCCCCCCTTTATAGTACGGCCAAAAGAGAAAAACGAAGATCCTAACGACTATTCCGAATGTGTCTCAACACCTTGTCATCCGGAACTAACCGTCCTTAATCTTGACGTCACTCTTTTGAAAACCGAAACGATTTCCATCAAGGGACACGAAGCCACAGTGCTCAAAGCAGTTATCACCTCCATGACCTAACTTACCAATGTTTCTGCAAAACACACGTTAGTCATGGTAATAAAGTGTTGTCATTAATTACCGAAACCAAACCTTGGGGCCTAGATGCTTCCAATCTCCCCCTTTTTGGTGATTGATGACAACACTAAGTTTCAATGGATTAGAGTGAAGGTTTTCGAGCATGCTTGGTTCACATAAGCAAAAGACAATAAGCATAAAAGGTTAGGAATTGCTTATGTGCTCCAAGCCAAAAGAGTGTACTTCATAAGATAAGGCAAAAAAGCGTTAGTACACATAAAGATATAGCTCAAGAGTAATCGGAGTAAGGCACGGAAGCACAACCTTAGAGCTATAGCTAAAACGGCTAAAACGGTGACATAAAATAATCACAGTGACGGATAACACATTACGACTCAAGGATTACGACTCAACGACAATGTCAACGAATGCAGTGCTGAAAATAAACATGATATGCATGAATGTAGCACACGAAAAACGACACGAAAACCAAACCCACTAACAAACTCCCCCTGAAACTACTCTCTCTCCCCCTTTGGCATCAAGCGCCAAAAAACTAATCTAATCTGACGGGGGGACAGACGGAGCTGTGTCGAGTGCCGAGGTGCGCGGAGTGATCACGAAGTGAAGCGAATCGCCCTCGGAGTCTGAGCTATCTGGCTGACCCTCTGAAGAAGCACGTGGCTGCGAAGCGGTCTGGGTCTGAGCAGGAACAGGCACTGACTGTGTAGCAACAAGTGGATCTGTCTGAGTAACCTGAGCCTGAAGTGCGCCAGTAGCTGGGGGATCTGTCGAGGCAACTGAAGAAGGGAGGGTCTCTGTAGTCCCAGTCCCTGTCACTGGTGGAACGACTGCCTCGGAAGCTGACAACCCTGACGAAGTGTGAAACGTAGTCGTGTGCGAGGGTGTCGGCTGACCAGTCAACTCGCTGTAGGTGGCACTGAAATCACCAATGGGTGTGCCTGTCAGGAGATGCGGGCGAGGCTGGTCTAACGGTGTAAACCCCGTATGTATAGGAGTGAAGCTCGGGGACTGAAAAGACTGGGGAACCTGCTGCTGTGGAGATGTAAACTGAAAGCTCGGCTGTCCCTGACTCGATGGACCGCTGGAATGCAAAGCCGGAGCCATGATAGAAGCAGGCGGAGGAACCCCAACTGTGATGAGATGCCGCAGAAGATCCATGTACTGCTGCTGACTCTGTCTCTGCATCTCAACCTGTTGCCTCTAGATCTCTAGCTGCTGTCTCTGAAACTCGTCCTGGCGAGCCTGTATCTGTGCTAGTGCTGCAGCTGTATCCTGTGCCTGGCGCTGTATCTGCTGCTGCTGCTGCTCCTGAGCCTGGGTCAACCTCTCAAGGATAGCCACCATGGCTGGGTCTGAGCGGGAGGCTGAGCCAGATCCACCGGCCTCGTGGTCGTGAGACCGAGGAGACCGGTACCTGGGGATGGGCTGGTAGTCCTCATCAGTGCTGTCTGAAGTGACATCCTCAGGTATCTCAGCAGGCTGAGTGTCAAGGTCTGCGAGCTCTGCCTCGGCAAGCTCGTCAACTCTAGCGTCCTGCTCAGCTGCTGTCTCAGGAATGTCCGGGCGCTCACGCTGTCCTGGTGCTGGAGCCTGCTCTCTAGTAACTGAGGCCCAAAGCTGTCTGATGTCATAGTCAGGGAATGCTGTAGTAGTGTTGGCAATCTCTGCCCTGATCTCTGGTGGCATCTGGATAGCAGATCTGATGATGAAACAAATCCAGTGGGCATAGGGAAGCTGCCGGTTACCCTTGAAGCCCTCAGCAATGGTGTCCTCCATTTCACTCAGGATAAGATCCCAGATATCAAACTGTCGCTGTGTCACGAGGTGGTGAACAACCCAAAGCTGCATCCTCGTCAGTCCCTCTCTGTAGCCAAGTCTGGGCAGCAAAGTGCGTCTGAGTATGGCATCCAAGACTCGGGCAAGAGGCATCAGGCTGGCAGGTGTACGACGTGACCCTTCGCCAAAAGGCTCGCGAAAGCAGGGTCGAACCAGGTCGGTGGGTGGCACTGAACCGCCGTGAGGGCGTCTGGGAGGTGGAGTCTGGCCATAGCACAACTGATGGATCCTCGTGTCAGAAGCAGGTAGTCTGAGGATCTCTCGGGCTCTGGAGCTGTAGAGTCTGTGATCGCGGCCCCTGAATGCAAAGTGAATAAACTCGTGGGCCGGATCAATCCAAAGCGAAGCATAGAACTCCCTGACCCATGTGCCGCAGTAAGCACCTGTCCGTCCAAGAAGATCTGATAAGCCAGGCAGATAGGACAGGTGCGGACGGAGCTGCTCTCCCACAACATCAACCAATGCCTCTAGTCGACATACCCTCTGAGGTCTGAAAGCAATGCCACTGTCAACTAGGGCCCTGTAGAAGTCCTCCTGAAGTGGGGTATAGAAACCCTCTGAAGCTCTGGCATCTCTGACAGGTGGAAACCATCGGCTGACCTCCACAAACCTCAAGCTCTTCACCTGACGTGAAGAAGCACCCCTCAGGTCTAAGTGCTCGACCGGGGGTGACCCTCTAACTCTGGGAGGAGGTCGTGCTCCACGACGCTGGCCCTCTGGCCTGGGTGTCACCTGTGAACGAGCACGTGTGGAGCGGCGACGTGGTGGAGACTGAGCTGCCTGCTCCTCTGTATCCTCAGTGGCCTGTGGAGCCTCAGTGGTCTGGGTAGCCTCAGTAGTGGGTGTAGTCTCTGTAGCCTGTGTCTGCTCTGAGGGTGGATCAACTGACATCTGCTCTGAAGGTGCAGTAGCCTCGGTGCCCTCAGTGGCCTCAGTGCCGAGCTGTCGACCTTCAAGATGAAAGCGACGCTCGCCTATGTGCAAGCCACTGCGTCTGCCACCTCTCTCTGCCTGCTCTGCGGCGTCTGCCACGGCCTGAGCGACCTCTGCATCTGAAAGTGTCCTTCTCTTCTTCCTGGCTGCAATCTTGATGCGCTTACCACGCGCAATCTCATCACGACAGGGAGGACTGTTGTCCCCGTCACCAGGAGCACCACCGGCGTTCTTGCAACGCACCATGCTGACTGACTACCTGAAAACCTCTGTGAGATGATGAACTGACACTCGAGAGGCTTGGCCTCAATCCGTATCCGCAGGCTTGGCCTCGGACTTAGCAAACAGATCTGACCCGGCACACCGACTGACTCGCTGCACGTATGGAATAGAGAGATATACTATAAGCACATATATATCTAAAAGATACGAAACCCTAGATAGCAAGCACATGAGATACGAAGTGAAACAACGCTAAGCTACCTCGGATCGACGAGACGACGGTGAAGGGACGAGGTGACCTAGTTCGCGAGAACCCCCGAGATCGGTGATCGAGCACTGAAACGACCAATCGAGATAGCAATGAATAGTTATGGTCAACGGCAAGCCCTAACGAGAGAATTGAAAGGACTTGAATCGAAAACGGAATCGAAACGGGCCGTTACCTCGACAAACCCTAGGTTTGAAGGAAGCCCTAAGCTAGGGTTTAGGGGAAAACCCTAGATGCAAATCTCGGCCGAAAGATGGGATCGAGGGCACGAGTTGGCACGGGAGTGAGCTGCGGCGCTCGAGAAGACCCTAGGCAGGGGCTGGCTCGCCGGCGGTGAGAGCAGGTGGCAATTTTGGCGGCGGCGCGGCGAGGAGCGGCAGAGGCGCGGGCGCAGCAGGTCAGCGCGGCGTGCGGCCTAGAGGGCGAGATGGCGTGGCTGGAGCGCGGAGGATTCACCAGAGAAGTTCGCCGGAGGCGAGGACGAGAGCAAAGGGCGCGGTGCTCCGGCAAATCAGTGACTGCACGGGCGGCGGCGGAAGTCGAGCGGTTGAAGAAAAAGAAGAAAAACGAATCGGTTTTATGAGGGCGCAGATCCGCTCGATTCGGTAGCACCGGACGCGGTGGTCAAAATCACCGGACGCAGTGGTGCAGCGTCCGGTGACACTCCAGTAAGCGCCTGGAGTCACCGGGCGCGTCCGGTGTGGACAGACCGGACGCGGTCAGAGTCCGATGGCTGAGTGCTAGGGAATTCATCGCGGAGCACCGGACGCGGTGGTGGTAGCCGGGACCGGACGCGGTGGTGATCAAAGGCGCGTCCGGTGCAGCGTCCGGTGCCTAGATCTGGACTTTGTCTTCTGGAAAACCGGACGCGCTGGTGGACACCGGGACCGGACGCGGTGGTGCAGCAACACTGCGTCCGGTGCAGCGTCCGGTCGCTGTTTTTCGCCATTCTTCATTCCGAACTTCGACGCGACTTCTCCCAATCAAGTTCCAATTCAAGGAGACACAAATAAACACCAATTGGAACCTGATATGAGTGACCTCACTCAAACCCTCAAATTTTTCAAAATATTTCGCCTTAGGCTAGTATTATTTTTACGAAAATAGGCAATAAACACCCGAGGAGCAACGTATGGCCATGCAATAGAGTTTTTGGACCTTTAGGAGCGTCAAAAGCTCTCTCTATTCATGGACGAACACAGAGGTTGCTCAAAGCTAAACCGAAAAGAAACGACAAACAAACAACCATGCATATGCAATGCAATACAAGAAAGTAAATCTAGGTTGCTTGTCAAGTTTGATCCACGGTTAGGCTTCTTCACTCCTCCAAAGGAGGGTTATCGTAACCGTGTTAGCCAAGCCCTAAATGCATTGCGATAAAGTAAACGTGACATATGATACAATGCAATGCAAGGGACAACACGCGCTCATTTTTTAAAGTTACTTGAATCAAGCACATTAAGTTCACTTCTTAGCCTACAAAAGGTAGCCTCGTCCAAAGGTTTAGTGAAGATATCCGCTAATTGATTTTCACTTCGTACACCTTCTAGTGATATGTCATTTTTAGCAACGTGATCTCTTAGAAAGTGATGGCGGATATCAATGTGCTTGGTGCGAGAGTGTTGTACCGGATTGTTAGCAATTTTAACGGCACTTTCATTGTCACATAAAAGTGGCACCTTTTCAAGAACAACTCCATAGTCTAGGAGGGTTTGTTTCATATATAAGATTTGTGCACAACAAGCCCCCACGGCAATGTATTCCGCCTCGGCGGTGGACAAAGCCACACTATTTTGCTTTTTAGATGACCAAGATACTAGAGATCTCCCAAGCAAATGGCACCCTTCGGATGTGCTTTTTCTATCAATTTTGCAACCGGCATAATCTGAGTCGGAATAGCCAACTAGTTGGAATCTAGCTCCTTTGGGATACCATAGACCAATGCTTGGGGTGTACTTAAGATATCTTAGGATTCTTTTTACGGCACTTAAGTGAGGTTCTTTGGGGCACGCTTGAAAGCGAGCACACATGCACACACTAAACATGATATCGGGCCTAGATGCGGTAAGGTACAACAAGCTACCAATCATAGAACGGTAGAGAGTTTGATCAACCGGTTTACCTCCCTCATCTAGGTCGAGATGTCCATTTGATGGCATTGGGGTCTTGATTGGCTTGCATTCTTCCATCTTGAATCTTTTGAGAAGATCCTTGGTATACTTTTCTTGAGAGATGAAAATCCCTTCTCTCATTTGCTTGACTTGAAAACCAAGGAAGAATGTGAGCTCACCAATCATTGACATCTCGAACTCCTTCGACATCAATTCACCAAATTCCTTGCAATAATCTTCATTTGTTGACCCGAAGATGATATCATCAACATACACTTGACAAATGAAGATCTCCCCATTTAGCTTCTTGGTGAATAGTGTGGTGTCGACCTTCCCGATGGTGAAGCCCTTCTCAATGAGGAAGTCCCGGAGGCGCTCATACCACGCTCTAGGGGCTTGCTTGAGCCCATATAGCGCCTTGGACAACCTATAAACATGATTAGGATATCTAGGGTCTTCAAACCCGGGAGGTTGATTGACATAGACTAGTTCATTTATAAAGCCATTTAAGAATGCACTTTTCACATCCATTTGATATAGTTTCATATCATGATGTGATGCATATGCAAGGAGGATACGAATGGCTTCAAGTCTTGCAACGGGTGCAAAGGTCTCTCCAAAATCAAGGCCTTCAACTTGAGAGAACCCCTTTGCAACTAGTCTTGCCTTGTTCCTCACTACTATGCCTTGGTCATCTTGCTTGTTTCGGAACACCCACTTGGTTCCAATGACTCTTGCACCTTTAGGATGCTCTTCAAGTGTCCAAACTTGGTTGCGGGTGAAGTTATTCAATTCTTCATGCATGGCATTCACCCAATCCGGATCTTGAAGAGCTTCTTCTACATTCTTAGGTTCAACACAAGAGACAAAAGAGTGATGTTCAACGAAAGAAGCTAGCTTTTGAGATCGAGTCATTACTCCCTTTGTAGGACTCCCTATGATGAGTTCTTGTGGATGAGCTTGAAGTAGAGGTGAGTTTCTTCTATCAACCACTTGAGGAGGTGGATGGGGAGCATCAACATCTTGTGCTTGTGCCTCGGCTTGTTCATGAGAGACATAAGTATCTTCATTTTCAACTCTCTCATTCTTGTCATCATCTTGAGGCACACGAGATGAAGATGGTGGATCAATGATTTGCACATCGTCTTCATCATCTTTTGGCTTGATGTCTCCCACGGGCATGTTCTTCATGGCTCCCTCAAGGGTTCATCACCTACATCATCACAATTCTCAATTGCTCCTTGGGAGCCGTTAGATTCATCAAATTCCACATCATATGTTTCTTCAACCAAACCGGTGGTATGGTTAAATACTCTATATGCTTTGGACTTTGATAAGTAACCAACAAGAAAACCAATATCACAACGTCTTTGAAACTTCCCTAGGTGTTGACGCTTCTTGTAGATGTAGCATTTGCAACCAAACACCCGGAAGAATGAGACGTCCGGCTTCTTCACATTAAGCAACTCATAGGGGGTCTTGCCAAGAAACTTTTGGAGGAAGAGGCGATTTGAAGCATAGCATGCGGTGTTGATTGCCTCAGCCCAAAACTTTTCCGGAGTATTGTACTCATCCAACATTGTTCTTGCAAGAGTGATCAAGGTCCGGTTCTTTCTCTCAACTACACCATTTTGTTGAGGAGTGTAGGTTGAAGAAACTTCATGCTTGATTCCAATTTCATCACAATAAGCTTCAATGTTGGTGTTGTCAAACTCTTTGCCATTGTCACTTCTAATCTTCTTTATCTTGACTTCAAATTCATTTTGAGCTCTCGTTGCAAACTTCTTGAAGCAACTTGCCACTTCGGATTTGTCATGAAGGAAGAAAGTCCATGTATATCTTGAGTAGTCATCGACTATCACAAGACAATAGAGATTACCACCCAAGCTCTTGTATGTTGTAGGCCCAAACAAATCCATGTGTAGAAGTTCTAGCACTCTTGAGGTTGACATGAAAGCCTTGGTGGGATGAGTGTTTGCAACTTGTTTGCCCGCTTGACATGCACTACAAGGTTTGTCCTTTTCAAACTTCACATCCTTCAATCCTCTTACTAGTTCTTTCTTCAATAGCTTGTTGAGAGTGCTCATTCCAACATGTGCAAGCCTCCTATGCCAAAGCCAACCAAGTGAGGTCTTGGTGAACAAACATGTCATCAAATTTGCATCTTCGGAGGTGAAGTCAACAAGATAAAGATTGTTATATCTAAAGCCTTTGAATATCACTTGCTTGTCATCTATCTTTGAAACTTCAACTTCATTTGGTGTGAACAAGCATTGGAAGCCAAGATCACAATGTTGCCCAACGGATAACAAGTTGAAGCTCAATGAAGCAACATAGAGCACATTTGAGAGTGAGTGATCATTTGATATTGCAATCTTGCCTATACCCTTGACTTTGCTCTTTGAATTATCTCCAAATGTGATCTTCTCTTGGCATATCCCATTCTCTTCAATTGAGGTGAACATACGAGGATCACCGGTCATATGTTGAGTGCAACCACTATCAATAACCCAATGAGATCCACCGGTCTTGTAGTTCACCTACACACAAGAGATCAAGCTTTTTGTTTAGGGACCCAAACTTGAGAGGGGCCCTTGACTTTCTCAACTAGTGACTTGGCAACCCATATTTTCTTTGGCCTATTCTTGTTTGGGGGACCCAAAAACATGACTTTCATCTTTCCATTTGAATCTTTTCTTAGCATGTAATGAGCATTGAAGGCAAAGGGTCTAGCATGCTTGGGCAAGGGTTGTGGTGGTGGAGTTTTGCACTCATGAGCAAAGTGACCTTCTTGACCACACTCAACACATCTCTTTGGCTTGGGCTTTGACTTGCTTTGTTGTTGAGCCTTTGCTTTCTTCTCTTGATTTGCCAAGTATCCAATACCACTTCTATCCATCTTCATTACGGTGTTCATGAGGAGCTCACTTTGCAAATATTGGCCTCTTGTGAACTTGCTTAGGCCGGTCTTGAGATGCTCTTTTTCTTGCTTAAGCTTCTTGTTCTCTTCAATGAGTGACTCATTTGTTGTTTGCTTCTCAAGAGCCATCAAACCTTTGAGCTTCTTGTTCTCATTTGCAAGCTTCTCATTCTCACACTTAATCTTGGCATAATCATCATGGTTGCATGACTCAACCACACTCTTGCCTTTGCTACTAGAACCTTGCTCAATGCTTTCAATGATCAAGTCATTACATGATGTAGCTATATCACACTTAACAACATGGTTAGTAGCATCATGTGTCTCAAGAGCAAGTTCATTAGCAACCACAAGACTATCATAGTCAATTTTTAATGTGGTGTATTTGTCTTTTAGAGAGCTATGTCTAGTGATGAGCTCATCATGCTTCTTCTCAAGTTTATCATGTTGATCTTTAAGCTCTTTGTTAGAGGTTTTGAGCTCCTTGAGAGTAGAAGACATAATTTCATTTTGATCTCTAAGCTCACCACTAGTCTTTTGAACATTTTCAAGCTTAGATGAGAGTGATTCATTTTCATTTTGAAGATCATCATTTTCACTTCTAGTCCTTCTTATGATTTTAGTGTATTTGTTTAGCAATTTTACAAGTTCATCATAAGAAGGTGCATCAAATTCATCATCACTATCACTATCATCATCATCATCACTATCATGGTTTTGTACCTTTCGTTCACCCTTGGCCATAAGGCATAGGTGAGTAGTGGACGATGATGGTGAAGAAGGCGGTGAAGGTGGTGGTGAAGATGTCGGTGAAGATGATGGCCCCATCACAAATGCGGCAACCTTCTCTTTCTCATCATCGCTCTCATCTTCGGAGGAGCCACACGATGATTCAATGTCGGTGAGCCAATCACCAACAATATAAGCCTTTCCACCCTTCTTCTTGTAGAACTCCTTCTTCTTGCCATCCTTCTTCTTGTATGGCTTGTTCTTCTTCTTCTCATCTTCTTCATCACTTGAATCATTTTTCTTGCCCTTGTTCTTGTTCTTGAACTTGTCTTTTGGTGGTCTAGGGCATTGATGAGCTAGGTGGCCAAGTTCACCACAATTGTAGCAATCCATCTCCGAGATGGGCTTTCTCTTGCTACTTGTGAAGAATTTCTTTTTCTTGCCATCGAACTTGATGCCACTCTTGTTGAGCTTCTTTAGCATCTTGGTGGTCTTCCTCACCATGAGTGCAAGTGATTCATCATCGATATCACTTTCACTTGAGCTTTCTTGCACGATCATGGCTTGGCCCTTCTTCTTCTTCTTGTCATGGCTAGCTTTGAAGGCCAAGTCTTTCTTCTTGGAAGATGATGAGCCCTCTTCCAGAGTGATGTGCATGTACATCTCATGAGCATTGATCTTCCCCAATACTTGCGTTGGAGTTGCGGTGGAGAGATCACTTTGATGAAGCACGGTGACAATGTGACCATACTTCTCAACGGGAAGCACACTCAAGATCCTCCTTGCAACATCCGATTGACTCATTTGAGTGAGCCCAAGAGCATTGAGGTCCTCTACAAGAACATTCAAGCGAGTGTACATGTCATTAGCACTTTCTTTTGGAAGCATCTCAAAAGAATTAATCTTCTTTAAAGCAATATGATAGCGTTCCTCACGCTCACTCTTAGTTCCCTCATGGAGAGCACAAAGATTTTGCCACAAATCATGAGCGTTCTTTGCATTACGCACACGATTGAAGATATCTTTGCCTAAGCCCCGGTAGAGTGCATTTTTGGCCTTTGCATTCCACCGGTCGTACTTCTCCTCGTCACCCGTGGGGTTTGCGGGATCCTTGATAGCGGGAAGCCCTTCGGTTGCGGCTCTAAGACACCCGGCATCTATGGCTTCGAGGTACGCCTCCATGCGGATTTTCCAATATGGAAAATCATCCCCCTCAAAGGTGGGAGGTGGTCCTTCCCCGTTAGACATCTTGCTCTAGGCGGTGAAGCCTAAATTAGGAGCAACACGGCTCCGATACCAATTGAAAGGATCAAGATGCCCAAGAGGGGGGGTGAATTGGGCTTTTCTAAAAAATTAATTGCAAGAATTAAATCCTACAAGCCGGAATTCACCCCTAGTGCCTACTTGTGTTCCTAGAGAGTCTACCGTTAAAAAGTTTTGCACCCTAGTTTCCAATCCTAGTCTAGCATGGCAATTCTAGGAATGTAAAACAAGCAATGAAAGTAAATACGAGAAAGTAATTGCTTGAATGTAAAGGGGCAAGGAACACGGCGATGTTTTTCCGAGGTATCGGAGAGTCGCCACTCCCCACTAGTCCTCGTTGGAGCACCCACGCAAGGGTGTCGCTCCCCCTTGATCCGCGCAAGGATCAAGTGCTCTCTACGGGTTGATTCTTCGACACTCCGTCGCGGCGAATCACCCAAAACCGCTCACAACTTGAGTTGGGTCATCCACAAGCTCCGTCGGATGATCACCAAACTCCCAATCACCACCAAGCCGTCTAGGTGATGGCGATCACCAAGAGTAACAAGCTAGAACTCTCACTTGACCACAACGAGCCCAAATGAGGAGGTGGATGCACACTTGCTACTCTCTAATCACTAGTGAGGAAACTCAAACTTTGATTCTCAAATCTCTATCCTCACTAGAGCTCTTGCACTCCCTTGCACTCTAAAGGGTTTTCTCAGATGTTTGAATGAGCAAGAGACCTCTAAAAGAGGTGGAGGGGTTGTATTTATACACCCCTCAAAGAAAACGAACCGTTACTTTCTGACACGGGGTCACCGGACGCGCCGGTGCAACGCACCGGACGCGCCGGTCCCCCGTAACGGTCAAAACGCGATTTTGAAAACGAACCACCGGACGCGCTGGTGCAACTCACCGGACGCGTTCGACGTGCAAGGGTGCTTACTGGACTTACACCGGACGCGAGGCCGCGTCCGATGCCTGAAGACCGGACGCGTCCGGTCCTCTCTGGACCTTACTGGACTCGCACCGGACTCGCCGATCAAGTCCAGGTCGCGTCCGACGGGCGTTCTCCCAGAGTGACACGTGTCAGCCACTGACCACCGCGTCCGGTCCTCGCGAGGACCGCGTCCGGTGGTCGAGGCCGAAACCTAGTCGCAGTAACGTACACACCGGACGCGTCCGGTGTTCCCGAAGACCGCGTCCGGTGCCTAGAAAACAGCCCGAAACGCGTCGCAACTTCAACCAAGTTGCTTCTAACTGAACCTTGAGCTAATCTAGGGTTGCCTAGCGCCAAGTTTAACAAGTGTGCACCACACCTAAACATAGGACTCGCCTAGGTCAAGCTACCCATTCATGCCCCCCTTTATAGTACGGCCAAAAGAGAAAAACGAAGATCCTAACGACTATTCCGAATGTGTCTCAATACCTTGTCATCCGGAACTAACCGTCCTTAATCTTGACGTCACTCTTTTGAAAACCGAAACGATTTCCATCAAGGGACACGAAGCCACAGTGCTCAAAGCAGTTATCACCTCCATGACCTAACTTACCAATGTTTCTGCAAAACACACGTTAGTCATGGTAATAAAGTGTTGTCATTAATTACCGAAACCAAACCTTGGGGCCTAGATGCTTTCACCTGCAACTTGCTGATTTTGTTGAACTGTATGCTGAACATGTAACTATCCTGACCAACCATTATTAGAACTCGTCGGTACAAAACTTACCGATGGCTGGTAATTTGCTGATATTGTTGGATAATTATAACCAGCTTGAGGCATGAACTGGACTCTAGGTTGACTCATAGCAGGGGCCTTCTGCTGCATCGGCAGTAAGCTTGCCGATGGACTTGAATTGGGTGTTTGAACCAAAGGCATCTGGAAACCTCCTAGAGTCGGTTGCAGAGTAGTTGATGTTTCATATTGAGGCACTTGAGCCATCGGTGAAACAGTATATGGTATAGGAGCTTTTCCTGCTGCATCAAACACTTGAGGTAACCCAGGATTGAAAGCAGACGACTCCAGAGGCATACCATATCCCCACCAATTAGTAGGAATCTGGCTATTCTGAGATACAGGGCCTGACATAGCTGATGCCAATAGATCTGTATTAAGCTGAACTCGTCCTCCTGATAGCACCGGATCTGATCGTATCGGTGTAGATTGAATATTAGGTAAGCCTACCGATACTGGAGGGGAAGTAACTTCTGTACCCACAACGGCCAAGGGAGCCGATGGAGTATTGACAGATGCCGGCTCTGGTTGGTGATAGGCAGGCCCAACGTAATGCAGTGACGCTTGTCCTTCTTTGAGAGTTTGAACCACAGCATTATGAACAGTATTGGACAGCACATTGGAGTGATTAACCAAAGCATGATTTACTGCAGAATTAACCATCTCTTGAAGTTTACCAGGATTGGAGTCAAAGGTAACCTGCCGAGGCAACGGCAAATCTTGCTTCTGGATGACTTGTCCACTGTTGTTCAGGCTAAACGATTTCAAGCAAAGCTGCCTGTATTCTTCTATAGCCTTTTCCATAGCCTGCTTTTGCTCTTCCTTAAGATCTTCTTCTGATACCGCGATGATGTTCCCCGAATCGATCTCAGGATTGAACATATTGATCAGATTGATTTGTCCCACCGAGCGTGCCAAAAGATGTGTTGATGCAAAAGTGGATTTGCAAACACAAAGGGCTAATACCCGAATCGATATCCAAAGTGTGCCAGTCGATTTGACCTGTTAATCGACAAGGATGAAGATACGAGCACTTTGGTCCTAACAACAGTGATACGCCCGGAAGTCACGGCCAAGAGGTACTGATGCGGAACTCGAGGATCGCCGAAGGTCGCACTGAAGCGATGCAGCTCGCCGAATCGATGAGAACTCGTAAAAAAGAAAAATATGCAAATTGACGAAGTCGCCAAAAAGTAAGTAGATGCAAATAGGAGTAAAAATTGGTTTTGATATTGATTGATGTCCCTATTACATTGCCCCTCAATCTATATTTATACCCTGATCTAATGAAACATAATCAAATACGACTAGGACACCAAGTCCAATCCTAAGAAAACAAATGATTCTTATATGAATCAGACTCTAACAAACATAGAAAAGAAAATCAACTCCTATCTATTTCCCTGTCCGCCTCAATTACGATGGAATTCTCATAACCTCCTTTCCATCGACATACTTCCTATTTCATCGGCATCAGTCTTCAAGCCTTCCTTCATCGGCATCGGCAATAACATCTCCAACCTTATCGGCAACGCCTCTGAGTCTAAATCAACCTTTCCATCGGTCACCACCATTCATCGGCAACCATCTTCACAAGCTGATTTTTCATCGGCTGTCAGCGTATACAGTAACTTTCCTCCTGCCGATTAGCCCACTCTGATCATTTTGACACGTGCCAAAAAATGGTGTCAACACACTCACCCGGCAAACCCCACTAAAGGCAGCCATAGATAACCTTTGGTACAACTCAGGGTGGGCCAGGATGCTTAGGACTTTTAACTCACCTGCCCTTGGACCCTCTGGCTCCCTTCCGACACGACTTCCACTTTTTGACTTCGCAGCCTGAATTGAGCTACTAGGCTTCACGGTCGGCAACCTCAGGGCGGCCAGCTAAATGTTAGGCATGCGTTCAAAATGACATAGAAGGTTCCAAGTCTCGGTCCTTAATCGACACAGGCGGCATCACTACAACCGTAAGACCCCGCCCAGTATTTTATTCATATTAACACATGGTTCTTTTTCACGATAGCAAATATAGCCAACCGTGACCAGGTAAAGCCCTATATCTCGCAGATGATAGGAAATCACCCGACTTCTACCGGTGTAATTAAGCAGGGCTAAGCATAGATACGATCCTGTCTACATAGGATTCGAGGTTCAAATTGCTGGACAAGGACTATTATCAATGCAGCAAGGGTTACCAACCAACTCCTATAACGTAATACAACAATACATATATAACACATATATATAGATAATTGCTTTGAAAGTAGGAGGCTTATAATGCTCCGGGGCTTGCCTTAACCGAAAGAAGATAGTTCAAGGTTCAGCTTCAAGAACGGTTCCCACGTCTTCTCCGACTTCGTCAGACTGGACCTCTGGCTCCCGAACGGACTCCAACTTCGGGGTTCACGCCTTGCGGAGCTTTACGGTCGTCACGATCCTCAGTGCACCTATTGCATGTATATGCTGATGTGAACTAGGGATCCAGATCTTCCGAAAGGTTCTGATAACTCTCGATTTGGTGGAGTCACGACACAATTCGATCCAGCTTCCGAACAACTCGGCTCTGAACCCCGCAATCACAGCACCACGACTCCTCTGGTTATCGACCGGCGTTGCACGGTCGACCTCGCCAAGAAGGCTAAGTCCTTGCCTATGAATCAAGAAACAAGCAAGAATACAAAGGAATGCAACCAAATTGCAGATGAATGATTAATCTCACAAAGTTGGGGTCTCACAAACCGACGACGGCGGCGAAACTGTTATCAACAGAATAATCTAAGCAAAACCCAACCCTAATGTAGGCGGTGACTACTTATTATATAGCCTAAGAGACGTCTAAGGACCCCTATTCGCGTCCCTGGGGAGTGCCGACACGTTACAAGGCCCAAACGGTCCAAAAGACGGCGACACAGCGCCCTGACAGATTCTGGACGGTAACTTGTTTCAACGATTTCTGTTGATTCCAAATAGCTTTTGATGTGGGACCACTTGGGTTGGCTTCCTTATCAAATAAGCTTTCCATCCATATATGGATCATCGAAAACGGAGTCCGGACGCGTCCTGGGTGACCAGTTCAAGGCAGACTGGTCCTGAACTGCGAGGCAGACTCGAACTCAACTTGGTTTGGTCCTCCATCTTTATCCGGGCGCCCTCGCTGGTCCTCCACGCCTCCAAGCCCTCCTCCATGTGTCTCCTGGACCTCTCCTTCATACCTAAGCACAATATAATCATTAGGTAGCAATCTATTCTCAGAATCATATAAAGAGTTACTTAGGAATGAGCTCACCTCTAAATTTAATTGACGCGCGCGAGCTCTAGTGATTGGACCTTGAATGTCCAGTAGTGGATCAATGTGTGTATGTGAAGGAGTGATGTCCTCATCATATGCACCCAATGAATTTTATGTATGCACTAAGGATGACATGATGATTTTTGAACATTACGAATGATGCAAAGATGGATGTAATGACATAGCAACATCACAAGCACAAACCAAGTCATGTGGTGCTCTATTCAAATCACTTTAAGCTTAGGTGCAAATCTCCTCTCTGATATTAACATGTTTAAATATCCCTAAGAAACCACTAAGTGTCACAAAGTTAAGACTAAACACACACATAACAAGATTCTAGAAAATTAGTATTTCCAACATGTTAACAGTAGCAGCTAAGAAACTTCATAGCTGGAGTTCTACAAATCCAAATGACTTGCAAGAGGACATTATGGAAAGCTTATGAAATTGTCTATATTTCATTTATAAACATCTAAGCATGATTTCATCATTTACCAGGTTGAAATAGCACATGTACAGAATCTGTTCTAGAAGACAGAGAGCACTTTCAAAATTGAACCCAGCTTGGAACAGCTGCCATTTCTAAACTATAAGTCCAAATGATACCAAAATTTACTAGCAACTAGTTCATGAAGTTCACAACAACTTTGCTATAGATCACCAAGCATGAAAACATTATTAGCATAGCCTAATTTGCTTAACCACCAAATCTGTCCAGAAAAGGTAGATTTGTACAATTAAATATTAAGTGATGTTGAGAACATCACAAATGACCTACCCAAATTCACTAACTGTTAGATCATGTTTAAGTAACACCAAATCAAGTCATGACACTAGCATAAACATTTATCTAATCACCCTTTTCTATTTATTTAGAGTGCATAAGCATAAATGGCATCACATATAAAATGTACCCAGAAATTCTAATAAAATTACAGAGGTAAATACATGCTACCAGGAGGCTACCATACAAATTTCACCTCATTTTGACAAGCGTTTTAGGCGATATCGAAATAACAAAAAGATAAGTGCTAATAAAGCCTATAACAAAGAAATTTCATAACTGGAGCAAATGACCTTCAATAAGACTGAAAATTTAACTAGAGCCTCTTTATACCATGACTAGCATCTTAGAAAAATTTCATGGCAATTGAATTAATACACAGAGAGATACAAAATTAATAAAAACACATGGTTAAATAAAGTGCATCACAAGATTAATTACAAACCTCAGAAATTATTAACCAACATACCACATATTATATTTTCTAAATAAACTAGACATCATTTAGAGCACACCAAAATTTAAGGCACCCCATTTGAACCTCTAGAACATGAGATACATATTTTTGAAGCTTGCACATGAATCAAATAAATGAATAAAACTAAAAACAAAATCCTACTCTACTGAGCCGGCCCAACTACGCCAGCTTGGCCTAGCACGCGGCTCGGCCCGCTTAAGCCACACACAGCCCACGGCGGCCCAGCTATCCACCAGAGGGAAGATCCCGTGCGCTGACACGCGGGCCCCCCATGCCATACTGACAGGGATAGATAAATGAATAAAACTAAAAACAAAATCCTACTCTACTGAGCCGGCCCAACTACGCCAGCTTGGCCTAGCACGCGGCTCGGCCCGCTTAAGCCACACACAGCCCACGGCGGCCCAGCTATCCACCAGAGGGAAGATCCCGTGCGCTGACACGCGGGCCCCCCATGCCATACTGACAGGGATAGAGGAGGAGGGGCGGTGGTGAGAGCTCGCCGCCGGTGGTGGCTCTGGCGGGGCTGAAGGCACTAGTGTAACAAGCTCGCCAAGCTGCGTAGACCGAGGTATAACATGGAGGCCGGGGTTAAAAGAGTGAGCCTCATCGCCGGCGATGGCGGACGGCGGAGCGGCTAGACGGTAAGCCGGCGAGCTCAGGCTCTAATCGAGCCAGACGAGGGTGGCTACAGCTGCACTAGGCACTAGAGAGATGAACAAGGCCATTGAGAGTTCCGGTGGAATCCTTTAGCCTAGTTGCCCACGAGCGTAGTGGCGCGGTGCGGTGAGCGCGGCGACAGTGGTCGTCGTGTTCTGCTCTGGCGAGACCATGACTCGTGGTAAGGTTACGCCTAGAGCGAGAGGAAGACCTAATCTATCCCTAACGCTGACCAGAAAGAGAGGAGGGTGAAAGAGGATGACGGTGGCGAGCTCGCAATGGTGGCGGCCATGGCGGAGCTCCGCCCCGATGGGATTTGACTAGGCGATTCGCCCTCTACCTTGACCCAATGACCAACCCGAAGTGAGGATTTTGTAGAGTGGAGGCAGGCGATGCTGCATGCGAGCTTTGGTGCGTGGTGATGCGGTGGTGCACACGCACGAGCTCGTCGGAGCTCATGGTGGCGATGGTGGCGCGGCTCTGCGCTGCGGTGGAGACAGAAGGGAGAGAAGAGGCGAATCCAGGCAACGGCAGCGAGTTGGGATGGCTTTGGAGACTCCTCGGCCAGACGCGCAGCCTCCTCGTCGGTGTACGGCCGCCAGGTGGTGGGCGAGACCTGGCGCTGTCGGCCACCGAGCCTAGGCCGAGATGGCCATCAGGCTTACCATCGACGTCTAACAACTCGAAATGGACGTTGATTATCTCCTAAACGAGCCCAAATTAGCAAAAGGTGTATTTAGCAAAAATGTAGAGCTATGTGAGATCTACCACTTTGTTAATTTAAGTTTGAACTGGTTGGGCCTGGATTTGAAACTACATAGCCCTAAAGTGGGGTACCTCGAACTGTAAGTCAGATGCAAGACTTAGAAAATTTTGAAGTGTTGAAACAGCATGGAAACCTGACTTGTGGGCCCTATTTGAGCATGTTCTAGCAATTCTCATTAGATGGTCACATTGAGACTTTTGTTCCTTGATAAATTGGCTACAACTTTGGTAAAGGCTGCACATCCATGCAAGGTCTCTAGGTTGGACTTTTTAATCAGTCAAACATAGTCACTCTATAGGCCATCCTAAAGTCAAACCTCCACCTAAAGGGCAATTTAGTCATTTTGGTCAACATGAACAGTGCTCCATTAGGTGTCCTAAGAATAGTTAAGCTACTAGAGATCATGTTAGAGCATCACATGTGTCATCTGCACAAAACCCTAGCAACACATAAAGGAAACACATAGAAAACCACAAATGTTGCAATTGTTTCAAAACCATGTTTCACATGTTTCATGACCTTGTTACAAGACTTAAGTTTGTCATGTTACACTAACAATATTGACATGTTTCAAGGTATGAAAAACACATGTTGCATCTACATGCTGCACTAACCATATTTCATAAACACAAATTATGAAACAAGCATAATTGAGTATGTTGCATACTTATATTTCAAATGAATGTTTCAACACTTTTACTCATCAAACATGATGCTATGCTCATGATAAGAGATTAGGATGTCATGATCATGCATTATGAATGCATTATGAGGCTAACTAACACCAGGGGTGTTACAAAAGACACCCCTAGTCATTGGAGATGAAGCTTTGACCATCAAGACTGCTGGCGTATTGTTAACAAACAAAGAAGAACAACTCTCCGCCATGCCGCTAGAAGACAAAGACAATCAAAGAGGAACTTGAGTTTGCATCTCCAATGGACCCCCAACTCGTCAACCAAGAATCAACGAAAATCATGAAAGGTTGACGCAAGAAGAGCATGCAATTGTCCGTATTTCCATCAGATGGTGAAAAGGCAAAGCTTAATATAAGGAAGGCCCTGCTCAATGGACCATGAGCTCTCACCAACAGGTAAATCGGATAAGCCTTCTCCTTCAGGTATGTTTGTCACTACTCACTTTAGAAGAAGCAAGGATAAAAACATAAGGTATGCTCAACCAAGTATTATGCAACATTAAAACACATTCATATGAGAGTTCTATCATCCAAACTTGATTATGCGTTCTGCAAAATTCAAGTATGGGAGATGGAGTTCTTTAAAACATCTTATACCATGTTGCTAATTTGTCTTGGTCATCTCTACCTCTATGTCATGCTTGCTTAGTCACTAGCAAATAAAAATTTAAATAATCATGCTCCTTTTGTTCACCATACATATTCTTGTTTCTACTTGAATGAATCTATTTAGTATTTTAAGCTTCCTTGTTCTATTATAAGTATGTTTTAGAAGATTATGTAAACACAATTATTAAAACATACTTGTATAGAATTTGGTTGTATATGTGGACTAATCCTTGCAGAAAAATATTCAAATGTTATTGAGAATGTTAGGAGACCATTCGTGGAAATAAATCAAGGTTAGAGGTATTCTACAAAACAATTTCACACATCTTTGCCTTAACCTTATCGAAAGTTTGAAGTAGTGGTGAATGATAAAGGCATATGATTTAAAACATGGGATATAGATTGACCTTTAACTCCTTGGCAACACTATCCTTACTTTGAATCATTTGTATATTCCTTCGGGTATGTGTTGTCTACTAATCCCTTGTAGAGAAGAAATAATGAGAGGAGCAGAAGGTTTGAAGAGTGAGAAAGAAGTGCAACATATGAGACAAGGTGCTCATGAATAACTCAAGATGCAAGAAAGGAAAGGACCATCGAAAGTCATCTATCCTTCATCACATGGTGTCATCACGCTCCAATAATGAAGGTAACATCTTAAGGTAAGTGGTCATCGTTTTCCTCTCGATCTTGGTATTGACATAAATGAAGACACAAACATGATAGAGTTACAACTTTGATTACTTCAACCTAATTAACTCAACATGATTTGTTCTTTAAGTTTGTTCATAGCACCATTCTCTTGATCTCAGTCTTAACCAAATAAGCTAAAATATTGCGTATCTTATATTTGGAAGATGATAGTCATAATCATGTAAACTTTGATACATTATATATTATATAAAGATGAACAATCCTTCCATAGGATAAGCAACTCCACTCTTTTGTCTAATGTGCTCAAATGCCATATTTATACTTCTGATCTTCTCACCCATGTTATAAATGACCAATTCACACAATATCAATCTTACCATGTCTAAGGCTAGAGAGAATGAATAAATTTCTGGTTCTGTTGGTGTTTTCCCACCAACAGAGCCCATGCACTTGATCTCTACCTTGTCTTCATGAGCAGAACACACTTCAAGCAAAGTGTGGAGAAACGATCCCCCAAATTCTACAAGTGGAGGTTTTGAACTAGTAACAACGATACACACAAGATTGTCACCAAAGATTGGCTTCAAAACGCTGAACAAGAAGGAAGAAAGAAGGTGGCACCACCATTGAAAGCGCCACTAACAGAGGCACCACCCCAAGAATCTTCATCCTTAAAAGTGAACTAAGGTACTCAATCAGTGAACCACTGGAAGGAGGAGTCCCGTTCGGAGGACTCAAAACACCGAACCCTCACTGGGAGGTAAATTCGGTAGTTATGCATATTTACTTTTTCGCATTGCATTAATTATTTTTACTTTAGCATATTTACTTTTCTGCATTAGCATTGCATTAGAAAAGAAAACAAAAATTTTATTATTACATCATAAACCTTAAGCCCCATATGAATGACTTTTACGGTGTGTAAAAACCTGTAAGAATATTCATTGTGGTGGCATAAAAATTGAAAAACATTATGCATACATATTTTCTTTTCTACATTATAAAAATAATAAAATCTAAAAAGTTATAAAAAAGACATCCTATTGTCAAAAGAAAAGTTGTCTAAACCCACAAGAATAAATCCTCAAATGGCTGACCGCTAACCCCGTATCATAATCCGAGCCTCGAGTTTTGGTGTTCTTGTTAGAGTATTTTGCAGGATGGTACATATGATCAAGAGCTAGTTTACCAGGTTGACCTCATCTCACTCCACCCAAAGCACATCTTCCCAAATCAACCTCTGGGTGGACAAGATGGATGTCTGCTGGCAAACATACTCTAAGAAGGATCACTCAACTTTCAACATTCGACCACGACAACATCCAACTTGGGGGAGGAGCATCCACCATGTATCTAGCTAAGTATTTGTTTCCCTTTTTAGTTTTATTATTTTTGATTTTTCTTTCTATTATCCGAAAGAAATAAAAAGATAAATAACTAAGAAAACAAAATAAAAAATTATCTTAGCTAGTCATATATATGTCAAGGTGTGATCTTAAAACTTTGAAAACAAAATAAAGAGTGTGTGCTTAGTCTTCTATTTTTAAGAGCTAAATAAAATAATGGAGCCTAGGATAAACTCTTGCATTGGAAATGATGATTAGTTGCTCTGTCATAATTCCTTTCAAGTATCTAGTTTTCAGCCTTGAATTCTCCTGAGTTTTGGATACGACTGTTTTGGTATAAGGATTTACTCTGAACTTGAAACTTGTGGGTAGCATATGCCTTAAGTCTAGGTAATTGATGGATATGATATGAGAAGGTCTGAGCTGCTGTATATCTTATTCCTAGTGAAACTAGAGTTCCAAAGATTTATCTTTTAAAAACATAAAATCTTTCATGATGAGCTCCTATATGACAAAGCTTGTGTTCCTACCAAAGCCATATATGATATTTAGACTAGGAAAACTTTCACTCTTATATACTGCTTGCTTTACATTGAGTTTGGTCAACTTTGTTGATGCCTTATGAGAGGTTTGTCATGCTCTTAAAATCAAGATCCCACACACACCACCCACATATGCACTATTCCTACACTGAGGGTAGACGCAAGACATGTCATTCCATCTAGATTCACCCAAAAATGTTTTACTCCTACCCTGAGAGTGAACACCAAAAATATTCCCTATAGGACATCCCCTAAATAAATGCACCAAGTTCCTATTACTATCTCTCAAAAAGTTTTGTTGCAGAAAAGAGGCATATGGCTATGTAAAAGTTATTCATGAAAAAAAGAGTATTGAAAAAATGGATAAGTATCCAAGGTATTAAAACAATGGGTACTCTGATGCCCGCCTGAGAAAAAAAGAGAGATGAAAAAGATAGCCCATGTTTTCTTGTAAAGTTGTTTCCAAGTTCCAAAAGAGAGATATGTTTTCAAGGAGCATAGTAGAATTAGGTTAGCCACCATGTATACATCCCTCATATTCCATACACATGCACATCTTGATTTGATTGTATGACTTAACTTTCTTTGGATCCATTGTTTGACTTTACAACATATGTATTGCAAGTATGATATTTCATGCTTTCTCCACTCCTATGAGCTCCACATAAGCCTTAGTTTTAGGAAGAAAAAGGCATAGCATCATCATTGCCTTGGCGAGGATCCACAAATACCACATTGAAAGGATCAAGATGCCCAAGAGGGGGGGTGAATTGGGCTTTTCTAAAAATTAATTGCAAGAATTAAATCCTACAAGCCGGAATTCACCCCTAGTGCCTACTTGTGTTCCTAGTGAGTCTACCGACAAAAGTTTTGCACCCTAGTTTCCAATCCTAGTCTAGCATGGCAATTCTAGGAAAGTAAATCAAGCAATGAAAGTAAATACGAGAATGTAAATGCTTGAATGTAAAGGGCAAGGAACACGGCGATGTTTTTCCGAGGTATCGGAGAGTCGCCACTCTCCACTAGTCCTCGTTGGAGCACCAGCGCAAGGGTGTCGCTCCCCCTTGATCCGCGCAAGGATCAAGTGCTCTCTACGGGTTGATTCTTCGACACTCCGTCGCAGTGAATCACCCACAACCGCTCACAACTTGAGTTGGGTCATCCACAAGCTCCGCCGGATGATCATCAAACTCCCAATCACCACCAAGCCGTCTAGGTGATGGCGATCACCAAGAGTAACAAGCTAGAACTCTCACTTGACCACAACGAGCCCAAATGAGGAGATGGATGCACACTTGCTACTCTCTAATCACTAGTGAGGAAATCTCAAACTTTGATTCTCAAATCTCTATCCTCACTAGAGCTCTTGCACTCCCTTGCACTCTAAAGGGTTTTCTCAGATGTTTGAATGAGCAATAGACCTCTAAAAGAGGTGGAGGGGTTGTATTTATACACCCCTCAAAGAAAACGAACCGTTATGTTCTGACACGGGCTGACCGGACGCGCCGGTCGAACTGACCGGACGCGCCGGTCGCCCGTAACGGTCAAAACGCGAAATTTAACTAAACGACCGGACGCGTCGGTCAGGGGTGACCGGACGCGTCCGATCGTGCAAGGGACCTTACTGTAAGAGCACCAGACGCGAGGCCGTGTCCGACCGTTGATGACCGGACGCGTCCGGTCCTCTCTGGACCTTACTGGACTGTGACCGGACGCGCCGATCACAGCCAGGTCGCGTCCGACGGGCGTTTTCCTCAAGTGACACGTGTCAGCCACTGACCACCGCGTTCGGTCTTCGCGAGGACCGCGTCCGGTGGTCAGGGCCGAAACCCTAGCCGCAGTAACGTACTGACCGGACGCGTCCGGTGCTGTCGAAGACCGCGTCCGGTCAGTGGGAAACAGCCCGAAACTTTCCGAAACACGTCGCAACTTCAACCAAGTTGCTTCCAACTGAACTTTGAGCTATTCTAGGGTTGCCTAGCGCCAAGTTTAACAAGTGTGCACCACACCTAAACATAGGACTCGCCTAGGTCAAGCTACCCATTCATGCCCCCCTTTATAGTACGGCCAAAAGAGAAAAACGAAGATCCTAACGACTATTCCGAATGTGTCTCAACACCTCGACATCCGGAACTAACCGTCCTTAATCTTGACGTCACTCTTTTGAAAACCGAAACGATTTCCATCAAGGGACACGAATACCATGGTGCCCAAAGCAGTTATAACCTCCATGACCTAACTTACCAACGTTTCTGCAAAACACACGTTAGTCATGGTAATTAAGCGCTGTCATCAATTGCCGAAACCAAACCTTGGGGCCTAGATGCTTTTAATCTCCCTCTTTTTGGTGATTGATGACAACACTAAGGTTCAAAAGATTAGAGTTGAGGTTTTCGAGCATGCTTGGTTCACATAAGCAAAAAGCAATAAGCACAAAGGGTTAGGAAATGCTTATGTGCCCCAAGCCAAAAGAGTGTACTTCATAAGATAAGACAAAAAGCGTTAGTACACATAAAGATTATAGCTCATAAGAAATCGGAGTAAGGCACGGAAGCACAACCTTAGAGCTATAACTAAAACGGTGACATATTATTAAAACTATGACGAGATAACACATTAAGACTCAAAGTTTACGACTCGACGACAATGTCACACGAATGCAATGCTGAAAAGTAAACATGATATGCATGAATGTAGCACACAAAGAACGAAAACCCTCTAACAAAACTCCCCCTGAAACTACTCTCTCTCCCCCTTTGGCATCAAGCGCCAAAAAAAACTAGTCTAATCTGACGGGGGGACAGACGGAGTCGTGTCGGGTGCCGAGGTGCGCGGAGTAATCACGAAGTGAAGCGAATCGCCCTCGGAGTCGGAGCTATCTGGCTGACCCTCTGAAGAAGCACGTGGCTGCGAAGCGGTCTGGGTCTGAGCAGGAACAGGTACTGACTGTGTAGCAACAAGTGGATCTGTCTGAGTGACCTGAGCCTGTAGTGAGCCAATAGCAGGGGGATCTGTCGAGGCAACTGAAGAAGGGATGGTCTCTGTAGTCCCGGTCCCTGTCACTGGAGGAACGGCTGCCTCGGGAGCTGACAACCCTGACGAAGTGTGAAACGTAGTGGTGTGCGAGGGTGTCGGCTGACCAGTCAACTCGCTGTAGGAAGCACTGAAATCACCAATAGGTGTGCCTGTCAGGAGATGCGGGCGAGGCTGGTCTGACGGTGTAAACCCCGTATGTATAGGTGTGAAGCTCGGGGACTGAAAAGACTGGGGAACCTGCTGCTGTGGAGATGTGAACTGGAAGCTCGGATGTCCCTGACTCGACGGACCACTGGAATGCAAAGCCTGAGTCATGACAGAAGCAGGCGGAGGAACCCCAACTGTGATAAGGTGGCGCAGGAGATCCATGTACTGCTGCTGACTCTGTCGCTGCATCTCAACCTGTTGCCTCTGGATCTCAAGCTGCTGTCTCTGAAACTCGTCCTGACGAGCCTGAATCTGTGCAAGTGCTACAGCTGTATCCTGTGCCTGTCGCTGTATCTGCTGCTGCTGCTGCTCCTGAGCCTGGGTCAACCTCTCAAGAATAGCCACCATGGCTGGGTCTGAGCGGGAGGCTGAGCCAGAACCACCGGCCTCGTGGTCGTGAGACCGAGGAGACCGGTACCTGGGGATGGGCTGGTAGTCCTCATCTGTGCTGTCAGAAGTCACATCCTCAGGTATGTCAGCAGTCTGAGTCTCAAGGTCCGCGAGCTCTGCCTCAGCAAGCTCGTCAACTCTAGCATCCTGCTCAGCTGCTGTCTCAGGAACGTCTGGGCGCTCACGCTGTCCTGGCGTTGGAGCCTGATCTCTAGTAACAGAGGCCCAAAGCTGACGAATATCATAATCAGGGAAAGCTGTAGTAGTGTTTGCTATCTCCGCCCTGATCTCTGGTAGCATCTGGATAGAAGATCTGATGATGAAGCAAATCCAGTGTGCATAGGGCAGCTGACGATTACCCTTGAAGCCCTCAGCAATGGTGTCCTCCATCTCACTAAGGATAAGATCCCAGATGTCAAACTGTCTCTGTGAAAGTAGGTGATGAACAACCCAAAGCTGCATACGTGTCAGTCCCTCTCTGTAGCCAAGTCTGGGAAGTAGAGTGCGTCTGAGAATAGCATCCAAGACCCTGGCAAGTGGTGTCAGGCTGGCAGGTGTACGACGGGACCCTTCGCCAAAAGGCTCGCGAAAACAGGGTCGAACCAGGTCTGTAGGTGGCACTACACCGCCGTGAGGGCGTCTGGGTGGAGGAGTCTGACCATAACATAGCTGATGGATCCTCGTCTAAGAAGCTGGTAGTCTGAGAATCTCTCGAGCTCTGGAGCTGTACAGTCTGTGATCGCGGCCTCTGAAAGCAAAGTGAATGAACTCATGGGCAGGATCAATCCACAGTGAAGCATAGAACTCCCTGACCCATGTGCCGCAGTATGCATCTGTCCGTCCAAGAAGATCTGACAAGCCAGGCATATAGGACAGGTGCGGACGGAGCTGCTCTCCCACAACATCAACCAATGCCTCAAGTCGACATACCCTCTGAGGTCTGAAAGCAATGCCACTGTCAACTAAGGCCCTGTAGAAATCCTCCTGAAGTGGGGTATAGAAACCCTCTGAAGCTCTGGAATCTCTGACAGGTGGAAACCAATGGCTGACCTCCACGAACCTCAACCCCTGCACCTGACGTGTTGAAGCACCCCTCAGGTCAAAGTGCTCGACCGGGGGTGACCCTCTAGCTCTAGGAGGAGGACGTGCTCCACGACGCTGGCCCTCTGGTCTAGGTGTCACCTGAGTACGAGCACGTGTGGAGCGGCGGCGTGGTGGAGACTGAGCTGGCTGCTCCTCTGTATCCTCAGTAGCCTGTGGAGCCTCGATAGCCTGTGTAGCCTCTGTAGCCTCTGTCGGCTCTGTAGGTGGATCTACTGACATCTGCTCGGAAGGTCCAGTAGCCTCGGTACCCTCAGTGGCCTCAGTGCCGAGCTGTCGACCTTCAAGATGAAAGCGACGCTCGCCTATGTGTATGCCACTGCGTCTGCCACCTCTCTCTACCTGCTCTGCAGCGTCTGCCACGGCCTGAGCAACCTCTGCCTCTGAAGGTGTCCTCTTCTTCTTCCTGGCCATCATCTTGATGCGCTTACCACGCGCAATCTCATCACGACGGGGAGGACTATTATCCCCGTCACCAAGAGCACCACCGGCGTTCTTGCAACGCACCATGCTGATCAACTGACTGAGAACCTCTGTGAGATGATGAACTGACACTCGAGAGGCTTAGCCTCAATCCATATCCGCAGGCTTGGCCTCGGATTTAGCGAACAGATCTGACCCTGACACACCGACAGACTCGCTGCACGTATGGAATAGAAAGATATACTATAAGCACGTATATATCTAAAGATACGAAACCCTAGAGATAGCAAGCATGTGAGATACGAAGTGAAACGTGACGCGAAGCTACCTCGGATCGACGAGACGACGGTGAGAGGAAGCGGTGACCTAGGTCGCGAGAATCCCCGAGATCGACGATCGAGCACTGAAAGGATCGAGCGAGATAGTCAATGGATCATAACGGTCAAGGTTAGCCCTAACAATGGAATTGACGAGACTTGAACGAAGAAACGAGCGAGACGTCACCTGAAAAACTAGGGTTTCAAGCAAACCCTAGGTTAGGGTTAGGGCAAACCCTAGATTGCCTGGCCGAAGACGGAGGATGAGGGGCTAGGGCACGAGGGGAGGTGCTGCAGCGCGGCTGGTGATGCCTACTGCGGTAAAGGATTCGCCGGCGGCGAGGTGGAGCAGTGGGCGCGGTGGCGGTGGCGCGGGCAACACGGGCGCGGCTCGGGCGAGGTGGCGTGCGCGGGCACAGCTGCACGCGAGCAGAGGGCGAGCGGGCGAGGCAGGCGCGGCGCAGCTGCGGTGAGGGCTCGCCGGCGGCAAGCACGACGGCGAGGATGCGGCGATTCAGCGACACGGCGAGCGGCGGCGGAGGATTAGCGAACGGGTAAGAAAAAGAACGAGAACGAAACGGTTTTATGAGGGGCTCAGATCCGCTCGACGCGCGATGACCGGACGCGGTGGTCGTTATGACCGGACGCGGTGGTGCAGCGTCCGGTCACACTCCAGTAAGCTCCTGGAGTGACCGGACGCGTCCGGTGCGGACTGACCGGACGCGGTCAGAGTCCGGTCGCTGGGAGCTCGGGAAATCATCGCGGATGACCGGACGCGGTGGTGGTAGCCGGGACCGGACGCGGTGGTCAACACAGGCGCGTCCGGTGCAGCGTCCGGTCACTAGGTCTGGAGTTGGTCTTCTGGATGACTGGACGCGCTGGTGGACGCCGGGACCGGACGCGGTGGTGAAGCATCACTGCGTCCGGTGCAGCGTCCGATCCAGCGTCCAATCGCTGTTCTTCGTCGTTCTTCGTTCCAAACTCCGACGCGACTTCTCCCAATCAAGTTCCAATTCAAAGAGACACAAATAAACACCAATTGGAACCTGATATGAGTGACCTCACTCAAACCCTCAAATTTTTCAAAATATTTTGCCTTAGGCTAGTATTATTTTTAGAAAAATAGGCAATAAACACCCGAGGAGCAACGTATGGCCATGCAATAGAGTTTTTGGACCTTTAGGAGCGTCAAAAAGCTCTCTCTATCCATGGACGAACACAGAGGTTGCTCAAAGCTAAACCGAAAAGAAACGACAAACGAACAACCATGCATATGCAATGCAATACAAGAAAGTAAAGCTAGGTTGCTTGTCAAGTTTGATCCACGGTTAGGCTTCTTCACTCCTCCGAAGGAGGGTTATCGTAACCGTGTTAGCCAAGCCCTAAATGCATTGCGATAAAATAAATATGACATAATACAATGCAATGCAAGGGACAACACACGCTTATCTTTTAAAGTTACTTGAATCAAGCACATTAAGTTCACTTCTTAGCCTACAAAAGGTAGCCTCGTCCAAAGGTTTAGTGAAGATATCCGCTAATTGATTTTCACTTCGTACACCTTCTAGTGATATGTCATTTTTAGCAACGTGATCTCTTAGAAAGTGATGGCGGATATCAATGTGCTTGGTGCGAGAGTGTTGTACCGGATTGTTAGCAATTTTAACGGCACTTTCATTGTCACATAAAAGTGGCACCTTTTCAAGAACAATTTCATAGTCTTGGAGGGTTTGTTTCATATATAAGATTTGTGCACAATAAGCCCCCGCGGCAATGTATTCCGCCTCGGCGGTGGACAAAGCCACACTATTTTGCTTTTTAGATGACCAAGATACTAAGGATCTCCCAAGCAAATGGCACCCTCCGGATGTGCTTTTTCTATCAATTTTGCAACCGGCATAATCCGAATCGGAATAGCCAACTAGTTGGAATCTAGCTCCTTTGGGATACCAAAGACCAATGCTTGGGTGTGCTTAAGATATCTTAGGATTCTTTTTACGGCACTTAAGTGAGGTTCTTTAGGGCATGCTTGAAAGCGAGCACACATGCACACACTAAACATGATATCGGGCCTAGATGCGGTAAGGTACAACAAGCTACCAATCATAGAACGGTAGAGAGTTTGATCAACCGGTTTACCTCCCTCATCTAGGTCGAGATGTCCATTTGATGGCATTGGGGTCTTGATTGGTTTGCATTCTTCCATCTTGAATCTTTTGAGAAGATCCTTGGTATACTTTTCTTGAGAGATAAAAATCCCTTCTCTCATTTGCTTGACTTGAAAACCAAGGAAGAATGTGAGCTCACCAATCATTGACATCTCGAACTCCTTCGACATTAATTCACCAAATTCCTTGCAATAATCTTCATTTGTTGACCCGAAGATGATATCATCAACATACACTTGACAAATGAAGATCTCCCCATTAAGCTTCTTGGTGAATAGTGTGGTGTCGACCTTCCCAATGGTGAAGCCCTTCTAAATGAGGAAGTCTCGGAGGCGCTCATACCACGCTCTAGGGGCTTGCTTGAGCCCATATAGCGCCTTGGACAACCTATAAACATGATTAGGATATCTAGGGTCTTCAAACCCGGGAGGTTAATTGACAAAGACTAGTTCATTTATAAAGCCATTTAAGAATGCACTTTTCACATCCATTTGATATAGTTTCATATCATGATGTGATGCATATGCAAGGAGGATACGAATGGCTTCAAGTCTTGCAACGAGTGCAAAGGTCTCTCCAAAATCAAGGCCTTCAACTTAAGAGAATCCCTTTGCAACTAGTCTTGCCTTGTTCCTCACTACTATGCCTTGGTCATCTTGCTTGTTTCGGAACACCCACTTGGTTCCAATGACTCTTGCACCTTTAGGATGCTCTTCAAGCGTCCATACTTGATTGCGGGTGAAGTTGTTCAATTCTTCATGCATGGCATTCACCCAATCCGGATCTTGAAGAGCTTCTTCTACATTCTTAGGTTCAACACAAGAGACAAAAGAGTGATGTTCAACAAAAGAAGCAAGCTTTTGAGATCGAGTCATCACTCCCCTAGTAGGACTCCCTATGATGAGTTCTTGTGGATGTGCTTGAAGTAGAGGTGAATTTCTTCTATCAACCACTTGAGGAGGTGGAGGGGGAGCATCAACATCTTGAGCTTGTGCCTCGGCTTGTTCATGAGAGATATAGGTGTCTTCATTTTCAACTCTCTCATTCTTGTCATCATCTTGAGGCACACGTGATGAAGATGGTGGATCAATGATTTGCACATCGTCTTCATCATCTTTTGGCTTGATGTCTCCCACGGGCATGTTCTTCATGGCCTCCCTCAAGGGTTCATCACCTACATCATCACAATTCTCAATTGCTCCTTGGGAGCCGTTAGATTCATCAAATTCCACATCATATGTTTCTTCAACCAAACCGGTGGTATGGTTAAATACTCTATATGCTTTGGACTTTGATGAGTAACCAACAAGAAAACCAATATCACAACGTCTTTGAAACTTCCCTAGGTGTTGACGCTTCTTGTAGATGTAGCATTTGCAACCAAACACCTGGAAGAATGAGACGTCCGGCTTCTTCCCATTAAGCAACTCATAGGGGGTCTTGCCAAGAAACTTTTAGAGAAAGAGGCGATTTGAAGCATAACATGCGGTGTTGATTGCCTCAGCCCAAAACTTTTCCGGAGTGTTGTACTCATCTAGCATTGTTCTTGCAAGGGTGATCAAAGTCCGGTTCTTTCTCTCAACTACACCATTTTGTTGAGGAGTATAGGTTGAAGAGACCTCATGCTTGATTCCAATTTCATCACAATAAGCTTCAATGTTGGTGTTGTCAAATTCTTTGCCATTGTCACTTCTAATTTTCTTTATCTTGACTTCAAATTCATTTTGAGCTCTCTTTGCAAACTTCTTGAAGCAACTTGCCACTTCGGATTTGTCATGAAGGAAGAAAGTCCATGTATACCTTGAGTAGTCATCCACTATCACAAGACAATAGAGATTACCACCCAAGCTCTTGTATGTTGTAGGCCCAAACAAATCAATGTGTAGAAGTTCTAGCACTCTTGAGGTTGACATGAAAGCCTTGGTTGGATGTGTGTTTGCAACTTGTTTGCCCGCTTGACATGCACTACAAAGTTTGTCCTTTTCAAACTTCACATCCTTCAATCCTCTTACTAGTTCTTTCTTCAATAGCTTGTTGAGAGTGCTCATTCCAACATGTGCAAGCCTCCTATGCCAAAGCCATCCAAGTGAGGTCTTGGTGAACAAACATGTCATTAAATTTGCATCTTCGGAGGTGAAGTCAACAAGATAAAGATTGTTGTATCTAAAGCCTTTGAATATCACTTGCTTGTCATCTATCTTTGAAACTTCCACTTCATTTGGTGTGAACAAGCATTGGAAGCCAAGGTCACAAAGTTGCCCAACGGATAGTAAGTTGAAACTCAATGAAGCAACATAGAGCACATTTGAGAGTGAGTGATCATTTGATATTGCAATCTTGCCTATACCCTTGATTTTGCTCTTTGAATTATCCCCAAATGTGATCTTCTCTTGACATATCCCATTCTCTTCAATGGAGGTGAACATACGAGGATCACCGGTCATATGTTGAGTGCAACCACTATCAATAACTCAATGAGATCCACCGGTCTTGTAGTTCACCTACACACAAGAGATCAAGCTTTTTGTTTAGGGACCCAAACTTGAGAGGGGCCCTTGACTTTCTCAACTAGTGACTTGGCAACCCATATTTTCTTTAGCCTATTCTTGTTTGGGGGACCCAAGAACATGACTTTCATCTTTCCATTTGAATCTTTTCTTAGCATGTAATGAGCATTGAAGGCAAAGGGTTTAGCATGCTTGGGCAAGGGTTGTGGTGGTGGAGTTTTGCATTCATGAGCAAAGTGACCTTCTTGACCACACTCAACACATCTCTTTGGCTTGGGCTTTGACTTGCTTTGTTGTTGAGCTTTTGCCTTCTTCTCTTGATTTGCCAAGTACCCAATACCACTTCTATCCATCTTCATTACGGTGTTCATGAGGAGCTCACTTTGCAAATATTGGCCTCTTGTGAACTTGCTTAGACCGGTCTTGAGATGCTCTTTTTCTTGCTTGAGCTTCTTGTTCTCTTCAATGAGTGACTCATTTGATGTTTGCTTCTCAAGAGCCATCAAACCTTTAAGCTTCTTGTTCTCATTGGCAAGCTTCTCATTCTCACACTTGATCTTGGCATAATCATCATAGTTGTTTGACTCAACCACACTCTTGCCTTTGCTACTAGAACCTTGCTCAATGCTTTCAATGATCAAATCATCACATGATGTAGCAATGTCACACTTAACAACATTGTTAGTAGCATCATGTGTCTCAAGAACAAGTTCATTAGCAACCACAAGACTATCATAGTCAATTTTTAATGTGGTGTATTTGTCTTTCAAGGAGTTATGTCTAGTGATGAGCTCATCATACTTCTTCTCAAGTTTATCATGTTGATCTTTAAGCTCTTTGTTTGAGGTTTTAAGCTCCTTGAGAGTGGAAGACATAACTTCATTTTGATCTCTAAGCTCACCACTAGTCTTTTGAGCATTTTCAAGCTTTGATGAGAGTGATTCATTTTCATTTTGAAGCTCATCATTTTCATTTCTTATCCTTCTTATGATTTTAGTGTATTTGTTTAGCAATTTTACAAGTTCATCATAAGAAGGTGTGTCATATTCATCATCACTATCACTATCATCATCATCATCACTATCATGGTTTTGTACCTTTCGTTCACCCTTAGCCATAAGGCATAGGTGAGTAGTGGACGATGATGGTGAAGAAGGCGGTGAAGGTGGTGGTGAAGATGTCGGTGAAGATGATGGCCCCATCACAAAAGCGGCAACCTTCTCTTTCTCATCATTGCTCTCATCTTCGGAGGAATCACAATATGATTCAATGTCGGTGAGCCAATCACCAACAATGTAAGCCTTTCCTCCCTTCTTCTTCTTGTAGAATTCCTTCTTCTTGTCATCCTTCTTCTTGTATGGCTTGTTCTTCTTCTTCTCATCTTCTTCATCACTTGAATCATTTTTCTTGCCCTTGTTCTTGTACTTAAACTTATCTTTTGGTGGTCTAGGGCATTGATGAGCTAGGTGGCCAAGTTCACCACAATTGTAGCAATCCATCTCCGAGATGGGCTTTCTCTTGCTACTTGTGAAAAATTTCTTTTTCTTGCCATCGAACTTGATGCCACTCTTATTGAGCTTCTTTAGCATCTTGGTGGTCTTTCTCACCATGAGTGCAAGTGATTCATCATCGACATCACTTTCACTTGAGCTTTCTTGCACTATCATGGCTTGGCCCTTCTTCTTCTTCTTGTCATGGCTAGCTTTGAAGGCCAAGTCTTTCTTCTTAGAAGATGATGAGCCCTCTTCCGGAGTGATGTGTATGTACATCTCATGAGCATTGATCTTCCCCAATACTTGTGTCGGTGTTGCGGTGGAGAGATCACTTTGATGAAGCACGGTGACGATGTGACCATACTTCTCAACGGGAAGAACACTCAAGATCCTCCTTGCAACATCCGATTGGCTCATTTGAGTGAGCCCAAGAGCATTGAGGTCCTCTACAAGAACATTCAAGCGAGTGTACATGTCATTAGCACTTTCTTTGGGAAGCATCTCAAAAGAATTAATTTTCTTTAAAGCAATATGATAGCGTTCCTCATGCTCACTCTTAGTTCCCTCATGGAGAGCACAAAGATTTTCCCACAAATCATGAGCGTTCTTTGCATTACGCACACGATTGAAGATATCTTTGCCTAAGCCCCGGTAGAGTGCATTTTTGGCCTTTGCATTCCACCGGTCGTACTTCTCCTCGTCACCAATGGGGTTTGCAGGATCCTTGATAGCGGGAAGCCCTTGGGTTGCGGCTCTAAGGCACCCGACATCTATGGCTTCGAGATACGCCTCCATGCGAATTTTTCAATATGGAAAATCATCCCCCTCAAAGGTGGGAGGTGGTCCTTCCCCGTTAGACATCTTGCTCTAGGCGGTAAAGCCTAAATTAGGAGCAACACGGCTCCGATACCAATTGAAAGGATCAAGATGCCCAAGAGGGGGGTGAATTGGGCTTTTCTAAAAATTAATTGCAAGAATTAAATCCTACAAGCCGGAATTCACCCCTAGTGCCTACTTGTGTTCCTAGTGAGTCTACCGAAAAAAGTTTTGCACCCTAGTTTCCAATCCTAGTCTAGCATGGCAATTCTAGGAAAGTAAATCAAGCAATGAAAGTAAATACGAGAATGTAAATGCTTAAATGTAAAGGGCAAGGAACACGGCGATGTTTTTCCGAGGTATCGGAGAGTCGCCACTCCCCACTAGTCCTCGTTGGAGCACCAGCGCAAGGGTGCCGCTCCCCCTTGATCCGCGCAAGGATCAAGTGCTCTCTACGGGTTGATTCTTCGACACTCCGTCGCGGTGAATCACCCACAACCGCTCACAACTTGAGTTGGGTCATCCACAAGCTCCGCCGGATGATCACCAAACTCCCAATCACCACCAAGCCGTCTAGGTGATGGCGATCACCAAGAGTAACAAGCTAGAACTCTCACTTGACCACAACGAGCCCAAATGAGGAGATGGATGCACACTTGCTACTCTCTAATCACTAGTGAGGAAATCTCAAACTTTGATTCTCAAATCTCTATCCTCACTAGAGCTCTTGCACTCCCTTGCACTCTAAAGGGTTTTCTCAGATGTTTGAATGAGCAAGAGACCTCTAAAAGAGGTGGAGGGGTTGTATTTATACACCCCTCAAAGAAAACGAACCGTTATGTTCTGACACGGGCTGACCGGACGCGCCGGTCGAACTGACCGGACGCGCCGGTCGCCCGTAACGGTCAAAACGCGAAATTTAACTGAATGACCGGACGCGCCGGTCAGGGGTGACCGGACGCGTCCGATCGTGCAACGGACCTTACTGTAAGAGCACCGGACGCGAGGCCGCGTCCGACCGTTGATGACCGGACGCGTCCGGTCCTCTCTGGACCTTACTGGACTGTGACCGGACGCGCCGATCACAGCCAAGTCGCGTCCGACGGGCGTTTTCCTCAAGTGACACGTGTCAGCCACTGACCACCGCGTCCGGTCCTTGCGAGGACCGCGTCCGGTGGTCAGGGCCGAAACCCTAGCCGCGGTAACGTACTGACCGGACGCGTCCGGTGCTGTCGAAGACCGCGTCCGGTCAGTGGGAAACAGCCCGAAACTTTCCGAAATGCGTCGCAACTTCAACCAAGTTGCTTCCAACTGAACTTTGAGCTATTCTAGGGTTGTCTAGCGCCAAGTTTAACAAGTGTGCACCACACCTAAACATAGGACTCGCCTAGGTCAAGCTACCCATTCATGCCCCCCTTTATAGTACGGCCAAAAGAGAAAAACGAAGATCCTAATGACTATTCCGAATGTGTCTCAACACCTCGACATCCGGAAATAACCGTCCTTAATCTTGACGTCACTCTTTTGAAAACCGAAACGATTTCCATCAAGAGACACGAATACCATGGTGCCCAAAGCAGTTATAACCTCCATGACCTAACTTACCAACGTTTCTGCAAAACACACGTTAGTCATGGTAATTAAGCGCTGTCATCAATTGCCGAAACCAAACCTTGGGACCTAGATGCTTTCACACATATATTAAGAGACTTGAGAGTGTCATACAATAGAAGATCTAAGTTTTATTTTGAAAACTTACAAAAACTCTAGAGTAATGGTTGAGCAAAGAACTTAAGACATAGTACTTGACTTGATTGTTCTGTCTTTCAATTGCTCAAGACCCAAGTGAAGGCTAAGAAGCTCCATGGTTGAAGGTGATATGGGTAAGTTTGAAAGTCAGATCGGTTTATTCTAATCCGGAGGATAATTCTAGTTTGAACATGTGTACTTTTGAGGCGTGAAAGCATTGAAGCAACTCCTGATCCAAGTTTTGCTGAGTTTAGCTTTGCTATGGGACTAGCAAAGGTTAAGCTTGGGGGAGCTTGTTGACGGTAGTTAACAACCATATTTAACCATCAATAAAACATGCATAAGGGCATATTTGACATCACCATCAAAGGTTTAGGGTTTAAACTGACAAATTCCACAAGTTTGGTGAATCTGTGATCTCTGCTGGATTATTCTAGAAAACCATCAAGGGAGACCTATTCGTCAAACGAAGTCAAGGAAACATTCCGCGGCATATACATGGGAAGGTTCTAGAGGTCACTAGAGGACACCACGCCGAGGCAGGGCTTGAGAGGCCGCCAGGTGGGACCGGCCTATCCCACCCCCATGCTGGCCAGCACCCCCTGGTGCCCCCTCACCTCCATCTTCTGGAATGTTCCTCCACCACCTCCTAGGGTTGCATCCACACTGTTCCTTAAGTCAGTTTGATCCAAGGGCTCACGTTCCACCCTTAGGGCTATATAAGGAGACCCCAGCCCTCCCCCTAAAGGCATAAGTCATTTGAGAAGATAGAAACCCTAATCATCCTTAGAGCTCTTCTAGTTTCTAGGGCATAGCTAGTTTGGCTAGGTCTAGAGGGAGGCAAGAAGATCTTTGCTTGGATTCCCGATCGTTGTCAAGAGCTTGGTTCGGTATAATTCTTGTACCCCTCTTGCCTTTGTATCTCCATTATTTTTATATGCTTTGGTACAATTGTATGACATTAGTATTTATCTTATCTATGTTCTTGGGTGCAATGTTCATCTTCTACTTTGATTATATGCTTAGTATAGTTGGGTTATCATCATATTCATGCATAAGTTCGTATAGCGTTCACCCTAATAAGGTACCATGGGTGGGTGGTAGGGATCATGTAAGCGTGGTGCTTATATGCTATTTACCTGCGAATACACTCTATATTCCAGGTCATGTGGTAGATCGCGGATGTGACACTCCCGTTGAGTCCTTTGTATTCCACTCCCAGAATATAGGTCATAGAAGTAGGGCCTGGTTATGAAGGAAGGGAGAGGTTTCTGTACTCAAACTTCCCTAAGTAATACCCCTTATGTGTAGATATAATTATGATCTTAGCCATGATTACTAGGTGTAATTACACTAATCAACGTATGCTTTGACTTGTAGTTAAGGATGACTTAGGAATTAATCCTCTAATATTTTAACTTGACCATGCTAATGCCATAGATTGGAGTGCTCTGAGTGATTTATCATTAATCAATACTTATCATACACATAACTTATCCTATGACTTACCCCTGTTATGAGTAGAGTGATTGGTTATGGTTCCTCCCATCAAACTTTAGGTTCCTCCTAAAAATAATCATTAACATTAGTATATCCATTATGTAACTAAAATTATACTATTTTGGAATCATAAACTAGAGACTAATAGGTTTGCAAATTTGCAGATTCATTCAAAAGTAAAATTACTCATCAAAACGCTATATGATCAACTTTTTCCTTACAACAATGGCAATGTATTTTGTTATCAGTTGCTGGGCTTAATGGAATGCATCCAACATCAATAATAATTTGCAACAAGTATGTAGAGATGATATAAATTAGTACAAATCAACTGCTTAAATTAATAACGGAATGATTTCAAATTTGCCATGCGCTACAGCACATGGATGAGTGAAGCTTAAATGAAAGGAAATAAATTAGAAGCCAACTAACCAACACCGTCCGCAGGTTCAAATGTTCACTCTGATTGCTCACAGTAAACAAGCTAAAGTACACAGGAAATGAAGTACTAAAGGAAACATGCAAAATAGTAACATTAAATAAAATATATAAACTATGGAACAGGTAAACTACTAAGGTGGTTCCACGGTGAATTATATTAGTAATCTTCATTTTATTATTGAAAGGTCTTCCTGAATAAAAACTGACATCTTCCATAGAAAAGCAAGACTACCATAAATTTGCCTTCACATGACCCAGAGCAAGGAAGCCTTGCGCTGTGTACATGAGATGCAGCTTCTGGCATACATACTTGCTGTTCAGATGCCTGCTGCTTCCTGTTTCCTACACGCTCCTACCTATATGCCTTCATATGCTGACAGCGCAAACATGTGAAGGACATGCTCCTTATGCACAGAAATTAGCACTGAAAATATGATCAAGTAAACTGGAAATTAGCACTGAAAATATGATCAGAAATTATGCACAGAAATTAGCACTGAAAATATGAAAGGGCTACCGCCTTGCATGAAGAGTCATCGGCTTCTTCTCCAGCCACAGCATGCGCATCGACTGTTATGACTGCGGGGAGATGTTAGCTTTGTCAGCTTCTTCTTCAGTCTCACTGTCTGCAGCGCTCCCGCTGTGACTACGGGGGGATGTTAGAGTAAATAGGAATAGTACCACATTGTGTACCCACGTGAGGTGTTAGTCCTATGTACCCTATATAATCAGCCCATGAGGTCCAATGCAATACATCCAATATTCCACCAATTATATTCTCCTTCAAAGTAAACTGGAAATTATGCACAGAAATTAGCACTAAAAATATGATCAAGTAAACTGGAAATCAGCAAAACATCTTGCACACAAGGACATTGTAACTGGAAATTCATAAAACTCATGGGGTTGTTTCATTTAAAATGCTAGTACTTCATCAATTTGTACTCGTTTTTAAATTTTATAAGGGATCACAGGATCTCAGTTGAAACACATTGATAGCACATTCTAAAATGACAAAAAGGGTACATGAGCAGAAATCATGAGAAAGGTGCAATCATACTTGCTTTAAATTTGAAGCTCGCTTCCATGCATCATGCCTCTTAACTCTTAAGTCAAAACTACTGAGTCTCGGTTATCTGTCAAGTCACAATACAAGCAAAGGTAAACTATAAACTTTCAGTACCTCATGCATTCTGTATTTCAGTCAAGTAAATAAGCCTTCATGCAATCAAGCCTACAATCAGTACAGTAATATATTATTCATGACGAAACGAGAGGGAGAGAGAGAGATTATTTGCTTAGAGTTTTGTTGTAGGGAGATATCAGATAGGCTGTTGATGCTACCATCTTAAACAAAGACCAATTCTATTGCAAAACTAAGCAATATACTAAGACGAGAACTCTAAAAAATTCAACTTCATCCAATTCACTAACAAAGAAATTGCAGATCATGGCTACACAGGACTTGGGACACAATTTGTGCCATGACAAGTGGTAACACTTGGCATTAGATTATTAGGCTCGTCTAGGCATGTCTAGATTTGCAAAATCCTAGTACAGAGAAGCACATACAAGCAATTATCACAAGGAACTGCATGTCCATTAGTACAATCCTAAGCCCAAAGTACACTTCACTACATTGTACACCGATCTATGAATGGGAATACTGTTGTTCTTTGGAAACACATACTATAAAATTTTAACCAAGACATGATAGTCATGATTTATCCAAATGCAAATGTCTATTAAAATAAAAAAGGTACAAATTGATTACATTTTCACTAACAATGCAGCCGTCATGGCTGTACATATCATAGGGGAATGTTCATAAATCTGCAAGTTTTAAAAGTCGAGTTGTGTCAGTCTATCTCGCTGGAATGTGGCACATGCTCATTTTATCGAACACCTTCCAGACAGACAAAACACAGCCTCCTAGGTCCTAATGAACAGCATGGCTCCCAACCAAAAGTCATGGGGAAGAGATATGGGGTCCGGGGGATTCTCACCAGCAGAGGAAGACACGGATTGACAACCGGATCGACTCCCAAACGTGACGAAGCGGTGATTGGCACTCAACGTGGATGCCCCTGCCTGATGATGAGCTAGTATTGGTGTGTGGCAAACCTGGCACACGGCGGCTCCGTGAAGCTCTTCGTGGTGGCGGCTTCCTCACGCAGGCTCAGGATACGGGTGGTATAAGGCAGAAATAGAAGGCTGCCATGGCGTGGATCTGGTCCAGGGGAGAGGAAAGCTGGCGACCACCAGGTGGTGAAGGTCTTGATCTGCCAGTCAGGGTAGAGAGAGGATCAGAGGAAGGGGTGGGGCCAAGGGGGCGCCCATCTTTCGGAGAGGTTGGGGTTTGGGGCGGCGGCGGCCGGAGAGAAGGGGTTGAGGGGCTCCCGTCCACTCAATAGGTAGAAGTGGGGGCGTGGGTGGAAGCGATTTTGACGGAGGGCAGAGAGGGAGTCGAATTTGGGGCGTGCGGAGTTGCGGAGGCGGGAAGCGACGGTGATTTGGCGAGTCGAATTCTATGGTGTATTCAGTTAAATACTACTCCCTCCATTCCAAATTATAAGACGTTTGACTTTTTTGATCTCAAGTTTGACCACTCGTCTTATTCAAAAAAATTTGTACAAACATAGTCAAATTTAAGTCATTCTTGAGGAACTTTTATCAATATACCAAGCCATGATAAAATAATTGATATTTTGTACAAATTTTTGAATAAGACGAGTGGTCAAACTTGATGTCAAAAAAGTCAAACGTCTTATAATTTGGGATGGAGGGATGTATTCCGTAGGTGTTAATTTAATTTTTTTTGCGGTAGAGTCCTCCAGAAAGCCTATGTGTCAGGGTATATAACCGGGTACACGATTAGAGAAGTCCCTTGGGACGCCCCAGCTAGCCATGGCCTGCCTCGACCACTCATCCTCCGAGCCATACAGGGTCCACCTCGACCTTCCCGGTCCTCAATCACGCGTCGCGCTGGCCGCCTCGACCACTACTGGTCTTAACCGCAGGTGAAGGATAGAAGGTGGGTGTAAGGATGGCAGCGGATCGGATTCAGGACAGATATCCACGGGTTTCGGGTCCCGCGGGTTCGGGTTTGGGGATGATTTCTCACCCACGGTTTCGGATTCGGTTTCGGGTTTGGTACCGGGTTCGTTTTCCACCAATGGATATCCGAAATAAATCATTTGGAATTAAAACTCATGTTTTATAATATGCTAATAATAACTTGTTTACTTAGATTATTAAATCTATTCAAAATTGACTTATGAAAATATTTATTATTTGTTGCCTCTTATTTATACATGTGAATATGTGTATATTTATCCGCGGGTTTCGGGTATCCATTCGGGTTTCGGGTATCCGTTCAGGTTTCGGGTATCCGCGGGTTTGGTTTTGGTGATGGATTTCCACCCAAATCGGTGTTCGGTTCGGGTTCGGGTTTTGACTTCGGGTTTCGGTTTTGGGTGCACGGAGACTCCATCCGATCCGAACCCGACCCGTTGCCATCCTTAGGTGGGTGGAGGCATTAAATGCACCTGCTCAGACGGGATGCGCACGCGCACACACACTACTCCAGGTACAGAGAAGGATGACCAACCCTCAGATCAATGGGTCCTGGGGCAGAGCGTCACCCCTCAAGCCGCGCCCTTTTGACGGACGATACAACACCGAGGCTCAGCTATGTCACCACGCGGCTCAGGACCGTCCAAATCTCGCCTAACCGATGGACGGGTGTACGATTATACCCACTACGGTATGTGAATCACGATCGGGAGCCAACTCGCACCAAACCACTCGAGTCAGGAGAACCCTTCTCTTCTACTGTCGTCCGGCCTCTGAGACTATATAAAGGCAGCCGGGCCTTCCTTCAAAACAATCGACCAACACAAATGTGAACATAACATAGTAGTAAGTTGGTGCCCTCAAAGACACAATGTTGTTCTCATGTTTGAATCCTACGGTGACTTTTTTGTCTATTTTTTCATTTTCTAGATGTATTCACATTTAATTTATAATACAAATAGTTTACTATGCAAGATAAACACACAAATGTAAACATGATGTAGTGGTAAGTCAACTCTTTTAAGAAGATGGGAAGGTCTTAGGTTCAAGTCCCACCTTTACAATTGTTTTGGCTTATTTTTAACTTTTTTTAAATGTGGTCCTATGGTCTCATGATACATACTTAGCAATGAATTTTTTAATTGATTGTATGTCAAAAACAACTTTTCATGCAAATTTGCATAATTTTCTAACCAAACGTAGATATTATTTGATTATTCAATGATAAATCTACAAAATAATTGTATTCACATCTAAATATGGTCACGAAAGTGTACGAACCGGCATGGCAACATATTTTGGACTTCCATAAAAATTTCCACGTGTTTGACAAAGTAAGAAGTCTAATTATAATTCTTATATAAAATGTGAAGAGCACCAACAAACAAAAAAATATTTCTAGCTTAGTGGTTAGCCTATTCTATTTCATAGCTGGGGTACACGCTCACGGACCATGCCATATTAGACCATGTCTCTGTCCCTCAGACTACCCGCAGTGGATACTCTAAAGGGATACTCTAAAGTTTTAGAGTATGAATATAGAGTAAAAACTGTTGCACTGGGTATTCTAAAACGATACTCTATCTTTTCTCTCACTCTATATTTAGAGTGGTACAATGCTTCCTCTATAGTGGGCAGTGACGGGCCCCACTAGCTAAACAAAGAAAAAAATGCTATAACTCACAAACCAAAAATCCAAATTAAATTTCGATTGCACCATTAAATTTGTCTCAATAAATCCTTCAAAACTATATCACATATGGATATGTCGGTGTTTGGACCCGTGGGGGTCCCTAGCCGACGAGTGAGTGCTGCGTGTCCCTAACCTGGATGGTAAAGCAAGGGGAATACACGGGGGGTTTATCCTGGTTCGGGCAAAAGAAGGCCCTACGTCTAGCAGGGAGGAGAGAGTTTTGTATTTCCTTACATCGAGATGCTTGCGTAGGGGTTATAAGCTGTGAGAGAGGGTGCCTCGTACGAGTCGGAGTCGGAGCGCGGTCGAGACATTCCGTCGATCCGGCCTCGTGCGAGTCGGAACGTAGTCGAGGTGCATCGTCTGCTGTTTTTTGGCTTTGCTGTGTAGGTGCATTAGTGTTTCGTTCGTACTAACCGTTGATTGTGGGTACCCCTATACTGTTGGTACCGACAGGATATATTTAGATAAAGTGATAAGTGGGTCCTACAGTGGATAGAGGATGATATAGAAGATGGATGGATGTAGGAGAATTGAGTATAGAGGAGAGAATCTTGCTGACTAGGACGTATAGAGGATGAATACAGAGGTCCATGAGTGCGGATAGCCTCACAGTTGTATCCGCTTCATCAGATGACTAAAGACTTGTGTAAGCCCTTCCAAGGCCAAGGGGAAAGCCTTAGGCCCGAAAATTTTGGTGCACAAACTCCCGCCAATGGCCATATGCAAAAGTGAAAACGAAAACAACCTCATGCCTTCCAGGTCGATGAGCCTCATCCTCCACTCGTGAGAAAATTGCAATTATAGGACGCGAAACAATGCGCTTCGTTATTATAGGACTTCAAATATCGACTTCGTTAAAACGACTCTTGGAACGTTGACACTTTGTTATACATGACATTTGATCTTTTTAATCACTTTTCTCAACTAAAATACATGTATTTTGCAATGTTGACTTTTGTATCCTGTAGGTACAGCCGGAGTGTCTCCTGCACCACCATCGTAACCGTCTTCAGCTTCCGGAGCATGTCCGCGTCCACCGGCTTTTGTCCCTGATGGCGGCGAACCTCTAGGACCTCGGCGCGCGCGCGGGACTGCCACTCCGGGTGCGCGGCGAGGAGCATCAGGCACCAGGCAGCGGTGGTCGACGTCGTCTTGTGCCCCGCGAAGTAGATGTTCTTGCAGTTGTCCACGATGAAGACCTCAGCCGTGCTGGGACTGAAAGCGCCGGCGGCGGCCTTGGCGCCCTCGACAATGGAACACAGGAGGCCATCGCCGTTGCTCGTAGATGATGTCGCTGGCGGGTCGTGTTCTTCTTCGTGCCTCCTCGCTATATCCACGAATGCAATGGAAATGAACACCTTGACTGGTTATTAATTTTGTTCTATTGCAGGAAATACTTGCCTACCAAGAGAAACTGGGAGATACAAAAGCTGGATCAAGAAGTCTGGTTACTAATCCTGGACATAGCGATGAGGCACAAAAGTCAGAAGGGCAATACGATCACATTATGAGAAAATACATGTATTTTAGTTGATAAAAGTGATTAAAAAGACTAAATGTCATGTATAACAAAGTGCCTACGTTTCGAGGGTCGTTTTAGCGAAGGGCAATCAGAAGGACGCATTGTTTCGCGTCCTATAATTACAATTTTCTCTCCACTCGTCCGTGTCCTTTTCCACACTCGGCGAGGCTAGCCACCGCTCCAGGCCGGAGTGGTTCCGAGCCGGCCCTCCTCGAGGACCCAACGGGCAACGCCCTCGCGGCTCCGACCTGTCCGTATAGCAGCCAAGATGCCATGCGATGGCTCTACAGGGGAGGGCCACCGCGCGTGCACCCCTCTCTCGGCCGCCGCCGCCGCCGCGACCCCCAATAGCCTGTGGCTATTGCATCCCCGGCGGTCGGTGACTAGATGCTCATCTCCCGGCGGCCGACGACGCATCCCCCTCGACCTTGCTCCTCATCCCACGTCGATGGCGGCAGGCCGGCCCCACGAGGAGATCCGGCCTGGTGACACATCCACGGCTCATCCCCGTCCCGGTGTCCTCTCCATTTGTCCCCAAGAGTCCCAAGACCCCAAGGTATAATCCTAACACCTCTGGTGGTGGACATAACCAGCAACTTGTTGCATGCCGTGTACTTCCATTCCTAGGTATTCTTTGCATTGCTATCTTGTTCACTAGCCACTGCTGCCCGCGCTTCGCTGCGGGTGATGTGTTCGATATAGGAAATCTCAGAAAATATGGCTCATATGTCTAATATGTTTTCTCATCGTATTGTTATGAAAGAGACTGAAAGAACTTTGATAAAGCACTCAATTAGCACAACCAACAAACATAAATATATATTCTAAATAAGAGGGTACAACATAGCAGGGAACAAAATACGCATACTACAATACGCTTCATCTCCTTTGGGGTGAACAAAAGCGAAATAAACTTCACACCTTAAGACTAAAGGAGAAACATGGTACAACTAATCTTCAACGTCTTCGACTAAAGGATTTCATTTCCTTGGTGTTGAAAAGGATCATTCTTCCGACATCTGTCGTCCATCCCTTGGACTAAGAGGCGGGTCAACGTCATCTTTTGGGGGTGGCTGGGTGAGGGGGATATTTTCTTCCTTACTGGGCTCCAACTCTAGAGCTTCATGAGAGATTTCTGTGGGTGGAGGAGCTGATGGGCCTTCAACATCGAGTCTTCTTTCTGTGTTTAGGGACATGATTGGGATCCCTTCTAGAATCATGGGCTCTCGGTCTTCTAAGGCTTGCATTCTTCTCTTGGCCCTAGTGACAAGGTAGGCATCCTTCAACTCGTGAGCATGGCGGTCCTCAGCTTCCTTCAAGGCTTCAACGATGGCAGTTTCACGACTCTCGGCTGCAGCTGCTTGGGCCTGAGCCTCCGCTAGTTGCACATGGAACTTTCTAACCATGAGCTCAGCTTCTTTTGCGCGGTGTATGCACTTCCTCAACTCCGATGCTTGCTTATCATATTGCTCATCCATAGCAAGTAGGTATATGGTCATGAATACTACAGTCGGGTCATCCTCGAGCGAATAACGTCCTTGTAAGATGTCCATACTCGTTCTCCAAACTGGCCGGTCCTTTTCCTGGGGTGGAAAGAACCTCATGGGTGTACGGGCGATGGGCTTCTCGTAGATCTGGCATAGGCACCTCAAAGCTTTGTGGGCGACAGCTTGATACGTGTCTACAAACCGAAATCCGGTCGTAGTCATACTCCATGCTTCAGCTATGTCAGGGAAGTCTTCACTTTTTCCGATATAGACGGTGACTTCACATCTTTCGGTTTCATGCTCCTCGTACTCCCTGCCTTCATATTCTGGGCGATCCTTGATTCCAAGTCTTTGCATGGTAGCATACAACAGCTTGGGAAAGCCTTCAACGCCTAGACAGTAGCTGCTAGTCCAAACTCCTTCTGCCATCTTAGAGAGAATAGATAAGAGTAAACATTTTTGAAAAAAGGAAGACATTAAAACTTTTTGTAAAATACTCTTATATGTAAAACACTACCCAGAAAAGCCTAAAGTCACGTTCTACAATCAAGGAGAGGAGCAGGGTGAAAACCATAGGGAGGGAGGGAAGAACGAGGGAATGCTCATGAGCTGCTCACCTCGTCCTGCAATGACAGCCGAGTCTGGCTCGTGCGTATAGGCGTATATGGTATGCACGGACAAATTGAAGCGAGAGCAGGCGAGTGAGCTGATCGTGTTGCTGGGTGGTGGAGGAGAGCACCTCCGGGTGCCCTTTTATGCGGCGAGGAAGAGGGGTTGTGCCACTGGCTTGCTTGCTCGCCTTCAATGGCATTGTTGTGGCTAGATACCTGGGCAGTGGAGCGACGAGAAAACTTCCCTGGTGATTGTACGTCGCATGCAAATGGACGGTGGATGCTCAGCATGCATGGTCGGTGCCTAATTACTATGGTGAATCTTACGTAGAGTCTTTTTAGGGGAAAAAACTTAGCTCTAAAATACCATATACTGAGCATAGTATGTGTATACGTGCTAAAGGCCGGAGCATTTTCTTTTTCGAAAAAATATATAGTTTACGTGCAGCATATCACAGATTCACGGTGCATGGCGTGCATAGAATTGCACTTTCGCGTGTGCGACCATCTGTGGCTGATGATGCTCCCTACTTTTCAGCATATGATAGATTCACAGTACTGTCGTCAGTTCATGGCGTGGCGTAGGCGTACATAGAATGGAACTGTGCGTGTGCGACCATCCTGTGCGGGATGCTTTTCTTACCTGTGCGACACGGTAAGTCGTCGCTACTTAACAATGCGCAGCAGTGTATAGGACCGTTTAGGCCTGTTTGATTTCTTCCTCTAGAAAGAGGGTGTGGTTTTATAGGCACGGCCAGAGATAGCGTGATGTGATGCTACCTGGCAGGTCAAGTAGCACAGTATGAACCTAAAAAAATAGAGGTGACTAAATTTGAACTAACTTTTTCAACGTCTTGGAAGCGTAAACCGTGTCTGTAAGATTTTGTATGGTCTTGACAAAGTAGAAGGCAATTCCTGAGGTATTTGTATGGGTACGCTAGATTTTCTAGATTCATGATAAGATACAATTACACAATAAAGGACCAAGTCATCAAAACCATTTTATTTCTTGCTCATGTGTTTGTAATTCGACCATGTTAACCATGCCAACGTTCCATTGAAGCACAACCAGCAGACACATTATATATGTCCCGTGGTTGCCTGCTTTTATACTGTGAGCAGGCTACTGTTTACTTAGTGTACTTAGTCGTGGCATTGAAACACCATCGCAGACATAATCTAAGAGCAACCACAATGTTGCAGAAAAGTAGTCCATAGGCATTAGAATAGTCTACAGATAGTTAAAAACATTATAGACTTTGGTATATATCAGTATGTCTTTGGTTACATGACACACGGCAGGTAGTTAATGCACTTATAGAATGTCCCTAGGTACACGTGAATTTTTGAGAGTACTGCCACTGGGTGTCAGCGGGTGTGCCAGTCCTTATCGCCATAGGCAAGTGTGCTTGCCCAGAACCATGCTAACGATGCTTAGATTTCAAGCATTCTGTGGTCAAGTTGCTTGTTAACACGGTAATAGAGTTTGTTTACTCATTCAATATGAAATACATGTCATCACAAACGTGCACCACATGTATATATCTGAAGGTGGCAAACAGGGGTGGTGCATATGCGAGCTTACACATAGCTGATGTACACACAAACTACTGCAGGGATGAACTACAATGAGGTCATAGCTAATGCCTATTGATTCCTCATATATGAACTACAAGGAGGACACTGGGAGGGCTGGGATGGGTGCGATGAAGCAATGGATGGCACATGCTTATATAGGCAAGAGTTGGAGGAGGAACGGGGGGCCTCTGCATGCATGGGAGCAGATGCAAGTATGGTAGTTGTATTAATGGCGATCAACTCCAACCACCGACCACCTTGGGAGCAACGTGCACACAATCCAAGTCGTCTCTTAGATGCATGGATACATGTGCAAGTACAAATGTTCCTGCATGGTCGGTGAATTATTTTTATTTGATGGTGCGGAGGAGAGGCATTAAATGTGTCCACCTGCCCGACTTGTTTTTATCTGATAGTAGCATGAAGGGGAGGGTGAAGATGTCCGGGCTCCAGTGCTTTCAAATTTACTGAGTAAATTTCTAGATAGCATAGGGAGCCACTCGTGCATGCATGGAAATTTACTACGTATATATTGATAGTAAATTCATTAATGTAAAAGGAGAAGGCACATGTGATTGACCCACACCATGGGCAGTTGAAGATGTCCAGTCTCCAGTGCTTTCAAATTTACTGAGTGAATTTCTGGATAGCATAGGGAGTTACCCGTGCATGCATGGAAATTTACTACATATCTATTGATAGTAAATTCATTAATGTAAAAGGAGAAGACACATGTGATGTAAATTCCTCTTGTCGTAGTAACTTTTTTTTATGCAAAGGACATGTAAAAGTACAGTGATGTAAATCCCCCTAACATGGTAACTTTCTGCATGCAAAGTACATCCACAGTTTTATATTGTCCTTACATGCATGGTCATTCAATTTTCCATCCACTTCATTGAATGCATCCACTTTCTTCATCCATCCACTGCTGAGGAAGGCTGGTTGATGTGCTCAGTATACTGAGGACACCTAGACTTTTTATATAGCCTAGGGAACACTTGTGCATGCATGAAATTTACCGTATTGTCTTTAGCAATCTGTAAATTTTGAACCACAGGTGACGAAAATTTATCACACTGGCTTTAGCTACTCATATATTTTTTGAACCACAGGTGACGAAAATTTACCACACTGGCTTTAGCCACCCATACATTTTGAACCAGAGGTGATGCAACTCCTTGCTGAAGAGTACATTTTCTGCAGGTAAAGAGGTCCCACATGAGATTGCTACTACGGTGCACATGTCCATGGTAAATCTAGATGGCAAGAGCACCTATAATTTTTATATAGCCTAGAGAGCATACGTGCATGCATGAAAATTTACCGCATTGACTAAAAAGACCACAGGCGATTCTAATTCCTACTGGCCAACAATTTTTTTGCTAGCAATAAAGAGGTCCTTGCTATGGTCTCACAAGTTGCTTCCTTCCATGTAAAAACCTGGTAGCGGTAAAAGCTCCTCTGTGTAAAAGGAGAAGGCACAATGATGTAAATCCCTATAGTAACTTCTTACATGCAAAGCACACGTACATTTTTGGACGGTGCTTGCATGCATGCCCATCCAAATTTCCATCTGCTCCGTTTAATGCATCCACTTGCTTGACGATGACAATTGCATGCATGGAAGTACTACATGTGGGTCATGGAGGTACTACAAAGCACATGTATAATTTTGGTCGGTGCTTGCATGCATGCCCATCCAAATTTCTATCTGCTCCGTTTAATGCATCCACTTGCTTGAGGATAGCAATGGCATGCATGAAGGTACTACATGTGGGTCATGGATGTACTACAAAGCACATGTACAATTTTGGACTATGCTTGCATGTATGTCCATACAAATCTTCATCTGCTCCATTTTATGCATCCACTTGCTTGAGGCTAACCATGGCATGTATGGAGGTACTACATGTGGGTCATGGAGGTACTACTTCATCTGGACCGTGGAATCTCTATCTAACGCACCACCTAAATGAAGCATACGTGGACACTCTGGGAGGTCGCCTAGACGGCGTGCCTTCATATTCTTAATTTGCTGATTGATGAGAAGTGATTTAGCTACTGCCACGCATGTTATATCATTTATCCTCCCAATCATTACCTGATCTCCAGTTTCCTTTTCCTACTGAGTTCTCCTTTTGTGTATGGCTCAAATTGCTCTGTTTCATGGTTCGTGGAGTTGGAGACAAATTCAGGCATTGAACCACTAATGGAATATAGCAACTCATGAGACATTTGAGGTATACTTGTCAGTTGTCACATATGTGATGGGATTAATCCGCAAAAGGTTTCATGTAGTGTTAACTAGTACCAATTGCACTCTCCACTGCATACTGATGGGATCTATCATTTGTTTATTCACTCACATCTTTCCTGAACATGCATATCTCAGTATTTAATAGTTTGGCATCTGCATAGCTGTCCATACTTAGTCTGAAATTTGACATATTATAAATAAAAATCCGGTTGAAAACTGTAGTCCACTTCCTTGGCATCAATGGCATGAGCATGCAAAGTAGGCTATGCTAATAAACTATTTAGTAGCAAAAACATGTGTACTAATATTTGAGAGGCTGATTTCAGATTTGTAAACTAGATGAGTAAGAATTGATGAAGTAGTACAGTTTCAATGGAGCAACTCCATGAGTTTTCTGAACTTTCAGTTACAATTTCGTTGTGTTCAAGATGTTTTGCCCAAGCTATTATGTACTTAGGTTGTTCTTGATAGGAACCGAGGTTCGGCCCCTTACTGAGCGTAGGTTGTAGAGGTGGGTGATCGGAGGTCGAGGCTTGAACCGCGACGGACCACGGCGGGGCGCCGTGATCTCGCGGTGGAGGATTTGGCGGTGCGTGCTACAGTACCCACGGGTACTGTTCACGTGAGAGAGGATTTGGCGGCGTGCGTGGAAGAAGATGAAAGGTGGCTAGGGCACAAAAGTATCTCCCGGCTCCCTAAAGGAAGCCGGAAATAATAATATGTTTCTGCTTAATTGTTTTCAATCACCCTTACAAGTATATATATAGTTCTCCGAATAATAGGAATTTAACTCTAAAATAGCTAATAAATATAATAACTATGGGCTTTAAGCCCATCCAGCCGCCGGCATCCCTAGCCACTGACGGGCTTCCTGCGGGAATAGGAGATGCCGGTCATAACATCTCTCTCCGCCTGCGCAAACAGCTCGTCCTCGAGCTGGAAGTCGGGGTAGCAGACCTTGAACTCATCAACGATCTCCCATGTCGCATCCTCTTCTGGAAACCCGTGCCACTGGACTAGCACTTGCCAAATGCCACGGCGCTGCTGAGCACGCAGCACCTTGGCCGGTGCTGGAGCATACCGCCCATCCAAAGTCGGGGCGAGGGCGCCTGGAGCAGCTGGAGGGTCGCCGCGGTGGCGCTTGAGCAAGCCCACGTGGAAGACATCGTGAAGGCGCGCACCCTCCGGCAGCTGTAGACGATAGGCAATGGTGCCGACGCGCTCCAGAATGCAAAACGGTCCAGCATAGCGAGGACCGAGCTTACCCTTGGCGCCCGACACAAGGGACTGGGCAGTGCGGTTAAGCAGCCGCAGCCACACCCAGTCACCCACCTTGAACTCGACGTCGCGATGACCGGCATCATAATATTTCTTGGACAGCTGCTGCGCTTGGAGAAGACGCTGACGAACCTCCGCAAGGATTTCATAGCGGGATCGGAGAAGTGCATCCGCGGCCTCAGTACGCGCTGTCCCCGGCGTATAGGGCAGCAACGGAGGCGGAGGACGGCCGTAGACAACCTCGAACGGAGTGGCGCGGAGAGAGGTGTGGAATGAAGTGTTGTAGCAGTACTCCGCCCATGAGAGCCAGTCAACCCACACACGAGGACGATCACCAGTGACGCAGCGCAGGTACATGGCAATCACCTTATTAACCACCTCCGACTGACCATCTGTCTGCGGATGGAAAGCGGTGCTCATACGCAACTTAACGCCCGCCATCTTGAAGAGATCACGCCAGACATGACCGGTGAACACGGGATCCCAGTCACTGACAATGGAGAGGGGAAACCCGTGGAGGCGCACAATGCCGTCGAAGAAAGCACGAGCGACGGACGTGGCGGTGTAGGGGTGGCCGAGCGCGATGAAGTGCGCATATTTGGAGAAGCGATCCACCACCGTGAGGATGACCGACTTACCCGCCACTTTGGGCAGGCCCTCGATGAAGTCCATTGAGATATCCGCCCACACCTGGGAGGGTACCTCGAGGGGCTGCAGCAGCCCCGCCGGTTGCGCCGTCTCGGTCTTGTTGCGTTGGCACGTGGTGCATGAACGCACAAGGTCCTGCACCATCACACGATCACGGGGGATGTAGAAATCTGCCCGCAATCGATGAAGAGTCTTGAGAACTCCCTCATGGCCAACGGAGTGCGCCAAAAGGAGCACCTGCTGGCGCAAATCACCATGGTCCGGCACGAAGACGCGGGAACCATGGAGCAGCAGACCGTCAGAGAGACGCCACGGGGCATCCAGCTCGCCTGCCTGGAGCTGCTCCAGCAGCCGCCGGCCGTCCGGGGCGGCAGCAGTGGCACGCCGGACCTCGTCTAGGAGAGCAAACGACGGCCCAGACAAGGTCAGCGCGGCTATAGTGTCGCCAGGGAGCAGGCCCGCCGCTCCCTCCTCCACGTCGCGGCGGGATAGAGCATCGGCCACGGTATTCAGGCGACCCGGGCGATACTCCACATAAAAGTCGAAGCCGAAGAGTTTGCTGATCCATTGATGCTGTGGTACTGTAGAAAAACGTTGATCAAGCAAAAACTTCAAACTATAATGGTCAGTGCGAACCAGGAAATGGCGCCCCCACAGATACGGACGCCAGTGACGCACGGCTTGAACAAGCCCGATGAGCTCACGCTCATACGCTGCCAGCTTGAGGTGGCGGGCGGCAAACGGCCTGCTGAAATAGGCAAGGGGTCCAGCGCCTTGATGGAGGACAGCACCAAACCCCGCGCCCGATGCATCACAGTCCACCATAAAAGGCGCGTCGAAATCTGGCATCTGAAGAACCGGTCCCGTGGTCAAGGCACGCTTAAGCGCCTCAAACGCCGTCGTCGCATCGTCGTCCCACACAAACGTGTCTCGCCGCAAGAGACGCGTGAGCGGGGCGGCGATGATGCCGAAGTCCCGGATAAACTTCCGATAGTAGCCTGCGAGGCCGAGGAACCTGCGCAAGCCGCGGGCCGAGCGTGGAGGGGGCCAGGCAGCCACCGCCGCGACCTTGTCGGCGTCCATGGCGACGCCCCCTTCGGAGATGACGTGGCCCAAGTAGGCCACAGACGACGCGCCGAATGAGCACTTGGAGCGCTTAAGATGGAGGTGATGCGCTCGTAGTGCATTGAGGACGATGTTGATGTGCTGCAAATGCTCGGCCCACGAGGGACTGTAAATCAAAATGTCATCAAAAAATACCAGTACAAACCGCCGCAAGTAGGGTTGCAGGACGTCATTCATCAGGGCCTGGAAAGTCGCTAGGGCATTGGAGAGCCCAAACGGCATCACCAGGAATTCAAAGTGTTCATGATGCGTGCGGAAGGCTGTCTTGGCGATGTCCTCGGGGTGCATGTGCACCTGGTGGTAGCCGGAACAGAGGTCGAGCTTTGTGAAGAAGTGAGCCCCATGGAGCTCATCCAACAGCTCGTCCACCACCGGTATTGGAAATTTGTCCTTTGAAGTCTTGGCGTTGAGGGCGCGGTAGTCGATGCAAAAACGCCAGGACGTGTCAGCCTTCTGCACCAAGAGGACAGGTGCAGAAAACGGCGACGTGCTTGGACGGATGATCCCTTGGGCGAGCATGGCGGCGCATTGCCGCTCCAGCTCGTCCTTCTGAAGCTGAGGGTACCTGTACGGTCGTACCGCGACAGGGGTCGTCCTGGGCAGCAGGTGGATGCGGTGGTCGTAGGGGCGTGCCGGTGGGAGCCCTGTCGGCTCATCGAAGATGGCGCAGTGCTGCTCCAGTAGCCGATCCAGGAGCGGCAGCTGCGGGTCGGCAGTGACAGTCGCCACCCCCGGCTGTGGCAGTGGTGCCTGAGGGCCTGGCACACCTTGCCAAGTCACGCGGCGCCCCTCCCTCCAGAATTCCATCGTCATGGCAGCACAATCCCACAACACCGGGCCTAGCGTGCGGATGAACTCGAAGCCGAGGATGAAGTCGAACGCCCCCAGCTTGATGCCAACACCGGTGATGATGAAGTCCTCGGCACCGATGCGGATGGGAACGCTCCGAGCAATGCCCTCGCAAGCCATGTGATCACCGTTGGCGACCGTAACGCGAAGGTACTCACCGCCATCCGGCGCCAGCCCCAAGCGACGCATAGTCGACCCCTGCATAAAGTTATGAGTGGAGCCGGTGTCGAGGAGGGCGAGGAAGCGCTCGCCCTTGATCGTGACAGGAAGAAGCATGGCATTGGGCGGCCGGATTCCTGCAACAGCATGAAGGGAGACGACGAGAGCGTTAGCGTAAGGTGCGGCGTCGTCGGCGGCTGGAGCTTCTGGACCGGCTGCTGCATCAGCATCAACAGCCACTTCCCCGTCAGTGTCCTCGACAAAATCGGTGCCTTCCAGGTAGAACAAGCGAGGGCACACATGTCCGCGAACATAGGGCTCATCGCAGTTGAAGCATAACCCTTGACGACGACGCTCCAACTGTTCCGCCGGCGTGAGACGACGAAACGAACGAGCTGCAGGAGCCGCTGGGGCGCCTGACGGTGCGCTCGGTTGCACGGGAGCTCCCGCGGCCGGAACTGCCACGCGCGGGGGAAGGCCGGGGCGCGGAGGTGGCCGGGCAGCACGCGGCGGGGGCGCTGGTGGCATGGCCGCCGCGCGGCGCTCGAACGCCCGCGCCAAGTGGATGGCCGTCTGGATGTCTTGGGGGTCGCGCATCTCCACATCCACACGAATGTGTTCGGGAAGACCCCCAACAAAGAGCTCGGCCTTCTGCAGTGAGGAGACACCCCGAGCCTGGCAGGACACCGCCTGGAAGCGATCGGCGAACTCCTGGACCGAAGAGTGGAAGGGCAGGCGGCCCAACTCGGCCAACCGGGTACCACGGATCGGAGGGCCGAAGCGTTGGCGGCACAACTCGACGAAGCGCTCCCAAGAAGGCATGCCCTCATCCTGCTCAAGAGCATAGTACCAAGTCTGCGCGAGGCCCCGAAGGTGATAGGACGCCATCCATGTTCGGTCGGAGGCCGGCCAGCGCTGTCCCCGGAAAAATTGCTCACAATGGTTGAGCCAATTGAGGGGGTCCTCGGAGCTGTCATAGGTGTCGAAGTCGAGGCGGTGAGTCTTGTGCGGCAGCCTGTCCAGGGCCAAACCCCGGCCCAGCGGCAGGCGTTCGTCGTAGCCGTCCGGGTAGGCTGCCAACGCGCCACCTGAGGCGCCGCTGCTCGCGGTCGGTGCTGTGGCCGTCGGGTCGCCGAGGGCGGGAAACAGCGTCCCGTCCACGCTGCCGTACAGGGTGCCCGAGGCGTACGGAACCCCATGCGAGGGGAGGACGCCCGTCGTCGGGATCGGCGAGATGGACGTGCGCGGGGACGCCGATGAATATATCGGCGCGGACGAGGAGGCCATAGCCCAGGACGGGATGGGCGACGGCGAGGGCGGAAACTGCAGTTGATGGATCGGCACCCGCGTGCCCATCGGCGGCACCGACGTCGATGGCGAGGGCACAGCGCCGCTGACCCCCCCGTAGGAGTAGGTGAGGAGCGGCTGCGACGGGGTCGGGGGCAACGGCGGCGGCGGCGGAGGGGGCTGAGATGGCTGTGGTGGCTGAACCACGTACTGGCCACCAACGAACGCCCGCATCATGTCCTGGAGTTGCTGGACGCTATGGCTGAGGTCGACGATATAGCCAGTCATCTCTTCCGGCATAAACACCGGACGTGGCGCGGTGGGGTGCAGGCTCGGCGGAGAAGTGGTCACCACCAGCGCGCCCGTAGTCGCAAGGGGGTTGCTGGCGTCGGGCGAGATCGCCGCGGAGGACGCGGCGGAGGAGGCAGCGGAGTCGGCCATGATCGGCAAGGTCTCAGATACCAAGCTGATAGGAACCGAGGTTCGGCCCCTTACTGAGCGTAGGTTGTAGAGGTGGGTGATCGGAGGTCGAGGCTTGAACCGCGACGGACCATGGCGGGGCGCCGTGATCTCGCGGTGGAGGATTTGGCGGTGCGTGCTACAGTACCTGCGGGTACTGTTCACACGAGAGAGGATTTGGCGGCGTGCGTGGAAGAAGATGAAAGGCGGCTAGGGCACAAAAGTATCTCCCGGCTCCCTAAAGGAAGCCGGAAACAATAATATGTTTCTGCTTAATTGTTTCCAATCACCCTTACAAGTATATATATATAGTTCTCCGAATAATAGGAATTTAACTCTAAAATAGCTAATAAATATAATAACTATGGGCTTTAAGCCCATCCAGCTGCTGGCATCCCTAGCCACTGACAGGCTTCCTGCGGGAATAGGAGATGCCGGTCATAACAGTTCTTTTCTTTTATCTTATCTTCATTGGTAAATAGATTTTTTTTTGTTTATGTAGGCATTGATCATAGTCTCTCTTTCTCTTCTAGCTATCTAGAGCTTGTCTGATATTCCTCATTGATTTGCTGGGGCCTGGAGCTCAGTGAAATTTTAAGGTCTGCGAATCTCTCAACTTTTACAAACAAAAAGGCATATTGTTTCCTTGTATTGCATTTGTACTCTTATCTATGCAGAAGGGAATAGAAATATTTTCTATGCCACATACTATCATAGTAACTTATTGAGCTGAGCTCTGATTCTTGCTTTGTTCCTCATTGTCTTGCACTCTTATGTATCCAATGATTACTGCTCTGATTCTTTCTTTTCATTCATATGCTTAATTTCTCGCTGCTACCAACTAAAGGTGTCTATGTACTATACTGGGATCAACAGTGACCCCTCAGCTCTGAACTGCTGCTACCAACTAAAGTTGTCTGTTTTTCCAGTTCTCATGTGATCACTTTGTTTAATTCCATATAGAAATAGACAGGTTAATGACAAGTATCTTTTAAGACAGAGATAACTGATCACTGTCTCCTTGATTAATCAATCAAATCAAATCAAATCTCGGTTTTTCTATGGCTGCCATGCTTTTGAGAGTTGAATGAAAATATTCTAATTCATCTTGGTTTATTTAGTTGGCATGATTTTATCATATCTGAAATGTCGGTTTTGCATGGGCCCTGGTTGTTAAGTTAGAAGGGTAAATGATACCAGAATATTATCTCTGTAGGATGTCAATGTTGATATCTGGCTTGTCTTGGAGTTTTTGGGCATAAGATAGATGTCTGACATAACATTGCTCTGAATATTTCTGCATGCCCAAATCCTGTCATGTTTGTTTTCTAGATATCTTGATGCTACAGTAATCTGATATAGTGCCCACCTTTGCTCCGTAGAATAGAAACCTTTCCATTTCTGAACCAATACTGCTCTCGCTTTTTCTTTTTCTTTTTTGTGCAGAACATAAATCTTTACTTGAGTGAGATGATGCAGTATTGCAGTAGCCAAATAAATGCATAGAACTTTGCGTTTTCCCTAAAGTCTACTGATGCAACCGGTTTCTTGTGATGTGAACTAATCTGTCTTTGGTCTTGTAACCTGTGAGTCTGACTGAGAGACATTTGTTAAGCATGAAGTCCATATAATCAGGCCTGAAAAGTTAAACTACAAATTCTAAGTTACCTGAAAATTGATTGTTAGGATAGTGTACTGAAAGGCAACCATCAATCTTGTTGACACAATGCCTATCCTCTGATCATATTTCTAATATCGTCTTAACAATATCTGTTATTAAAAAGAAAAGGAAGTGCTAGTTTCAAAGTTCTACTTGTTAGACACTCAAAAATATTAGTTGACATCTATAGCATGCTATATTTATTGGGAAACTAAGAAAATTATGCACTAAACAACTTAACTAGTTCCAAGGTTGCTGAGATTTGTGAGACATATATATGCCTGTACAAAACTGAAGCGTGCTTTGCAAAATAAATTCGTGCAGCATGGCAGTCTACATTTGGAGTTGGTGTCTTAGTAAATGCCATTTCCTTCTATCAATATTTTCTGAACACTATTACTAATAGCATGGTGATATTGATTTTCAGGATGTTATGTTAGGTCCCAGAAAGGGTTGCTTCGTCGAGGTGTATTGGTTGCCAAGGCTTCTCAACCTTTCTCCTGAACTCCTGATTGACAATTGCTATATGGTTTAGTGATTTAGTTACTGTCAAATTTTGATGTATGGAAATGAATAGGTCAGCCAATATATTCTGTATATATGCATGTGGAATTTTGACAATTGTTTGACTGGAATACATGGAATTGTGACAATTGTTTGATTCGGCCATGTGACAATTGTTCTAATGGGTTATCGATAGTTTGGCCTAAAATGAATTGAATCGTAACATGGGCTAATCCAAAAACTACAGTGTAAAAAATAGACCATGGAAGCAGATGACGTATGCTCCAATTGGGCAACAACCTAATTTAGAATAATTTCCCATATCAATCATAATAAAATTAAATTTGAATTGCATAAGTTTGTAGCATGAGAGTTCACGTCATCAAAAGTGATCCAGGCATAGTCGTTATGAATTGGAGTTTCCTGATGCTGTGCGTTCGGCGGTAGCATCTGAATGATCAAGGGCACTGGTATTTCTTGACTTTGGCACCGACGGTTCTCCTGTTGTGTGCCTACATGATCATGATCACATATGACAGTTGGGGCACGCTACCTGTTTTCCTAGCCCTTGCACACTTAAAGGCCCGCCAAATACATTAGTCTATAGCAACACAAAAAAAACCATGGCAATAGTAACATAATATTGTGTCCATTTAGAATTCTAGTTACAATAAGTACCTAACAATTGCAACGCCACATAAGATTATTACAACCCGAAACATCGTGGCAATAGAAACATGCTACTGCAACCATTTTAGAAATCTTGTTGCAATAACCAACTAGCAATTGCAACACCACCAAAGATTTTTGCAACCTAGAATAACCATGGCAATAGTTACAAGCAAATGCAACCAAATCCAATATAGATGCAATAACACCAAGTAATTGCAACGAAAATCAATACTAATGCAACTCAAAAGCGCCATGGCAATAACGCCAACTAATTGCAACATAATTCTAAAATGGTTGTAGTAGCATACTCCTGTTGCTACGACAAACTACACATATTGCAACATATTTAGTCCGTTGCATTATGGGCATATATTGCAACCATTTAACAAAAAAGTTGCAATACGACCCCCTATGGCAACCAAATTAGTGGTGTTGCAATGGTGTGGCATGGCATTAGGGGGGAACCTTGTAGTGTCTTGATGGCCTAATGAGCTTTGAATTCTAACTCTACTGGTAAGTGGCAAGTCTTTCCATAGACTAGCTGATATGGTGACATCCCAATAGTTGTCTTATATGTTGTTCAGTATGCCCATAGTGCGTCAGGAAGCTTGTCCTTCCATGCAGTTCCCATCTCGTTTACTGTTTTCTAGAGAATATTCTTGATTTGTTTATTTGATGTTTCTGCTTGGCCACTCGTTTGAGGATGGTAAGGAGTAGCAACGTTGTGACATACTCCATGTTTCAGCAAGTATTGCTCAAAGCACTTGTCGATGAAATGTGATCCTCCATCACTTATGACTATCCTTGGAACTCTGAATCTTGGAAATATTATTTCTTCGAACATCTGTTTGGAGCTCATATTGTCTGCTTTCTTCCATGGCAGAGCTTCGACCCATTTTGAAACATAGTCCACTGCCACAAGGATATATTCACATTTCTTTGATGGTGGAAATGGTCCCATATAATCAATCCCCCAGACGTCAAAGAGCTCTATCTGGAGATTGTTGACGAGTGGCATGGCATCCCTTGAATTGATATTGCCGTGTTTCTAACATGGACCACATCTCCGAATAAAATCTTTTGTATCCTCATACATTGTAGGCCAGAAAAATCCACATTGCCAAATCTTTGCATGTGTACGGAATACCCCCATAGTGCCCTCCATATGGTGATGAGCGGCATCCTTCAATGATTTTGATTCCTTCTTCAGTTGGAACACACCTTCAGAGTAAACCATCAGAGCATACCCAGAAAAGGTATGGTTCATCCCATATGTCAGTATGGCTCTCCTGGACGAGTTTACGTTTGTCGCCTCCTGGTGGTACATAACCTGTAACCATAAAATTAATAATATTTGCATACCAGGGGTCAGATCTGTTGATTCCGTAGAGCATGTCATCCCAGAGTGAGTCGCTGATGGGTAGTTCCTATGGATTCTCAAACTGCATTCTAGACAAGTGAACGGCAACAGAATTTTCTACTCCCTTTTTATCTTTTATTTCTAAGTCAAATTCTTGGAGCAACAAGATCCATCATATCAAATGAGGTTTAGCAACTTTCTTAGTGAGAAAATATTTCAGAGCAGCATGATCAGTATAAACAATTACTTTTGCTCCTACTAAGTAAGATCTAAATTTATCGATAGCAAAGACAACAGCAAGAAGCTCTTTTTTGTAGTAGCATAATTAAGTTGAGGTCCTGTCAGAGTTTTGCTAGCATAAGCTATTGCATGATGCTTTTTATCCTTAGTCTGTCCTAACACTGCCCCCACAGCGTAATCGCTTGCATCATACATAATTTCAAAAGGTAAAGACCAATCAGGGGTTGAATGATTGGTGCTGAGATGAGCGCTTTCTTAAGAATCTCAAAAGATTGTAAACAAGCATCATCAAATTCAAAAGGAACATCCTTGGCCAGTAAGCGAGTAAGAGGTTGAGCAATAAATGAAAAATCTTTTATAAATCTACGATAAAAACCAGCATGGCCAAGAAAGCTTCTAATTCCTTTTACATTAATAGGCGGAGACAATTTTTCAATCACTTCTATTTTGACTCTGTCTACCTCAATGCCTCTTTCAAACACTAAGTATCCGAGCACTATTCCTTCTCTAACCATGAAATAACACTTTTCCTAATTAAGGACTAAGTGCTTTTCCTCGTATCTTTGCAAAACCTTATCTAAGTTTTCAAGACACTCATCAAAAGTTTTTCCATAAAGAGAAAAATCATCCATGAAAACTTTCATAATCTTTTCAATCATATCGGAAAATATAGACATCATACATCTTTGAAAAGAAGCTGGTGCATTACATAACCCGAAAGACATCCTACGATAAGCAAAGGTTCCATAAGGGCATGTAAAGGTCATTTTATTTTGATCATCTAGATGGATAGGAATTTGATGATATCCCCAATATCCATCAAGGAAATAGAAGAAAGAATGGTTGGCTAATCGCTCTAGCATCTCATCAATGAAAGGCAATGGAAAATAATCTTTTCTAGTTGCCTTATTGAGCTTTCTATAATCTATGCACATCCGCCATCCTGTGATGGTTCGTTGAGGGATCAACTCATTCTTCTCATTTTGAACAACAGTCATGCCTCCCTTTTTAGGCACAACTTGGACAGGGCTTACCCACTCACTGTGTGGTACAGGATAAATAATCCAAGCGTGCAACAGTTTCAAAACTTCTTTCTTAACCACTTCTCTCATCGCATTATTGAGTCTACATTGGGGTTCTCTAGATGGTGGTACATCATGATCTGTAGGGATGCAGTGAGTACAAAGGGCAGGACTGATTCCTTTAAGGTCCTAGAGTGAGTAGCCGAAGGCTGCTTTATGTTTTTCTAAGACAGCCATTAAGCAAAAAGTTTGTTCCTGAGTGAGACTATCACTTATAATTACAGGAAATTATGGGTCATTTCCTAGAAAGGCATATCTAAGACCGGCTGGTAAAGGTTTAAACTCAATTGGAGGTTTAGGTGGTATTGCAAACTCATCTAAAGGTTCATTCTCAGAGGGATCTGCTTCTTCTATGAAGAATTTAGCTTCATCTTCCAACTCTGGTTTGGCTAAGAATTCTAGAGAAGCAGCTCTAAATTCCTCCAAAGGATCATATTGTGGACAAGGTTTGGTCCTAGTGTTTAGTGTGAAATGGACAGCGGGACTTGGAGTTTCTTCCCTAAACAAATGTTTAGTTTCCCTATCTTCCCTTCATAGAGAAGTCTTCTGAATGGTTGTCCTATCTACAGGTCGAAGTCCCTTGTGTCAAAGATGTAAAAGCTTAAATGAACTGGGGTATCTTGTACCTGAAGTGGTAGGATAAGTAGGATTCCAAGACTAGGAATAATATGGCCGGAAAGATCTCTCATGAATTTCAATGTTGGGGCTAATGTCATGTCCCTTATTAAGTATTGTGCAAGTGAGACAGGCATGACATTTATACCCACGACTGGATTATAGAGAGCATCTATGGGTTTTGTATTAATTGTGCAACGAATTGGAAGAGAAGATGTATCCAAACGGATTATTTCAGAGGAAAGCTCTGACTCTTCCAACCACTCATTGCTCATAACAGACACTAGCTCTCCTGAGGTCTTTTCACAAGAAATATCCTCATCGATGTTGAAAGATTTCCTAGGATAATATTTATTCTGTGGTTTCTTCACAGTCTGATAATTGAAGATGTTTCTGAAATCAGAAAAGAGATCAGGTTCAATATCTTGCATAAAATCAGGAAGTGGAGTGTATTCTTTTTCTTGCTCAAGACATGGGCTAGTTGAAGTAGATGGTATATCTAGCAAAGAGTTGTCTTCAGCCACTTGAGGTTCTAGCTCTACTTCTAGGAGGTTATCTAATTCGGTGGATAGAATTTGATCTAGGATTAATCTTGCTTTCTCAGAAGAGACATGCAAGAATGATCCTCCTGAAGTTGTGTCGAGTAACTTTCTACTGTCTCTACTCAGACCTTTATAAAAATGTTGCAGAAGGATAGGATCTGGTAGACTAAGGTCCGGGCCAGATGCTAAAAGCGTAGTAAACCGATTCTAGGATGAGGCCAATGATTCTTCCGTTTCTTGCTTAATAGTCAGAACCTTGACTCTCAGGTCGACGATTTGGGAGATGGGATAGAAATCTAGGCAAAAATTGGAACGTAAGGATCCCCAATCTCTTTGTTGCTTACCTACAGCCTTGTCATACCATTGTCTAGCTTTTCCCTTTAATGAGAAAGGAAATAGCTTCCAACGGAGGGTTTTATCGGGCATGCCCTCTATGTGAAGATAGTCACATGTTTGCTCAAAGTCTCTATTGCGAAGGTAAGGGTTTTCGTCTCCTTCTCTTGAAAAGGATAGCTTTGGACCAAAGCAATCAACCGCGGACTCAGCCTATAGCTAGGTGTTTGGATAGGTTGTGATGACTCATGTGGCACTAGGCTCGTCTCTGTGGGTGCAGAAATTTGAAAGATAGGAATGGAATTTAAATTATCCATAAGGATAGAAAAATGGTAAAAGAAAAGGAAAAGATAAAAGTAAAGGTACAAGGTAGAGCAAGAATTAGGTTATCTAAGCAGACTGTCTTTCTCCCCGGCAACGACGCCAGAAATGCTTGTTGATATTAGTTACCTCCAGAGTACTTCACCTGGGAGATAAATCCAGAGTATCGTATTTGTTTATTAGATAGGAGAAAACATGCAAAAGACTAACCTGATCTTAACTACTACCCCTGGGCTGCAAGACAAGATAGTGAGAATTAAGCGATATAGAGAGAACTCCTTTGTCAGCCTCCCTCTAACCTATGGCAAGATTTTGAGACTATTGGTCTAAGGGGGTACCCAAGGAAAAGAGACACCATAGAGGAAGCTTAACCTCAGCACTACGGACCTACCTTACCTATTGACAGGAATTGGGCTACAAAGATAACAAAGGGACTGTCACTTCCCTCGCTACTACCACAGTTCTGGCCAAATAGGGAGCATCTACGAGTGAACCCTAGCCCAAGCACCATGCTTACGCTAATGAACAATGACTCTATTCCCAACGCCAAGCGAATAAAGTAAACTCGTAAACCAAAAAACAATAATAACAATGAACTTACTAGTATTAGAAGTTGAATTGCCAAATGATCCTAGAACCAAGCCTCGGGTGAGGAGACTTGATCCTATAGGTACAACTAGATAGGAGACACCGACAGGCCGAGCTTCCTCCAAATCTACCTCCACTCTATACTCTCTCAATCTCTCTTGTTGCTAAAACCCTATAGAGATAGATCCATTCGAGGGACCCTTCTCTAGCTAATTCTCTCTAGAAAATATGAACTAGGGTTTCTAAATTTGCTAGGATCCAGGGGCTTGGGGCTTTGTTTATATGGCCCTCTAGATTGTTCTTTTTTATACGTTCGGTCTTTATCTCTATGTAATCCTGACATGTGGACCATCCTTGGTAGTTTTTAGCTATCACCCTGCAGAAATAGATATTCACCAAAACTCGTGGAATTCTGTCAGTGACAACCCTACATCTACCAAGTATTTATAAAAAGATCCATTTTCATTCTTAGTTGATGGTTAAAATTATGAGTTATCCACCGTCAACACCAGCTGAGCTAATTGTGATTCTAGCTTTTTATTAAAGCTATGCTGGTTCTTAATAGCAGAAGCAAAGGTATCCATTCTAGCATTTATATTTTCTAGAGATTTTTCATTAGAGGCTACCTTCTTACTCATTTGATCCAATAATCTAGACTGACCAACAACTAAATCTCTCAATGGTGGCTGATTGTAATTACTGAAATTATTACCTTGAAAGTTAACTTAGTAGTTTGGCCTTTGTTGTTGCTGATTCCATCCTTGATTATGCTAATTCCATCCTTGATTTGGTTGAGGACGATAACTGTTGTTGTTGTTGATGTAGTTCATATCTTCTTGAATTGTCTGACAGTTGTTTCCTAAATGTCCAATGCCTTCACATTCTTCACAAGTCATGCGAGAGTCATTGATGTGCATGACTTCCTTCTTCTCGATGTCTCGTGCTTCAAGCTTCTTCATTATTAGGTCTAACTTTGCAGACATCATATTAGCTTCGTTGAGTTGATGCATGCCTCCTCCTCTCTTGCGAGGTGGAACACGTTCTTCATTCTAGCTCTGGTTTGAGGCCATCTTCTCAATGAGTGTTGTAGCCTTGTCAAGTTTGAGTGACAAGAAAGCACCTCCGGCTGCAGCATCTACTGACTCACGGGTACTAGTGACTAGCCCATGATAGAAGGTCTGCAAAAGTAACCACTTTTCCATCCTGTGATGAGAGACACTCTGATATATAATCTTGAAAATGCTCCCATGCCTCGGGAATTGATTCATCATCGTGTTGTTGAAAGCTTGAAATCTTCCCATATAGAGCATTGGTCTTGCCTATAGGGAAGAACTTGTCAAGGAAAGCAGTTGAACATTTGTCCCACGTAGTATTCTTATCTTTGTTGGCATAGAACCATTGTTTTGCTTTCCCTAATAGTGAAAATGGGAAAAGGTGGAGTAGAGTAGCATCTCTGGATACTCCCTTAAGTGTGAAGGTGCTGCAGATCTCTAAAGAGTGTTGTAAGTGTGCACTTGCATCTTCATGAGCCTTTCCATAGAATTGGTTGGCTTGCACCATGATAATGAGCGCAGGCTTGAGCTCGAATCCATTCTCTTCAATGTTGACCACTGGTCCCATAGGAATGTTGGCAGTTGTTGGGGCAGAGAATTCACGGAGAGTCTTGTTGGCCATAGCTTCAAATTCTGATGCTAAGCTTCTCTTTGCTTGACTATCTCCCAAAGTTTCTACTACCAGAGTCTTTTTGAGTCTTGCTCTAGTCTTTCTTAGTATTGCTTCAGGATTGCTTATGTAGTCTTTCGAAAGGTCAAAGCCCATACATTACCCTGCATAAGATACATAAGTAGAAAAAACAAGGGTAAGCCTGTTTGAGTTAGTGGTCAATTGGCTAATCAATCTTATTCATTACATATATATAAGTTATCAATACTTCCTAAGTTTAAATACCTTCCCCACAACGGCGCCAAAAAATGCTTGTTGACATTTAATACTGCTATTACTAAACTAACAATACTAGTAAATTCATGCTATTACTGTTCACTCTCGATACTGTATCAGCGAGTTGGGCCAGGCCAAATTCGTGTCACTGTAGCTCGAGTACTTTTCACACGAGTTACTGTACCTCGCGAAGCACTGTGCAACCTCGTGTTTAGTACCATACCGTGAATCCATGGATCGCCAGGCCGACTTAAATACCAGGGCTAGGGATGCGTAAGTAACCTTTGGTTAACTGTTTTGAGCGAAGTAAGGATGAAAGCTCAAGCAGGTTGCTATGCAGGTGGGACCACTCCTCGGTAGAGTGGGCCTGGCCTTGCACCGAGCCTGGGAGTTACAAGCACGCCCTCTCCGTGCACATGACCTGACGCCGTGCTGAGTCAGTTGCCCACGTCCGGTTCTGCTTGGCTCCCTCGGCTAGCACGACTTAACAATGACCAGACACAACAGGCCAGAGTCCGGTCACTGTGCTGTTACTCCTTTTCTTTTTCTAAGTTCACCACCGCTTCGCCCTTTCTTCCAACTTGCTAATCACAAAGTGTAGAACTTGTGTGCACGTGTGTTAGCATTTTTCAAAGCATTTTACAAGGGTTGATGTTAGCTCACACTAGGTCCTAATGCATATGCTCATATGAATTCACCTAGTGGCACTTGATAACCATTTTAGCCAAGAATTTCCCCTCTTTATAGTACAACTATCGATCCTAAGTCGTTCACACCCTCTATGGTGTCTTGAGTGCAAAACAAAAACCTATTATCATATACCTTTGCCTTGATCATCTCGATTTTTGTTTTTCTCTTTCTTCTTTTCTAAGTTGAGCATTTGATCATCATCAACACATGTCCATCTCCATCTCCATGGACCTCATCTTGCTCAACCACTTGGATTGCACCAACCTAGCTCATATCACCACTCATGACAAAGGTTAGTGCTAGGTTTCATCAATTATCCAAAACCAAACTTGGGCTTTCAAGAGATGCACCCATGTTGATATTTGGTAACGCAATTAGGAAATAGGATCCGCAAGCGCACGGATATCGGTGAGCACTTCACCCGAGATGTTATCCTGGGTATCGTATTTATATTTTTACCTTTAGGAGAAAGAGTGCATCTGACTAACCAAATCTATTACTACTAACCTTTAGGCTACAACCACTATGATTCGATGTGAGTGATGTATAGAGAAGACTACAACCGCACTCTTCTTCTAACCTTGGTAAGGATGATCTACTGTTCTATTGGGGAGGTTTACGGAATCTAGACACCACAAAGGATGTTCAACCCGCACCTATAAACCCTATCGATCCTGCTAACGGGATATGGAATACAAAGGTAACTCGGAATTGTCACGTTCCTCGCTACTACCACGGTCCGGCTAGACGAGGGGATATCTATGAGTATCCTAGCTTAAACACCACGTTTACGCTAGAGATGATTACTCTAAACTCTGCGCGAAGAGATCAAAGTAAACTCATAAACCAAAGAACAATAAAACAAAGAACTTACTAGAATTTAGAAGTCGAAATACTGAAGAATCCTGAGAGCAAGCCTCGGGTTAGAAGAACTTGCTCCCGCAGGTACAACCTCAGAGTAGACACCGACAGGCCGGCTTCCTCCGATCTACACCTCCACTCTATCTCTCTCAATCTAGTAGAACTAATTCTACTTTCACATTGGATGCTAAGCCCTAAGAGGTGGGAACCCTAGAGGGAACCTCTCTCTCTAAACCCTAACTAGAGATATGCAACTGAATAATGAATTGGGGTCTTCTCCACCAGGGGTCAGGGGCCTTGCTTATATAGCCCTTTTGGATGAATCTGGACCATCGGATCAAACCGACCTTCATCCTACGGTTTTCCTTGATCCTCAAAGGCGGTGGAGCATAATCTGCGAGACTCGACCTGATTGGTCCCGGGGGCAGGGCGAGCGCCCTGTGTCCGGCCCCGTTACGGCTCCCGTTCGTTCCCGTGGCTTCTGGAATCTTCTAGATGTAAGATAATTGCGTGTTTGGTTAATATCCCGTCATTATTCCGACATGTGGGCCTTTCTTCCGTATTTCCTGATAACCCCATGCAGAAATAGATAAACAGCAAAACTCGTGGAATTCTGTTAGATCAAACCCTAATTCTAGGTGTTGCTTGCATATAGGTCCTTTTCTTTATTTATTTGATGGTTATAATTGATACTTAAGAACCGTCAACAAACACCCCCATACTTAGGCTTTTACTCGTACTCGAGAAAAGGTTGGTTAATAAAACATCTAGGGTTGAAACATTCTTTCATACCTGCAGGGTGTTGTAAAAATCCACTGTGCACTTAAAGTCAGGGAAATATATGGTCAGAGTAAAGGGCCTTTCTTCTTCTTAATCCCTATCACTTGGAGTTTTTACATATTTTTGAAAAGAAAAACTTAGCATACCTTTATCCTCATAGGTACCCTCAGAATCACTCATTATCTTTTATATTTCTCTCTGAGGCTGTTTTGATTTTGCAAAAATAATTCTTTAAGCATACATACCTTGCATTTATTGTATGGTCAAAACCGGATCCGAGGAGAAGAATGCCATACTCTTAGATCAAAGATTTTGAAAATTAAAAACTTGTCACTCTTACTGGCATATTGCTTATTAGAGGGACCATGGGCTATCATTTTCTTTCCATCATATTTTTATCATATCTCATTTTTTTTCATTTTGGGTGGATACCGAGGTACCCCTAATTCTACTGCCGGACACTTGTCCATTTTTTTCCACGAGGTTATCGAGCACTTGCTCCTTTTTATTTCCTCGATATATTCATAATTTTGCATAGCCCATGCCTCTAACGCAATAATACTTCGGAAGAGTGAATCTTTCTGAATAAAAATGTCTTGATCTTAGGAGTATGATAAATCTCTCAACAAGGGTCTACCTTGTTTTGAACAAACTCAATACAAAGCAGATAGCTTTAATTAATATTTTCATGTTTAGCAGGCATATAAAACTTGAGGATGGTAGCTATAATTTTGAGATTTTTAAAACAAATTCTCCAAGCAATAAAGATACTAAGAATAAGGTACTCATACCCTTACCATCTCTTATTCCACAATGACTTTTAGCAACACAGGGTTTTGAAATAATTTTAATAATTGCAGGTTTCCAGGAAATATCACAGAGTGAGATTGATCATGATTATAAGCATTTTTATCCTTTTAATTTATCATGTTTAGAGAGATAAAATTCTGCACAAACTAAGGTGAGTGTGTAAGTGTGTAATAAAAGTGTGCAGAGTGTGTACCTGGTTCATGGAGTGGTGCGATCGAAGTGTGTGTGACATGTCAGGGAATCTCCCCCATACTTGTTTTCTGCTTTCTTGCACAAAAGTAAAGTAGAGACACACAAGACATACTAATAATAATCTTTATTAATCTTGAGGCATTTATTACAACTGAATAATAATAATAATAACCGAATATAATAGATCTAAACTGATTATAAGCGAACCTAATCGAATCTAATAATAACTAAGACATATATAGCCCCAAGATCTAATCTAGATAGCTCAGCGACGCTCACGCCTCCTAAGACTATGCTCTAAAAATAATTTAAGACGTTGACCATTTACCTTGAATAACGTACCTTCGTCATTTTAAAGTGTGATAGCTCCGTGGGATGATGAATGAATTACCTTGAATGGACCTTCCCATTTGCTCCGGAGCTTTCTATGCCCGAAAAGCTTCACCCTGGAATTAAAAAGTAATACCTTATCTCCGGGTGAGAACTCCTTCTTCTTGATCCTCTTGTCATGCCATCTCTTGACTCTTTCTTTGTAGATCTTTGAATTGTGATATGCTTTCTCCCGCCATTCTTCTAACTCCGATAATTGCATTCTTCTATGTTTTCCGGCGATATCTAGGTCCATATTCCATCTTTTTATGGCCCAGTGTGCCTTGAACTCAAGTTCAACAGGTAGGTGACAGGTCTTTCCGTATACCAATTGGTATGGAGACATTCCAATTGGGGTCTTGTATGCTGTCCGGTAAGCCCAGAGTGCATCGGGTAACTTGTCCTTCCATGCCGTTCTCATCTCATTCACCGTCTTCTGAAGAATGTTCTTGATTTGTTTGTTAGAAGTCTCTGCTTGGCCACTTGTCTGAGGATGATAGGGAGTAGCGACGTTGTGACGGATTCCATGTCTTGATAGATAGTGCTCGAAGCGCTTGTCAATGAAGTGTGATCCTCCATCACTTATCACTATCCTGGGGACTCCAAATCTTGGAAATATGATTTCCTCAAACATCCTCTTCGAACTGATATTGTCGGCATGTTTGCAAGGTAGTGCCTCTACCCACTTGGAGACGTAATCAACCGCCACCAAGATGAACTCACACTTCTTAGATGGGGGAAATGGACCCATGTAGTCTATTCCCCAGACATCAAAGAGTTCAATCTGAAGGTTGTTGGTGAGTGGCATGGCATCCCTTGTATTTATGTTTTCGTGCCTTTGACATGGCCCACATCTTCTGATATATTGCTTCGTGTCATCGTACATCGTAGGCCAGTAGAATCCACATTGCCAGATCTTTGAATGTGTACGGAATGCTCCATAGTGACCTCCGTATGGTGATGAGTGACATCTGTCGATGATCTTCAATCCTTCCTCAGTGGTCACACATCTTCTAAGTAGGCCATCAGCGCATGCTCGGAAGAGATATGGCTCATCCCATATATGTGAACGACTTTCCTGAATAAGCTTCTTCTTGTTTGCTCCAGGTGGTACATAACCTGAAACCATAAAATTAACAATATCTGCATACCAGGGGTCAGATATGTTAATCCCGTAAAGCATGTCGTCCCGGAGTGAGTCATTAATGGGGGGTTCTTGTGAATTCTTAAAGTACATTCTAGACAAATGATCAGCAACATAATTTTCTACTCCCTTTTTATCTTTTATTTCTAAGTCAAATTCTTGGAGTAATAAAATCCATCTGATTAAGCGAGGTTTAGCATCTTTCTTAATGAGCAAATATTTTAGTGCAGCATGATCAGTGTAAACAATTATCTTAGCTCCAACTAAATAAGATCTAAATTTATCAATGGCAAAAACAACAGCCAGAAGCTCTTTTTCATTGGTTACATAATTAAGTTGAGCTCCTGTCAAAGTTTTACTTGCATAAGCAATTGCATGATGCTTTTTATCTTTAGTTTGTCCCAAAACTGCCCCCACAGCATAATCACTAGCATCACACATAATTTCAAAAGGCAACGACCAATCAGGGGGTTGAATGATTGGTGCAGAGATGAGTGCTTGCTTTAATAAATTGAAAGAATTTAGACATGCATCATCAAATTCGAAAGGAGCATCCTTGGCTAGCAAAAGAGTAAGTGGTCTCGCAATAAATGAAAAGTCTTTTATAAATCTGCGATAAAAACCAGCATGGCCAAGAAAACTTCGAATTCCTTTTATATTCACAGGTGGAGGTAGTTGTTCAATTACTTCAATTTTAGCTCTATCTACCTCAATACCTCTTTCAGACACTAGGTGTCCTAGCACTATTCCTTCTCTAACCATAAAATGACATTTTTCCCAATTAAGGATTAAGTGCTTTTCTTCACATCTTTGCAAAACCTTATCTAAGTTCTCAAGACAACTATCAAAAGTTTTTCCATAAACTGAGAAATCATCCATGAAAACTTCCATAATCTCTTCAATCATATCAGAAAATATAGACATCATACATCTTTGAAAAGAAGCTGGTGCATTACATAACCCAAAAGACATTCTACGATAAGCATACGTTCCATATGGGCATGTAAAAGTGATTTTGCTTTGATCATCAGGATGGATAGGGATCTGGTGATACCCTGAATATCCATCTAGAAAACAGAAAAACGAGTGTTTTGCTAACTGCTCAAGCATCTCATCTATAAAAGGCAAAGGAAAATGATCCTTTTTCGTGGCTTTATTAAGTTTTCTATAGTCTATGCACATCCGCCACCCAGTGACGGTGCGTTGCAGACTTAGCTCATTCTTATCATTAGTAACAACAGTCATGCCTCCCTTTTTAGGCACAACTTGAACAGGGCTTACCCACTCACTATGCGGCACAGGATATATAATCCCTGCATGCAGCAACTTTATAACTTCTTTTTTAACTACCTCTCTCATCGCGTTGTTAAGTCTACGTTGAGGCTCTCGAGAGGGTGTAACAGAAGGATCTATCGGAATACGATGGGTACAAATCATAGGACTGATTCCTGTGAGATCTTGAAGTGAGTAGCCGAAAACAGAGTGGTGTTTTTCAAGAATGGTCATTAATCGCAGAGTTTGCTCCTGAGTGAGTTTATTACTAACGATCACAGGAAACTCTGGATTATTATTTAGGAAAGCATAGGTAAGACCGGGTGGTAAAGTTTTGAGTTCTATGGGGGGTCTAGGTGTTTCTGCAAACTCATCTAAGGGTTCAGGTTCAGAAGGTTCGGCCTCTTCTTCAGTGAAGAAGGGGGCTTCCTCTTCTAAGTCTGGATCATCTAAAAGTTCTAGAGATGCAGCCTTTACCTCCTCCATAGGATCAGGCAAAAGATATGGCTCGGTCTTATTATTCAAGGAGTGAGTTATTGTAATTGGAAGTTTAAAATCCTTTCCCAAGGAAATGTGGAGCTTTCCAGTTTGACCTTCATAAAGGAGTCTTCTAAAAGGTTGTCCAATCAGTAGGTCGAAACCCCATATATCAAAGATATAAAAGTTCAAATGAACCATGGAGCCTTCTACCATAAAGGGTAGGACATTAATAATTCCAAGACTGGGGACTAATCGTCCTGAAGATTCCTTTATGACCTTTGTTGTGGGGGTTAAAACAAGTTTCCCAAATAAATTAAGTGCAAAAGCTTCGGACATAATATTGATCCCCACAACAGGATTATAGAGAGCGTTAAATTGATCAGAATTATAAGCACAGCGTATAGTTATAGAGGGTGTGTCCACTCGGATTACTTCAGAGGAAAGCTCTGACTCCTCTAACCATTCGCTACTCATAACCGAGATAAGCTCTCTCAATTGATGTTCACTTGGTAAACAAATGCTAAATTGGCCGTTTTGGGGTCGGTCTATAGAATGGTTGTTTGAAATGTTTCCAAAATCGGCAAAGAGATCGGATTCTATATCCAGCATGAAATCAGATGGTAGAATTTCTTCCTTTTGTGGCTCAGAACCTGGGATAGCTAAAGTAGATGAAAAATTTGGCAGAGTGTCTACTTCGGCTTCGTAGGTTTCATCATGGAGGGCATTATCCATCTCAGCTTCTAGGATTCTATTCAAGATCCCCTTAGCTTCATCAGTAGGGATACGAAAGAAAGAACCTCTAGCCATAGTATGCAGCATTTGTTTATTATCTTTTTGAAGACCTCGAAAAAAGTGAAATAAAAGAACAGTGTCTTCAAGCAAAAGTTTTGGACCAGATTCTAAAAGATCAGAAAAACGTTTCCAGGATTTCCCCAAAGTTTCATTATCTTTTTGTTTAAAAGATAGGACTTCGAGTCTAAGGTCACCAGTACGGTCAAGGGAATAAAAATCTAGACAAAAGTTGGCTCTTAAAACTCCACATTCACCTTGCTGTTGACTTACCTTCTGACTATACCATCGTCTAGCTTCTCCTCTTAAAGAAAAAGGAAAAAGCTTCCAACGTAAAGTCTTATCAGAGATGCCATCAATGCGAAGACAATCGCATGTCTGCTCAAAATCTCTAATATGAAGGTAAGGGTTTTCGTCTTTCTTTCCCGAAAAAGATAAATTTTGAATCATCGCAATCAACCTTGAACTTAACTTATACTGGGGTGTTTGGATAGGCTGTGATGACTCCCATGGTAAAAGGTCAGTTGCTGAAGGTGTTGCGGCATCAAAGATAGATATAGAACCTTGGTTTTCCATTTTTGGTAAAAAGAAAAAGAAAGAATGAAAAAGATAAGAAAATAAAAAGTATGAATACAAGCTAGTAGTAAGACTCAAGGTTATCTCAGCAAACCGTCTTTCTCCCCGGCAACGGCGCCAGAAATGCTTGTTGATATTTGGTAACGCAATTAGGAAATAGGATCCGCAAGCGCACGGATATCGGTGAGCACTTCACCCGAGATGTTATCCTGGGTATCGTATTTATATTTTTACCTTTAGGAGAAAGAGTGCATCTGACTAACCAAATCTATTACTACTAACCTTTAGGCTACAACCACTATGATTCGATGTGAGTGATGTATAGAGAAGACTACAACCGCACTCTTCTTCTAACCTTGGTAAGGATGATCTACTGTTCTATTGGGGAGGTTTACGGAATCTAGACACCACAAAGGATGTTCAACCCGCACCTATAAACCCTATCGATCCTGCTAACGGGATATGGAATACAAAGGTAACTCGGAATTGTCACGTTCCTCGCTACTACCACGGTCCGGCTAGACGAGGGGATATCTATGAGTATCCTAGCTTAAACACCATGTTTACGCTAGAGATGATTACTCTAAACTCTACGCGAAGAGATCAAAGTAAACTCATAAACCAAAGAACAATAAAACAAAGAACTTACTAGAATTTAGAAGTCGAAATACTGAAGAATCCTGAGAACAAGCCTCGGGTTAGAAGAACTTGCTCCCGCAGGTACAACCTCGGAGTAGACACCGACAGGCCGGCTTCCTCCGATCTACACCTCCACTCTATCTCTCTCAATCTAGTAGAACTAATTCTACTTTCACATTGGATGCTAAGCCCTAAGAGGTGGGAACCCTAGAGGGAACCTCTCTCTCTAAACCCTAACTAGAGATATGCAACTGAATAATGAATTGGGGTCTTCTCCACCAGGGGTCAGGGGCCTTGCTTATATAGCCCTTTTGGATGAATCTGGACCATCGGATCAAACCGACCTTCATCCTACGGTTTTCCTTGATCCTCAAAGGCGGTGGAGCATAATCCGCGAGACTCGACCTGATTGGTCCCGGGGGCAGGGCGGGCGCCCTAGGGCACAGGGCGGGCGCCCTGTGTCCGGCCCCGTTACGGCTCCCGTTCGTTCCCGTGGCTTCTGGAATCTTCTAGATGTAAGATAATTGCGTGTTTGGTTAATATCCCGTCATTATTCCGACATGTGGGCCTTTCTTCCGTATTTCCTGATAACCCCCTGCAGAAATAGATAAACAGCAAAACTCGTGGAATTCTGTTAGATCAAACCCTAATTCTAGGTGTTGCTTGCATATAGGTCCTTTTCTTTATTTATTTGATGGTTATAATTGATACTTAAGAACCGTCAACAACCCACACCATGGGTGTGGCCACACCCTAGGTGGACAACCTTGACTCTAATTTTGCCAGGAGATCTTCTTTGGTCTTCTAGAGCGGTCCTATGGGCGTTTGACGCTGTTTGGGATAGCTTTCTTTGGTTTTTTCCTTATTCTCCATATGCTTGGGACCTTGGCCCAGTAGTGGGCCTTCTCCCCCTTGAGCTCTTTTGCTTTGCACAATATGGTGTTATGCTTTGTTTCTTTGCGCATTTGGAATATATTTTCCATGTATTCCATAAATGCCCTCCTGCAAATGGTCAAACACCAAAACTTATGGAAATTGTTAGTTCTAAAGCCCTATTTTTAAGTTTGGTATTTGTATGCTAGGATTTATGCAAGTGTTGGCAGTTTATTTTGTGAGTTAAACACCACCAACAAGCTCCCCCACATTTACCATTTTCTCATCCTCGAGCAAAGTTAGAGATAAAAGTAATCATGAGCATAACATCCTAAGATATATGGCTTACATGAAAGTTATTCCAACACATTTTTTACACAAGTGGGATATGTGGTGTTAGCTAAAATGTTTCCTTGGGTTCTTGAAAAATGGAACAGCTCTCGAAACAAAGTCATCTTCCCAATTCACATCTTGGCAACTGAGAATGATTAGGGTTTCTGTCTTCTCAAATGACTTATGCCTCAAGGGGGTGGCAAGGGCTGGTATATATAGGCTGGAGCATCAATCCTGAGCCCTTAGATCAAACCAACTAGAATGGATGGCGTAGATGCAACCTAGGAGGCGGTGGAGAACCGACGTCATGAGGCAGAGGCTGACAGGTGGCCCTAGGGTTCGATCGGCTTACAGGTGGGACTGGCTAGCCCCACCTGGTGGCCTCTCGCCCTCTGCCATGGTGTGGTGTCCTCTAGTATCCTCTAGAACCTTCTAGAGTTATTTATGTCACGATGAAGTGTGATTAATTCTAACATATAGGTCCACCTTGATGGTTTTCTAGATAAACCCCGCAGAAAACACAGATTCACCAAAACTCGTGGAATTTGTTAGTTTAAACCCCTAAACCTATGTTGGTGATTCTATTCATGCCCTTATACATGTTATATTTATGGTTTATTTTTTGTTAACTACTTCCAACAAACTCCCCTAAGCTTAACCTATGCTTGTCCCTGAGCAATGCTAAACTTAGCAAATGGATCAGGAGTTTTTGGGTTGTTGAAAAGTGGAATAGCTCTCAATACAAAGTCATCTTCCCAATTCACATCTTAGCAACTTGGAGTTTTTTGGAAGTTTTTCTCAAGAAAAAGCGTAGTTCACTTTATACTCCTCCAATGACACTCTCAAATCACTCAATGGTGTATAATTCCTCACAAAGCCATAACAATGTTTTGCCTTCTTTTGTTTTCTCCTACTTCTAAAAGGTTTATGTGGAGCTTTAGGTAGGGATAAACAGAATAGTATACTTGTATTGCATATGTTGTAAAGTCAAATCAAGGATCCAAGGAGAGAAGTGTCATACTCTTTGATCATGATGTGCATGTGTGCGGATAATGGTAAACTAATATTATACTCCTTTAACATGAATGATCTCTCTTTCTTTGGTTTTTATTTTATGAACATGGCTATTTCTTTTTCTCCTTTTTCTTAATACATGAGCCTTCATGTGCTCATCATTTTTTTATACTTGGCCCTTCATGTGTCCATTTTTTTTCATAGCCCATGTCTCTTTTTTTAAACCAAATATTTAGAGAAAGATTATTATCTTTTTAGATCCTAGAGTATTTGCCGAACAAACATATATTTTTTTTATCTACTTCCAAAGGAGAAGCAAAGTTTTTGGTGGATCTAAATGGATGCATGTTTTTGCATACTCCCAGTGTAGGAGCAGCATGTGTATGTGGAGTGTACGTGATCTTGATCTTGGGATCATGATAAATCTCTCAACAAGAGTCAACAAGACTTGACTAAAGTCAACACAATAACAAGCAGCGTATGTAGAAGGCTTGAAACTTTCAAGATGACAAATTTGGCTTTGGTAGGAATTGCTCACCAAATGAAGAGTATGTGACACTATGGTTTTATAATATTTTTGTCAAGACAAATTCTCCAAGTGCTTTGAATAGAAATGGTAGGATTTCTAAGTCAGAACTATATCACACCTCTCAACAACTTAGTCAACATGATTGTCTTATTAGATTATTTTCCCACAAGCATAAGTGTATGTATATGGAACAAACTTTATGTAAGCTTCTATCTTAAAGATGTTATGAACATGTCACTTTTGGAATTTTGATCGAAATAAGGTTTATAAAATTGCATGGAGGCAAAGTTGATTCATTGAGTTTGATTCTAGTGATCAAGATTATGTTTGTTTGAACTCAAGATTGTAGGGGGTTGAAGGTAGTGTTGCACAAACCATCGTTTAGAGGGGAAGAAGTTTAGGGATCAGAGGTGATTTGGCTAAACTAGATGTTCAGTCAATTCTCTCTGGAGCTATTTGTCCTATCCTTCTACATTGTTGGATTGCCCAATGTTGTGCAACGTGTTGGTGGGAAATCTCGAATGTGTGTTTGTTATGCTCGAGAGATCTCCCCAACACTTATTCTCGTACCTATTTCATTCAACAGAAAAAATAAAAATGAAAATAAACAAGGGCTCTACCAGCTAAAATACTCAGGAGCCTAAATCTTATTTATTATTATCATTATTTATTATTTTATTATTATTTTACTATATATATTTTAATTGTTCACCCAACTTTCTATTTTTTGGCATAACTCATAAAAGGCTAAGGTAAAGTTGCAGTATATTCCTGGCCTTGATTTATCTCTGTTTTAGGTTACTTCCTTTGTTTATGAAAATAATAACTCAAAGTTCGTTAACTAAGATTAAACACCATGTCTAATTTTGATTAAATAAGGCTATTTTAACCTAGGCACCATGCTTAATTTAAAAAGCCTATGAATGTGCCACACAAGCCTATGTGACTACACCCCAAACCAGAGCATATGACGTAAACCAGGAAAGCATGAATTGTTATGAGCAGGTTATATCTCAATGGAGACAAAACATGAGTAAAGGAGTTGGTGAACTTTTATTTACCTTTACATACTTGATGAGTATACTTACCGGCAGCATATGTGGATGAAAATTGTGGGGTTGTTGCAGCGGTGGCTTGATTGTTTATGGTCTAACTTAGGCAAGCAACAAGGCTAGGCACAAACACAAATAGTGTGTATAGACAGCCTTGGTGGTAACAGCAAAGGTCTAGTCGAGGAGAATTCTTGATGGGGTCAGGCGGCATTTTGGTGTTTGTGGTGGCCATTAGGGGCTAATCTGCTCCTTCTCTCTCTCTCTCTTCTTCTTCTTCTTTTATTTTTTTAGGTACATATATTTCTTTTCTTTTTTCTACTTTCTCTTCCCTTTTTCTAATCATAATAATTTTTAGCCTTTTTTCAGCAAGGCAGAGCTAACATCATTTTTTACCACGATGGCCTTTGGTGTGTATAGAACTTGTGGTGAGACTCTCACCATCCTCCCCCACACTTGGACTTTTGTGTGAAAGTCAAGTGTGAAGAGTCGGGGTCTCCTCTTGAGTATGTTCCATCACCAAAGAGCATCATGTTGGATAATTGATGTAGCTCTCATGTTTTTAGGCATCGTAAGTCCCCTGTTTCTCTTGATCTCAACCTAAAATGGTTAGCAACCAAGAATACCCGAAGGTGCATACTATCCTGATAGCATGTTCTTGCTTTTATTAAGAAGGAAAGTTCTTTTTTTATAATAATCTAGGTATCTCCTAGCAATGCTTAGTTTATGGTCATAAGCTTGACCGTGAGAACTTCATCTTGCAGCTATCAATGGTGGTGTAGTCCCCAACTTCACCACCAAGTATTTAGCATTGTCATTCAAACTGCAAGGTTAGTGCCATAGTGCAACTATGAGATTTGCAATATTTGTGGTAAACAAAGGCATTGTTGACGGTAGTTAACAAACATTATAAACCGTCAATGTAACTTGTATAAGGGCATGAATATAATCACCAACATAGGTTTAGGGGTTTAAACTTACAAATTCCATGAGTTTTGGTGAATCTGCATTTCCAACAGAGTTTATCTAGAGAACCGTCAAGGTGGACCTAGATGTTAGAAGTAATCACGCTTATCCGCGGCGAAAACAACTCCAAAAGGTTCCAGAGGACAGCAAAAGCCAAACCACCGAAGAAGACTGTGAGCGGCAGAGAGGTGGGGCCGGCTGACCCCATCTGTTGGTCAGTCAGCCTATGGGCCCCACTGTTAACCTCCTCCTTCGCACATTGGTTCGCCATCACCTTAGGGCTTGCATCTACGATATCATTTCAAGTCGGTTTGATCCGAGGGCTCAAGATGGATGCTACGGCTGAAAGGTCTTGATGGCTAGAGGGGGGTGAATAGCCTATTAAAAATTCCTACAAAGTATGCTAAACAAGTTTATCAATATAACAAATAGCATGATGCAAGTTTTGCTTAGCCTAAAGGGGGTTTGCAAGCCACCTATCCAAATACACAATTCTAATGAATGTCACACAACCAAACAAGTTAAACCGCAAGAGGTAAACCAAAAAGGCTACTCTACTCTAGCTACTAAGCACTAGCAAAAACAACTAAGTACTTGAAATGTAATGCAAGAATAGAGTAAGAAATATTTCACCGAGGGGCGATGAATTGAGCCAACCAATCAGTAATTCCAAGTGATGATATTCAAGATAACCAATCCACCGGGACAAATCAATCACAATCAATGAAGTGAAGACACGATAATTTATCCTGAGGTTCATGTGCTTGCCAGCAAGCTAGTCCTCGTTGTGTCCCCCTCAACCACGTGGTTCGGTGGCTAATCAGTCACACACCGAGCATCTCAAAAGGCTCCACAAGAACCTACCAAATGGCTAGGAGTTGCAATGACACAAGCAATATACTATGGCTACCTTGTGGCACTCCACCGGGGAAGGTGCAAACCCCTCACAAGATCATGGGAGGTGGCCAAGAACAATCACCAACACTTGCCATGCCTCCAAGCTGCTCCAAGCTGTCTAGGTGGCGGCAAACACCAAGAGTAACAAGAAAAACCACAGAAAATCAATCCCCCCAAGTGCCTCTAGATGGAAATCAATGATCGATGCACTTGAATCACTCAATCTCACTCAAAGATCGCAATCGAATGCAAAGGAGATGAGTTGGGATGAGAGGGGATGCTTTGGCTTAGCTCAATATGCTCACAAGTATGTCAAATGTCCAAGAGTGAGAGCCAAGAGCCAGCCACCAAGTATTTATAGACGTACCCCTTCGAAAAGAGCCGTTGGGCTGTTGTCATGCCCGACCGACACGGCACCTGACATCTGACGCTTAGAGAAGCACCATGTGTCCACGCGTTTAAAATCTAACGGTTGCGTGCCACACACGTCAGACGCGTACAACGTGTTTCACCTCAGCGTCTATCGCCCCGACAGACGCAACATAGAAAGCTCCATTTCACGAAACTAGCCAACAGACGCATCCCTTGCTTGCCCGTCAGATGCTGCTCAGCATCTGTCGCCACCGCATCACCGTGCGCTGAAATCCTCCACACGACAGATGTGAGAATAGTGGTTCCACCAGCGTCTGACGCAACGGGGTCCCCGCATCTGATGTGCGCGTGTTGAGAGCCGCAACTAGGGTAAGCCGACAGACGCCCTGGGCAGTGTCTGTCGCTCTCGGGTCTAGCGTCTAACGCTCACAACTTGAGAAACATTTGAGATTTTGTTGCTCCACTTGTTTCACCCTTTCACTTATGAGCTAGACCAAGTATGTGTACCACTTTATCACATGTTTTAGCTCGAGAAACACCACGTGACTGTTGACATCATTTTTTAGCACGTGTCAAGATGGTCAGGAGGGGCTAATCAGCAGAGGAAAGATTACTGTGTAGGTTGATAGCCGATGAAAATGAGCTTGTAAAGAAGGCTGCTTATGAGTGGTGGTGGCGTGTGGAGAAGTTGATTCAAAGTGTTGCCGATAAGGTTAAGGGTATTATTGCCGATGCCGATGAAAGAAGACTTAAAGGCTGTTGCCGATGAAACAGGGAGTGTGCCGATGAAAAAGACTTGAAGGCTGCTGCCGATGAAATAGGGAGTGTGCCGATGGAAAGGAGGTCAATGAGAATACCATCGTGATTGAGGCGGACTATGGAATAAGATAGGAGTTAATTTCCTTTTCTACGTTTATTAGAGTCTGAGTTGTATCAAAGTCATGTGTTTCCTTAGATTTGGATTTAGTGTCCTAGTCGTATTTGGTTACGTTTCTGTAGATTAGGATATAAATATAGAGTGAAGGGCAATGTAATAACCAATCAATCAATATCAAAAACCAGCTTTTACTCTTATTTACATCTACTTTTCGGCGACTTCATCAATTTGCATACTTTTTCCTTTTTATGAGTTCTCATCGATTCGGCGAGTTGCATTGCTCTAGTGCAATCTTCGACGATCCTCGAGTTCCGCGTGAGTACCTCTTGGCCGTGACTTCCGGGCGTATCGCTGTTGTCAGGACCAAAGTGCTCATATCTTCATCCTTGTTGATTAACAGGTCAAATCGACTAGCACGCTTTGGATATCAATTTCGGGTATTAGCCCTTTGTGTTTGCAGATCCACTTTTGCATCAACACATCTTTTGGTACGCCCGGTGGGACCAGATCTAATCAATATGTTCAACCCTGAGATTGACGCGGGGAACATCATCGCAGTATTAGAAGAAGATCTTAAGGAAGAACAGAAGCAGGCTATGGACAAGGCTATAGAAGAATACAGACAGCTTTGCTTGAAGTTGTTCAGCTTGAACAAGAGTGGACAAGTCATCCAGAAGCAAGACTTGTCGTTGCCTCGGCAAGTTATCTTTGATTCTAATCTGGGTAAACTTCAAGAGATGGTTAATTCTGCAGTAAATCATGCTTTAATTAATCACTCCAATGTGCTGTCCAATATTGTTCATAATGCTATGGTTCGAACTTTCAAAGAAGGGCAAGCGTCACCTCATTACGTTGGGCCTGCTTATCATCAACCAGAATCAGCATCTGTTATTACTCCATCGGCTCCCCCAGCCGTTGTGGGTACAGAGGTTTCTTCCCCTCCAGTATCAGCAGGCTTATCTAACGTACAGTCTACACCGATGCGATCAGATTCAGCATTATCAGGACGAGTTCAGCTTAATACAGATCTATCGGCATCGGCTTTATCAGGTCCTGTGCCATAGAGTAATCAAACTCCTGCTAATTGGTGGGGATACGGTATGCCTCCAGAGCCATCTGCTTTTAACCCTGGATTACCTCAAATGTTTGATACAACAGGAAAAGCTCCTATGCCATCGGCTGGTTCGCCGATAGTTCAAGTACCTCAATATACTACAGCAACTACTGTGCAACCAACTCTAGGAGGTTTCCAGGTGCCTTTGGGTCAAACATCTAATTCAAGTCCATCGACAAATTTGTTACCGATGCAACAGAAGGCTCCTATTGTAAGTCAACCTGGAGTCCAGGTTATACCTCAAATTGGTTGTAATTATCCAGCAATGCCAACAAATTACCAGCCATCGGCAAATTTTGTACCGATGAACGCTAATAATAATTGGTCAGGGCAGTTTCCCACTCAACATACAGTTCAGCCAAATCAGCAAGCTGCAGGTATTCATCAAGGTCACATGCATGCTGGTTTTCAGAATCAAGCATCGGCAGCTCAGCCGATGAATCCTTTCCAGCAGGTTAATGGACCCCAAATAGTGGCAAATATGCCAATTGCTGGAGATCGTGGGCCACAAAGATATGCAGAAGGGTATCAGCAAGTACCTCTGGTGGAAATTCAGCCATATCGTCAACAAGATGTTGATGCTTTTTGGGCTGATAAAATAGCAGAAATTATGAAGGATCAGTTTGGAATCAAGCCCAAGGTCAATACCTATTCTTATCGGACTCCATATCCTCCGGCATACGATTTAATTCCTCTCCCAAATCGGTACAAGGTGCCAGATTTCACTAAGTTCTCTGGGCAAGATGATACATCAACCATGGAGCATGTTAATCGCTTCATTATTCATTGTGGAGAGGCAGCTAGTAGAGATGAATTAAGAGTTCGTTTGTTTTCATCATCTCTGTCTGGATCAGCATTTACATGGTTTATTTCATTACCGCCAAATTCTATTATTACTTGGGCTGATCTGGAAAAGCAATTTCATAAATATTTCTTTGCTGGAGTTCATGAAAAGAAGCTTACCGATTTGGTAAAGTTGAAATAGCGCAATGATGAATCGGTGGAAGGTTTTGTGCAAAGGCTACGAGATGTAAAAAATAATTGTTATAGCCTAGTATTGGATGATCGGCAACTTGCCGATTTGGCCTTCCAAGGATTGTTGCCACACCTTAAGGACAGATATGCTTCTCAGGAGTTCGAAGCCTAAGTCATCTAGTGCAAAGGATTTCTGATCAAGACACTAGGGTTTTTGAACCCAAAAGGAATTGGAACAAGAACGTTTTATTTGTCGGAGAGGTAGAAGATTCTGATTCGGATGAAGAACCAGTTATCGGTTTGGCTGAGTGGGTTAAGAATAAAAAGCCAATATCTTGTCCCTTTGGTCAAAAAGAGCCAGAGAAGTTTACTTTCGACATCACCAAAGCCGATAAGATATTTGATCTTTTGCTTCAAGAGGGCCAGATTAAGCTATCACCTAATCATGTGATCCCATCGGCAGAAGAGTTGAAGAAAATGCTGTATTGCAAATGGCATAATGCAACTTCACACAGTACAAATGAGTGCAAAGTGTTTAGACAACAGTTACAATTAGCTATTGAGTCTGGGAGAATTAAATTTGGTAATTCCAAGATCCAGAAGCCGATGAAAATTGATCAACATCCTTTTCCAGCAAATATGTTGGATGCTGAAGGAAAGACTAAGGTGTTGACATCGGAAGCTGCTGAGAAAAATGCATCAGTGGATCCCCAACATCGGATAACTACCGATGATGCAAAAGGCAAGGGGCTACTAAGAGAAAGTGGTAGTTCTGGAAAGCCTCCTCGATCTGGCATTGTGATTACCCATCAAAGGCAACAGGAAGGCTGGCGTTAGCGAAGGGACCGATATCGACAACAGCAAGAAGAAAGACGCCGAGAGGAGTGGAATCGGCATAAGGATCCTTGGAGGTGTCCGTTTTTTATTCATTGTTGGGAAGAAGGTATTAAGTTACCTACTGTTGAAAATTGCCCAGAATGCAATGGTTATTATGGGGTTAATCGTCTAGAAAGGAGGTTTCAGTCTGGTAATCAAGGTTTGTCCATCAATGAGCCGATCAGAGGTAAAGCATCAGTACATGATCGGTTGGGGGGCAGGCTCAGCGTACATGAGAGGCTTGGTAAACGTGTTGCATATCTTCCGAGAAACCAAGAGGAACTTGAAGAGATGGCAAATGCAAGAGTTCTTGATGAAGAAATATTTTATAGGGATCCTAATATACGTCGTGTAGAGTCAACCAGGACCTATTACCAGCCAGTTTGGAAAACTAAACTTCCTCAATGGTGTCCAGAAGGTTTGACAAAGACACAGAAAAGGAGAATGCAGCGAGAGCGTCAAGAGGACTTATACCAAGAAGAGAGTTCCTCCAATGAGAGATCTGGTAATCAGCAGTGGCAAATAAAGCACAAAAATAAAGGCCCATCAGCAGATGTCAATATGGTGTTTATGTTGCCAATGGAATTTTTGGCACTCTCTGATAATGAGGAAGAAGCTATTTTCTCTGACCAAATAGCTCAATTAACGCTAGATCCAATGATGGCTGTTTTTGAGAAGCCTGCCGATAATGAGAGACAACATCTCAAGGCTTTGTTTGTGAAAGGCAGAGTTGATGGGCAGCCTGTATCTAAGATACTTATTGATGGAGGAGCTGCGATTAATATTATGCCTTATGTGATGTATCGGAAACTTGGTAAGGGAGATCAAGATTTAACTAAGACCGATATGATGCTAAAGGACTTTGAAGGCAATGTGTCACCAGTTAAAGGGGCAGTGTGTGTTGAGTTGACCATTGGCAGCAAAGCCTTACCGACGACTTTTTTTGTCATTAATGGCAAGGGTGCATATAATCTGCTTCTAGGAAGGGATTGGATTCATGCTAATTGTTATGTTCCTTCTACAATGCATCAGTGCCTTGTACAATGGATTGGAGATAAAATTGAAGTTGTTCCTGGTGATTCTTCTTATATCATCGCATCGGCAGAATCAGACACTTATGAACGAACCAAGTGCATATCAGGAGAAGCTTGGGAAAAAGAGTTCCTCAAGGTTGCCGATTACGAAATTTCACTGATCCAAGCAGTCGGTTCTGAAGAAGAATTTTAATGGATAGGTTTGCCGATGATGGAAAATTAGGTCAAGGGTTTACATCGGCTGATGATTTAGTAGAAGTAGATATTGGTGAAGGCGATAGGCCAAGGCCTACTTTTATTAGTGCTAAGTTAAATTCCAAGTGTAAACAGCAATTAGTCGATTTGTTAAAAGAATATAAAGATTGTTTTGCTTGGGATTATACTGAAATGCCTGGATTAGACCGATCAATAGTTGAACATCGGTTGCCTATTAAGTCTGGATTTCGGCCACATCAGCAGCCAGCACGCCGATGCAATCCTAATATACTTCCTGATATTAAGGCCGAAATAACTAAATTGATTGAGGCAAAGTTTATTCGGGATATGCAGAGTGGATTTCTAATGTGGTTCCTGTTTACAAGAAAAATGGTAAACTTCGTGTTTGTATTGATTTTAGGAATCTCAATAAAGCCACACCGATGGATGGATATCCAATGCCGATTGCTAATTTGTTGATTGATGCTGCAGCAGGACATCAAATTATCAGCTTCATGGATGGTAATATGGGTTATAATCAAATATTCATGGCTGAAGAGGATATTCCCAAGACTGCTTTTAGGTGTCCAGGTCATGTGGGATTATTTGAGTGGATAGTTATGACATTTGGTTTGAAAAATGTCAGTGCTACTTATCAAAGAGCTATGAACTTTATTTTTCATGAATACATCGGCACATTAGTAGAGATCTACATTGATGACATAGTGATTAAGTCTGGAGATATCACAAAGCATCTAACCGATCTACGAAAGATATTGGAGTGCACAAGGAAGCATGGATTAAAGATGAAACCTAATAAATGTGCATTTGGTGTATCGGCAGGACAATTTTTGGGTTTTATGGTGCATCAGCGGGGCACTAAAATTAGTAGGAAGTCTATTGAGGCAATCAACAAGGTTGTTGCTCCTGCCAATAAAACTGAATTACAATCTTTGATCGGTAAGATTAATTTCATCAGGAGATTCATATCTAATCTGTTGGGTAAGATCAAGGCCTTCAGTCCATTACTGAAATTGAAAGCCGATCAGGAATTTAAATGGGGAGATGAGCAGCAATTAGCCCTAGATGAAATTAAGAGTTACTTAACAAATCCTCCAGTGCTAGTTCCACCTCAACACGGAAAACCTTTTAGATTGTATTTGTCAACTGATGATACTGTTATCGGTTCAGCTCTTATTCAAGAATTTGAAGGGAAAGAACGTGTTATCTATTATTTGAGCAGACGGTTAGTAGATGCTGAAACCAGGTATTCGGTTATCGAGAAATTATGTCTGTGTCTATACTTTTCTTGTATTAAGTTGTGGCATTATTTACTATCGGCTGAGTGTACTGTCATATGCAAAGATGACGTGGTCAAATATATGCTGTCGATGCCGATATTAAGTGGTAGAATTGGCAAATGGATTTTAGCGTTATCAGAATTTGACCTATGTTATGAATCGGCTAAGGCAGTTAAAGGACAGGTTATGGCTGATTTTGTTACTCAACATTGCAACACAGTGGATTCTCTGGAGATTGCTCCTTGGACACTTTTCTTTGATGGGTCTACATGTGGTGAAGGAGCAGGCATCGGTATTGTGTTAATTTCCCCTCAGGGGAAGAAGTATGAGTTCTCATTACCGATTGTTGCTACATCAACAAACAATTAAGATGAGTACCAAGCCCTGATAAAAGGGTTAGAATTGCTTAAGGAAGTACGTGCCGATGCTGTTGAAGTCTTTGGTGATTCTATGCTAGTTATAAATCAGTTGGTTGGGATTTATGAATGCCGAAGTGAAATTTTAATTTCATATTATGAGAAGTGTTTGCAGTTGTTGAAAGGGTTTAGAAATTTTCATCTAGAACATGTTTCTCGACTACATAATGAAGAGGCTAATCGATTGGCTCAACATGCTTCAGGATATCAGCCTATTCAAGAAGTGTTAACATCAGCAGTTGATACCGATGACTGGAGAAAGAAAATTATTGATTATTTAAAGAATCCATCTAAAAAGGTTGAAAGACGTATAAGGTTCCAAGCTACCAAGTATGTGCTCCTCGATGATGAATTATATTACCGTACCATAGATGGAGTTTTACTCAGGTGTGTTGACATCGATGAATCAAAAGGCCTGATGGGTGAGATTCATGAAGGAGTATGTGGGGCTCATCAGTCAGCTTTCAAGACGAAATGGATGATCAGAAGGAATGGATATTATTGGCCAACTATTCTCGAAGATTGTTTTAAATATTTTAAAGGACGTCAGGAATGTCAAAAATTTGGTAATATTCAAAGGGCACCTGCATCGGCTATGAACCCCATAATTAAGCCTTGGCCGTTCCGGGGTTGGGCTATTGATCTCATCGGTCAGATTTATCCACCATCGAGTAAGGGGCATAAATTTATTCTGGTTGCTACCGATTATTTCACAAAGTGGGTTGAAGCAATTCCTTTGAAAAAGGTGACATCGGCTAATATGATTGATTTTGTGAAAGATCATATTGTTTATCGATTTGGTATTCCTCAAACCATCACTACCGATCAGGGTACCATGTTTACATCGGGCGAATTTGATGAGTTTGCTATAGCTATGGGGATTAAAGTTTTGAATTCTTCACCATATTATGCCCAGGCTAATGGTCAGGCTGAGGCTTCTAACAAAGGAATTATCAAGCTCATTAAGCGCAAAATTAAAGAATATCCTAAGAGGTGGCATACAATATTAAATGAAGCCTTATGGTCATATCGGATGGCGTGTCATGGTGCAACCAAGGTAACGCCTTATCAGTTGGTATATGGACACGACGCAGTATTACCCTGGGAGGTTAAAACTGGCTCTAGGCGAATACGCTCTCAAGATCAATTGACAGCCGATGACTATGATACCCTTATGAAAGATGAGTTGGAAGATGTAGCAGGTCATCGGTTAAAGACTTTAGCTAGCATCGAAGAGAATAAGAAAAGGGTAGCCAGGTGGTATGACAAGAAGGTGAAGGTAAAGGAGTTTGTCGATGGAGATTTGGTTTGGAAGTTGATTTTACTGATTGGGACTAAAAGTTCTAAGTTTGGCAAATGGTCACCTAATTGGGAAGGTCCAAATCGGATAAATCAATCTGTTCCTGGTAATGCATATATTCTCGAAACCCTCGAAGGGGTTGTGTTTCCCAGAGCATTAAATGGAAAATACTTAAAGAAATATTACCCTAGTATCTGGATAGATGCATAAAAGTATAATTGCCAATAACAATCCTATCGGCTAGAGTTAAAATAAAGTATTAATATCTTGTTGCCGATGCACTAGATGAGAATTACAGATTTAACAAAGTTTGGATAGCCGATATTGCACGCAGGCGAATTTCATCGGCTTCCTTTAATTCTTTAGCATCTTCATCGGCAGCTCCCTCCATAGGCTTGAGTTTCTTTTTCAAGGCCAAGGCCTTGCGAGCTTGGATGTCCCTTTCCTACTGAAGGGTTTTGATGATGTCAGGAAGTTGGTCTTCTTCTTGCTTGGCATGGGTTAAGGCTGCTTCAACTTCTTCCAGTTCAGCTAGAAGAGCTGCTCTCTTTGCCGATAGATCCAGAATTTTTTGCTTAAGATCGGCATCGGAGGTTTGCAAGTTGCTAGTGCTTTTGTGCTTCTCATCGGCAGTTTGTTTTAGCTGCAGCATCTCTTCTTTGAGCTGGGCTTGAGCTGCTCTGTCGGCGATACGGTGAGCAGCCCGTTGATATTGAAATTGTCGGCTCTCTAGATGGACTGCTGGGAAGATAGTTTCTTCAACATCGGCAGGAACTTGGCTACGGATTGTTTTGAAGATAGTCTTTGCAGGATCTGAATCATTTATCAATTGAGCAGTATCTTGTTGTAACAGATTCAGAAGGGGTTCTAGCTTGCCATAGATTTCTGCTGATATTGTTCCCAGTGCTAGGGAAGAACTCGCCTCTTCTCCATCATCATCGGAGACGTTGATAGCAAAAGAAAACAAGCTATCGGGAGAATCTTGTTCCTGTGAAGAAAAGAAAGTTAGAGATTCTACCTAAGGATAGATATGGATATTATAAATTGAATAGGTCAATCGGCTTACCTGCTTCAAGGCAATTTCTTGGGCCTGGCTTGAGGGGGCAGCTGGAAGAGGGTCATGCGAAGGATCGGCAGAGGATGCCGATGGGATGTCTTCTATGACCTCATCAGTAGTTGGCCCTTGGGGTATGATAGCCAATGATATATTTTGTGCAGGAGGATCAACTTTTTCAACTGCATCGGTTGGCTGACTAGTAGGTGTTGGAGCGGATGCAGGGACTGGCGTAGATTTCTGTCGCTTTTGCTGAGCTTCAGCATCGGTTAAAGCTTTACGCTTTACTTGGGTCTCAGCGACAATTGGCTGGGGGGCATCGGCACTTGTTGATTGAGGAGCTTGAGTGCTTGGTATGCTTGCCGATGTACCCATTTGTTTTTGCAAAAAATAAGTGTGAGATCGGATATTTAACAGATAAAATGTAAAGATAAAAGAATACCTCTAAAGGCTGGTTGGAGGTAGTGGTGCTTGATGTTGGAGGAGTTGCCGATGACGATCCAGCCGCAGCTCTTACACCCTGATGGTTACATGTTAATATAGTTTGTATCGGCAGTGAATAAAAATAAACAAGGTTATTACCTTAAAAGCCTTAATAAGGCTTGTAGCAGCAGCCATTAGAGTGGCCCTGGATGTTGCCAGTTTTGATCTGGAGGTGATAGTCTTGCCACGGGTCCTCTGGAAGGTTAAAGCGGCTAAGGTGGGGGCGTTGTAGCCAATTACTGAAACTGGGGAGATAGGTTGGAGGTTGAAAGGTCTCCCACTCTTGCTTATGGATGGAACTGGATCATCGGCCTGTTACGAGAAAGTTTAGCTGCTGATATATATGTATATATATATAAAATAAATATACAAATAAAGTTAAAAGAAACTTACTGCATCGTCAGGAATGGCGTAGTCAGGATCGATCATGTGCCGATATGTGTGGACGGATGTTGAAAATAATTGTTCTTTCCACTCTTGCCACCATTGCTTATATGATTCTGTAATAAAAGATGTTGGCGACCAGGCGGAGAGGTCAACATTTGAAATATCGGCATCGGGGGCAAGTCTTACTATCCTACTCCACTCAGTTCCAGTGGTGATGGTTTCTCTGGGCTTGATCACATCGGCAAAGCACAACTTGATTGGCAGTTGCCCAAAAGCCAGCTGACGAAATACTGCCGAGGGATTATAGAATTCATAAGTAGTATTGGAATTCTTCCCACTACCAAATGTGTTCACCGGGATTGCCCTAGGAGTAATGATGGCCATCATAAGCTCATTATCTTGGTTCAGATCACTATCGGCAAAGTTGAAGAGAAGGGGAACTTGTTATCCTCATCAATATAGGGTACCCAAGCCCTAAGATCACGAGGGAGACCATGGTAGAAATTCTAGAAAAATCTGCCGATTTGATCTTCATTAGCCTCTGTTCCAGGGAGGACAATTATAGCTTCGCCGAAGTTGAGAGGAGGGCGTGTTGCCGATTCCTCATCTCCAAGAACATAATCTTCGGCGATCTCTCGTGGGAATTCTTGGGCGAAGAAATCCCACTGTAGACGCTTATGCATATGAGCGTTTAGCCACATATTGATGAACCACCATGGGCCTCCCAAATTGCTGATGGGTTCACCAAGTAGAAGCTTCTGAGATACTTGGTGGAGGAGGTGGTAGGTGGAGCTCAGAAGCTATCGGCCGAGCGGGAACCTGACACCGTTGGCCAAGAGTTCGGCTGTAGGGAGGAAGGCGTTGGTTGGTCCTACCGATCGGCCACAGAAGATAAACTTCTCCAACCACATATTCAAGAATATGGCGTGTTCCCTTTGATTGACAGTACTAGTCTTTTGGTATTCCTGGATGTATCCTGTCCAGCCGCCGATGTTGCATGTGTTCACTCTATATTCAGCTTTTCTGCCGTAGATGGAGCCTTCATCGACAGTTGAGATATCTAAGCCGGTGAGCATGTATACATCGGCAAGAGTAGGGGCGGATGGACCATGACCAAACATAAAGGTATTTTTGGTGTCTGACCAGAAGTGAGCGGCGGCTATCATCATAGATTCATTCTTTTGCATATCGGCAATGGATAGCCTAATACATTGGTCTATCTTCCGCTCTGCCCAGTACACTTGCATCGACCTGTTGACCCTCAAGTACTAATCTTTCCACCCTTTGGTGGGTTTGGGCTAAGATCGGAATGTATCCTTCCATAGATTCAAAGAAAAATTTTGAGCTTTGAAGGGAATTCTGTTAGCCTCTGCATTGATCAAGTCAGTTAGATCTGGGTCGCCCATTGGACCTAGGCAGTGGAGGGGAGGTTGGTTGGTTGGAATAGCCAATGTGTTGTGTAGTTCCTGAATTTGGAAGATCAAAAGAATGGAAGAAGAAGAAAAATACCAACTGTAAGAACTCACAAAGAACCAAAGGGATCAAGGTAAAGGTAATAAAAGAAGAACGAACCGCAGGAATGTTGAAGTTGATCGCCATTGCTCTGAGAAGGATGAGGGCATGAGCTAGGGACTTGAAGTTGACGATGGAAGGAGCTCTGGTGGGTTGAGGATGCGCGGTTGTTCGTTAGGGTTGCCACCGGAGAGAGAATGCCAAAGGTTGAAGTTTGAAGGTAGAAGACGAGCAGTCCGGAGAAATCTATTTATAGGCCGCTTGGAGTAGGGGTATTCTTGACTTATCTCTATGCCGTGCGCGGGTGGATCGAGGTGGTTCAGATGGATATGGTAACTGTTCGCACGACAATCAAGGGATTGTACAGAAGATTTGATAGCAAGTAATCATGACTTGGAAGTGATCTTGGTACAAGATCTTTCAGTTCTAAAATGGTGATGTTGCTATGATAAGATCTTGCCGATGGGTTGTTATTTTGGTATCTCAACCGTAATTGGGGTAAGAACAGTTGGAAATTATGCGATATTTACTGAGATACATGAATTAGAACTAGATTTGATTAAATTCGGTAACAGATTATGTTATGCTTGGAGAATGGGTTGAGAAAAATAGGTAACAGCAAGCATTATCTGGAGTAAATTTCGGAGCATCAGTATCTTATACTCCGAAATTGGGGGCATGTGTTGACATCGTTTTTTAGCACGTGTCAAGATGGTCAGGAGGGGCTAATCAGCAGAGGAAAGATTACTGTGTAGGTTGATTGCCGATGAAAATGAGCTTGTAAAGAAGGCTGCTTATGAGTGGTGGCGGCGTGTGGAGAAGTTGATTCAAAGTGTTGCCGATAAGGTTGAGGGTATTATTGCCGATGCCGATGAAAGAAGACTTAAAGGCTATTGCCGATGAAACAGAGAGTGTGTCGATGAAAAAGACTTGAAGGCTGCTGCCGATGAAATAGGGAGTGTGCCGATGGAAAGGAGGTCAATGAGAATACCATCATGATTGAGGCGGACTATGGAATAAGATAGGAGTTAATTTCCTTTTCTACGTTTATTAGAGTCTGAGTTGTATCAAAGTCATGTGTTTCCTTAGATTTGGATTTAGTGTCCTAGTCATATTTGGTTACATTTTTGTAGATCAGGATATAAATATAGAGTGAAGGGCAATGTAATAACCAATCAATCAATATCAAAAACCAGCTTTTACTCTTATTTACATCTACTTTTCGGCGACTTCGTCAATTTGCATACTTTTTCTTTTTTATGAGTTCTCATCGATTCGGCGAGTTGCATTGCTCCAGTGCAATCTTCGATGATCCTCGAGTTCCGTGTGAGTACCTCTTGGCCGTGACTTCCGGGCGTATCGCTGTTGTCAGGACCAAAGTGCTCGTATCTTCATCCTTGTCGATTAACAGGTCAAATCGACTGGCACGCTTTGGATATCGATTTCGGATATTAGCCCTTTGTGTTTGCAGATCCACTTTTGCATCAACAGTGACTATGCCTCCAAATATCAACATCAGCGTAAAGGAAAATAGACGTTTCAACTCCTCAATAACGCCTGAATTGCAAATGTGCTAACACCACCAAGTGATCATCGTCATGTGCAAGTGTGTTAGCATTTTTACAATCATTTTTGAGGCATTATTAGCTCTATCCAAATGCATATGCTGAATGAAATGTCACCTAGAGGCACATGTAGGACTAGAATTGATACGACAATTCTCCTCTTTATAGTACGACTAACTAATCTATAATGTAACCACACCCACTAGGTGTCTTGGTTACCAAAGTACAACCCCTAGCATATACCTTTGCCTTAATCATCATAGGGTTGCACCTTGTTCCTCCTTCATCACCATGGCAAGCACTTCAGCATCCACACTTGATCATCATGCTTCACCATGCTATGTGCTAATCATCCTTTGCAACATATAATCTTAAGCACATGATTAGCACTTGGGTATTGTCACTAATTACCAACAACAAACATAGAGCTTTCAATCTCCCCCTTGTTGGTAATTGGTGACAACCCTTTCACAAAGATGTTATGATAAAATTTTGATTGACTTCATGTCACATTGCCCAAATATGTTACCATGTGTAAGAAATATGGACAAGTAATCATGAAATCAAGTTGATAGCAATGGCTCCCCCTACATGTATGCTATATGTTTGGATTTAGGAAGCATACATGTTTAGATAGGAAAATATAGGAGCATTGACTACCAATATGTGCTAAGTGTTTTAGATTATAGACCTTTGAAGCGTGACACAATCGGAGTAGCGATAAACACCATCTTAGCACCTTGTGTAGTTAGATACCACTTGGAAAAGCACAAGCATAACTAGAAACCTCATGAGATCAACATTATAAGCAAGGCTCTAGTACCACTTTGGAAAACATGAAGCAAGAAAAATCTAACTACTTCCAATCCATGCTAGTACCTCAATACACCATTCAATTGTATACTAGCAAAACATCACACAAGCAATGTATTGGAGAAAAAGAAATGCATAACTATGCATCATACATATGAAATGCACAAAGAAATGCAACATTCATGTTTAAGAGCTTGCTCCCCCTACTCGTGTGCTCAAAATTTTAGTTGACCCCCTTCTTTTATCATTTTCTCCCCTTTAGGTTTTCTTCCCCTTTAGAATCTATCTTTGTGAACAACATTTTGTCCCCCTTTGGCACCAATGACCACAAGCGACAATTTTAGATAGATTATCATGTTATGTTACGGGGTGAGGATCAAGTTTGTGATTCAACCTAGATTGCTTGCATAAATAAAATGCTTTGGTTTGATCCAAGGGCAAGCTTCTTCACACCTCACTAGAAGGGTTATCATGCACCATATTGAAGCAAATATTTAGACAAGTTCTCTAGATTAAACACTTAGGACCACAAGCTTTTCAAATAAGTTATATGCTACCACTAGATCATACAAGTCATGGAAACAATAGTGGCACCATATAAACTTCAAATTCATTTGATTTTCATTAATGAGCCTAGAATATGTAAATTATGACTAGATGCCCTAAACAAGTCCTTAGCATAGAATGTATGACGTGTCAACCAATTGTACCTTTCTTTGTCTTGGAGGAGAGGCATGTCATATATGGGTTGCATCAACTCATGTTGGAGAAGTCAAGTATGTTCAACTCATTCTTGATCTTGTGAAATCTCTTCTCATCAAGTGGCTTGGTGAATAGATCGGCTAATTGATCTTCGGTGCCCACACTCTCAATAGCAATGTCACCCTTTTGTTGATGATCTCTAATGAAGTGATGACGGACATCAATATGCTTTGTTCTTTGATGTTGAACCAGATTGTTGGTTAGCTTCATGGCACTTTCATTGTCACATAGGAATGGCACATTCTTGAAATTGATTCCAAAATCCTTCAATGTTGCCTTCATCCACAAGATTTGTGCACAACAACTACTCGGCGATGTATTCGGCCTCGGTGGTAGAGAGTGCGATACTATTTTGCTTCTTGGATGACCATGAGACAAGTGATCTTCCCAACAATTGACAAGTCCCGAAGGTGCTCTTTCTCTCACTACAAACTTCTAACCCTTGCACAACGACGAGAAAACGTTGCAATGTGCCCAATTTTGTTGCAAAAGGTAGTTCATACCATGAAATTGCGTTCGTTGGCAATGGTTGCAAAAAAGTCACATTGCAATAAGAACTTGCAACCGTTGCTAGTTTGGTGTTGCAAGAGTTAGCTTTTCTTGCAATGTTGCCAAGCATTGCAATAGGACGTTATCGCAACATTTACTATCATGGCAATACAAGCACTTGCCACGTTCGTCTTCGTGGCGAGAGGTGGTAAATACAATGAGCGATAGCGTGGCAATATATTTTTGTTGCCACGCTAGAATTTTGTTGCCTAAGGTGTTGTTGCCACGACTGTTGTGCCATGGCAAGTAAATCATTTGCCACACAAATGTAAACATGGCAAGAGAGTATACATTATTGCCACGCTTGTCTTGGCGTGGCAATAGTATCATTTGCCACGCAAATTTATCTGTTGCGAGATACCGTTCATTATTGCCATGACTACATTGCCGATGCAACAGTATCATTTGCCACACAATTTTATTCGTTGTGATATATCTTTCATTATTGCCACGACCTCGGTGCCATTGCAACAGTAGAATTTGCCACACAATTTTATTCGTTGTGGAAGATTAATTGTTATTGCAACAATAGTCATGTCATGGCAATAGTATTATTTGCAACATAAATAAGTCTGTTGCCATACAACATATTGCCACGCATCATGGCTTGTAGGTATAGCTTTTATTGCAACGCTAGTAACATTTAATTTTGGTTTAATAAATCATCATTGCAAATCAATAAACCATATCAAAAGCAATTGCACTCACATATATTAATTATAATTAATCATTCAATATGTTGCCAAACCCATGAATAGTAGCTAAAATCATAAATGAGTGTACATTTAACTCATTATTTGACAACTTTTTACAAACTTCCAAACATCTATGCAGCACTTGAGAAATTCCTAGCAGCCCAACATGTCATCTCCTCGGCTATGTCCTCGCTTTATTATGATCCTCCCACTGAAACCTTGTCCACCTACTACCAAAAGAATATGGTTGGGATATTAGAACAATATTAAGTTTACTAATTCTTGCACAAATGTAAAGAGATGAAGATATAAAATGGTTCTAATTTCCAATTTCATATACAGAAGCCATCAACCAAGCTTTTGCATAGTTGAAGTTCTACTGCAATTCTGCAAATGAGCAAATGTTGTTGATCTAGTTGCTGCATTTCCTTTTTCCATGAAAAAGATGGAAGTCATGTTCCATTATTCTAGAACCACAACCGTATGAATCAATTTCTAGTTTTACTCAAATTCTTACTGTATGCTTATTACAATTATGGTTTTCTATGAAAATAGCGTTCTGTGTTTTCACAATAACTTGATATATTGTTCTTTACTTTCTCAATCTTTATTTTGGTCTCCGTATATCCCTCTCTTTTCAGAGTTTAAATGTTGTTCAAGATGTCAGCAATCCTTACTCCTTGGAAGCATAGATGGCTGGGAATTTTAGCAAAATTTCAGTGTAAGTATAGGTCAATTATATAAGCTCAATTGAGTTTACAAATTATAATCTATATCTTTTTTGCAGGCTACATACTGAAGGCATGGTTCTATTGGGTAATACAAGTTTTTGTAGCAGTCTAGCATACACATGCAGCTGTGTTCCATTTAATTGCATTATAAGATGTATGCATTCTATTTTGCTATTTATAAATTCTCCTAAAAGCAGCAAAGTCTATCAGCAAGCCTTGGGGAGGGATGGAGAAGAAAATACGGCTTTGATCCTATCCATCGTGGCCTTTTCAACAGATCAGATGCAGCTACTGCATATGTTACAGTAGCAGCTGCCTTCTCTGAATTTTTAAGGCAGCAGCAGTTTAGTTGATTAGAAAAATAATAACTTGAGTTGTAGACAACAAAAAATTATATTCTTTAACAATACGGAAAGCCCATGAAATTATCTACATCTTTCTAGTTATTTGTTAAATAAGATTATGCAGTTATCATGGTAAAAAAACACAAACACCCACTGCTGTCCAGACCAAGGTCAAAACCTGACCGGCTACTTTCAAAATTCAAAACTCTGAATTCTCTAGGTCTAAAATCATGACCTTTCATGACGACTGTAACGGAACCGTCCAAATTATAAGAGCACAAGTTCAAAAACATTCGCCGAAACGATCAAATTCTCAAACTTGAGCCCATATAACTCCGGTAATCCACGAAATCGCGAGGGATTTCAAACCAAACCGAGAGCAACCAGATCGTAGTGATTCAACATAACACAACATTTGTTACAACAGTTCAAAAGTAATCTCATACATCGGAGTACAAATATTTTTATTACAAAACCAAAGTAAAGATTAGCGGAAGCAACATAATTTCTGAAACCATTTGGAGTCAAATACTGCCAGTACATAGTCACATCCTGCAAAAGCATACCAGAAGAGATACTACAGAGACCATACCCATATGGTCTAGTCTTCATGCCCACAAGGCAAAGACAATACTTGCAGCAACAAGTACGAATCTGCTACCTGCAACAGGTGGGAATAAACCCTGAGTACGAGAAGGTACTCAGCTAGACTTACCCGTCAAAACCAGAAACAAAGGTGACACCAAGGATTATGCAAGGCTTTATAAAGTGGGCTAGCTTGACTCATTTGCAGAAAAGCTTAATACATATAAGTAACCATTATATGCTTAAGTATCAAGTTGATCATCATTAACCTGATAACTAGATTAGCACCTGTACTAGAGCACTCACTTTATTAGGATCAAACAATAGTAACCATAGCAGGTATAATAAGGCTATCATCATCATTATCATCAATTCCGAACCATCATTAATCATTAGTGTATCTACGCTGGAGATAACCAGTCAAGTTTCTCACTATCCGTGAGAGACGGCGACTCGAATCGATTCCAACTCAGCTGAGGGGGTATTCCTGACACTCACCCGGCAAACCCCGCTAAAGGTAGCCGTAGATAACCTTTGGTACAACTCAGGGTGGGCCCGAATAGCGCCACGTTCTCAGGGATACCAGTGGCCAGGATGCTCAGGACTTTTAACTTACCTGCCCTTGGACCCTCTGGCTCCCTTCCGAGGCGACTTTCATTTTTTGACTTCGCAGCCTGAGTTGAGCTACTAGGCTTCGCGGTCGGCAACCTTAGGCCGGCCAGCTAAATGTCAGGCATGCATTCAAAATGACATAGAAGGCTCCAGGTCTCGGTCCTTAATTGACACAGACGGCGATAGATCCACACCCAAGACCTCTATGCCTTGCTGCTTCACTATCTTCATCCCGCCCGGTCTCATTTCATTTCATTAACACATGGTTCACTTCCACAATAGCAAATATAGCCAACGGTGACCTGATAAAGCCCTATATCTCGCAGGTGACAGGAAATCACCCGACTTCTACCGGTCTAATTTAGCAGGGCTAAGCATAGATACTATCTTGTCTACTTAGGATTCAAGGTTCGAATTGCTGGACAAGGAGTGTTATCTATACAGCAAGGCTTTTCAACCAACTCCTATCACGTAATGCAACAATACATATAACATGTATATATAGATAATTGCTTTGAAAGTAGGAGGCTTATAATGCTCCGGGGCTTGCCTTAACCGAAAGAAGAGAGATCGAGGTTCGACTTCAAGAACGGTTCCCATGTCTTCTCCGACTTCGTCGGACTGGACCTCTGGCTCTCGAACGGACTTCAACTTCGGGTTCCATGCCCAGCGGGACTTCGCTTGTAACACGATTCTCGGCACACCTATTGCATGTATATGCACCCAATGAATTTCATGTATGCACCCAGGATGACATGATGATTTATGGACATGCATGAATGATGTGAAGATGAATGCAATGACATTGCAACGTCGTAAGCACAGAACCAAGTTATGTGGTGCTCTATTCAAATCACTTGAATCTTAGGTGCAATTTCCTCTCTGATATTAACACGTTTAAACACCTCTAAGAAACGACTAAGTGCCACAAGGTTAAAACACACACATAACAAGATTCCAGCAATTTAGTATTTACGACATAATATCAACAGTAGCTAAGGAAAACTCACAACTGGAGTTCTACCAATCCAAATGACTTGCAAGAGGACATTCTGGAAAGCTCATGAAATTTTCTATATTTTATTTATAAACATCTAAGCATGATTTCATCATTTACCAAGTTAAAATAGCACATGTACAGAATCTGTTCTAAAAGACAGAAAGTACTTCCAAAACTGAACCCAGCTTTGAACAGCTGTCATTTCTAAACTATAAGTCCAAATGCTACCAAAATTTACCAGCAACTAGTTCATGAAATTCTCAACAACTTTGCTATAGATCACCAAGCATGAAAACGACATTAACATAGCCTAACTTACTTAACCACCAAATCTGTCCAGAAAAGATAGATTTGTACAATTAAATATTAAGTGATGTTGGGAACATCACAAATGACCTACCCAACTTCACTAACAGTTAGATCATGTTTAAGTAACACCAAATCAAGTCATGGCACTAGCATAATTATTTATCTAATCACCCTTTTCTATTTATTTAGAGTGCAATGAGCATAAATGGCATCACATACAAAATGTAACTAGAAAATTCTAATAAAATTACAGAGGAAACTACATGCTACTAAGAGGCTACCATAAAAATTTCACTTCATTTTGACAAGTAGATATGGAGATATCGAAAATAACAGATGGCATGTCTATTTGTAGCATAAATAGGAAACCCTATTGAAAAGTATCAAACAATAGATTTCATATTTTTCCTAGCATCCTTCTAACATAAGAACAACACTCACCAAGTTTCACCCTTACTGGATCTATAGAAAAATTATGAATATTCACACAAGATCCATCCATGCAATTAAGATAATTACATAACTCCACCAAACCACATCCAATTTGCATGAAAATTTAACCATAAGCTATTCATGGTATGAGCAGTTCACTATAAAAATTTCATGTCCTTTGGAGCTTCATAGAAAAAGATATCATTTTCTCCTTTTTCCACATGAATAAAAGATATAATTAATAACTATTTATTTCATCACAAAACATGGCACACATTATATTTTTATAATAAACAATGGCGCTGCGGTGTTCCGGCGTGCTCACCTCGGTAGACGTGAAGCTCAAGGGCGCTCCACGCTCCACGGCGTACGGTATCTCGTAAATGGAGACGTAGAGGCACGGAAACACACCCTACCGAGCCGGCCACGGTGGTGGCCCTGCTCCGGTGAAGTCTAGAGGGGCGCGGCGGCGGAATTTCCAATCCACTTGCTCCGGTCGCCGATTGATGTAGCTAGCAGGTGCACGAGGTGACCGAGGTGGTGGCGAAGCTTTGCTCGAGATAGAGCGTGCTACGACGGCGCAGTGGCCAGGCCAGGCGCGGAGAAACTCGCGACGGCGCTGCGGTTGAGCAGAGCGAGGCGAGGGATAGCGTTAAGGCAAATGAAGGGAGCCGGGGGCGAGCTTTTGCGAGCTCCAACCTTATCCCGGCGAGCCCAAGCACAGTGTTGACACGCAACGTCCATGCGTCGACTTGCTTCAGCCATCGGTCGGCCACGGATGCGATTGAGTTCAACACTTGAACTCTGAAGAAACTGAATCGAAATCCCCAATTCAGTCAAACACGATGACTGACAGCACGACTTTATCGCCTCACCACTCATTATCTAGGCTGATTCAAAGAGAGCCGTAGTTAACAAAAATGTAGAGCTATAGGTGTACAACAAAATTGTCAATAGGGTCATGAGCTAACTTGGCTTGGTTAGTGAGATACAGTGCCCCAAAGTGAGGCACATGAAAACTAAAACTGAAATTCTGTTAACTTACCCGACTGAAACCTGATTTTCAAAGCACTCTATCTCATAAACCATGGGGAACTAGGTGATGGTGTTATTGGCAATATTGTAGATCTAAGGGAGTTCTACAAAAGTGTCAATATGGGTTAGAGCTGGTTCAGCATAGTTTGAGATTTACAATGCTCCAAATGTGGGCACATGAAACTGCAATGTCACATTTTTGACTTAGAAATAATTCTAAGTGTTGGGCAGTCCACTTACTGACTTGTGGGCCCAGTTTGAGTAGGTTCTAGGCATTTTCATGAGATGACCCCAAAACAACTTTTGTTCCTCATGAAATTTGGCATAAACTTTGTTAAGGTGACACAGCCATGCAAGGGCTCTAGGTAAGACTTTATAAAAGGTTAAACAAGGGCACTCTAGAGGTCACCTCAAGGTCAAACCTCCCTTTAGAGGGCAAATTAGTCATTTTGGTCCACATGAATAGTGCTCCATTATGTTTCCTAAGCATAGTTAAGCTACTAGAGATCATGTTAGAGCATCACATGTGTCATCTACATAAAACCCTAGCAACACATAAAGGAAACACATAGAAACCACAAATGTTGCAATTGTTTCAAAACTATGTTTCAAATGTTGCAAATGAATGTTTCAACACTTTTACTAATCAAACATGATGCTATGCTCATGATGAGAGACTAAGATGCCATGATCATGCATTAAGAATGCATTATGAGGCTAACTAACACCAGGGGTGTTACAGCCCTCCCCCCTTATAAAAATCTCGTCCCGAGATTTGAAACTCGTACCATTTTTCATAGAAAGCAGAATAGTTGTCCTTTAAATAATCCTCTTTTTCCCAAGTTGCATCACGTTCACCGTGATTACTCCAAACCACCTTGTATAATTTGACTACTTGATTTCGAGTCACCCTTTCCAGAGTATCCAGAACATATACCGGTTTCTCCTCATAAGAAAGATCGGATTTCAACTTGATGCGTCTCACTTCTACTCTTTCTTCGGGAAGACAGAGACATTTCTTTAACTGAGAAACATGGAAGACTGGAAAGATAGCTCCCATTTCACGAGGTAGATTGAGCTTATAGGCTACTCTTCCACTTTTCTCAATAATCCGATAAGGTCCAACATATCGAGGCTCAAGCTTTCTTTTGATCCCAAAACGCTTTACTCCTCTCATAGGGGACACCTTCAGATAGACATGGTCACCTACTTCAAACTCAATAGGTTTCCTCCTCTTATCTGCGTAGCTCTTTTGTCTCGCCTAAGCAGCTGCTATATTTTTCTATATAACACGAACTTGCTCCTCGGTTTCTTTTACAAAGTCAATACCATAGAATCTTCGTTCTCCTGGTTCCACCCAGTTCAAAGGAGTTCTACACTTGCGACCATATAAAGCTTCAAAAGGAGCCACCTTGATGCTCTCTTGATAACTGTTGTTGTAAGAGAATTCAGCGAGAGGCAACCATTTCTCCCAGGAGACATTACAAGAGATGATGCAAGCTCTAAGCATGTCTTCAAGAATCTGATTTACACACTCAGTCTGCCCCGACGTCTGTGGATGACAAGCAGAACTACGGACCAAATTAGTTCCAAGATTCTGATGTAGGTGCTCCTAGAAACGAGTAGTAAACTGTGGCCCTCTGTCAGAGACAATAGACCCAGGCACTCCATGAAGACGTATGACTTTTTGGAAGTAAATGTCAGCATATTGGTGTGGGTGATAGTTACTCTTCACAGGGATAAAGTGAGCAGACTTTGTCAAACGATCAACTATAACCCAAATAGAGTCAAAACCTCTTTGGGTGATTGGTAACCCGACAATAAAGTCCATAACAATGTCGTCCCACTTCCAACCTGGAACAGATAAAGGCTAGAGTAACCCAGGCTTCATGTGAATGGCCTTAACTCTACAACAATTATCACACCTGAGTACGAGAAGGTACTCAGCTAGACTTACCCATCAAAACCAGAAACAAAGGTGACACCAAGGATTATGCAAGGCTTTATAAAGTGGGCTAGCTTGACTCATTTGCAGAAAAGCTTAATACAGATAAGTAACCATTATATGCTTAAGTATCAAGTTGATCATCATTAACCTGATAACTAGATTAGCACCTGTACTAGAGCACTCACTTTATTAGGATCAAACAATAGTAACCATAGCAGGTATAATAAGGCTATCATCATCATTATCATCAATTCCAAACCATCATTAATCATTAGTGTATCTACGCTGGAGATAACCAGTCAAGTTTCTCACTATCCAGGAGAGACGGCGACTCGAATCGATTCCAACTCAGCTGAGGGGGTATTTCTGACACTCACCCGACAAACCCCGCTAAAGGCAGCCGTAGATAACCTTTGGTACAACTCAGGGTGGGCCCGAACAGCGCCACGTTCTCGGGGATACTAGTGGCCAGGATGCTCAGGACTTTTAACTCACCTGCACTTGGACCCTCTAGCTCCCTACCGAGGCGACTTTCACTTTTCGACTTCGCAGCCTGAGTTGAACTACTAGGCTTCGCGGTCGACAACCTCAGGCCGGCCAGCTAAATGTCAGGCATGCGTTCAAAATGACATAGAAGGCTCCAGGTCTCGGTCCTTAATCGACACAGACGGGGATAGATCCACACCCAAGACCTCCATGCCTTGCTGCTTCACTATCGTCATCCCACCCGGTCTCATTTCATTTCATTAACACATGGTTCACTTTCACGATAGCAAATATAGCCAAACGTGACTTGATAAAGCCATATATCTCGCAGGTGACAGGAAATCACCCGACTTCTACCAGTCTAATTTAGCAGGGCTAAGCATAGATACTATCCTGTCTACTTAGGATTCAAGGTTTGAATTGCTGGACAAGGAGTGTTATCTATACAGCAAGGGTTTTCAACCAACTCGTATCACGTAATGCAACATTACATATAACATGTATATATAGATAATTGCTTTGAAAGTAGGAGGCTTATAATGCTCTGGGGCTTGCCTTAGCCGAAAGAAGAGAGATCGAGGTTCGGCTTCAAGAACGATTCCCATGTCTTCTCCGACTTCGTCGGACTGGACCTCCGGCTCTCGAACGGACTTCAACTTCGGGTTCGACGCCTAGCGGGACTTCGCTTGTAACACGATTCTCGGCACACCTATTGCATGTATATGCACCCAATGAATTTCATGTATGCACCCAGGATGACATGATGATTTATGGACATACATGAATGATGTGAAGATGAATGCAATGACATTGCAACGTCGTAAGCACAAAACCAAGTTATGTGGTGCTCTATTCAAATCACTTCAAGCTTAGGTGCAAATTTCCTCTCTGATATTAACACGTTTAAACACCTCTAAGAAACCACTAAGTGCCACAAGGTTAAAACACACACCTAACAAGATTCCAGCAATTTAGTATTTACCACATAATATAAACAGTAGCTAAGGAAAACTCACAACTGGAGTTCTACCAATCCAAATGACTTGCAAGAGGACATTCTAGAAAGCTCATGAAATTTTCTATATTTTATTTATAAACATCTAAGCATGATTTCATCATTTACCAAGTTAAAATAGCACATGTACAGAATCTGTTCTAAAAGACAGAAAGTACTTCCAAAACTGAACCCAGCTTGGAACAGCTGTTATTTCTAAACTATAAGTCCAAATGCTACCACAATTTACCAGCAACTAGTTCATGAAATTCTCAACAACTTTGCTATAGATCACCAAGCATGAAAACCTCATTAACATAGCCTAACTTACTTAACCACCAAATCTGTCCAGAAAAGATAGATTTGTACAATTAAATATTAAGTGATGTTGGGAACATCACAAATGACCTACCCAACTTCACTAACAATTAGATCATGTTTAAGTAACACCAAATCAAGTCATGGCACTAGCATAATTATTTAACTAATCACCCTTTTCTATTTATTTAGAGTGCAATGAGCATAAATGGCATCACATAGAAAATGTAACTAGAAAATTCTAATAAAATTACAGAGGAAACTACATGCTACCAAGAGGCTACCATAAAAATTTCACTTCATTTTGATGAGCAAATATGGAGATATCGAAAATAACAGATGGCATGTCTATTTCTAGCATAAATAGGAAACCCTATTGAAAAGTACCAAACAACAGATTTCATATTTTTCCTAGCATCCTTCTAACATAAGAACAACACTCACCAAGTTTCACCCTTACTGAATCTATAGAAAAATTATGAATATTCACACAAGATCCATCCATGCAATTAATATAATTACATAACTCGACCAAACCACATCCAATTTGCATGAAAATTTAACCATAAGCTATTCATGGTGTGAGCTGTTCACGATAAAAATTTCATGTCCTTTGGAGCTTCACAGAAAAAGATATCATTTTCTCCTTTTTCCACATGAATAAAAGATATAATTAATAACTATTTATTTCATCACAAAACATGGCACACATTATATTTTTATAATGAACTAGACATTATGTAGAGCACACCAAAATTTAAAGCACCTCATTTGGACCTCTAAAACAAGAGATATGAATTTACAAATTTGGAGTACAAATCAAATATTTGAATAAATAGAAACTCACAAAACCTAAATCCACAGCCCCCACTCGGGCCGGCCCAGCACCCTCTGCGGCCCACTCACGCGGCTCGGCCCGCTAAGCAGCCTAGCTTGCTGGCTCAACCACGCCGAGACAGGGGAGGGACGCCGACACGCGGGCCCCGCACGTCATAGAGAGCAGAGCGGGGCAGCACCGGAACAGCGGAATTTCGCCGGTGGTGAAGTGACCGGCGGAGCTCCGGGCACCAACACACTCCCCTCCGTAGACCGCAACAATTGATGCCCACGATGTGCCCAGCTACTGTCCCAACCGCGCCGGCGACGAGCACAGCGAGCGGCGGCAATGGCGCTGCGGTGTTCCAGCGTGCTCACCTCGGTAGAGGTGAAGCTCAAGGGCGCTCCATGCTCCACAACGTATGGTAGCTCGTAAATGGAGACGTAGAGGCACGGAAACACACCCTACCGAGCCAGCCAGGGTGGTGGCCCTGCTCCGGTGAAGTCCAGAGGGGCGCAGCGGCGGAATTTCCAATCCACTTGCTCCGGTCGCCGATTGATGTAGCTAGCAGGTGCACGAGGTGACCGAGGTGGTGGTGAAGCTTTGCTCGAGATAGAGCATGCTATGATGGCGCGGTGGCCCGGCCAGGCGCGGAGAAACTCGCGACGGCACTGCGGTTGAGCAGAGCGAGGTGAGGGAGAGCGTTAAGGCGAATGAAGGGAGCCGGGGGCGAGCTGTCGCGAGCTCCGACCTTATCCCCACGAGCCCAAGCATGGTGTTGTCCACGCGTCGACTTGCTTCTGCCCTCGGTCGGCCACGGACGTGACTGAGTTCAACACTTGAACTCTGACGAAACTGAATCGAAATCCCCGATTCAGTCAAACACGATGGCTGACAGCACGACTTTATTGCCTCACCACTCGTTATCTAGGCTGATTCGAAGAGAGCCGTAGTTAACAAAAATGTAGAGCTATAGGTGTACAACAAAATTGTCAATAGGGTCATGAGCAAACTCGGCTTGGTTAGTGAGATACAGTGCCCCAAAGTGAGGCACATGAAAACTGAAACTAAAATTCAGTTAACTTACCCGACTGAAACCTGATTTTCAAAGCACTCTATCTCATAAACCATGGGGAACTAGGTGATGGTGTTATTGGCAATATTGTAGGGCTAAGGGAGTTCTACAAAAGTGTCAATATGGATTAGAGCTGGTTCAGCACATTTTGTGATTTACAATGCTCCAAAGGTGGGCACATGAAACTGCAATGTCACATTTTTGACTTAGAAATAATTCTAAGTGTTGGGCAGTCCACTTACTGACTTGTGGGCCCAGTTTGAGTAGGTTCTAGGTATTTTCATGAGATGACCCCAAAACAACTTTTGTTCCTCATGAAATTTGGCATAAACTTTGTTAAGGTGACTGCCATGCAAGGGCTCTAGGTAAGACTTTCTAAAAGGTTAAACAAGGGCACTCTAGAGGTCACCTCAAGGTCAAACCTCCCTTTAGAGGGCAAATTAGTCATTTTGGTCCACATGAACAGTGCTCCATTAGGTGTCCTAAGCATAGTTAAGCTACTAGAGATCATGTTAGAGCATCACATGTGTCATCTACATAAAAACCCTAGCAACACATAAAGGAAACACATAGAAACCACAAATGTTGCAATTGTTTCAAAACTATGTTTCAAATGTTGCAAATGAATGTTTCAACACTTTTACTAATCAAACATGATGCTATGCTCATGATGAGAGACTAAGATGCCATGATCATGCATTAAGAATGCATTATGAGGCTAACTAACACCAGGGGTGTTACAACGACAAACATCTCTAAACCCTCTACAACTTTTATATTATCAAGTATCACATAAAAGCTAGATTACTACTCAGAACAACTAACCCAATCAAACCTGCACAAGCTGCAGTTTTCAGCGCATGTTCAATGTATTTTCTACATTTACTAGTTCAACAAGGAAGGTCACATTTGATAAAATTTCATTAAATCATGCAAGAATTTAGATTCCAATTAGCTGGTTGTTACCTTCCTCCTTTTGGGATTATTTCTTGTCCTATTCAGCTGCTATGAAGTGATATATGTCTTCGATGCAGTCACATTTGCAGTGTTTTCGATGAAAAGAGCTCTGCTGTGAGGTGCAGTACTTCTAGTGGAGCGAGTAGGTGCTGGTGCATCTTTTTGTACGGTGACAACGCTTCCAGGCTGAGTCTACAAACATCAAGTTGTTTGATCTATTTTAGCTACAGTTCAAGGTACATAGCTCAAGATACATGGAACATAGTGAAATAATGTCATTACCTCCTGTAACCCATCTTCATTTTCATTTTCATTTTCATGTCCACCGGTCTCATCTTCGTCTTCTATGGTTGGTGCAACTTGTGTTCTGGCATTGTTTTGCAGGGTACTATACACATACAAATATTGGGGGTGAAAGATTAGGCATCACAACCATAAGATTATCAAGCGTACAAAGGATAAAAAATTATTCTAATACCATAATCATAGCTCCTTCTTTGTGCTGCGCTAGCATATTAAGAAATTCTTACTTCATTTCTTCTCTTAAGTTTGTCTTAGCATTTTCCAGCTCCTCTTGCATCCTCCTATTTTCTTCTTTCTCCCGTTCCCTTTCTGCAGCTTCTTGCGCAATTTGTTCTTTGAGCTTGTCAACCTCCGCTTCTAAAGCAATGCTCTTCTCCCTAGCTGCAGCTTGAGCACGCGCATGTACTTCAAGGTTCTCTTTCATAAGTTCTCTGCGAGTTCGATACGTAGCCAAATATCCATGCCCATGTAATTTGGATGATTTGATTTGTGTTGTTTCTTTGTAGCATGACTGAAAAATCATGTTCTCCTCAACAGTTGTAAGTGCTGGTCTATCAGGTTCTAATCCAATCTCACCAATTTTCATGGTTACATTTTCCTAAATTAAATAACAGAACCTGTAAAGAGTTGCTTGACACTACCAGCAGCTATAAAAAAGGTTGATGAAACATTTACTTACATATACTGAAGCTGATACAGGATTTGACCATGCGCCATGTTTTGTGTGAGTGGTCCTCCAAAGAAGACGATCATTTGGCTCTTCACTAGTTTCTTGGTCTCTCTAGGATGCCAAAAAATTCAGCACACAAGTATTGCATCATACAAGGGAAGGACTAGATTAGTGTATCTAATGATTACCAGCTCAAAGCTACATTGTGAGAAGTTCTTTGAACCCATCACATGCTTGCACGGACGGAGCCTCATGGAGGCGATACTGGGCTCTGGCCCCCCTTCCTCTGAAAGATCTCTAAAGTCCTACTTTGTATAATTTGCTACGCTTGCCTCAACCTGATTGTCCATCATGCGTTAACATTCTGCCGAGAAGCAAAGAAGAGGACGCATCGTCGGATCGTCCCATTGCAGGATTCCTTTTCTTGCTCGCAGCTTGCATCGCACAACTACTTGCTGGCTAGGTGCATCGTGATGTTCTCTTCTCGCTTTGTTCGGCTGTTCGAACTGCTGGCCCGCTGCTCTCCCGCCATCGGCGGCACTTGCTGGGGGCACTGTCACCCGGAGCCCAGGAAGAACAGCATGTGCGTACAGGCTTGCTATGGGGCTGCAGCTTGAGCCTAGTAATCTTTTTTTTGTTGATTCTTCATTTTTTTCTCTGATTTGACCCAGATGCATGTAGATCGAGATGCCTCACGCCATCATACTTTCTTGGGAACTTTCTGCTAACCAGAGATGCTTATGCAGCTAATTAATTTTGTTGATGCTGCCTCAAGCATGCATGACGACGTCTAGTTAGTTTCTGCGCTTACAGTGCAGTAGTGAGGCATTGTAGGACCTCGCTTGGCATGTCCTCGCAAGTTAGCTTCATGAGCTCGAGCAATTGGGATTTGCCCCCCCCCCTTGACTTTGCATCACGCTCCATCACTGCATGCTTGGTTCTTTGCTGCTGACAGTTGGAGGAGTTCCGGCTGCTAAGTTTCTGCAGAATGAGAACAAGTGGTATGTAACAATGCAACTTTGGTCCATCAATTTTATTTGACAAAGTAGATTTTACTAGCACTAACCTTGAATTTATCAGATCCAAAATACAACTGCAAATAGTGCCACTCAAAAAGGTGTATTTCTTCAGGTTTATTTCGTATCCTCTCACCATAACTATTATGAGCCCTGTATGTGGCACTCAGATCAGATCGCCATCCTCTGTACCGCTCCTTGGCAATTTTCCATATTTTCTCTTTTCTTTTATCCACATCATCAATGTTGATGAAGTTCCACCTAAGCTATTTACAATTAAAAAGCAATGAAATGTTTTATCAGAACTAGTACAATGCCCGTGCTAACGCTAAGGTGTCATGTAGAAAAAATAAATCATAAAAATTTAAAAAAATTCATGCCAGTACATGCAACAGTACTAATCCTAGTTGGAGAGCCTAAAATAAACTTATTTAATGAAACATACTACATGACAAAGCTAAGTCATCCACTTCGCTTCACACATCCCATTTGTCAAATAAATGATCAAACACTATCCTAAAGTCATAGAAATAACTCTCCTTTGAGAGGTTAACTGAACTTGCCTTTTTTCTGTATACAATGGGAAGGGTTTACAGAATATGCTTTCAGCTGAAATATAAACTAAAAGGCACAATGGCTGGGCATGAAGCAACATGAGGAAAGAAACATTCAAGAAAAGAAATCTAATAGCATCTGAGGGATAAATTCATTAGGTTAGTACAATGACATTAGCAAAAATCAACATGTCTACATACATCTGTACACTCACTTTTTTGGACAGAACGGAGGCACACACATTTACACAATTCAGTCATGATATACTATCTTCTGCAACCATATTGACCCTAAACATTTTTTATAACAATGGCTAACTAAGTTGATTTAGTCATAATAACCTCACTGATTCAATAAAGGAACCCCACTAAAGCTATTATCAGTTTTCACTGAGACAGTAAAAGAGCAATAGCAATGTTCCTTAACAAAAAAATAGTACATATCATACCAGTTTCTCTTCTGCAATTTCTAGTTTGACTTCTTCCTTTATATCCTTCCAACTGTTTACTCCAATTAGTGGGGCCCATTGCCTTGTAAATATAACGACCTCATCGACAAATGCACCGGTATTCGGCCCAATGGGTCCTCCAAGGCTTTATGAAAATTCGATTGGGAGTGTGTGAATGCATTCCTTAACTCTCTTGTTGCCTATTGTTAATCCTTTAACAGTGCCATGACCTCTTTTCTTGCATTCATTGGAGCCATATCCTTGCAAAAAAGACAATAACAATCTTGAGCTGTAGTAGTTCTCAATTAAGATATGTGAACCCAATATTAAAAGTACATGCATTATCACAAACCGTTTCCCTCGTCCCTTGCCTTCCTTGCATGGCTTGGCCTATTTGAGGGTGGTGTCGCATTGCTTCCATTGCTTTCGTCGTCTTCATCTACGATTGCATCGGTGTCACGTTGCTCGACAAATGCCACTGCACACAAGGTTAAAGGTTCAGTTTTAAAAAAAATAGTACTAAACAACTTTGATTGAAGAAGGAAAATAAATTACTAATTTCTGGAATATCCCCTTTCATCCTTAAAAAATCCTTGTACGTGTTCACTGCTTGTTGCCTAGTGTCATCCTTCAAATCTGTTAGTCACAAAAAAATGTAAGATAAGGTGTAGTTTATAAAAAGGTGCTAAGATTATGCTTAATACAAAAACATATGCAAAAACATAGATGATATACTCTTGGATTGTTCCGGTTGTAGCTTCTTTAGCCAGTCCTTGTATGCATCAAAAGGATCATCCATAAATGGATGCTCATCTTCTTCCAGCTGCTGCCTTGGTCACTTGAGGGGTGTTATGCTGACTTGTTGTGCTGTCTCTTGTTCCTTTGAGAGTACTAATCTGATTTCCTTCTCACTCTCATTGTCTTGTAGCATAATCTCTGCATGTCTGACAAAATCAAGGGGCTGAAGACTTGCAACATCTCTTCCACAACGCTTCTTGTAGTACAAGAAGTCCCGGGCATTATACCCAAGCTGGTCCTTAAGAGATGTCAAGGTTGACAATTTTATATGAGGCCTTTCCAATTTGAACATTACATAATCCTGATCTGGAAGTCCATTCTTGCAATGAACATAAAGAGTCCACATTTCGCCCGTGCCACTGCATAAATAGGACAATGGTTGATAAATAAACAAGAATAAAAAAGGTAAAGTATTACATATATATAAGTAATTGAACTAAATATCATTGCAGGATTCTATTTTAGATGGTTTCTGTAATCCCATTATAGAGCAGGCACATGCAACATGAGAAATTCAATGCGTGATGCAGAAAAAAGTTAACTACATCCATACATTTTTGTGTAGTTAAACATTGATATTTAAGCATAGAAAACGATCTCAGACTTTGTATTCCCGAATCGAAACAGACAGGTTTACTTTCTGTAATTTCAGACAAGCAAAACAAATACCGAGCAAGTAATTAACTTTTCTTAAACATCTTTTTTTTACTGGAGGTAGCAGTAGCAATATATAATAAGAATGTTATAGTAGACCATCCAGAAGAGATAGAACCAATAAATCAGAAATTTGTGACTCTTGGAGACGAGGAAGCAAAAAAGAGGAAAGTCTAGAAAACCATTCTCGAGAGAAAAGGACCCCCTACATTTTCATGCGCTGTTGAGATGATATCCAAAACTGAATGTCGAGTCCATCACAAGTTAGATGCGATAGTGGATGCTATTCTTGCAGGTAACTTCCCAACTATTTAGCAATTAATTGCTCAAAAAAAACTATTTAGCAATTATAAACCTCATGGGTCAGCACCTCAATTATTAGCAGTCATTGACATATTCAGTCTTCTGAAGATCTGAGCTCTATTTCTGTGCCCTTCAACTCACTTTATTTTGTACTCTCTGATACAGGGAAGGCTCCTAAGTTTGAAGCTCGCAAGATGCATAATAAGTCTATAGAGTCAGAAGTGCCGTTGGTGATACCTGATAGAGAGTATGAAATAGAATCACTGCCACTATATCAGGAAGATATGGTCACCAAGTCAATATCATCAGAAGGCAACTTAAGCGAGGATTTTGCTGCCTCCAGGCAAACAAAAATCAAGAGTATGCCATCAGATGATAATTTTGGTGATGATTTTGTTTATACAAGGAAAGTAAAAGGGAAGAAATCTGTGCCTGGAAAGTCTCTAGTCCATGTATACACATACCAGGTAAATGAAGAGATTGAAAACATGGAGTCTTGGTTTTACTTTTGTTTTAGTCGTCAGTTTAGTAACCTAACACATAAGCTGCCTTGTATTTTATTTATGATATATTCCTCAATAACAGAGAACACTGATTTTTCAGTACTGATTTAACTATTTTAATTTAATCAAGTCATGCAAGATTTTATTTTTGCCATTAATATAATTGAACGAAGAAACAAAATGCTCATGGCATCAGAAAATTTGTTCCAAAAATTTTGTTCCAGTTGATGACACAATCAGACAATTCCATCCTCATAGATTGAAAAAAAAATTGTGCTTTTATCATGAACAAAATATGCAAGCAGCAAATGCTTGAAAACCCTAAACCCCTCACAATTTGTAGAATTTGCTGTGATGCGAGATTAAACATGAATAAAAAAACCTAGATTAAGTAATCAATGTACCTGGGGACATATGGAGAAGAGAACCCAAGATCGTCTTCTACTTTGAGGGTGGCCTCAGTATATCGATGGCGATCGGTACCCGAGGCGGTGGAGTCTGTGCTGGCGCTGATGCCCTGCGAACGAAGCGTCATCCTGCCTGAAGGCGTTGCCAGTGGCGTCCTCGACGGAGGCGATGTCGGGGGCGTCCAGGACCGAGGTGGCGTAGGCGGCAGCGCCATGGCCCTCACGCGGTCCTGGGAGACGGAACGCGATCTAATTGGGGGAGGGGGAGGGATACACATGGTCTGTAGGAGACGGGAGATTATTAGACCGACGCACGGTAGCTGGGGGTTTTGTGCCGTGATTATTGGATCCAATCCAACCAACGTGGGTGTTTTGGCAGGCTTATGCGAAAATTAGAGGGAAACTGTGCATGGGGTTGTGGTGGGGGCGCCAAAAGTAATCTCTATTTCTACATGCCGGCCATATCCTTCCAACAGAGGTCGATGCACTAAGAGTAACTTGCATCCCTCAAAAAAAACTAAAATTAACTTGTAGGTCCACTAACGAGTCCTATTGAACAATGCCTGAATGGATTTGAAAATAGATTAGTTCCCAACGCAATTTTTTTATTAGCTTTCAATTTTTTCCTAAAATGATCAATTCCTCAAAGCCTAATAAAAAATAAAATATACTAAATAGGCAAATAAAATAGCATCTACTTTTCTAATGCAAGGTAGAAGTGCATGTATGTTTTTTTGTTTGTAAATAGCACAAAATCTAGCTAAGGACATCGCCGTGGCATGTAGTGGCTACCGGCAGGCGGCGGCAGGCATCGGGCAGCCTTGATGTCGATGTGGATTTGCGGTGCGACTCGAATGGAGGCTGAGGCTACTCCGCCAGTACCTGGGGCAGCCGCCCCACCCCGCCCCTATGGCAGCTCCGTCGTTGTATTACAAGTCACAAGTATAAACCACGATATGTACATATTAGCTATTGAGGCATAGGCAATGACGTGCCACTCAATGGATGAGACATAGGCAACGACGTACCCCTATGATCATGATGAGGCACTCGGTGGCATACGACATCGCACTTGGTAGCATATGACATGGCACTCGAGAGGATGAGACTACATATCAAGTTGTTGTTCGACGTGGCATCCTAGCTACATATGACACCACATCTACCTAACATAGTCAAAGATGTGGCACTCATTGGACACGATGAGGTAGGCACTCAATGGCATAAGACATAGAACTTGAAAGGTCCAGACACATATCTAGTCGACCTGGCACACTGAGTACTACACCACAACAATGTTAGACATGGAATGAAATGGGACAAATTGTGACTAGTTGGAGACAATGAGCTAGGCACTCGATGGCATAAGACATAGCACTCGAAAGGAGTAGATCACATATCTTGGCGACGTGGCATGCTCCGTACGACATCACTGACATAGGAAGACAGGCAAAACGATATGCCACTAAATGGAATATGATTCGTAGTTACTAGTTGGACAGGATACAAATATGTTTTAAAAAATAAATTCAGTTGGAATGATTAGCATAGAATTAGAAAAAAGGAATTTGATACTTATTTACTAGTTGGACATTGTAGAAATATGTTTTTTTAAAATAAAGTCAGTAGGAATGATTAGAATAGAATTAGGAAAAATTTTGGAATATGATATTTAGTTACTAGGTGGACACGATAGAAATATGTTTTTAAAAATAAATTCAGTTGGAACAATTAGCATAGAATTAGAAAACAAAAAAGTTGGCACTTCACTGGGCCAGCGAAGGACCAGAGGCCACGCCAGGCTCGACCCTATGGGGAGCCTAGCAAACCTACCAGCTTCAGCTAGCCCAGAAGTGTAACGAATTCGGAATAGCGCTTGACATAAGAAGTTCAGCATGGCTTGGCGGCTTCAGCTTTTAAGCTAAGTTTTGCCTCTCCGAATTGGCGAGGTGGCACTAAAGAACCAACCTTTGGCAACAGAAGTGGAAGAAGCAACAAACTTTGTTAACGGGCCGGCCCAGAAGTGGAACAAACGCGGCCGCCTCACCCTCTTGAAAGAAAAATTGAAACGTCATCCTCCTCTCGCTCACGCCTCTCAACATCCGCCGCCGTCACGTTCCTGTGCTAGCGAGCTCCCCAGCTCCGGCGGCCACCTCCGGTTCGCTAGCGATGGCCGGATCTGGTGGATCCAGTTTCCCTCTACCTCCCTGACCCCTTCTTCTTCCCGGCGAAGGGGATGTCGACGGCTCATCCTGGGGGCGAGGCCAGGCTTGGCCACCGTAGGGGTGCATGAGGTTGGGGACAACAGGGATGGACGTGGCTAGGGTTTCCCGGCCGTCATTGCTGCTGGAGGATCTGCGCCAGGGCTGCTCCACCTGGACATGGCGAGCACCTGGACTTGGCGAGGGATGTGCGTGAACTACCTCCCGAGAGGGCAGGGCCCAGCTGGTGACATTGTAATTGTCCGAAAGGTAATATACTCTTTCACAACCATAGTTTTGTAATCATCTTCCATGTTGTTAATACAATTTTATTGCTTTTAAAATGCATGTCTGTAGCATATAAACACACCACCACTTAGCTGTCATTAATTTTTTCTGAACCAATGTTTTTTTTAATTTCTTTTCATCAACGTTATGGGTTTTGTAATATGATCATTTGGTCTGCATTTGTCTCAAGCAATGGCTGGGCAGAAGCTGAATGCAAGGGCAAAGCAGGGATGGAATTGATTCACATCTGATTTTAGGAGTTGGATATGGGGATGAAATGAAGGAAGGTTTTAGGAGGAGCAGAGCTTCACCACTCAAGATTCTAGACAGATCTGGCGAAAAACTATTTGCTCCCTGAATTCTTGCTTGCTTTGTAATTTAGATGGAATTGATTCACATCTGATTTTCAGTTTTGCAAGCGCTTGCTGTGGATATGTGCTGCCTGGATGCCAGGACAGAATCCTCTTTATGACAGGTTAGGCCACTCAAGCAACACTTTTGCAGTGATCTTATACTTATGCTGAACTGTAGGTACCTTTGTTGGCTGCTAGCTGCTAAGACAATGGCTCAATGTGCAGCAGGATAAAATGGTCGACACGGAGTTCTAACTTCCTTATATCTATATACGGTCAGAATCTTTTATAGAATTTCATTTCCTAGGTTTACAATTAGATTGATCTAGAAAATACATTCCTCTTTTTTTTGGGGCAGAACAAGGAGCACTTTTCAATTTAGTTTCATGGTTTATTTTCATTGCAACCTTTCAGAGCACAAGTTTTCAATACATTCTTTTATTTAGCTTGATTCATTAGTTCTCATTTTTCCAAAGCACAAGTGCACAATTTGATATCGACAAAGCAAAGCAAATGTGGATTGATATGCTCCAGTGGCGGAGGGAGTATGGCACTGATACGATTGTGGAGGTTAGTGGCTGAGCTTAGTCATAAGACAGTTTTTAATTTGGTTTGGCTTGTATGGCTAATTTGATATTTACCAAGACAGTTGATGAGAGCTAATTTGATATGTATGCTTTGTAGGGGTTGAAAAATTTCAGCAAAACTGCAGGCGAGTTAATTCATTGGTTGAATTATTTTTAGTTTTATGATTTATTTTTCTAGACGCCACCGGAGCGTTAGCACGGGCAATATACTAGTAGGAATAAGATGGCTATTGAGAAGCTATTCCCTAACAGCCCTGACGCGGTGATTCATATGATTTCTAATTTTGTGCAGATGTGGTCCGAGTTGCTCAAGGAGACTGACATAGCCAAGATGAGGGGGATGGCTCAATCTTTGTCTGATTGGATGAAGCTGAAGGCATGCTGTATGGAGCCATACACTGATATTGTTGTTCCGTAGTAGTCGTCTATGTATCTTCAGAGCTTTGTTGCTTTGCTTTTGATCTACAAGTTTTGTAGCTGGGTTTCTTTCTATCTCTTCATGGTAGGAGTGTTAGTGTGTGCATCAGTTTTAAACTGGTCTCACCAGTATGTAAGACTCTGTTATTGGCTTTCTTAAAAGCCAATTAAATCACTATAGTATAAATAAATGAAGTAGTGCATGCTGATGCTGATGAGAACCACTATATCAATGTCGTATTAGTTTATTATAGTTTGGAAGACCTGATGTACTATTTGGCAAGTGACATGATTGTGGTAACTACTATATGTAGTTAATGTCTGGTGTGTGCATAACTTGTGTTCAGTTTCCTAATTCTTGTGTCGATTATGTGTCATTTCAATACTTTTTGTGTCAATGGATGTGTCATTAAATGTTTCTTTTCCAAACGAGAAAAGAGATAGAACAACCGCTTTTTGAGCAACACGATAAAAAAGAGAGCCACAACCTAACCCACTTGACAACACCCATAGCTGACAGACCATGTGATTATACATAAACTTGAGAAACCGGAAACCACATCGGCACAAGCAAACAAAAGACCTACTATGCATTAAAAGTAATAAACTAATACGATAGTCTACATAAGTGCTATATATCAAAAGTCGATCGTATCCAGGAAACATGTCTTCAAAAATGTTAAATAAATGTGCACAAGTTCACAATTGCCTCACTTCTTACTTGACAAAAATTTAGACAAAAAAATCATCATCAGAATCTTCTCCCAGAGTACTAAATGGAGGGAGGACTCCGTCATTAATGTAAGTTTCATTTGGGTCTTCGTCTTCATCAAACAGGTCATTGTGCTCAGGTTCAGGCTTGGCTGTTGCAATAGCATGCTCAATAACAGAAGCATCAACAGTAGCCCCATCAAGGCCAGACCTATTCCAAGCTGTGACATCTTCATTTTGTTGTTGAACATTCATATCTTCCACTCCTACAACAACTGATTCCAGATCGAGCCCACCCATATTGTCAGTGCCTTCTTCTTCAGGCATGGTTAAGAGATTTCTAGTTCTTTATGTTTCTCGCATAAAAGACTTGCTCGACTTGTGTGCTCAGGATGTAAGGTTCATCTGAATACCTAAATCGAGTGATATCAATATCGATGACCCCATATTTATCCTTAGTGTACCCTCTCGATCTGCTACTACTTACTGCAGGGACATCAAACCATACACATTGGAACAACATGACTTCCTTGTCACCATGAAAATCAAGGCAAATGATTTTCTTTAGCACGCCATACTAGCCCATGTTTCCTATATTTGCATTGCCCTTCACGAATACACCACTATTTTGAGTAGTTAAGCAGTTCTCTATGGAAGAGACCCAAAAAAGGAAGCCATTTATGAAACACCTGTTGAACACACGAGCTCAAGGGTCTGGACCACGAAATAGATAATAAATCATGTCATCTATTTCCCCTTGTGCACGCAATGTGCTGATCTGCATTTAATCATTTTAAAAATATATTAGGGACTAATAAACCGACAAAGTGGCTAGCTATTATTACGGACTAATAAATTTACAAGAAGCATGTGGAAACTATAGAAATAAAATATGGATAAATATATTAGGGACGACTCACTTTACGCTCAAACCATGATACATACTCCTCCTTGTGTCTTTTATCAACATGCCTTGGGCTAATTTTCATCAGCTCATCCATATGCTCACTATCCATAACAGTTGAAAATATGTTCATTAGTTACATATATATTTTAAACATTCATGACCACCATAAAAAACAATTTAAAATATAGCTTACTTTATCCATGGAGTCACCTCGTCACAATTGGTTAATATGTAATGCCTCATCCTATGCATTTCAATATCAGAAACTTTCTCGAGAGTACTTCCTTTCCTACTGTAGTCAAGGTTCCCAAATATACTTAGCCCAGATGGTGGTTCACTAGTAGCGGCGCTTTGATGACGCTCTAGACAATTAAGCTTGGTACTAATATTTTCAAAAAAAATGAGAGCAAAATGTGAGGCACTCCTCAGATATATACCCCTCTGCAATTGAACCTTCAGGGCGCGCTTTGTTCTTCACATAGCCTTTAAGAGTACGAAGGTACCTCTCAACTGGATACATCCATCTATAACAAACCGGGCCTCCAAGTCTAGCTTCGTCAGCAAGATGAACCGGTAAGTGCATCATAATATCAAAAAAAAAACCGGTGGAAAAATCATCTCCAGCCGACAAAGGGTCTCCCTAATCGAAGTGCTCAATTTTTCAATTTTTGAAAACTCCAACTCCTTTGAACACAGTGAGTTAAAGAACCTACTTAGCTCCATCAATGGGTTCACCACATCTTCAGGCAATATGTTGCGCACCACTAAAGGCAAAAGTTTTTGCAAGATTACGTGTAGGTCATGAGTTTTAAGTCCAGAAAGCTTGCAACCATTGACGTCCACACATCTCCGAATATTTGCGGCATAACCATCAGGGAACTTCATGCCATGTAAAAATTTGCACAAAATTTCCTTGTCATCCTTACCTAGAGAGTACAGCGCTGGTGGCAAGGTGTACTTACCTTTTCGAGCACTGGGTGTTGATCTGGCCTTATACCCAAATATTGCATATCAAGTCGAGCCTTCTCACTGTCCTTGCATTTACCTTGTAACTCCAACAAAGTCCCCAGTAAGCTCTCACATATGTTCTTCTTGATATGCATGACATTCAAATTATGTCGTACTAGCAATGATTTTCAGTAAGGAAGCTGAAAGAAAATACTCTTCTTCCTCCAGTTGTGCCAACTATTTCCTTGTCTCCTTTCCAAAAGTGTAACATCCCAGATTTTCGGTCAGCCAAAAATATGAACGTTTTAAAAAAATTTCCTGCAACTGTGTGAAACATGTAGATCTTAGGTCGGATTCGAGACTAACTGCTAACAATTCGTTGCACTCATTTAGGATTGTTTGTAGAAGTGTGCCGGAGTTCCTTAGTTGGTCTAGGGTTTTTGCGTTGGAGTGCACAATCTGTAGCAACTTCCTCTCAATCCTTCGTGACCTCTCTCACCTCCTTCGGTTTTCCCTCTGATCTCTTTTGGAATTCCTACCAAGATCTTAGTGTCATAAAAGGGAAACCCTTTTTCCTTTATCACTTTTCAATTCCCTTTTAATTCCCCTTGGGTTCTTCCCAAATCTCCCTTCAAACTCTCTTCCGATCTCTTTTTTGAATCTTCGCCAAACTCCCTTTGAACTCATAAAATTTCTCGTTTCATGATTCATAAATGGGGGAAAACCCTTTTTCCCCTCCTAAAAAGAAATTGGACTACTCTTTTCCCTTCTCTCCTGGAACTCCTCCCAATTTCTTCTTAAATTCCTTTCATATAAATCACCAGAAATGGAGAATCATTTTCCTCTCTCTTGTGCCAATTGTATATGTGTATGTACTACCATGCCCAACCATAACCATTCCGGCCAGCCAGCGGCAGCACGTAGCTCGCACTCCCTCTCAGCCTCGCACGCGCGCGTCACGCAAAGGAACTATCGCCGCCGCTCCGTCTCGCGTAAGCAGCACGCGTACGCAGAGCGCCGCTCGCTCTCCTCACGTTCCATGCTCCTGTACGAACGAAGCCGTTCACGGGCCAGCCAAGGACTCCGTCAACACCACGCCGTTTCCTCCCACCTGCTCCCTCTCTCTGCTATTGTCTCCTTGCTCTACTTTACCGTCCGGTCAAAGGAGGCTGCCGCTGTCTTCCGTCAGTGGCGATCAGCGCCCGCAAGAAGCCATCCGCATCGCCTCGGATACCCTCGAGCCACATCAGCAGGCCCCACCCTGAATGCTGGCAAAGCACGCGCTCTGGCCGCGCGGATAGAGCCCCACTCGTCCTCCTCGAATCATCCCAGGTGCCACGCCCTGGATGTATGCCATGCGCCCCCAAGTGAGCACGGACGACGAGGATTTCCTCCGGTAGCTGAAGCCCTAGCCTCGCGCCTTTAAAGGCAGAAGCAGCCGGCGCCCTCGTCCACTCCCTGTAGCCGCCACCGCACTGCTCTCCTTGCTCACCCTTACAGCGCCCGAGCTCTTGCTGACCAAGCCTGCCGTTGCCAGCCGCGGCGTCGCGGCCAGCACCAGCGCTGGCCCCTTCTACTCTTCGCCGAGCAGCCCGGTCACCTGCAGCCTCGACCAGGCACGACGCGGCTGCTCCCAGGCAGGCTGCCGGCGCACCACGGCAGCACCCCTGGCCCCGCAATGTCGCCATCGACCCTGGGTGTGTCCGTGACGCTCTACTGGAGGTCCCTGACGTCGTGCGCCACTTCGCCGAAGTACCAGACCGCAGCGACGTCGCTCACGGACGCCGTGGCCAAGTCGACCCCGATCTCCGCGACGCCTCCACCTCGCCCCGTGGCCATGCCAAGCAGGCGCCCAGCCACCGCGCTCCACCTCGACGTCACCCGGTTCCGCCCTCGCCGCGCTCCAGCTCGGCGTCGTGCTGCGGGCCATGACACCACCTGGACACCGAGTCGTAGCCACCACGAGCTGAGCTGCGCTGCCCTCACCTCGCCGAGCAGCAGCAGCAGCGATCCCTCCTCGCCGGAACTCCAGTTCTGCCGCCGGTGCATGGCCTTTGCCCTGCTCGCAGTGTCGACACCGAACCTCGCCGTTCTGCAGCACCGGTCCTCCCTGCCATCGCCCGTGCTGACCGGAACCACGTCCAAGCTGCCGTTTTTCGGAGCCAGACCGCTTCCTCCATGGCTGCAGCATCCCCATGCCCCGCCACAACCTCGTCGGAGAACGGCTAGAGCCGCCGGTGAGCACAAACAGCTAACGGCTTTACCTTTTCCTCTCTTGCCGATGAACTTGCCATGCTTTGTCCTAAATCCAGCCTTCGTGCCGTATTTATCTACTGCTGCAGGAGGTCATAGCCTCGCCATGCCATGTGCAGGGCACCGGTCAGCTCCCAGTCGCGTCTAGCTAGCTGCTAGCCAGCCGCACTTAGTCGTGGCAGGCCATTGGCCAGCAGCAAACCAACATCTGGCCAAGCAAGCTGCAGCTGGCCATGGGAAGTCCGGGACCTGCTGCAACAACCCTGCACCCCCAAGGTCGAGTCTTGAACCTCGTCGACACCGTTCCCGACGTCGACAAGTCCTTGCTTTTCCTTTCCTTTCACTCATACTTGATCGCACACTTGACACATGATGATCTATCTTGTCCATGATCAATCTCTATCTCTTGCCTGTGCCAGCCTTCGCCGCCGGTCTCCAAGTCGTGTTTTTGGGTTTGTCGGTTGTCGTGTGGTTTGTGCCGAGTTTCTTGCGTGTGGTTCGGGTGTGCTTTGTTTGTTGTGGACTGTGCCTTCGAGCCGGTTGGGGGTTCGTAGTTCGCTTGTCCATTCGGTCGTGGGTTCGTCCCACTGTGGCCGCAATGCCGAGCCTAACTTGCTTCCCCTGTGTTTAGTTGTCTCCGTTCGGCCACGATCGTTGGTAGCCCGGTTCGGCTCTCGGAATTAGCCACTACGGACTCGACAACGATGCGGCTCTTATCCGCACCCAACGAGCCCTCCGTGGCCGGTCTAGTAGAGGTGAATTGGGTAACGACAATCGTGGTACATACGGAAGCCAACTCGTTGGGTGAAGCCCATGGCCGCGAGTCACCTCGCCATGACCATCGGGCCTTACCCCTTTTTGCTCGTGTGTTTATTCTAACCACCCCGTATGCTCGTGCCACTTTGACCGACGCGTCACTTTGGGTCAAGCAGTGACAACCGCATCGCTATGGGCCTTAGGGATAGCCTTGTGCCGATTTAGTTGCACGGTCGTGGTGCCCTACGGGTGGGTTTGGATCCTGGGATCGTATCTCCTTTCTTCCAACCTTCGTCCGTTCCATGACATGTTGGATGAAGGAGTGCAGATTCCTTTCTTCTTCCTCTCTTGTTCCCAATCCCCGTCGATCTAGTAAGATGGTGGATGAGCTTTCTCGCTTGTTCTGTGTTTGATACTTTCTTGATTCCATTCTCTCGATTCCCGTCAATTTCTATGGCGTGTGGACCAAAGGAAGGGGGGCCGTGTCTTTTCCGTCTTTTGGCTCTTTCGTGCCTAAGCCCTTGTATGCTTGTACCTGTTCAGACCGAAGCATTTCTTTGGTTCTTGCGGTGACAACCACACCGCTAAGAACCCTAGGGATGTCTTAGTGCATTCAGTGCACCTAGGTCTTGGTACCCTACAAGTAGTTTGGGCACTCGTGCTCTCTTGTGTGTCGCTTCTTTTGATGCCCTGTCTCTTGCCATGGTGTGTGTAATGGAACAAGTAGACCACCTGTCTTCTCTTCCCCCCTGTTCCACCCTCTCTTGGTTCTCGTCAATTATAATGGCGTACGGTGTGAGAGAACGGAACTTCTCCTGCTGGTAGTCCTTTTGGTTCTCGTCAGTCTCCATGACGATTGGATTGAGAGCCACAAGCCGTGGTGTTGCTTAGGATGAGCTAAGGCCTATGCCATTTCTATTTAAGCCGTACAGGTTGACACGATCGACCCGAGAAGTACTGGTTGGGCTAAGGCTTAAGCTTATGCTTGGCAAACCACCACTCCTGTTCTTTTGGCCTAGGGATCGGACATCCACCGAGAGGGCTAAGTCGTTCTCTCTGTTTGTGTTCTTTCGGTGTAGTTGTTCTTTCTTGCCTTGTTGCCTCTGTTTTCGCCGTCTTTCTAGGTTTAGTGGTTTGATTGCTCTTTTGCTTGTCATTGTATTGAGGTAGTTGCATTGAGGTAGCGATGAATGAGCCGAGAGCTCATGGAGGAAGGACATGCAGATGGAAGGACCTTGGAGGAGAACGACTACAAGTGCATCGAGGATCTCGAAGATGACATTCAATAGGTGCCACGTCCCACCCAACCTCATAGAATCCTATTAGGCATGCTACAATTTAGATGCTAGTGCTATACTTTTATACAATGGAACTGAGATAGGTTGCACGGTAGAAATGCTTGTGAGCCTTTACCTTGTCGCAACCTATTCCGCCTACACACCCGCTGTTAGGCTAGACGCTCGCTTACTACTTACTGCCTTTTCTACTACGCATTATATCTGGGATGTGATGCATGGTGGATGATTGTTTGTGAGTGGATAAGGCACGTGGTGCCGAGAACGCAGTAATAACTTGGTATTGAACTCGGGGAGATCTTGGCATGCGTCTTGGGTGTGTGGTGAGGGTCGAGTCGACCGAGCAGGATCTACGACGAGTCATGAGGACGAGTCTTGCCGGAGGGCGCTACCTGGGCGTTCGCCATGTGAGATGCCTGTGGCGGGCAATGTGACAGGGAGAGGTCCCGGGGTGGAGTGTCTTTGTGGGATGAAGCCCCGGGATGGGAGGTGATGTGATGGCACGGGGTGCCGGGTGTCCCGTTGAGCGGCGAACGGTTACCCCTTGAGAAGATATCTTGCTTAGTCACCCTAAGGACTGATATGTCCTATGGACCGGGTCTTAGGAAGCCTTACACTCCCATTCGCTCTAAATGGGTACGAGGCAGACGTTCGACTTTCTAGTGCGGTGCCACTACTATTGGGAGGTTAGCGGTTAGTGTAGGGAGGTACTGGCGTCGAGCGCCCACACCCTCCTAAGACAGTGTAGTACCCGAGGGGCCAAGTACTACGTCTCACAGAGCGTGCCGGCGTACGAGCTACTCCGACACGGCCCCAGTTCTGAGTGATAGGGTGGCATCGTGTCTAGTTGGAAGGCGGCCCGTTATCAGCCTAGACGACCCGGATCATCGATGATGGTGATCTTGTGGGAAGTGTAAATCTCTGTAGAGTTTCTAGTTGATCGATCGATACATATGCCGACTTGTCGGCTATGGACCTTTCCTAAGTACAGCTTCAATTGACTAGTGAGAGGAGTCCTTTCTACCTTCCCCTGGGTTTGGCGTTGCTTTCCGGCTTTGGCAGTTGAGGCAAGGTACGAGCGCGAGTCGTTCTTTGTCGCCTTGAGAGTGTGAGAGTGTGGTGAGATGGGTGTGATGGGATGGGAGATGTGCGGATGGGATGGATTAAAACTTGATGAACTCTTAATATAAAATATTGATGAACTTGCATAGGAAACCTACAACCATATATAGGCCTTTTTGTTCTACCCTTACATTCTACTTACCACAAAGCATATGCAAAGCATAGGGTGGGAGCCAGTGGCCAGTACAAATCGTACTGATAATTGTTCAGCAGGATTAGATGTCATCTGCGTCGACAACAATGAAGACCTGATGGATTCGGGTTAGATGGTCTCAATCCTACGCTCAAGTTTGGTTGAGATGATCAAGTCTACGCCCGCTGACGTCCTACGCCAACTCTGATGATTGCTCGTGATGGAGGAGCCTTCACACGCCGACGTGCTACGTCGACTCTGAAGAAGATATGTGTGCGTTTTCGCTAGATCCACGATGTAATTAGGTGGTTAACCAGTGATGTAATGACTTGTAACTTGTACGCTCGCGATGTATGACTGTGATATCAGCTGAATAAAGATAATGTGATAACTTGGTCTTTCTGGGATTATCACATTAAGTTGTAATCTGTGGATTTCCCTTCGAGGAAATCGTGGATCGTTTCAAAAAGTCACTTGCTGGAAACTTTCATAGTCCTACAGCACTTGCTCACCACTGAGCGGCACTAGACCTTGTTATTGAAGCTCGCCTTGTTCCTTTGCCACTTATGGTTCATGGGCAGAAATTGGCGATGTCCCAAGTAGCAATGCTTTGAGCCATGTTTTAACCATAAGTAATCAGTATGCTTGTGACAATAAGGACAAGAAAACTTACCTTTTGTGCTCCAACCAGATAACATCGCATATGCGGGGAAATCATTAATTGTCCACAACAGAATTGCATGTAGAGTAAAATTCTTCTTCTCCTTCTCATCCCATGTTAAAACTCCATTAACCCATAGATCATGTAGCTCATCGATCAGAGGTTGCAAATATACATCAATGTTCACTCTAGGAGATTTAGGCCTAGGTATCAACATCGACATCATCCAATAAGGTTGTTTCAAACACAGCCAAGGAGGAAGGTTATAAGGAATCAGTGTCACAGGCCAACAAGTGTAATTAACATTCAACATCCCAAACGGATTGAAGCCATCAAATGCAAGTCCCAGTCTAACATTACATGGATCAGAATCAAACCACTTATACCTGTCATTCACGTGCTTCCACGCCAATGAGTCTGCTGGATGCCGCATTTTCCCATCACTAACCAATTCTTCCTTGTGCCACCGCATCAATGATGATGTTTCCTTTGACATATATAATCTTTGCAATCGAGGAGTAAGTGGAAAATACCTTAGAACTTTGCAAGGAGTGTGCTTCTTTGCTCCACCACTTTCACTAGACTCGCCAATCTCATCAGAATTTGTGTCGTCTTTCTTCCACCTACTCTCACCACATGTTGGACACGTGTCCATATCAGCCAACAACCCACGAAATAACACGCAGTCATTCACACAAGCATCGATCTTAATGTACGTGAGGCCAAGGTCGTGGATAATCTTCTGTGCTTTCTTGATAGTGTCTGGGATACAATGTCCTAGGGGGAGCGTATCTCTCCATAGGCTAAGTGTTTGCTCTGCGTTCTCCTTACTCCATCCACCCATGCACTTAAGCTGAAAGAGCTTGACCAAGAATGATACCTTGGTAAGCTATGAGTGATGAGGACATCGCCATGCTAGACACACCGACGCTATGGTCTTCCCCAAGTTGCAATTTGTCCCCAACTCAGCTGCCACGTCACCCTCGGATTCAGCAGACACGTCATCACTGTTTCGGTCATAACTCTCCCATACGACATCGAAACGGGCCGTTCTTGGATGCGTTGGAAAGAGGACGATGATGTCGTCATTTTGGGTCTAGTTCCTGCTCTAGAAGGTCCATGGATCATTCTGTGTGACCACGGCAAGGTGCTGCGTCACCTATTTGGGCCAACTTGGCCATGTATCGTGTCGGGCCTTAAGCCCAAGTTGTAGGCGCCCAACCCCTGGCCGTCCCCAACCCTAGGTCGAGTCTTAGACTATAAACACAGCCGCTGCTGCTGCTAGACAATTGGGTTTTTATTTAGAGTTTAGTTTTTCATCGAGAAACTGAATCATTCATTGTAACTGTGGTGACAAATCCTTTTACAGTGATCCAGGGCCCCTATTCTTGATCTCCTCCATTGTGTCGATTAGTCCTTTGGAGCCGAGTTCTCGAACCCTCTACTGATATTCACATCATTCATATTTGCAATTTTAGATTGCGTGTTTTTACCTTCTTGCTTGTGCTCTTCGATTTGCTTGCAGGAGAAGCCTTTTTGGCGAGGTCAATCAAGTTGTGCTTGGTTGATAACCAAGGGAGCGGTGGTGTAACGGTTGCAGGGTTCAAATCGTGTCCGATTTGAAGCCGGATCGCCAACGTCGAGATCTCCACAAATCGAACTTACCGGTTACCTCTCGGAAGATCGGGCCTGTACTCATCAATGAGCCTGGCCACAACTCTTGCTGCGCATCTTTCAACAAATCAAAGAATTTCTTTGCACTCTCACAAGGCTCTTCATTGGTATTGCCACTGGTTGCACCCCTAATTAATGTGGACAACAGATTGTTGGCAGATGATGCATCATCTGGTGGGCCTACATTCAGATCGCTGTCATCATTCAAAATTATGCTAGCGTTACCTTTCTCTTTGACAAATTTCTCATCGAACCCTTTAGTTAGCAAGTCCATTTCAACCTTAGATTTTCTTTTGTACATGACTCCACGACACCTTGAACATGGACATGGTGTAGTTTCTGTTGCATAGGTGCCTTTGAAAATAGTATCAATAAATTTGTCCAGACCTACTTGCCACTCAACTGATGACCAAGGCAGCAGCATCCAACTCTGATCATCATCATGTGCCATTAATTATACCTTTGAAATATCACAATGATTTTTTGCAGCACATTAAATTGAAGGGATCATGACATTATTATAAACTTTATTTATCAAAGATAAAGAAAATTAAAAATCTATAAATTTTCTGAGCGAAGCTTAAAAAAGGGCCCACTTTAACTATAATTTAATAAACCTTAATGCATCCAAAGGTCATTTTTATCAAACTTTATATACTAGTATATCTAGAGCAATATTCAGAAGCTTAGCACTGTCCATTATGACAACAGCTACCAAGCGTGTTTTGCTGTTTTCTCCATCCATGCTCAGAATAGTAGTTAATGGAAACAAATTATTATCTCCTTAAAATAAATGTCACCGGCATAGTTGGAATCCGAATATCCAACTAGCTCAAAGCTTGCACCTTTGGGATACCACAATCAAACATCTTGTGTATGCTTCAAGTACCTCAATATTCTCTTTGTTGCCTTCAAATGACTTTCTCTTGGTGAGGCTTGAAATCTTGCAGACATGCATACACTAAACATCACATCGGGCCTTGATGCCGTCACATAGAGTAGGCTACCAATCATTGATCTATATAGCTTTTGATCCAACATGTTGCAACTCTTGTCACTATCCAAGCTTCCACTAGTGCTCATTGGAGTAGTGATTCCTTTTGCATCTTCCATGCCAAACTTCTTTAGCGTATCCTTTATGTATTTGGTTTGGCTAACAAATGTTCCTTCCTTCATTTGTTTGATTTGAAGTCCAAGAAAGAAACTAAGTTCACCAATCATTAACATTTCAAACTCATTTGCCATCATCTTTCCAAACTCATCACAAAAATCTTAATTGGTTGAACCGAATATGATACCATCAACATATATTTGCAACACAAACAAGTCTTTCCCAATCTTCTTGGTGAAGAGAGTAGTATCCACTTTGCCCATGACAAATCCTTTGGATAGCAAGAAATCTCTTAATCTTTCATACCATGCTCTAGGTGCTTGCTTCAATCCATACAAAGCTTTTCTCAACTTGTAGACATGATTGGGTTTCTTGTCATCTTCAAAACCAGGAGGTTGCTCCACATACACCTCCTCTTGAATGTACACATTGAGAAATGCACTCTTCACATCCATTTGATATAGCTTGATGTTGTGAGCATAAGCATAGGCAAGTAAGATCCTAATTGCTTCCAATCTTACAACCGGGGCATATATTTCACCAAAGTCAAGACCCTCTATTTGTATGTAACCTTGAGCCACTAGTCTTTCTTTATTCCTTACTACTATCCCATATTGATCTTGCTTGTTGCAAAAGACCCATTTTATTCCAATGACATTGTGATCACTAGGTCTCTCAACTAGTTCCCATACTTCATTTCTCTTGAAGTTGTTGAGTTCTTCATGCAATGCATTTACCCAATCTAGATCTCTCAAAGCTTTATCATTGTCCTTGGGTTCTTCCATTGACACAAAAAAAGAGTGTCCACAAAATGATGTCAATCTTGATCTAGTTTGAACTCCTCTTTGAATGTCACCAATGACATAATCTAATGGATGGTCTCTTGCAATGTTGGTTGGTTGAAGCATTTGGACTTGATTGCTTGGATGTTGATGTTGATCATGAGTTGGACATGATGAACTAGCCACTTGTTGATCTTGTTGCACTTGAGATGATGTACTAGCTTGATTTTGCACAGCTTGTGCGCACCCATCAAAAAAATCCTCAAGATCACGAAACAAATAGCTCGCTCATCTCTAAGCCTCTAGAGGAATAAAAATTATTCCTCCAAAGGCTCGGGGGCTGCTATCGGGTACCAATAAAATAGGGTACTCCATTTTACCACAAAACTACCCACCAAGCAATATTACGGCCCACGGCCCATCACAGCCAGCCCAGGCCTTACTCTGCTCAAAACCAAAGCCTAAAGACGAGCGCCCGAGCCCCCTGGCGCTCCTCCGCTTCGTCTGACCCCTCTCCGTTTCGTCCAACTCCCGTGACGTCATCCAGGCGCTCGAGCCCTGTGACGTCATCAAAGCACTCGACCCCTCTGTGCAGCTCCTGCTTCACTCGACCCCCCACTGTAACACACTGCCGCAGGTACGCATGGGCCCTACATTTTCCTGCTAAGGAACAGGAGCTTGCCACGTCGTGCAGGATCATCTGGGAACTTGTAACACCAAATTCATAATCCGATCAATGCTTCCATGGTTCTTTCTCACCCCCCACAGCAGTAATAGGGAGAAGCTAAACTACGCCACACCCTACCATGTCTGCCTCAACGGGACGGGGAGCAACGGTCGTCTAGGCCTCAACCTTTTTATTGATGTAGCTTCAGGGCCATGAAATCTTCTTCATCATGACGTCATGTTAGGGTATGGCTTCGTCGTGTCATCTACAGCCACGGCATACCACCACCACCACCACCACTATGCGAATGAAGGAATTGAGAGGAACGCTAGTAATAGGGAGCAACTTAGGGACTTTTCTTTCTATTTTCGTACATCTAGATACTATAACCCTGTTGGGAGTATGCCCTAGAGGTTATCATAGAGATGATTATATTGCCTTGTATCCATGACATATAATGAGTCCATTGAATATCCATTAAAGACAACTTGTATCGGTTAGCAATTATGTGAATTGTTTGTGAAACTCTTTTACTTGTATGGTTATTCTAGAATGGTCCCTGATCAGAGTTCATGTTAGGACGCACATGAATATTAGATCAGCACATTATTAGTTGATGACTATGTTTCACAAGTCATAGACATAGAGATGTCAAACTAATAATGTGGGCACATGTGTGACATGTAGGCTGGACTGACCCAACACGAGATGTTGTTATTGTCTCGATTCACATCATGTACGTTATGTCCTCAGACCTGAGATTGTTGTATGTACTCAAGATGTGAAATGACCTACTTAGAGATTATCAAACGCTACTCCGTAACTGGGTAGTTATAAAGGTGGTCTTCGGGTTTGTCAAGAAACATGCTGTGAGACATAGACAATCAAGATGGAATTTGCCCCTCTCTATGTGAGAGAGATATCAATGGAACACTCTAATGATTGGATCAATAAATGCATGGCCGTGCTTAGGTTAAGTGTTAACCTATGAGTTGGACTAAATATCGTGTGGCAAAAGGAATGACATGTATATGGTTTGTGGTGGTTTGTCTGATATGATCTTTGTGTACACATAGGAGTTGACACGTCTTGCTAGAGACCGCTATCAACTAATGGCCAAGTAGGAGTCCTCGGGCCACGTCTATTTGTACATGAACCCATAGGGTCGCACGCTTAAGGGGTTGGAAGCCCAATTCGGGTTGGACCCGAATTTGACTAGGCTTAGGGTTTTCTAATTGGGCCTCTAGTTTGGGGCTGATTAGAGGCGCCTATATAAGAGAGGGAGGAGGGCGCGGCCAGGGATCACGCCATTGAGCAGCCGCCGCCGTCACCCTCCCCACGCTCACGCCTACTGTTCCTCGCGGACCTAGCAGTCCGGAGGCGCAACACTTCCTCCCTGTACGTGTGGGATACCTTGGAGGTGCTGCATCTGGAGCACAAGGACGAACCGCATGAGAGGGACGATCCACGAGCAGAGGGTGGACGTGACGGACGACCACGCAACTGCACGGCACTGCTACGACGCGTTCGACTACATCGAGTCGCTTCCGCTGCACCTGCGTGTCTAGTGGTAATCCCGTAACCTGTAACTAGCAGTAGTTCCTAGTTTATGGGGTTGAAAAATTTTATTTTCCAGCTAGCGTAGTATCCCCATATCCCTATAGTGGTATTAGAGCCATAGCTGCTTCGTTATAGGTTCGGTTGTATGCATATGGAGATATGCACGGTTGTAGATGAGTCTCTGATCATGGTTCGTGATCTTGCTGCGTTGGTCTTGTAATGATCTACTCGTACCGGTCGGAATTCTGCCATCCGAGTTAAGTGATACATGTAAACCCAGCCATGGCGAGATGGAGATCAATCAGATTGATCGAATCGAACCTAGGTCAAGTGCCGAGCGTATATGATGCGCGGCGGCGGTAGATTGGATCTACTCCCGGGCGTCGGGGTGCAAGAAAAGTGCTGTTCGGTAAAACAGCCATAACTTTTGCATACGACCTCGGATTTAGACGAATTTTATATCAAAATTGATCTACATAAAATTTTACATCCGATTCTCCCCTGCTTTGCTGGGTTTGCCGAAATTAGATTTGCAAAAAAAGGCTAGGAAGATGGTGTTCTGGACGTTTTAAGTTTAGACGTCGGAATCGGTTAACTCTATTTTGTAGGAATTCATGACTGGTATAGCCCTTATGTGTATGTGATGCATGTATGTAATTAATTCATGGCTTGTATGCCATGAGAATGACAATATGGCTGGAGCCACATAGATATTGTCAACTTGATGTAATGGCCTGTGTGCCAAACTGTGATGATCCTATCCGCGACTGTGTAATATTACTTCGTTGCCTTGCGTTAGTGATAGATAGTCTTGGTGGATTCATCACTGATGGACGACGTACATGGGTCATGGAGATGGAGATCATCATGATGTACAGATTGATGGAGATGGAGATCCCCAAAGTGACAATGGGCTATACCAAGTCATATATGTGATAATGCCGTTCTTATTATTATGTTCTACTTTCACGTGATAATGTTTTTGTCTACATATGCGATAGTGAAGTAGAATGATCCCTCAGTAATGTTTAAGTTATATGCTTCCCCAAACCTTGCACTATCATGTGTCTTGTACAATCGGTGGTGGCTCTATGAAATTAGGGTGCCACTGGTTTTCCTTGGCTAGGCAGGTTCGTATCGGATACTTACTGCATAAGGGTTGGTTACTTGAACAAGGTCATCCTAATGGTTAGGGACCTTGGAGCATAAGGAGTTGGGCACCACAACATATAGATGCTACCCAACAACAAGAGTCATATGTGATATGATTAGCAAAGAGTTGCTTACCGATCTACCATGTCTTCTAGCGGTGATGCTAAAGCTCACTAGTAGACTTGTTAGTTGTGGGTCTTGAATCACTAAGTTTCAATTGAGGGATATTGATTTTAGTGGGAGTAGATTCTATTAAGATTTTAATATGATTTATTCTGTCTTGGATACTTTGTCTTAGTATTTTGCATTACTTTTGTTGTAGATAAATGGCGCCTAGCAATCAACCATTTACTTTGCGTTCAATTCTTGAGAAAGATAAGTTGAATGGAACAAACTATGCGGATTGGATCCGCAACCTGAGAATTGTTCTCAGGGCTGAGAAAAAGAAAGAAATTCTAGACACCCCATTACCTGAAGAGCCTGCTGACAATGCACCTACTGCTGAGAAAAACGCTTATAAGAGAGCATGTGATGCTGATCTTGAAGTGAGTTGCCTTATGCTTGCTTGTATGGAACCAGATCTGCAGATGTAGTTCGACAACAACCATGCAGCGTACGATATGATCGTGGCGCTCAATGATATGTTCCAGACTCAAGCTAGGACTGAAAGGTTCAATGTCTCAAAGGCTTTTGCTGAAACAAAGCTAGCAGAGGGCGCAGCAGTTGGGCCACATGTGATCAAAATGGTTGGTTACACTCAGAGGTTGGAGAAGCTAGGCTTCCCAATTGGCCAAGAGTTGGCTACTAATTTCATTCTCGCGTCTCTTCCGCCCAGCTATGGAAACTTCATTTCGAACTACCATATGCATGGGGCGGAGAAGGGCTTGAATGAATTGTGTGGCATGCTCAAAACAGCAGAGGCTGACATCAAGAAAGGTGCTAGCACTAGCCATGTGATGGCGGTCCAAAACAAGCCTAACTTTAAGAAGAAGGGCAATGCTTGAAGGAAGCAAAAGGGCAAGGGCAAGGCCAAAGGTGAGACCTCTAAGCCAAACCCACCTGTGCCCAAGACTGGACCATCTGCTGATGAAGAGTGCTTTCATTGTAAGGGTAAAGGTCACTGGAAGAGGAACTGCAAGCTGTATTTGGAGTCCTTAAAGAAGGATGGTGGTAAAGGTACTACCGTTGCTCATACACTTGTTGTTTACATTACGGACATTTTCCTTGCTAACTCTTATATTAATTATTGGGTATTTGATACCGGATCGGTTGCTCATATTTGCAATACGATGCAGAGAATGATAAGAAGTAGAAGCGTGGGAAAAGGAGAAGTTGATCTCCGCGTGGGCAATAATGCAAGAGTTGCTGCGTTGAACGTCGGGATGATGCAACTCCACCTGTTGTCAGGATTTATTTTGGAATTGAATAATTGTTATTATGTTCCTAGTATAAGTCAAAACATTGTGTCACCTTCATGTTTGATGAAGGATGGTTATTCATTTGCGAGTAAAGACAATGGTTGTGTGATCTCTAAGAATGACATGTTTGTGGCTTTTGCATCCATTGTGAATGGGATATTTATTTTAAATCTTGATGATGCACCTGTCTGTAATGTTAATGCTAAAAGGCCTCGGCTTAATGAGTTAAGTCCTACTTATATGTGGCATTGTCGTTTAGGTCATATAAGTGAGAATCGCATGAAGAGGCTCCATTCTGATGGGCTTCTAACTTCGTTTGATTTTGAATCATACGAGACGTGTGAGGCTTGCTTAATGGAAAAGATGACCAAGGCGCCTTTCACAGGTTTTCCTGAGAGGGCGGCAGACTTGTTGGAACTTGTACATACTGATGTATGTGGACCAATGAGCACGACAGCTAGAGGTGGATTTCAATACTTCATTACCTTCACTGATGATTTTAGTAGATATGGCTATGTCTACTTAAGGAAAATAAGTCTGAGACTTTTGAAAAGTTCAAAGAATTTCAGAATGAAGTAGAGAATCAACGTGGCAAGAAAATTAAGGCCTTGCGATCCGATCGTGGAGGCGAATATTTGAGCCACGAGTTTAGCAATCATCTAAAGAGTTGCGGAATTGTTCCACAGCTTACGCCACCTGGAACGCCTCAGAGAAATGACGTGTCCGAGCGACGTAATCGGACTTTGCTGGACATGGTTCGGTCTATGATGAGCCAGTCAGACCTTCCTTTATCGTTTTGGGGATACGCTCTAGAAACAGCTGCTTTCACACTGAATAGGGTACCGTATAAGTCCGTAGTTAAGACACCATATGAGATGTGGACTGGTAAGAGTCCCAGTTTGTCTTTTCTAAAAATTTGGGGCTGTGAAGTTTATGTCAAACGACTTATATCAGATAAACTAACACCCAAGTCGAACAAGTGCTTTTTCGTGGGATATCCGAAGGAAACTTTAGGGTATTATTTCTACAACCGATCAGAGGGCAAAGTGTTTGTTGCTCGAAATGGTGTTTTCTTAGAGAAAGAGTTTCTCAAAAGAGAGAAAAGTGGACAGAAGGTGTATCTTGAAGAAGTTCAGGATGAGCCAATAGGGAATGATTCCATGAGTGATGCTAATGTAGCAGAACATGTTGACATACCTATGGCAATAGAGACACCGCCACAACCACGAAGGTCAGCTAGAATCCATGCATTACGTGGCGATTTGTTATTGTTAGACGATGACGAACCTGCAACATACGCGGAAGCAATGATGGACCCAAATTCCGAGAAATGGCAAAGTGCCATGAGATCTGAGATAGATTCCATGAGTGAAAATCAAGTTTGGAACTTGGTTGATCTGCCTGATGGGGTTAGACCCATAGAGAGCAAATGGATCTATAAAAAGAAAATGGATATGGATGGAAACATTCACGTCTATAAAGCTCGACTTGTTGCAAAGGGTTTTCGGCAAGTTCAAGGAATTGACTACGACGAGACTTTCTCGCCGGTAGCGATGCTTAAATCTATCTGGATCATTCTAGCAATAGCTGCTTATTTCGATTATGAGATTTGGCAGATGGATGTTAAAACAACCTTTCTAAATGGAAATTTGGAAGAGGACGTGTATATGATATAGCCTGAAGGTTTTGTTGATCCTAACAATGCTGGAAAAATATGCAAGCTTAAGAAATCTATTTATGGGTTAAAGCAAGCATCTCAGAGTTGGAATATTCGTTTTGATGAGGCAGTCAAAGGGTTTGGCTTCCGTCAGAATGATGAAGAACCTTGTGTTTACAAGAAGGAAAGTGGGAGCGCTGTAGTATTTTTAATATTGTATGTGGATGACATACTATTGATTGGAAATGACATTCCTATGTTGCAATCTGTAAAGACTTCACTGAATAATACTTTTTCTATGAAGGATTTAGGAGAAGCAACATACATTTTGGGCATAAAAATCTATAGAGATAGATCAAAGAGGCTTATAGGTTTAAGCCAAGATACGTACATTGACAAGGTGTTGAAACGGTTCAACATGGAGCAGTCCAAGAAAGGGTTCTTGCCTATGTCACATGGTATGCGCTTCAGCGAAAAACAGTGTCCTTCGACAGCTGAAGAGCGGGAGCGCATGAGTAAGGTTCCATATGCCTCGGCTATTGGTTCTATAATGTATGCCATGATATGTACTCGCCCAGATGTCTCATATGCTCTAAGTGTTGCGAGCAGGTACCAAGCTGATCCAGGTGAGAGTCACTAGACACTTGTTAAAAACATCCTTAAGTACTTGAGAAGGACTAAAGATGTGTTCCTAGTCTATGGAGGTGAGGAGGAGCTCGTTGTAAATGGTTACACCGATGCTAGCTTCCAAACTGACACGGATGATTCACAATCTCAATCAGGTTTTGTGTTCACAATAAATGGTGGTGCTATAAGTTGGAAAAGTTCCAAGCAGGAGACGGTGACCGATTCTACAGCAGAAGCCGAGTACATTGCAGCCTTTGGAGCTGCAAAGGAAGGTGTTTGGATGAGGAGGTTCCTCATTGAGCTTGGTGTGTTTCCTGATGCGTCTAGCCCATTGAATCTACATTGTGATAATAATGGGGCGATAGCGCAGGCTAAAGAGCCAAGGAATCACCAAAAGAATAAACATGTACTGTGGAAATTTCATCTCATTCGAGAGTTTATTAGACGAGATGAGATCAAGATGTGCAAGATACACACGGATTCAAATGTTGCAGATCCTTTGACAAAGGCTCTTCCACAGCCTAAGCATGAGGCGCACATGAGAGCTATGGGTATTAGATATCTTCAAGATTAACTCTAGTGCAAGTGGGAGATTGTTGGGAGTATGCCCTAGAGGTTATCATAGAGATGATTATATTGCCTTGTATCCATGACATATAATGAGTCCATTGAATATCCATTAAAGACAACTTGTATCGATTAGCAATTATGTGAATTGTTTGTGAAACTCTTTTACTTGTATGGTTATTCTAGAATGGTCCCTAATCGGAGTTCATGTTAGGACGCACATGAATATTAGATCAGCACATTATTAGTTGGTGACTATGTTTCACAAGTCATAGACATAGAGATGTCAAACTAATAATGTGGGCACATGTGTGACATGTAGGCTGGACTGACCCAACACGAGATGTTGTTATTGTCTCGATTCACATCATGTATGTTATGTCCTCAGACCTGAGATTGTTGTATGTACTCAAGATGTGAAATGACCTACTTAGAGATTATCAAACGCTACTCCGTAACTGGGTAGTTATAAAGGTGGTCTTCGGGTTTGTCAAGAAACATGCTGTGAGACATAGACAATCAAGATGGAATTTGCCCCTCTCTATGTGAGAGAGATATCAATGGAACACTCTAATGATTGGATCAATAAATGCATGGCCGTGATTAGGTTAAGTGTTAACCTATGAGTTGGACCAAATATCGTGTGGCAAAAGGAATGACATGTATATGGTTTGTGGTGGTTCATCTGATATGATCTTTGTGTACACATAGGAGTTGACACGTCTTGCTAGAGACCGCTATCAACTAATGGCCGAGCAGGAGTCCTCGGGCCACGTCTATTTGTACATGAACCCATAGGGTCGCACGCTTAAGGGGTTGGAAGCCTAATTCGGGTTGGACCCGAATTTGACTAGGCTTAGGGTTTTCTAATTGGGCCTCTAGTTTGGGGCTGATTAGAGGCGCCTATATAAGAGAGGGAGGGGGGCGCGGCCAGGGATCACGCCATTGAGCAGCTTATGCAGTTCTGATTGGGTGAATTATTCTGTGTAGTAAATTCCATTTTCTGTAATACTTGATAATACCAGAGTTGTAGAGGGTTGAGAGATTTTTATCGTCGTGAAAGTTCATGATTTTAGCCCCGGAGAATGTGGAGTTATGAATTTTACATGTAGGCTGTCAGGTTTTGACCTTGCTCGGCACAACAGTGGGCCTTTTTGGATTTTTGACATTGATAACTGCAGAATTTGATTTTACAAATAACTAGAAAGATATAGAGAATTTCATGGCCTTTCCGTATTGTTAAAGATTATAATTTTTTGTTGTCTACAAATCTAGCTATTGCTTCTCTAAGCAACTTTACTGCTGCTGCCTTAAAAATTAAGATACTTTGATAGCAAAATGGTTGTATGTGTATCATTTTTCTTAACTTTTATTTCTATTTTTTCTTAATTAAACTGACAGCACTCCCTCCATAGTTTTGCTAATTCTCCTTTTGCTTATTAATTACAACCATGCTCTATCTGAGTCTCTTTACATTTTGTGCATGACGTAGTAAACCCAATATTTGTCTAATATCTCAATCTTATTCTTTCGATCAGTAGGTGGACAAGGACAGCTGAGGTGATGACATGTTGCTGCTAGGAAATCCTCGAGGTGCTGCATAGATGCTAGGAAGTCTTGTACTGCTGCAAGTTTTAAAAAGTTGTGAACTGATGAGTGAATTGTACACTTGTTTATGATTTTAGCTACTATTTTAGTGCTTTGTTAACTTATTGAATGATTGGTTATAATTAATATATGTGAGTGCAGTTGCTTTTGATATGGTTTTATTGTTTTTGCAACGATGATTATGAAACCACAATTCAAATGCTACTAGTGTTGCAATACAAACTATGCCAACAAGCTGCAATGCGTGGCAATATGATTATATGGCAATGAACTCATTTGCGTGGCAAATGGTACTATTGCCACAACATGTATGCTGTGGCAATAACTTATGATATCTTGCAATGGATAAAATTACGTGGCAAATGCTACTATTGCCATGGTACAAGGACAGTGGCAATAACATATGATCTCTCGCAACAAACAAAATTGCGTGGCAAAAGATACTATGGCCACGCACAACGATTGTGGCAATAATGTATGATCTCTCGCAACGAATAAAATTTTGTGGCAAATGGTCTACTTGCCACGGCAGAATAGTTGTGGCAATATCACCTTAGGCAACAAAATTATAGTGTGGCAACAAAGACTATTGCAACGACATTGTTCGTGGCAAATTGCTTCTATTGCTGCGCTATCGATCGTTGCATGTACCACCTCTTGCTACGAAGACGAGCATGGCAAGTGCTTTTATTGCCACGACCATGAACGTTGCATCAACGCCCTATTGCCATACTTGGCAACGGACACCTATGGTTGCAAGAAACCCCTACACTTGCAACGCTAATCTAGCAACGGTTGCAATAACTTATTGCAACGTGACTTTTTGCAACCCTTGGCAACGAACGCGATTTGGTTGCAACATCTACCTTTTGCAACCAAATTGGGCTTGTTGCAACGTTTTTTTGTCATTGCGCAAAGGTTACAAGTTAGTAGTGAAGTGTTTTCATCCAACACCTATCACTTAATGCAACAATACATATAACATATATACTCAATTGAATTTTAGAAATTAGGAGACTTATAATGCTCCAGGGCTTGCCTGGGATCCGACACAAGTCAGTCAAGTTAGCTTGCATCGTCTTGACGATGTCTCCACTCTAGGCATGCACTCCAGGGTCCTTCCATCCTCAGGATGGATCCACCAAACACTGTCTTCGGGTTTGGATCCAACATCTTGTCCTTCACGTGGTGCATCTAGCGTACCTAGATGAGATGCAAGATGCAAGTGCATGAATACATGGGAGTGCAATAGATAATACATCACATACAGTAAGCAAGACAAGCACCATATTACACTACACATGCATAGACACTTCATGTTGCTTAAATAAACATCACACAACCTAATATAAAAGATAGAAAGCATATTAGGCATGGCACACAAGTTTCACAAAATCTTAGGTGTATTAACATAACTACCCTCCAAGGCATAAGTCACACTTAACAATATACAAGCAAACAAGTATAATTGGAATCTGTCAATTTCTGGACATGCAAATAGCAGCTACAAGATTTAGCTATAACTGGAGTTACACAAATCTAAATGACTTGCAAGAAGACATTCTGGAAATCTTATGAAATTATCTACATTACATCTATAATCATCACAGCATGATTCATAAGTGAAGTAGGTTGAAATTATACATTTATAGAAACTGGTATAACAAGACCGAGAGTAATAGATTCTGTGATCCGACTTTGAACAGCTGTAACTCCTAAAACACATGGCCAAATACCACCAAATTTTAACAGTAGCTATATACATAAATTATCTACAACTTTTTTATAAACAAGTTTTACAACAAAGCAAATTATCATGAAGAACTTTGCTAAGTTCCCAGATCTGTCCAGAAACCACATTTGCAAGAAAATAAATATTAACTTATGTTGCAAACACAAAATTGGACAAAACCAACTTTACCAACATGTCACACATGACTAATAAACACCAGAAAACATAGTGACATCACCAAATAAATTCTTTTAATATATTTCTTAATTTATTCGGATAATAAGGTGGTTTAATGAACATATACCAAAAGTGCACAATAAATTCTACCAAAATTACAGTGGCTTACATATGCTCCCAATAGTCTACTGTACAAATTTCATGACATAATCATAGCAACCTCTATAAAAAAGACAAATTTCTATTGCAAGAAATCATGTGAGAGTAAGATACACTAATAACTCACTCATACAGCAACCAACAACGATGAACTTTTTACCACATATCAATCATCACATGAGTACCATGCCACAAAAATTTCAATTCATTTGGAGTCTTACAACTGCAGTTATGAAAAAGATAAATGCAACTAGCATTGAAAACCTAGATGCATAAATCTACTTTCACAGCTAAAACTTTAAACTAAAACATGCCATATTATAGATCCACTGCATAGATAATTGAAAAAAGTACGCTTAACCCCCTCAACTATCAGCTAGTGTCTAACCTACACCCCAACTATAAAACCGTCTGTTTTACACTCTGAACTTTTCAAAACCATTCAAATTACACTTGGAGCAGTTTTGGACGGCAGTTTGCTACAGTAACAACGCTTTGACTTTTCCTTTTCTATTTATTTCCATTGAATCTTTAAAAAATCATAGTAAATCACAGAAAAATTATAAAATAGAAAATCTAATTTTGTTAGACTCCACATGAGTAGATCTACACAATGAATATATAATATAGTATGCTTTAGTAAAAATTTTTTCTGTACCTTTAAATTAGTTAGAAAATCAAATTTTATCTGTAATTAATTGGAATAATTCATAGCTACAGTTTTTATGGTCCAATTGTGGTTAAATTTTTATAGTGAACTAATTATTGTATGCTTGAACTGTAGTAAAAATTTTATACTGATTAGATCATGTATAATTTAGTTATTGATTTATTTATATTTAACAAGCATAAACCTAAACATAAACCTAAATAAATCTATAACTATGTTATATATGATCCAATGAGTATAAAATTTTTACTATAGTTCAAGCATATAATAATAACCCCATCAAAAAAATTTCACCACAATTGGTCCATAGAAGCTGTAGCTATGAATTATTCCAATTAATTACAGACAAAATTTAATTTTCTAACTAATTTAAAGCTACAAAAAAATTTGTACTAAATCATACTATATTATATGTTCATTGTGTTGATCTACTCATGTGGAGTCCAACAAAATTGGATTTTCTATTTTATAATTTTTCTGTGATTTACTATAATTTTTCAAAGATTCAGCGAAAATAAATAGAAAAAGAAAAAGTTAAAACCGATGTTACTGTAGCAAAACATGGTTACTGTAGCAAAAGCGCTGTCCAAAACCGCTCCAGGGTGTAATTTGAACTGTTTTGAAAAGTTCCGGGTGTAAAACAGACGATTTTATAGTTGGGGTGTAGGTTAGACACTAGCTGATAGTTCAGGGAGTTAAGTAGACTTTTTCCATAGTTAATTTCACAAGGATTCCAAAAAGTCCACATTTGCTATTTTATGATTTTTCTATGAATTACTATAAATTTCCAAAGATCACCCAAAACTAAAACAAACAAGTCCTTATGGGTACTATTTATATGAGTCACGTGTTGTGCGGATAGGCCCATGTCTTTCTTCGAATTTCAACCCGAGGTCCCTAACGGGATTTTGGAGCCGAGGACACCGGGGAATCGCCGTTTCCAACATTCCGGTAGCATGATGACAGCGGGGAAGTGGCGGGAAAGGACCAGAGGGGCCGCGCGCACCCGCTGGGCCACCTGGCTCGACGTGAGGCGGCCTATGGCTATGAGGCCACGGTAGCAGGCGACGCCAATGGCAGTGCCCCCGGCGGCAGCGACCTCCAGCGAAGTTCGCGGCCGAGAAACGGGCGTTGAAATTAAGCCATGTGTTGGTGAGGGAGCAGGCGCTGGCGACTGAGACTGGGAAGGCGTGGGGTAGCGAAGACATGGGTGGCATGGAGCTCTATCCGTTGACCATGGCGAGGGCGCGCTGCAACGACGAGCGAGGGTGAGAACGGGTAGAGAGAGCGAGTGAGGAAGCGTCTGGGCAGCTCAGCGTGGCATCTAGAGGGCAGGGACACGCGGCATCAAGTGGGGACATGACCTTGTGCATGGTTGCCACACACTGGTTAGGTGTCACCCATTCGGGCATTTCCACGAGCACGTGGCGGGTGACGGTGTTGTTGACGATGGTTATCTACCATAATAAAGGGTTAAAATAAATATATAAAGGGCTAATAAATGATCACCAACATAGGTTTAGGGTGTCAACTCATGAAATTCCATGAGTTTTGGTGAATCTATATTTTGCAGGGGGTTATCATAATAATTTAGGAATTGATATCTTCCATGAGAAGGAACCCTCGTCAATTGGCTTAATCTCCATGTCACGAATATGCAAGAGGCTTCTAGAGGACACCAGAGGACTCCACGAGGAGGGCCACCACGAGGCGCCGCCAGGTGGGGCCGACCGGCCTCAACCCTAGGCCAACCGGCCCCTGGCCGCCGCCCCTCGGCTCCTTTCTTTGCAAGCTACTTCAACCGCCTCCAAGGATGCATCCTAACCCTACGTGAAGGTCGGTTTGATCCAAGGCCATGGTTCCATGCTCTGGGCTATATAAACGAGGCCCTAGACCCCTCTCCAAAGAGGAATTCATTCAATCAATCATCAACCAGAAAGTAGAAGACCAACCAGCAACTCTCATCTCCTTAGAGCTCCATCAGATCTAGGCATAGCTAGATTAGAATTAGAAGTAGATGAGTCAAGCAACCTTGGGCTCTAAATCTAGTCAAGAGGAGCTTGGTAAATCCAGTTCTTCTCTCTTGTATCAACATTGTTCTTCAGATATTCATCTAGTTCATTAGTTCTTCTAGTTCTTGATCTAGTTTATGTTCTAGTTCTTTATGTTCTAATTATTTATGTTCTAATTATTTATGTTCTAGTTCATCATTGTCTAGTTCTAGTTTATTGTTCTTGATCATTATTCTTGATACATTAGATATGATCTTGTTCTTAATCTATATTATATCCTTGATTATTATGAGATTAGTATGCTTTGATTATATATTTGGCATAGATAGTTTATCATTATGTTTATACACATGTTTGCAAAGCACTCACCTTATTGAGTCATGGGTGGGTGGTCAACATTGTGTATGATTGGTACTTATACACTGTTTACCTGCAAATGCACTCTATACTCCGAGCCATGTGGTAGATCACGGGTGTGACATTCCTGTTGAGTCCTTTGTAGTCCACTCCCCGAGTGTAGAACTTAGTAGAACGCGGTCTCATTACTTAGTTGTTACTCTATTTCTCAGCTTCGTAATGGAGATGTTCCTTGTTTATGGATATGAGATAACCTAGCCAATGATTTGACTGATATAATTGCACTAATCAATGTAGATTATGACTAATAGTTAATGGATTACTTAGGAGTTATTCTCTTACTCTATATTCTGATCAATGACTTGCCATAGTAGTACTGCTCTGAGGAATATCATCTGCATGGTCTGGTTATCATATATTTTATCTCTTTTTATTTGATTGATTCCTGTTTGAGAGTAAAGGATAGTGATTTCGAATATTCATATCACATGTGTAGAGTAGCCTTTAATTAATATGTGCCCCTCTATTTGTTCTCATTTGGTTAAATATAAATAACGATACCTAGGATAAACTTGGGTGAAATGCTGCAATGGGTGTATTTATCTGTGCGCTTACGGATATATACTTTAATATCTTTATATAGTTAAGTGGCATGAGTACAATACAACCACACTCTTGGTGTCATGTTGAGGATGACAACCCAACGCAAGTGATGCTAAGAAGTGTCAACAGGTGTGCAAAGGAGGCGCACCGTTTTGGGTTGGTTACGGGCCGAGTCTAGACATGGGCCTTTAATGAAGTTTGAAGCCCGCGATATGCTCTACATTTTTCGTTCAAGGTACAAGGAGATTAGTGAAACAGATTATGAGATAATTAGGCTCCAAAGTGGCTGCGTCAGTGAGTTGTCAATGATTGACAACTCCAGTAAATGATGGCCAAAAATGAAGTTAAACTGATGCCCTCTTTTTACATGCTCCTCTCCACAATGTCTACTCCAACTTTTGTATTTGCCTCAACTTGAGTTTCTTAACAAAAATTCAAGAATGCGGCATGCCAACGTGTCGATGTCAAATAGGCAACAAAGTAAAGTTTTGCTGTTTTAGGAACTATTGTTGAAGGTCCAACTGAGCTCCAAATTGGGAGACACTTGATTCGTTGTTTCCACCATGAAAAGTACTTCAAATCATAGTAAGGAATTAAATTGAGCTACCACATAGATTTAGAAGATACAAATGCATGAACATGTCAACTTTCTACTGTCAATCAAGGACTTTGAATATTTTCTACACTTCCAAAAATAGTAGCTGATTCAGTTTGGTGAGCTTTGTTTGACTAGGTTAATGACCAAACTAGCTCATGATCATTTAACAAAATTTGTTCTAAATAAGATGAACTACAACTTTTGTTAAAGGTCAAACTCCACCACTGGTTTAGAAGTCAAAGTTTCACTTTGATCAAAACAGCAACTTAATAAAGCTTGAACTAGGGTTTTAGGCCAATTGGGGCACTTTCTTGGCATTTTATCAACATGAACCTTTTATAACTTTTGTTGTAGAGTTCATCTAGAGTCATTTAGGCAAACTTGTAAGGTTTGGTTGATGATCTATAATTCCATTCACTTAATGGTGCAATTCCAACACTTGGTAAAGTCATTGAAACAAAGACATGACTTATCATTTTATGTGACTTTTTGATTCCAAACTTCATGAAACTTTTTCCAGTGCTCACTATAGATAGAGAATTATGTGAGACACATGAAAGAAACACCTTCAAACATCCCTTAGCTTGCCATGTTTGAGGTCAAACTCAATGCTTAGCCAGTGACAAACACCTGGGGTGTTAATATTTTGTTAAATATATTTGGTCAAACTTATAAGTTGTTGACTTTTTGAGAAGCGAGAATGAATCTTTTTTAGGGATATAGGGAGTGCAGAAGTCTAGTTATACCCATAAAAATTTCATATGCATAGGACGTCCAGATCTTGAGATATAATGCATAGAACACAGACTGCTCCAGAAAACAGCATGCAGAGAAACGAGTAAAACCAACCCAACTACCTATTCATTAATCCTTATATCTTAAACCTATATCTAAATGAAAATGTGGTCTCCACAAATTCATTGCAATCATTACAAAGTTCCAAATCAAGCAAATTCATAATGACAATTTAACAAGGCATTAAAGGTGCACAAAGCAAACATGACTCAACTTGCGATTCTATCGTTCTCATTACATTATGGGTAAAGATCCTAGAGTTTAACTTGAAGTTACGCAAAATAGTGGTAAAATGAGATTCTAAAAGCATATCAAAGCAAGGAGTGAAGGTGAGAACAAGACTTTAAAACAAGCAACAAGGTGGAGATGAATAGCAAGGATGAGGGTATAGTATAGAAGAAAATATCAAGGCTTATAGAACAAGGATTTTTGTAGCAACTTCTAAACCTTGGAACGACTAGTTTCTACTAGGCTTGCTTCCTACAACCAACAAGGCTTTGGTGCCAATTTGTCATACCCAAATTTAAAGGCAAATCTTGATATAAATTATATGTGTGTCCAGGAATCAATTACACACATATAGAGACAAATTAACGCAGAATACCAAGCATATTGCTTTATTACATCATGAATATTTAATCCATTACATAAATATCACAGTCTTAGAAATAAAAAGCTAAACTCCAAATGGCGCCTCCATAACAACAGGGACAGTTGACTGGTTGATCGCAAGACTAGTAATCCTCAGGAAACTCAGCATAACCATCATAATCTGTTACTCATCCGAGATTTTTATCCAAGTAATAAAAATAAACAAGCATAAGTACATTTCATACTCAACAAGAATAACATGGGGTTATGAAGCTCAAAAGGATGACACTGGTCACTATGGGTAGCATTTTAATAGGTCACAATTTTAGCATAAAATAGCATCAAGTTATGCTTAAGCACCGATTAAACCACATGATCATGAGTAATGGCAATAAATCAATAACGATTAAACATGAGCATTAGCAATTATAAAATAACAATAAGAACCAATTATTCCGTTAGTTTTCCAGGCCGCTCGTGTCCATGAGTGTTGATGGTAGTTAACGATCATCACAAACTGTAAATATAACTTGCATAAATGGCTAAAATGGATCACCAATGTAGACTTAGGGGTTTTTAGTGACAAATTCTACGAGTTTTGGTGAGTCTGTGTTTTCAGCAGGATTTAAGGAGGACCTATTCGTCAAAGGAAATCACATAATTCCACCATGTAACTGACATGGAAAGACTCTAGAAGACTCCAAGAGACTCTCCACCAAAGCGGGGGTCAAGCCACTGCCAGGTGGGGTCGCCCGGCCCCACATGTTGGCCGCCCGGCCCCTATGGGCCACCCGTCAGTCTCCCATTGTTATGTCGGTTCTCCACCGCCTTAAGGAGTGCATCTACGCTGTTTATTCAAGTCTGATTTGTCACACCTGATTTTAAAGAACTAAACCAGGTCAGCCATATGTGTGCCCAGGAAGTCCACACATATGTCAGAATGAAAAAGTATCAAAAACAATGTTATTATATAACATATACATAGCTATATTAACACTTACATCAGAGTATCGCGGAACGGTGACTAAACTTCAGGCTCCATTCTTCTCAGGGACATCTGACTGGTGGCTCCGTATGCCAAGCACTTCTGAAAGACTTCTGGAAACTCCACTACACCTTCATCCTTATTCTAAGTAGCACCTTACTACACATTGGAGTGTGGTGGAAATAGCAAGAGTGAGTCCATGTCAAACTCGACAAGTATAACACAGGGTTCATGAGGCACAAAATGCTAGACATTGTTTGACTGCATTTAGCTTTTAATAATCATATAATTAGCAATTGAGTAGCATCAAGATATTCCAATTCCCATTAATGAACCAATGATCATTTGTAATAAGGATAATGAATAGCATTAACCTGAGCATAATAATAACAACAGTAATTAAGCATGATATAACAATGGTGATCAACTATTCTGTAAGAATCCCCAAGGCCGCTCGTATCCATGAGCACGGCTAGTATACCAGTTTATTAAACTCTACACAGAGGTGTACACTTTCACTGTGAGTCATGATTTCCAAATGCATGGGTTTGCAAGGCCCAGAACATTGAAAACATATAAAGCCATTCAAAAGTTCGTCTAACAAGTTAGGGCCATTAGATTCACTCGGCAGGCAGATGTAGGAACCCCCTTTTCAAATGGCACAATTCCTTCTCGGCTATACTCATAAACTAGAGGCTGTCCTACACCCAACGTGTCAAGCCATTCTTACGCTATTTAAGGTAACCACTAACAAGCTAGAAAAAGTCTCTTGAACAACTCAAGCCAGAGCCATGTAGCCCTCACAACTATACTGTATGTCCCGGTTATCACTTACAGGTAAGTCCTTACGGAGAGTAACTAGAGCAACAATATAACCCCTTGCTCTAGCCCGCTTTCAACAGTAATAAAATCATCTTAATGGTTGGTTGCTTAATCAATTAATCAAATTACAAGATCATTGTTCATAATTAAGCACTAGCAATAGCTACCCAAATGCACAACCCATAGATGACAAGGAAATAAGATATCAACAGCTAAGTTATAATCTCTATGGTTGTCAAGGAGGACACATGCATATGTATAATATTTTCCGTGAATAGGACAACAAGGATGGTCCCATGTTATACTTGCCTTGATCAAAGCAATACTCCAGATGACTCTGCTGCTCTGGCTCAAAATAGTACTCCTGATCGTCTAGAAACTGCTCACCATCTATACTCGATCACCAATCAACAACACACAAACATCCGAGCAATCATACACGAAGCAAACAAAGAGATATAATTAGAACAGTATACCAACAGTAACAAAACAGTACAAAAAGTTTATAAAACTATTCTACATGTTACTACGATCACACAAACGTAAAGTTCACGAAAATCAGATTTAAAACGTGAAAGTTATAAATTTTCTAAGATTTCCTATAGATAAATAATTACTTTAATACAAACTCGAAAATTAAAATTTCCAAACCTACTGTACAGCTACACTAACATGTAGAGCTCGGAAATACGAATCTAACGCAACTTGAACGGGTCAAATCGGAGTTAAAATGAGCAAGTTATAAGCATTTAAAGTTTGAAACATCACATTGAAACATTTGAAACATTCAAAACACATTTTTCATTAAAACCGGTCGGAAATACGCTTTCAACATAGAAAAACGTATTCTCGTGAATGCGCCAAGGACGGCAGGTTAAGCTTTAAAGAAGTCTAGGGTTTCTTTGGCAAAAATGCCGAGCCGAAGGGGTATGTTTTGATCTCGGCTGTTGGATTTCAATTTGACGTGCCAAATTAGATCAAGGGAGGGGGCTCGCCGGCGCATAATGCACAGCGGTGGCGCCATGGCCGGTGGCTTGTCGGAGTTGCAGTTCTAGGGTTACAGTGCACCACATGACGCACGGTTGGTCCCAAACAGAAGAGGAGCTCCTCGTGGACTCACCAAGATAGGAGATGACGACCAATTCAGTTCGAGGAAGACACACGGCTCGGTTTGGCGGCGATGATGGTCCTGCAGGCCCGATCTTCCGAGAGGTAACCGGTAAGTTCAATTTGTGGAGATCTCGACATTGGCGATCCGGCTTCAAATCAGACACGATTCAAACCTTGTAACCGTTACACCACTGCTCCATTGGTTATGAACCAAGCACAACTTGATTGACCTCGCCAAGAAGGCTTTTCCTGCAAGCGAATCGAAGAGCACAAGCAAGAAGGTAAAAACATGCAATCTGAAATTGCAAATATGAATGATGCGAATATCAATAGAGGGTTCAAGAACTCGGTTCCAAAGGACTAATCGACACAGTGGAGGAGATCAAGAACAGGGGCCCTGTATCACTGTAAAAGGATTTGTCACCATAGTTACAATGAACGATTCAGTTTCTTGATAGAAAACTAAACTCTAAACAAAACCCAATTGTCTAGCAGCAGTGGTGGATGTGTTTATAGTCTAAGACTCGACCTAGGGTTGAGGATGGCCAGGGGTTGGGCGCCCACAACTTGGGCTTAAGGCTCGACACGATACATGGCCAAGTTGGCCCAAATAGGTGACGCAGCACCTTGCTGTGGTCACAAATAATGATCCACAGAACTTCTAGAGCTGGGACCAGATCCAAAATGATGGCGTCGTCGTCCCCTTTCCAACGCATCCAAGAACGCCCCGTTTCAATGCCGTATGAGAGAGTTATGACCGAAACAATGACGATGTGTCTGCTGAATCCGAGGGTGACGTGGCAGCTGAGTTGGGAACGAATTGCAACTTGGGGAAGACCATAGCATCAGTGTGTCCAGCGTGGCGATGTCCTCATCATCCTCCCCTTCTTGAATTGGAGTCGTCCTCGACTCCATCTTGGCGATGTCCTCATCAACATCGACGAGACTCGGTGAGTAAACGAAAACAAAAATGGAGAGGGGGTAAGATCCTTTGGCTCCACGGAATCGATGAGAAGCTCAGTACAAAGCTTATGGAGGAAGAGGGACGCTGGTTTCACTGAATTTCAGTGAACAATGGCGCTCTAGGGTTACGATGGTGCAAGAGCTCGAAACGGAGGTGGCAACTTATGATTCGATCAGAAAACGAAAGGCGGCAACTTGGCTATAGCTTATATAGAGCTAAGACGCCTCAGTATGGATAGGAATCCCGAGTAGCTCGGGTTCGATTTAGTGGAGATCGCGCTCGACTCCAGCTCAGCCATGAAGCAAAGAAGACGAGGCTGACGTGTGGGCTCCGGTCGTCAGCATCACAAGGAGAGGAAGAAAGGAGCCCGTGAGCGACTTCCATGTTGGGCCTTCGGTGTTGCTAGGCCAGCAATACTGGGCTCGACCCATTGCGGTGCGGAGCAGGCCTGCGAAGGAAATGGCGAAGCAGGCTGCCAGCTGGACTGCACAGGCCGAAAAGAAAAAGGTAAAGTGTTTTTCTTTTATTTTCCATTTTCTTTTCTAATTTTCCAAACACATTTTCAAATCAAATTTCCAATTGAATTTGTATTCCTTTTCAAGTTGGTCAAAATCACACACCAAGATAAAATAGATGCACCAGCATGAATCAAAACATGTTGCTAACCATATATGGGTTTTAGTTTCAAATCAAATAATATTATTTCTCTATGGTTTATTGTTGAAACAATTGCATCTTAAATCAATTTAAACTAATTTAAATTCTTGTTAAATTTTGGGTATTACATGATTGATCCGAGGGCTGAGGATTGACGTCTGGGCTATATATACCTGCCTGCACCTCGTCCTAGAAACCCTAATTCATTACTATGTTCAGATCCTAAGATCTAAAAAGCTAGAAACCCTAAATCCCACATATCCACCAGGATCAGAGCAGAATCAAGAGAAGATTAGTCCTTGATAGGATCTAGTCCTGTATTAGAGATAGTGAGATAGAGTGAGAGGGAAGAGTTTCAGAGGAGTCCTGACCTGTCGGTGCTCTCTCTACGGCTTGTACTCTAGCGGAATCAAGTTCTTGAGCTTGCTTTTGAGATTTCTCTAGTAATCAAGCTCTAATTCAAGTAAGCATCTTGTACATATTGTTCTTTAGGTTTGCGACTCTCTTCTGAGTACTTTAATCTTTGTAGCTCCTAGGTTCAAGTAGTATTCATAGTGTAAGTGTGGTGCTTAGACTTAGTTACTCGTGGATGTACCCTGTTTTTCGGATCGGTGGTAGCTTGCGAGGGTGACTTTTATAGCCTCTTTGAATCCTCTGTAGTCCACCTCCTGTTAGTAGGCCTAGCAAGACTTTGTTACTATAGGAAACATACTCTATCTATGTTTTCTCTAGTAATATCCCCAAAATTGAACAATAGAAGACAAAGCTTATGAAAGTTAGAACTAGAAGACCCTAACAGTCTCCTCTATACTCCTATTATCTAGCCCTGGTTGTGAAGTTGGGTTAAGACTTAGTTATCCTCACCTCTGTTCCTTTGGGTTCAATATAAAACTGGGTTACTCTCGGTGCAGTGTTACAATGGTATAATATCTGTGCGCTTGCAGATAATTCTATGTGCATTAATTTATACCAACAAGCATCTCTAGCACCATTGCCGGGGAATGGTTGCTGAGTTAACGTCAAGTCTATCTTAACCTTCTATCATTATTCTTTTAACTTTTGTTTTCCTTTCTTTTTACCATGGATCTAGAATCCGCCCCTATCTACCAATATGGTGCACCCACGAGTGCATGCCTACAACCACAAGAATCTTCGAAGCCTATCTAACACCTAGCTATGAGTTGTGCCCGCGTTTAATCAACATGGTTCAGGATCAATCCTTTTCAGGTGAAGATGATGAAAACCCCTATTCCCACCTAAATGAGTTTGAGCAAACCTGTGCATGCCTACGCATTGCAAGCATGTCAGATGAAACCATATGATGGAAGCTCTTTCCTTTCTCTTTGATTGGAACAGATAAACATTGGTACAACCTCACCATAGGGAGTAGACAAGGAGATTGGGAAGCCCTATGCTCTAGCTTTTGCTTACAATTTTTTCCCATCTCTAGGGTACTCAAAATTCATTTAGAGATTCTCTCTTTCAAACAAAAGAAAAAAGAATCTCTAGGCACGGCATGGGAACACTTTAATACTCTTATTAATACTGGCCCTGACCTTGCCATTTAAGACCCCATTCTTCTTCAATACTTCTATATGGGTCTTGATAGGAAAACCTCGAAGCTTCTTAATACGGCCTCAGGAGGTTTGTTCTTGCATGTCTCCGCCAATTCGGGGAGAAGCATTCTTACAAAAATCTTAGAGAACACCCCTTAAGAAGTAGAAAAGAAGTTGTTACAGGAGGAATCCTAGATAGCTGAACCAGAATCTTTACCAGACCCATTACAAATTCTAGCTATCCCAGATCCCAAACCACCGAAAAAGGAGGAAACTCCAATTTTAAATTTTATGCTTGAATTCGAGGATGAACTTTTCAGTGAATATGAAAACACCTCAAATTATCATACGATGAGGAGAACCTTTAGACCCTTCTAAGGAGGCTTTCTAGAAGTCTAGGAAATCATCTTATGAAGAACCTTTAGACCCTTCTAAGGAGGCTTTCCTTAAAAACACTACGAAAGAGCTAGTGTCCATTATAAGCAATGAATGGTTAGAAGAATCGGAGCTTTCCTTTGATGTGATTCACTTAGATTCACGTTCTATATCCATTCATTGCCAAATCAACAAAGCTCCTTTTGATGCTCTTTATAATCCGTTGTGGGTGTTAATATCATGTCTGCATCTTTTGCTTATGATTTATTAAAACACATGCCATTAACCCCAACAACAAAATTGTTGAAAGGTCTTTGGGACACATTCGCTCAAGTTTTGGAATTTTGTATGTCCTCCCTATCCAGGTAAGGAACTAAGTTTCATTTGAGCTTCTATGTCTTTGATATTATGGAGTTTCACCTATTAATAAGACAACCAATCAAAAGACTTATCCAAGAAGGACAAACGGGGAAGTTGAATATAAGACTTGGGAAAAACTTTAAACTTTCTATACCCACTACTCATTCTACAAATGCTGAGATTGAGCCAATTCCTGAGAAAGATCCTATGGAAGAGGTTAAGGTTGCATCTATTGATGATCTGATCAAACCCAACCTTGAAGATGATGCCCAGTTCTTCATCGAAGAAGAAGATGAAAACCCCATAGACCCTGAACCTCTAGATGAATTGCTGGAACCACCTACGCCCACCATTGAGCTTAAACCCCTACCTTCTGGTCTTAGATATGCTTTTCTCAATAATGATTAGGATTTTCCTGTGATCATAAGTGATTGTAACACCCTAAAATTTTCAATGAATTAAAAATAGGAAAATATGATTTTTATGTATTTTTGTGAGCATGCAAACTTGGAATAATAATAATTTTTATTAATTTAAAATCAAATATAAGGGATGAAACATCATTGAGCATTCATGCTGCTGCATAATATTTTGTATTGTGTGCACTTTTTGAAAATACAAAAGAGAAATTCAAAATCTATTTGGAAAATGCTTTGAAATATTGGAAAAGGAAAAAGGAAAGGATTTTTATTTTCATTCCTGGTTTTGGCCCAGTCCAGCAGCAGCCCGCTAGCGCGCCTCGGCCTGCTCCCACGCGCGGCCCGCTTCTTCCTCCCGCGCCCGCTCCTTCTTGGGCCGAGCCGCGGCCACCGGCCCAGAACCGCGCGAGCACGCTTCTCTTCTCCGTTCTAGCCGCTGACATCGCTGGCCCACTCGTCGGTCGCGCCTTCTTCCTCAAGCCGCGGGCATCGGGAGTTTCCAAAACTCCACCGATCCGATTCCATCTCGCAATCCTCCTCTTTCCATCTTTGGCGCCGCCTCCGGGCTATAAAAACGGGGTCGCCGCACCTCCCCGCTTCACATCCACCTACAAATCATAGCTCCATCGTCCCGTGGTGGCTATGCCCGAAGCACCGCCCTAGCCGCCCGCCTCTCCGAGCCGCACGCTCTCCTCGTTTCATCCTCGGCCTCGGTTTTGCTCTAGGTGAGTTCGCGTTGAAGCTATCTACCCGCAGGTGCTCTCTGTTCACGATTTCGTGCACCGTAGCGCGAGATGGGCCACTCCGGCCATGGTGCCGCTGTGGGAAGTCGCCGTCAGGCTTATTCCGGCCGGAGCGCCGCCGGCCTCCTCCCTGATCCAATCTGGACCGTTCGATCTAAAACGGATGTCTAAATTTCATGATACCGGTTCGGCCAGATGTTTTGCTAAAGAACCCCTGAAACATTTGAGTTTATAACCCGCAGTCCAAAGCGCATTCTCAGTTTATGTTTTCTTTTCCGTAAAGCGTATTTTGATCGCGTAACTTCAGAAAATACGTTTTCACTTATTTACAGAATTACCATTATGATAAATTGTGCGTAGAATCTCCGTTTTAACTCCGATTTGACCCGTTCAAATTGCGTTAGGTTCATATTTGCGAGCTCTACATGTTGGTAGTACTGTACAGTAGGTTTGAGATAATTTATTTTCGAGTTTACATTAAAGTAATTATTTTTCTGTAGGAAAACTTCGTAAATTCATAACTTTGTCGTTTTAGCTCCGTTTTTCGTGATCTTTGCATCTGTGTGATCCTAGCGAGTTGTAGATTAGTTTTAAAGGCTTTTTATCTTATTTTCTTACTGTTGGTGTACTGTTCTAATTATAGTCTTGTTTGTTTATGCATGATTGCCTTGAGATGTGTGTTGTTGCTGTTGTTGATCGAGTATAGACGGTGAGCACTTCGTTGGGGATCAAGAGTCTTTCTACGAGCAAGATCTTCAGGACTAGTTCGAGCAAGGCAAGTATAGCATGGGAATATCCTTGTTGTCCTATTCACAATATGCAAATAATATCATTATGCATCTATTCCCTTGTTAAGGATGACCTAGTGTTGATCTTATACCTTGATACCCATTGTATTGCATTGAGTAGTATGGCTAGTGCTTAAACATGAACTATGATCATGTAAATTGACTAATGGAATATGCAACAAACATTAAAAGATGATTTTGATTAATGTTTAAAGGGGACTAGAGCATGGGGTTATTTTTGATGCTCTAGTTACTCTCCATAAGGACTCATCTATAAGCGAACATCCGGGATTTACAGTACAACTGTGAGGGCTATATGGCTCTGGCTTTAGTCATATAGAAGGACCTTTTCTAGCTTGTTAGTGGTAACCTTTTTGGCGTAAGAATGGCTTGACGAATCGGGTATAGTGCGGCCTTTGTCCTTATGAGTATAGGCTGCGTGTTATTGTGCCATTTGGAAGGGGGCTCTACATCTGTTTGCCGAGTGAATCTAATGGGCCTAACTTGTTAGACGAACCTTCGAAAGACTTCATAGTGTTTCCCTGCCTGCTCACCTTGGAAGTGTTTTGGGAGTAATTAACCTGGGCATATGGGCAACACAACTCACAGTGAAAGTGTACAACCTCTGCAGAGTGTAAAACTGTTATAACAGCCGTGCTCACGGTCACGACTGGCCTTGGACCCTTATGGAATAGTTGATAATTAATAATGGTTATGTTTTTGCTATTCGTTAATCATTTCACATGGATCATATGTTTATTGTTTATATTGAGACATCTTGATGCTATTGATATGCTAAAATTATGCTAACTAAAAGCTACATGCTGATAAACCAATGTCATGCCTTTGAGCCTCATGAACCCCATGTTACACTTGTTGAGTACGAGATGTACTTACGTTTGTTTATTTTTTCTTACTTGGATAAAAATAGCGGATGGGTAACATATGGTGCAAATAGTGACTACTACTCCTACTTCCCTGAAGATTACTAGACTTGCAGTCAACCAGTCAATGTGCGTGTGATTGGAGCTACCACGAGAGATTTACATTTTTACTTCCGCTATATTTGTGTAAAGACTATGTGTTAATTATCGTGATGTAATAACATTTGTGATGATACTTCCGTTATAATTTGTTAACTTATGTGTGATTGATCTCTGGGCACACATAAGGGTATGCATTCCATTTGGTCTGTAAATGGGTGTGACAAATTGGTATCAAAGCTTTTGTTGACTGTAGGACGCAAGCCTAGCTAGAAATGGTTGATTTAGTATCTTCTTTACACTATTTTTATGCTTATTATCTTGCTCTTGTTAGTTGATAAATTTTTATGCTTCTTATGTCTCATTCTATTACGAAATTTTGCCTCTATTCTAACTACATCAAAAAAAATTCTGTAGATGGTTCATGGCCGTAAGACTGCCCGCATCACCTCTGGAGGATACTACTCACCTCATGCTTTGCTTGCACCTGAAGAGCCACAAGAGGATGCACCCCTGGAACAGGAGCAGGCCCCTGAAGCACCAATCCAAGCACCAGCACCTCCCTAGGAAGAGCCCGAGCCTGAAGAAGATCCGGAGATCATTGAGATTGAAGATGATGAAGAGGAGGAGGCTAATGGAGGAGTGCAACCCCCATCTCCACCACATCATGAAGCTGCTGGAGATGTGCCACCTCCTCCAATGGGGTGGACTGTGAAGATCTACCACAAGAATGGAGGGAATGCTGTCTCTCATCTTTGACTTGTGGGAATGCTCTCTGCCTACTTTGCTGATTGGCATCCAGCTGTGGAGTACGTCTGTTAGGAGTATACCCATCCGCTGGAGGACACTTACTAGAAGGCAAGGGCGAGTATTTTTCCCAAGGATGAGGAAAAAGGGGCGTACTAGCTGGACAAGATGTTTTCTCACATGGGTCGTCGAGCTACCATGGAGGATAACATTGAAGATGCCGCTTTTGAAGCATGTATGGGCCTCCGCTACCTTCGCTTTGACAGCATGAAGCATGACATTCATCGCTACTTCCCTCGTGCACACCCCAACCTTGGATGGGCTATGATGGATCCAGTGCAGCTAGAACCACTACCTCGGGTGATGGTGAACTTTGTCTACGATATGATGGAGAGGAAACTGCAGTTAGAGGAGATGGTGAAGGCACAGGGGAAGACCATCAAGAGGTGCCAGGCAACCATTGATGAACTCTGAGCAAACCAAGGCATGACCAAGATTTATGAGACATTAGAGCATGAGCCACGTCCTTAGAAAATAGGAGTCCTTTATGTAATAAAAACATTCTTAGTAACGTCAGTTGAGTCATCGAGTCTGTCGTGTGGTTTGAACTTTGGTGTGTTAGTTGCTTTATTATTATGCTTATGTGTGATTTGAATTTTTGTTATGAGTGTTGGGGCTTGTAGGCATGTCTATAAGTTCCATTTTTAAGAATAATAAGTTTAAAAGTCAAGGGATTAATAGTTGGGTTTGGTATTGTCACGTTTCTGTCTTTGCTGTTTTCTAGAGCAGTCTGCAATGTTTCTACTATGGTTCAGAAACGGTTTGTGCAATATTTATGAAATTTTTATGAGAGAAACTAGACTTAAGAACCTTTCAAATGACACTGGAATCACCTTTTTATCTGATGTAGTTCGAGAGATGTAATTGTTGCAAGTTAAAGTTTCTGCACAGTCTGGAATCTGGAACAGTTTCTGTTGCGCCTTATTTTTCATTAACTTAACGACAGAATCTGATCTTGACGTCTGAATAAAAGTTGTGGATAATTTCATAAGCTTTCCAACCATATAAAACACGCCTCTTTTGGACTTCTGTAGCTCGAGATATGATTGAATTACTGAACTGTCAATATTGATACTCGTCCAGAAAACTTTTAGATCTCATTCTTTATCTTATAAGTGGTTGATAACATGGAAATCTTAAAGTTTGCATTTTTATGGATGGCAGATGGCCGGAAGAGGAAGAGGTAGGGGTAGTGGAAGTGTTCCCCCAAATCCACCACCACCACCGTCACCAACTATTGAGCAACTGTTGGCAGTGCAGACGCAGCTTATGCAACAACTGGTGCAGAACCAACAGAATCAGCCAGTTGCTGGGGCTCAACCATGTGATAAGCGTGGTGAATTTTTGAAGGGTTGTCCCCCAGTGTTCACACATGCCGATGATCCTTTGGAAGCCGATGATTGGCTTCGTGCTGTGGAGAAGCAGCTCAATATTGCACAATGTGATGACCGGCAGAAGGTGTTGTTTGCTTCTGGACAACTCCAGGGAGAAGCTCAGGATTGGTGGGAATCGTATGAGTATGGTCGCCCCGCCAATGCTTCCGCAATCACTTGGCAAGAGTTTAGAGAGAACTTCAGGGCTTACCATATACCAGAAGGGATGATAGAGCTGAAGGCAGAGGAATTCAGGAACCTGACCCAAGGGTCAATGTCTGTAGCTGAGTACCGTGACAAGTTTACTCAATTGTCACGATACGCTCCACATGAAGTGGCTAATGACAGTGATAAACTTTTTGAAGGGATTGTATGATGGGCTACAGTTGCAGCTGATGTCCAATACCTATCGTAATTTTCAGACGCTTGTGAACCGCGCTATCGTGGTGGATAACAAGCGCAAGGAGATGGATGCTAAGAGGAAAAGGTTACAGGGACAGGCCTCCGGTAGTAACACTCATCCACGTACTGGTTTTCAGCAAGGTAATCAGCAGAGGCCTCCTTCTAGTCAGTGGAATCATGGTCAGGTCCCTTTTCGCGGTCAGTTCCCGCAACGTCCCCCATTCCAGCCACAGAATGGCAACCAACGTCCTCCGTAGCAGAGTGGGAATCAAGCACAGCGTCAGGGCCCTTCCAATAATACTCCTATGAAGACTAGTGCTCCCAGCACCCCCAATAGGTGTTTCCGATGTGGGAAAGAAGGTCACTTGTCTTACAATTGTCCTGAGAAGCCCAACTAGTAGACTCCCCAGAGGCAGAGCAGCCACCAGAAGCCAGCATCCAACACTGGAAGAGTGAATCACTTGTCTCAAGAGACTGTAGTGGAGGAGCCGGAAGTTATGCTTGGTGTTGACGGTCCTTAAGTATCAATTATAACTATCAAATAAATAGAGAAAAGGGTCCAAATGAAACCAACACCTAGATTTAGGGTTTTATCTGACAGAATTCCACGAGTTTTGCTGTTTATCTATTTCTGCAGGGGGTTATCAGGAAATACGGAGGAAAGGCCCACATGTCGGGTTAATGACGGGATATTAACCTAGCACGCAAATATCTTGCATCTAGAAGACTCCAGAAGCCACGGGAACGAACGGGAGGCGTAACGGGGCCGGAGACAGGGCGCCCGCCCCCTCCTGTGGACCAATCAGGCTCCGCCTCGAGGATTATGCTCCACCGACCTAGAGGATCAAGGAAAACCGTCCGTTCAATGTCGGTTTGATCCGACGACCCAGATTCATCCGAAAGGGCTATATAAGCAAGGCCCCTGCCCCTGGAGGAGAGGCCCTCGTCTCATACTTCAAACCCTAATTCAGGAGGAGAGCCTCTGATCAAGCCCTAGAGCCACCACATCAACTAGATCTCAAGTTAGCATAGCTACATAGGATTAGAACTAGAAGGAGTCAATCTTCGATTGGTTCCCGGATCTGTCAAGAGGATTCTTGGTAATTCCTCTATTGTTCTTCAATTGTTCATCATTGTTCTTCAATATTATGAATATGACTTTGTTCTATTTCAATATATTGATTATGACTTTGCTCTACTTGATTATATTTGCAATTATATTGTTCTTAGTTTATCATAGTTATATGCTTGGCTTAGTTAGATTGGAATTATATACATGCCTAGGATCGTATAGCGTTTATCCATGTGTACAGTGGGTGAATGATAATTATTGTGTAGACGTGGTGTCTATACCGTATTTATCTGCGATTGCACCCTATATGCCGGATTGTGGGGTAGTTCGCGATAGTGATAGCTTCGTTGATTCTTATATAGTCCCCCTCTCGTGTATAGGGCAGGCAGAGCAACACTATTACAGGGGAGTGATTGCTATGTTCTTCATCTTCCTTGCTAATATTCACTATGCATGGATATAGTCTTTTCTCACCATGATTGCCAAGTATAATTGCACTAACTATGATATGCTAGACTTTATAGTTAATAATAACTTAGGGAATATCTTTGTAGTTCATCCTAATTCCATGCTAATGACTTGCTAGAATATCTGTTGAGGTGCTTATCATTATTATATGTGGCTAGCTGATCAGATTAATTATCTTTGTCACCATTATCACTTTACCTTTACTTAATGTGACATTTATACCTGTATAAAGAGATTGATAAATACTCTCGGTTATACATGCAATGATGTGTACTCAGTTCCATATTCTCATTCCATTATCAACCATGATACTTAGAAATCCCTTCCAAGTGGTAAAAATATAAATAACGATACCTGGAATACTTCCCGGTTAAAATGCTACATCGGTATTAATCTGTGCGCTTGCAGATCCCTTTTATTATTTATCTTGATGAGCAAATGCATATTTCAATACCGCGTCTCTCATGTCATGCTGGGGATGACAACTTGGCTTAAGTGGCATGAGGGATAGGTTTGGCATTTTTGGCGCCGTTATTAGAATTAGAAAACTAAGTCTACTTTTGGTAGTGACGTTAAGAATGCCCAACAAGCATTTTTGGCACCGTTGCCGGGGAAGGTTGATTACTAAGTAGGAATGAATATGGAACTTTGAGTCATCATTTGCATCACTAATCTGATCGAGCTTATCAATTCTCTTATACAGTTTTACCCCTGTATTTTCCATTTTGATTATTTATTGTAGGGTGATGCATGAATAGAAGACATCTTCCAGACAACTTTGTTGACGATCCCGAAGCCTTATTCAGAAGAACAAGAGCCAAGCTCAAGAAGACATCGTCAACACTTCAGCACAAAGCTTCATCCAAATCCGAAGACCGCCGAAGTTTCATCCGGAATTTGTCGACTGAATTCGAAGCCATGGTGAACAAGTCGATCCGCGAGTTCTCAGCTCCCACTACGGACAACATCCGCACTGGACCTGCTGGGGAGATCGATCGCAACTTCGAGCTCAAGCCTGGGCTCATCAACATGGTGCAAGCTAACCAGTTCTGTGGGAAGCCACATGAAGATGCTAGTGCTCATCTTCAACACTTCCTGGAGATCTGCAGCACTTTCACCATGGCTGAAGTCCCCAGAGACGCCATACTACTTCGCCTTTTCCCATTCTCACTGTTGGGGAGAGCGAAGCAGTGGTTCTACGCTACAAAGGAGAAGAACACTACGTGGGCACTCTGCTCCACGAACTTTCTGGCCAAATTCTTTCCCATGGGCAAGACCAATGCTCTCCGTGGGAAGATTACAAGTTTTCAGCAACAACATGATGAATCCGTTCCAGAAGCATGGGAGCGCTTCAAAGACTACATCCTAGAATGTCCCCATCATGGAATGGAAAGCTGGCTGTTGATGCAGACATTTTATCATGGGCTCATTAATAGTGCCCGTGAAACCATGGATGCTGCAGCTGGAGGAGCATTCCTATCACTCACCATACCTCAAGCCACAGCTCTTGTGGAGAAGATGGCATTCAACAAAGGTTGGAATGAAGAAAGAACTCAGACACGCAAGAGAGGTGGAGGTATGCACCAGCTCAAGGAGGTAGACATGCTGTCTGCCAAGCTAGACCTACTCATGAAGAAGCTCGATGATCGAGCTGGAGAAAAGAAAGAAGTCATGCACGTCTACGACTCCCACATGACTTGTGAGGAGTGTGGAGGTACTAGACACTCGGGCAATCACTGTCCTGAGTTGCTGGAGGACGTGAACTACATCAACAATAACAACAACTACTACAACCGTCCTCAGCAGAATCAAGGTTGGAATCAACAGAGGCCTAACTACTCAGGTAATTACCAAGGTAACAATTCTTTCAATAATAATAATAATTATCCACCTTTGAGAGAGTTAGTATCCAACCAAGGAAAGCTAATGGATAACCTGTCTAAGAAATTAATGATAAAATACTAGAAAATATAAATAATAGAATGGATAATTTCTCTACTGCCATCAAGAACCAGATTAGCTTTAATAAAATGATTGAATCTCAGTTGAATCAAATAGCTGCTGCTGTTCCTGCTACTAACCCCGGTATACCATCACAACCGGAAGGACTAGAATCTGCAAATCTTGTAGACATGTTTGATGCAGGAGATTACTGGAGTAACCCTATCGTGGAAGTAAGTACTGACCGTCTGCCGGTCAAGAGAGGCGATCCAGGACGCCCCGTCATCCCGATCTCCATCGTCATGCGAGACTTCCCAGAAGCACTCTGTGACTTTGGCTCCAGCGTCAACATCATGCCCAGGGTACTCTATGAAAAACTCTTTTCACAACCATTATTAGAAACAACCATGTGTTTGCAGCTTGCAGATAGGACACTGAGTTTCCCGAGAGGAATATTGAAGAACATCTGTGTCCGAGTGGGTTCCTCGTACGCTCCAGCAGACTTCGTAGTGATAGAGACCGGTTCTGATTAGAGGGCTCCCGTCATCCTAGGGAGACCATTCCTGAACACCGCGGGAGCTGTCATCTATGCTAGTGCTGCCAAGATCAGTTTCTACATCAAGGGGAGGAAGGAAACGTTTTCCTTCAAGAACAAGACCGCACAAATCCCAGAGCAACCCCAATATGAACCAAGGAAGAGGACCAATAGGAGGAACAAGAGCAAGAAGCAAGTGTGGACCGAGACAGCTAAGATGGTCACTGCCGTGCACAAAGGTCAAGATCGCCAACTCAAGTCACCGTTCTTGCCTAAGAAGGACGACCCAGGTATGCCAAGCATTTATTGCTCCATTAATGGGTTCCACTTCTACAAGACACTTTGCGACACTAGGTCGGGCATCAACATAATGGCCAAGGTCACCTATGAACTTCTGTTCGGAACCATGCCCTTAAACCCAATATATATTCAGCTCCAGATGGCAGATCAGACATTCCGACAGGTCGAAGGTACAGTAACTGACGTCCCTGTCAAGATAGACGATCACTTTGTCCATACAGACTTTCAGGTTATTAACATGGGAGAAGATGAATATGATCCACCCATCATCCTTGGAAGATCATTCCTTAGTAATGTCAAAGCAATCATTTACATTGGAACTGGAGAAGTCCACATGCACTTCCCCTCTGAGAAGGTACGTCTTTACTTTACTGACCCTAACTATGTATTTGAAGAATCCAAGCAGGTCAGGACAAGAAGAAGGCGGCGTAACCACAATCAGAAGCAACAGGTCATCAAGGACGGATGGGCAGATTATGAAGGAGAAGTGGTAAGATCTGAAGACATACCACTCAACCAACACTGTCCTGAGGAGACCAAAGCACCGAGACAGGTATGGAAAGAAAAGACAGTTGTACATGAAGAGGAGGCGCCGCCGGAACCACTGACTACGCCATCCACCAAGTCCCAGGACGACTGTACGAATAAGAGTCCCGTTCGGAGGACTTAAAAACACCGAACGCCTTGCCAAGAGGTAACTTGGTAGTTATCCTTTCCTTTTTAATTATTTACTTTATCTTAAATAGTTTGCTTAGTTAATCATATTCATACTATCTTAAAAAGAAAATAAAAATGTTAAAAACCCTAAAGCCCCATGTGAGTATGCGAGTGGCATAAAACCCATAAGTACATTCACTGTGGTGGCATAAAAAAATATATATATATAATAAATACATAAATATTTTCTTTTGCTTTATAAAAGAAAAAAAACAACATAAAAAAAATCAAGGAGGCTCAGCATGATAAAGGCTAGATATTTATGCTAACACTTAATCATTTCCACAAAGCTTTGTTGTCTATTTGAGCTTCACAGAATTCAAGGAGACTAGCAGACGGAGGACATTCTAATCGCTGTCAGGGTGCTGCCGACTTTCAAATACATCTCCGCCATCTGCTAGCTACATCAGAAGAGATTATGTCCAGATCCAGCTTGGGGGAGAGCACCCCCATTATCTTGCTAAGTATTTCTATCTTTATCTTTATATTTATATATACTTCTACCCTATAAAAATAAAAATATACATAACTATGAAAAAAAAACCAAATAAAGATTTTGTGCTTATATATATACCTATATCTTTTGCTTAGTGTGTTTTAATAAATAAATAAAGTGGCTATGCTAAACTGAATCTAGATAATAATAAAACTCTAGCATGGATATGATGAATAGTTGCTTTGCCTAACTTTCAAATTTGAAGTCCTCTCTCTAAGTTTAGACATAACTGTTATCATTTAAAGCTTGCTCTAAACCTGAACTTGTGGGAAGAGAACTTGATCTAAAGTCTAAGTTGTTAACGGATATGATATGGGAAGGTTGAGCTGCTGTTTATCTATTCCTAGAGATGCTAGAATTCTGGAGAATTTTATCTTTGAAAATCTTAAAATGCTACATGATGAGTTCCTGTATGATGAGAGTTTAAGTTCCTACCACAGCCATACATACATGCTTGCTAGACTTTAAGCCATACATTTACTTTTTATTGCTTATGAGCATTGAGTGTAGTCAAGCTGTGTAGACCCTTAGGAGCTTGTCATGCGGTTAAAATCAAGATTCACTTGCACGATCACTCATACATGCTGCTTCTACTCCGGAAGTACGCATCCACATATATCCACTCATTCTCATCTCCAGATCCACATAAAATTATTCTACTCCTAATCCGGGAGAGAATAGCCAAAAATATTTTCCCATTCTTGTTATCCCCTGTGAAATAAATGCTCAAGCTATTTTGGTTACTACCACTTGCTATATTGTTCTAAGGAGATGAGTGCTCTATACGAGGAAATAAAAAGGGGCGAGTGCCCGGAACCTCGAAAAGAAAAAGATACGAGGAAATAAAAAGGAGCAAGTGCTCGGAACCTCGATGAAAAAAAAAGAAAAGAAAAAATGTGGGAAGAGAGGTAAAAATGGACAAGTGTCCGACAGTAGAATTAGGGGTACAAGATACCCACCTGAGAAAAAAAAAGAAGAAGAAAGAAAATATAGAGCATCTCATTCTCCTCAAGAGCTTTAGAAAGCAAGAAAGGTATGTATCCCCTCAAAAAGAGCAAAAGTAGAATTAGACTTTCATCATTGTTATCATCACTACCACCATACACCATTTATTCGCCACACATGCACATCTTGATTTGACTTATTGGCTTGTTTCTCTGGATCCATGGTTTGACTATGCAATAAATGTCTTGTAAATATGTATACTTTATCTCCCACCGATGAGCTCCAGATATCAAAAGCCTTATTAGAATAGGATGAGAGAGAAGGCAATGTCACTCTGCCTTATACCACAAATACTACATACTTTGCTTTGAGAGAAGGCAGACACCATTACTGCCTTGGTGAGGATCCAGAAATACCACAAAGGAGAGACCTGAGAGAGTCATACAAGGAATCTCTGAGTTTTATTTGAAAATCTGCAAAAAACTCCAGAGCTATAGCTGATCAAGAATAAGAGACATGGCGCTTGACTAGACTGTTCTATCTTTTAACCGCTCAAGACAAAGGTGATGGTTGCAAGCCCCATGATGAAAGGTACAATGAGTAAGTTTTAAGTCTTGATAGTTTACTCAGAGATGAGACTCTATTTGAAAGCATGTGTACCGTCAAAATTCAAAGGCATTTCAGCAATCACTGAGTATATCCTTGCTCAGGGACGAGCAAGAGGTAAGCTTGGGGGAGTTTGTTGTCCTTAAGTATCAATTATAACTATCAAATAAATAGAGAAAAGGGTCCAAATGAAACCAACACCTAGATTTAGGGTTTTATCTGACAGAATTCCACGAGTTTTGCTGTTTATCTATTTCTGCAGGGGGTTATCAGGAAATACGGAGGAAAGGCCCACATGTCGGGTTAATGACGGGATATTAACCTAGCACGCAAATATCTTGCATCTAGAAGACTCCAGAAGCCACGGGAACGAACGGGAGGCGTAACGGGGCCGGAGACAGGGCGCCCGCCCTAGTCCCCAGGGCGCCCGCCCCCTCCCGTGGACCAATCAGGCTCCGCCTCGAGGATTATGCTCCCCCGACCTAAAGGATCAAGGAAAACCATCCGTTCAATGTCGGTTTGATCCGACGGCCCAGATTCATCCGAAAGGGCTATATAAGCAAGGCCCCTGCCCCTGGAGGAGAGGCCCTCGTCTCATACTTCAAACCCTAATTCAGGAGGAGAGCCTCTGATCAAGCCCTAGAGCCACCACATCAACTAGATCTCAAGTTAGCATAGCTACATAGGATTAGAACTAGAAGGAGTCAATCTTCGATTGGTTCCCGGATCTGTCAAGAGGATTCTTGGTAATTCCTCTATTGTTCTTCAATTGTTCATCATTGTTCTTCAATATTATGAATATGACTTTGTTCTATTTCAATATATTGATTATGACTTTGCTCTACTTGATTATATTTGCAATTATATTGTTCTTAGTTTATCATAGTTATATGCTTGGCTTAGTTAGATTGGAATTATATACATGCCTAGGATCGTATAGCGTTTATCCATGTGTACAGTGGGTGAATGATAATTATTGTGTAGACGTGGTGTCTATACCGTATTTATCTGCGATTGCACCCTATATGCCGGATTGTGGGGTAGTTCGCGATAGTGACAGCTTCGTTGATTCTTATATAGTCCCCCTCTCGTGTATAGGGCAGGCAGAGCAACACTATTACAGGGGAGTGATTGCTATGTTCTTCATCTTCCTTGCTAATATTCACTATGCATGGATATAGTCTTTTCTCACCATGATTGCCAAGTATAATTGCACTAACTATGATATGCTAGACTTTATAGTTAATAATAACTTAGGGAATATCTTTGTAGTTCATCCTAATTCCATGCTAATGACTTGCTAGAATATCTGTTGAGGTGCTTATCATTATTATATGTGGCTAGCTGATTAGATTAATTATCTTTGTCACCATTATCACTTTACCTTTACTTAATGTGACATTTATACCTGTATAAAGAGATTGATAAATACTCTCGGTTATACATGCAATGATGTGTACTCCGTTCCATATTCTCATTCCATTATCAACCATGATACTTAGAAATCCCTTCCCAGTGGTAAAAATATAAATAACGATACCTGGAATACTTCCCGGTTAAAATGCTACATCGGTATTAATCTGTGCACTTGCAGATCCCTTTTATTATTTATCTTGATGAGCAAATGCATATTTCAATACCGCGTCTCTCATGTCATGCTGGGGATGACAACTTGGCTTAAGTGGCATGAGGGATAGGTTTGGCATTTTTGGCGCCGTTATCAGAATTAGAAAACTAAGTCTACTTTTGGTAGTGACGTTAAGAATGCCCAACACTTGGTACGTTCGATGTCCATTCCACTCCCGCCACTGTTCTTTTGATTCTGGAGCATCACATTCTTTCATATCACAATCATTTGTTAGAATACATAGAATTCATTTGTGTGCCATGAAGAACCCTATATTAGTAAACTCACCTGGTGGAAGCATGCTAGCATCCTATCGTTGTCTTCCGATTAGTCTCAATTTAAGTGGGGTAGAGTTTACAGTGAGTCTGATAGTATTGAGAACAGCTGGGATTGATCTCATATTGGGAATGGATTGGATGATGCAACAACGAGCAGAGATTCAGTGCAAAGACAAATCTGTAGTGCTGACAACGCCAAAGGGAGATAGAATCAAGGTTGAGGTGAAAGTTCAGAAACAGGAGACCGCTACAGTGAACCAGCTTAATGATGGTGCCAACCAGGAGGACCCGGTTGTGGAGGAGTACCCCAATGTGTTTCTTTAGGAATTGCCAGGTATGCCACTAGACCATGACATTGAATTTATTATTGAATTATTACCTGGAACTGCACCCATAGCTAAGCGTCCATATAGAATGGGAGTAATGAATTAGAAGAACTTAAGAAACAAATTAAGGAGTTGCAGGATAAGGGGTTTATTCGTCCTAGTTCTTCACCATGGGGAGCACTAGTGATTTTTGTGGACAAGAAAGATGGAACTCAGAGGATGTGTGTAGATTATCGGTCTCTCAATGAGGTTACTATCAAAAATAAGTACCCATTGCCTAGAATTGATGACTTGTTTGATCAGTTGAGAGGAGCTTGTGTATTCTCCAAGATTGATCTTCGTTCAGGATATCATCAATTGAAGATTCGTGCCAGTGATATACCAAAGACAACTTTTACCACACGGTATGGTTAATATGAGTATACAGTGATGTCTTTTGGTCTGACTAATGCCCTTGCATACCTCATGTATTTGATGAATAAGGTGTTCATGGAATATCTGGACAAGTTTGTAGTGGTATTCATTGATGATATTTTGGTATTCTCCAAGACTGAGGAAGAACATGCTGAACATTTGAGGTTGGTCTTGCAAAAGCTCAGAGAACACCAGCTATATGCCAAGCGGAGTAAATGTGAGTTTTGGTTGAAGGAAGTTTCTTTTCTGGGTCATATTGTCTCAAATGGAGGAATATCAGTAGATCCTGGCAAAGTGAAAGATGTATTGAACTGGAAGCCACCAGTCAATGTAAGTGAGATCGTAGTTTCTTGGGATTGGCTGGCTATTACATAAGATTTATAGAGGGATTTTCCAAGCTTGCGAAGCCAATGACTGCATTATTGGAGAAGAATGCCAAGTTTGCGTGGTCTGAAAAGTGTCAGGCTAATTTTGAGGAATTGAAGAAAAGATTGACTACTGCACCAGTCTTAGTTTTGCCAGATCTGAATAAACCCTTCTCTATCTACTGTGATGCATCTCGATTGGGTTTGGGATGTGTTCTTATGCAACAGGGTAGAGTTGTGGCATATGCATCGAGACAGTTGAGGAAGCATGAATTGAATTACCCTACCCATGACTTGGAATTAGCTGCAGTGGTTCATGCACTAAAGATATGGAGACATTATTTGATTGGACACAAGAGTGATATATACACTGATCACAAGAGTCTGAAGTATATTTTCACTCAAACAAATCTGAACTTGAGACAGCGTAGATGGTTGGAGTTGATAAAGGACTATGATCTAGAGGTGCATTATCACCCAGGAAAGGCCAACATCGTTGCTAATGCTCTTAGTAGGAAAAGCTACGCTAATGAAATACAAGTAATGCCTATGCCAAAAGAGTTGTGTGTTGAATGTAAGCATCTGAACTTAGGGTTTACCACCAATGCAGTAGAATTGGTACTAGAGCCTACTCTGGAGCAAGAAATCTGCAAGGTTCAGTTGAAAGATGAAAAGTTGAGAGAGATAGCGGTGAATATAGCAAAAGGCAAATCACCAGGATTCCATAAGGATGATAATGGTATGCTATGGTTTGGGAAAAGGTTGTGTGTGCTTGAGGATAAGAATATCAGAGGGGCAATTCTGAGTGAAGCTCATGAGTCAGCTTATTCCATACATCCGGGGAGTACTAAGATGTATCTGGATCTGAAAGAGAAATATTGGTGGTATGGTATAAAAAGAGATGTTGCTGAATATGTTGCTCTGTGTGACACTTGTCAAAGGGTGAAAGTGGAACATCAGAGACCTGCAGGATTGTTACAGCCTATGCAGATACCCGAGTGGAAATGGGAAGAAGTTGGTATGGATTTTATAGTTGGGTTGCCACGTACTCAGAGAGGGTATGATTCAATTTGGGTGATAGTGGATCGTCTGACTAAGGTTGCTCATTTTCTGCCAGTTAAGACTACATATAGTAGTGCAAAGTTGGCTGAGTTGTATATGGAAAGAATAGTGAGTCTACATGGAGTTCCTAAGAAAATTGTGTCTGATCGGGGTACTCAGTTTATATCTCATTATTGGCAAAAGATACATGAATCACTAGGAACCAAGCTGAACTTTAGTACAGCCTACCATCCACAAATAGATGGACAGACGGAGAGAATTAATCAGATATTGGAAGATATGTTGAGAGCTTGTGCTTTACAATATGGTACTAGCTGGGATAAGAGCTTGCCTTACGCAGAGTTCTCTTATAACAATAGTTATCAGAAGAGTCTTCAGATGGAACCGTTTGAGGCTCTGTATGGACGAAAGTGTAGGACCCCATTGTTCTAGAATTAGACAGGGGAAAGTCAAGTGTTTGGGCTTGATGTACTCAAGGATGCTGAAAAGAAAGTGAGGATGATTAGAGATAATCTGAAAATAGCACAGTCTCGATAGAAAAGTTATGCTGATACTCGTAGAAGGGAGTTGACTTTTGAGGTAGCGGATTATGTTTACTTGAAAGTATCACCAATGAGGAGTGTGAAAAGGTTCAACATGAAAGGTAAATTGGCACCAAGATATATTGGACCTTTCAAGATCGTAGAGAGACATGGTGAAGTGGCATATCAGTTGGAATTACTTGAGAGTTTGGCAGGTGTACATGATGTGTTCCATGTGTCTCAACTTAAGAAATGTTTGCGAGTACCAGAGTAACAGATTCCGTTAGAGGAACTCACTGTTAAGGAGGATCTTACGTATGAAGAGTTTCTGGTTAAAATTTTAGAGACCGCTGACAGAGTCGCAAGGAGTCGAACAATCAAAATGTGTAAGGTACAGTGGAATCGGTACACTGCAGAAGAGGCTACTTGGGAACGAGAAGAGGATCTGAGGAAAACCTACCTGCAACTGTTTGAGTAAGCACCAGTCGAATCTCGAGACGAGATTCATCTTAAGGGGGTAGAATTGTAACACCCTAAAATTTTGAAAGGATTAAAAATAGGAAAATATGATTTTTATGTATTTTTGTGAGCATGCAAACTTAGAATAATAATAATTTTTATTAATTTAAAATCAAATATAAGGGATGAAACATCATTGAGCATTCATGCTGCTGCATAATATTATGTATTGTGTGCACTTTTTGAAAATACAAAAGAGAAATTCAAAATCTATTTGGAAAATGCTTTGAAATATTGGAAAAGGAAAAAGGAAAGGATTTTTATTTTCATTCCCGGTTTTGGCCCAGTCCAGCAGCAGCCCGCCAGCGCGCCTCGGCCTGCTCCCACACGCGGCCCGCTTCTTCCTCCCGCGCCCGCTCGTTCTTGGGCCGAGCCACGGCCACCGGCCCAGAACCGTGCGAGCACGCTTCTCTTCTCCGTTCCAGCCGCTAACATCGCTGGCCCACTCATCGGTCACGCCTTCTTCATCAAGCCACCGACATCGGGAGTTTCCAAAACTCCACCGATCCGATTCCATCTCGCAATCCTCCTCTTTCCATCTTTGGGGCCGCCTCGGGGCTATAAAAACGGGGTCGCCGCACCTCCCCGCTTCACATCCACCTACAAACCGTAGCTCCATCGTCCCGTGGTGGCTATGCCCGAAGCTCCGCCCTAGCCGCTCGCCTCTCTGAGCCGCACGCTCTCCTCGTTTCATCCTTGGCCTCGGTTTTGCTCTAGGTGAGTTCACGTTGAAGCTATCTACCCGCAGGTGCTCTCCATTCGCAATTTCGTGCACCGTAGCGCGAGGTGGGCCACTCCGGCCATGGCGCCGCCGCGGGAAGTCACCGTCGGGCTTATTCCGGTCGGAGCGCCGCCGGCCTCCTCCCCGATCCAATCTGGACCGTTCGATCTAAAACGGATGGCTAATATTTCATGATACCGGTTCGGCCGGATGTTGTCACACCCGGTTTTCTAAAGAACAAAACCAAGCTAATCATATGTGTGCCCAGGAAGTCCACACATATGCCAGAATGAAAAAGTATCAGAAACAATGTTATTATATAACGTATACATAGCTACATTAACACTTACATCAGAGTATCGCGGAACGGTGACTAAACTTTAGGTTCCATTCTTCTCAGGGACGGCTGACTGGTGGCTCCATATGCCAAGCACTTCTGAAAGACTTCTGAAAACTCCACTACACCTTCATCCTTCTTCTAAGTAGCACCTTACTACACACTGGAGTGTGGTGGAAATAGCAAGAGTGAGTCCATGTCGAACTCAGCAAATATAACACGCGGTTCATGAGGCTCAAAAGGTTTGACACAGGTTTACTGCAATAGCTTTTAGTGAGTCATCTTTTTAGTAGTTGAGTAGCAACAAGTTTACCCAAATAACCTCATGATCATGTAAACGAGAATAATGTATAGCAAGAAATAATAATCATTAATGAGCATCAATATCATCAATATTAACATTATCACCGGTGTTCATCATTTATTCTGTAAGGGTCTAAGGCCACTCGTGACCGTGAGCACGGCTGATATACCAGTTTTACACTCTGCAGAGGTTGTACACTTTCACTGTGAGTCGTGATTTACCCTTTCGCCCGAGGTGATCAGCCTCTTGACCCACTACCAAGGAAGGTCGGCAGGGTTCACTATGAAGTCTTTCAAAGGTTCGTCTAACAAGTTAGGGCCGCTAGGTTTCTGTGGCCTGCAAATGTAGAGCCCCCCTTCCGTATGGCACAATGACACGCAGCCTATACTCATAAGGACAGGAGCCACACTACACCCAACCCGGAACACAACCCCTCTTGCGCCTTAAAGGTAACCACTAACAAGCTAGAAAAGGTCCTCTTATATGACTAAAGCCAGAGCCATGTAGCCCTCACAGTTGTACTGTAAGTCCCGGATGTTCGCTTACAGATAAGTCCTTAAGGAGAGAAACTAGAGCACCATAAAAACAACCCAATGCTCTAGCCCTCTTGAACCATGTTTCTATAAAGCATCTTTTAAACATTTATTGCATATACCATTAGTCAAGTTACAGATCATGGTTATTTATCTTGAGCACTAGCATAAATACTACCCAATGCAATGTTCCACCGGTGTCAAGGTACAAGATACAAAAGCTAGGATATCCTTAGGGGTAACAAGGTAGACACATGCACATGAATTAAGTGTATTAAAGGTGAATAGGAAACAAGGATGATCTCATGCTATACTTGCCTTTTCCCAAAGTTAGCTACTCAGAATCTCCAGTTGCTATCTTCTGAATTCAAGTCCTCTTGCTTTGACTGTCATTCCTCAGCTCCTCGTCTTCAGCGCTAATTAACCATACTTCTTCTACTCGCAGCAATTAAGTAGAACAAACAGACAATAAACACAACTAAGAACAAACATCATACAAAGGAGACACTTTAAAATAAAGCACACTAAACGTCACGGCTTGTTGCTACGGTTACGAGAACGCAAGAACGACGGAGAATGGAGCTATTGTTAAAAAGTGCACAACTATCGAGACTTGCAACATAACGAAGAAGACAAACTATACGTTTGATCTATTTTAAACATTTTAGAGAATTATCTTAAAGTTGAATTAACCAATTTATATTGAATTATAAAAGCCAAAACTAAACCTTGGTTATATTTTATTTAGAATAAATGAGTACCTATTATTTAATCATTTAAAAATTTATAAATTAGAAAGCATAGAGAAGGTGATAACAACTAATCGAATCATTATATGTTTCTAGCATAAACTATACAGGTTATATTTAAGAAACATTTAAGTTTTTATTAATCATGATAGCATTTGATTACTAAAGATCGAAGTATAAAACTAGATTGTTTTATTTAGAAAGGGCAATTGAATAATCATTAATCATATTTAATTTCTAAAGTCGAGTTAAAGCTAATCATAATTTATTTATAAACATGCATGTATCCGTTAATCAAATTAAACTGAAACTTTGCAAAAGAAAAGTGCGTCTGATAGCATCTCCTCAAACTGTATATGACGTGGGTTCAGCTAGACAAATTATAATTTAGAAACATGTTTATACTAGCAATTAATCATATTAATGTTTATGTATAAAATATCGGAGTATAAAACATATATTGATTTTAATTATAAAACTAGTTGCACGTATATTAATTAATATTTAACTACATATAGAAAAACATGTGACATACAAAACATTAACACTACTGCGTAGAGCGTGTCGATACGAATCTAACGCAACTTGAACGGAGCAAAATAGAATTATAAACCTATGTCACTTTTAATACAAAAAGACGTTGAACGAACATTAATCAATTTGATATTTAAATATAAAATTCAGAAACAATTAATATGTCAGATGTTGCTGAATACTTGAAGCTTATTCGCCTACCACGGTCCAATAAGACGTTAACAACGCTGATTAAGATAAAATCAGGGGCAAAGAAGGGACCTACATGCAAGGAAAAGAGCAGCACGTTGGCTTTTCGTGGCCTATTCTTCAATGCACGAACTCATTGTTTCTTCATTCTTCATTCATGCAGTACGTTGGTGATGAGCTCGACTTCATGGCCAATACCATATTGGCACCTCTGCTTGGTCTCGAGATAGCAATGTGGACAGGAGACATGCAGAATGCCGCTGATGCACAGCTATGGAATCGTCGGCCAACACACCGCTGAAGGGCATGCATGCTGCAGTCTGTGGGGGCCTCGATTAGATATGCACACTGCATTAGGAGAATGGAAGCTCGATTTGTTGGCATGCTGTTACAGAAACAACGAGGAGTAACAATTGAGTAGATGAGATCGAGATAGTTACGGATAGAGAGCAACGGAAAGTGCTAGATTATTCTTACAGACAATGAAACGATAAGACAGCGACGATGGATCTTACTGGCCGATCTCGAGAAGATGATGAGCACAACAGGCAACTGGGTACGTCCGAACTGGCGAACCGGCAACAAAACCGCGACGTCGAGAGCGGGACGAACCGGCAACAGTCGCCCATGGACAAGTCAAACAGCCAACAACGGCTTCGGAAGTTTCGGCATGGTTCACAGCAACGATCATCAGCCGGCTTCACGCGGGCGGTTGCTATAGGAACAACATCGACGCGTAGATGGAAACAAATTAACGGCGGTTATCAGCATATATATAACTATATGTACGGAGACACACTAGCAGAAAGATGCAATTTCTCGACTGGAAATAAATAGGGAATGATGATGCATGAATGACGAGACATGATATCAGCAAAGTCTTTCATCAATAAAATAATGGTTAGCAAGGTGATGCTGACCTTTTCTTTTAATCGGTCATCAGGAGTTTGCTAATGATGTCAGGAACAATGTTGTTGCTGCTTCTGCGCAATGATGACTTGCAAGATAGCTCGGTTTGCAGGCGAGAGTCATGCTTGTGGCCGTCAGCTGGTTTTGTCAAGGCCTGGGCAGATAGCGACGGTGAAGCAGGATGCAGTATATCATGTATATATGTGGCCAGATAACTTGGATGGTAAGCAGGCTTAGGCTCAAAGACTAGTATACGTGATGATCAAATAATAAGATCAACAATCGAATAAGCTAACTGATAAAAAGACAAGAGTTGCCATCGTGCGGGTGTTTCTTACCAACATCAAACGAGAAACAACGATGTCAGGTTGAAGCAGAGACCGGCAAGATCGGGTTTCACAAGCGACTCCTTCAACGTCAGATCCGAGATAGCAGTCATGCAGATGGTGCCGATGCTTCACGCGATGATGGTCGACGGGTGGCGCTCGGCCTGCCCAAAAGAAAGCAGCTAGCGGCAAGCATGTTCCTCACGTGGACACGTTCCAGTGTGGCGACGGCTTTTGCTATGCTCATCGGCGAGGTCTGAGCAGCGGCAATGGGGACGACAGGGATCGGCGAGGCGTGGCTCCAGCTTCTCACCGACGAGATCCAAAACGAGTGAGCGGCAGCGGCGCTGGGATAAAGCTAGGGCTAAGAACGGTGGCGGACTTACTTGTTGCCGAGCAGAGTATGGACGGGCTGGGCAGCACGGCAACGACGGCGACAGCGACGGCAACAGCGACGGCGAGAGAAGGATGAGAAAAATATGATTTACTACACGAGAGATTTCCCAAACTAGGGGCTCCTCTATGGTAGTTTTGGTGTGCTTTGCCCATGGGGTAGGTACGTATATATAGGGAGGAAAACTCTCCACCTCCATGTCAACTAGCGATATGGTGCTAATTGACGTTGCACCATCCATCTCCGCTAATAGGCCTAAGTAATCATTAAAGCCCATTAGTAAATAAATGAATGAGCATTTAGGATTATTGCATACGGGCTTTGGTGAAAAATGAGATATTTATTATTTTCAGAATTAATTAATTTCGTGGATAAAATAATTCTAGAAAAGTCTAGAATTATTATTTAAGCCGCGAAAAATACTCCGAAACCTCCGAAAATTCGGGAAAAATTCTCATAGACATTATGGAACATAAGGAACCCAAATAAAGTATTTGGAGCTCATGAAAAGATATTTTGGAGCATCTAAAAAAATAGATTATTCTCCTAAAAAAATAGGAAAAGGTTCCTGACAAAGCCCGAATAATTCCCGGGAATATTTCAAAGATACCCTGCTGGATGATGAAATGAAATGAGTGATTTCGAGTGGAAGAAAAGGATTTTGGGCAAACTCAAAATGAAAAGATTAGGACCGAGAAAGCGTAAATTTGATTGTAGAAAAAGACAGAGACAAGACGGATAACTAATAAAAGACATACTACACACGCTTTAAAACTTTTCACAATCAACACATAGTCATGCAACAAGCAAACATTACATCAGGCAAGAGACCACTAAATTAATTTGGTCAAGTTTGAAATACCACAATTTTCTATACTAAATTTGCTAAAACTTAAATTAGTCTTGTCAAGTCTTAAACAAATATTTAAACCATTTGTTTTATTTAGTGTTTTCTATTCACAACCCAAAATCAGAAATTTTGGGGTGTGACAGATGTTTTGCTAAAGAACCCCTGAAACATTTGAGTTTATAACCTGCAGTCCAAAGCGCATTCTCAGTTTACGTTTTCTTTTCCGTAAAGCGTATTTTGATCGCGTAACTTCAGAAAATACGTTTTCACTTATTTACAGAATTGCCATTATGATAAATTGTGTGTAGAATCTCCGTTTTAACTCCGATTTGACCCGTTCAAATTATGTTAGGTTCATATTTGCGAGCTCTACATGTTGGTAGTACTGTACAGTAGGTTTGAGATAATTTATTTTCGAGTTTACATTAAAGTAATTATTTTTCTGTAGGAAAACTTTGTAAATACATAACTTTATCGTTTTAGCTCCGTTTTTCGTGATCTTTGCGTCTGTGTGATCCTAGTGAGTTGTAGATTCGTTTTAAAGGCTGTTTATCTTATTTTATTACTGTTGATGTACTGTTCTAATTATAGTCTTGTTTGTTTATGTATGATTGCCTCTAGATGTGTGTTGTTGCTATTGTTGATCGAGTATAGACGGTGAGCAATTCGTTGGGGATCAAGAGTCTTTCTATGAGCGAGATCTTCAGGACCAGTTGAGCAAGGCAAGTATTGCATGGGAATATCCTTGTTGTCCTATTCACAATATGCAAATAATATCATTATGCATCTATTCCCTTGTTAAGGATGACCTAGTGTTGATCTTATACCTTGATACCCATTGTATTGCATTGAGTAGTATGGCTAGTGCTTAAACATGAACTATGATCATGTAAATTGAGTAATGGAATATGCAACAAACATTAAAAGATGATTTTGATTAATGTTTAAAGGGGACTAGAGCATGGGGTTATTTTTGATGCTCTAGTTACTCTCCATAAGGACTCATCTATAAGCAAACATTCGGGATTTACAGTACAACTGTGAGGGCTATATGGCTCTGGCTTTAGTCATATAGAAGGACCTTTTCTAGCTTGTTAGTGATAACCTTTTTGGCGTAAGAATGGCTTGACGAATCGGGTATAGTGCGGCCTTTGTCCTTATGATTATAGGCTGCGTGTTATTGTGCCATTTGGAAGGGGGCTCTACATCTGTTTGCCGAGTGAATCTAATGGGCCTAACTTGTTAGACGAACCTTCAAAAGACTTCATAGTGTTTCCCTGCCTGCTCATCTTGGAAGTGTTTTGGGAGTAATTAACCTAGGCATATGGGCAACACAACTCACAGTGAAAGTGTACAACCTCTGCAGAGTGTAAAACTATTATAACAACCATGCTCACGGTCACAAGTGGCCTTGGACCCTTATGGAATAGTTGATAATTAATAATGGTTATGTTTTTGCTATTCGTTAATCATTTCACATGGATCATATGTTTATTCTTTATATTGATACATCTTGATGCTATTGATATGCTAAAATTATGCTAACTAAAAGCTACATGCTGATAAACCAATGTCATGCCTTTGAGCCTCATGAACCCCATGTTACACTTGTTGAGTACGAGATGTACTTACGCTTGTTTATTTTTCTTACTTGGATAAAAATCTCGGATGGGTAACAGATGGTGCAAATAGTGACTACTACTCCTACTTCCCTGAAGATTACTAGACTTGCAGTCAACCAGTCAATGTGCCTGTGATTGGAGATACCACGAGAGATTTACATTTTTAATTCCGCTATATTTGTGTAAAGACTATGTGTTAATTATCGTGATGTAATAAGATTTGTGATGATACTTCTGTTATAATTTGTTAACTTATGTGTGATTGATCTCTGGGCACACATAAGGGTATGCATTCCATTTGGTCTATAAATGGGTGTGACAGTGATAAACTCTCTCAGGAAGAATCTCTACGCTTGCTAACTGTTTTAGAAAAGCATCGTTCAGCCTTTGGCTACTCGCTCCGAGACCTTAAGGGAATTAGCCCTGCTTTATGCACCCATCGCATCCCTACAGATCCTGACTCTATACCTTCTAGGGAGCCCCAATGTAGGCTTAACAATGTGATGAGAGAGGTTGTTTAGAAAGAGGTTTTGAAACTCTTGTATGCCAGGATCATCTATCCTATGCTGCATAGTGAGTAGGTAAGTCCTATTCAATTTCTTGCTAAAAAAGGAGGCATGACTGTTGTTAAAAATGAAAAGAATAAATTAATCCCCCAAAGAACCGTCACTAGATGGTGGATGTGCATTGATTACCGAAAACTTAACAAGGCAACAAAGAAAGATCATTTTTCGTTGCCCTTCATTGATGAAATGTTGGAGCGACTAGCAAATCACTCTTTCTTCTGTTTCCTTGATGGGTATTTAGGTTATCACCAGATTTCGATCCATCTAGATGACCAAAGCAAAACCACCTTTACATGTCCATATGGAACTTATACTTATCGTAGAATGTCTTTTGGATTATGTAATGCTCTAGCTTCTTTCCAAAGAAGCTTGATGTCTATATTTTCTGATATGATTGAAGAAATCATGGAAGTTTTCATGGATGACTTTTCTGTTTATGGAAAACTTTTGATGATTGTCTTGAAAATTTAGACAAGGTTTTGCAAAGATGTGAAGAAAAGCACTAGTCTTTAATTGGGAAAAATATCATTTCATGGTTAGAGAAGGCATAATTCTTGGACACTTGGTGTCCAAACAAGGGATCGAGGTAGACAGAGCTAAAATTGAAGTAACTGAACAGTTACCTCCTCCTATAAATATCAGAGGGATCTATAGTTTTCTTGGTCATGCCAGTTTTTACCGCCGCTTCATAAAAGATTTTTCACATATTGCTAGACCACTAATAAATCTTTTGGCTAAGGATGTTCCCTTTGAATTTGATGATGCATGCTTGAAATATTTTAACATTCTTAAGAAAGTGCTTATCTCTACACCAATCATTCAACCCCCTGATTGGTCGCTACCTTTTGAAATAATGTGTGATGCTAGTGATTATGCTATGGGGGCAGTTTTGGGACAAACAAAAGATAAAAAGCATCATGCAATTGCTTATACTAGCAAAACTTTGATAGGACCTCAACTTAATTATGCAATAACTGAAAAAGAACTCTTGGCTGTTGTTTTTGTTATTGATAAATTTAGATCTTACTTAGTAGGAGCTAAGGTGATTGTTTATACTGATCATGCTACTTTAAAGTACCTACTCACTGTTGGCATTTCTTAGCGTCGCTACCAAGAATAGAATTAAAATTCATCCCTAGCAACGGCGCCAGAAATTCTTGTTGGCATTTCTTAGCATCACTACCAAGAATAGAATTAAAATTCATTCCCAGCAATGGCGCCAGAAATGCTTGTTGGCAGTTCTAAGCTTCGTCATTAAGAACGGGGTTGAATCCATCCTTAGCAATGGCACCAAGAATGCCTCGGTCAGTAGTAGTTGGATTCTACTAATCATGACCGTGATAGTTCCTTGTCCATTTTAGATTGTTAATCCACAAGCGTACGGAGCTATTGTTGACGGTCCTTAAGTATCAATTATAACTATCAAATAAATAGAGAAAAGGATCCAAATGAAACCAACACCTAGACTTAGGGTTTTATCTGACAGAATTCCACGAGTTTTGCTGTTTATCTATTTCTGCAGGGGGTTATCAGGAAATACGGAAGAAAGGCCCACATGTCGGATTAATGACGGGATATTAACCGAACACGTAATTATCTTACATCTAGAAGAGTCCAGAAGCCACGAGAACGAATGGGAGGCGTAACAGAGCCGGGGACAGGGCGCCCGCCCTAGTCCCTAGGGCGCCCGCCCTGCTGGCTCAGCCAATCAGGCTCCGCCTCGAGGATTATGCTCCACCGACCTAGAGGATCAAGGAAAACCGCACGATCAATGTCGGTTTGATCCAACGGCCCAGATTCATCCGAAAGGGCTATATAAGTAAGGCCCCTGCCCCTGGAGGAGAAGGCCCTCGTCTCATACTTCAAACCCTAATTCAGGAGGAGAGCCTCTGATCAAGCCCTAGAGCCACCACATCAACTAGATCTCTAGTTAGCATAGCTACATAGGATTAGAACTAGAAGGAGTCAATCTTTGATTGGTTCCTGGATCTGTCAAGAGGATTCTTGGTAATTCCTCTATTGTTCTTCAATTGTTCATCATTGTTCTTCAATATTATGAATATGACTTTGTTCTATTTCAATATATTGGTCATGACTTTGCTCTACTTGATTATATTTGCAATTATATTGTTCTTAGTTTATCATAGTTATATGCTTGGCTTAGTTAGATTGGAATTATATACATGCCTAGGATCGTATAGCGTTTATCCATGTGTACAGTGGGTGAATGATAACTATTGTGTAGACGTGGTGTCTATACCGTATTTATCTGCGATTGCACCCTATATGCCGGATTGTGGGGTAGTTCGCGACAGTGACAGCTTCGTTGATTCTTATATAGTCCCCCTCTCGTGTATAGGGCAGGCAGAGCAACACTGTTACAGGGGAGTGATTGCTATGTTCTTCATCTTCCTTGCTAATATTCACTATGCATGGATATAGTCTTTTCTCACCATGATTGCCAAGTATAATTGCACTAACTATGATATGCTAGACTTTATAGTTAATAATAACTTAGGGAATATCTTTGTAGTTCATCCTAATTCCATGCTAATGACTTGCTAGAATATCTGTTGAGGTGCTTATCATTATGTGGCTAGCTGATCAGATTAATTATCTTTGTCACCATTATCACTTTACCTTTACTTTATGTGACATTTATCCCTGTATAAAGAGATTGATAAATACTCTCGGTTATACATGCAATGATGTGTACTCAGTTCCATATTCTCATTCCATTATCAACCATGATACTTAGAAATCCCTTCCCAGTGGTAAAAATATAAATAACGATACCTGGAATACTTCCCGGTTAAAATGCTACATTGGTATTAATCTGTGCGCTTGCAGATCCCTTTTATTATTTATCTTGATGAGCAATTGCATATTTCAATACCGCGTCTCTCGTGTCATGCTGGGGATGACAACTTGGCTTAAGTGGCATGAGGGATAGGTTTGGCATTTTTTGGCGCCGTTATCAGAATTAGAAAACTAAGTCTACTTTTGGTAGTGACGTTAAGAATGCCCAACAAGCATTTTTGGCGCCGTTGCCGGGGAAGGTTGATTACTAAGTAGGAATGAATACGGAACTTTGAGTCATCATTTGCATCACTAATCTGATCGAGCTTATCAATTCTCTTATACAGTTTTACCCCTGTATTTTCCATTTTGATTATTTATTGCAGGGTGATGCATGAATAGAAGACATCTTCCAGACAACTTTGTTGACGATCCCGAAGCCTTATTCAGAAGAACAAGAGCCAAGCTCAAGAAGACATCGTCAACACTTCAGCACAAAGCTTCATCCAAATCCGAAGACCGCCGAAGTTTCATCCGGAATTTGTCGACTGAATTCGAAGCCATGGCGAACAAGTCGATCCGCGAGTTCTCAGCTCCCACTACGGACAACATCCGCACTGGACCTGCTGGGGAGATCGACCGCAACTTCGAGCTCAAGCCTGGGCTCATCAACATGGTGCAAGCCAACCAGTTCTGTGGGAAGCCACACGAAGACGCTAGTGCTCATCTTCAACACTTCCTGGAGATCTGCAGCACTTTCACCATGGCTGAAGTCCCCAGAGACGCCATACTACTTCGCCTTTTCCCATTCTCACTGTTGGGGAGAGCGAAGCAGTGGTTCTACGCTACAAAGGAGAAAAACACTACGTGGGCACTCTGCTCCATGAACTTTCTGGCCAAATTCTTTCCCATGGGCAAGACCAATGCTCTCCGTGGGAAGATTACAAGTTTTCAGCAACAACATGATGAATCCATTCCAGAAGCATGGGAGCGTTTCCAAGACTACATCCTAGAATGTCCCCATCATGGAATGGAAAGCTGGCTACTGATGCAGACATTTTATCATGGGCTCATTAACAGTGCCCGTGAAACCATGGATGCTGCAGCTGGAGGAGCATTCCTATCACTCACCATACCTCAAGTCATAGCTCTTGTGGAGAAGATGGCATCCAACCAAGGTTGGAATGAAGAAAGAACTCAGACACGCAAGAAAGGTGGAGGTATGCACCAGCTCAAGGAAGTATACATGCTGTCTGCCAAGCTAGACCTACTCATGAAGAAGATCGATGATCGAGCTAGAGAAAAGAAAGAAGTCATGCACGTCTACGACTCCCACATGACTTGTGAGGAGTGTGGACGTACTGGACACTCGGGCAATCACTGTCCTGAGTTGCTGGAGGACGTGAACTACATCAACAATAACAACAACAACTACTACAATCGTCCTCAGCAGAATCAAGGTTGGAATCAACAGAGGCCTAACTACTCAGGTAATTACCAAGGTAACAATTCTTTCAATAATAATAATAATTATCCACCTTTGAGAGAGTTAGTATCCAACCAAGGAAAGCTAATGGATAACCTGTCTAAGAAATTGGCATCTAATGATAAAATACTAGAAAATATAAATAATAGAATGGATAATTTCTCTACTGCCATCAAGAACCAGATTAGCTTTAATAAAATGATTGAATCTCAGTTGAATCAAATAGCTGCTGCTGTTCCTGCTACTAACCCCGGTATACCATCACAACCGGAAGGACTAGAATCTACAAATCTTGTAGACATGTTTGATGCAGGAGATTACTGGAGTAACCCTATCGTGGAAGTAAGTACTGACCGTCTGCCGGTCAAGAGAGGCGATCCAGGACGCCCCATCATCCCGATCTCCATCGGCATGCGAGACTTCCCAGAAGCACTCTGTGACTTTGGCTCCAGCGTCAACATCATGCCTAGGGTACTCTATGAAAAACTCTTTTCACAACCATTATTAGAAACAACCATGTGTTTGCAGCTTGCAGATAGGACACTGAGTTTCCCGAGAGGAATATTGAAGAACATCTGTGTCCGAGTGGGTTCCTCGTACGCTCCAGCAGACTTCGTAGTGATAGAGACCGGTTCTGATGAGAGGGCTCCCGTCATCCTAGGGAGACCATTCCTGAACACCGCGGGAGTTGTCATCTATGCTAGTGCTGCCAAGATCAGTTTCTACATCAAGGGGAGGAAGGAAACGTTTTCCTTCAAGAACAAGACCGCACAAATCCCAGAGCAACCCCAATATGAACCAAGGAAGAGGACCAACAGGAGGAACAAGAGCAAGAAGCAAGTATGGACCGAGACAGCTAAAATGGTCACTGCCGTGCACAAAGGTCAAGATCGCCAACTCAAGTCACCGTTCTTGCCTAAGAAGGACGACCCAGGTATGCCAAGCATTTATTGCTTCATTAATGGGTCCCACTTCTACAAGACACTTTGCGACACTGGGTCGGGCGTCAACATAATGGCCAAGGTCACCTACGAACTTCTGTTCGGAACCATGCCCTTAAACCCAACATATATTCAGCTCTAGATGGCAGATCAGACATTCCGACAGGTCGAAGGTACAGTAACTGACGTCCCTGTCAAGATAGACGATCACTTTGTCCATACAGACTTTCAGGTTATTGACATGGGAGAAGATGAATACGATCCACCCATCATCCTAGGAAGACCATTCCTTAGTACTGTCAAAGCAATCATTTACATTGGAACTGGAGAAGTCCACATGCACTTCCCCTCTGAGAAGGTACGTCTTTACTTTACTGACCCTAACTATGTATTTGAAGAATCCAAGCAGGTCAGGACAAGAAGAAGGCGACGTAACCACAATCAGAAGCAACAGGTCATCAAGGACGGATGGGCAGATTATGAAGGAGAAGTGGTAAGATCTGAAAACATACCACTCAACCAACACTGTCCTGAGGAGACCAAAGCACCGAGACAGGTATGGAAAGAAAAGACAGTTGCACATGAAGAAGAGGCGCCGCCGGAACCACCGACTACGCCATCCACCAAGTCCCAGGACGACTGAACGAATAAGAGTCCCGTTCGGAGGACTTAAAAACACCGAACGCCTTGCCAAGAGGTAACTTGGTAGTTATCCTTTCCTTTTTAATTATTTACTTTATCTTAAATAGTTTGCTTAGTTAATCATATTCATACTATCTTAAAAAGAAAATAAAAATGTTAAAAACCCTAAAGCCCCATGTGAGTATGCGAGTGGCATAAAACCCATAAGTACATTCACTGTGGTGGCATATAAAAAATATATATATATATAATAAATACATAAATATTTTCTTCTGCTTTATAAAAGAAAAAAAAACAACATAAAAAATCAAGGAGGCTCAGCATGATAAAGGCTAGATATTTATGCTAACACTTAATCAGTTCCACAAAGCTTTGTTGTCTATTTGAGCTTCACAGAATTTAAGGAGACTAGCAGACAGAGGACATTCTAATCGCTGTCAGGGTGCTGCCGACTTTCAAATACATCTCCGCCATCTGCTAGCTACATCAGAAGAGATTATGTCAAGATCCAGCTTGGGGGAGAGCACCTCCATTATCTTGCTAAGTATTTCTATCTTTATCTTTATATTTATATATACTTCTACCCTATAAAAATAAAAATATACATAACTATGAAAAAACCAAATAAAGATTTTGTGCTTATATATATATACCTATATCTTTTGCTTAGTGTGTTTTAATAAATAAATAAAGTGGCTATGCTAAACTGAATCTAAATAATAATAAAACTCTAGCATGGATATGATGAATAGTTGCTTTGCCTAATTTTCAAATTTGAAGTTCTCTCTCTAAGTTTACATAACTATTATCATTTAAAGCTTGCTCTAAACCTGAACTTGTGGGAAGAGAACTTGATCTAAAGTCTAAGTTGTTAACGGATATGATATGGGAAGGTTGAGCTGCTGTTTATCTATTCCTAGAGATGCTAGAATTCTGGAGAATTTTATCTTTGAAAATCTTAAAATGCTACATGATGAGTTCCTGTATGATGAGAGTTTAAGTTCCTACCATAGCCATACATACATGCTTGCTAGACTTTAAGCCATACATTTACTTTTTACTGCTTATGAGCATTGAGTATAGTCAAGCTGTGTAGACCCTTAGGAGCTTGTCATGCAATTAAAATCAAGATTCACTTGCACGATCACTCATACATGCTGCTTCTACTCTGGAAGTACGCATCCACATATATCCACTCATTCTCATCTCCAGATCCACATAAAATTATTCTACTCCTAATCCGGGAGAGAATAGCCTAAAATATTTTCCCATTCTTGTTATCCCCTGTGAAATAAATGCTCAAGCTATTTTTGTTACTACCACTTGCTATATTGTTCTAAGGAGATGAGTGCTCTATACGAGAAAATAAAAAGGGGCAAGTGCCCGGAACCTCGAAAAGAAAAAGATACAAGGAAATAAAAAGGAGCAAGTGCTCGGAACCTCGATGAAAAAAAAAGAAAAAGTGTGAGAAGAGAGGTAAAAATGGACAAGTGTCCGACAGTAGAATTAGGGGTACAAGATACCCACCTGAGAGGAAAAAAAAAGAAAAAGAAAATATAGAGCACCTCATTCTCCTCAAGAGCTTTAAAAGCAAGAAAGGTACGTATCCCCTCAAAAAGAGCAAAAGTAGAATTAGACTTTCATCATTGTTATCATCACTACCACCATACACCATTTATTCGCCACACATGCACATCTTGATTTGACTTATTGGCTTGTTTCTCTGGATCCATGGTTTGACTATGCAATAAATGTCTTGTAAGTATGTATACTTTATCTCCCACCGATGAGCTCCAGATATCAAAAGCCTTATTAGAATAGGATGAGAGAGAAGGCAATGTCACTCTGCCTTATACCACAAATACTACATACTTTGCTTTGAGAGAAGGCAGACATCATTACTGCCTTGGTGAGGATCCAGAAATACCACAAAAGAGAGACCTGAGAGAGTCATACAAGGAATATCTGAGTTTTATTTGAAAATCTGCAAAAAACTCCAAGAGCTATAGCTAATCAAGAATAAGAGACATGGCGCTTGACTAGACTGTTCTATCTTTTAACCGCTCAAGACAAAGGTGACGGTTGCAAGCCCCATGGTGAAAGGTATAATGAGTAAGTTTTAAGTCTTGACAGTTTACTTTAACTCAGAGATGAGACTCTATTTGAAAGCATGTGTACCGTCAAAATTCAAAGGCATTTCAGCAACTACTGAGTCTCTCCTTGCTCAGGGACGAGCAAGAGGTAAGCTTGGGGGAGTTTGTTGACGGTCCTTAAGTATCAATTATAACTATCAAATAAATAGAGAAAAGGATCCAAATGAAACCAACACCTAGACTTAGGGTTTTATCTGACGGAATTCCATGAGTTTTGCTGTTTATCTATTTCTGCAGGGGTTATCAGTAAATACGGAAGAAAGGCCCACATGTCGGATTAATGACGGGATATTAACCGAACACATAATTATCTTACATCTAGAAGAGTCTAGAAGCCACGAGAACGAACGGGAGGCGTAACAGAGCCGGGGACAGGGCGCCCGCCCTAGTCCCTAGGGCGCTCGCCCTACTGGCTCAGCCAATCAAGCTCCGCCTCGAGGATTATGCTCCACCGACCTAGAGGATCAAGGAAAACCGCACGATCAATGTCGGTTTGATCCAACGGCCCAGATTCATCCGAAAGGGCTATATAAGCAAGGCCCCTGCCCCTGGAGGAGAAGGCCCTCGTCTCATACTTCAAACCCTAATTCAGGAGGAGAGCCTCTGATCAAGCCCTAGAGCCACCACATCAACTAGATCTCTAGTTAGCATAGCTACATAGGATTAGAACTAGAAGGAGTCAATCTTCGATTGGTTCCCGGATCTGTCAAGAGGATTCTTGGTAATTCCTCTATTGTTCTTCAATTGTTCATCATTGTTCTTCAATATTATGAATATGACTTTGTTCTATTTCAATATATTGGTTATGACTTTGCTCTACATGATTATATTTGCAATTATATTGTTCTTAGTTTATCATAGTTATATGCTTGGCTTAGTTAGATTGGAATTATATACATGCCTAGGATCGTATAGCGTTTATCCATGTGTACAGTGGGTGAATGATAACTATTGTGTAGACGTGGTGTCTATACCGTATTTATCTGCGATTGCACCCTATATGGCGGATTGTGGGGTAGTTCGCGATAGTGACAGCTTCGTTGATTCTTATATAGTCCCCCTCTCGTGTATAGGGCAGGCAGAGCAACACTATTACAGGGGAGTGATTGCTATGTTCTTCATCTTCCTTGCTAATATTCACTATGCATGGATATAGTCTTTTCTCACCATGATTGCCAAGTATAATTGCACTAACTATGATATGCTAGACTTTATAGTTAATAATAACTTAGGGAATATCTTTGTAGTTCATCCTAATTCCATGCTAATGACTTGCTAGAATATCTGTTGAGGTGCTTATCATTATGTGGCTAGCTGATCAGATTAATTATCTTTGTCACCATTATCACTTTACCTTTACTTTATGTGACATTTATCCCTGTATAAAGAGATTGATAAATACTCTCGGTTATACATGCAATGATGTGTACTCAGTTCCATATTCTCATTCCATTATCAACCATGATACTTAGAAATCCCTTCCCAGTGGTAAAAATATAAATAACGATACCTGGAATACTTCCCGGTTAAAATGCTACATCGGTATTAATCTGTGCGCTTGCAGATCCCTTTTATTATTTATCTTGATGAGCAATTGCATATTTCAATACCGCGTCTCTCGTGTCATGCTGGGGATGACAACTTGGCTTAAGTGGCATGAGGGATAGGTTTGGCATTTTTTGGCGCCGTTATCAGAATTAGAAAACTAAGTCTACTTTTGGTAGTGACGTTAAGAATGCCCAACAGCTATCATTGCAACATTTCACCCGGAGAGTATACGGGTATCGTTCATTTATATTTTTCCCATGGGAAGGCATTTGATTAAGATCCTAGTATGGATATGGACTTGGGTAATAATGCGATGTAAGATTATCCATGTTTAATGCAGGGGTAAGAACGGTGATATTCAAGATAGTGGACACACACATGGCATTCCTCAAAGGATAAATAAGAAAAGAAATAAAGAAACAAGATTCCTAAAGCGAGCAGGCATTGGTCTAGTATAGTCACATCATGACTAGTTAATGACCATACAACTTTACATAATTAGGATCAGGACTAAGAATGAAGCAGGTCAGGAGACCACTCGATTACTGGTCTGCCAGCAACCTCAGTGACAATTTAGACTTCTACACCCCAATCGAACATGGGGGAATACAAAGGACAGACAGGGCTGTCACCACCTACTGCCTACCCCTCATTCCGCAGAAAGGGACAATGCAATCACTTGTTCCTCCATACCCAAGCACCATGCTTGCGTATGCAGCAACTACCCAAATCCCTCGTAGTCCCTGACCCTACAGATCTACAGGTAAAGGAAATGGGCACACCTTGCGGCACGATGAACCGCCACCTCAACTTAGCTCTAATCCTGATTACATATGTTATATGATTTATTAAGCATAAAGTTAAGCATGTTATTCCCATGACACACAAACTATAGACTAGTTCATATATCAAGATCATAACAGCAAAACTATACTCTAATTCATAAGTATGACTATAAATATATAATGAGAGCAAGACTTTGGAAGAACTCATAATTCTATTCATACCTAAGAATGTCTTCTTCCAAGGAGCCAAGCTCCCCAAGGTAGCTTTGCCTTGCTCTAAAACAACTAAGTAAAGTAAAGCTACAACTAAGAAATAGAGAGTGAGGTAATGCTTGATGTGGTTGTGTGTCTTGAGTTGAGGGGCTTGGCTCTCTATTTATGTAGGGAGAAAGGCGGTGCTCCTCCCTATTCTTAGCGTGAGGCACCCTGGGAACCCACCGCTAGATAAAGGCTGGGGACGATGGTGGTTCCAGGGGCAGCCACCCCTAGGGCCGGCTGGCCCACCATGGGGCCCAAAATGGCCACCGCCTTTGTGAGGTGGACTTTGGTTGGGCTTGGAATACTGCTGTGTGGTGTTTTGCCCCATTGGTGTTCCGATGTTTGGCGCCTTCTCCATTCTTTGCGTGAATCAATGTTGGAAAGCGCCTTTTGATTGTTTATTCCATGTATTTGTGTTTGTGACCTACAAAGTGATATACTCCAAATAAATGTGGAACTCGGTTAATAGTAAAAGCTTATGTGACTAAAGTTTGCTAATCCCTCCTTTTTATGAGCTTATTGATGGTCGAATTTCATCGTTAGTGACCGTCAACAACTCCCCCAAGCTTAACCTTTGCTCGTCCCGAGCAAATAGCTAAGTATTTTGGTTGTTGATTAGGAGTTGCTACTATGCTGATATAATTCGAAAAGTGCCATTCCTATAATAGAGTATTCTTCTGCAATTCAAATAAGTTGGCATTTTATCCACCCTTTTAGCATAATCCCTATGGGGCTTATTGCTTTTCCAAGTCTTAGGCAGTTGCAAGATAGAATGGAATAACAGAATAACTAATCATTCATTCTTTGGTCAACCTTCTATTCGGAGATTTTATGAGTTTGTAAAAAAGAAAGTATGTTCCTCAATTGATCAACTCATTCGCTCAATGTGTATGATCCTCACCAATGCATTTTGAGATTTTTTGCCTTACTTTCCATAGCCTACTTCTGAGGCTGTGAGTGGAGTTTTGGGTAGGTATGAGAAGCGGGCATACTTGTATCACATACATTGCTAAGTCAAAAATTGGATCCAAGGAGATGCAAGTCATACACTTTGATCAAGATGTGCAAGTGTGTGGAAAATTTTCCTATCCTATTTTTTTGTGTGTGTACTCCAAAGTGGTCATGAATGTTCTCTCCTTAAAAACTGCCTTGGGAGTAGGGGCTATTCTTTATTCTCACTGGCGGGCATCAAAGTACCCATTGTTTTCTCTCTTTTCAATACTTTGGAACCTTCATGTGTTCCTTTTTTTGCTATTTCAAGAGCTTCATATGTCTCTCTCTTTTTTTCTTCTTCTCTTTTTTTGGAGTAGCCCCATACTCTTTCTTGGCAAATGAAAATATTGGGGAGAAAACTCATGTTTGATATATATATATGTATGTATATATATATATGTATGTATGTATGTATGTATGTATATATATATATGGTGGATGGAAAAAGGCATGTTTTTGCGTAGCTCTTAGTGTGAGCGTTAGCATTTTATTTGTGGTGTGCAACGTGAATCTTGATCATGGGTGCATGACTAGTATCTCAACAAGGGTCACATCAATTTGACAAAACTCAATGTAAGTACAAGTAGCATATGACTGAGGTTTGTATTTGAATATTGTCATATGGCCTGGTAGGAATTCTTGATCATTGAGGAACTTTTGGTTTTATCATTTTTAAAAGAAAACTCTGGATGTCAGGTTTCTCTTAGAACAAAATCATAGCATATCTTATTTACCATATCATATCTTGCAACAACTTAGAAAAGGATCATGCTTTTGCAACCCACAAGTTTCAAGCTTTTCGGATGAGACATTTTTAGCCAACAAACTTAACTCTTAGGGAATACTAAGTTATAACTAGGAAAGAGCAACTATTCATCATTTCAACAAAAGAGAACTTAAGCATTCCTGAATCACATATGAGGTTGGGAAAAATATTTTTGTTGTTTTATCATATTAATTTTTGTTAATTGCAGAAATTAAAATGCGGAAGATGTAAAACAAAAATTAAAGTGCGGGATTTAAGACTTACCTTTGTGGGGGCCATCTCCTGCTGTTGCTCCTCGTGCCAGTGGGTCATATTCTGCACATGAGTATTGATGGTGTTTTGGATATTACCTGTGTGAATATCCAGTCTTCCGAGGCGTCTGTTCATATCTTCCCATCTTGAGACTGAATGTCGTGGTGGTACAGGTGGGGGCATATCGTCAGAGTCGGATGACTGTGCTGCCCATGCCCCGGCTCCGCTAGATTCTCCGGTCGTGTGTATTTGCGGGGTAGACACCCATATAGGGTGGTGCATGGGAACAAACCCAGGCATGTCCCCTGTAGGGAACATCCTTGGAGGGAATGCTTGTGGTGCAGCGGAAGAAGGTTGTACTGGAGCTTGTTGTCCTGCCAGATAAAGAACCCAAACGAGCTTTCTCTTACGGAATGAGCTCGAAGGTTAGTGCAGGGGATGTATACAAACGAAGGCCCGTGTTAGGTAATGGGATTTCATTTGCATACCCCTAAAAGAAATATACAAGTTGTCCTTCCGTATTATGTTTTAAGTGATGTCCTTGCAATAAGTAATGTTCATTGATGAGCAGGCGTGGAGTTGAAATATAAGTTATATCCTGATTTTCCAAAGCATTTACACTATTAGCAATACGAGTAATAAGAGATGTGCATGTTATGGCAGTGGAAAAACCTTTTATCATTCTTAACTAATGGTCGACAATTTCATTAACAGGAGCAATTTTAGTCTTTCTTATTATGGCATACATTATTTTCAACTCATCACTGAGGACCTTATGAGTGTCAAATCTAGGGAACAAGGTCATGGCAATCCAATGATGCATAAATCTTAGAGTGGGATGTTGGATGTTGGATGTTCATGTTGAGGGGTGAGAATTTTCCAATTACATTTAGACCCGAAATTTCAGCCCAAAATTTATGACGATCAAACCCTCTGACAGCCGGATCTAAATCAAGCCTGCATCTAGTGTTGAAACCAATGTGTGCAGCAAGATCCCACCAAGTGCAAAAATATTGTTTTTGAAAAAGGCGGAAAGAAATTCCCTCATCATGTTTTCTTAGCGAGCAAAGGAATTGGATGGTGAGAAGACAAGAACCTAATTTATCTATAGGATCAATATTTTCCCACCCAACCGCTTTCCAAATGGAGATGAATTCGGCATCCATACCTATGGCTTCGAGGAAGTCGGCGTCATACATTGGCGTATGGTTGAACTCGCGGTCTTTGACGAAGTGATATGCCTCCATTTCCTGGCCTCTCTCCAAGCCAAGGTGGGGTTCATCTTCTTCCTCTACTTCCTGAGCATGGTGCACGTGCTCCTCCTCTTGCTCCTCCGTGTGATCGACTTCTTCATGCATCGGGCTCTCTTCTTGCTCGGTGTAGCATGAGCTTGAGCTTGCACGAGAGTGCTTGGAGCTTGATCCGGCGATCTTTTTGGCCGCATTGGCGATGGTCTTCCTGAACCTACCCATGGTGAGAAACAAAGCAACACAAGCGAAAACTGGAGCGTGGGTTATGGGTTAGCACAAAAACAAACTTATGAACTCGTGAAGTAGCTTGATCTTGGGATTTCTAGAGGGCTAGTGTAGAGAAAACTTGTTGGAAATGCTTAAGAGAGATTGTGGAAGCAGGAGAGTGAGTGAGAGAGTGAGAATGTGAGAGTGTGAGAGGGGTGGAGAGCTCTCCTGGCCACCCCTGCATTTATAGGAGTGAGGCATGTCGGAAACCGACAAGAGGCAACGGTCGGCAGCTACTGCAAAAAGTTCAGGGCCAACGGCTGCCTAAGGGGGCGGCCGCCCCTGGGGCCTGCCGGCCCCACCTTTGCTCAGAATTGCCTCCTTTTTGGCAGGGAGGTGGTAACGGCTATTTCAAAATTGGATCCATGGTGGTTTCGTCTAGATGCCAAACAGTCTTCTCAGAAATGATTTTTTTTAATTATATGAAAAATTTATAAAAGTTGCAAAAATCATAAATGGTGATAACAAATTATTCTAGAGCAGAGAATGATTTTTTTCCCATGATTATTATGTGCATCTATTATAAATATATTTTATTACTTACCATTTTATCCTTGGTCCATCGGGTAAGACCTCTCCTCTCTCACTGATCTGCAGCTGCATCATCATTTTTGTTGGGTTGCTCCGACTCATTGACAGGAATTACGGCGGCAATTTGGGCTAATTGTGTTTCAATCATTTTGTTGAAGCTCAATTGATTGTGAATAGAGGAGGTTAATTTTCTAATTTAGAATTAATATTTTCTAGGCTCTTATCATGATAGGCAAGTTTCTTTGTAAGGTTTTCATTTATCTTGGCTTGGCCTAGCACCAATTCTTTTAGCGAAGGTTGGTTTGAATTGTAATTCAAATTGTAATTAGAATTGTAATTCAAATTACCTTGTGGGTGGGATTGGTTGTTCCACCCATTATTACCTAGTTGGTGAAACCCGTTGTTGATGTAGGTGACTTCTTCACGAGTTTCGGGGCAATCATTCCCTGAATGGCCAACGTTCCCATAGACTTCACACGTGATGTGAGAGTCCATGGCCTGGACGGTGCCCTTCATTGCTTCTTTTTCTTGGGCCCATTCTTCCAACCTTTTCATCAAAAGATCCATTTTCATGGAAAGCATATCTACTTCTTTTACGGTATGCGTACCTTTTTGGGATCTTCTTTCCTCCCCCAGCTTTGATTGATTACCATTTTATTGATGAGAGTCGTAGCTCCATCAATGGTGAGGGAGAGAAAAGCTCCTCCAGCAGCAGCGTCGATGTGGCCCTTTGACATAATTGTTAATCTATCATAAAAATTTTGGAGCACTAACCAGTTTTCGATGCCATGATGTGGGCAGGCATGAATGTAGTCTTGAAGCCTTTCCCATGCCTCGGGAATGGACTCCGTGGCACTCTGGTGGAAGTTGGAGATTCGTCCCCTCAGGGCATTGGTTTTGCCTATGGGGAAGAAATTAGCGAGGAACGCCGTGGAACATTTGTCCCATGATTTGACAGCTTCCTTTTCTTTGTAGAACCACTGTTTCGCCTTCCCTGAAAGGGAGAAAGGAAACAAGTGGAGCCCGATACTCTCCGGTGCGACGTCCTTGATGACGATTGTGTCGCATAGTTCAAGGAAGTGTTGGAGATGTGCGTTCGCGTCCTCGCTAGGCAAACCATGGAATTGGTTTGCCTGCACCATCGTGATGAGACCAGTACGCAGTTCAAAGTTTACATTCCCAACATTAACAGCGGGCCCAACGGGCACATTGGCAACGGCAGGAGTAGAGTAGTCGCGGAGGGTCTTGGCCATGATTGGAACAGCGGATGGTGCGAGAGTGACGGTTTCGACTGTCGATGGAGCGGACAGGGAAGGAGGGACAAGGGTCCTCTTCTTCCTCAGGAGTGCTTCTAGATTTGAATGGTAGTTTTCCGGTAGGTCGAAACCAATCATACAATATCCTGTTTTCATCCACAATAGAGGAGAAAACAAGCAAGGTTAGCCTGCATAAACAATGGCTACCCTTACATGCATATTACAATGAACATATCATACTAGATCTTTTAATCAGTTATGCCTTCCCCGGCAACGGCGCCAGAAATGCTTGTTGGCATTTCTTAGCGTCACTACCAAGAATAGAATTAAAATTCATCCCTAGCAATGGCACCAGAAATGCTTGTTGGCATTTCTTAGCGTCACTACCAAGAATAGAATTAAAATTCATCCCCAGCAATGGCGCTAGAAATGCTTGTTGGTAGTTCTTAGCTCCGTCATTAAGAACAGGGTTGAATCCATCCTTAGCAACGGTGCCAAGAACGCCTCGGTCAGTAGTAGTTGGATTCTACTAATCATGACCGTGATAGTTCCTTGTCCATTTTAGATTATTAATCTGCAAGCGTACAGAGCTATCATTGTAGCATTTCAGCCGAAAAGTATTCGGGTATTGTTCATTTATATTTTTCCCATGGGAAGGCATTTGATTAAGATCCTAGTATGGATATGGACACACACACATGGCATTCCTCAAAGGATAAATAAGAAAATAAATAAAGAAACAAGATTCCTAAAGCGAGCAGGCATTGGTCTAGTATAGTCACATCATGACTAGATGATCATACAACTTGACATAATTAGGATCAGGACTAAGAATGAAGCAGGCTGGGAGACCACTCGAGTACTGGTCTGCTAGCAACCTCAGTGACAATTTAGACTCCTACACCCCAATCGAATGTGGGGGGATACAAAGGACAGACAGGGCTGTCACCACCTGCCGCCTACCCCTCATTCCACAGAAAGGGACAATGCAATCACCTCTTCCTCCATACCCAAGCACCATGCTTGCGTATGTAGCAACTACCCAAATTCCCCGTGGTCCCCGACCCTACGGATTGACAGGTAAAGGAAATGGGCACACCTTGCGGCACGATGAACTGCCACCTCAACTTAGCTCTAATCCCGATTACATATGTTATATGATTTATTAAGCATAAAGTTAAGCATGTTATTCCCATGACACACAAAATATAGACTAGTTCATATATCAAGATCATAACAACAAAACTATACTCTAATTCATAAGTATGACTATAAATATATAATGAGAGCAAGACTTTGGAAGAACTCATAATTCTATTCATACCCAAGAATGTCTTCTTCCAAGGAGCCAAGCTCTCTAAGGTAGCTTTGGCTTGCTCTAAAACAACTAAGTAAAGTAAAGCTACAACTAGGAAATAGAGAGTGAGGTAATGCTTGATGTGGTTGTGTGTCTTGAGTTGAGGGGTTTGGCTCTCTATTTATGTAGGGAGAAAAGCAGTGCTCCTCCCTATTATTGGCGTGAGGCACCCTGGGAACCAATGTTGCATGCTTCCATGCCACCGCGAGAGAAAGACCGGGGACGATGGCGGTTCCAGGGGGCGGCCGCCCCTAGGGCCGGCCAGCCCACCAAGGGGCCCAAATGGCCACCGCCTTTGTGAGGTGGACTCTGGTTGGGCTTGGAATACTGTTGTGTGGTGTTTTGCCCCGTTGGTGTTCTGATGTTTGGCACCTTCTCCATTCTTTGTGTGAATCAACGTTGGAAAGCACCTTTTGATGGTTTATTCCATGTATTTATGTTTGTGACCTGCAAAGTGATATACTCCAAATACATGTGGAACTCAGTTAATAGTAAAAGCTTATGTGACTAAAGTTTGCTAATCCCTCCTTTTTATGAGCTTATTGACGGTCGAATTTTATCGTTAGTGACCGTCAACACTCACTAAGAAAGATGCTAAACCTAGATTAATAAGATGGATTTTGTTACTCCAAGAATTTGACTTAGAAATAAAAGATAAAAAGGGAGTAGAAAATTCTATTGCCGATCACTTGTCTAGAATGCAGTTTGAGAATTCACAGTAACTGCCCATTAATGATTCGTTGCAGGATGACATGCTCTTCAAAGTTGCAAAATCCGACCACTGGTATGCGAATATTGTCAATTTTATGGTTGCGAGATATGTACCACTAGGGGAGAACAAAAGGAAGCTCATTTACGAGAGTCATCTCCACATATGGGATGCACCGTACCTCTTTAGAGTCTGCTCCGATGGCCTACTCAGAAGGTGTGTACCAGCAGAAGAAGGCATCAAGATCATAGAACGATGCCACTCATCACCATATGGAGGACATTATGGAGCATTCCGTACTCATGTGAAGATTTGGCAAAGTGTATTCTTTTGGCCAACCATGTATGAAGATATGAAGGACTTCAACCAGAGATGTGGAGCATGTCAGAGGCACGGGAATATCAATTCAAGAGATGCCATGCCACTCACCAACATCCTCCAAATTGAACTCTTCGATGTCTGGGGAATCGACTACATGGGACCTTTTCCAAACTCGAAGAGCTATGAGTACATCTTGGTGGTAGTTGACTATGTCTCCAAGTGGGTGGAAGCCATGCCATGTAGAGCTACTGATGCTAATAACTCAAAGAAGATGTTTGAAGAAATAATTTTTCCACGATTTGGAGTTCCGAGAATGGTGAATAGTGATGGAGGAACTCACTTCACTGACAAGAACTTTCACAACTACTTGTCTAAGCATGGAATCTGTCACATTATTGCTACTCCATACCACCCTTAGACAAGTGGCTAGGTAGAAACATCAAATAAACAAATAAAAAACATTCTGCAGAAGACGGTCAACGAGATGGGGACTTCATGGAAAGATCCACTACTCGATGTAGTATGGTCTTATAGAATGGCCTATAAAACACCACTTGGAATGTCATCATACCAACTGGTCTATAGGAAGACCTGCCATCTACCTGTTGAGCTAGAATTCAAAGCTCACTGGGCCATCAAGCGATTGAACATGGACTTTGAAGCCATAGGAACCAAGAGGAAGATGCAACTCTCTGAGCTTGATGAATGGCGTGAAAAAGCATATCACAACGCCAAGATATACAAGGAGAGGACCAAGAGATGGCATGACAAGAGGATCAAGAAGAAGGAGTTCACCCCCAGAGATAAAGTATTACTTTTTAATTCTAGGGTTAAATTATTTGGGCATGGAAAACTTTTAAGCAAATGGGAAGGACCATTCAAGGTGATAAACACTTCATCGCACGGAGCGGTAACACCTCCTGTGGATAGATCTTGACCCCTGCTGCAAGTTGTTCCCCCTACATAAACGAGCTCCTGCCTACCTCCATAGCCATCCCATCAAGGCCTTCTTCTTCCAACAGCAACAAAGCTCTCCTCCTCTCTAGTTCCCATGGCCAACAAAGAGATCGTCCCCTATGGTTTTTATCTTAGCAAGAAGCCCGACACGCTTGTGCTGACCGTCATTCCGCCAGAGGTCACCCCTATTTGCTCAAGCCAATCTTACTTTGCCTAAGCTATCTGTCGTTCGGTGCTTGTTCCACCACCTCCACGTCCACTTCTTGAAGACAAGCCATGCCAACAACAGCCTCAACTGGATGCCCAGAAGCTTTTTAAGGTGACAAAGGAGATCATCTGTCTTCTGCCAAAGGATCATGAGGAGATCAAGTCTAGGAAGGAGAATTAGGCAGTCATTTTGATAAGGCACAAGTGTTAAGTTAAAGTTTATGATATCATATGTTTAGGTTTGTCGCTTAGCTCAGATGTTAGACCAATCAAAAGTTTGTGTTAGCTAGATAAAAGTTTGTGCTTAGTTGTGCTTGTGTAATAAAGTGCCTTATATATATTAATGAAGTCTTATTGTTATTACCTGTTCTCTATCTCTATTTGGGATATGTGGTTGTCTCCACATATTGTGCATAAAAGGTATATAGGAAAACAAGTGTGAGGGAGACAAACTGCAACAACAAGACTAAATTTGATAGCGAAAATCATGAAATTCAGGAAGTAATGGAACAAAAACCATGCTCGCAAAAGTTGGACCTGAACGGGCCTCGGAGCAGGCCGCCCGGCCTCCCCTATGTGCTAGCTGGCCCACCATGATGCCGTCTCACCTCGTGCTTTGTCCATGGTCAGGATTGCGGCCCATATACTCTATTTTCATATATTACGCTTTATGTTTCCAACCAAGTTGAAAATCACTTGATAAAACAACTTTAAAACCTGAGGAAAGATTATTTTAGTCATGACTTAAGGAAAGACTCACATAATACTTTTCCTGGAAGTCATGTTACTGTTGGGAGCTTATTATTATTTGGGACCCTATGTTACTTAAGTTGTTGTGGAATGAGATATAGTAGAATAATGAGAACTTGATTCTTGATGTCTCATTATTGGAGAATTTTATTTCAAGAAGTTAAAAAGAATAGCTACACCTCTCCTTTGTGGCAAAGCAATGTCCTACCAGAGCCATACATGATATGATAGATTAGGAAACCTTCTACATATACTACTTGTCATTGTGTTGAGTTTGGTCAAACCTTGTGACCCTTGTTGAGAAATTTATCATGCTCTCAAGATCAAGATCACGTACACTCCACAAATATCTACTGCTCCTACACTGGGAGTACACAAAAACATGTTTTCCATCCACCCAAAAATGTTCTACTCCTACACTGGGATTAGACACCAAAAATATGCTTGTTATGATAAATGCTCCAAGTTCTTGTAAATGTTCCTTTTGAAAAGTTTCAATTATAGAAAAAGAGGCATGGGCTATTGTTGGTATTTCTTAACACATATAGAAATAATCCGCAAGCGCACAGAATTACCGTTGTAGCATTTCACCCGGAAGAATTCAGGGTATAGTATTTCCATAGGGAATAGATGTGTAAAAGTCTCTTAGCTAGTTTACCCAAGATAACAATAAGAAAGATAGCTCGGGTAGTGAGGTTTTCTAAGGATAGAGATCCTAAGTCAAGATAGCTTTGCCACTATAGACTTGCTTCGGGCACTAGAGCACAGCTAGTCTGTCAGGCGATACCGGCTTGTAGCTAGCGTCGAACCCGGACGTGGAGGAATACGAGGGACGGACAGGGCTGTTGTAACACCCCTGGTGTTAAGTGTCACTAAAAAGTGTTCATGTCATCATCAAACATAGTGCATCATATATAGTAGCTCACCATGTTATGCATTCACTAAAAATAATATTTATTTTATTGCATTGCTAGTGTGATGTGTTGTGCTCTTTATTAAGTTATAAAAAGTTAAATTAAATAAGTTAAGTCAATCTACTTTCAAAAACCCTTAGTGTTGAAACATAATGTTTCATTGTTGAAACATGGTGTTTCAGTGTGGAAACATAGTGTTTCAAGTATTGAAACAGGATGTTTTAGTTATAATTCTTTTGTTCCAAATCTTTTTCTCCTAATCCTTTTAGAATTAGCTTTCCTTTCTTTAAGCAACATTGGAGATCAACTCAAGAGGAACAACTTTTGGTTTTGGAGTTTTTCAAGATTCTGCTTGGAAATTAGAGAAAAGATGCAAGAAAGAGCTGAAACAAAGATGTGAAACATTGCAACATCTTCCTATGTTGCAAAGGAGGACCTGCTGTTTCTTTATTGAAACTTTGTTTTAGTTTCAATGTTCTCTTCTTCCTTACCTTGTATCTTTCAATCCAGTGACTTTTGGAGCTTGTGCCTATAAGCAAAGATGGAGACCAAGGATCAGTGAACAACTTTTATATTTGAAGATCTTCAAGTTGCTCTGCAATTTCAAGAGAAAATGAAAGGAGAAAAGACGGGTTTTACTCGGGGAACAGTTACTTCGGCAGTAGCTTGCCTGCCTCCTCGCCAATGGTCACCGCTGAACGGTTCACCGCTTTCTCTGGCTCGGACATGCACCTGCTTCATCATCGGTCTCGCAAGCAGCTGTTGGCGCTTCCCGGTCCTTCACCGCTCGGATAAGAAACCCGACGTCGTCTTTCCTATTTTCTTCTCCCCTGCTCACCACTGGCCGATGCAAGCTCGTCGTGGCAATTCGCCCCCTCTAGCGCATCTCATTCCAATTATCTCACATATGCCTCCACCTCACTCCTGCACTTCTTCCAGGCCACATTGCATCACCCCTAGCCGCACAGAGTAGCCACGCACCATCTTCTCCCTTAGATCCAGCCAGAGCGCCACTGCAGTCACTCGCTCAGTGGTTAGCCCTCCACGATGAGCCTCACACCAAACCGATTCATGCACTAGTCTCGCCTCGTTGTCCTGCTGCTCATCGGCTTTCTCCTTTTCACAGACGAGTACCCACCGCGCTGGAATATCGCCGTGCTGCCGTGTCCGCGCCGCTGTTGTGGCCTCCATCGATGACAACAAGCCTCCTTTGCTTCTCTGTATCGGCTGTGCTTCCAATTTGGTTCGTGGTGAGCTCCTGACCGCGATGCTCATCTCCGTCTTGCCTAAACTATGCCGGGGTGTCGCTTCCGCCTCCACGCCGCCAGGCGGACCATCGCCAGGCCGCCATGGCCGCGGCTCTACTTTGCCCATGCTCTATTGCGTTCGCTTGGTACTTTGGTTGGGTGCACAAGGGTCTAGGGTGTGGACTGGTGGTGTTCGCATCGTCGGCGACCTCGCCACCGATGAAGTGGAGCCGTCGTTCCGCCGGCCATGGCCACCGTCAGCTCGGCCTGGGTCAGTTTTGACCATGGGCCATGTGAGCTTGGCTTGGGCCAGTTTTGGCCATGGACCTTTGTGTTCGAGTGGGCTGGAGTGGACCGAAAGGGAGAGAGGGAGCCGGGCTGCTGGAAGAAAATGTTTTTCTCTTTCCTAAATTAATAAATGGAGCTGAACTTCCTTAATTCATAACTTAATAATTAAGCTTGTTAAAAATATGGAATAAATCATGTGAGTTTGCTATCTTCTGATGAATCATAGAAAAATATGAAAATGGGTTTATCAGTACTTCTACTATGTTTTAAAAATACATGTTTTAATTAATAAATGCAACTTTCATGATTTTTGTAGGCTAAAATATTTATCCAAAAATCATGAAACTTTGTTAGCAAGTTTCTTATGCTTAGGTCTACCTTCACTACATTTATAGTACTATTTTGATAATTTTTAATTATAGGCTTCATTAGATGCCTTTAATTAATTACTTAAGTAATGCTAAAGGATTAGGATAAATCATTAAAATGACTAGGGTGTGATTTTTGGATTGTTTGTAGACCATGGAACATCAAACCCCTACTGTTCCATGGCAACTTAATTACTTACAGATTGTGCTCTTAATCACCTTTTAATAATAAGAAGTAATATTGCTTAATGAAGTTAATTAACCAACTTAATAGTGAAGGAATGTTGTACTCAAGTTAAATAGTTTGTTTAATCTTCTTACTCCATGCTTAGCACCTCATCATCCTAAAGCATACATATTTATTACGTTTAGTGAATGGGAATGGAATTCCATAGTTGATCAAGTCCCCGGAGTGGAATTCTATTCGTTTGAAGTTGGTTATCTTATTGTGTTATCTGGAGTATCTGACAACCCTAACATCGAAGGCAAGCCCCGGAGCATATCCCATTCCCTTGTATTTTATAAAATGTTATTTCACATAAGTCTATGCTTTGCAGCATTTAGTAAGATAGGAGTTGAGTGAGATACCATTGCTGCAAATCTTCCTTGACCACCAATTACTTATCCCATGTTACACAAGTTTAAATGATAGTTGTATATGCTTAGCCTTGCTTAGCTAATAAGAATGATAAAGCAAGTTATCCTAAAACTTTGATAAACCTGATATATGAGTTTGATCATGTTTTTAATATGAGACCGGGTGGAATCGTGGCTTGCGTCAAGTTTGGACTTGGCGTAGTGACCCCGCCTAAGTCGATTAAGGACCGTACCATTGTTGGCCCTTGGATCAAGATTTTGTAATACCAGCCATATATGTAACACCCTAGGTGTTTGCCCTGCAATTATGCATCTGCATTACATGGGCATAAGCATCATTGATTCATGCATCATCTCTATGTGTGTGTTACTTGCTTGCAACTAGTGAAACATGGTAGTGAAACATTTGAAACAATGCTTGTTATTCTATGTTTCTTTTATGTGTTGCTTATGATCCTATGTAGATAATGCAAGGGGTAGTCAAACATGCTCACTAATACCTTAACTATGCTTAGGACACCTAATGGAACAATGTTCATGTTGACCATCTTGACTAATTATGCTCCTAAGCTTTAGTTGACCTATGTTGACCTATAGACCCCTTTTGCTCCCTTGTTTAAAAAGTGCTACCAGATGTTTATGAATGTTTGTGCAAACTTGAGCAAAGTTGTAGCCAATTTATTAGAGAACAAAAGTTGTAATATGGTCATCTCAAGGAAATGAACCTAACATGCTCAAATAGGGCCCACCAGTCAGTTGGAGTGTTGTTTCCCTAGTTGACTTGAGAAGTACATCTGCTAAACTGTCCAAAATGTTCATCTTATACTCCAAATCTGCTAAAGTAATCTATAACAAAGTTGTGGCAAATTTTATCAGCTACAAACTTTATTTTTGGCTCATTTCATGAATCACCTTCTAACCCTCTCAAAATTCAGTTTTTCTGCTCTATTGGATTTCTATTATCTCCTCAAAACAGTTCCTGTTCATTGTCTTGTATCTCTCAAACTGTGCCAATCTGTACTTGACTCATTAAAATAAAGTTGTAGAGAATTTGTCAAGCTCCAAGTTTGTCCATTGGCTCACCTCAAGATTCGGCCTGGATCAGGAGATATATGCCAAGGGAGTAGCTGCTGTTTCTGGCTTTGTGATGTTGCAAATGTTTCAGAACCCTATTGCACATGTTTCAGTTCAAACTGAAAACAGAGGGGGATGGCCGACCGGCCTCAGGCCCTCGATGCCACATGGAGGCGTTGTGGCAGCCATACGCTGGTGTGGGACCCACCCGGCCAGGCCACGGCATTCTCAAGAGCGCCACGCTGACCCCCAGCTCACCCCTCCTCCATTCAACTCCTCCCTTTGTTGTGCTTGCCAAGGTGGAGGAGCAAAGCGCCAGCGCCGCTGCTTACTCGTCGAGCCAGCGCTGCGTCATCGTCGCACCTCCACCCAAACCCTGCAGCACGGAGCACCGCTGCAACCTCCTCTAGCTCCTCCACCCACTAGCCAAGCCTATCGACTGGAGGTGAGGCCGCATTCATAGTTTCCACCGCCGTCGCCATGGACTTGACCTCGCCGGAGCTCAAGCTTGCTGTGGTCGGCCTAGCTAGAGCTATTCTCGTCCCCCATCTTCTACCTAGGAAGCTTCGGCATGACCCTAGGAAGCTCATACCGAGCTTGGTTGGGGTAATGTGGGCCCGCCATCGTCGGAGCGCCACCGTGCCTTGTGCGCCGCCGCTGCTCTTGCCGCCGACAAGGCTAGGGTTAGGAATAGGTCATGTGCTTGGTACCTATCGGGGCGGCTCGTTGCGGTGGTCGCGTTGGTGACCTTGAGTTCGTCGGCTGGCTCACCGGCGGTGAGTTCGCCGTCGTCCTTTCCCCTCCTCTGTCTGTGTCTCCCTGGCGCGCGGGCCCCCGCTGTCAGCGCTGGCGAGCGGGAGATGGCCATGGGCCATGCTGCGCTAGCGGGCCGGCCTAGTAGCCAAGTTAGATTTAGGATTTTTGTTTTGTTTTTATTCTTTTCACATATTTGAGTGCTAGATTCAAAAATCCATATCTGAAGAATTGTAGATACAAATGATGTGATTCAAATTTTGTAGTGCTCCTTGGGAAGTCTAGTTTTTATTAAAAATAGGAAACATGCTATGTTCTGTTATGGAAAATGGAGTTATTATTTATGCTATTTCTTCATGCATAAAAAGGGAAAAGTCATACCTCTTTGTATACAGCTCCAAATGACTTGAAATTTTTATGGGGTGTTGTATATTCCTTGAGTAGCTTGTAGTTTAAATTTCATCAATTTTGGATACTGTATGGGGGAGTTATGTATTTATCTTTTTTGCATAGGTGGATCTTGTGTGAATTTTCATGAATTATCTGTAGACCTAGTAAAGGTGAAATTTTGTGAGTGTTATTATAATGTTAGTAAGAACCCATGAAAAATATGAAATCTATTGTTTGACACTATTCAATAGGGTTTCTCATTTATGCCAAAATCAGCCTTTATGTCTGTTATTTTTAGTATAGGAAAATATACTTTCTCAAATGCTATGAAAATTTTATGGTGGTCTTCTGGAAATATGTGGTAGACACTGTAATGTTTATAGAATTAATTGAGGAGTTTTGATATAGTTTCCTTTATTCACCAAATTATCTAAATGAATTTCAAAAAAGGCATTAAAGAAATTATTTTGATGTTGGAACCATACTTTTTGGTGTTATTTTAATATGTGTAATGAGTTGGTGCACTTGGTTTAGCTCAAATGTGTTTTTACTACATGACTAAATATTTAATTTAGTGAATCTATCATTTTGGACAGATTTAGAGGTATTGTTAATTACTCTATGGAAATGATGCTTTCCTGTCTTGCGGTCTATAACATAGTTGTTGGGAATTTCATGATCTAGCTTATATTAAATTTTGGTGGCATTTGGCCATATATTTTAGCAGTTATAACTGTTCAAAGTTGGTTCTCAACTTTGGTTGCTCTCTGTTTGCACAGAACAAATTCTGTGTTTGCTTTAATTCGACATTGTAAACTTTTGAATCATGCTTTGATGATTATAAATGAATTGTATAGAATTTCATAATATTTACAGAATGTCCTCTTGCAAGTCAAGTGGATTTGTATAACTTCTGTTGTGATTGATTTAATGAACTGCTCCGTGTATGTGAAACCTGATCTTTCTGATTTAAGCGTGCCTTTACTATACTTAAGCATGTTGGTAATGTATTAGGTGCTTAAATTGATTAAGGTGAGTTAGGTGCAGGTGCTAGGCCTTTGACTGAAGATGGACATCTTTATCTTAGGTTGTGCAAGTTAGGTGAGTTAATCTTGTTCTTTAGAAGAAAGATAGACACATGTTTGTAAAGTGATTTGAATAGAGCTAGTCTTACTCAGTAAACGAGTGTCCAGTGATGTTTTGGGTTAATTGCCTACTTACTGTTATTCATCCATCATGAGCATCATGTCATTCCTTATGCATCCATGTCTTGTGCATATGCATACAATAGGTGTACCAGAGGGTGTGACCTTGCTGGAGTTCGACGGGATGAGCCAGGGAGCTCCAGAGGTGCAGTAGCCCAAACCCGATGCTCAAGAGGTGCATCTTGCCACCGAGGAACTAGGAGAGGTGTTGGTTGAGTGCCCAGATCACAAGCCATGCAAGTTTGTTAAAGGCAAGCTGTCATGGAACCATCCAAATTATAAGAGCACAAGTCCAAAAACAATCGCCGAAGTGATCAAATTCTCAAACTTGAGCCCATATAACTCTGGTAGTCCACGAAATCACGAGGGAATTCAAACCAAACCATAATAAGCCAAGATCGTAGTGATTGAACATAACACACCACTTGTTACAACAATCCAAAAGTAATCTCATACATTAGAGTACGAATAATTTATTACAAAACCAAAGTAAAGATTAGCGGAAGCAACATAATTTCTGAAACCATATGAAGTCAAATACTGCCAGTACATAGTCACATCCTACAAAAGTATACCAGAAGAGATACTATAGAGACCATGCCCATATGGTCTAGTCTTCACGCCCACATGGCAAAGACAATACTTGCGGCAACAAGTATGAATCTGCTACCTGCAATATGTGGGAATAAACCCTGAGTACGAGAAGGTACTCAGCTAGACTAATCAGACAAAAACTAGAAATAAAGTGACACCAAGGAGTATGCAAGGCTTTATAAAGTGGGCTAGCTTGACTCTTTTGCAGAAAAGCTTAATATAGATAAGTAACCATTATTTGCTTAAGCATCAAGTTAATCAACATTAACCTGCTAACTATATTAGCACCTGTACTATAGCAATCACTTGATTAATGAAAGGATCTAATAGGCCTCGATTGGGGTGAATAGGTGAATCTAAATACCTTAAACACAAAACTCAAAAGCGGAAGTCAAATACCTACCGGTACTACCGGTGAGAGATCACTGGTACTACCGACGCAAACCACTAGTACTACCGGTACCCTACTGAAGCTACAAAATCAGAGATCAGTGAGTTGTGATTTCATATCTGAGTTTTACCCCACTACCGAAGATGATGTTGATGAAGATAATGAACTCCCTTTTGCTTGTTCCTTCACCAAATCATAGATCAGGCACCCACAACCTATGAGGGAGATGAGGATAGATGAAGAACACGAAGAACAAGTAATATCTCAAGTAATCACAAACAACAACAACAACAACAAGCACGCGGGACACACGATTTATCCCGAGGTTCGGTAACCCCACAAAGGAGTTCCTACGTCCTCATTGTTGAGGTGACCACTAAGGTCGAAGTCTCTTCCACCTCCTTGCCTCCCTCAAGCAACCACAAAGGTTAGCTTGAGATTTCCACTAAGAATATAAGGGTGATACAAACACTTCGTGGTGCCCTCACAAGTAGAACAACACGGGCAACCACGAAGAACGCCTAGCCGGCTAGGGTTCCAAGAACCCAAGAGTAACAAACACAAACCAAGCCAACTAGGAGGGGAACCAAGTGCTCAAGATGCAAATCGAAGCTTTCCACTCTCAAATCTCTTCTCTCTACTCAAATCTTACAAGGGATTGGATCTAGGAGCAAAGAGGAAGAGAGAGAGGGTGAGTCAATGCTTGGGAGTTGTTTGTCTGAAGGTAGGTAGGAGTGAATGGCGTGGGTAATGGTTAGAAATGAAGGGGAGAGCAATTATACACTTATCTTCGAAGAGGTACCGATACTACCAGTGAGTACCCACCAGTACTACCGGTCCCAAGGGTTCCAACCATTATAGTCAACCTACGGAAGATTTTGCGAGAAAATAGCCTACCAGTACTACCAGACATCCACCGGTACCAACAGACAAGACCGATACTACCGCTAGTACAAATTACAGTGAAAACGAGTTTTGCGGGAAATTGGCCTATCGGTACTACCGTACTTCCACCGGTACCACCGGTCAAGACCGATACTACCGGTCAACCACCGGTACCACCGCTAGACCAAAAACTCACAGAACTAAAGCACTACCTGTTGATGCAAAAGTGGATCTGCAAACACAAAGGCTAATACCCAATCTGATATCCAAAGCGTGCCAGTCGATTTGACCTGTTAATCGACAAGGATGAAAATTCGAGTACTTTGGTCCTGACAACAGCGATACGCCCGGAAGCCACGGCCAAGAGGTACTCACGTGGAACTCGAGGATCACCGAAGGTCGCACTGAAGCAATGCAGCTCATCGAATCGATGAGAACTCGTAAAAAGAAAATATGCAAATTGACGAAGTCGCCAAAAAGTAAGTAGATGCAAATAGGAGTAAAATTGGTTTGATATTGATTGATTCCTTTTTTACATTGTCCCTCAGTCTATATTTATAATCTGATCTGAGGAAACATAACTAGACACGACTAGGATATCAAGTCCATATCTAAGGAAAAACGTGACTCTTACATGAATCATACTCTAACAAATATAGAAAAGGAAATCAACACCTATCTACTTCCCTGTCTGCCTCAATTACGATGAAATTTTCATCAACCTCTTCTCCATCGGCATGCTTCTCGTCATCACAAGCTTCATCAGCAGTAGTCTTCAAATCTTCCTTCATCGGCATCGGCAATAACATCTCCGATCTTACCAGCAACGCCTCTGAGTCTAAGTTAACCTTTCCATCGGTCACCACCATTCATCGGCAACAATCCTCATAAGCTGATTTTCATCGGCACCCTTCTATCAGCGTAATACAATAACTTTCCTTCTATAGATTAGCCCACTCTGTTCATTTTGACACATGCCAAAAATGGTGTCAACACATGCCCCCCAATTTCGGAGTATAAAATCATTGATGCTCCAAAATTTACTCCAGACAACGATTGCCTTCACCTAATTATCTTAATTCATCCTTCGAGCATAACATAATCTGTTACCAAATCCAATCAAATCTAGTCCTGATTCACGTGTCTCAATAAATATCGCACGATCTTCAACCACTCTTGCTCCGATTATGGTTAAGATACAAACAATAGTCCATCGACAATAACCTGTACCGAGATTTCTTCCGAACCATGATTACTTGCCATCAAATCATCTGTACAATCCCTTGATTATCGTGTGAATAGTTACCATATCCATCTGAACTACCTCGACCTACATGCGCGCGGCAGAGAGATAAGTCCGGAATGCCCCTATTCCAATCGGCCTATAAATAAATCTCTCCCAAGTGCTCATCTTCTACCCTTAGACTCCAACCCTCGGCATTCTCTCTTTCCGGCGGCGAACCCGACGAGCAACTGTGTGACCTCAACCAGTAAGAACCTTCCCCAGCGGCAACCTCGAGTCTCCAGCTGCGCCTCCATCCTTCTCAAGACAATGGCAATCAACTTCGACGTCCCTACGGTTTGTTTCACCTTCATCCCTTTTTATTGTGATTCCTTTTGCCCTTGCAAGTTCATACAGTTGGTGATTTTTTCTATTTTCCTCTATTCTTTTGATCCTCCAAACTTAGGAACTATGCAACAAGTTAGTTATCCCAACCAATCAGCCGCACATCCAATGTCTAGGCCCAATGGGCAACCCAGATCCAACCGATTTGATCAATGCAAAGATCAACATAATTCTCTTCAGAGCCTAGAATTTCTCTTTAAATTTATGGAAGGATACTTTCCGATCTTGGCCTAAAACCACCAAGGGGTGGAAAGACTGGTATTTGAGGGTAAACGGGTCGATGCAAGTGTACTGGGTAGAGTGAAAGCTAGACCAATGCATCAGGCTGTCCATTGCTGATATGTAGAAGAATGAGTCAATGATGATTGCTGCCGCTTATTTCTGGTCAGACACAACAAATACTTTCATGTTTGGTCATGGCCTAGCTACTCCCACCCTTGCCGATGTATATATGCTCACCGGCCTAGATATTTCAACTGCCGATGAGGCCTCCATTTACGGCAGAAAATCTGAGTATAGGGTGAATACCCATAACATCGGCGGTTGAACAGGGTATATCCAAGAATACAACGGGACAGTTGGTCAGAGGGAACACGCCACATTCCTAAACATGTGGTTAGAAAAATTCATTTTCTGTGGTCGATCGGTAGTGCCAACTAATGCTTACCTCCCCGCAGCTGAACTACTGGCCAACGGTGTAAGGTTCCCTCTTGGCCAACGGTAGGGCCAACTAATGCTCCACCTATCACCTTTTACATCAAGTGTCTCAGAAGCTTCTGCTTGGTGAACCCATCGGCAACTTAGGAGGCCCGTGGTGGTTCATCAACATGTGGTTGAATGCCCATATGCACAAACGCTTGCAATGGGACTTCTTTGCCTAGCGATTCCCACGAGATATCACCGAAGACTACGAACTAGGAGATGAAGAATCGGCAACACGCCCACCCCTCAATTTTGGTGAGGCAATAATTGTTCTTCCTGGAACAAAGGCCAACGAAGATCAGATTGGCCGATTCTTTCAAAGCTTTTACAACGGTCTTTCCCGTGATCATCGGGCCTGGATGCCCTACATCGACGAAGAAACCAGATTCCCCCTTCTCTTCAATTTTGCCGATGATACCTTGAATAAGGATGATGAACTTATGATGGCCATCATTACTCCCCAGGCAATCCCAGTGAATACATTTGACAGTGGGAAAAACACCAACATCACCTACGAATTCTACAATCCATCGGCAGTATCACGTCAATTGGCCTTTGGTCAGCTGCCAATTAAACTTTGTTTTGCCGATGTGATTAAACCAAGAGAAATAATCACCAGCGGAACGGACTGGAGCAGGGTAGTGCGACTCTCTCCTGATGTCGATGCTACAGATGTTGATCTATCCACCTGGATGCCAGCCTCTTTTATCACTGAATCATATAACTTATGGTGGCAAGAGTGGAAGGGACAATTATTTGCAACACCCGTTCATCATATCGGCATATGATTGACCCTGAGCATGTCATTCCCGATGACACAGTAAGTTTTTTTAACACCCTTCTTCTCTATTCTTTTTTTTCTCTTTTATATATCGGCAACTAACTTTCTTGTGATAGGTCAATGACCCAGCACCATGCATAAGCAGGAGTGGGAGACCCTTTGACATTCGACCTGTCTCCCCAATATCACCGATCGGCTACAACGCCCCTACCCTAGCTGCTCTGACTCATCAGAGAACCCGTGCCAAGAAAATCACTACCAAGCCAGAACTGGCTAGAGCCACTCCATCGGCTGCTGTTGCGACCCTGATAAAAGCGTTCAAGGTAACAACCCTGTTTATTCCAACTCATGTCGATCTCAGACTGTACTAACACTAATTTTCAGGATGTAAGAACTACTACTAGATCATCATCAGCAACTCCTCTGGCATCAAGCACCTCCATCTCTGACAAACCTTTAGAGGTGTTCCTTCAACTTTACATTTATTCTGTTAAATATCATATCTTACACCCGTTTTGCAGCAACAAACAGGTACATCGGCAAGTGTACCAGATGTCCAACCTTCACAATCAACAAGTGTTGATGCCCCCAGCCAACCGTTGCTGAGGCCCAAACAAAGCGCAAAGCTTCAATAGATGCTGAGGCATAGCCAAAATAGCAGAAGTCCATACTGATCTCAACATCTGATCTAGCACCTCCGAGCCAACTAGAATTTGCCAATGCAACTAAGCAAGTAGTCGATCCTCCTGCACAGGGCACGTCATCGGCCATCGTATCCCAAGGGCCAACTATCGATGAGACCACAGAGGAATTGCCATCAATCCTAGCACCAGTTAATCCTGAAGCTAAAAATATCCCATTAGCAAGCCCAACCGATCCTCCACATGGCACACTCTAGGCTGCTTCTTCCAGTCAAAGACAAGAAATTGCCTTGAAACAAGTAAGCCGACTGACCTAGCCGATTTATAATATCCATACTTGTCCTTAACTGACCCCTTTTCTTCTTTTAGGAAAAAGACTCTCCATCGGCTTATTCTCCTTTGCCATCGACGTTTCTGACGATGACGGAGAGGAAGCAAGCTCTTCTATTGCACTAGGAACAATATCGGCAAAAATCAAGTCCAAGCTGGAGGCTCTTCTGAACTTGCTGCAACAAGACACCGCCCAGTTGGTAGATGATTCGGACCTTGCAAAAGCAATCTTCAAAACAATCTGTGGCCAGGTCCCTGCTGATATTGAAGAGGCACTCTTCCTAGCAGCCCACTTAGAAAGCCGACAACTCCAATATCAAAGGGCTGCTCAACGTATTGCCGATAGAGCCGCTCAGGCTCAGCTCAAAGAAGAGATGCTACAACTAAAACAGATCGCCGATGAGAAGCACAAAAACATCGGCAGTTTGTAGACTTCGGGTGCCGAACTTAAGCAGAAAATCTCGGACTTATCAGCAAAGAGAATGGCTCTACTGGCTGAACTGAAAGAAGTCGAGGCAGCTCTAACTCATGTCAGGCAGGAAGAAAGCCAGTTACCCGATGCTATCAAGGCTCTTCAGCAAGAAAGAGATATCCAAGCTCGCAAAGCCCTGGCAATGAAGAAAAAACTTAAGCCAGTGGAGGGTGCTGCCGATGAAGATATCAAAGAGACAAAGAAAGCCGATCAGATTCGCCTGCGTGCAATATCGTTCATCCAATCTTTATTAAATTTGTAAATCTTGCTTATTGCATCGGTGCTCTATGAAACACTGATACCCTTGTATGATTCTAGCTGATAGGACTGTTATCGGCAATTATGCTTTTATGCATCCATCCAGATACTAGAGTAATATTTCTTTAAATATTTTCCATTTAATGCTCTGGGAAACACAACCCCTTCGAGGGTTTCTAGAATATATGCGTTGCCAGGAATAGATTGGTTTATCCGATATGAACCCTCCCAATTAGGAGACCACTTACCAAACTTTGAACTTTTAGTCCCAATCGGTAAAATCAACTTCCAAACCAGATCTCCATCGGCAAACTCCTTTACCTTAACCTTCTTGTCATACCATCTGGCTACCCTTTTCTTATTTTCTTCGATGCTAACTAAAGCCTTCAACCGATGACCTACCACGTCTTCTAACTCGTCTTTCATAAGAGTATCATAGTCATCGGCTGTCAGTTGATCTTGAGAAAATATCCGCCTAGAGCCAGTTTTAATTTCCCAAGGCAATACTCGTCGTGTCCGTATACTAACTGATAAGGCGTTACTTTGATTGCACCATGACATGCCATCCGATATGACCATAGGGCCTCATTTAATATTGTATGCCACCGCTTAGGATTTTCTTTAATTTTGCGCTTAATGAGTTTGATAATCCCATTGTTAGAAGCCTCAGCCTGACCATTAGCTTGAGCATAATAAGGAGAAGAATTTAAAACTTTAACCCCCATACCAACAGCAAACTCATCAAATTCTCCTGATGTAAACATAGTACCCTGATCGGTAGTGATAGTTTGAGGAATACCAAATCGGTAAACAATATGCTCTTTCACAAAATTGATCATACTAGCCGATGTCACCTTTTTTAAAGGAATTGCTTCAACCCATTTTGTGAAATAATCGGTAGCAACAAGAATAAATTTATGTCCTTTGCTCGATGGCGGATAAATCTGACCGATGAGATCGATAGCCCATCCCTGGAACGGCCAAGGTTTAATTATAGGATTCATAGCCGATGCAGGCGCTCTTTGAATATTACCGAACTTCTGACACCCCTGACATCCTTTAAAATATTTAAAGCAATCTTCAAGAATAGTCAGCCAATAGTATCCATTCCTTCTGATCATCCACTTCATCTTGAAAGCCGATTGATGTGCCCCACACACTCCTTCATGAATTTCACCCATCAAGCTTTTCGATTCATCACCGTTAATACATCTGAGTAAAACTCCATCTATAGTCCGATAATATAATTCATCATCGAGGAGCACATACTTAGTGGCCTGAAATTTTATACGTCTTTCAACCTTCTTGGATGGATCCTTTAAGTAATCGACAATCTCCTTTCTCCAGTCATCGGTATCAACTGCCGATGTTAGCACCTCCTAGATAGGCTGATACCCTGAAGCATGCTGAGCTAGCCGATTAGCTTCTTCATTATGCAATCGAGAAATATGTTGAAGATGAAAATCTCTAAACTTTTTCAATAATTGCAAACATCTCTCATGATATGAAATCAAAACTTCACTTCGGCATTCATAAATCCTAGCTAATTGATTTATAACCAGCATAGAATCAACAAAGATTTCGACAGCATCGGCACGTATCTCCCTAAGCAATTCCAACCCTTTTATCAAAGCTTGATATTTAGCCTGATTGTTTGTCGATGTAGCAACAATTGGGAATGAAAACTCATACTTCCTTCCTTGAGGTGAAATCAACACAATGCCGATACCTGCTCCTTCACCACATGTAGACCCATCGAAGAAAAGTGTCCAAGGAGCAACCTCCAGAGAGTCCACTGTACTACAATGCTGAGTGACAAAATCAGCCATAATCTGCCCTTTAACTGCCTTAGCCGATTTATAACGTAGGTCAAATTCTGACAATGCTAAAATCCACTTGCCAATTCTACCATTTAATATCGCCATCGACAGCATATATTTGACCATGTCATCTTTGCATATGACAGTATATTCGGCCGATAGCAAATAATGCCTCAATTTAATACAAGAAAAGTATAGACACAGACATAATTTTTCGATGGCCGAATACCTTGTCTCAGCATCCACCAATCTTCTGCTCAAATAATAAATAACGCATTCTTTCCCTTCAAATTCTTGAATAAGAGCTGAGCCGATAACAGTATCATTAGTTGACAAATACAACCTGAATGGTTTCCCGTGTTAGGGTGGAACTAGCACGGGAGGGTTTGTTAAGTACTTCTTAATTTCATCTAGGGTCAACTGCTGCTCAGCTCCCCATACAAATTCCTGATCAGCATTCAATTTAAGCAACGGACTAAAAGCCTTGATCTTACCCAATAGATTAGATATGAACCTTCTAATGAAATTAATCTTGCCGATCAAAGATTGCAATTCAGTTTTATTGGTAGGAGCAACCACCTTGTTAATTGCATCAATAGACTTTCTACTGATTTCAATACCTCTCTGATGCACCATAAAACCCAAGAATTGACCTGCCGATACACCAAACGCACATTTATTAGGATTCATCATCAATCCATGCTTCCTCGTGCACTCCAGTATCTTTCATAAATTGGCTAGATGATTTGTGATATCCCCAGACTTAACCACTACAACATCAATATAGATTTCCACTAATGTACCAATTTACTCATGAAAAATAAAATTCATAGCTCTCTGATAAGTAGCACCGACATTTTTCAAGCCGAAGGTCATGACTATCCATTCAAACAACCCCACATGTCCTGGACATCTGAAAGCGGTCTTGGGAATATCTTCTTTAGCCATGAATATTTGATTATAACCTGTATTACCATCCATGAAGCTGATAATCTGATGTCCGACTGCAGCATCAATCAACAAATCAGCAATAGGCATTGGGTAACCATCCATCGGTGTGGCTTTGTTGAGGTTCCTGAAATCAATACAAACACGAAGTTTCTCATTTTTCTTATAAACAGGAACCACATTAGAAATCCACTCCGCATATCGACACTGCCGAATAAACTTTGCATCAATTAATTTAGTTATTTTGGCCTTAATTTCAGAAAATATATTAGGGTTGCATCGGCGCGCTGGCTGCTGATATGGCCGAAATCCAGATTTGATAGGTAACCGATGTTCAACTATCAATCAGTCTAATCCAGGCATTTCAGTATAATCCCAAGCAAAACAATCTTTATATTCTTTTAACAAATTGGTTATTTGTTGCTTACACCTAGAATCTAACTTAGCGCTAATAAAAGTAGGTCTTGGCCTATCACCATCACCAATATCTACCTCTACAAAATCATCAGCCGATGTGAACCCCTGACCTAATTTTTCATCATCGGCAAACCTATCCATTAAAACTCCTCTTTAGAACCGACTGCTTGGATCAATGGAATTTCATAATCAGCAACTCTGAGGAACTCTTTTTCCCAAACTTCTCCTGATATGCATTTGGTTCGCTCATAAGTATCTGATTCTGCCGACGCGATGATATAAGAAGAATCACCAGGGACAACCTCAATCTTATCCCCAACCCACTATGTGAGGCATTGATGCATTGTGGAAGGAACATAACAATTGACATGAATCCAGTCCCTTCCTAGAAGCAGATTGTGTGCACCTTTACCATTGATAACAAAGAACGTCGTCGGCAAGGTTTTGCTGTCGATGGTCTATTCAACGCATACTGCCCCTTTAGCTGGTGACACATTGCCTTCAAAATCTTTTAGCATCATATCAGTTTTAGTCAAGTCTTGATCTCCTTTATCAAGTTTCTGATACATCACATAGGGCATAATATTAATCGCAACTCCTCCGTCGATAAGTATCTTGGATACAGGCTACCCATCAACTCTTCTTTTCACAAACAAAGCTTTGAGATGTTGTCTCTCGTCATCAGTAGGTTTTTCAAACACAACCATCATTGGATCTAGTGCCAGCTAAGCTACTTGATCGGAGAGAACAACTTCTTCCTCATCATTGGAGAGTGCCAGAAACTCCATCGGCAACATAAATACCATATTAACATCTGCCGATGGACCCTTATCTTTGTGTTTCACCTGCCACTACCGATATCCAGACCTCTCATTAGAAGAGCTTTCCTCTCGGTATAGGTCCTCCTGACGCTCATGCTGCATCCTCCTTTTCTATGTCTTTGTCAGACCCTTAGGGCACCATCGAGGAAGCTTAGTTTTCGAAACTGGCTGATAACAGGTCCTAGTTGATTCTACACGACGTATATTAGGGTCCCTGTAGAACATTTCTTCATCGGGAACTCTTGCGTTTGCCATCTCCTCAAGCTCCTCTTGATTCCTTGGAAAATATCTAGCGCGCTTACCAAGCCTTTCATGTATACTAAGTTTGCCCCCCAACCGATCATGCACTGATGCTCTGCCTCTGATCGGCTCATTGATAGATAAACCCTGATTACCAGGCTGAAACCTCCTTTCTGGCCGATTGGCCCCATAGTAACCATTGCACTCAGGGCAATTTTCAATAGTTGGCAATTTAATGTCTTCTTCCCAGCAATGGATGAAAAACGGGCACCTCGAATGATCTTTATGCCGATACCACTCTTCTCGACGTCTCTCTTCTTGCTGTTGTCGATATCGGTCCCTACGCTGACGCCAACCCTCCTGCTGCCTTCGATGGGTAATCACAATGCCAGGTCGATGAGGTTTTTTGGAACTACCACTTTCTCCTAGCAGACCCTTGCTTTTTGCGTCATCGGTAGTTATCCAATGCTGGAGATCCACTGATGCATTTTTCTCAGCAGCCTCTGATGTCAATACCTTGGTCTTACCCTTGGCATCCAACATATTTGCTGGAAAAGGGTGTTGATCGATTTTCATCGGCTTCTGGGTCTTGGAGTTGCCAAACTTAATTCTCCCAGATTCAATGGCTGATTGCAACTGCTGCCTGAACACCTTGCACTCATTTGTACTGTGTGAAGTTGCATTGTGCCATTTGCAGTACAGGATCTTGTTCAACTCTTCTACCGATAGAATCACATGATTAGGTGACAACTTAATTTGACCTTCTTGAAGTAAAAGATCAAATATCTTGTCAGCTTTGGTGATATCAAAGGTAAACTTCTCTGGCTCTTTCTGACCAAAAGGGCAAGATATCGGCCTTTCATTCTTAACCCACTCAGCTAAGCCGATAACTGGTTCTTCATCAGAATCAGAATCTTCTACCTCATCAACAAATGATACTTTTTTGCTCCAATTCTTTTTAGGCTCAAAAATCCTAGTGTCTTGATCAAAGATCCTTTGTACGAGATGACCCAGGCTTTCAAAATCTTGAGAAGCATACCTGTCCTTGAGATGTGGCAATAGCCCTTGAAAAGCTAGATCGGCAAGCTGCCGATCATCTAGCACCAGGCTGTAGCACTTATTCTTTACATCTCGTAGCCTCTGCACAAAGCTTTCTACCAATTCATCATTATGTTGCCTCAATTTTACTAAATTGGTAAGCTTCTTTTCATGGATTCCAGCAAAGAAATACTTATGAAATTGTTTTTCTAGATCAGCCCAAGTAATAATAGAATTTGGTGGCAATGATATGAACCACGTGAATGCTGATCCAGATAAAGATGATGAAAATAATCGAACTCTTAATTCATCTTTGCTAGTTGCCTCTCCACATTGAATAATGAAGCGATTGACGTGTTCCATCGTTGATGTATCATCTTGTCCAGAAAATTTGGTGAAATCTGGTACCTTGTACAGATTTGGGAGAGGAATTAAATCATATGCTGGAGGGTATGGAGTCCGATAAGAATAAGTATTAACTTTGGGTTTTATCTCAAATTGATCTCTCATGATTTCTGCTATCTTATTGGCCCAAAAAGCATCAGCCTCCTACTGAGGAACTGACTGAATTTCTACAGGAGGTGCCTGCTGATATCCCTCCACGTATCTTTGTGGCACACGATCTCCAGCAATCGGCATATTTACCGTCACTTGTGGCCCACTAACCTGCTGGAAAGGATTCATCGGCTGAGCTGCCGATGCCTGATTCTGAAAACCAGCTTGCATATGACCTTGCTGAATTCCTACAACTTGCTAATTTTGTTGAACTGTATGCTGAATAGGTAACTGTCCTGACCAACCATTATTAGAACTCATTGGTACAAAACTTGCCGATGGCTGGTAACTTGCTGACATTGTTGGATAACAATTAGTATAACCAGCTTGAGGCATGAACTGCACCCTAGGTTGACTCATAGTAGGGGCCTTCTGCTGCATCGACAGTAGGCTTGCCGATGGACTTGTATTGGGTGCTTGAAACGAAGGCATCTGGAAACCTCCTGAAGTTGGTTGCACAGTAGTTGATGTAGCATATTGAGATACCTAATTCATCGGTGAAATAGCCGATGATACAGGAGCTTTTCCTGCTGCATCAAGCACTTGAGGTAACCCAGAGTTGAAGGCAGATAACTCCGGAGGCATACCATATCCCCACCAATTAGTAGGAATCTGGCTATTCTGAGACACAGGCCCTGACATAGCTGATGTCGATAGATCTGTATTGAGCTGAACTCGTCCTCCTGAAAGTACTGGATCTGATCGTATCAGTGTAGATTGAATATTAGGCAAGTCTGCTGAGACTGGAGGAGAAGTAACTTCTGTACCCACAACGGCTGAGGGAACCGATGGAGCATTGACCGATGCCAGTTCTGGTTGGTGATAAGCTAGCCCAACGTAATGTGGTGGCACTTGTCCCTCTTTAAAAGTTCGAACCACAGCATTGTGAATAGTATTGGACAGCACATTGGAGTGGTTAATCAAAGCATGATTTACTGCAGAATTGACCATCTCTTGAAGTTTACCAGGATTGGAGTCAAAGGTAACCTGCTGAGGCAACGGCAGATCTTGCTTCTGGATGACTTCTCCGCTCCTGTTTAAGCTGAATGATTTCAGGCAAAGCTGCCTATAATCCTCTATATCCTTTTCCATAGCCTGCTTCTAATCTTCCTTAAGATCTTTTTCCGATATCGCGATGACATTCCCCGAATCGATCTCAGGATTGAACATATTGATCGTGTTGATTGGTCCCACCAAGCGTGCCAGAAGATGTGTTGATGTAAAAGTGGATCTGCAAACACAAAGGGCTAATACCCAATCCGATATCCAAAGCGTGCTAGTCGATTTGACCTGTTAATCGACAAGGATGAAAATTCGAGTACTTTGGTCTTGACAACAGCGATACGCCCGAAAGCCATGGCCAAGAGGTACTCACGCGGAACTCAAGGATCGCCGAAGGTCGCACTGAAGCGATGCAGCTCGTTGAATCGATGAGAACTCGTAAAAAGAAAAATATGCAAATTGACGAAGTCGCCAAAAAGTAAGTAGATGCAAATAGGAGTAAAATTGGTTTAATATTGATTGATTCCTTTTTTACATTGTCCCTCAGTCTATATTTATACCCTGATATGAGGAAACATAACCAGACACGACTAGGACACCAAGTCCATATCTAAGGAAAAACATGACTCTTACATGAATCATACTCTAACAAATATAGAAAAGGAAATCAACACCTATCTACTTCCCTGTCCGCCTCAATTACGATGAAATTTTCATCAACCTCTTCTCCATCGGCATGCTTCCTGTCATCACAAGCTTCATCGGCAGTAGTCTTCAAATCTTCCTTCATCGACATCGGCAATAACATCTCCGATCTTACCATCAACGCCTCTAAGTCTAAGTCAACCTTTCCATCGGTCACCACCATTCATCGGCAACAATCCTCACAAGCTGATTTTCATCGGCACCCTTCTATCAGCGTAATACAATAACTTTCCTTCTACCGATTAGCCCACTCTGATCATTTTGACACGTGCCAAAAACGGTGTCAACACTGCCACTGCGCGAGATTTATGCCTACCGGTACTATCGGATGTTTACCCGTACTACCGGTGCTCCCAGGCATAAAACACTTCTCTAAGTGTCCGTGAGTGCAAAAGTGTCTCTCACATGCATAAACAAACACATATTGAGCACTAATTCCCCATCTAGATAGCCTAATTTGTATCCCTCTTGATAGTGTTGCGTTTTCTATAACTCAAGCCAAAATATAAAATCCAATTGAGCCACTTGAGAGGGAACGCTTTCCAATCAATGGAATTGAGGGTGCTATCATCACCAAATGTGACCATTCAAATTCTTTCATCGGACTAACACCTGCATATTCACTTAGATAAACATGTTAGTCCCTAATTTGATTGTCATTAATTAACCAAAACCCACAACGGGGGCGAATGCACTTACAAATTCCCCCTTTTTGGTAATTGATGACAACCAACTTAGGCTTACATAAGATTTAAAGAATTGAAGCTTTTTTTGAATTCCAAACTTTACGAGAGGCTCCCCCTTAGTGTATGCATTGAACTTGAATCTCAACCATTGATCGTAATCAATATGCATACATAAGGGAAGCTCCCCCTAAATTTTGCAATTCATGGGGTGCCTAAGTATGTGTGTGACAAGAAAGATATCGTGATGCAAATGTCATAACTTATCACACAAAAACAAGAATGGCTAAGGTAGAAAGAAAAGGGCTTAAAACAACATAGCCATTCTAAGTCAACAATCATCATTACAATATCACAACTAGGCAATCATATCATGATATATCAAATAAGCATAAATGTTTAGCCTACAATCATCCATCATCACACACATAGTTCTTAGTCCACCATACGTAGTTCACCACAAGGTTTGGAATTATTACACGACCATTAACTACCTATTACAATAGAGATAAGCCTAACACTCCCCCTTTGGCATCAAATGCCAAAAAGAGTAGGCAATGTGAAACGAGCAAGGTAGCGAAAAACTAATAAGGCTCTGTGTAGTCGCGATCGTCGTCGTTGTCGCTGTCATCGTCATCATCGTCGGTCGACTAGTCAACCAATCCAGGCGAGGCGGGAGCCGTCTTCTTACCACAAGGGTCATCAGACTGGTCAGCCTCCTCACTAAGTCCAGAGATAGGAGCACCATAAAACTCATTGTACTCGGCAAAGGGGTCCCGAAACTCACAAAGAGGACTCTCAGGTGGATCAATCTGCAAGTGCTGCTCAATACGCCTCAGGCGGCGATCATCCTTCTCGGCCTTGTAACAAAAAGCCTCCTAAAGCTTCCCCAACGCATACTTGATGACACCTCCACCACGCCGATGACGCTCCGAGGAGGAGCGAGTAGGAGCAGTGGCGGCACCACCATGGTAAACACTGCGGGTGGAAGTATGGGTGGCCGGACCACGAGTGGGAGAAGGAGCAGAACCACCGCTAATGCCCTTTGGCCCCAAATGACGCACGGAGTAGGACTTGTGCACTGCATTGTGATGGAATGAACGACCCACCACTTGCTCAATGATATACATGAGAAACAGAGCATATGGCAAAGACTTGTGGGGGTCATTGGCGGCCTGCTCAATCTTGCACCACATAAAGTCAGTGATTGAAAATCGATCACCACCAGCACCAAAGCGGCAAAGGACCTTAGGAGCATCAAGCATAATATGAATGGAATCTCCAATCTTCGGGTCCAAGGTGAGGCGAAGTAAATTGTTGAGGACATAAATGTAAGGCTTCAAATGTGTGGTAGTGAAGTCAATGGCCTTACCAAGCTTGTATATCTGAGCGGCCTCTAAGTCATCATGTGAGACAGAATCAGGATAGATGTCAAAGAGACTTGAGGCAGCCCTGTCCTCAGAGGTAAACCCAAGAAGGCGTGAAAAAGTCTGATAATCACATCTGTAATGGACGCCTTGGGTGAGCCAATGCAACACCAAGTTCTGAGAGTCAATCCACAAGGTTGCATAAAACTGACAAATGATTTCCTCATTCCAATTGTGCTGAAAGGTCATAAGAGGAAGCAAACGCCAAGCATCAAGATCGGCAAACAAACGGTGGATATCAGGATTGTTCATGTTATCAAGAGAGGCTCGCTGCACCCACTTATGCTGGAAGATCGGCGGTGAAGACCCACGCTGCCCACTCTTGAAAAGAACCTTATAGTAATAATCTGAGTGCATGCGACTCCAAAAGCGAAGATCCACACTAGGATTCCTGATAAACTAATAAGGATTTTCTCTGTGCTGTTCCCTCAAATCACCCGCTCTCTTAGAGTAATCAACAGGAAGAGAGGGTTGGTAACCACCTTGATTTTGAGGACTGGACATCTAAGGATTGGCTTGCTGATGAAATAGAAGCATCCGGTTGGCAGTGGCAAGCCCAATTTGGATGGGAGACTGAGCCACAATGTTAGGGTCGATAGAGCGACCCTCAATCTGCATAGCGGCAAGCTGGGGATTCTCACCTGCCAGGCGCTAACCCTGAACCTGCTCACTATGACGACACGGGGGATTGGGGCGTCCCATACTCGAGGTAGGAGTAGGCATGCCCTGGGGCTCATCATCATCCCTGCCGCCAACACCACCACCAGCACCTCCATGGCCGCTAGAGCGAGCGGCAGTCCTCCCACGGATGGGCCGTGAAGCACTACCACCATCACCTCCACTAGGATGAGCGACCCGCTTGGGGTTCTTCCTTTGCATGCTTGATGACGAAGAGAAGCCGAATCCAAGCAAGGGAAGGAGTTTCGGCAGCCCCTAAGCACCTCCACGTGATCACCACGACAGGGGGAAACTTCTCCTCAAAGATCTGCAAGAGTGGTGGAGGGAGGAGGGAGATCGAGTGGGGGGAGAGAGAGGCGGCGTTGTCGGCCTGGTGAGATGGTGCGCGGTGAAGAAGATGAGAGGTGAAAAGGTAACTGCTCCTATTTATACCCAAGAGAAACTAATACTACCGGTACTACTAGTGGGAGGGCACCGGTACTACCGGTGAGGTCGACAGCCGTAGACAGACAACACGAGGAAATGAACTACCGGTGGTACCGGTGATTGATCGGTACTACCAGTCAGAGACCAGTACTACCGGTCACCCGTCGGTAGTACTGGTGGTTCCAGCAAAGCAAAAGGTAAGTAAGAGTTGGTGAACATATATGATGAACTAGAACCATCTCAAACATGTCCAGATTTCACAAAAGCATCACAAAACTATGAACATGCTTGAGAAGTGAAAATAGATTTTGAAATCTCACACAACATTTTCAAAGAATTTTCTCCTAGCTAGAATCAATCAAAATGTGTCCAAGATATCAAGCCATGTTACGAGAATCAATGATATTTAGTTCACTCCTCAAAGCTCAAAATCTTAACTCATCTAGGGGCTTTGTGAAGATATCGGCTAGTTGCTTTTCAGTGCTCACATGATGTAAAAAGCGATATCTCCATTGGCTTCGTGGTCCCTCAAGAAATAATGTCGGATGTCTATGTGCTTTGTGCAAGAATGGTTTATGGGATTGTTTGCCAATTTAATAGCACTCTCATTGTCACACAAAAGGGGTATCTTGGTTAGCTCACAACCAAAGTCTTTAAGGGTCTGCTTCATCCAAAGTAGTTGGGCACAGCAGGCACCGGCCGCCACATACTCGGCTTCAGCAGTTGACAAGGCAACACTATTTTGCTTTTTAGAGCTCCACGACACCAAAGACCTACCAAGAAATTGGCAAGTCCCGGTAGTGCTCTTTCGATTCACCCTGCAACTGGCATATGTGGCAGAACCACCTAAATTATATGGCCCACATGTGCCTACCATTGTCTTTCAGACTTCTGATAGCTGCACATGCAAGCCAGATAACTCTGGTAGTCTATCGGGTGTCCTCGGGGAAACCCGACTCATCCACGTTTTACAACTCATACAGGATCAACAAAGGAGTTGTTACAACATTACAATATTTGATATAAAATATCTTACATCGGAGTGTGGAATAATATAACATTATTTTACAAAACTTGTAGAAGTTAAACTTTAACCTAAGCTCCAAAAGATGGGTAGACAGAGGAAGCATCCAAGAAGAAACATCTAATGTAGAAGAGGCAGTCAGACTATGTCGAGCCCACTGACATGACCTGACTAAGCTGCTCAAGTCAAAACCTGCAACAGGGGTTAACAAACCCTGAGTACTTGAGGGTTCTCAACAAGTCTTACCCGACTAAAGAAAAGACTCCAAGGATATGCTGGCTTAAAGGTAAGGTAGAAGTAAGAAGTAACTTTTGCAGAAAAGCTTACTACAAGTGAATCCTTACTTTCAATCTTTTAGCTGTGTATTAAGTTATTATCAGTATCCAATTAGCACCTGGTCTAAATCAACCACTTCTTTACTCATCAAGCTCATGTCCAACTCATATCATCCTTTATCCATTAGTATCCATGTTTCATTGATTAACTACGATGCAGCACAGTTGATCGAGTCTTCTTCACCGAGAAGTTGTGGCGATTTGAATCAGTTTGGCCCAGCTAGGGTTTCCTTACTACACGACATATGCAGGTCTAGGTCTATAGACCTAAACCTACATATATCAACCCTCACTCAGATCCTCCAAAATGGGAACCGGTCCAGCGCTACCCGAGAGCCAGTATCCCACCTCTTGGAATCGTTCAAGCCTGACACATTCACAAGCATGGGTACACAATACTCCCGCCATCTCTCCACTCCCAGTGCGCGGTTATCGTTTCCCATAATAGAATAGCCTAGATGTTGGGCTTACCAGAGTATGTGGCCAGTACTACAAATCACAATCATAGACAGCTCTGACAATGATTGGTCCTTAATCGACACAGGCGGGGTCACTACATTAGGCCTCAAACCATAACGCAAGCCAAGATTCCGCCCGGTCTCGATTTACAAAATTAATATCTTGGTATTCACAACCCCTTAAGAGTTGAGAAGAGCAAGGTAAAAATGTTACTCTCAAATGATGAAATCATCGTTCGACCTCCATTAAAAACTAAGCATTACTAGGCATAGGAGGTAATGACCTTTTCATAGCAGCAGGGTATATCGAGGATATCTAGATATCAAGGTAATCATGCAACAACGGTATAAACCAACTCCTAATTTACTTAATGCACATCTCATAAGACTTAATCATGATAAAGATTTGTAAAAGCTATAGAAGGGTGATATGCACCGGGGCTTGCCTTCGTTGCAGAGAAGGTTAGTTCCCTCAGAGAGATCCAATAGACACCAACACCTCTGGTGGATGGACCTACTCTGAGACTTGATCAACACGAGTCTTCTCACTCTCGTATACACTACATGTGATAAATGATGATTTGCTTAACATGATGTACTACATGCCATGATGCATGATGCAGGACAAAGGACATGTATTTGCATGATAGAACTTTAATAAAGTTAAGAAAGTTGAGTACAACTTTCCTTCACCAAACTACTAGGGTTATTTATCATAAAAACATCTTAATTACTAACTAATCAAATTAATTATTTGTTATCATGAAAAGATTATTTTAACATGGACCAACAAGATTAATATGAAAGCATCTAGAAAGTATAACTACTCACTCAACTATTACATACAAGGAACAAACAAGTTTTGATAAACAAGCATCTACTAACTATGCATTTAATTAAACCATTTTATGTATTATGTAAAAAGTTGATTATAATCACATCATGGTAGTAACATTTATGGTATTATATTAGTCAAGCAAGATAAAGTATGTACCTACCATTACTCCAAGATTATTTATGATAATAAACAAGGATCACTACTTGACCTAATCCCATGCATTGACTAATTAATTATTTGAGGAAACTATTTTATTTATTAACTAACAAGTTAATTATGAGCATAACAAACATTTAAAGAAAGTGTCAAGGAACAACAGGGGTTATGTAACGGATCAACATGATTATATGAAATTAAGTAAGAAAATCTTCCGCCGAGGCAGATAATTTACCAAACTTAAGCCCGTACAACCCGAGATGCCATGAAATCACGAAGGATTTCAAACCAACCAACAACAAACCAAGATCATACTAGTTTAGCAGCCACCGTCACATGTTACATAAAGTTCACAATGACAGTTGAATACATCGGAGTTCAAAACATAAAGTTGTTACAACACAAGTTCAAAAGACATAGCAGAAGTAAGTAGTTTTAAAACACACACACACTTAGTTCAGATACAGTGCCAGTAGGTAGTCATCTCCAACAAAAGCATCAGAGGGGAGATACGAAGTGACACATTGCCCTTGGTCCTAGTTGTCACCCATCGCTGGATACAGGCAGTTAATGCAGTAGCCGTAGTACATTTGACCATCTGCAATAACAATGGGAACAACGCCCTGAGTACGAGAAGGTACTCAGCTAGACTTACCCGGCTTAAACCAAAAATAAATGACACCAAGGAGTATGCAAGGCTTTTATAAGGTGGACTGGCTTGACTTGTTTTGCATAAAAGCATAAGTTATTATCTATGAGCCATTTAAAATATAAGCATCAACTTGATTATACCTAATTAATCTAAGTAAGCACCTATGCTAGAGCAATCACTTGATTAAGCATTAACATCAAAGGTTACCATCTCAGGTTTAGCATTTCCAACATCATCCACATAACCATTCGTGTTCCATTATTATTACTACGATGTCGTAGCTCGAGTCAAGTGCTCACTATCTAGGAGCGATGGCGATTCGAATCGATTCCTAACCAGCTGGTAATTTATTCCTCACACAAACCACACTCACCGATCAAGTGAGCTATAGATCACCAATGACAAGATTCTAGTAAACGTCGCAGGATAAACTAGGGCCGCAGTACCCAGGGACCGCCCGACTGCCAGGACGTACCTTGGGCTCACTCTTCGCGTCCTAGTCATACTCCCTTCAGCACTAGTACGCGCACCCGTGTAGGTCCTAGCCCGAATCATGTCACTAGCTTCGCGGTCAAAAGGTACTTTATTCGGCCAGCTAAATGTGAGGCATGCGTTCAACATGACAAGAGGGACGAGCAATGATCGGTCCTTAATCGACACAGACGGAATCACTATAGTCCAAAACCCTATAAAACTCCGTCCGGTCTCTGTTTATCCATCAATAATTGGTTACTTTCCATGATAACAATTATAGCCAACCATAACCAGGTATCCACCTATATCTTGCAGGTGACAGGAAATCACCCGACTTCTACCGGTCTAAGCATGGCTAAGCAATACTTTTGATCCTAAACAAAAATTGGATTCTAGGCATATTTATGGGACAAGGAAAAGGTATATATGCAGCAAGTGTTTTCACTCAACTCCTATAACTTAATGCAACAATATATATAACTCATATATAAAGAATTGTTTGAATAAAATAGGGAACTTAGAATGCTCTGGGGCTTGCCTCTTTCAAACTAACTAGGCTGGTGATCTACGCACTCGGACAACTCCTCTCGTTGCTCATCTTCCTCGGGCACTTCCTGTGCCTGGAGATCTTGCGGATCTACTCTGGTCTGCTCTTCCGGCACTGCTACTGGCGACTCCTCCTGCGATCCTATATGATGCAATTGCATAAGTAAACATGTAGACGGTGCATCGGATGCGGTGGAATGCCATGATGACATGATATGCAGATGAGCACATTGAAACTTATAGTATAGACTAGAGACAAAATCTTTCTACAAGGTAGTCAACATCATCCAAGAACATGTGCCACAAAACATGTCATCTATTCTAATACTAGTTAGCATATAACTCTCACACAAGTGTTGCTACACTTTATCAATCTCTAATACCTAAACCTATCAAGTAACACCAGCAAGATAGTTTTGTGCTTCAAAGATACACCAAACACTTCTTATTACTTTAATTACTCATAAAGAATAACTTTTTATTTCCTATTTAAATTAGGGTTACACAGTAACACCTACTTCTGTTGCATGGAAAAATCTACAAAAATTACAGTAGTATAGTCCTACTCCAAATGGCATACCACAGAAATTTCATGGGATTTGGATAAGTAAAACAATCTATACAAAATTAACAAGCTATAGCATAATATTGAGCATGAAAATATTTAGTACTATGAAAAGTATCAAACAAGAATATTAGCATTTTTCCTATGTTCTACACCACACACCATCAGTATAAAAAATTATCATAGGCATGTTTTATTGATATTTGTCCCTATATCAAAAATAACAAATCTAGGAAATAAATAGCACTTGAACTAGACATCACTAATTTTTCATAGAACAGGCATGATATATATTTTTCTCAGAAACTATAGTACACAAGAAGAGCAACAAACTTGGAAGCATATTTTTCTGATTTCTCTTGGATTTACTACACATTTTCTAAAATATTAGCAAAAAGAAGGATTAAATAAATCTCCACAGAAATGTACCACAAATACATCATGCAATATTTTTACACTGTAGACATACAAAATTTGTTTCATAATTTGTTTACTACAAAATTTGTTTCATAATTTTTGGAGCTAAAATGGATACACAACATTTTTCCCAAGCATTTCTCCTTTCAAAAGAAAATGAAAATCGAAATCTGTTTCCTTTTTCTACCCAACAGGCCGGCCCACAAGCTCCATTGGCCCACTGTCGAAAACGGCCCCAGCAGCCCGCGCGGGGGAAACGAGTGGCCCGGCTCGGTGGCGCGGGCCACTGGCGCTATGGCCCAAGGAAAAATAGAGAGGGGGGAGAAGCGGGGCACGGGCACGACGCCGGTGCCCGTGACGTCACGGCGGTGCGGTGCCCGCCGGTGGCCAACGGCCAACTCCGGCCAAGCGGGGACCAGAGAGCGAGCGCACAAGACTAGCGGGAAGATGGCGAACATCGGAGTGCAGCGCGTGGGGGTCGAGAGAGGGCGAGGACACCGGAGGGGCGGAACGCGATTTCGGTGACAGAAAATGGTGGCGCGGCGGGATGCGCACAATGGAGCCTTACCGGAGGCGGAGGTGGAGCGCGGAGGTGCGTTCGGAGGAGAGGAGAAGATGGCGGAGCGTGACGCGTGAGCAATTGCTCGGAGAAAGCTCGCCGGCGGCGGAACGTGCTGCGTTCTCTCTGTGGGCGAAAGAGAGAATGAGTGAGGGAGAGGGAGGAAGCAGGGGCGCGGCGCGTGTCGCCATGGAGCCGGGCGCGCGGGGGCCACGAACGGCCACGCGGAGGGCGGCGCCGGCGCATGGCGGCCATGGGGCGGCGAGGCTCTGCCGCGGTCGGGCACGAGCGCGCGCGCGTGCGGCAGGCGCGGACGCGGGCCGGGCTGGCCTGGCCAACTGGGCCAGAAGTGGGGCGGCGGCCCGCTAACTGCGAAAATGCTTTTTCTTTTTCTATTTTAAATTTCCATAATTTCTAAACTGTTTCAAATTCAAATTTTGAGGAAGAAAGAGACATTTTCACCAGTTGACCCCACAACAAAAATTGTTCAAAAGTTAATTCTCTACAACTTTTATTTAGGGCATTTTTCAAAATTCCAAATAGATTTTCAATTAATGATTTAAAGTCAAAATTTTAATTAAAAACCCATTTTCAAGAATATTTCTAAAAGCAAAATTTGGGGAGATTTTGAATACAAAAGTTGCTCCAAAAATCATGCTAATTAATTCTAGGTTATTTTAAATCATAGCCAAACATGTTTCCCTAACCTAGCAAGCATAATTAGGGCTAACATAAAACTAACAATCATATGCAACATACATGTTTCAAAATGATGTTTCACACGTTTTAATTCAGTTTTAAACTTACATTGCATGTGATTTATAAGCGGTTTGTAGATATTCTCTCGTTTCCCACGTCGCATCACCCTCATTGTGATGGCTCCACTGTATCTTGTAAGTTGTCACCACTTTATTCCGAGTGACCCGATCCTTAGTATCCAGAACCCGAAAGGGTTGCTCACGGTATTCCAAATCTGACTTGATCCGAATGCCCTGAGGTTCTATTCTTTCTTCTGGAACACACAAACATTTCTTCAACTGTGATACATGTAAGACTAGAAAGATCGAACTCATTGCTTCTGGTAATTGTAACTTATAAGCCATAGGACCCTTCTTCTCTATGATCCGGTATGGTCCTACAAACCTAGCAGCAAGTTTCTTCTTGATTCCAAACCATTTCTTCTTCATTGGGGTAACTTTCAAGTAGATGTAGTCACCAACTTGAAATTCTAGCAGCCTTCTTCTCTTATCTACATAACTCTTCTAACGTGATTTTGCAGCTTTCATGTTTTGTTGGATAATACTGACCTTTTTCTCTACCTCGTCCACAAAATTGATCTCGTAAAACCTTCTTTCTCCAGGTTTGACCCAGTTTAACGGTGTCCTACATTTTCTACCATATAGGGCTTCAAATGGAGTCATCCTGATACTTTCTTGGTAACTATTGTTGTAAGCGAACTCTGCCAAAGGTAACCATGATTCCCATGAACCTTTGGATGATAACACACACGCTCTAAGCATATCTTCAAGAACAGCATTAACTCTCTCAGTCTGCCCACCTGTCTACGGGTGGTAAGCTGTACTACGAATCAAGCTGGTACCCAACCCTTTATGAAGATGCTCCCAAAAATGAGCGGTAAACTGTGAACCATGGTCAGATACGATAGTCTTCGGTATACCATGTAATCAGACAATCTCAGCAATATACTTCTCCACATATTGAGGTGGTCGAAAAGCGTTCTTGACTGGTAGAAAGTGAGCTAATTTGGTAAGGCGGTCTACAATTACCCAAATCGAATGATGTCCCTTTTGTGTGGTGGGAAGACCAGTGATAAAATTCATACTTATATCATCCCATTTCCAATTTGGTACTGACAAGGGTTGCAATAGTCCTGTGGGTCTCATGTGAAGAGCTTTCACCCTACAACACATGTCGCAACGGGCAACATACGCTGCAATCTCCTTCATCTTGGTCCACCAATAACGAGGTCTCAACTCTTGGTACATTTTACTACTTCCAGGATGGATAGACAACTTAGAATGATGAGCTTCATCCATTAATTTGTTCTTGAGTTCTCGATCCTTGGGTACGACCAGACGGTCCTTAAACCATAACACTCCTTGTTCATCCAATCTAAAGTGTTTGGTCGGTTCCCTCTTCATTTTCTCCTTGATATGAAATATTCCCTTATCGGTTTTCTCACCTTCAATGATCTTGCTCACCAAAGTACAACTAATCTGAATATTGTGCAACACAGCAGGATGCAACAAATTGAACCCATCTTCAAACAATGGTTGTACCGCAAGATGATGTGACTTCCTACTTAAGGCATCTGCTACTACATTTGCCTTCCCTGGATGATAGTGTACATTTAGGTTATAATCCTTTATCAGCTCTAACCATCTTCTCTGTCGCATGTTCAACTCAGACTGAGTAAAGATGTACTTGAGACTCTTATGATCTGTAAAGATATTGCACACATTTCCTAGCAAGTAGTGTCTCCAAATCTTTAGAGCATGCACAACTGCTGCAAGCTCTAAGTCATGCGTAGGATAATTAGTGTAACGGAACCGTCCAAATTATAAGAGCACAAGTACAAAAACAATCACCGGAGTGATCAAATTCTCGCACTTGAGCCCATATAACTCCGGTAGTCCAATGAAATCACGAGGGATTTCAAACCAACCGACATACAAGCCAAGATCGTAGTGATTCAACATAACAAGTCACATGTTACATCCATTTCACAAGTAATTCAATATACATCGGAGTTCAACATAGTTATTACAACTTAAGTTTAAAAGTAGCGGAAGCAAAGTAATTTGAAACTAACAACACCATTATTCAAGATATATGCCAGTACCAAAGTCGACTTCCAACAAAAGCATTACAGAGAAGATAACTCAGAAGGATCATGCCCGTGATCACACTCCGCCACTAAGGCAGGAGCCAACCAACTCTTGCAGTCGCCACGTTACATCGCAACCTGCAACAAGTGGGGATAAAACCCTGAGTACGACAATGTACTCAGCTAGACTTACCCGTTAAAAACCAGAAATAAAGTGACACCAAGGATCATGCAAGGCTGATATAAGGTGGGCTAGCTTGACAACATTTTGCATAAAAGCTAATTATGGATAAGTAATCATTAATGCTTAAGCATCAAGTTAATTAGCATTAACCTGTCATCTATATTAGAACTTGTACTAGAGCACTCACTTTATTAGGAGCAAACAATATTAACCATAGCCGGTATAAATTGAGGCAACCTTTCCATCGTTATCCATTTAACCATTCGTTCAATTTAATGGAATCTACATTGCCGCTGCTCAAGTCAAGTGCTCACTAACCGGGAGCGACGGCGATTCGAATCGAATTCCTATCCAGCTGGAGGGGTATTTCTAACACTCACCGAGTCACGCCTGGCGAGGGCTGCTCAGGTCATCTTTCGTACAGTTCAGGAATCGCGGGTCCGAATGATGTCGCGTCCCCAAGGGCGACACTCTGCCAGGTGATAGGGACTCTAACCCCCCTTGGTCTCATGCCAATGTCCCCAAGCACATCCTTTCTCTCCTCCAAGATGCAACCTACCATTCGATTCCCGGCCTGAACCATATTACTTGACTTCGCGGTCGGAACGACTTATCCGGCCAACTAAGTGTTAGACTGCGTTCAACATGACTCAAGGACGTACAGCGAATCGGTCCTTAAACGACTCAGACGGGGATAGATCCACACCCAAGACCTCCATGCCTTGTTGCTTCACTATCGTCATCCCGCCCGGTCTCATTTTATTTTATTAACACATGGTTCCATTCCACGATAGCAATATAGCCAACCGTGTCATATGTGGATATCCCTATATCTCGCAGGTGACAGGAAATCACCTGACTTCTACCGCTTAAAGCAGGGCTAAGCATCTATTCGATCCTAGTCTATGTAGGATTCAGGGATTCATATATCTGGACAAGGAATGATATAATGCAGCAAGGTTTTCAACCAACTCCTACCACTTAATGCAACAATACTTTATAACATATATATAATTAATTGCTTTTGAAGGTAGGAGGCTTATAATGCTCCGGGGCTTGCCTGGGATCCGACTCAAGTTAGAGTATGTCAGATGAAGTCACTTGGCGAGCAACCTCCAATCTACCACTTGTCCGGTCCTTCTTTCTTCGGGATGGATCCATCAAACACCGTCTTCGGGTTTGGCTCCACATCAGGTCCTTCACATGCTTCAGCTAGCGTACCTAAATGAGGTCCAATAATGCATATGTATGAATGCATAGAAGTGCAATAAACAAAGCAATCATGCAAGCATACCAAAGTTCACATAAACCCTAGAGTTAATTAACTTAATCCTTACTAGGGCATAACAAAGAAGATTGCAAGCACATCAATCAAGACACAAGTCTTATCAGATTACAGGGTATCAACCTAAGTACCATCAAAGATACGAGTCACACTTTAACACACACGCATAGCAAAGTGAAACAAGGCACTAAAACTAAAATCTGTCACTTTCTAGACATACAAGCAGTAGCTCCGTAAATCAATCATAACTAGAGATCTACAACTCCAAATGACTTGCAAGAAGACATTATGGAAAGCTTATGAAATTGTCCACATTTAATTTTTAAACATCTAAACCTGATTCTAACATTTACCAGGTCGAAATACAGAAGGTACAGAATCTGTCCTGGAAGGACAGAGAGTAACATAAATCTGAACCCAACTTAGAACAGCTGTAGTTTCTAAACCATATGGCCAAATGCCACCAAAATTTAACAGCAGCTAGATCATGAAATTCAAAACAACTTTGTTATAGCACACAAGACATGAAAACATCATTTGCATAGAGTAATTAACAATATTCTCAAATCTGTTCAGAAACCTCATTTGCAAGACATAATTATTAACTTATGTTGCAAACATATAATTGAATAAAACCAACTTTACCAATATTTCATACATGACTAAAGAACACCAGAAAACATAGTGTCAATTACTAAATAAATTCTTTTAATACATTTTCTTAATTTATTTAGATATTTAGGTGAAATTATGACCACATCATAAGGATGCTCCATAAATTCTACCAAAATTACAGGGGTCCACAAATGCTCTCAAAAGTCTACTGTACAAATTTCAAGCCATTTAGATAAGTACATCAACCTCTATGAAAAAGACAATCAACTATTGAAATAAATCATGTGAGAACAGGTAAAACCTATAACTCAATATTTTCTGTGAATACATGGCCATAGAATGAACCAAAATCATAGAGCAACATCATAATAAGGTGATGGGACAATATTTTCTATTTTATCATTTATATATTATTTATAAGCTATTTATCAAGCCCTAAACAAGTTAAATCAATAACTAGATCATCCAATAAGTAGTGACCAAGAAATTTATACCACAGTACATACATATCATGACAAGACTACCATAAAAATTTCACATCATTTGGAGCACCACAACTCAAGATATAAAACGACAAGTAATAAAATGAAATTTTCCTTATTTAACAAGGTCAAATCAAAACCCTAAGAAAACATTGAACAACTAGGGTGTTTAATATTTTTCCTAGCAAGTACATGCCATTATAGAATTAACAAAACAAGAATCATCATTTTTGGAGTTCTAAAACTCCAGATCTTGCTCGGGTCAAGTTTAAAGGCATTTATAGAGCATTTTTAAAACTTAAATAAATACATCAGAAAAAATCTACAAACATATAGGATTTTATGATTCTACCGCATAGATCTCTTCTCAAGGTTTCCAAAAAGTCCACATTTGCCAATTTTGGATTTTTCTAGCATGAGATATGAATTTTAGGAGATTTACAAAATTTCTGAAATTCAAAAACAGGATTAACCCTAGATATGCTAGGTGCACCCGGACGCGTACCCATTCTCGGCCATTCTTAACACTGACCTGCGGGACCCGCGCCTAGAGGGGCCCACCTGTCATGCATATACAGAGAGACAGAGAGAGGGGAACGGGCTTGGCTTCGTCTTCTACCTCCGACGGCCGAACAGGGGAAGGCGGACGCCGGCTATGCCTGCTCCGGCCAGGGGAAGGCCAGCAGCAGCGAGCATTGGGCCACGTGTCCACCCTCGTGCCCGAGCGACGCTATCGGTGGTCGTGGATGACCGAGGGAGGAACCGTGGCCCGCTGTCCACGATGACCAGCGAAACCGCCGCGGTGGCTCCGTCGCCGGAGCTCACCGGCGGCCAACGGGCTGAGAAAGAGGTGCTTTGCGGGCGGTGTGGAGGGAGGAAGATGGTGCTCCGCTCAGCTGAGGACGAGGAGGGTCGTGGCGGAGGAATGCCGGCGGCCTGGAGCTTGGCCATGGTGGACAGCGCCCTCCGGTGACAAATGGATGTGGGAGAAAACGACGTTCGAGCTCGCGGACGGGTAAAGAAACTCCTGGTGGTGGCGGTTTGGTGCATGGTGGCTGCTAGCGGTGGCAAGGACGGCGACCGAGCTCGGAGCTCCGCTCCGGCGCCCATGGCGAGCAGAGGGCGAGGAGAGGGGAGAGTAAGGGCGAAGGCGAGCGTTGGAGCGCTCGAGGAGTGACTGTGGGCAGCTTGGTTTCCCCCCCCCCCTTCTCGGTTCAGCCAGACGGAGGCGCGTGACGCGGTGGAAGACGCGCGGCATCCATGGTGGAGGCACGCGGTGCATGGCCGCCACGCTCATCCCTTAGGGGACACCTGTCGAGCACGTGGCGGGCTTCGGTGAGGCCATATTGGGACGCCATTTTGGGCATGATACAGGCCGATTTTCGAATTGGGTCAAATAGCAAAGTTGTTCATCTCAGTATACTCTACAAATTTCATTTAAGCACCAAGGTCATAAGACCCACAGATTAGGAGATAATCAGTCCCCAAATCACTAGTGTCAACAAGTTAAGCTAGGGCTCGGTTTTGGAATTTTGCAATGCCAAACTTGATCAAATTGATCCCAACTTTTTACATGTTGTTCTCCAACAAATTATTTCCAACTTTCATTTTTGGACCAATTTAAGTTACTTAGTAAAAACTTGAGAACACGGGATGTCAATGTCGAAGACACTGAAATCGGGGCTTTAAAATTGTTAAGTGTTGGAAACAGTCCCAAAACTGACTTGTGGGCCCTTTTTGATCATGTTCCACACATTTTCATGACTTGACTCTCAAACAAAGTTTGTTCCTTATAAAATTCTCTATGACTTTGTCAAAGGGTGCACAGTCATGCAAAGCTTCTAGGTTACACTTTTGAAACGGTCAAACAAAAGTGTTCCAGGGTCCATACATGGTCAACCATCACTTAGAAGCACATTTAGGCAAAATGATCAACATTAACATTGTTCCATGGAGTGTCCTAAGTGTAGTTAAGGTGTTGTAGAGGCCAAACATACCCACCATGCATAGGTTGCACAAAAGTGCAGGCCTCACATGCTTTGAAACATAGAACTCAAGTGAAATGCTATGGTCATTTCATGTGGTTGTTTCAAGATACATGCTACACATGTTCCACTAGGGTGTTCCACATGTGTCCAAGATGTGTTGCACATATTGCATTTGTATGTTGCACAACACTAGCGCCCATGGGATGTAAGGCAGGTTTTAGTCATTATCCAAACAAGCATATAACTTATCATTTCATATGACTTTTTGATTCCAAACTTCATGAAACTTTTCCAGGGATCAATATAGATAGGTACCAAGGTGAGACACATGAAGATATGGAAATAACACCATCCAAACATATAGCTTTGAAGATAGTCTATATGTAAAGCAATGATGTAGCATCAACTTTAAGTTAGGCTCATCTCCGTAGGTTGACCTTGACATTATCATTTACACTTAATCTATCGTGTTTGAGCTCAAACCCACTGCTTAATTGGTGATAAACACCTAGGGTGTTACAGCCCTCCCCCCTTAAAAGAATCGCGTCCCGAGATTCGGAATGGAAGACCTTTTAAGGAAGAGAGACACGTTATCTAGTTCCCAATATGTGCTATAGCATTCAACTACAAAGCTTCAACATTGGTGAACAATTTGGTCAAAGGCACTTTCTGATACTAACTTTTCATGGTAAAATTTGTCTGAAGAATTTCCTTCATTGACTTCCATGAAGCATTATTACTTTGGGAGGAATCCAAGATAGCACATACTGCATTCTCCGTGTACGGAGATCATTTGGTCCATGAGCTGACCACTCACAAGTATTTTATTCTTAAGTGAGCACAGCATAGTCCGCATGAACTTTACACTAGACCAAAATCTTCAAAAAGATACTCGCTAAAATGACTCTATATTCACAAAGTTTGAAAAGCAGTCCTCTACCAAAATGGCTTGAGCACAACCTTCCAAAAGGGTGAGATCATAGACGACAAACATCCTCTGAGGCTATAGGATACTCACTAACCAATAGACAAGGTCTATGTTGGTCGTACATGTTCATTCATTTAGACACCAACTAATGGAAACTACTTACTATTCCATGCGTGCAGTTCTCTTTCTCTGATGACAACACTGTATTATCTGAGTCTGTTGAGGGGTCAGTGAATGTGATAGCTGACTCTGTCGGCTTCCTATTTCTGCCAACAGCCATCTAAAAGATTCTTTTATCCAAAGACAATAGTCATTTGGGTTGAAGCAGATGCAACCTCTTGGGTAAAAACATTTATAAGGTACCAAAGTATGTCATCATTGGAAAATAATTCCCAAAGAAGGATGTAGCGAGGCCTTAAGGACAACAAAAGTTGTAAACATTCACTAAACCGTGGGGAGTAGTCTGCCACCAAGCGGTTGAGTAAAATTTTCCTTTCTGACTTAGTTGCACTGTAAGTTGAGTTGACTTGCAGCGTAGCAACTTTGTCGGGCCAACTTTCACCTTGAGGCTTCCTTTTTAGGATCAAACAGCAGCTCTAAGCTGGGAAATCTGTTGTTTGACTCTTTTCAATTTGCTTTTGATTTGCAAATTTACTTGGAGAACCCTTGATTGTCCCAATAATTGTTGATGAGAGGACATAAAATCAAGGCGAAAGGGTGTACAACAGGATCCTTAAGACCACTCAAGAGATCGTCCAACAGAGTGATGAACAAACTATTTGTGGCACCTAAGGGCACATGGATACTAATTTGAAATTATGTCATGCTTTCCCTAATTCTTCGCTTTAGCTGATAGAACACCTTGCACTATCTGTGTGATTGTCCAAGACGGAATTGACTTGATCACAATGGCTCTAGAAGATAGAATATCTCTCAAGTTGTTGGCTAGTTGATTAACTTCTTGTTGGTTATTGCTTGGTAAGGCATAGCCTTCGTAGCTACCAAAGAGTCGTTACTTAGCTGGAGATTAACCTTCCTATTGGTAACTAATCAGTTGTCTCTCAACACTAAAAAGTTCCAACTCTTCTCTCTTGACCACAATAATTGTGGTCGATACAAAGCAGATGGTTGCCATCGAAGTCAGCAGATAAGGAGTCACACCAGAAATGGTTGATTTCGATGGTATGGCTATTATGCATACAAAGGTTAAAATTTGCATAATGTGACAATCGTTTGTTATCCAACAGATGACTTGTCCAACATTAAATGTTGGGTGTCCTTTTTATCCAATAGAGATGAGATACGTCGCTCACTAGATGTCGTTCGTCAATACTGGGACAACTAAGTAGATTCACTTGTATACCACCTATTGCGGTCTGTTAATGTTTATGTCAATGACCTGTTATTCAAAGGTTATCCTCTTAGCAACTTTAGAAGGACACTCCACTACTTTTGGTCTAAGATATATATCTTATGATACGATATAAGGGTATTTTGATAAGATATGAGAAAACAACCAAGGAAGAAGGTCACGTGAACATCACATCAGTGTTGTTCTGCAATGGATTATGATTAGAAACCATGATACCAGCGCGTGCCAAGCAGCACAACCTTGTGTGTGCACCCACAGGAGGCTCTCGGTTTCGTCGCGGCACCATTAGTTGCTACTCATAACACCATTACTGAACATACACCCGATGAGGAATTTCAAATGGCACAGATTGGGTCGTCCGAACAAGCACCATACCAAGGAGGGATAGCAAGTAAAGGTAGTCACAAGGTTTAGAATAAACGAGGAGGCGATCCAAAAATTAACACACACCACAAAGGAACATAGTTCAATTCCTAAAGACAACTGAGCAATGGACTCTTGCTTAAATTCTATGCACGACTTGCGTCCACCGAAGTGAGTTCCAGATAAAAGATTAATAGGAGGTTCATTCATGTTGGGCAACAACATGAGATTAAGACTGATAAACATCTCGAGACTGAGAAGGTTGGGGACGGATTAAGTAAATTTCAAGGGCGAAAACCGATATGTAATTCTAGATTGAGTTGATAAGGTAGATGCACGAATTTGCAAGCAAGCGATTTTGGGGCCATAGCAGAGAGACGTTGCGTCACACTAGCTAACCTTTGGAAGAGGTAACCGGAAGGTCCAACATGGATTTGGGTACGGTCTCCGCAACTGGCAACGTACGAACCATGGTCAAAGGCTAGCATTGATAAAAGTTAACTTGGTTGGTCAGTCGATAAGGGTCTTCACAAAAAGGGCTGGAAAACATCCATGGCTTATGCAAACATATAGGAGAACTCAACTTTGGGCTTTCGGTCAAGCAAAGGCATGGATACAAACATTCAAGGACTAACCACCAAGTCTACAGGCTCAGGCTCCTAAGAGAGAAAACCTAATTGAAGACAACAACCATATAATTATGTAACATGAACGTTGTTCTAGGATAAAGCTATGCGACCCTCGTGTGCTCACCGAGGACAAACGAGGTGACAACTAGGGCACTACCGAGATAACAAGCACACATACAACATCACAGTAAAGCAGACATTTGAGAAAATTCAAACGAATGGGCTTAAGCAACCAATACAAGGCACAAGACTCACCCAAACTAAGCATTTATCTAAAGCAAGAACTAACTACGAGTTTAGCCTAAGACAAATGCTAGTTAAGGTAGCCAACTTAGCATGTGCACAAAATCTAGACAGCAACGCGGTAGTTACTTGTTTCAACCATAACTGAGGTTATAGACATCCCACAAAGGTGATCCTAGACTTTCTAGAAAGCTTAGGAAGATGACTACACTTTAATTATTCATACCAACAGCTAATTCATAGAATAACATGGCAAAAAATGCTAATGTTTTAGATCTGTACCAATACAGACAGAAAACTGACAAGAACTTCAAAAATACGTAACTGGAGTTCTAGGGACCCAACAAAGCTGAGCCTTAACTTTATGTAAAGCTTATTAAGTTTTCTATAACCTTCTTAATATCATATTAATATGATGCTACAGCTAACAAGGCCAAACAAGATAAAGAAGACATCTCTGCCCAGATTTGGACAGATTCTGTCATTCCACTTTGCAAGCTCATAACTAGAAATTTAGACCACCACAAGTAGTGATCTTTAGCATTTTTGAAAGCTTAGAAAAAGTACTACACTTCCTCTAATATTTCCAAAACATGATTCCATAAGCACATAGGTCAAATAAAGCAAACACTCAGATCTGGTCTGAACATGAGCAGATTCTGACAACAAACTTCTAAAATTTATAACTCTCAACCCATAAGACCTAGGGTTATAAAATTTTAGGACAAGCTAGATAAGTAAGTTAGCTACAACTTTGGTATTCTCAATAACTACAGAAAACACCATTATGACCATGAAAGCATCACTACAACAGAAATCGTTCTAGCAGCCAACGTTCAACAAGGCAAAACAAAGCTTGCCTTTGTTCTACTTAACAAGAGAGTACACAAATATATCATCCTAGTAGCTCTAAACATTGTTACCTTAGACCAACCAATTCAATTTATTCATGAGAATCCACAACTACTTAAATGAGGTCTAAAGCATTTGCAAACTCTCGGGTGAACACATATCCACCCCTTACCTAAACTAGAGGACATTTATAGGTTCAAGCAGGGCACCATACCTATTTCTAGCAAGGCTAAGTACACATTTTTCTCAAACAATATGGAGTAAGGCATTCTTATTTAGCTTCACTCAAGAAAGATAGTGTAGCACATTGATCACAAGTTACACACTAAAGAACAAGGGTGAGAGGAGCATAGCTATGCATAAGGCAACAATCATGAAGATGCATGCTTCGTCCTATTCGTCCTCACAACATTGCCAACCTAAGATGGCGATCACGTTCTATGTCGGTGGCATAACACGCACTCTCTCGATATATAGCTAGTCGTCAACTACATTCGACTTACGCATTCGTGGTTAGCGTACCTGTAGAAAAGTTTCATTGCAGCCCAACATTTCCCAATATAGCACACAATAAAAATAGAGAAGTAAAATTCTAAGTACTCCCATATACATATACCCCCGTATATATACATGTAGCACCAAAACTACCCGAATCATCAATCACCCACAATTAAGTACCTTCATATATACATGTGTGTAACATGTAAATAATCCAGTAACCAAAACTAGCTCTTCCCTAGACCGCAGGTTGTACGGTCATGCTCTCACAACTCACACTTACCTGAGCGTAGGTGCGATGTTGCATAAAAGTAAACTAGCGACATATATGGCTATTTCATATATGAAGGCTACCACCAATCTAACACACCGGGTAGCATAGTGTGGGAGAGTCACCACACATACATACCTTGGTCTGGGCGTAGATGCATAAATGAAAAACCCCAAAGTTAGTACTTACATAAGCCACCTAATAATCCTTATATGGGCATAAGGAAATTGACCACTGGCATACTTAGGTTTAAAATTTAGATTTCACAAACCTATATATAACTATAAGTTGATAAAACTGGTTTTAGAAAACAAAACCTTTGTTTTAAATACACATATGACATGTTTAATGTTAAATCTTGCTCCGATACCAGCTGTAACGGAACCGTCCAAATTATAAGAGCACAAGTACAAAAACAATCACCGGAGCGATCAAATTCTCGCACTTGAGCCCATATAACTCCGGTAGTCTAATGAAATCACGAGGGATTTCAAACCAACCGACATACAAGCCAAGATCGTAGTGATTCAACATAACAAGTCACATGTTACATCCATTTCACAAGTAATTCAATATACATCGGAGTTCAACATAGTTATTACAACTTAAGTTTAAAAGTAGCGGAAGCAAAGTAATTTGAAACTAACAACACCATTATTCAAGATATATGCCAGTACCAAAGTCGACTTCCAACAAAAGCATTAGAGAGAAGATAACTCAGAAGGATCATGCCCGTGATCACACTCCGCCACTAAGGCAGGAGCCAACCAACTCTTGCAGTCGCCACGTTACATCGCAACCTGCAACAAGTGGGGATAAAACCCTGAGTACGACAATGTACTCAGCTAGACTTACCCGTCAAAAACCAGAAATAAAGTGACACCAAGGATCATGCAAGGCTGATATAAGGTGGGCTAGCTTGACAACATTTTGCATAAAAGCTAATTATGGATAAGTAATCATTAATGCTTAAGCATCAAGTTAATTAGCATTAACTTGTCATCTATATTAGAACCTGTACTAGAGCACTCACTTTATTAGGAGCAAACAATATTAACCATAGCCGGTATAAATTGAGGCAACCTTTCCATCGTTATCCATTTAACCATTCGTTCAATTTAATGGAATCTACGTTGCCGCTGCTCAAGTCAAGTGCTCACTAACCGGGAGCGACGGCGATTCGAATCGAATTCCTATCCAGCTGGAGGGGTATTTCTAACACTCACCGAATCACGCCTGGCGAGGGCTGCTCAGGTCATCTTTCGTACAGTTCAGGAATCGCGGGTCCGAATGATGTCGCATCCCCAAGGGCGACACTCTGCCAGGTGATAGGGACTCTAACCCCCCTTGGTCTCACGCCAATGTCCCCAAGCACATCCTTTCTCTCCTCCAAGATGCAACCTACCATTCGATTCCCGGCCTGAACCATATTACTCGACTTCGCGGTCGGAACGACTTATCCGGCCAACTAAGTGTTAGACTGCGTTCAACATGACTCAAGGACGTACAGCGAATCGGTCCTTAAACGACTCAGACGGGGATAGATCCACACCCAAGACCTCCATGCCTTGTTGCTTCACTATCATCATCCCGCCCGGTCTCATTTCATTTTATTAACACATGGTTCCATTCCACGATAGCAATATAGCCAACCGTGCCATATGTGGATATCCCTATATCTCGCAGGTGACACGAAATCACCTGACTTCTACCGCTTAAAGCAGGGCTAAGCATCTATTCGATCCTAGTCTATGTAGGATTCAGGGATTCATATATCTGGACAAGGAATGATATAATGCAGCAAGGTTTTCAACCAACTCCTACCACTTAATGCAACAATACTTTATAACATATATATAATTAATTGCTTTTGAAGGTAGGAGGCTTATAATGCTCCGGGGCTTGCCTGGGATCCGACTCAAGTTAGAGTATGTCAGATGAAGTCACTTGGCGAGCAACCTCCAATCTACCACTTGTCCGGTCCTTCTTTCTTCGGGATGGATCCATCAAACACCGTCTTCGGGTTTGGCTCCACATCAGGTCCTTCACGTGCTTCAGCTAGCGTACCTAAATGAGGTGCAATAATGCATATGTATGAATGCATAGAAGTGCAATAAACAAAGCAATCATGCAAGCATACCAAAGTTCACATAAACCCTAGAGTTAATTAACTTAATCCTTATTAGGGCATAACAAAGAAGATTGCAAGCACATTAATCAAGACACAAGTCTTATAAGATTACAGGGTATCAACCTAAGTACCACCAAAGATACGAGTCACACTATAACACACACGCATAGCAAAGTGAAACAAGGCACTAAAACTAAAATCTGTCACTTTCTAGACATACAAGCAGTAGCTCCGTAAATCAATCATAACTAGAGATCTACAACTCCAAATGACTTGTAAGAAGACATTATGGAAATCTTATGAAATTGTCCACATTTAATTTTTAAACATCTAAACCTGATTCTAACATTTACCAGGTCGAAATACAGAAGGTACAGAATCTGTCCTGGAAGGACAGAGAGTAACATAAATCTGAACCCAACTTAGAACAGCTGTAGTTTCTAAACCATATGGCCAAATGCCACCAAAATTTAACAGCAGCTAGATCATGAAATTCACAACAACTTTGTTATAGCACACAAGACATGAAAACATCATTTGCATAGAGTAATTAACAATATTCTCAAATCTGTTCAGAAACCTCATTTGCAAGACATAATTATTAACTTATGTTGCAAACATATAATTGAATAAAACCAACTTTACCAATATTTCATACATGACTAAAGAACACCAGAAAACATAGTGTCAATTACTAAATAAATTCTTTTAATACATTTTCTTAATTTATTTAGATATTTAGGTGAAATTATGACCACATCATAAGGATGCTCCATAAATTCTACCAAAATTACAGGGGTCCACAAATGCTCTCAAAAGTCTACTGTACAAATTTCAAGCCATTTAGATAAGTACATCAACCTCTATGAAAAAGACAATCAACTATTGAAATAAATCATGTGAGAACAGGTAAAACCTATAACTCAATATTTTCTGTGAATACATGGCCATAGAATGAACCAAAATCATAGAGCAACATCATAATAAGGTGATGGGACAATATTTTCTATTTTATCATTTATATATTATTTATAAGCTATTTATCAAGCCCTAAACAAGTTAAATCAATAACTAGATCATCCAATAAGTAGTGACCAAGAAATTTATACCACAGTACATACATATCATGACAAGACTACCATAAAAATTTCACATCATTTGGAGCACCACAACTCAAGATATAAAACGACAAGTAATAAAATGAAATTTTCCTTATTTAACAAGGTCAAATCAAAACCCTAAGAAAACATTGAACAACAAGGGTGTTTAATATTTTTCCTAGCAAGTACATGCCATTATAAAATTAACAAAACAAGAATCATCATTTTTGGAGTTCTAAAACTCCAGATCTGGCTCGGGTCAAGTTTAAAGGCATTTATAGAGCATTTTTAAAACTTAAATAAAGACATCAGAAAACATCTACAAACATATAGGATTTTATGATTCTACCGCATAGATCTCTTCTCAAGGTTTCCAAAAAGTCCACATTTGCCAATTTTGGATTTTTCTAGCATGAGATATGAATTTTAGGAGATTTACAAAATTTCTGAAATTCAAAAACAGGATTAACCCTAGATATGCTAGGTGCACCCGGAGGCGTACCCATTCTCGGCCATTCTTAACACTGACCTGCGAGACCCGCGCCCAGAGGGGCCCACCTGTCATGCATATACAGAGAGACAGAGAGAGGGGAACGGGCTTGGCTTCGTCTTCTACCTCCGACAGCCGAACAGGGGAAGGCGGACGCCGGCTGTGCCTGCTCCGGCCAGGGGAAGGCCAGCAGCAGCGAGCATTGGGCCGCGTGTCCACCCTCGTGCCCGAGCGACGCTATCGGTGGTCGTGGACGACCGAGGGAGGAACCGTGGCCCGCTGTCCACGATGACCAGCGAAACCGTCGCGGTGGCTCCGTCGCCGGAGCTCACCGGCGGCCAACGGGGCTGAGAAAGAGGTGCTTTGCGGGCGGTGTGGAGGGAGGAAGATGGTGCTCCGCTCGGCTGAGGACGAGGAGGGTCGTGGCGGAGGAATGCCAGCGGTCTGGAGCTTGGCCATGGTGGCCATGGTGGACAGCGCCCTCCGGTGACAAATGGATGTGGGAGAAAACGGCGTTCGAGCTCGCGGACGGGTAAAGAAACTCCTGGCGGTGGCGGTTTGGTGCATGGTGGCTGCTAGCAGTGGCAAGGACGGCGAGCAGAGGGCGAGGAGAGGGGAGAGTAAGGGCGAAGGCGAGCGTTGGAGCGCTGGAGGAGTGACTGTGGGCAGCTCGGTTTCCCCCCCCCCTTCTCGGTTCAGCCAGACGGAGGCGCGTGATGCGGTGGAAGACGCGCGGCATCCATGGTGGAGGCGCGCGGTGCATGGCCACCGCGCTCATCCCTTAGGGGACACCTGTCGAGCACGTGGCGGGCTTCGGTGAGGCCATATTGGGACGCCATTTTGGGCTCGATACAGGCCGATTTTCGAATTGGGTCAAATAGCAAAGTTGTTCATCTCAGTATACTCTACAAATTTCATTTAAGCACCAAGGTCATAAGACCCACAGATTAGGAGATAATCAGTCCCCAAATCACTAGTGTCAACAAGTTAAGCTAGGGCTCGGTTTTGGAATTTTGCAATGCCAAACTTGATCAAATTGATCCCAACTTTTTACATGTTGTTCTCCAACAAATTATTTCCAACTTTCATTTTTGGACCAATTTAAGTTACTTAGTAAAAACTTGAGAACGCGGGATGTCAATGTCGAAGACACTGAAATCGGGGCTTTAAAATTGTTAAGTGTTGGAAACAGTCCCAAAACTGACTTGTGGGCCCTTTTTGATCATGTTCCACACATTTTCATGACTTGACTCTCAAACAAAGTTTGTTCCTTATAAAATTCTCTATGACTTTGTCAAAGGGTGCACAGTCATGCAAAGTTTCTAGGTTACACTTTTGAAATGGTCAAACAAAAGTGTTCCAGGGTCCATACATGGTCAACCATCACTTAGAAGCACATTTAGGCAAAATGATCAACATGAACATTGTTCCATGGAGTGTCCGAAGTGTAGTTAAGGTGTTGTAGAGGCCAAACATACCCACCATGCATAGGTTGCACAAAAGTGCAGGCCTCACATGCCTTGAAACATAGAACTCAAGTGAAATGCTATGGTCATTTCATGTGGTTGTTTCAAGATACATGCTACACATGTTCCACTAGGGTGTTCCACATGTGTCCAAGATGTGTTGCACATATTGCATTTGTATGTTGCACAACACTAGCGCCCATGGGATGTAAGGCAGGTTTTAGTCATAATCCAAACAAGCATATAACTTATCATTTCATGTGACTTTTTGATTCCAAACTTCATGAAACTTTTCCAGGGATCAATATAGATAGGTACCAAGGTGAGACACATGAAGATATGGAAATAACACCATCCAAACATATAGCTTTGAAGATGGTCTATATGTAAAGCAATGATGTAGCATCAACTTTAAGTTAGGCTCATCTCCGTAGGTTGACCTTGACATTATCATTTACACTTAATCTATCGTGTTTGAGCTCAAACCCACTGCTTAATTGGTGATAAACACCTAGGGTGTTACAATTAGCCTCATGCTTCCTCAATTGACATGAGGCGTATGCAATGACCCTTCCATTTGGCATCAGAACACATCCTAAGCCATTCTTAGATGCATCGCAAAACACATCAAACGGCTTTTCTATATCTGGTTGTGCCAGAACAGGGGCAGTGGTTAGCAATTTCCGCAAGGTGCAGAAAGCTACCTCACACTCCTCTGTCCAGGTGAACTTATTATCCTTCTATAGTAGACTTGTCATTGTCTTGGTAATCTTTGAGAAATCCGGTATAAAACGACGATAGTAACCGGCTAATCCAAGAAAACTCCGAACCTCATGAACTGTGGTTGGTGACTTCCAATCCAAGACCTCTTGTACCTTACTAGGGTCTACTGAAATTCCATTCTCATATAACACGTGACTGAGAAAAGGAATGGTCCTCAGCCAAAACTCACACTTACTAAACTTAGCATACACTGATGATCTCTAAGTCTAGTTAAGACAATTCTAAGATGCTCTGCATGATCTTCTTCGTTCTCTGAGTATACCAGAATGTCATCAATGAACACAATCACAAACTTATCCAACTCTGGCATAAATACTGAATTCATCAGATACATAAAGTATGCAGGAGCATTTGTCAAACCAAAAGACATGACAAGATACTCGTACAAACCGTATCTGGTAGAAAATGTGGTCTTGGGTATATCTTGTGGTCTAATCTTGATATGATGATACCCTGATCTCAAATCTATCTTAGAGAATACCTTGGCTTTAGACAATTGGTCAAACAAGATATCAATCCGAGGTAGAGGATACTTGTTTTTAATTGTCACTGCATTCAGTGGCCGATAGTCCACGCACATTCGTAAGGAGTTATCCTTCTTCTTCTTCACGAATAGTGCGGGACATCCCCATTCCGAGGAAGTCGGACGAATCAAACCCTTCTTCAACAGATCTTGGAGTTGTTTCTTCAACTCGGCTAACTCATTGGGAGGTATCCTATAAGGCCTTCTTGAGATCAGTGGGGTCCCTGGGTCAACTCAATAGCAAACTCAACATCTTGGTCCGATGGAATACCAGGTAACTCATCTGGAAACACGTTCGGAAACTCACACACTACTGGAATCTTGGCTAGAAGAGTAGTTTGGACTGCACAAGTTGTACTGGCCAGATCTATTTTCTGAGGTAGGATCACCCAAAAGGTGCCTTCTCCAATAGGTTCCTTGAGAGTAAATTTTGACCCTGTTTCAACACCCAAAAAGTGTTGCAATAGGCCCAAAATAGTTGCAATATAAGAAACAACAATGCTTTTTTTCGTTGGGAGGCGTTGCAGGCGCTTGCGTGGGTAAAGCTTTGGACAACGCTTTTCTGCGAAGCGTTGCAAAATGTATTTTGGATTTGCAACACCTAGGCGTTGCAACATAAGGTTTTGCTACGGTTGTAGATGTGGCAACAGCGACTAATGCAACACCTTAGGCGTTGCTGGACCTTGCAATGGCAACTTGCCGATGTCGTAGCAAATGGTGCACTAGCAATGACGAATGTGTGTTGCAAGACAATATTGCCACGCATAACATGTGTTGCAACAAGATTATGTCGCAACACCAATAAGTGGTGGCAACATGTGCAATTGCCACGCCCAAGGGTTGGTTGCTATAAGGTGCACACTCTATTGCATCGCATAACGAGTGTGGCAACAAGACCTATGTGGCAACACTAAGAAGTGGTGGCAACATGTGCAATTGCCACGTTCGCATTGTCGTTGCTATAAGGTGCACCCTATATTGCATCACATAATGAGTGTGGTAACAAGACCTATTTAGCAACACCAAGAAGTGGTGGCAACATGTGCAATTGCTACGATCCCATTGTCGTTGCTATAAGTTGCAACCTCTATTGCTACGCGAATTGTTTGTTGCTATAGGATATATTGCCACAGAAAATGTGGTTGCCAATAGCCACTTTTACATTGCTTTTGGTTTGGTGCCACCATACAATATTACAATGATATTAATTAATTAGAAACTCAATAGACACCAACAAACTATTTGAATAAAGCCATTAAACCAAAGTATTAACTTGTTTAATTTGTTCACATCTGGAATTAAATGATCCAAACATTATTCAAACCATCCCATAATAAAGTTACTCAACACATTTGTGCCTAAACAACATCTAAAGTGGCTAGACACCACTAAAGGTTGAAGCGAGGCTTGGCTTGAATTGGCCATCCCATCACTCGAGCGCTCCACTCAAACTCCCTGCTGAATAAAATCATTCACATTGACATATGCATTAGTTGTTCAGTACATCATGATAGTAAATTAAGCCATAATATGATAAGGCTATGTAATAATTTTTCATTAATTAGTTAAACTAAAATTGGAGGTGTTGACAACAAAAGCATGACTGAACCGTTTAAAATTTAAGCAATCAAGACATAGGAGGTGTTCACAATAATAACATAGTCACAATGATTAAGAACCGGTGATGTTCACAAACAAAGAAAATAAAGGCACAAGTTATCTAGTACCTATTCATTTGGGCAGTAGAGAAATCACAGTTAACTGTAATGTAATATGGTCAGGATAATGTACGTGAGTGCTATCCATCATTGTCATTAAATAAAGGATCAGATTTTGAAATATTAAACATTTGGCTAATTTGAAAATGATGCTTAGGAAAATAGGTCCGGGCATGTAAGGATATATGGTACCTGAAGCTGCATTGTATCATGGAATGCATGTCACTTAAGAATGACACATGTATCAGATAGAACTTATATTTATATAAGGAAAAAACATCATCTGCCATCAATTCAGTACAGCAGGATCCATGCCATTAAATTACAGAAGTTACAGAAAATGTGTAGGCATAGGCACTTTTTGGGATAAGGAAATATACAAATAAAGATTAATAGGTTGCATTTGGCATGAGCTCAGTGCTGCAAGTATTCAAGAAATAAGTCCAAGGAGTGTGAACTGACTAAAAATAATATGACCAGTAACTCATTGCAAACTGAAAAGGTAAGTGATCAAAGAAAACAAAAATAATGCAGTATACACAAAGATTATTAGGCCCGAAAACTAAGCCATAATATGATAAGGATATGTAATAAATTTTTAGCAATTAGTTAAACTAAAATTGGAGGTGTTGACAACAAAAGCATGAACTGAATCATTTCAAATTTAAGGTGTTCACAACAATAACATAGTCACAATGACTAAGAACTAGTGATGTTCACAAGCAAAGAAAATAAAAGGGCATAAGTTATCTAGAACCATTGGTACTATTTTATAGGGCACATCTTAGCTCAATAGCATAGTGCTCACAATCATTCAGAAAACATAGATGGTGACAAGCAAAACACATATCAAAAGGCATAAGTTATCAAGAAGCATAGGAAGGAATTTTACCTTACATGTGTCTGATTTGGACTATCCCAACACTCAAACTCTACATTTGTCCTGAAATAAAGAACATTGACAATTTTGTCGTAGGCTATTTAGTAAAGAGACATTGCAAATCACATGATCAGAAGGACAATGCGAACGTCATAGGAAAAACAAAGCTTACATTCAATTCTTTTTGGCTGATCGTCTCTTTTCCACAACATCAAACAAATGCTTTGAAGTAATAAAATTTGGTGTACCATTTCCTTCTTTGTTTTGTGATTGATTTCAGTTAAGACTGCCTCTAGTGGTGCGCACAATGTTACCTGCAGGTGTTGAAGCTGCGAGTTGTCCTTTTCTACGTCACTTGTAGGTTATGCTGCAACTCAAAAAATTACATGAAAAAGATTAGGACTCTCATACCGTGCACTAATTCATGATGGCTGTAATCAATTTTCAATCTGAAATAACCTGATCTAATGGTGCTCCATTCTCTTGTGTTGTTTCTTCTCTTCCAGTCAAGATTGGTTCACGAACAATTGATGGTGTTTCGTTGCCTGCTGTTTCGTTGTTTGCTGTTTCAATGGTAGCTTGGTTAACCTGCATTTAATTTTTTTTATTACTACTACTTACCTCCCGTAGACAAGAACTTAATTGATTAATCTTCTTACGTTCAGTTTGAGCAAGCATATTATGGTGATGACTGTCAAGTGAATACAGCAAAAAAACCTATCAAAAAACAAACCTACTAACTTGATAAGAAGTCCCTCACAGAGTAACCTAAATGTGATTTCATTGTTAACAAGTTTCCAAGTGTGAGATCATTCCTATCTAATTCAATTTCAGCAATATCCTGTGCAGATTCATACATACTTGGATGACATAGTTGAATGAAAATTTAGTAATTTTATTTGAGTACAGTAATGAACTAAGAATTGTCCTACATGGTTACACCATTACCAGAATCTAGACCAGTGGCGGAGGAGCTCACAGCAAAACATAGGGGAGGCATTTTGCCTCATATGACAATATGACATGTACATAAGTCTGGTCAAAAACATAATATAATAATTTAATGGAAGGATTGTATTTGCATACATATGACTGATAATAATTATTGGGTTATAATTAACAAAATACGCTAGAAAAATTAGTCACTATCTAGAAAATAGATAAAAACAAACGAGCATGGAAATTTAGGGATAAGAATTAAAATAACAAAGCATCTTAGTAGTCAACATTAGCCATCAAATCCCTAGATATCATATCTCTACTCCATTTCATCAAGACTGATTGCAAGTTGCCCGCAACTCATGATTTTAGGAACTTAAGAAATAGATTAAAAATACAAAACAAACAAATGCTCTATATAGAGTGTGTTCACTTCCCATACAAACTCAAAATATTTCCTCTTCCACCTATCACATCAAATATTTGGACACATGCATGGAGTATTAAATGTAGGTAAAAAAATAACTAATTGCATAGTTTGTCTGTAAATGTCGAGATGAATCTTTTGAGCCTAGTTACTTCATAGTTAGATAATATTTGTCAAATAACAACGAAAAGTGCTACAGGAACTTTACACCTACTTTTCACCAATTAAACACACCCATATCTTAATTCCCGTAAGTGGCCAAAAGGGGTTGGATTGGGACATTGGGGTGTGCGACGGCCTGGCACTGTGGCACATGAAGCTAGCTACGTAATAGACGGACCAGGGAACCCCACGATGCCCACGACTGCACGAGAACTCATGCTAGTGCGAGGCTGCGAGCTGTCTTATTGTTTTCCTTTCTCCAATCGAAAGCTCAAAGTAAAGATCAAAGCTGCTTACCGACGCTGTGAGGAGTCGAATGGCCTGAAATTAGGTCCGATACTTAAGGAACGACGTCGCCTGTCGGTTTCTTGACTGCCGCCATCTCCGTCGTGGTCGGTCGAAGCAGGGGGTCGGCGTGGTACCTGCGCCGAAGAGCGCCGCCGTGGCCCCGTGTCACATCGTCGTGGATGCTGGCGGGCGCCTCGCGCGCTGGTGCTGGCATGGGCGTCGTGTACCCTGGGGTCGCCGTCGTCGACACGGGTTGCCGCTCTGTCTTCGTTGTCGCCGCGGCCGCCGGGGAGGTCGCCATCTACTACCCTTTGAAACCCTAACTGGCGGCTAGCTTGTCCCCTGGCGATTAGATTAAGTGGGGTGTTAATTGGGTTTTGGAGGGGGCAGGCGCGGGCAGCAAAAACGCGGGGTATTTGGCGCCTCTGCTTTGTTTTTGTTGGAAGGCAGGCCGCCAGGGTCTTTTTGGATTGGTGATGACGACAGCATTTGTAGATTTTGAAATTTTCTAATATATATATATTACCAAAATTTGGTAATTACCGAGGTCTCCAAATTTTGGATCAAATCGATGAAATACATATACATATTATAATAATAGGCCAATAAGCTTATGGAAAGTTGGGTCAATCTAGAAAAAATCATATGAACATAACAAATATGAGATGTGTTCATATGGAAAAGATTTATGTCATCAATGATTCACTTCACCCACTCGCCTACAATGACGACTATATAGCTGATAGGGATGAAAACGTATCGGATCAAGGTGGATTAAGGCTGGACGAAAAATTCGTAGCTCGTTAGCTCAATCGACTCGTGTCCGACTCGGCTGGGATCGACTCAGCTTGGTGTAATTTTCTAACCAGCCGAGCTTGTATTTCAGATCATTAGAGATAACAAGCCAGCTCGAGCTGGCTCGTGAGCCAAATCTTGCCGCTGCTCTATCATAGTCTTCAAGCTGCAGAGATTGTGTTCTACGATTTGATATTTGCTAAGATTGTGTTTTCTTGGGTGATTACTTTTTCTAGATCTTCTACTCATTTGCTGCACTCGAATCAAGTGTTGCTTTCCTGGTTTCACCTCCTTGTTCTTCAGTTCTTGGACACGTTAGCTTCAGCTCGTGACCTAAACGAGCCAGCTCGAGGTGGCGAACGAGCCGAGCCAAGCCAGCACTCCAGCTCGGTCGACTTAACGAGTCGCCGAGCTGGCTCAATATCTACCTCGAGTAATATGTTGATGCCCCGACTACAATTAACACTTAATAAGTTACCCTCACTCACAAATGATAAGTTAGTAGGCTATAAGAATATAAGAGTATAAGAGCAGAAGCAATAGTAGTTGTCATCGTCATCGTAGTCGTAGTAGCTATATGAGTACGGCAAATAGTATGGTTGTAAGAGTATAGCTATTCTAAGCATAAGAGTATAATTATATGAGTATGGCAAGTAGTAGTAGTTGTCGTCCTAGTCGTAGTAGCTATAGTAGTTGTGAAAAGCTTAAAATAGGTTTCATAGGGGAGAAAAACTATAGAAACTATATAAAAAAGCAAAGAATGGTTTCAAAAGTATCAAAAAGCAACAATTAAGAAGCTATATTGGAAAAGTAGAAAAAAAAACAACAGCAAAAAAACCACCTCTTTTACTGGTTTTCAACCCTGGACCTTAGGATCAAGTAATGGCACATGTACCACTGGGCCATTTAGGTGTGTTCAACAAGGAGCTGAGGTTATTCTACTTGTCCTATTCAATAGAGATGATATCATGCTGACTTTGCACCTGCTGTGTGGGTTTTGTAAATCCTGCGGCACCTCGAGACGAAATTTACACCATCCAATCCAATCTGCCGTATTATATTGCCACGTGTGGACGATTTCCTCTGCTCGACAACCTGCGCGAAACATCTAGCGCTCCTTCTACCACGAATGGAGATTCGGTTTTACCAATTCCTTCGCCGCAGAGAGTCCACGCTTCCCTGCACCAGTTGCGGCAGCCCCTCTTCATCCTCCCTCCACCAGATGCAGAGCTCGGGCCTGTCCCCTCGGCAGCGCACTTTGTGCTGCCGGAGGTCAGCCTTGGGGACCTCGCCGACGAGTTCTTCCTGGCTAGGCCGGAGTCCAAGGACAACGTCGAGGAGTTGACTGCTGCGCGCTGCCGGTCAAGGTTTCCTGCGCCCGCGGAGCATGGGAGCGGCGGCGGTGGTCAGCGGAGCTCCACCGCACGGTACGCTAGGGAGACGGAGTTTTCGCAGCAGCGTGGGGGCTCCGTGTCGCGGCCACCATCTCACCCCAGATCGAGCTGCTTAGGTAATCAGTTGACCCCTTTCATCTTCGTTACTCATATATGCTTTACTGCTTCTTTGATTCTGAATAAATTATCAAATGATCTCCATTAATATGACTTCTTAGTAGTAGATCAGATCTGTTGCTGATGAACTAAGTCTGGGTTCAGTAGTAGATGGTTAGTCTAATTAACATGCGTGAAGGGTCCTGACTGGCGACTGGAGTGGGATTCGCTGGAATTCAGTAGCAGACGATTAGTCAATTAACAGGTGTGAAGGGTCCTAACTCGACTGGAGTAGGATTCTTTCTGGTGGGTCTACTGATTCAAGGTGTCCTTTTTTTTGTCATAGTGATTTGCTTCCTTTGATTCATGTGTTGCAATTTTTTTCTCACCACAGAAAGGATTTTTTTTTGTTTCTGAAAAATGCTAAGGATGCTGCCAGTGTTCTAATTATCTGTCATATGTGCATTCACCTATAGCTATTACTATAAGGATCATATATGTTGTTGTTCTGTTCAGTATCTAAAAACTGAATTGCTCTGTCAACTATTTTTTGTAGGGATAAAGACCCATATCCATCTACTGCTGACTAGTGAGGTCTGAATATCTGATTTTGACTACGTGAATGCATATTTTTTTCTGACTGTGTGTTATCCATTCTCATTATGAAAATATAAATGTTATCTGATTTTGGCTTGCACTGCTAGGGTACATCTGGGAACTAAAATTAGACATATATGCATTCAGCTTGGAAAACTACACCTTCCTTAGTATTGATAAATGCAGAACTCGCTGATATTTTCAGTGATAAATGCATCTAAAATACAGTTGTGCTATATGATATCTTCGCAGTTTTTTTTTCTCACCACATATATGATGAAACCAACCAAGTTTTTTTTTAATTTATCTGCAGTTTTGTTTTCACCACAGAAAAAAAATATTTTTTGTTTCTAAAAAGTGCTAAGGATGCTGCCAGTGTTCTAATTATCTGTCAACTATTTTTTGTAGGGATAAAAGAGCAAAGGCTCTAGCAGCATATGGTTCTGGGAAATAGAGCAAAGGCTTTGGCAATGTCATTTTTCAGATAGCAGCAGCAGCTTTTCAACAATGTAAGCAGGTAAGCTCCCTGCTGTTCCTATTCAGTTCACTAGCAGTAGTAAGCAACTAATGAATGTTTAGTTTTTACCTAAATGAATTGTTATTGTCTATAGTGTTGCAGAATGTACTCCTGGTTCAGCCTAATTTTGATATTTTCTTTTTATGTTACAGCTGAATATACTCATGATGAAGCACTAGTTTTGGTGTCTTCTAGTTACATTATATGACATTATGTATTGAAGTATTCAATCATATTGGAGAGAAGCTCTTTCATTAATTTTTTTAGGTACTTCCTATAGTTCTATTGTGGAATGATGACGGGGGCACTCGAATGCCGGGGACAGGTGGTGCTCCCTCTCACTGTCTGTTCAGAATGCCACTCGCTCAAGGTGAAGGCGCTATGGGCGAAGGCACTTGAGAATGATGGCCGTTACTTCTACATCTGTCCCAGCGGGAAGGTAAGTTGGGTGTTGAGGGATCTTATTGTTTTGGTCAGTTGGGTGTGGAGGGATCTGATTGTTTTGATTTTTTTCAGCAAGATGGAAATGGATGCGGTTTCTGGTATTGGGAGGATGACTACGAGAAGTACCTGATTAAGAATCGACACGTGCCAGATAGTTATGTACCTGTATCCTGTGATCGTGCTGAGATTGAGATGGAGATAGAGATGGAAAAGAAGATGGCGGCTGTTGCAGTCAGCAAGTTGGTCAGGGAGAAGGAAGCAGTTCAAGTTCAGGAGAGGATGGTTGACAATCCTAGCGTGTTGGCTAATAGTATTAGGGAGGCTGTGATGTTACTGAAAGTTGTGGTTCTTTTACTTAAAGTTATTGCAGGCGTGTGTTCCTATCTTGTGATCATCAACCTGTATGGTTTGATAAGGTCTGTGTAACCTCAGTGCCGCTTTGTAACTGTACTTGTGTTTTGGATTTGCATGAAAAGGTTATCTTGAAGTTGGGTTGTATGAACAAGAGATGCTTATACCGATATTTGGGGTGGCCTGGTGGACATCTTTGGTAAAAGGTAGTGGTCATGATCATCAGCAGAGTATGAACTAAAGAATGTGCAACGTACCAATCTGTTCTGTTGTCTTATAGCCTAGGAACGAGACAAAATATATTATCATAAATGATGTATTGTACACATAAATCATAAAAAAATTTGGGATTAAATTTGCTTCTCCAATTTTTTTGACTCCCTCGTGTTAATCATTAGCTAGGTTATAGGTTACACAAAACCAGCTTAACCTTGCAAAATATACACATAATAACAACAATGTTCTGTATGTTCTAGAAAATATTTTCTAGAAATAATCAAATCAGCTTAATTTGTAGAATGCATAATCATAAATCACAAAAGTATTCAATTAAAAAGTGTGAAACCAATTTTGTTAGATTTCTATAAATTAGATCTAACGATATATCTTCAACACATAAAAAGCGGCAAAAGGTAATCGTCTGCGCCACCATCCTGCCCCGTCAACAAAAAAAAAGAGGCAAAGGGAATCATTTGTGCCCTATCCCACCATCCACACAGCTGCAGATGCGCCACCACCCGCTCGCCCCTAGCTCACGGATGTGCCGCCGCTCGTCGACATAACCGTGGATATGGAGAAAACCCGCCATTGATCTGTGAAAGATATCGACGGGGACAAACGTCAGACAAGGGGTCATCAATGTGGATGGGTAAGGGCATGGAGCAGCCACTACAGCTGTTGATGCGGAAGAGTCAACGACGTCGATGGGGAAGAGCATCGAGCACCCACAGTCGATGCATGGCCATGTGCGTCGTCGTATATGCAGGCAAAATTTTGTTGCCCCTGTGCAATGCATGAGCATATTTCTAGTGAATGAGAAGTCAGGAAGCCTAGGCCCTTTTGCTAGATCCAAAGCCCATGAAATACAGTTGTTTTCTATAGCAACATATTACGACGACACTAGAATTTTATAGCAACCAAACACACCTGTGGCAATAGCAACATAGTATTGCATCGCTTTAGGTATTTAGTTGTAATAAACAACTACATATTGTAATGGTCGTGAGAAATATTACAACCAACAAAAATTGTGGCAATAGCAATAAACTATTACATCACCTTAGAAATTTAGTTGCAATAAACAACTGTCTGTTGCAATGGTCATGAGAAATATTACAACCAACAAAAACTATGGCAATAGCAACAAACTATTGTATCGCCTTAAAAATTTAGTTGCAATACATTGTCTACCTATTGCAATGGTCGTGAGAAATATTACAACCCAACAACACTGTGGCAATAATTTCAAGCAATAGCAACAATTTTTTATTTGGTTGCAAGAGCACCAGACAGTTGCAATGCCAATTAATACTAATGCAACTAAATGCCATCATGGCAATATTATTAACCAATAGCAACACTTTTTAAGAAAGGGTTGCTATAGGCCTCATCTCTTGCAACGCCGAACGTAAAAATTGCAAGCACTATTTTTGTGGCAACACAGTGCCCCTATTGCCACGTTTTTGGACAAATGTTGCAAAACACACCCATATTACAACACAATTTGTGGTGATGCAAATGGTGTTAAGTGGCAATAGGGTCGACTCCAACAGCAATTACTACTCCCATCCTATTCATCCAGTTCATTCCCATAATTACATCCCAAACTAGTGCTAGCATAACTATCAAATTAAGCTTATACTGTCGGTTTGCTATATTCAGGGTTACCCCTCTAACTATCTGATTTGTCATCCAATGCATGATCCTTGGAGTTCTTTATTTCTATCTTGTCAGGTAAGTCTAGCTGAGTACATTCTCGTACTTAGGGTTTATTCCCTCCTGTTGTAGATGACATGCTTTATCAGGGCCTTTGCGAGAACTGCCTTCACCCTGCAGGTGATGAGGACTAGATCACTTGGACGTGATCATCTTTTAGTCTACTTCCCTTAATGCTTTTGCAAGAACGTGATTTGTAAGACTGGCAATCGTACTTGAACTAAGTGTGTGTTTAAATTATGCTTCCGCTACTTTCCAAATCCAGTTTGTAATAATTTGTGACTCCGTGGTGTTGTAAGCCCCTCTTAAGTACTTGTGAAATATAACGTGTGATGTGTTATGTTGAATGATGCAATCTTGGTTGTAATCGGGCTGGTTTGAAATCCTTCGTGATTTCGATTGGCTACCGGGATTATATGGGCTCAAGTTCAAGAATTTGAGTGTTTCGGCACTTGTTTTTGTACTTGTGCTCTTATAATTTGGACGGTTCTGTTACAATAATATCCCCATAATTAAACAATAGAAGACAAAGCTTACCAAAGTTAGAACTAGAAGACCTTAGAAGTCTCCTCTATACTCCTGCTATCTGGCCTTGGTTGTGAAGTTGGGTTAAGTTAAGACTTAGTTATCCTCACCTCTGTCCTTTGGGTTTGATATAAAACTGGGTTACTCTCGGTGAAGTGCTACATTGGTATAATATCTGTGCACTTGCGGATAATTCTGTGTGCATTAATTTATACCAACAGTGAGCACTGTTGATATACCAGTTTTACACTCTGTAGAGGTTGTACACTTTCAACGTAACTCATGTTGCCCATATGCCTGGGTTAATTACTCCCAAAACACTTCCAAGGTGAGCAGGCAGGGTACACTATGAAGTCTTTCAAAAGTTTGTCTAACAAGTTAGGGCCGCTAGGTTTTAGTGGCAGGCAAGTATAGCGCCCCCCTTTAAGGTGGCACACTCACGCAGAACTACTCAAATTAATAGAGGCCACACTATACCAACGTGTCAGACCCCTTTTACGCCATAAAGGTAACTAATAACAAGCTAGAAAAGGTCTTCATACTTGACTAAAGCTAGAGCCATGTAGCCCTCACGGTTGTATTATAAGTCCATGATTTTGCTCATAGATAAGTCCTTAGGTATTCCATGTTGCTAAAAAGCACATTTTATCTGTTATTGGATAAGGCCATTAATCAATATTCAGGTCATGTGTAATTAAATTGAGCGCTAGCAAATACTACCCATATGCAAGTAAACCCATAGGTAACAAGGTGCAAGATAACAATTCACTAGGATATCCTTACGGGTAACAATTTAGACACATGCATATGATTAAATGATTAACGATGAATAGGACAACAAGAAAGATCACATGCCATACTTGCCTTGCTCAGCAAACTCCTGTTGATCCTGCTAGTCATCAAAGTACTGGTCTTGCTCACTGAAATACCGCTCACCGTCTATAATCCATTGTCAAACATCAACACACAATCATACAGAGCCAATCAAGCATAACAAACAAGAGCTATAATTAGAATAGTACACCAATAGTGGAAAAATAAGTTGAAAAGTTTGTAAAACTATTCTACACGTTGCTACGAACACACAGACGCGAGAATCACTAAAATTGGATTTAAAATGTAGAAGATATGCTAATTATAAGCTACCAATGGCAATTCTAAAAATAACACGAACTATTTTCGTATTAAAAATAAATAGAAAATTGGGTTTTAATCTGCTGGAGGACTGCAGGTGTAAAATTGAGGAAAGCCAGGGTTTCTTTAGAAAAATGGCCCACGAAGGGGTATCTTCTATTGTGGGCCGTGGATCTGGAGATGGACGGCTTAGATTAAATGAAAGAGGGAGAGAGGGGGATCGTTTGGCTGAAACAGTACTCCAACACGGTGGCTCCATGGCCTGCGACGAGAATCTCGCCAGTGAATGTCGATTCGATGTTTCTATACACCACGAGCCATGAAAATTGCACCAGGAGAGAGGATGACCTGAGCTCACCTATGGTTGTTTCGTGGACGGAGACGAGGCAAAGACATCGGGCGCCTCTGAGTGGCGGACGGCAACTCCCTATGAACATCAACAACGATGTGTGCGCAAGAGAAAGTGAGAACAAGGAAGAAAAATGGCTCAACCGATTCATAACCTCAGTGCGGCTCAGCACAGGGCCGAAGGTGACGAAGAAGCGGCGAACACGTGGGATCGTCACGCGGCAACAACAACTTGGGCTTGGGATGGCGCGGCAAACTCGAAGCGAGGCCGGTGGGTCGTCTAAAGTTGGAAAAAGAGGGCGGAACACCTGGGGCTTTTCTTAAATATGGTCTAGGCATGGGATACACACAACAATCCCACGGATTCAGCTCGGTGCGGGATTTTCCCTTGAAGCAGAGTCCGGCTCGGGTTCAATTGAGGAAGAAAGAAGCATTATTGCACGGGCCCCACGAGTTATTGACAGATAGAGGAAGGGAGGGGGAAGCGGGCGGTGTAGGCTTGGCTTCTGGATGGGCCACGGCACGGTGCTGGGCTGCGTCTGCTGCCGGTGGAGTTGGCCTGCTACGCACTGCACCAAGGGAGGGCCACCAGGCTGAAATGAAGAAAGGGAGGGGGAGAGAAAAGAAGTCTCTTTTCTTTTTCTGAACCCCGTTTTCAAATCTATTTCAAATCCATTTAAAAACAGTTTGAGTTTGGAGCAAAACCAGACAATACAGAAACACTGATGCACCAGCATGTATGCAGAAACATGTACCTATCCTTGTAGTTGATTTTATTTAGCAAAAAATTATTATCCCCTATGTTTGGAAGCAAACACAATTGTATTATAAAAAACAAATTTAGCTAGATTGAAAGAATGCAAATTTTTGGGTGTTACAGAAGCGCTACTACTGGAGGCACCACCACGAAAGTCCTCATCCTTAAGAGCGAACTGAGGTACTCGATCAATGAACTTCGCAAGAGGGAGTCCTGTTCGAAGGGCTTAAAACACCACACCCTCACCGAAAGGTAACTCGGTAGTTATCCATGTTTATTTATTTAGCATCTTCATTCATGTCTTGCATCCAAAAAATTATAAAAATAATTATTGCATACTCATATAAATTAGATACATAAAATTTTAAATTTTAGCATGTTATATTTTGCATTGCATTTAGAAAACCTGTATGCATGGCATATATAAAAAGAAAATAAAAAGTTGTAACTCCGCATAATAGACTTAGTTTAGTTTCATTCTAAGTTTTGCATCAAGAAAATCTTAAAGCCCCATATTAGCAACCTTGTGGCGTGTAACAACCCATATGAATGTTCATTGTGGTGGCAATAAAATATAAAAATCATAAAACTTATAAAAACAAAATAAATCAAAAGCCAACTTGGGGGAGATACATCCCATGAATAAACCAGCTTATCCAGGCAAGTATCTTTTCACTTCATTTTATTTCTGGCAATAAGATAAAAAAAGTGTGTGTATGCTCAGTACCAATAGAATAAATATAGTTGGGAGTTTAAGACTTTCTCCTCAATAAACTTTTGATGGACATGATGAATAGTTGCTCTGTTGTAATTCCTTTCAAGTGCCTAGTTTTCAGTCCAAAATTCTCCCGAGTATTAGATAGACTTGATTTGATATAAGAACTTACTTTGAACTTGATACTCGTGGGTAGCGAATGCTTGATCTAATTCTAGGTGGTTGACGGATATGATATGAGATGGTCTGAGCTGCTATTTATCTAGTTCCAAAGTGAAACTAAGTTTCGGAGTATTTTCTTTTGAAAAATGAAAAATCAATCATGATAAGTTCTTGTATGACAAAGCTAAAATTCCTACCAATGCCATATATATCTAGATTAGGAAAATCTTCCACTTATATGCTGCTTGTATATGTGTTGAGTTTTGTTAAGCTTTGTTGACCCTTATGAGAAGCTTGTCATGCTTTTAAAATCAAGATCACGTACACTCCACCCATATATGCACTACTCCTACACTGGGAGTAGGCGCAAAAACATGCCTTCCATTTAGATCAACCCAAAAAATGTTATACTCCTACACTAGGGGTGAACACAAAAACATGCTTGATAGGTTTTCCGTCCAGCAAATAAATGCTCCAAGTTCGTGTTGATATTTCTCTCAAAAGTTTTGTTACAACAAAGAGACATGGGGCTATGCAAAAGTTTAAAAAAAGAAAAAACAAAAAGAGAAAAAAATGGACACAAAGATGTCTAGAGTATTTAAAGCAATGGGTACTTAGATGCCCACCTGAAAAAAAGAAGAAAGATGAATAAAGATAGCCCCTATTCTCTTGCAAAATATTTCCAAGTTTCAAAAAGAGAGATATGTGTTAAGGAGCATAGTAGAATTAGGTTAGCCACCATATATATCCACCAAACATTCCACACACATGCACATCTTGGATTTGATTGTATGACATTTTTCTCTTGGATCCATTGTTTGACCTTACAATATTTGCATTGCAAGTATGCTCTCTAGTTTTACCCCTACCTATGAACTCCACAAAGGCTTTAGGAAGAAAAGGCAACAATAAGATACGCCTTGGAGAGGATCCATAAATACCACATATAAAAGAGAGTTTAGAGAGTGAGGATCCAAAAATACCATATATAAAGGGATCTAAGAGTGTCATACAATGGAATCTCTGAGTTTTATTTTGAAAACTTATAAAAACTCCGTAATAATGGTGGAACAAAGAACTTGAGACATAGTGCTTGACTTGATCGTTCTGTCTTTCAATTGCTCAAGACCCAAGTGAAGGATAAGAAGCCCCATGGTTGAAGGTAATATGGGTAAGTTTGAAAGTTAAGTTAGTTTATTTTAATCCAGAGGAGATTTTTTGATTGAACGCATGTGTACTTTAGAGGCGTGAAAGCAATGTAGCCACTCCTGATCCATTGTTCAAGTTTAACTTTGCTTAGGGACTGGCAAAGGGTAAGCTTGGGGGAACTTTTTGATAGTTCTTAATGTCAATCATAAACCATCAACATATCATAGATATATGCTTAATTCCATCACCAAACATAGGTCTAGGGTTTAAACTAATGGATTCTACAAGTTTTGGTGAATATTTGTATGTAGGATAATTTATCAAGAAAATAGCCCTGGGACCATTGGCATACACTTCGAACAAGCCAACCAACGACAACAAGTGATTCAACTCATGAAAACTGCAAAAGGCAACTCAAGATAGAGTCCAGGAACCACCACACGAAGGGGAGGTCCACTTTCCAAAGTGGTGGGCTGGCCAGCCCAATGGGGTGGCCGCCCTGCCCACTTTGGAGCCCGTTCGCTCTCTGCCACCTTGTATGCATTTCCAAGATCTACACCATTAATTTTAAGGTAGTTTTAAGTTGGTTCATCCAATGATGATCGAGGGAGTTGACGTGGATCGATGACGTGGCAATGCCTTGCCCCCTACTCCATCTCCCCTGTATAAGGCGCCCCCTACCCCATCCAGGAGGCATCTCTCATTGAGATCAAGATACACCACAAGAGAGAAATCTCCACAAAGCTATCAAGATGTAGAAGTAGAATAGCTCTAGTTAAGAGTTAAGGAGAGTTGAACCATGCTTAGGTTCTGGAGAAATCTTCGGAGGTAGGGTATATCTTTGAATCTCACCTTTGCAAGACTTATGCTTTAATATAGTTATCTTCTCTATCTACTTTTATGCCTTTCATGTGTATGGTTAGTATAGTTATCATACCTTAGCATGGGATCTCTGCTCGCATCGAGGGATTTAGTTATCATATGTGACTAGAGTAGTAATCTGTAGTATCGACATGGTGTCTGGACTATAGGTTACCTTAGATTGTGCTCAATCTTATAGTTAGTTGTGGTAGCCCCAGGGGCGACAGCTCTATCAGGCCGTTGTAATCCACCATGTTAGGATTGGTGTTCATAGAGCTTTAGGCAGCCTTCCCCCAACTATGCTTTCTCCCCCTCGAGAGTTGGAAAAGTACTGTTGCTCCAAAGTGTTATTGTGTGTGATCACTATATCTACCCATGAATTGGTTATATTCTATAGAACCAATGTAATAGAGAAGTATTTAGGAACCTTGAACTCACGCATTGTCCTCTCAACTTAGCTAGAGTGCTCATATATTTTACCATGGAATTCTCTTATGTGTGTGTTATTATTCATAACTCTTATCATTATCATCACTTACTCTGACTTTAGTTTACTTGGTATACATGAAGGTGAACTATCGTCTTCTTTGACCATTGTTTCCCTGCGGATAAATATGATACTGGAATACTCTCGGGTGGAAGCTACAGTGGTATCCATGCACTTGCGGATTTATCTGTGTGTGTTTCAAAATACCAATATCTCATAGTTGCTCTAATCCAAGACCTGATCAGATCCATAAACCTACCTTGTGCTTTCATCATTATTGGATAGCTGTTACTCTTTTTTGTGGAAATGATGTTCACTCACTAAGTGTTGAAGAGTTAAAACTGTTGTATGCCATGAACCATAAAATTCATGTTTCACCTGTCAAACTCTTAGTTTCTTTTTGGCAAGGAGTGTTTAGTAGAGGAGGACCCATTGAGTTCACCTCTCTAATCACTCGCATTGCTGTCATAATGAACCTGCTAGATGGAGCACATCCTTTCGAGTTCATAACCATGGATAGGGGCATAATCACTGAGGAATATTTCATACATGCCCACTTGCTAAAAAGAGGTCCAAGGGGTGGTCTCAAAATGATTTATCATGGTCGTATAGCTGAAGTTCCTCTCCCAAATGAGACACGTTAGCTGTATAGGGTCTGCCAACTAACCTTTGACTTGGACCCAAAGGCGAGATGCTAAAGTTTTGTAGGTACAGCTATAGATAGGGTGACACAACGCATGTCACGGGCTGCTCAATTTGAGCAAGGTGGCACCTCGCGAGCTGGAGCTGGTGATGATGAAGAAGATGGCAAGGAGGCATCTTCAAGTGCCATGGACATATCAGGGTCTAGGGGCATGCTTCCCTGCGTCCTCCATGCGCCCATGGCACATGAGTTTCCTTCTCATTCGCACGAGATAGGGAACATCATGGCCATTGGCAGGAGATGGACCAGCTCACCAATGGGATGGGTGATCTATGAATTGAGCAAGAAGCCACCTTTGACATGGTCCAAAACAAAATGCCCAACTCATTGAAGCTCTTCAAGAAGAACAAAACCATCAACGGACGGGATGGTGGGAATTTTACCCACCACCACATCCAGAATAGTGAGCTAAAGGCAAGCTTGGGGGAGGTTCCCTCCCCTACTAAGGTAAGTATTCTCTCCCTTTGCATGCTGCATTCTACTTAGTTATTCATTTTCATCATTGCATTGCATTATAAAAAACTAAATATGATAAAAAGATCAAAAATATTTCCCTTTGCTTATATATGCTTCATGAATGTTTATCTTCCTCATGGAAATGATGAATAGTTGCTCTATTAATGTTTCTCTAGTACCTAGTTTGCAGCTTGATATTTCTCTAAGTATGGATTACTTGGCTCATATGAAACCATCATGATCCTAAAACTTTGTGGATTGCAGGTGCTGTAACTAAGTCTAGATTGTTGTGAGACATGAAATAGTGAAACAAGAGCTGCTATAATATTGTTCCAAACATGTATGACTATCAGAGTTTTATTTCATAAAATAATGAAAAACCTTATTGTTCCTCAATAGTGATAAATTCCCACCAAAGCCATATATACTATTTCATGATTCAAGCCTTCCACATAAGCTGCTTGCTTTGTGTTGAGTTCTATCAAGTCTTATTGACCTTGTTGAAAGATCTATCATGATCTACAGATCAAGATCACGTACACACCAAATAAATATGCTGCTTCTACACTGTAAGTATGCAAAAACATGCTTTCCATTTCCCATCAAAATAAATGCTCCATGCTCAAAAAGTTCGATATTCTCTAAGTTATGAATTTCTAGTAGAAGAGACATGGGCTATGTAAAAGTATCAAGAAAAAAATATGGACGCATGAAGATCCACAAAATTTAAAAAAAATATGAGCACATGGAGGCTCAGGAATAAAAGTTTTTTTTGACCGAAGTCGGCAGGGGAAACCCCAACCTATTTTTTTATTTTTTTTGCTCATGAATAAAAGTGATAGCCATGTCTCAAAATAATAAGTTAGAGAGAGAGATCATATCAAATATAGGAGCATTACATTTTACCATAGTCCGCACACATGCACATCTTGATCTAAGAGCATGGCACTTCTCTCCTTGGATACAAGATTTGGCTTTACAATAGATGCAAGGTAAGTATGCTACATCTTTCATCCCTACCTAAACTCCACATAAGCTTGTAGAAGTAGGATGAAAAAGAGGGCAACTTCAAATGTGCCTTGGTGAGGAATCATACACCATTTGAGTGACATGAGAGTACCATTTGAGGTACATTAAGATTTCTTTTTTAAAAATGTTTCAAAACCTCCAATAAGAAAAATAGTGCTCAAGTCAAAAGCTATTCTATCTCTCAACTGCCCAAGACTTCATTGCTAATTTTTCCATTCAAAGAGAAGTATGTTTGTTGTATACTAGGTACTCTTGAAATGTGAAACATAGTAGCAACTCCTGATCCACCGAAACTAAGTTTCATTGTTTGGTTGGGACGAGCAAAGGTTAAGCTTGGGGGATCTTGTTGATGGTGAAAATGTCACAAATTCATATACTCAAAACACTGTCAACAGCCTCAGTTTCAAAGGGAGAATAATATGTCATGAGCATATTTTATCAATACAAGACCCACTTGTACTTTGAGCATGTGTATGTAGGATATCACAAAAATAGAGAAGATAACCCTGTGGAGATCCATATGTAGGTCGCCTGACCTCTACTTGGGCCCACTAGGACATACCAAGTCACCATGATCCATGTGAAGCATCCAAAGTCATTATCCACCCTTGGATCACACTTGTGTTTTCTCTCAAGGGTGGAGGATCAAGTCACATGGATTCATGGGCCCACAAGTGAAGCAACCCGATGTGACAAAGAAGATTCACACTTCATACACACACACTTACACATGGGACATGCTTCTAGAAGAAGAAGGGTTGGCCCACCTATCATTAGAGGCCGAGCGACCTCACTAGGGAGCCAACCTACCTGAATTTTCATCCACCACCTCTATGCATGCCTCCATGCATCCTCCTTGATCTGAACCATTGATCAAAGGTCGGTTCAAGGTTGGTAGATGAAGGGCCATGGTAAGGAAGCACATAGATCACTGATGTGGCACCCCCTCTACCTCCAGCTATAAATAGAGGCTCACACCCCCCTCTCCATTTAGGTTGAAGAAGCCTACAAGCTCAAGTGAAGAGTAGTTAGTCCACTTTATCTTAGTAGTTTAGTTTAGTGTGGGAGTTAGAGTTGTGTAGTGAGCTTTCCTCGGGTCTTTCGGAGCTATCTTCTAGAGAGTCTGGTATAGCACTTGTACCTTTCCCTTTCTTTTGTAAGACTTTACTTTATTCAATATATTACTCTTTCTCGACTTTACTTAGTCTTTACTTTGTGCAATATTATACAAGTTATAGTATTGTTCTAGCTTGTCCAATCGTATAGTTGTTAGTCACTAGATTGTGATCCTAGAAACACACCTATATTGCGATCATCACTTGTCACAGGGTGTTCTCGTTGGCCTCATAATTATAGCTAGAGTAGTAAAACAAGGTGCATGGTGCTTAAACACTATCTTGCTTTTGGTTACCGCTTGTTGCACGGATAGTTTGTGGTAGCTAGCAGGTTGTGACAACCATGTCTAGCATTTGTAGTCCACCACGTGTTGTAGGTAAGTTCTTAAAAGGTAAGGCCCCCATAAAAAAGGTAGCCGCTTCAGGTAGGGTTTCATCCCCTATTGTCTCGCCTATCGCCTAGCATACTTGTTTTGAAGTATCAATCTATGTGTCTCAATTTTGTGATTTTGTTAAGTTACAGGAGTAGAGTTAGACACATACGAGTCCTATACTCTCTTGTTGTCCTCCCACCTAGCTATACTTACTAGCTATCTTATTTATCTTCATCTTGGCTTGTTTCATCATCATCCCTTCCTACCATATTTTGTTTACCGCCTCACACTAATTGATACTAAGTTGTGGTATATAAGAATCTCTCTTTTATTATCATTCCTAGCTACCGCTTTCCCTTGAGATAAAACAAATAATGATACCTTTGAATACTCTTGGGTGAAGTGCTATAGCGGTATATTATGTGCACTTGTGGAATTATCCAATAGACATAAGAAATACCAACAGTGCTGGGCTCCTAGCCCGCTCGTCAGCCCCCAAGCCAGGGCGCCTTCATCGCCAAGGAAGCCTCAAGGTTCACCCGATGGAGGCCAAACCGCACTAGACAGCCCCTGGCGGTCTAGTGTTAGGGGCCTCAGCGACGCTAGGCGGTGCCTATGGCTCCCCCAACTCCATGACAACACCAAGGTCCATCCACGCTGCAGCAGCACCATGCATCCTAGACCCCAGTGCACGAAGACCTTAGATCGAGGCCCCCAAACTGCCTTGTACCTGACCTTCCTCAGAATGTAAGGGGAAGGTCGGCTCCTATAGTGGGGGACTGGAGTAATCCAAGTTCAGTCGAACACCAGCAAACCGAGAGGAACAATAGAGTGTTCCTCCCCTAGCAACCCAGCAAGAGAGAGGGCTGATTCCCTTATTCGATGAGGAAGAAATCTCATCACCAATGAGCCGTAGGATAGCACCAAGTGATACCCCGCCAAAATCTCGTTCTCCGATCCGTTGTAATCCCCGATTTGGGTGCTCCTGAATACGAAGAACTCCACACTGCTAGACTTTGGGCCTCGGTAGCCCAGACAATAATACATCGCCATGTCTTCTCTTGTGTTCTTGAGTTCCCGAGCCACTAGAGACCCACACTTCTGACATTCAATGAACAATAATGCTTGCCATAGTGACAAAGCCCCTTCTACACCCACCTCTTGTTGGTGCTTAGGTCCTAGATGCAATCCATGGTGTTCATTAGCTGCTGCAAACCCCATTTCTTCCTCCTCCCTTGCTCCTTCTTGCTTGAGAGTGTGTGAGAGAGAGTAGAAAGAGAGAGTGTGAACTAGAGAGTCAGATTGGGAGAGAGAGAGAGAGAGTGGGAGAGCTAGCTGCAGCTCTATGTTGGCTCTCACGAGCTAGACAACTCTGCTGACAGGTGGGACCATGAGAAACCAGCAAGTGACACCTATGTGTTTCTACATGGGCTGAAACGACGGACAGTCCACTGTTTCCAACCGGACACTTTGTTAGTGCATGAAGTGACTATATGTACTAAAGTCCTAGCGAATCATCTGTCAACATTGACGAACACTAAACCGAAACATGCGGTGTCCAGGTTTTGTTTAGTTTCTTGACAAGTCGATTCCCAAATCGAATTTCAAAGGCATACAATGCCCATGATGATGATGAAATTCAACATGTAATGACTGGGGCATGAAATTGGGCGACCCCCTAGGGTTGTTTGACCCTAGGGTTTACTCCCCTTAGTCTCGCCTTCTCCTGTATGTTACCTGCATACTAAAATAATCCATGTACATGTGGAACCAAGTTATTTCTATACAATATGGTCATGTTATGCTCATTTCCTTCTAACAGTTTGTTGATGGTTTTGACCATGCAAAACTATGTCAAAATTTTCATCAACACCAAACACTTTTTTCCCAAACAGCTTCATGGGTGAATCTCCTGAAAGCCTGCTGAGACAAGGGATTTAGGAGGGATGAAGATAAAAACAGTAGCTTATCATAGTTTCACCTGATGTAAGTGGACCCCACCGTGTGAGGAACCCAGATTTGACCCTGCCTGTGCCGGAGTATGAACGGCAAGGCCGCTGGGGCTCAGCCGCTAGGCGCGAGCAGCATGGCCCTTGCCACCGGGGACACTGCCATCGGGGCATAGTGTCGGACTCCACCACCGAGGGTGTGGGCCAGGACTACCCCGATTGGGGTGTGGGGCCGGACTCCGCCGATGGGGTGTGGTGGCAAGGATGCGGACACCGGTTTTTGGTGGTGAGGACGTGGTCGTCGGGGGGCATGGGAGCGAGGAAGAATATGACGGAAGAATATGGAAGTGAAAGAAACGTTAATAGTATCCGGGTTATTTCAATATTTTGGTCCATCATGTGTAGCTATTTCGTCAAAAGGGTCTCTCAAACAACTTTAGCTTCGTCAAAAAAATTTGCTCGTGAAGCTAAAACCTAAAAAAATAGCTTCACTGGTGATGCTGAGTTGTGCCAAACAGGGCTCAAATGACTTCACCCAAGTAGTCATTTAAACCGTGCTCTCACAAAGAATGTGTGGAGGGTGGAGCCGAAAATAGTGGCTTAACCCAGCGTCACCTCGTCCTAGTGGACCCTGCACGTGTAGAGTTGTTTTGCCAAACAGTTTAGGAAAACAGCTCAAGCTCCATCGATGGACCCATTCATGGAACTGAAGCTAAAAAACAGCTTTATTGATAAAGTGGAGCGTGACAAACGAAGCCTTACGAAGGAAAAAGCGAAATGTTAAGAATCTAATTTCACAAAAACTGTCTGCACCAAATTTCTGAATACATGTGATTTTGCAAAATCACTGTAAAAGATAAAAATTTAAAAGGTAATGTTGAGCCTTTCAATATAAAGAGTATCAGTGACTTATTATGCACCATATACCATAGCGGAGAAGAGGAAGAGTATCCTATTCTCTTTTGCGAACTATTGAATGTGCAAGTTTGGACGCTCGGGCAGCGCAACATAAATAACTGGCATCGTTACTTTATCAACTTCATTATTATCAGTCGTCAAACTTTTGAACAAGTCTTCAGTAATATCGTTGTATTGGAGATCCTCCGTGACCCTAGTACTCTGCAAGAGGAATATGTCTTGGCATACCAAATTGAGCGGTGCCGTCTTCTGTGCCTGCATCGTCACAATTATATAGCACTTCGAAAAAGGCTCCATAGTGCCTTTGTTTGGCTGTATGTCGTACTTCTGGTTCATCTTTATATTAAATGCGATAAAACCATCCGTATTGTTGGTTAGCTGCAGGCAGCATCGTACCTCTCTGTTTAACTGGAATGGGAAGCGTAGCTCGAGTTCCGGATCTATCCTGAGATGTTTGAGATGTTTTACCTGCCAGGAAGATGTTTGTAATATTTAGTACTACACTGGAATTACTTTGAATCAGATGCATGAAAACCTCGAAATCAATTAGTCACAAACATTGGACATGGATTCCAATTCGTCCATACGAAACCTCAAACAAGCCCTGTATTTACACCACATACAAGAACAAGATCTTCCGTATTTTGGGACCGGGTGTTTTGTCTTCGCATTAGAAGTACTAATCAAAATATTCAAAGCACATAGCATACAAAGTCCAAAATCACATACACGGGCACATGCGCGTATACACACAACTTGTTCAAAACAACCTACCCTATATATTTCAGAACAAATTCATCCTTTAAAAATAAATTATATATGTCATACTCATTAACATCTCCAAAAAAATTACAACCATGAATTGGGTATAATTAAAGGGGCAGCCTTATACATGCATATGTACTAATTGTTAACATATTTCTATGTATATTGCTCATTAATTTTGTTTTCTTGTCAGTCTTCCTTTCTGTGTGCTCCTTATGTGCCCTATATTGCTTTGTATCCTACCTTTCTTATTCATCGACTGTCATGGGCGTTGTGGTCTAGGATAGCTGGACTCCGGCTACACAGTTCATAGCCTCGATCCGTGGGGTTGGGACGAGGTTTTCCCCTCGGCGCCCTATTGTTAGAGAGGATGTGATTAAGAAGAAGGTAGATTAGAATAGACATATTGTTATTGCTTGATTGTCCAATGTTCCGAATACAAGAGATAAATAGGCGCTCAGCCTCCTAGTCACCATGCAGCCCAAATTGAGGACAGTCTTTTACTGCCACCAATCCGTGGCAAGATGTTACGGGGTCAAAACTGCAGCAAACATTGTTGTTTGTCGGATGTCTCTAAGTGTGGGTCTCTGGTGGCTCAAGTGGACTCAAGAACACAATGAACACAGAGAGGACGTAGTACGTGGTTTATCATGGTTCGGGCTATCGGGGCCCTACGTCCAGCAGCATATGATCCTTGTATTCAAGAACACCCAAAAGCAGGGGTTTACAACAAAGTGTAAGAGAAATTTGGCAGGAGATCACTCGGAGCTGATCCTAGTTCGACGGCGGTGAGGTCTCTTCCTCGTCAGAGAGGAAGAAGACGATGGAAAGGGAGGAGCTCTCAGTACTTCTCTTGGGGTGGCTCTGCTCTCGGTGCAGAGCTTGAGCTGTTCGTGAGGACTGAATGATTTGTTCAATTTCGGTTCGTCCTCTCCCCTCTGTAGGTCGGGTACACGGCGGTTCGGGGGATTAGTCTATTGTCTACATGCGCCGGAGTCTAGGATGGTGTCATTGCGGCGTGTATGGACCTTGGTGTTGTTGTGGATCCAAAGAATCACTAGATGTTGTTCGGCTGCTCTGCTCTGGCATTCCGATTATCAGGCCCTATCGGCTTGGACTGGGCTCCACCAGGTGCACCTTCTCGAAGCTTCCTTGGGGGCGAAGGCGTCCAGCCTGAGGGGCTAGCAAGTGGACATGGAAACCTCCAAGCCCCTGAAGCCGGAGGAGGGGTTTTGTCGAAGGAGTGGTTGATAGCATTGTGCTCGTTGGGTAGCGCTGGAGAGCCCCCGAGCCTTTGGCGCTCGAGGTGCTGGGTTTTAGTCAGGGCCTGGGCCTATGCTAGAGGCCGGGGCCATGGATAAGGCTCGGGCTGCTGTTGATTGGGAGCCTCGGGCTCAAGTGAGCCCTCGGGCCCCGAGGAGAGCTGAGGGCATGCTCGGGTCCTGCTTGATCCTTTGCCGGAAGGTGCGTGCGAGCGCACCTAAGGGGTGTAACCCCCAAGCCCTGAGCGATCCTAGAGGGATCGGCCGAGGGTTCTTCTATCGGGAACCTCTTACCCCGGGACTTAACATATCCTATGTTATGATCTCGTCAGCCCCCGAGCCCTTTGTGGCCACACGAGTCGACACTATGATGGTGATGAGGTGTAGTGTCTGATCTTTCAGTGATTGGGCCAGCCGTGGCAGAATGGCTTCCGCTGACAAGACCTAGGTGCCTTTCAGAGGGCTCCCAAGCATGGTGGGAGTGCTTTGTTGTTGGGGTCAAGCGGCGGTGATGACTCACACTGCATAAGTTTGGGGCCTAAGTGAGGGCCTGGCAAACTCTTTTGGGAGTTGCAAGCCTTGGGCCCAGGGGCGCCCTCCTTTTTGACCTAGGCCTGCCATGGGTCGAGCAATTGAGAGGATTTGGGCTTTGGCTTAGGGCCTTCTGATCCTTCGGCATGCCATGCCCTTGTGGGGGCTCAGTAGTAGGCCCTGGTGGTGTGGGCCAATTTCAGCAGCATTGGTTGGGGTGCGGTGTGCACACCGAGCATGGATGGGAACCTCATCGGGCCCACTACTCAGTAGCTCCCTCCCTAACTCTGGGGAGTAGGTTTCTGGGGTGCATCTACGAGCACCCTTAGATCAGGAGACCGGGATCTTCATCAGAGAAGTTGGCGCAGCACCCCGAGGCTATCGTGGGGCCTCCCTATTAGTGGGTGGGGTGGTTTCTTGATGCACCCTACCCTCTGACATCCCACATAGGCGGTTGATAGTGCCTGGGCTGCCGTGCTAGTTGGAGGAGTTTAGGTGGGCGGTTTTTGTGCCGTCCCGCATCCTCTAAGAGATGGGATGTCATGCCACGCGGCATGGATCCGATGGAGGAGTGGCCGTGGCACTAAGTGTGCACGAATGCAGGCCGTTGATGAGGCTTGTTTGGCATGAGGGGAGACCAATCCCCTCGAACCCTACGAGGAGGCATGCATGGAGTGGGCGGCGCATCTGACGGGAAGTGGAGCACAAAAATGACTAGCTATCAATGCCCTGCCTAGCTCTGCCTTTACTATGCAGCCACCCTCATGCAATTGCTTAGGGCATGTTGTGGGGACTAAGGGCGCCTGGCCAGCCCTTAGACCCTAGCCGTTGATGGTTGATTGGAGGGCTTGGTGCCCCTCACAGCACATCATCTCGGGCAATAATAAAGGGGTGCCCCCGGGGCGCAGTGCCTCTAACCTAACTCTGGCAACCTCTCTTCTCCCTCAGAACCATCTCCTCACAACCATGGTGGCAATGGAGTGTGATGCCACCTTCCATTCACTGAGAAGATCACCCCCACGAGAGTGGAAGGATTCCAGTGAGGGCCCAACTATGACTGGGAGTTGAGTGGGTCATGGTACTAGGGCCCTTCGCGGGGGCGCCGACATCCCTATGTCATGGCAGGGCTAGAGGGCAGCTGACCTGCCCTTGGGCCACCTCCCTATCTCCGTCTGCAAGGGCGCATGCAATGGGAGAGGGGCGAGGGCATAGGGTCACCCACGAGCCCCTATTCATCTACATGCTTTGAAGTTTCTCACGCAACTTGTGGTTGCTCAAGAATCAGCTGACCCCCAGCATGAGACGTGGTCAAGCCAGACGTCACGTCCTCAAGGGCTCTGGCAGTCGTGGTCAAGCTGATCTCCCAGTTGCAACTAGGAGATCTCTACTTCTTCCACTTGCCTACCGCCCGCCTCTCAGATGGTACGACGGGCTCGAGGCTTGAGCGTCCTAACCCTTCTCCCATTTAGTCTCCTCTATGATTCCTGAAGTGGGGAGAGGCGGGAGTGGGTCAGGTCACTTGCATGGCCGATCATCCAGTAGGCCTTCTAGGGGGCTCCACTATGGTGCTGGCTTTTTTGGCTTTCAATGGTTTTTGCTGCAGTATATTTGTAATTGGGTCATTGCCATTGTAATAATGAAATTACTTTTCATGTGTAATCTCATTGCTTTTGAGCCATGCTCAGAGACTTTGGTCCCTTGTTGGGATGGGCTCATTATGACGCTATCCTCGATGGCCAAGAGCACTGCACCCGTGCTGCTAGCAGGGAAGTCCATGAGAACCCTAAGTTTATGGTCATTCCGTGCCTTGGTATCGGTCCCCCAATGTGGAGATTCTCTGCTTCCTGACCGAGCCACTCGTATGTTCCCGAGCCTATTCGACTGTTGCTTGGGGGCTTGCTTCCCCCCTCATTGGGTCACCATGAGCGGCTCTAGGTCAGTACTCGGACATGGTTCGATAGGCGGTCGGTTCCACTTCTAAGCACCTGGCTAAGGGCACTTGTGTCCACCTATGAATGTCCGTCACACTTTAGGTGCTTCAGGCGGCCTTGAAGCCCTGTGGGCTGGCCTTCAAACCCTCAGTTGTGCCCTGTCTAGGGGACTATGCCGTTGTGCGGTTTTGGGCCTTGATCAGTCGATAGACCAAATAAATGAAACTAAAATGAAGTGAAATGGAAATGAGTGAAGAGAGGGAGGATATAGCAGGTAATGCAGCGGTCGGGGCCATCTTGGCAGCACTTGCTGATCCTTTGCTCCGGTTCCCAATTGCTCTACTCATTCCATTCGTCCCTACCTTGCACGGTGAGGCATCTCCAGTCACACCATCCCTTTGGAGAGGGCACATAGCTATGAGGTAGCTGTTCCTTGCTATAACTGAGCATCCACAGGGTTGCTCGGGGGAAAACAACATAGAGAAAAAAGAAGGTCGAGGAGATTGGACTTATCTTGGTTTTTGTCGTTGGGGGCGACGTGCTGGCGAGGGAGATAGGCGGGCTTGACTTGGCTCAAGGGCCAAGCTGCTGGGTGGAGGGATCAGCGGTGGCCTTCCAATAGGGGAATGGTCGGGAGTCACCTCCATTGGGTCAGCCCCTTCTGGGGGGCCAGTGCCTAGATGTAGGGGCCAGTAGGGCCATTGCAGCCACCAGTGGCATTGGGTGCCTTGCCAAAGCTCGGTCGGTTGAGTGTCGCCATCGCCTTTTCCTCTGTTCTTACCCATACCCTTCCCATGCTAGGGCCGAAGCCATTGGGGCCATAAGAGGCAGATGGCATAGCCACTTAGGCGACACAGTCCTAGTCATAGTAGTAGGCCTGCTTGAAGCTGCCCTCAACGATGATGACCATGTTTTGGCCGAACATCTTCAGCTTCAAGTAGGTGTAGTTTGGGACAGCCATGAACCCTAGCAAAGCATGGCCGTCTGAGGAGATCATGGTATGTGCCGACAAAGTCCACCACCCCAAAGGTGAGCGTCTCCTTCTGAAAGTTGTCCAGCTAGCTGAAGGTGATGTTGAGCCAGATGCGCTCGAGGGGCATGGCTTCCTTCCCCAGGATGATACCGTAGAATAGCGCCTTGCTTGGGCATAGGCTGCACCTTGGGATCTTCATCCTGTCGAGGGTGCTGGCATAGACGATGTTGAAGCTGCTGCCTCCGCCTCAAGGAATTCGGTGTCAACCCCCTTAGTGCCATCTGCCGCCGCACCGGCCTTCTAGGCAGTCTTCTGGGCCTTGCCCAATTGGCCGAGGGTGCCATGGATGTAGCCCCTCATGGTCGCACAGTCTTTGAGGAGGTGCATGGCTTGTCCCTCGTGGTATGTGTAGGGGGGCTCCAGCGCTTTCTCCAAATTCTCTGGGCACGGGCCCCTCCCATGGGGTTGAGACCAGGTGGTGCATTTGGCCACGGCCACTATCTCCTCATGGTGCTTCTTGTCTCTTGCCCTCTTGTCACGGTGGCATTGGGCCACAACAGGGTCATTGCTGCCATCACCACCACTGAGGTGGGCGGCAACCTTGGCCCTGCCGCTAAAGTTGGCCTACACGGCCCCATCGCCCATGGCACATTTGGTGGCGACATCCACAAGTTGCCACATAATTCATGGGGCCTCGTGTCCAAGCACATGGACGAGCACCTCGCATGTTGTGCCACAAGTGAAGGCGTTGATCACGTCGGCATCAGTGATGTTGAGGAGCTCATTGCGCTTGTTGGAGTAGCACTAAATGTACTCCTAGAGGGTGTCATCGGCCCTCTGCTTGCAATTGTGCAGGTCTGATGTGTTCCCAGGTCGAGTGTACGTACCATGGAAGTGCCCGGTGAAGGTTGAGCATAGGTCACCCTAGCAGCAGATGTTGCCGGGCTCCAGCTGCTCGAGCCAAGCTCTTGTTGAGCTCAACAAGGGTAGGAGTAGGTATTGCACGGCAAAGTCATCATTAGATCCCTCGACCAACATGGCAAGGTGGTAGTCCTCGAGCTAGTGGTCAGGGTTGGTCTCATTGTCGTACTTGGCGATGTGCGTTGGCGGCTAGAAATGCCTGGGGTAGGAGGCAGCCTGGATCCTAGCCCTGAGTGCCATGGGCCAAACCTATTCTAGGTAGGGCTCCCCTCTTGCCACTCAGGGCTACGTGACTAAGCCTGAGTGTGGCATCTGGCCTCGATGATGTCGTACATGTCACAATCGTTGCCAATCTAGTTGTGCGCGGGTGGATGGTGAGGGGAAAGCTCATGTCTTCGCTCTTGCCGAGGCTTGGCACCTCTGGTCCTTGGGTAGTCAGAGCTATTGCCAAAGGTGTCATCGCTGTCTCCTCCAGTTGGTAGGCCACACATATCGGAATAGTCCCCGTTGATGGTGGGCATCGGCTAGGACGACCTAGAGGGGGCAGCGCGATGCCTCGACGCTAAGCTCTCAGCCTGCTGTTAAGGACAATGCGAAGGATCCACTTTGCCTCATGAAGGCTCTCATTGGTCTTCGGGTCTAGCATGTTAGAGAGGTCCTCGAGGCGGCCGGTGGCGGCTGCCATGTTGTAGGCCGCATGGGGGAAGCGCAGCACGCTGGGAGCCCCTGTGTAATTGCCATTGTTGCCGGGTTGCACCACCTACTGCTGTGCAAGCTCCTCTCTTTGCTGCTTGAGCTCAGCCTCAGCGGCTTCTAGGTCCGCCTGCCAGGACTATAGGCGCACCACCTTCACTCGAATGAACTCTGTGTAGCTACAGGTACTTTGGTCCAGCGGTGTGAGCTCGGGGGCATTGTCAGCAAGGTTGTCACTGTCAATGTGGAAGCACTCACGAGACAGAGAGTAGTAGTCGATGTCATTTGACTCATACTCTAGGCCACTCCCCAAGAGGATCTTGAGGAAGGTGCACAGGGAGGGGATGTTGGTCATTGCCATGTCAGAAAGGATGGCAAGGTGCTCTAGCTCTAGCTAGAAGGATGCCGACATGTTCTAGATCTCAAATGGCAAGTCCGAGAGGTAGTACCAGAAGCGCTCAGGTAGTGGGAGCACCTCGCCACTAGTGATCTAATAGTGGACATTGGCTAGCATGTAGAACATCTAATGCCCCCTCTGACACAGTGGGGTTCGGGCCCAAGCCATGCTGGATCTGCTGGTCTAGGACCTCAAGATCTACTCCCAAGAGGTCTGATGGAGGAGACAGTGTTAGGGACTCATCGTCCACCGGCACAACCTCCTTGAGTGGGTGAAGTTCGCTGTAGCAGTTAGCGACATAGGCTAGGCTCCCAAAGTTGAGTACCTAGCCAGGGGCGAAGGCGTTGGCTATGGTGGAGTGACGCCGCCTTCTCTAGCGATGAGGCAGGATGCTCTGGCCACCGTAGACCCAGAATCACACTTGATGCGCTCCCCTACCTAGCGCACTAGCTGTCGCGGGGTCGCAACCGTGCCAAGCACTGTTGTTCATCAGATGTCACTAAATGTGGTTCTCCAATGACTCAGGTGGACTCAAGAATACAAAGAACACAGAGAGGACTTAGCGTTTTATCCTTGTTCGGGATATCGGAGCCCAACGTCCATCAACAGATGATCCTTGTATTGAAGAGCACCCAAATTAGGGGGTTACAATAGAGTGTAATAGAGATCTAGCATGGGATCGCTCGGTGTTGATCCTAGGCTCATCGGCTGTGAGGTCTATTCCTCATCAAAGAGGAAGAAGACAATGGAAAGGGAGGAGCTCTCAGTACTTGTCGAGGTTATGATACCCTGGGTATCTCAAGGCACTGATTAGTTAGCCACTCAAGTTGGACATGATGGCCCAACTGGCAGAGGCCTAGCAACCAAAGTTCACCCAAGCTACAAAGACCCTAGGCTGAGCACCAAATTAAACAGTCTATCACAACCTCTTCCTTCCCCATCCACTGCATGTTGTGCAGTACTAGCCGACCTCTCCTCCATCTCGACCCCTAGGAAGGATGAGAAGGGATCGGGCTCCATCAAGTATGCTTGCCCTGATAAAGAGAGGCACACTCCAATCACTCTGCCAGGACTAAGGGGACAGCCATCTTGGGACAGACGCCATCATTGTGCACCACTGCATAGACAAGACAACACCGCCAGGCGATGACGTCTAGTACGGAACCCCACCATCCAAATACGGCCTGACATGATGGATGTATGGCCCCACCCAGTATGAGACGGAGCACACAACCCTGACCTTGACTTTTAGGACTGACCAAGCCACCGTGGACCTTGACCTCGTTGATCTGGGTCGAGGCCACCAATACTATGACCAGCAAAGGTGACCGATGGCCCAAGAGCAGCTACCAACTCCTATACTACCAACCATGATGCCACCTAGAGGACGAAAGATGATGACAAAGGCCATGATGAACTGACATCACATAGGTCAGCTGGCGAACCACCACCGGGCCAATAGTGCCATCACGACCAGCACTCTAGAATCACACCATGCCATGCTACGATGTGGGGACAAGACCATGATGACAATTACACCAGAACATGCACTGATGCCAGCACAAGACGACCTCCCTTGCAAGCCAAGCTTACTAGTTTCCCCTCGCTCAGGCTCATGACCACCTGGTTAGGAGAACATCTCTCTTTGTATGTAGCCTAGCCCCCAAACTCTATATAAGGGCAGCCAGGTTTCACATCTAGGGGGACAAACTCTTGAGACTTCATTCGAGCATCCCTCACCTCACTCCTCCTACCTCTTTCCTTGAGCTTACACACCCCATTATAAGAACTTCAGAGCATCCAACTGAGGAACATGCACTTGAACTCCCTCTAAGACTGGACATAGGGCTTTGGCCTAAACTAGTATACTTCGTTATGTCTTTGGATGCTACCATCATATTCCTAGAGCAGCGCGACACATGTATCAATTCACTAGTTGGTTGACAAAACACTAATAGTTTGCGCGCTAGGTAGGGGGACAACCATGCACTCTCCTTGTTGAAGAAGTTAGCGATGGCTCCCTGCACCTACATCAGACTTGCTCACAGCGCGGCCCCCAGTGGCCGCATCCGCTTTGGAAGCCTCGAGTTCATCGATGCTGACAGGCCAACACCTGCTTTCAGTCTTCTCCCCGATCAAGCTCTTCGCTTCGGGGACCTAGACTTCATAGCTGACCACCTAGGTCAGCTACACCTCCATGAAGGGGATGTGGCATCGCCATACACTCCATCGCCTAACATTGGGCCGGCCCATGTCAGCCCCGTGACCGTCAATCCTGATGCACTAGCATGCATGATTGACGCCTACCTCGGGACAAACCTCGAGCCATAACAAAGCTGGTGTGTTCTCTATGCACTGGCCAATGTCTTCGCTTAGCTTTTAGGGGATGGGCTCATGCCGCTAGAAACTGATTTTTGGGACCCCTGCACCATGTTGCCCTCAGGAATGAGGGATGCCACCACGCTCTTCAAACAAGAGCTAGCCAGATACAACTGCCATTCGTCGATGCCTGGCATCTCTAGATTTGTGGGGATGGTGGAACAGGACCTTGAGTCCATCTATGACCTCCTACCATCAAACCCCAGTGATACAGACTCTAAGTCCAGTTCTGAGGGGAGCTATCACCTAGCGTAGGAGTGCAACATTTTGCACCTCTCAAAAAATGGGGTAGCAGTGGGAGGTGAGAAGGATGATGTGTATCCGATCCCACACTCCCTCGTGGAGTAGGCAGCATATGAGCAGGAGTGTCTAGAATGAGCCAAAGCTCACGAGGCCGAATAGGCCAACAAACATCATGACGATGGGTGCCCTAGCCCATAGCACCTCGTTGTCGAGGGTGCATGGGCACGACACGTGTACGATTAGATCCATCATGGCTAGGGGGAGACGCCCGTCTTCTCACGAGCTAGCCAAAATGTCATTGTGGCGGCCACAATCATGCGAATGGCTCCTGAACCCTCAAGTGACGAGAGAAAGCACATTCACAAGGAGCTACGAGACTAGCTGGAAGCTGCGGTAGTACCACAGGCTCAAAACTCTATAGAGAGGCGACACCCCGAGGCCATTGGCCCCCAATCATTCACGAACAAGATTCAGCAAACTCCATTCCTAGCATGGATCCATGTGCCAGGAAACATCACCAAATATTCCGGGGACACCAACCCCGCTGTATAGCTAGAAGACTTCTGCGTGGTCTATCGAGCAGGCAAAGCGGAGGATGACCTCTTCATCATCAAGTACCTGCTGCTCTACCTCATGGAAATCACCCGAGCATGGCTCGAGCACCTCCCCGTAGACAGCATCCACTTGTGGATGGACCTCAAGCGCATCTTCATAGGGAAATTCTAGGGCACTTATGTGTGCCCTGGAAACTCCTGGGATCTCAAGGCCTACAAGTAGAAAGCAGGAGAAACTCTACGTGAGTACATCCATTACTTTTCCAAGCAGTGCAATGAGCATCCCGACATTGTAGATGTGGATGTGATCAGAGCATTCATCTCTAGCACAACCAATGAGGCTCTCGTCCATGAGATCGAATGAAACAAACCACAGATGACACATGAGCTACTCAACCTCACAACAAGCCATGCCTCCAGTGAGGAGGCCATCCAAGCGAACTTATGCAAGTACAAGTGCAAGGCTTAGGCCAAGCCCACAGATGAGGGCAAGGATCACACACAATAGGGAAAGGGGCAAGAAGGATAGCTGGAGGCGTTGCAACAGTGAGTTTGTCATGGCAGTCGATAGAGTCCACAAGCAAAATACAAGCAAGTTCAATGATGTCAGCTTCGAGAAGACAATCATGGTGTCATGCGACAACCATGGCTAACTAGTCAAACACACCCTTGAAGAATGCGACATCATCAAATGCTACTTCAAGGGTGACTACATGGCAAGCAACATGGACAAGACAACCGAATCCATCGGCAATGAGGAAAGGGGGACACCTTCCACACCTAAAAGGGTGCCTCATGATATTCGGTGGACTGGCGGCCTATGAGTCCAAATGCTAGTAGAAGCTCATGATCAGAGAAGTTAACGTGGCCACTCTAGACAAGGCCACCCTAGCCTTCATGAAATGGTCAGAAACCATGATCACGTTCGATAGGACAGATCATCTCGACCACATTCCTTAGCCAGCGCACTTCCCCCTCATCATCGACCTGATCATCGGCAAGATGCACCTATCTCAAGTCCTCAATGATGGCAGGAGCGGCCTCAACCTCCTCTACGCTCAGACTTATGACGCCATGGGCTTGCCACGAGTGGCAATATGGTCGTCCGGCACTCCATTCCATGGAGTCATACCCGGGCTCTAGGCCATCCCTCTCGGATAGGTCAACCTACTCGTGATGCTTGGAGGTCGAGCAAATTTTTGCACGAAAACACTCACCTTTGAGATAGCGGATTTCCTAGGCGCCTACCATACCATCTTGGGTCAGCCATGCTATGCCAAGTTCATGGACCTCCCCAACTACACCTACCTCAAGCTCAAGATACCCGGTCCCCATGGGATCATCACTGTGAGTGGTGACCATCACCAGGTGCATCTCTGTGAACGGGAAAACTATGAAATCATGATGACTGCATGCGAAATCCCCGTGCCTCGACCTGCCCATGCGGCGATGACTGAGGATGCGCCCAAGTCAAATACCATGGGGCAGCCTCTAGGAATTAGGGCTAAAAGCGACTTCTCTACACAATAGATAAGCACATGGAGGTCATGCTGAACGACATCGACCACAACACACAATGAGATCCATGATGCGTCGACCAGCTCTTTATTACTCATGACACAGCGTGCCTCTCGATTCACTGTTCCTTACGCTCAAGGGCTCACAACAATGAAATGACAGACATCAAGGCCATGTACATAGCCACTCATACAATACTTCCCTGCATCTAAGGCTATTAGTGCAATCATCAGAGCATGTCGGACAGCGCACATCATGCACAACATTTCAATGACTCGTTTACTTCCCAAGTGATCTGTCTCGACTTGTCCAATTTAGTCGACATAGGTCACTTGCTGGGGCTACATCACGGTACACCATACGCTAGTGCATACTAACAGGTCGCATGAAACCAAACCATGCGGGCCAGCTCCCAAGTAAGGTCAAACACCGGCGTGTGAGAATAAAGTGAAGGGGAATGATGTCACGACTCGAGCTGAGAAGGTCATGGAAAAGCACTAAATCCTATCAAAACTTAACCACCCGGACGCGCATGGTTGAGGCCACTTAGGCCTAAGCAATGATCCTCACTTAAGGAGGGCATCCCACGACCGCGCTGCCCTCGGGAATGCGGTCGCAACCTAACAAACGGTTGGGAAAGCCACAGTCTAGCAAGCCAAGGCATGATTAGGGAAAGGCACTTGAGCTAAGGTCAGGGGTCGACCTCCCCATCTTGCAAGGTAGAAAGTCGATGATCCAATCGAAAGCCATGACCGTGAACTAGCATGCTTGACCCTGACCCAACGGCTCAGGGGCTCGCCATGACCACAGAAAAACACCATAACACTCCAAAAAGAGTCCATCATCATTCATGACCAACAATTACAAGAGCGGTCAAATTGCTTACAAGGTACAAAAACCTGGTATCACCTCAATGGTGATACCATTAGAAACCCAAAGGAGAATGCTACAAAAGCGAGGAGAGCGAGGGCAAATGCCTCGTGAGCTTCGATGAAGCATCACGACCATTGGGATAAAACACAGGGGAAAGAGATAAAGTCCTCGATAGCTTAGGGAGGAGCTCCACGCGCACCAGGGGCCTTTGAAAAAACACCCCCAGGATCCGTGGATTGACTTGTCTCCTACGAAAGCCACCACCATCCCTTCGGCAACAAAAGGAGACTGGCCAGCTACCAAAGTGCAACCATGTCACTACCATGCCTCACTCAACGCAGGCAGTGTGACAAGGGAGTGCTACTTCACCCTCCTCCCGTTCCTCAAGGAGCTCTAGGCAGTTGTCAACCGATCTCCTATCCAGATCATGACACATCGCCTACTTGCCCACAGAACTCGAGAGGAAGCTAGAGACGTCCCTAGCCACCATCTGCTTCAGGTACTAGAACTGTTGGAGTTCAGGGCAAGAAGTAGGGATGGGCTGTAGCTCATGAGCTCGAGGATAGAGACTCGGGGACTGCACCATCTCATCTTCCCCTGCTCACAAGCCTCATTCTAGCACCAGCTGCTGCTGGAGGGGAGCATCGCCAACCTCTGGCCAATGCAACCGACCCCTAGCAGGTCGCATCCTCAAACCCTCCACTATTCACCAAGAAGCACTCCTTCGCTTGGACTCAGCTTCTCCAAAAATCTTAAAGTAAACTAGAGGCATGGTTAATAATGGTTCAAACAGGAGAGAAGTCCCTATTTATAGGCCTAAGGGCACATTTTTCAACCTGTGACTCCCAAGCTGCGTGGCAAAAAATGGGAGGCCATGACTGCTGAGAGGTGCCCATGTGGGAATAGGAAAAATGAGAACCTCCAAAAGATGTAGCCGGCATGGCATTGACAAGACCAAACGACACAGTTTGGATCTCGAACCCCTTGCGCACAGTACCTTGACACGGCAGGGCTTGACGGGATAGATGCGTACTAGCCTTCAAGGCGTCCAGATGGGACAACACACAATGGCCACCTAACGCATTGAACATTTGAACCTACAACAGGTCAAGCTCCGAGCTCAGATCAAACGTGACCTCAAGCTTACTCATGCTACATTCAAGATTAATTTTGCATCTTCACGATCACTCCAAGATCACAAAGATGCTCGGGGGCTATTGTCGGGGTTATGATACCCCGGGCATCTCAAGGCACCGATTAGTTAGCCACTCGGGTGGCCCATGATGGCCCAACTGGTAGAGGCGCAGCAACTATAGCTCACCCAAGCTACAAAGTCCCCAGCACGAGCACCAAATTAAATGGTCTATCATGACCTCTTACTTCTCCTTCTACTGCATGCTGTGCAGCACTACCCGACCTCTCCTCTGTCTTGACCCCCGGGAAGGATGAGGAGGGATCGGGCTCCATCAAGTATGCTTACGCTAACAAGGACAGGCCCACTCACTACCCCAGGACTGAGGGGATAGCCATCTCAAGACAGATGCCATCCCTATGCACCACTGCACAGACAAGACAACGCCGCCAGGGGGTGGTGACTGGTACAGAACCCCACCATCCAAATACAGGACATGATGGACATATGGTCCCACCCACTATGGACAGGGCACACAACGATGGCCTTGACTTTTAGGACCGGCCAGGCCACTGGGACCTCGACCTCGCTGATCAGGGTCGAGGCCACCGGTGACCAGCAAAGGCAACCAATGACCCGAGTGTAGCTTCCTACTCCTGTACAACCAACCATGATGCCACCAGGAGGACGGAAGATGATGACAAAGGCCACAGTGAACTCACATCGCACAGGACAGCTAGCGAACCACCATTGTGCCAACAGTGCCATCATGACCGGCATTGTAGCATCACACCATGCCATGCCAAAATGTGGGGACAAGACCATGATGACAATTACACTAGAATGTGCGCTGACGCCAGGACAAGACGAGCTTCCTTGCAAGCCAAGCTTACTAGTTTCCCCTCCCTTAGGCTCATGACCACTCGGTCGGGAGAACCTCTCTGTTTGTATGTAGTATGGCCCCTGGACTCTATATAAGGGTAGTCAGGCCTCCCACCCAGTGGGATGAACTCTCGAGACTTCATTCCTGTGTCCCTCACCTCACTCCTCCTACCTCTTTCCCTTAGCTTACACGCCCCATTGTAACAACTTCAGAGCATTCAACCGAGGAACATGCACTCAAACAACTCTCTAAGACTGGATATATGGCTCCGGCCTGAGCCAGTATAATTCCTTGTGTCTTTGGATGCTATCATCGTCTTCCTAGAGCAGCGCAACATACGTATAAATTCACTAGTCGGTTGATAAAACACCGATAGTACTCCTCTCAGGGTGGCTCTGCTCTTGGTGCAGAGCTCGAACTATTTGTGAGGACTAAATGATCTGTTCTATTTTGGTTTGTGCTCTCCCCTTTGTAGGGTCCAACCTGCTCTTATCTATCGAGGTAGGTTGGGTACATGGCAGTTTAGGGGGATTAGTCTATGGTCTACATACGCCGGAGTCCAAGAGGGTGTTGCTGCGGCGCGGATGAACCTTGGTGTTATCGTGCAGCCGGAGAAGCATTCGACATCGTCCGGCTACTTTGCTCTTACGTTCTAATCGTCAGGCCCTATCGGCTTGGACTGGCCTCCACTAGGTGCACCTTGGTGGCGAAGGCGTTCGGCTTGAGGGGCTGGCGAGCGGTCTCGGAAGCCCCAGAGCCCCTGAAGTTGGAGGAGGGTTTTTGTCCCATTGTGTCACGGCCCGTGTGTGACTTTGTCGGAGGAGTGGTTGACAGCGTTGTGCCCGTTGGGAAGCACTAGAGAGCCCTCGAGTCTTCGGCTCTCAAGGAGCTGGGTTTTAGTCCGGGCCTTGGCCTATGCTGCAGGCCGGCGCCAAGGATCAGGCTTGGGCTGCCGTTGATCGGGAGCGTCAGGCTCAAGTGAGCCCCTGGGCCCTGAGTAGAGGCCAAGGGCATGCTCGGGTCATGCCCGATCCTTTGCTGGAAGTTGTGTGTGAGCGCATCTGAGGGGTGTAGCCCCCGAGCCCCCGAGCGATTCAGGAGGGATCAGTCGGGGTCCTTGGGTCGAAAACCTCTTACCCCGGTACTTAACATATCCCTATGTTATGATCTCGTCACTGGACTCGGTCACCATGTAGCCCCCAGCTAGACTCGGTCACCATGCAGCCCCGGCTGCCTCACATGACATCTTTCCCCCTTTCGTAGCAGCTCGCCCACGAGCTACCACACACCTACTTGATGTGACCAAGAGTTAAGCCTTTTACATCTCAGCTTAACTTTGTTATTTAAAACTAAAATATAAATAAAAGGCTTTTGCTGCGGTACCCTAAATGACCGTGAGGCGTTCATTTATTTTGATCGGACGGTTACAATCAACTACTAAGAGGTAATATGTGAAATATATATATATTTATTTATTTATTTATTTTAATTTATAAAATAAGATAATTAAGGAAAGTTTTTGATATAGTTTTCTTTTCTTGATTTGATTGATGCATGCGTGATCAGACAAATATGGTGTTCTTCATAACTATATACTTTGATTACCATGTATTTTTGTACGTGACTTACATGTGTGTAGCGTGTGTATACGTGTTAGTGAGTGGCCGGTAACGTGAGTACATGTACGTGACTTACATGTGTGTCTTAGCATGTGTATACGTGTTACATGAGATGCCGGTAACGTGACTTGCATCTGTGTAGTGAGTCAGTGCATGCAACGAATTACTGTTTGCAACTTTTGAATCTACTAGTAAAAATACACGATTGAAAGGTTTTTGATCCATGTAACGTGTCATGTCACTTTAGAAAAAAAAAGTGTCACGTCATATATACATATAATCCTGGTAGGCAACATTACATTAGACCACAAATTGGTAAACATGTCACGTGCATATAATCTATTTTATTAGTATTTAAAATAATAGACATTCTGGTCATTCCAATAGGTCCACATTAAATGGCAAGGCCCATCTAATCTCTTGTGATTAAGGGGATCACTGATTCACTGTGGATGTTTTCACGGACAAGAAGATTCTCCACGATCTTTTTCTCCCGTCATTAGGGGAATCCGGAGGGATTAATTTTGTTTTTCTGGATTTTTTAATTCATTAAGTAAATCATAAAATCAGAAAAATCAATGTCTCAGATTGATTTGAAATACTACCTCCTTAAAGGTAAATATTGTATCTTAGCATTGCCCAATATAAAATAATTTTGGACTGCAACTATGTCCTCTGGATCCCATGAAAAGAGCCCAACCACTAGGTTCACGTTGGACGAAGAGTAGAGAATGTATCTGCCCACTAGTACACTGGGTGTCGACGATATGTGGTCGGTAGTCTACCGATGGGTATGTCCACGGTAGTAGATTATCGGTGGAGGTACGTAAGACAACGAACTAGATGGTGACGCAAGATGAACACAACATTTATCCAGGTTCGGGCCGCGAACTGCGTAATACCCTACGTCCTGCGTCTCTGTGGATTGTATTGATACTTGATGATCTGTTTTGAGGGGGTCCTTGCCCGCCTTATATAGTACGGGTGCAAGGTTACAGATCTAAGGAATCTAATCCCAGCCGATTACAACTGTTGTATCCACGGAGGATACGATATCTATTCTAACCGACTAGGTTTTCTTGATCATTAAGTAGTCTATGCTTGCTCCGCACGGTTCACCGAGCAGTTCGGGGATCCGCGCGGCCCTTTCTGGCAAGTTGGGTCACCTTGTCCTGCGCGGCCCATGTGGAGCCATGAGGGTATACGGGTCTATACCCCCACAGTTAGTCCTCGAGCACTATGTATTTTGAAGTGACACACCGTCTTGACCTTCTTCGACCAGTGAGGCTTGAAGTCTTGAAGCATCTGACCAGAAGGGTTGTTTGCCGAAGAATATTCCCACCCTTCCAACCAGTTCAGCTAATAGCAGACCACCGCACTTGTCAGAAAACGCCTTGTCAGAAAAAATGCATGGTGCTCCGAGAAAAGAAAAACAATTCATCTTTGATGAAGTGTGCCCACTTAAGTTTCATTGTGAAAAGTTAATGCAACTTGGCACCATTGGCTCTTTCATAATGTCAAGAGATGTGATCCTCAAGATCCAGTCATCTTAAAGTAGGGGTCGCGCCTCTGGCACTATTTGGCAAATCCTGTTTGCAAAAAAGTTAAGCACATTTACCAGAAGGTGAAGTGTGCTCACTTAGTCCCCGAGCCTAATAGTAGATGACTTGGTCACGTGGTACCAGGGTCCAAAAGAAACATAATCGAAAACTTAAATAAGCACATTCACCGCATGATGAAGTGTGCCCACTTAGTCCCCGAGCCTGACAGCAGGTGACTCTGTCAAGTGGTGCCAGGGTCTAAAGAGCAACAACCCCAACTTAGTTGAGAATTAAGCATCGTGGCTCTGTCACGACACAGTCCCCAGCTCTGCCGTGGATAAGAACCCATGGCTCCACAGTGTGTCAACTCCCAGCTCTGCTGCGAGGCGTCCCCCAATGTGGGCCCGATCCGTAGCTCTGCTGTGGACCCGATCCCCGGCTCTACCGTGGATAAGAACCCATGGCTCCGCCATGTGGCACCTCTCAGCTCTGATACGATGCGACCCCCAACTCAGTTGCAGGCCCAATCCGTAGCTCTGCTGCAGATTCAGTCCCCAGCTCAGTTGCGGACAATAAGGGCATAAAATTGACGCATACAGATGGCCCTGCCCCGTAGCAGTCCCTAGCTTTGCTGTGAGGCCACAAAACGCACTGGCGTGCAAAAATCGGACCGTACAGAAAAATGGTAAAATAGGCCCACTCTGGAGTCCTCCACCGCAGTCAAGGCCCACGCAAAGGCCTGCTTGGAGATAATGATTGAGGGAGCGGAAGCGGCGTGTAGGACACGGTTACTCAAAAACCCTAGAAGTCAGAGGGTCACTCCGTCTCTTATAAATACCCGTGCGGCGATGCCCCACCACTCCCACTTCATTCACCTCACGTCTATTCACCTTCCATCATGATCACTCCACCATCTCCGCCATTCCCATCGCCACTGTAACCGCAAATCCAAAACCTAGATCCAGCTATATGTAGCAGTTGCAGGCATCACATCGCCGCTAGATCTAGCTGCTCCAACACCGCACCGCACACCACGGCGGCATTCTATAGCCGGAGAAGAGGAAGAAGATGGCGCATAGCGGCCGTGGAGCAAGAGCATAGCTGATGGCAGCAGAGTGGAACAGATCGATGAGCACAGAAGCCACCCTCGGGAAGCTCGTCGCCACTGGCGTGATGGCCGAGGCTGCAATCAGTGGATGGAGGACATCACCTGGTGAGAACTATCCAGACCCCCGTCCTAGTGAGATTGTCATCTTTGAAGATTTTTATTGGCATGGATTTGGGAATCCTTGCCATCCCTTTTTGCGCAAAAATTGCAATTATTATCAAGTTAGCATATGCAATCTCTACCCCAACTCCATTCTTGCTATGTCCATCTTCATTAGCCTCTGCGAATAGTATCTTGGCATCTAGCCCCACTTGAATCTGTGGCGGCACTTTTCTGCCTTAAGAAGAAAGGGGGTGCGGGAGGATCCAAGACAGCTGGAGGGGCATACCTGAACCTCCATGATGGGATGAAAGCTGAGTACCTGAATGTGCCCCTGAGTTGTCCACTAGGGATTCGTACAAAAAATGGTTTTACGTGCAGCAAGAACAGGAGCCATTTGTTGCCTGTGATGTCACTCAAATCCCGGAGCAGCAGGAGAACTGGTTGGTGAGGCCATCCAGCGCCAAAATGGTGCAGGTCGAAGAGCTGCTTGGGATGTTTGATAGGAACCGGCTTGACGGGCCGACAGTGGCGTTGAACTTCATCTATAGGCGGGTGCAACCCTGCAAGGAGCGGGTGCATCCGCCGTATGAATACTCCGAGCCAGAGGACTCCACTAGAGAATCTACGAGGAACCTCATGCGCGATGAGGTTAACTGGTGGTTGGTGCAGCTATTCAACTTGTCGGGGTACCGCCTATTGCCTAACGCAATGATGGCATACAAACTGACATCACCGTCGCCGAATCACAAACAATGTTAATTCCATATCTAAGAGTTGCTGGTCTGCAACCAGAACGCTATGTCTGATCCTTGCAAGATCCGTGGCCAGGGCTAGGCAACAGTGTACATCTCTGATGTGCCCACCAATGACTGGTCGGCCGCCGTGGATGCGCAGGAGCCCTGCGTGACGAGGAAAGTGGCAGGGAAGCGCCCCACAGCAGAGAGGCCTTCCCAAAAGCAAAAGTCCACTAGCCCCCTAGGCACAGGGGGTTGGTTGATCATTGACGACGAGGAGAGCAGCCGAAAATGAAGTAAAGTCGTAGCCGGCTTGATCGACGACTAGGAGGAGGAGGAGGAGGAGATGCCACTGACGCGTCGGCCGTGGGCGCCCACACTTCCTCGAGCAACAACACCTCCCCAAGCAGCAACACCACCAAGAGTTCCAACACCGCCTCGGGTGATGACTCCTGCCCAGACGACCACACCGAGCACAGGGCGGACTGGCTCAGCAATCCCCGTGCATGTTCAAGCCGTAATGGAGTAGGCGAGCAGCAGCTAGGCAACTGGAACCCACGCTACAGGGAGCGGGAGCCAGAGCGGGAGCCCATTTAGAGCTACGTTCAAGCGCTCAAATCTGTAAGTAACTTTATAATCCCTTGTTGTTACCCTAGAGCATTGGCTTATTAGGCTGGTGTAGGTCGGAGTCCACAAAAGATGTGGAGCAACCCGCTGGTAGCCAACAGCTAGTAGTTGGGGAGAGCAGCCATGCGGTAGAGGAGAGCACCAGGTCCAACAATGCCACCAATCAGTACGCCATGGAGCAGCAACGTGACGAAGAGACCACGCCTGCCACCGAGGAGCCCACTGCCACCTCAGGCAGTACGATGGGCCTTGTTGTGGTTGATAGGAGTGGCATCGAGAACCCTGCCGCAGAGGCTCTAGCAAGCAAAGCCTCTACGGTAGAGGAGGAGCCGGAGATTGAAGAAATCATCTACCCCGAAGAAGAAAACATGCTGCCTCAATGCGTCCATGTTGCGAGGATGCGAGGTGGCGAGTGGGTGTTCCATGAAGAAGACCACTTGGACCGGGCCATTCGTAGACTACAGAGGACTATTGATGACTTGATGGGCCAAATCAAGGTAAGAGCGTGGGAAGCCCTATGCAGCCTCAGTAGTCTTGTGTAGAGAGTGCTATCACTAATCCTTCAATGTACTGCAGAGCAATGAGAAGACATCGGAGTACTAGAAATGATGCTTTGACACTATTGCCCCAATCATCGAAGAGAACAATGTCCTGAAAGAGGATATAGCGCATCTGCAGGAGATGCTACAGCAGACTCGAAATGAGCGGGACGCGCTGCAGGAAGCCATAGAAGAGCAGCACCGCCACCTCAACTAGGAAAAGAAAGGTATATGACAAGATCTTCATGCTTTGTTGTCCTTATGACTTGTTGACAAACCATGCTCTGCTCGGTAGGTATGGAGGCAGAGAAGATGCTCCTTGTTGACAAACTAGCTCGGCTCTCAGAAAGCAACAAGGAGCTTGTGGAGAAAAATGACCAACTCGACAAGGAGCTCAAAGATGAGGTTGCTCACCTGACCAGCGAGAACACCAAGCTGAAGGAGCGGGTGACCAAGCTGGACAAGGACTTCTTGAGTAAGTAACCGACAACTCAATTGTTGATTTTCTTCAATATTATTCATCATGCTTAGCATGGTCTTATGCTTGAGTGCAGTCTTACGCCAGAACACAAAGGCGCACATGGAGGCACTGATCAAGGAGAAAACCTCTTGATGTGCAAGTGCTAGACGATGGAGCAAGGAATCAAGCCAGTGCTGGACCTGATTGGCATGGAACCTGAAGAAACGTCAAGCGACCAGCTAGCCCGACTAGAAGCCATCATTGAAAAGTGCTAGAGCTCCTGGACTTGGTTCAAGCAGTTCACCCGCGACGCTGGCGAGTATGTGGCTGCCCACGTGTTAGGCGTGGTGCGGTCACACTACCCTGGAGTGGACCTAAAGAGGTAGTGGTCCTAAAGAGGCTTGAGACCGGCGTATCCAATAACACCGATCAAAGGAAGGCCGAGCAGCTCAGGATTTCTTCCATGGAGACAGCGTCAAAGATGATAGCTGACATGGACTTGTATGGCGAAACTAGACAAAGCAGTCAGTAGATTAGGGCCATAAAAACTTCTGTTTGTTGTTTAAGTTGTGATGGAGCACTCAATGCTTTTGTAGAAACATTAAGTAAGTTATGGTGGAGCACTCGGTGCCCATGCGGACCAGGCATTATATCTCTGTATAATACACGTCCGTGGTTTTAGTCATGAAAACTCTATTTTTTATCATGTTTTATGGTAAGCGCGAGTAGTTATTCCGTCCTAGAGTTGCTCTAGCCCTGGTCCGACCAGCAGCCCGGAGTGTGAGACTCAGAGCCCAGGCACGTGTAAGACTGCCGAGCTCACTAGGGAGCTACTTCCGGCCACCCAGAACGCAGTGAACGGATCTCATGCATGTGTGGGGAGGAATTGGAGATAGTGCCGGCTCTGGGAAACTCAAGTAAGAGGAAAACTTGGTCGGCAAACCACTTAATAGCAATTTAGGAGACATTGCGATGCACAAAAAAGGTGGCAGCAAAAACATGATGAGACTTTTATTGAATACTTGAAGTATAAAGATAGTACATATTTTTTTTAGTAGTGGATCAAGCGTAGAAGCGCCTAAGGTGGTCGATATGCCACTAATTTGGGAGGTTGACTCCATCGAGATCACACAGCCTATAAGAGGTAGGCCTAGTGACTGTCTTAACCATGTAAGGGCCCTCCCAATGTGTCACTAACTTGTGCAATCATTCTATCTTCTGTTTCCTGCGCAAAACTAAATCGCTGACCACGAAGAACCTGTCCTTGACATTGTGGTTATAGTACCTGCGCAAGCCTTCCAAATATTTAGCCGCGCGTGTGCAGGTGTCAAGGCGTTGTTCCTCGGCGCAATTAACTTCAAGCTCTCTCGCTTCATTTGACCTCTCCTTGTCATGGTTCTCGACCCTTGGTGACTGGAAAGCAATGTCAGCTGGCAACATGGCCTCAGAGCCGAAGACCATGAAGAACGGGGAAACACCGGTATTGCGACTAGGCTAGGTTCTCGGTCCCCAGACCATGGCCAGCAGCTCTTTCAACCATCTCCCAGGATGCTTGTTGCTTTTCCTGTATAATCTTTTCTTCAACACATCGAGAATCATGCAGTTCGCCCGTTCAGCCTATCCATTAGCCCTTGGGTGAACCATCGAAACATACTTGACAACTATGTTTCTGTCATCATAGAAGTTCCAAAAATCATTACCAGCGAATGTGGACCCCAGGTCAGAGATGATGCTGTTAGGCAAGCTGAAGCAGTGAATGATTTCATCTAGCAGCTCAGCTGCCTTTTTCACAGTCCCCGAGACTAAGGGCTTGTACTCAATCCATTTAGAAAATTTGTCGATAATGACATAAACCCAACGAAAACCACCTAAAGCCAGCTTGAAAGGCCCGATCATATCTAGTCCCTAGCATGCGAAAGCCTAGGACACTAGAATGGTCTAGAGTTCATGGGCTAGAACATGAGTCTGCTTGGCAAAGAATTGACACCCCTCATAGTGATGAACCAGCTTCTTTGCATCAGTGATAGCTGAGGGCCAATAGAAACCTGCTCGAAAAGCCTTGCCAACCAGTGTGCATGAAGCAGCATGGTTACCACAAGTGCCAACATAGATCTCCTCCAAAATCTTCACGCCTTGTTCCTGGGACATGCATTTTTGCAATAATTCTTCCTTCACGTTCTTACGCATAAGCTTCCCCTTGACTAGCAAATAATGCTTGCTATGCCATATGAGGCATTCCATCTTGGTCTTGTCGTGAGGAACCTCTGCAGAGGTGAGATACCTAATGAATGTCTCTCTCCAATCGATGCCGGTAGTCGAAACCAAGGCAACCAGCTGGTCTATAGACGGTTGTTCAGCTATAGGCTTCTCTTCCTCCTCGATGGATGGCTTGACAAGGTCCTGAATGAAAACTCCATGGGGGATCTTTGCCTGGGTTGATCCTAGCTTTGATAGCTTATCGGCTGCCTCGTTGTCAGCCCGGACCACGTGATGAAATTCCAAACCATAGAATTTGTTCTCCATCTTTCTGATCTGTGCGCAGTAAGCATCCATCTTTTCATTAGTACAGTCCTAGTCCTTGTTCACCTGGTTTATGACAAGAGCAAAATCACTGAACACCATGAGCCATTTTATGCTGAGCTCAACGGCGATACGGAGGCCATGTAGAGATGCCTCATACTCGGCGACGATATTGGAGGCCTTAAAGTGGATCCAGAGAACATAGCTCAGCTTGTCCCCAGATGGCGAGATGAAGTAGACACCTGCTCTAGCACCGTTGATATTGAGGGAGCCATCAAAATACATCTTCCAGTGCTCAGGAGAGCTATCAGAGATAGGCAAGTTCATATCTGTCCATTCAACAATGAAGTCGACCAGCGCCTATGACTTGATGGTCATGCCACTTTGAAATTCCAGTGAGTATGGGCTAAGCTCCAATGCTCGCTTGATGATGCGCCTGTTGGCATCTTTGTTGTGCAAGATGTCCCTCAGTGGAAACTCGGTGACCACTTCAACGGGGTAAGTGTCAAAATAATGGTGCAGTTTGTGAGAGGTGATTAGGATGGCATACAGCAACTTCTGGACCTGCGAGTAACAGGTCTTGGACTTATTGAGTTCCTCACTGATGTAGTATACTAGTCACTGGACCTTGTACACATGTCCAACCTCCTCGCGCTCGACGATGATGACCGTGATGATGACCCAGTTGGTTGCCGCGATGTAGAGCAGCAAAGTTTCGCCTTCCTTGGGCGCCGTCAGGACCGGAGGGGATGTGAGGAACTGCTTTAGCTCTGCCAAAGCAGTGTCAGCTTCCTTTGACCACTCAAACCTCCCCTTTGCCTTGAAAAGCTTGAAGAACGGCAAGCCATTCTCTCCGAGCTACGATATGAATCAACTCAGAGCAGCCATGCACCCGGTTAGCTTCTGGATGTCCTTGACACACTTGGGCGGTTTCATCTTCATGACAGCTTTGACTTTTTCTGGGTTAGGCTGTATGCCATCACGGTTAACTATGTTGCCGAGCAGTATGCCAAATGGCACGCCAAATATGCACTTCTTGGGATTCAGCTTCCATTGAAACTTATTGAGTGTCATGAAAGTCTGGTCGAGGTCATCGACCAGGGTAGAGGCCACTTTGGTCTTCACCACTAAGTCATCAACATATGCCTTAACAAGCTAATCTCTGATCTGGTCCTTGAGGCACTGCTGGATGGCTCGTTGTTTAGCACCAAAGGGCATGATGAACGATGTCTTAATATGGTCCTCCTCTATTAGAGAGATCTGATGGTAGCCAGAGTAGCAATCTAGGAAAGACAAGAGCTCGCAGCCAGCGGTAGAATCTACGACCTCGTCTATACGAGGCAAGCCAAAGGGGTCCTTAGGGCAGTGTTTGTTGAGATCTGTGTAATCAACACAATCCTCCATTCATTGTTCTTTTTCCTTACAAGAACCGGGTTGGCAAGCCACTCTAGGTGATACACCTCTTTGATAAAGCTGGCGGCTAAGAGCTAGTTTACTTATACCCTAATCGGCTCCTTTTTGTCCCATGCAAACTGTCGTAGCTTCTGCTTGACTGGCTTGGTGGTCTTCGAAACATCCAAGGAGTGCTCGATCAACTCCCGAGGTACTCCGGGCATGTTTGCAGGTTTCCATGCAAACACGCTGACATTCTTCCTTAGGAAGCTGACGAGCGCGTCTTCCTATTTGGGGTCCAGTCCAGCCCCGATGCGGGACATCTTGGTCTTGTCGCCCGGGACCAGTTCCACCTCCTTGGTCTCCTTGGACTTCGCAGCAGCGCGAGTGGCTTCCCTGCTTAGAATCTCTTGGTCGGCGGGAGGGATCTTCTTGGCGTTAACAATGGACTGCTACATGCGTATCGAGAGCTCATGGGCTTGGGCAGTCATGTAATTTTCCTTCTCGCACGTGTAGGCGATGAACACATTGCCTCTGAGGCTAAATACGCCCTTCTCTGTTCGCATCTTCAGGAGTAGGTAAACGTAGTGCGGCACTGCCATGAACCTGGCCAGAGCTGGTTGGCCAAGTATGGCATGGTACGTTCCCTCGAAGTCCACAACGATGAAGTTGACATAGTCGATATGGAAGTGGTTGGCAGTGTCGAACTGGACTGGCAGCATGATCTAACCCAAGGGCTGAGAGGTCTGCCTCGGGAGTACTCCCTAGAAAGGTGCATCGTAAGGCTCAAGGTCTTTCGGCTTGATGCCTAACTCAGTAGGATGTTGCGAAAGAGGATATCCAGGGTGCTGCCTCTGTCGATGAGCACCTTCTTGAACCTTACGTTCCTGATGACGGGATCTAGAACGAGGGGGAAACGCCCTGGCTCCGAAATATTGGGCCACTGGTTAGCTCTGCTGAACCTGATGGGTTGGTGCGACCAGTTTTGGTACTTGGGATCGGCAACCCTCTCGTCGGGGTTGTTGAGGGCCATGACAGCTCAGGCGGTAAGCTTCCTCTATCGCCCGTTCTCCAAGGCAACTTTCCCACCAAAGATGATATGGACGCTTCTATCGAGATCCTTGTAGGCGTGACGAGGGTCATTGTCGTGTTTTTCTTTGGTCTTGTCCTCCTCATCAGGCCTCTTGTCGTCCTAGCAATCATCTTTGTCGCCGTCTTTATCATCGCCGTGCTACCTCTTATGGATGTCCGAGCGGTAGATGGACTTCAGGCCCCTGTAGTTCCCCATTATATGGCCGGAGCCCGAGTGAACCAGGTAGGGACCCTGAAGGACCTTAGAGTAGGCATCTTCATAATTGCGCTTGGCTCCTAGTTTGACGGCATTGATAGAAACGTCAGCGGTCTAAGGGTGGGCAAAATACCCAATACCCAATTCCCGAATTACCCAAACACAGACCCGAAGTACACCCGATCACAATTTCGGATAGTGATTGTAAAAACCCAAAATTAGTTTGGGTAATTCGGGTAATGTTTCCTAGTACCTGAACTACCCAAATTACCTGAAATATCTCAAATATTTGCTCTTCTATTCCTAATACGAAAACATGAAGTATTTCAATGCCATATAAATATATTATTTGGTATGAATTAATGTAGATTTATGGTAACTTGATAATTGATTTGTTGGTAACTGATACGAAGACATAATATGATTTATAGGACTATTGTTTATTGCTTTAAAATGGTACTTGAATTCTTTCAATATGGTTGGTTTGTCAATTTTAGGTATATCGGGTAAAACCCGAACCCGAACTCGAATTATCAGGTACCCAAAATTTCGGGTAATGGTTTTTCGGGGCAAAAAACGGGTAGCAATTTTTAATACCCGAATTTTCAACTACCCGAATTACCTAACCCGAATTTTTTGGGTAACCCAAATGCCCAACCTTAAGCTGGTCGGTTACGGCTCTGTCGCCCCATAAAGTCATCTTGCCGACGCCGATCACGATTGTCATTTCGACAGTCGCGGTTGTCATTGCGCCGATCATCGCACCGGTCGTCGTAGCGGCGATTCTGCTAGTTGGGGCGAGGAGCCTAACCAATGTCTTCCTTGATCTGTTGGTCGGCCTCATCAGCATCTGCCCACTTCTTCGCCACCGTGAGCAGGTCCTAGGCTAAGTCGGGCCTCTTGCGGAGTAGCTTAGTCCTGAGGGCATCATGGTGGCGGAGGCATCTGATGAACATGGAGATAGCTTCGTCGCTGTTGATGTTAGGGATGGATATCCATGTTTCTGAGAAGCGGCGAATATAGTCACACAACGGTTCGTTTGGATAGTCTCTGACTTTCTCCAAATCGTACTTGTTGCCAGCTACTGACAAGTGACCATGTAGTTGTCGATGAAAGCCCTCCTGAGCTGAGCACAGGTGTCGATGGAGCCTTCCCTCAAGCTGAGGAGCCATTGGTTTGCAGACTGGTTGATGACCACAGGCAAATAATTGGCCATCACGTCTTCATCGTCGTGAGCCACTGGGACAATGATTTCGTACAGTGTTATCCACTTTTCGGGATTGGCCTTCCCGTCGTAGGTGTCCAAATCGTGAAGCTTGAAATTTCTTGGCCAATTAATGGCACGAAGCCGATCGGTGAATGGCCACAGCCGGGTATGCCATGTGCTTCATCATATTCACGCCTGCGCTACATCTCAGATGCATGTCGCTCTTCTCGGTTGTTCTCGATGCGATCCCTTAAATTCATGTTGGCGCTGAGGTGATCATGGAGGTTGCCTCCAGGCTGCTCCACTTTCTGGTCGGCACCGCATTGTCTACCACAACCACCGCCACGGTTTGCATCATGCTCACCTCCATGACGTGCGCCACGTCTGCCTTGCGGGTTGTGTCTGCCCACTTGATGAGCATCACATTCCCCTCGCTGGTTAGCATCGCGTCTTCCGCCCTAGTCTCGGGGACGATGCGCCTTGTAGTTTTCGTCATGGCCCTGATAAAGAAAGGGACCTCCCTGTTGTTGGCTATGATCTCGCCAGGAACCCCGTTGGCGATGACTTCGGGTGGTAGACGCCGATGGAGCGGGTGTACGCCTCTCGTTGAGTTGGACTGTGGCAGCCTTCAGATAGGCCTTGATAGCATTGAGTGCCAGGGACTTGGGGAGCTTATTTAGTTCATTCATGGCGACGGCAATGTTGGCACTCGCTGTCTTGAAAACTTGCTGATTGTCGCACATGTTGAATGCATCGGCCAGGTCACAGCGGATGTCGCGCTGGCCACCTACACCTGCGTCTGCCGCATCCTCTCCGGCGTTCTCTAGGTCCACTCTCCGAGCCCAACGGTCGGTGTTTCTTTCCTCCCAAGCAGCCCTCTCTTGATCGGTCTCCCCGTCGCGAGGGGGCTCATCATTGCTGATGGTGAAGACAGCACCTCCGAAGCCAAGTGGAAAAGCTGGGAACTCCTGCTCATATGGATCAATGAGAGTGTGGGTATAGTTAGTCCCGCGAGGCCCGGTAGATCTGGTACTTTCTTCCAGGATTGTAGAGAGCGAGTCCCCGTCGATCTACCTGATCTCTACCATGTTAACGGTAGGCGCAGGGTGGTTTGCTTCAGGCAGATCTAACAGATGTAGATCTAAAACGTGGTCACGCTCAGCGGGATCCACAAACAGATGTGGTATGCAGACCATGTACTCAGACGTCGTGTTCACTAGCCCGTATGGGTAGGTGGTGGATGAGTGCTCCATTAGGGCTTTGTAATCCCCTGACCTCAGGCTAGTTGCGGGTCCTGGTTGGTAACGGACCGTCTGCCCCTCTAGAGTCGTCGTAATCACAAGATTGGAGTCAAGGCGCCTCTGGTAGCCAGCCCGAGCAGGTCGAGAATGGCAGATGAGTCCACAGTCGTCCTCAGCAGATTGATCTCTGATCGAATCTACTAAGGTTAGGGTTTCAGTTAGGCTTGTGGTGACCTGATCGATAGACTCGATCAGATCAGTGTCGTCGAGACGCCTCCCTTGATAGCGGGGAAGCGGACGGCAGGTGGTCGGAGAAGACGACCCCGAGATTGGTCCCGAGATCGAATCCGATGTTGTTGATGTAGATTCGGTTGGCGCAGGAGGAGCCTGCACCGCCTCCACGACTTCAGCGGGATCGCCAGCGCGTGGTGGTCCAGGTGAACATCCGGATCATGAACATTAGGCCCGCCGAAAGGACCATAGAAGTAGGGAAGTTGACCATCTGGCTCGCCATGGAGTTTGCACGCACACCGCCTACTTGGCGCACCACTGTCGACGATATATGGTCGGCAGTCTACCGAGGGATATGCTCACGGTAGTAGATTATCGGTGGAGGTGCACAAGACAACGAGCTAGATGGTGACATAATATGAACACAGGGTTTATTCAGGTTCGGGCCGCGAACTACGTAATACCCTACGTCCTGCGTCTCTATGGATTGTATTGATACTTGATGATCTGTTTTGAGAGGGGTCCTTGCCCGCCTTATATAGTACGGGGGGCAAGGTTACAGATATAAGTAATCTAATCCCAGCCGATTACAACTGTTGTATCCATGGAGGATACGATATCTATCCTGACCGACTAGGTTTACTTGATCGTTAAGTAGTCTCTGCTTGCTCCGCACAGTTCGCCGAGCAGTTCAGGGATCCGCGCAGCCCTTTCTGGTGAGTTGGGCCACCTTGTCCTGCGCGGCCCATGTGGAACCATGAGGGTATACGGGTCTATACCCCCATACTGGGCCTGTCCAGCACCAAGGCAGGTGCCAGAACAAATGAGCCGCCCATTGCCACCGGTGCTTGCTGCTGAGTTGTGTTGGACGTTCGCTACACCAGAAGGCCGCATAACCAGATTTCTACTTCGCCGGGAGCCGCAGGATGTATAGGCGAGAGTGGTTGAACGTCAGGCTACAATTTGCTGCAGCAGCGGAGAGCTTAGCAGGATGCACATTTTCCGCACCATCCGCCAGACAAGGAAACCTCGCCATGCTGCTTGCAGACGCCACAGAGAGTCTGTATTCTTCATATTTTGTGTTATTCTATTTTCTGTTTGTTTTATCTTAATTTGTCTTGGCTCCTTATTGGCGTGCATGGTTTGTCAAACATATTTAAATCAATCCTTGGTAAATCATCACTCTTTTCCAAATGACTTCATGGAAACAGAGCTGCCTGGCTCTGGGATTGTGTGGCCAACGGGGTTTCACCCAATCCATGTGTGGGTGAATTTAAAATTTGAGCTAAAACTCTTCTTTCAGTACATCCTATTTTAGCACTGTCGGTATATTTTGTGTCAACATGAATGCTGACTTTCAAATAGTGGAATAATTACAGCCAACATCTAGACAGGCGCGGCGGAGAATGCTTACCATCCTTGTATTCTTAATCTGGTACATTGTTTACATTCAAATAGTTGCAATTCAATTAGTATGCTATGCCTCATTCTATTGTCTTCGTCGTTACTGATCAAGACATGTTTCTTCCTTTCTCTATGGAACTACGGATAAAAATCTAATAGATGCTTACTACTATGCAGGTTGTAGTGACAGAGGAGCTAATATCGTTCAAATATGGAATGAAATACGTATTTTTTTTCTTATGTTTCGGGCCATTTTTGTACGGACGTTGAGGACATCTTATAGTCGTGCAAATATGTTTTGGTACTGATACACGCTATATTCTCATTTGTATTGACATTGCGCATGCAGAAATGTATTCGTGTTGGACAAACAAAATGTTATACGTGCATTTGCAGTTTTTTTGTTAACATTACAGATAGGCATGCATTTGTATTCATAGTACGTGTATCTGTAGCTAATTTTGTAAGAATATGAAGCAAATCCAAGGCTTATCCAAACAAAGAAGGGTATTCCGGGTATTCTACGAGTCTGGGTTGAAACCCTCTTTTGGATTGGGTGGCAGGGAGGGGATCACCCAACCCCCGCTTGGATCCCATCTCACTTTTTTTTTTTGATAAAGGATCCCGTCTCACTTGGGAATGAACGCCAGAGATCCAAACGAAGCAATCGGGAAAAGAAACAGCAATCGGTTGTGGACATACTGTAATTGATCCACAAAGCACTTGACAGGTATGTTGGTATATGCCCAAGAGTCAAGCCGATCTCCCTACGTTCTAAATTATAAGTCACTTTGACATTTTTGCTACATCTATTTTGCTATACGTTTAGATATAATATATGTGTAGATACTAGCAAATTCTATGTACCAATAAAGTCGAGTAAGTTCGAGTAGTTGTTTGTAGAAGGAGATGTATATTGCTGGAGAAAAGGGCTTTCATGAAATTAGTCGCATCGTACCTGGCCCATCTGTTGCGCCTGTTTCTCAATCTCAGAGTCAAGTTCATCCAGTTCGCTCATAATCTGCTCTATTGGAGGCCTGAGCTGTCTGTCGGTCTGAACACATCTTAATGCTATTTCGATGCATTTCTTCACACGTATCATGTCTGTATTGTATGATGGATATCCCGAAGTTGCTTGGACCCTTTTTCCCCAGTTTTCTTGTACCTGTGAAATTAAAAATGTAAGGCTCGAAAAATAGCACCTACAAGCGCATATGCAATTACGCATGACATTATATCATTGAGGAAAATAGTTGTAACCATGACAGAGGCAAATGTATATTTCTTACGAGGTCAACAATATCTTGTGGAGTCATACTACGACTTCTGGAGTAGCCCTCAGTTCCGGCCATTATTTCTAAAATTGTAACGCCAAAACTGAATATGTCGAACTTCTTTGATATTTTCTTGCTGTCTATGTACTCGGGTGGCATGTACCCACTGCATGAATTAATAAAAAAAATTATTTCTAAAATGTGAAATTTGTTAAGGTGCTCATGAGCTAGCGACATACAGTGTTCCTCTAATTGTATTGGTGATATAGGTTTTTGTTGAAGCAAAGAATCTTGATATGCCAAAATCTGCAATTTTAGGTTCCATGTTTTCATCCAATAATATGTTGGAAGGTTTTAGGTCCAGATGATAAATACTTTCTGCCAGTCCATTATGAAGGAAATTTAAACCCTCAGCAGTTCCTTTGATTATCTTGTAACGTGTCTGGAAATCCAGTCCGCAGGATTCAACTGCACAAGGAAAAAGAGAGTACTTCTATAAGCGAATCCTATATTCTTATACCAAAAATGCAGTTGAATTTTAGTAGACCTTCAAACAGCAATCATACCAGAAATATGTCTGTCAAGGCTTCCATTCTTCAAGTATTCAAAACAGAGAACTCGATCAACTTTTTGTGCAAACTCGAGTTGTCCATTGTGCATAACATGCCTATTGTGCGATTCATAGCAGTAGCCTACCAACTGTACAATATTTTTATGATGGACCTTCATATTGTTATAAAACTCCTTTTTAAAGGCTGCATCATTAAATCCTGGATCACGATCATAGAGCTTCTTCACAGCAATCTCTCTACCATTATATACTCCCTGTTAAAATATGAAAGAATGCTATCACAAATCAGATTGCAAGAGCTTGCAGTATCTTCTTAGAAAAGAACAAGATAGTTAACCACACCTTATAAACTTCACCATACCCACCACTTCCAATTCGGTCAGAGAAAGAATTTGTAATTTCATTTATAATGTTCATTGTAAAATCGTTGGGAGTCCCAGTTACAAGGTGCTGCATATTACTCATGCTGTTATATGCCTCCTGCTACCAGCCCCGCCTTTGATGTTGTGCTGCAAGAACAGAATCTTCCTTACACAAAACAAAATATATCTACTGCACGCGTAAAAACTAGTCATGTAACTCAACAAGAATGAAATGTGTTCTGGAATGTTAATGGATGATTTTTAGCATTCTGATGTGGACAATTAAATATATATTAGTAAATGATGTGGTTCGCTAATATGAACATCTTAAATGAAGACATAATGGCATGTGTTAGTTGGATATATTAGTGGATGCTGATGTTGACACTTTGCATAGCGAGATAGTTGAATGTGCTAGTATGATGTTGATGCTGATGTGGACACTTTTCATGGCAAGATAAATTGCTAGTGGGGTTTATCTTTATAAGAGATATAGATATACTCTACAATAAAGGTAGACCCACTTATACATGTTGACTATGGGTCTGTTTGGATTCATTAGCGCTAAAAATAGTAGCCAATTAAATTAGTACTAGTGGATCAAAAAGACATACTAATAAACCTGCTCATTATTAGCTAGGAGAGACTTTAGAATTGCTAATAGGTGCTAATAGTTAACGTGCACCTTTAACTCACTATCTAACCACAACCACCTATTAGCAGGTTGACCCAAACAGTCTCCTATTAAAAATTAGCTAGTTAAAAAATAGCAGCTATTAGCAAGCTAATCTGTAGTGCTAAGAGCAACTCCAACAACTTGGCTAAAATTAGTAGCCAAATTCTCTTGTTTAGCCATTTTGTAAAATAGAAAACTTCTAAAAAAAGAGATTCACAACAGCGCGCCTTGCTATTTTACAAAGTTAGACAGCGAGCGCCTATCATTGGCTATATATGGCCACCGAAAATCAAGGGATAGCCAGCTTCCTATTTTACAAAATCAGATAGCACATCTATTGGAGCCTACTTTTTCTATACAGATTCTAAAATAGCCTCCACAATGAGAATAGCAGAATGCAAACCGGTGCTATAACAGAGCATCTTCGAACAACTGAGTATTTGGGCCACCCCACAACCCACGTTGTGTCCACAAGGGCACAAGTCACTTGTTATTTCCATAAAACACGCTACACATTGAACACATGATCTCCCCAAACATATAACGTTTATTATAGATAATTAGCAAGGAATCTCAATGACTTGACACAAAAAAGGTCAACTATTAAGTTGATCTTATTGCTGCCAACAATTTTTAAATAAAGTTTACATCCAGTCTAGTTGTTTGATAGAGAATTCACAGAAGAAAAGTTTGTATGATAGAGTTAATAATTCCAAAACAACCTTATCAAATTCAAATTATAAGCGCTAGAAAGTATTCGACTCATCAAGTCATCAATATACGACAGAGCATCCATAATTGTGGAGGTATTTTTGCCATGTTGGTATTATGATACGGGTATGCTGACTCACTATATTCCTAGCACGCTCTCAACAGTTGCATGTCAGCTCTGCATAACCATTGGACAATTCATCTCAAGTTTTGTGATATGCAGTAAAGGAACTGCTAAGAAAAAAGTACGTCGCTACCCACGTCCGTTGGCTATGCGGCTGCCATTTTTTTTTGTTTCGTCTCCACACGTCAGCTGGCAATTACAGGGTGTTGTTGCAGACGGCCTTAGGGACTAGGGAGGTGCTACATATTTTTCCACGAGTTTTTTTTTTTGAGGGGACCAAAAAATTACTCAAGTGTTATAATAGCTGTTACAAACTCCATCTGGAGGAGCTAAAAACCACACATGTCTACCTAGTGATTCATAAATCGAACTTCTAGCTAGACAATGAGCGTCATGTTCAAAGCCCTTCTTTCATGAACGACTTCCGCCTTTGCGAAACGAGTCCGTCCAGCTTTGATCTCTTTGATTATGTGACCATATACACCCATGCCAGAGCCCTGCATATTTCTCACTACATTCATGCAGTCGGTGGCAATCCGGACTCGCTGCTGGGCGAGGTCATCTGCTAAAGCCACACCTTCTCGACATGCCAACACCTCAGCAGTTTCGGGGTCAGTAACCCCTTCCATCACTATCACCGACGCCCCTTGAAATCTGCCTGAGTCGTCTCTCGCCACTGCCGCCATTGCTGCAATCGACGTATTCTTAGATAATGCCGCATCCACATTTATCTTCAGCATGCCAGCTGGTGGTGGTATCCAGGGACGAACAGGAGCTCGCGCGCCTCCCCGGCCCAGCTCTACCACTTTCTCTTTCACCGGTGGCACGGCAGGTTCCAAGTCTGCTATGTAGCTTTCTATGAAGCTGTGGGTCGATAGGGGACTTTGAAATATATTTTCAAGCACAGCCTTCCTCCTCGCATACCAGATCGACCACATCGTGACAACCAAACGAATTAGATCGTCATGCTGAAGCACTGCTATAGCTTCATGAAGCCAAGCCCGAGCATCACCATGTTGAGCTCGGCTGATGAACTCCAATAGTTCGTCCCGTTGTAGTGCCCAAACACATTGTGCCATATTGCATTCCAACAGTGCATGCCTCCAAGAATCCTGAGTGCCACAGATCGAACATCTAGAATCCTGAGCCATGTTCCTGTGATATCTAACATCACCTGTTGGAATAGATTGCTTGGCTAGCCTCCAGAGGAAGTTCCGGACTTTAGACGGAACCTTAATCTTCCACAGGTTTGCCCAGTCTCGCTGGTTTGCTGCAAAATCTGATTTTCCAGCATTATGCTCTATCCAATCCGTCCTACGTTTCCGGTTATTGATCAACATCCGGTAGGCCGATCGGACGGTAAAGGAACCTGATTTTTCATAGTGCCAGGCCCAAAAATCCCTTTGCCTCCGAGTCGTCAGGGGTATACTGAGAATCAATTCCAAATCCATAGGAATGAAATGGCTTTGTAGCGCCTATATATCCCACGATACAGAGGTAGGATCGATCAGTTCGCAAACTCTTGTCGGCGGCTCATTGCTCGCACATCTAACCGGCCGCAACAGGCCGTCCCTTGGCAACCAATTCATATTCCAGATGTAAGTATCTTCCCCAGTGCCAATTCTTCGGATCAGTCCTTGCTTGAGCACCTCCTTACCATCAACAATGGCCCGCCAAACTCTTGACGGCGAGGGTCCCAATTCTGCCTCTAGAAAATCCTCCTCAGGAAAATAAACAGCCTTTAGTATTCTCGCACTGAGTGAAGATGGTTCCTGTAAGATACGCCAAGCTTGCCTAGCTAACAAGGCAAGATTGAAAAGCTCAATGTCTCTGAAGCCCAATCCTCCCATATGTTTAGGCTTGGTCATCTCCTCCCATGCCACCCAGCATGTCTTCCTCTTTCCCTCCTTGCTTCCCCACCAGAAGCTTCGAAGTAGGCTATCTAAATGATTGCATAAGCCCCGAGGTAATCTGAAACATGACATGGAAAAAGTTGGCACAGCTTGCGCTACTGCCTTGATCAAAACTTCCTTGCCGCCGGCTGATAACATCTGCTCCAACCAGCCCTGCACCCTCTTCCACATCCTGTCCTTCAGATACTTGAAAGCCCCATTGGTTGCTGAACCGACATCCGTAGGCATACCCAAATACTTCTCGCTGAGAGCTTCATTATGTACATCTAAACGATCCATAATCTCTTCACGGATGTTCCCACTGACACCTTTAGCAAAGTGTATTGATGATTTGTCCATATTTACCCGCTGTCCTGATGCTTGGCAGTAGATGTGCAACACATCCATCACCTCATCCGCACTCTCCCTATTCGCCTTGAAGAACAGCAGGCTGTCATCTGCAAAGAGTAAATGACTAACCATCGGAGCCGAGGCAGCCACTAATATTCCACTGAGGTTCGATGACTGAATTCGTGATTTCAAAAGGCACGAGAGGCCCTCTGCTGCTAATAAGAACAAATAGGGTGAGATTGGATCCCCCTGGCGGATCCCTCTCGATGGAAAAAACTTCTCAAGCCGTTGACCATTAAGCAGGACTGAGAACGATACTGTAGTAACCAATCTCATAATTGTATGGACCCACATCTGATGGAAGCCGAGTTTAATCATAATAGCTTTAAGATAATCCCATTCTACTCTATCATAGGCTTTCCTCATATCCAGCTTTAGAGCGCAAAATCTCCTGTCTCTGGCTCTCTTCTTTTTCATGAAATGCATGCACTCGTAGGCTGTAATTATATTGTCAGTGATCAACCGTCCTGGCACAAACGCTGATTGTTCTTCCGAAATAATTTCTGGAAGCACTAGCTTCATTCTATTTGCCATGACTTTGGACGCAATCTTGTAAATAACATTACAAAGACTGATTGGCCTGAACTGACCCAGCTCCTCTGGACTTTCCACTTTGGGAATTAGCACAACACAGGTACTGTTAATAGTTGTTGGATCATCTTCTCCTCTCAGCATCCGTAGCACAACTGTAGTTACTTCTTTCCCACAAAGCTCCCAATGACGCTGGAAAAAATGTGCTGGCAGTCCATCTGGCCCCGGCGCTTTTGTCGGAAACATTTGGAACAATGCAGTCTTAACTTCTTCTTGCACAAACGGCATCATCAGCTTTTCATTCATAGCCGCTGTGACTTTAACTGGAACTGTATCCAGGACTCGTTCCATCTCTGACGTTCCTTCTGATCTGTACAGCTCCTTATAGAAATTTGACGTCAAAACTCCCATCTCACCCTCATTTTCGGTAAATTGGCCATCTGGTTTTTTCAGCTTGGAGATGAGATTCTTTTTCCTCCTTTGGCTAGCTCTCATGTGAAAAAATTTTGTGTTTTTATCACCAGCCGCCAACCACGTAATCCTGGAGTGCTGCCGCCACATGATCTCCTACCTGTGGTTAAGCTCCATAATTTTGTCCACCACCTTAATTTCGGCGTGTGATGGTCCAGTACCCCGCCCCGGGTCTGATTTGAGGCGGTCTAGCTCCAGGTTTAAACGCTTCAGCTCCTGACGAACGTTACCAAAAGTGTTCCTGTCCCAAGCACTCAACTCAGTTGACACTGAATTAATCTTGAGTTGCAGCTCATGTAAAGTAAAAGCTTCACCCGCCTCTGTCCAAGAGTTAGCAAGCATTGTAGAGAAATTCTCATGAGATTCCCACATTGTTTCATACCTGAAGGTCTTATGTCTCCTCTTCCTCCTATCACTCTTCGTCTCCTGAACCCACCGAAGCATGATGGGATCATGATCAGACGCTGCAGCAGTAAGGTGTTGAACTCGCGCCAGAGGAAAGCGCGAACACCACTCAGCAGTAGCAAGAGCTCGATCAAGCCGCACACGGCAGAAAGAGCCACCCGAAACCCTCTTCTCGAACGTCCAGCTTCGACCCTCGTATCCAAGATCACAAAACCCACACACATCAATCATGTCGCGGAAGCCTGCAATTTGAGCCTGACTGCGGTCTTGCACACCAACATGTTCATGTCTGTGTAATACTTCATTAAAGTCGCCAAGACAAACCCAGGGAAGATGTGAGGATGCCTTGATAAACTTCAACATATCCCATGTTTTATGGCGCTCTGAAATCTGAGCTTCCCCATAAACACATGTCAATCTCCATGGTTCACTCCCCTGCTCGGTAATGACAGCATCAATATGGTACTGGGAGTAAGATAACAATTCCACTCTAGTTTTATTATTCCAGTAAAATCCAAGACCACCACTACGTCCTGAACTACTAACAGCAAAAGAATTATCAAAACCTAGAGTACTTTTCAACGACTCAACACGTGCTCTGTGGATCTGAGTTTCTAATACACATAGCACTGTCGGGGCAAAGTTCTTCACAATCTCGCGAAGTTCCTTTACTGTCGCAGCATTGCCCAAGCCACGACAGTTCCAGCTAATGCAACTCATTGTTCCTGGCGGTACTCCGTCCCGGAGCCCGCCGCACTCTTCATTTTTCCTTCCTCCGTCTTCTTGTACTTCTTCTTGTCCCTCGGTGAGACGTAGGCCGGTGGAGGAGGAGGGATCCTACCACCAACATCTACACCTGGAGACTGCTCAAAAGAAAGCTTCTTCTTCACCTCCAAATCATCCTCTTGGATCTTCTTGTCGCTCTCAGGCTTCAATGGACTATTAGCAGTATCCTCCAGATCATCATTCTTGCCCTGGTATAGTCCAGCCTCCTTCGACGATCTCTTCCGAGAGCCATCGCTAGTGCCTGATTCACTTGGCTTCTCCTTCCAGACGGACCCTCGGCCACCCTGACCGCGACCAGCGCGTCCACCTCCTCGTCCTCTCGCCGTTGTGCGTCCGGCACGGTATGCCATCTGCTCACCACGACCAGCACCCAGAGGGTTCCTCACTCTAGGAGTTCCCGGACGCCATGTAGTCTCCTCAGCAATCATCCACTCGCCAAACTGAAGTTCATCATCCGCAAACTCCCCCGTGCCGCACTCCAGAAAAATATGTCCCATCAGACCACAGTGTGTGCAATGTCGAGGAATCTTCTCATACTTAATCTGGATCATGATAGTCTCCTTTCCTTCCGGTGTCAAACTGACAAATCTAACAAGCGGCTTATATGCTTCGAGATTCACTCTCACCCTGTGGAAGTCACCCTTCGGTGCCGGAATTGCCCTCATCTCCACAATTAACACCTCCCCAATCTTCTCCGCCAGAGAACGGAGAATAGCCTCCGTTCTATACAGTTGGGGAACTTTGTGGATCTGTACCCACGCCATCACCTTGTGAGGGGGGGTCACCGGCATGGCCGTCGCTCCATCGAACTCCTCCATCATTAGTGCACATCCCCGAAAGATCCAGGGACCCCCTTCCATGATCCTCTTCCAATCGCCTAAGCAGAAAACCTGTATGATGAATAGGTTCTCACCAACCGGGCGGAACGTGAAGTCCCGCGCCAAGCTCCAAGCAGACCTCATGGTATTCGCCAACGAAGCTTCGCTGAACGTCTTCGTCGTCAGCAGTTTTGCCGCCGCCATCCACTTGATCGTCGGCAGGCTTGCACTCTCCTCCTTCTTCAGAAACACACCCTCCTTCTCCGTCTCACTAAGCTGAAGTTTCAACAGCAGTTCTTCTACATCCACGTCCTTCTTCCCCTTCGCCGAAAAGGATGATTCCGCTGCCATAGCCACCACGCCTCTTCACCCCACGCAGATCGGAAGCAAATCCCTACCAAGGCTGGGTAGCTGAGTTAGATCAGCCCCTTAATCAGCCCGAGTAGGAATAGGCCGATCGAGATGGGGAAGGGATCACGATGTCGATGAGTCCTTCGGCAGATGCGATCGCCTCCGAAGTCGCCGAACCCTAGCTTCCTAGGTCTTCTCGTTCCTAATTAGTTAGATGCTGATACATATTTTTCCACGAGTGAGAAGGGCATCTTCACCTTCTTTCTCTTTCTTCGGTCTCTAGGGTTGCGGTCGCTGTATCCCATCTGCGACCCATTCTTTTTTTTTTGAGAAACCCATCTGCGGCCCATGTGGGCAGGAGTGTGGGCGGGGCAGTCTCGTCCAGGAGCCTGCTTATCCGGCCCACGAAACTGCCGTTTGTGGCCATTGTGGCCCAGCAGTAAAGATTTTACAATCCAATTCTATCTACCCTGCAAAGTCCATCATAGCTTATCATTCCCGAACGTCTACGTGCAACGGGGATTAGAAGAGCAGGTCTCAGGAACCCTCGTCCTTGTGAGGAAAAGGGCGAATAAGGTCTTTGGAAAGGGGTGTTCGTGCGACTGCTCTGAGCATTCATGACGGGCCGTCTTCCATCCAAATCAGGCTACACTACATCCCGTCGCGTTCATTTTAGCTGCTCCGAGCTCTTCCTCCACCACTTATCAACAACTTTGTACCACCACCAGCAACTGCGTTTACCTCCACTGACTAATGGTACACACATTGCAATCCAATCTGTTGTTGCCATATGCCTGCTGTTTTGATCAAGTTGTTGTTCATCATGTCTCTATTCATGTCATCCAATCTAACTAGTATATTGGGGCTTCACATGCTAGTATATGAGGTCGTCATGGTTTATGTTGTGCTTCGGTCTAACATCTATTTTGATCTTTTGCATTGTGTATGAACTGTGGTTGTCCCTTAGTCTAAGTATTAGATCTTATGTACATGTATTAGATCTACATGCTTATGTTTATGTTTAGATTCAATAGTGTGCACATCTTCATATCGCGTAGTCATGCCCGTCCCAGGCAACAGAAGCACCCACCTTCCACCTTTGTTGTTGGGAATGCCAACTTCCAAGATCTAAAGGACTGTTACGACATGTTCTTATTCAAGGAGCCCATTGGTCACTGTTATGGGTCCACTTGCAACGGTGTGAGTTAAAATAAAGTTAGTGTTAGAGGCATGCCACGAGATGGAGAATGTGGCTAGTTAAAATAAAGTTAGTGTTAGAGGCATGCCACAAGATGGAGAATGTGGCTATGTGCTTCTATGTGTCTTCTGGATAGCCTTTTATTTCACAAACTGAGTTTTGAGTTCTTTTTGTTTAGTAAACTCGTTTGTGTCTTTGTCAAGTGGTGTTTGTAATAAATCCCCTTCCTAGATAATGAAACGGACTTTACTTCTGTCATCTAAATAACAGAAGTGACCAAATGAAGCAGTGCCAACACGCGGAGCAGAGGAAAACCTTCCCGAGCCTGGAGTATGCACAAGGTTTTTAAGCTATAGCCGGAGATAGCAGCTGGGGATGGGAGCAGATAGGATATTGAACTTTTTGCGCTAAGCAATCGTAGGCACGCTAGTTGCACCGTTTAGCCGGAGATAGCCGCTAAACGGGCCTTCATTTAGTGGTAGCTAAAGCTTTGCTGACCCAAGAACACAGCCGACCCAATATACCTCCAAGCCGAACATCCAACCACGTAAACCTAGACATCACTCATCTCTCGAACTCTCTCTACTCTGGTGTGCTTGCTCTCCAGCTCCAGAAAAAAAGATGGCAGCGACGGTGGCTTCTTGGATTGGTGCGGAGGCAAGTACGACCTACGAGCATTTCTATGTTTTGTTTCTAATTTTTCCAAAAAAAATTAACTGCAGCTATCTCTGGCTATAACTGCACTTAGCTGTTAAGGAGAAAAACAGCTAAGAGCCTGCCGGATATTTAAAAGACTTATGTATGCAGCGCTAGTGGAGATGTTCACCCGCCGCACACTGTCAAGTGGCTAGAGCATATTAGGTTTAGCCGCACATCGGTAATTGATGGTGGGAGGGCACAACATAGAAGGCGGGGGCAGCCCTCACCTATTAGCGCTAGTCTTTTGAGTTGAGTTAAGCCCAAGGCCTTGGTATGTTGTGGGCTTTAGTGGACATGGGCCCGAGGGGCACTTTCTCATGGGTATAGCGAGCTGGGCCAGATTCTGCTGCGCACTCAAACAAGTGGTATCAGAGTCGATGGTTGGAAAACCTAGAAACTCTCGGGGGTCACATGGTAACGGGGGAGCCTGTTAACCTCTCATAGCTCACACGGATTGTGTGTGATATGGAGCGTTAGACTCGGGGCCTGGAAAACGTCTTCCAGCGATTGCATGAGGTTATGTGATGTGAAGAGTTGCGTCCGAAGTTGTGATGGGGGAGATTTTTAGGTTTAGTCTCACATCGATAATTGATGGTGGGGAGCACAACATATAAGACAGGGTAACCCTCAACTATCAGGAGTAATTTTTTAGGTTGAGTTAGGCCCAAGGCCTTGATATGTTGTGGGCTTCAATGGACCTGGGCCGGAGGGGCGCTAGCTCATGGGTATAGGAAGCTAGGGCGAGTTTCGGTGCTCACTCTAATAGAGCAGAACGTGCTGCAGTTGGAGAGGAGGAAGAGGTCGGCCGCCGGCACTAGCGGTGCTGGACGTGGCCACCCGGCCAGGGCTGTTGCAGGTGGTGGCTTCATTAGGATTAGGATTAGGATTAGAATAGGATAGGATAGGATGGGATGGGAACCGAGAGGAAGGAGAGGTTCTGTACATGAAAAAGCACTGACGTGCAAGTTCCACATTAAAGTAGAATCATAACTTTGCATAACTATTTTCTTGCATGCCTTTTCAATGCGCATAGGAGCATATATAGACACATTTGCTATAAAAAAAACACACACAGATATACATGTCTGTCATAAACAGGATGAGGCCACAGAAGATCTCTAAGCGTGGCTAAGTGAAGTCTAGGTCTGTCAGTCGGGCTGGTTAACTGGGCTTGGCCCATATAGGAGTAGGGGCTCGGCCCAGGTAGAATGGTGTCGGTGCATGACTAAATAAGTAGTCACTGTATAGAACTCTTGCTTTCATTGAATAACTGAAATCCTAAAACCGCCTAACTGCCTTCCGTCCTCCTCTGCCTATTTGCTGTTCTTACTCTTCATCGCCCTTGTTCTTGCTAAACTACCCCGAATCCTTCTGATTCTGCCTCTCAGCTACCTAGGACCGTTACATCTAAGGCTGGATAACGAGCCGAGCTGGCTCGGCTCGGCTCGGCTCGTTTTGGCTCGTTAGGATAACGAGCCAGGTATAAAAAATACACAAAATATAATATTTGCATTTATCTAAAGCTTAAAAATATTAATAATATAAAAATAATATATTTAATAACCTTAAATCGAATAAAATATTCATATGAGCTAACATATCATCTATTTGTGAAGTGCAAGACATAAAGTAATACAAAACTAATATAAGTTATGATAACTTTTTTTTCTAAAACTACGACTCGTTTGGCTCACGAGCCAGCTCGAGTTGGCTCGTTATAGCTAACGAGCTAAAATCCTGGCTCGGTCGGCTCGTTATTATAACGAGCCGAGCCGAGCGAGCTAACGAGCTTCGAGTTTTTCGTCCAGCCTTAGTTACATCTGGTATCAGAACCATCTATCCTTGGAATTTTTTTCCCAATTTTTGGTTGATTCTGGTCTGGCACTGAAGAAGAAAGCCCCATCTCTGCAAGAACAAATGGCGAGCAACGTCAAGTATCTAGCGGAGGAGTTCAAGGGATTCCACCTCATGATGCAGCAGATGCTCGACAAGATGAACAACTTCGAGGCGTGGAGGACCACCACCGACTTCTCGCTCGGGTAGCGGCTTACCAATACGATGGAGACAGCGGCGAGGATTACCCACTTGGAGAAGAATCCAATGCCACCACCATCACCGCCACCACCACCACCTCTAGCGGGATGGATTCCGGGTGTTGTCAACCTCAACGCGCCCCCTGCTTCTGCTTCCTCTAGGGAGCGGCCCAACGGGCACGGCGCGGGTGGAGGGATCCTCGGACCCATTCCGGGGTCAGACCCTCCGCCGAACAACCTACAGCGTATGGATCCTGAACCCCCATTTCCTACATTTGATGTTGCATCCGGTTCATCTTCTCATACCACTCGTGCGGGTTTTGTGCCTAAAATGGATTTTCCGAAATTTGACGGCATCAACCCTCGGTTGTGGAAGGATCAATGCGAGGTTTATTTTGACATCTATGGAGTCTCAGAGTTGATGAAGCCTCGGTTTGCCTCATTGAATTTCATTGGATCTGCTGCTACTTTGCTTCAAATAGTTCAGCTGTGGGGTCCTTTTCAGTCTTGGGATGCCATGCACAAGGCAGCTTGTGCTCACTTTCATAAAGACCAATATCCTTTGTTCATGAAGCAATTGGAAAATCTTAGGCAGACTGGATCTGTAGGTGAATATCAGGCCAAATTTGAGGAGTTGTCTCATAGTATTTTGTTGTACAATCCTTCATATGATGATGCGTACTTCATTACACGGTTTTTGGGTGGGCTCAAGGAAGAAATTAGAGTCTGGAAATAGCTGGTACATTGGCACTATTGCAAGAAGCTGAGTTGGAAGCATCTAGGAGCAAAGTACAACTCAAATCTGAATTCAGAGATTCAGGAAGGTATCATTCCAAATACACTGCCTCCGATTGGCACAAGCTCAATAAGGAAGAAACAAAGATAGGAGAACAAGCTCAAACCGATGTGGAATGGCAGGAACCACAAATGCCCTACACAAGTACTTTTGCATGTGATTCAGGTGCTGTTAGAAGCTGTTCAGGTGGACTAGGATTTGGATTATACATCCTCTGAAGAAGAGTCTGAAGCCCATGTTGGGCAAGAGTTGATAGCTGTTAAACCAGTTTCTGATCCTCGATCATCTTCCGATAAGACAAAGAGAAACAGAACACTCAGATTGAAGGGACTGATTGGTTCTCAAGAAGTACTGATCTTGCTAGATTCAGGCAGTGCTGGATCTTTTGTTAGTCAGGAACTTGCAAAACATTTCATCAGAAGCAAGCATCTTATGAACCTATTCGGTTTACATCAGCAGATGGAAAACTCATGTTATCTGACACTATCATACCTCATATGCAGTGGCATGTGCAGGGCCATAGTTTTATTCATGACATCAGGGTGCTGCCATTGAAATGTTATGACATGGTGCAGGGGCTAACTGGCTAGAAGAACATAGTCCAATGTGGATACATTGGAGAAAGAAGCAAATTCGGTTTACCCACAACAATAAAAGAATTCTGCTCAAAGGAACCATTGATGTGCATCAGAAGTGTTCCTAAGTTTCTGCTCACAAGTTGAAGGGCCTTTTAATGAAGAAAGCAATGACTCACATGCTTGTGCAAAAAGCTACTTGTCGTCTTGAGATGACTTTAGAAAATGCAGTGCCTCTGATGAGTATTGCTGAGAAGGAACAACAGTCTGTGCATAATGTAGCACCAGAATTGCATCAGCTGATTGAGCAGTATGAACACTTATTACAGGAGCCTACTGAGTTACCCCCCAAAAGACACTATGATCATCACATACCACTGATTCCTGGAGCTCAACCAGTAAATGTCAAACCTTATAGATATGCACCTCAGCAGAAAAATGAGATTGAAAAGCAAGTCACAGAAATGATGTAGTCTGGCATCATATAGCATAGTGTAAGCCCTTTTGCATCACCTGTGTTACTTGTGAAGAAGAAGGATGTGTCATGGAGATTTTGTGTTGAGTACAGGCATTTGAATGCTATCACATAGTCAAAAATAAAAACCTCTGCCTATTGTGGATGAGCTATTTAGATGAGTTGGCTGGAGCAAGCTATTTCACCAAGCTAGATTGCAGGTCTGGGTATCACCAAATAAGAGTCAAGGAAAGGGATGAATTGAAGATTGCATTCAAAACTCATAGTGACTTATATGAGTTCAAGGTGATGCCATTTGGGCTCACCAATGCTCCTGCAACTTTTCAGGTAGCCATCAATACAATTTTTGCTCCCTTTCTCAGGAAATGTGTTCGAGAATTCATGGATGATATTCTGGTTTACAGTAGAACCTTACAGGATCATAGAACTCACTTGCAACAAGTATTCCAGATTCTGTATGACAACAGTTTCTTACTAAAGAGATCAAAATGTGTATTTGCTGAACAATCTCTTGAGTATCTAGGACACATTGTTTCTCAGGCTGGTGTGGCAACTGAGCCATCCAAGATAGATGCAGTTAACAGCTGGCCAGTTCCTAGAAATGTCAAATAATTAAGAGGTTTTTTGGGCCTTACTGGCTATTACACGAGATTCAGGAATTATGGATTGATCAGCAAGCCTTTAACTCAATTATTGAAGAAAGGAGAGCAGTTCCTTTGGACACCACACACTCAGGAAGCTTTTGAGTTATTAAAGGGTGTCCTTAGCTCTACACCCGTGTTGAGTATACCTGATTTTGAGAAAACATTTATCACTGAAACTAGCTAATGCTAGTGACAAAGGCATGGGTGCTGTGTTAATGCAAGAGGAACACCCCATATCCTTCCCTAGCAAAGCCTTCTATCCTAGAAATCAAGCCTTATCCACATATGAAAAGGAATGTTTAGCTCTAGTGATGGTGTTGGATAAATGGAGAAGCTATTTGCATGGCAAAGAGTTCATCCTAAGGACTGATCATAGAAGCTTGTTACATCTAACTAAGAAAACAACCACTTCTAGGTTGCAGCAAAAGGCTCTTGTGAAACTTGATGGATTACAATACAAGATTCAATATAAAAAGGGGGCTACAAACACAGTTGTTGATGCCCTGTCTAGAATGCCTGCACAAGATACAATTCTGAGAAGTTGCAACAGGGATATGAAGAAGATGCTGAGACTAAACAGCTTCTGACTAAATTATGTCTGAATTCTCAGAATGAGAGGGGCTATGCATTGATAGATGGCATTATCATGCTAGTGTCCTAGGGGTCATTCTGGTATTCAGGCAACATATCACAGGGTTCAAGCCTTATTTTCTTGACCCAAGCTCAAACAAGCTGTGACTGATTATGTCTAAAGCTATACAACTTGTCAGGTTACCAGGTCTATTACAACCCGTTCCTATTCCTGAATCAGCTTGGTCTATTATGAGCATGGATTTAATTGAGGAGCTGCCAAAAGCTGGGAAACATGATACAATCTTGGTGGTGATAGATAAGTTCACCAAATATGCTCATTTCTTGGCATTATCTCATCCGTATACAGCTTTGACTATTGATCAGCTATATTTCAGTAATATTTACAAATTGCATGGGGCACCAAAAGCTATCATATCTGATAAAGACAGGGTGTTTAGCAGGACATTATGGAAGGAGCTGTTTACCTTGTCAAACACTCAGCTGTTGATGAGTTCTTCATACCATCCTTAGACAGATGGCCAAACTGAGAGGCTCGACCAATGTCTGTAAGCTTTTCTCAGATGTACAATCCATGCTTGTCCAAAGGAATGGCCCAAATGGTCACCATTGGCAGAATATTGGTATAACACTACCTTTCATTCAGCTCTGGGACAACTCCTTTTTAGGTTTTGTATAGCCAGCCTCCAAGGAGGTATTTCAAATCCTACCGCAGTAGTGATCTGTCTACCTGGTTGACTAAAATGAATTTGTTGCACAAACTGATTCAGCAACAATTACTCAGAGCTCAGTGGCGCATGAAGAACCAGGCAGATAAGAAGAGAACAGAGAGGGAGTTCAAGGTGGGAGATATGGTGTACTTAAAGCTCCAACCTCATAGTTCAGTCATCAGTGGCTTTTGGAAGCAATCACAAATTATCATTCAGATTTTTTGGGCCATTCAAGATCATTTCTAGAGTGGGTTCTGTGCTTACAAGCTAGGCCAGCTAGCTACTGCACAAATACACCCGGTGGTGCATGTTTCTCAGTTGAAGCTGCATGTACCTCCAAACACTTAGGTATTGCAGTCACTGGACACGATGTCAAAGATATAATGATGGGTGGCAAGCTGAAGCAGAGATTGTTAGTTCAGTGGGAGCAGCAACCAGTGTGCATGGCAACCTAGGAGGATGCTGATGACATGAAGAGGAGATTTCCCACAGCTTGGGAAGGAGGGAGTAATGTCATAAATAGGATGAGGCCGCGGAAGATCTCTAAGCATGGCTAAGGGAAGTCTGCGTCTGTCAGTCGGGCTGGTTAACTGGGCTTGGCCCGTATAGCAGTAGGGGTCGGCCCAGGTAGAATGGTGTCAGTGTGCGACTGAATAAGTAGTCGCTGTAATGAACTCTTTTGCTTTCATCGAATAACTGAAATCCTGAAACCGCCTAACTACCTTCCATCCTCCTCTGCCTATTTGCTGTTCTTGCTCTTCCGATCCTCACCCCTGTTCTTGCTAATCTACCCCAAATCCTTCCGATTCTGCCTCTAGATACATAGGATCATTACAATATGTGTGTCCGTGCGCACCTGTGCCTGTGTGCGCGGGTGGTGCAGATGTTCGAAGCGTGTGTGCAGAAGTTCAAATATATTTCTATCAAATATAGTGCATGAATAATCTATTGAAACGGATTAAATAAGTTTCACTTAATAAACAATTTTGAAAGTATGAACTAGTACACATTTACACAAGTACCTTATCCGTACCGGTTCAAATGTTGAACGGATGAAGTAGTACACGACAGTTTTGGGAGTTCGAAATTTTGTGAAGAGGTTCAACAAGCAGCGTAGTACTACACCATAGAATCTTATTATCGACTGAAAACATTCTATGCTTGATTGATATCTTTGAACCCGTCGGAACAAGGGTTACCACCTGCTCCATTTTCTTAAGACAACAAACAGCCATAGAAATACGGAAATTAATTCTAATGGGTTGTGCTTTCGATTTTAAGAGGAGCAACTAACACCTGTCCCTATACTGATCACATTCCTTATTATGAGATATAAATCATTGCGACTTTGGATAACACTTTTCTTGCATGCCTTCTTTTGCTTTGCTATGAATATTAGAAAAGGAGAAAGGGCAAGAGTTTTAGTCAAACAAACCTGGAGAGGGCGTGAAGGCCTGAATGCTGCAGTGAACCGAGCTTCGGATCCAACAGGCTTACACTTTGGCTGCTAGGAAGACGATGGTGATCCTTCCAGGCAGCAATTATATCAATGCACCATTGGATGCACAAAGAAAAAAAAAAGTTGAATTGACTCGCCTTTCAGAATATTCCCTGTGGTGAGGACGTCATCTAAGCCAATCACCATGCAGCCCATGGTGTATTGACTTATTGCCTTATTGGCCAATGATACAAAAAACGTTCTTCAACTATATGAGAACAAGTGGCATATGGTAAAAGCACCGAAGACTCGATTGTTGCGAATAAATTAGTCTCTTCTTCTTATTATTAAACTCACGCAAGTAATGAAACATGAAATATTTATATCAACAGCTGAGTTAGACAAGACAAGCCTTGTCAAAGTCAGAAGCACATGATGAAGAAGCTGACTTTAGCATATGAGCGAGGTTGGTCAACTAAATTTACATAATATAAGTTAACTGCAACAAAGCAAGTTGCTCATGTTTAAATAGTACAGTTGTAGCTTTTTTATTCAAATACTTGAAACAGCTAAAAAATGCAATGAATGCTTAGATAGATGATCCGACTCATCAGAAGTTGACAATATTTGTCGTGGAAGTTTGGTCAGAAATGGCCTGGAAAGCTATAGTTTGACAAATATTTATCTTGTTGCTGTTGTTACATAATGGGGACTGTTTAGTTGCTTTTATGAGCGAGATTGTCTGTAGTAGCTACCGTAATGACATCATATGCAATAGACCTAGGAATCAGATTTCACTACTACCAGAATAACTTTTGCTAAGAGCAACACAAGCAGGCCCCTACTTAAGCCTCCATCCCACTTTTGAGGGCTCTGAGGTCAAAAGTGCATTCCAACAGGGCCCGTACTAGAGCCCTCAAATTTGAGAGGACCATCAAAGCCTCTTCCCACCACTCATTCCTAGGTCCTTGGTGCGAGCCCTCAAATGATGGTTGTGGTAGTTTCTCTCCCACACGCTCCGTGATCTTACTCGACCGCGGGCATGACTCCCCTATGCCCTTCCTTGGTGAGGCCTGCCGCTGGCCCGATGGCGCACGTCCCTGCCCGACGAGCTCCTCGCCCTGCCAGTAGCTCCATCGGCGAAACCGCGACGATCCCCCTGCAGGAGTGGACCCCCAGAGAGCGGTTAGCCTGGCGAGCTCCTCCCTCGACCAGTGGCTTCCCCCAACGAACTCCTCAGCGGCAACCCCGAGGAGGCCACAATGAGCAGATGCCCCGGTGAGCCCACTATGGCAGAAGACCCCTAGCAAGGCTGTGAGGAGCAGCTCCCTTGCGAGCAGCTCCGCTGGTGAGCTCGCTCCCCCAGTGAGCCCCTATGGGAGTGGATTCCCTGCGAAGCCGCAGCTGGCTCCCCCAATGAACTCCTCTACCTTCAGTCGTCTGATCTTGATAAGATTGAGGATGGGAAGAACAGACAATGATGAGAGGGTCCCATGTGTCAGTGTCTATTAAAAATATTTGAGGGCCCTAATTTGAGAGCTCCTACTGGAGCATATGCAAAAAAGCAGGCCCTCGAAAATGAGAGGGAGCCATCAAATCAAAAGTAGGGGTTTTGATTTGAGGGATCCTGCTGGAGTTGCTGAAACCCCAAGTTTGGTTTTGGTAATTAATGACACCAAGTTGCTAATGCTATTGTATCAAGTGTGATTAAGCTAGGCATAAGCAACATGTGATGGAGGTGGAAATGGCATGGAGAGATGACCACAAGACCACATGATTTGGTGCATGAAATGATGAGCAAGATCATGGTGGAGACGCACTTAATATGATGGACATGATGATCAAGTGGAAGAGAAGGATCTAAGAGCGCAAGGCAAAGGTATAACCATAGGATTTTCCTTTTGCCGGTCTAAGATGAGTAGAGAAGTGATTCACCCGGTTTAGGATACATAGCCGACTATCAAGAGGAGCAATCACGGTTAGCCTGGAAATCAAGTGCCACTAGATCAATGTCTTGAGCATATGCATTAGGATCTAGTAAAGAGCTAACATAACGCATAGGAAAATATTTGTGAAAATGCTAACACACATGCACGTGGTGGTGTACACTTGGTGGTGTTAGCACATTTGCGAAGGCGGTGGTATTTGAGTGGTAATAAGGGGTTTGGGATTCAGGCGTTTTCGAGGAAATGAAAAGCCTATTTTCTATTGCGCTGGAGGCGAGAAAAGGTGGAGAAAGTCCGAATTTTTTTTCACTGAAAAACGGCGATCGGACGCTGCACCGGACGCGGTCTCGGTTTGACCGGACGCGTCCGGTCAGTTTAACGCGGCGCGGGCACTAGGGTTTGTGACCGGACGCTGGTCTGGCCTGACCAGCGCGTCCGGTCAGTTCTCTTGAGCGCTGAAGGAGAGCGCGCGACCGGCGCGTCCGGTCCCTCAGGGAACCGGAGCGTCCGGTCAGGCGTCCAGAGGGGCAGAGCGAAGCGGAGTGTCGATCGGACGCGCGGCGCGTCCGGTCACGTGTGATCGGACGCGTCCGGTCTCAACGGGAGCTTACTGGAACGCGACCGGACGCTGGCACTGTCGCGTCCAGTCAATTGTTTAAGCGCGTCCGGTCAGGGCAACGGCTAGTTCTGACGCGCACTGTTTCTTGTTGTCGTGTAGTGACCGGACGCGTCCGGTCACCCTGACCGGAGCGTCCGGTCAGCGCGTTTTTCGCTGCGTCGTCCGTAACGGCTAGCTGCGTACCCCTTCGTTATAAATAGAGGGTGTCCGGGGTTTGAGGGCATCTCTTGCACATTTTGAGACCTAGAAACATCCTTTGAGCTAGAGAACAACCCTTCACTCATCTCTTTGCATAGTTGCACATCTTGAGTGAGATTGAGTGAGATTCAAGTGCATTGCTTGAGAGTTGCATTCTAGAGGCACTTGATCTTCGAGTTGCTGCGGATTTCTTGTTACTCTTCCGTGTTTCCCGACACGGTAGACGGCTTGGGGCAGCGGGGGTGATTGAGCTCGCAATTGGAGATTGTTGGATCACTCACCAAGTGTTGTAAGGGGTTCTTGATCCTTCCCCGCGGGAGTTCGCAAATTGGATACTCTAGTCGAGCTCGTGGCTTGGAGGATCCCCATCTTGTGTGCGGTTGTGCGGCGCCCGCCGAGGGCTCGACTCTTGATAGTTGATTAGCTCACGAACCGACAAGTGGGTGCATCGCCACAACGAGGAGTAGCTTGCCGGAAAGCAAGTGAACCTCGGTAAAAAATCTTGTGTCATCTCTTTGCCGAGGATTTCTCTTGTGATTGATTCTTCGATTGCATTACTTCTCTACATCGTTGGTATAAGAATCAAGTCTCTTACTCTTTACTTTCATGTACTAGTTCTAATGTAGTTTGCTTAGCGTAGCTTTTATCACATAGGAGTAAGTAGCTTAGTGACTTAGCCTTGTTGGTGTGTATTAGAGATCATAGCCTTGTTTCACTAGAATTGTATAGGTGGCTTGCATAGTATAGTTGAGCTAGTGCTAGAATTAGCTTAGCCATCTTTTATTCTAACGTGGTTGTTTAGTGAAGCTTGTAGAATTTTAAATAGGCTATTCACCCCCCCTCTAGCCTTTTGGACCTTACAGTTGCTCAAACAACATTCACTATAATAGAACTGACATTCACATATTGTCGGCCCATCACTACTAGCTCCTTATGAGCTGGCAGTGATAGCCCATAACTGTCAGGTCATTAGCTAAAAATTTGAAAATGACTAGAAGTCATAATGACCCGACAGTGAAGGTCCTTATCAATGCTGGCTCAAGCCATAAACTGGCAGTGACATCACTACCGGGTGAAACTAGCTCCTTATGAGCTGGCACTGTCTCATGCTAGTTATTTCTCCATTTTAGAGAGTCAACAGTGATATGTGTACAGTAAAAGCACTAAAACTCGATTGCTGTGAAAAATTAGTCTCTTCTTACTATTAAACTCATGCAAGTAATCACTCGCAAAAAAAACTCACGCAAGTAATGCAACTTATTTACATCAACGTGCTGACTTAGACAAGTGTCGTGGGGTCAGAACAGTGGCAAACATTGTTGCCTTAGACCAGTGGCTCGGGTGGACTCAAGAACACAAGAATCACAGAGGGGACACAACGGTTTATCCTGGTTTGGACCAATCGATGCCCTACGTATAGGAGAAAGAGAGAGATTTGGTAGGGGGATCACTCGGTGCTGATCCTAGGGTCGCCTCGCCGCTGGTGGAGCCTTCCCCCTCGTCAGAGAGGAGGAAGACGACAAATGTGGAGGAGCTCTTGGTGCCCCTCTCTAGGTTGCTCTGCTCTCAGTGCAGAGCTCGAGTAGAACAATGTGGATGCAAATGATCTATCTTGGATCATCCTCCCCCTCTTTGATGAGGTTGTTGTCCCGATCTTCACGACGTAGGATCTTGATCTTGATAACTAGCTGATAAACAGCCGATAAATTGCTGCAAACAGCGATAACTAGTGCAACCTGACGACACGCACAAGGAGCCAACCACCGTCTCTATACAGCAGCCTGAACCAAGGATTTGCCCAACCACACTCTCAAAGAAACCAACCTACGCAACCTGGAATCAATGGACCAGGAGCACGGATTGGGTGCCGATGACGCAGTCGCTTCTGTAATCTCCGCAAAGGAAGACACAAGAGCAAAGGGGTAGAGATCTCTATCTGGTTTTTGTTAGCACACAGCTGAACAAAGTGGTCTGTATTCAGATTATCAAAATTCCCCTTTTCTTTACAAGCATAGGAGTATTTATACAAGGAACAACCCTCCTGTATAGGTGTGATCACAAGATGGAAAATAAAAAGACTAAAATGTGAAAAGGCTTCCACAAAATAAGTTTCCAGGAGTCCACGCGGCTGTCAGTTTCTAAAGCAGTCTCCAGTAAAAGTGTCATAACTCCCTAGTGGGAAATCCAAATGACGGTCCGTTTCTTGAGTGTGAAACTAGACTCAACAAGCTTTCCATCCATATATGCCATGCACCATGTAACATCGTAGACTGGTACAGTTTTGCACGGGAACTTCTGTCGACCACCTGACCAGTATTCACTAAATCTTGTTGGACGCTATGGGGAAAATTCCAATCTGGTCGGGGATTATTGCATTGGAAAATAGACTTGATAAGCTTTTCAAAATGTCCTCATGGACCTTCATAGCTTTTGTGAATCAAGAGTTATGGCCGATTCTTTCTGCTGGTTCCGTCGCGCTGGACTGGCCCAAGCTGGTGGTCGGTGGTCTGGTCCGAGCTGGTGGTCGGATTCTTCCTTCTCTTCATGTATTTTCATAAGTACAACCAAAGTAGCATTCTTAGGTAGTATAATATTCTCACAAGTGTTTGAATTAAGATCAGTTAGGAACGAATTCACCTACTCTTGTAGTTTCTTAGCACGACTTCTTGTAAGTGGTCCTGGATTTGTGATATTCATATTGGATGGTGAATGATTGTCACTCGAGGAAGCACGTATGGCTGAGATGTCCTCATCATCCTCCCCCTCTTGAAAAGAAGTCGTCCTCGACTCTGATTCTTTTAGTCCAAAGAATGGTGTCAAGTCAGCAACATTGAAGGATTTGCTAACACCATAATCTTGAGGGAGATCAATCTTGTAAGCATTATCATTGATCTTGGACAACACTTTGAATGGACCATCTCCTCGTGGCATCAAATTGGATTTGCACTTCTCTGGAAAGTGGTCTTTGTGAAGGTGTACCCAAACTAAATCTCCAGGTTCAAATGTCACCTTCTTGCGATGCTTGTTCGCCCATTCAGCATAGTACTTGGACCTTTTCTGAATTGTTTCTTTGGTCTTCTCATGAATCTTCTTGACATAAGATGCGCGCTTGGAGGCTTCCATGTTAGCTCTTTCCTGCAATGGCAAAGGCAACAGATCGATCAGAGCAAGTGGTTTAAAACCATATACTACTTCAAAAGGACACATATTAGTTGTAGAGTGTACTGCCCTATTGTAAGCGAATTTCACATGTGGCAAGCACTCCTCCCATTCCTTCAAGTTCTTCTTGATCAAGGCTCGTAGCAACATAGAAAGTGTTCTATTCATGACTTCAGTTTGCCCATCTGTTTGAGGGTGGCAAGTGGTAGAAAACAGCAACCTTGTACCGAGTTTTGCCCATAACGTCTTCCAAAAGTAGCTCAAAAACTTAGTGTCACGATCTGAAACAATCGTCTTGGGCATGCCATGCAACCTCACAATTTCCCTGAAAAATAGAGAGGCTACGTGGGAAGCATCATCGCTTTTATGACATGGTATAAAATGTGCCATTTTAGAGAACCGATCAACAACAACAAAAATTGAATCCCTCTCCCTCTTTGTCCTTGGTAAACCTAAAACAAAATCCATGCTAATGTCTTTCCAAGGAGCACTAGGAACAGACAAGGGAGTATATAAACCATGGGGGTTTAGTTTTGACTTAGCTTTGTGGCAAGTGATGCATCTTTGCACAAATCTTTCGACATCCCTTCTCATCTTCGGCCAATAAAAATGGTCAGCCAACATGTCATATGTCTTTTTTCATCCAAAATGACCCATCAATCCACCTGCATGTGTTTCCAAAGCATACAACTCTTTGTCATACACTGAATAGTTTAGTTGTGCTCCTCCCAACTTCTCACTGAAGTAGGCCACAGGCTGTCCAATTTGCATGAGAACTCCAATTTCAATCCCACTTGCGTCACATTCAACCTCAAAGGTTTTTGTGAAATCCGGTAACACAAGCAAGGGGGCTTCAGACAATCTTTTCTTCAATTCTTGGAAAGCTTTCTCTTGTGGCTCACCCCATTAGAAGACAACACCTTTCTTTGTTAACTCATTCAATGGAGCAGCTATTGTGCGAAAATCTCTCACAAATCTCCTGTAAAAACCAGCAAGTCCATGAAAACTTCTCACCTGGCTTACATTTTCAGGAGTTGGCCAATCCTTGATTGTTTTCACCTTTGATTCATCAACTTCAATTCCTGAACCTGAAACAACAAAACCAAGAAACACAACCTAATCTGTACAAAATGTGCACTTCTCTAGGTTAGCAAATAATTTTTCTTTCCTGAGCACGTCTAACACTTGCTGAATATGATCAACATGTTCTTCCAATGTCTTGCTGTAAATTAGGATATCATCAAAGTAAACAACAACAAATTTTCCAATGAATGCTCGCAAGACATGGTTCATCAATCTCATGAATGTACTAGGTGCATTAGTCAAACCAAAAGGCATAACTAACCATTCGTACAACCTAAACTTTGTTTTAAATGTAGTTTTCCATTCATCTCCAATTTTCATTCTAATTTGATAGTAACCACTTCTCAAATCAATTTTAGAAAATGTCATAGATCCACTCAATTCATCAAGCATATCATCTAGCCTAGGAATAGGATGACGATAACGAACAGTGATGTTATTGATGGCTCTGCAATCTACACACATCCTCCATGAACCATCTTTCTTTGGCACCAAAATCACAGGGACAGCACAAGGACTTAAACTTTCACGCACATAACCTTTATCTAAAAGTGCTTGTACTTGCCTTTGAATTTCCTTGGTTTCTTCGGGGTTGGTGCGGTATGCTGGACGGTTTGGGAGTGCAGCCCCAGGGATGAAATCAATTTGATGTTCAATGCCACGCAAAAGAGGAAGTCCAGCAGGTGTTTCTTCTGGAAAAAACATCTTCATATTCCTGCAAAATATGTGCAACAACACTAGGGACAGAAGTTAAGTCATTAGCTGAAAGCAATGTGTCCTTGCACACAAGTATGATTAATACTTGATCTGGGTTTCTCCTCACATCTCTCATTTCAGATTTGGTGGCTATCATCACTAAGTTCTCTCCCTCTCTTTTTTTGTTATCTCTCATGTTTGGCTTGTGGCTCTCACTCTCCGATTTGTGGAAGGCACTCAAATTCTTTTTCTCTCCTTCTTTTCCACTCTCATTCCTCACAACAGAGCTCTTTTGCAAGTGCTCAGCTAGGATTTGCTGTGGTGTCATGGGTTTAAGTGTCAACTCCTTTCCCTTCCACTTGATGGTGTATTCATTGGTCCGACCACAATGCAGAGATGACCGATCATATTGCTATGGTCTTCCCAACAACATATGACACACTGTCATGGGTGCCACATCACATTCCACAATATCAACATATTCACCAATCTTGAAAGGAACTTTCACTCTTTGTGCAATCTTAATGGAACCCGAATTATTTAACCATTGGACATGATAGGGATGAGGATGTTTCAGCAGCTTTAGACCAAGCTTGTCAACCATCTCTTTACTAGCAAGATTGTGGCAACTTCCACCATCAATGATTACCTTGCACACCTTGTCTTCAACCTTGGCTCTAGTTTGGAAAAGATTGTGCCGCTATCCATTTTCAGCTTCACTCATTTACACACTCAAAATTTGAGTTACAACAAGAGCAGCACCAGTTTCAAATGCACATACTTCCTTTTCAGGATTATCTTCTCCTTCAGTATCTTCATGTTCTTCATCACTAGCAGATTCATATTCTCCTTGGTCATTCACAATGATAGTTCTATTATTGGGACACTCCCGTATAACATGACCACGACCTCCACACTTGAAGCATTGAATTCCACTACTCTTGGTTGAAGAACCCACTGAAGTAGATGATGAGATTGCTGATTTGTTCTTCTCATTTAGAGCAGCCAGCTCCTTCCCACTAGAAGCACCAAAATTATTTGATCTTGTACCACCACTTGAGTTGGAAGTTGTACCTCTGCTTGCACTACCTCTTGGTGTGAATTTGCTACCACTTGGCGTACTTCTTGTGCTGAAAGATACTCCTCTGTTGGACTTCATGTCCTGCTGCAATTGACGCTCAGCCTTGCTAGCTTGATGTACCAATTCAATGAGATTACGGTACTGCTGAAATTCAATAATGCGCTGAATATTGCGATGCAGCCCTGACATAAAGCATGCAATAGATTGCTCTTCATCTTCATATACATTGGCTCGAATCATTGCCTTCTCCATCTCTTTATAATACTCATCAACATTAAGGCTTCCTTGCTTCAGATTCTGCAGCTTGTCAAATAAATCATGACGGTAATGTTTGGGGACAAACCTTGCCCTCATTTCTCTTTTCATTTCAGCCCATGAACGGACTGAACCTTGCCCAGCTTCTTCTCTGTCATTGAGCATTTGTTCCCACCAGATTAGAGCATATCCATCAAACTCAAGAGCAGCCATGGCCATCTTCTTTTGCTCAGAATAATTATGCAAGCGAAAAATTTTATCAACCTTCAACTCCCATGTAAGATATGCTTTAGGATCAGATCCTCCATCAAACTTAGGCATGTTGAATTTTAATTTGCTAAACCTCTCTTCATTGGGCCGATTACGCCCATGATTACCTCGGTGACGACGGCCATCATTATGGGGCTGTTCAACCTCCTCCTCTTCTTCTTCTTCTTCATCCTCTTGTTCAGTCCCACTTTCTTCTAGGCCAACACTCCCACAATCATGATCAGCACCTCTACAACCTCCTTGACGCCCTGGAGGTGGAGGCCTTCTCGCATGTACAACAGCTCGCTCTCTACGTCTCCGTTGTTCTCTTGCAAGTCGAGCAACAGCTTCTTCTTCAACTTCATTAGCATCTTCTCCATGGTTGCTTACACCATCACGAGGTTGGTGTTGATCTCTAATTTCAGCCATAAGAGTCTAAAAATCTCGTGACAATCGATCTTGCTTATCTTCCAAACTTTGCTTCAGCTCATTAAATTGTGCCATAGTGACACAATCCTCAATCTCATTTCCACTCATCTTCCTGCAAAGTTAGCTAGGCCAAACAACAATATATGTAGAATAGGAAATATATATATGGAATCCCTCAACCTCACCTCTCTTACCAACCGAAGCTCTTATGAATTCTTGCGGATTACAGAAGGCCAATGCGAGGTGGTAACAAGAAAGTGATGGTTAAGCGAATACAAGATCAGTTTTCCTATGACAGTGGCTTTTATGTGGAGCTTGGTGGGGAAAAAATTTACAAGGAATGCAATCTAAATGCTAGATATTGTAAGGCTAAATCACAGTCCAAACTAGAAGTTCAATGCCTAGTGCTGACCACAAGTTATGAGTGATGTAAATGGATCAAACACATGCGCAAAGAAAATTCAGATTTGATGCAAACAAGAAGTATGCTTAGGATGCAAGTGCTGCAATCAAACCTAAGCAAAATTTTGCACTAAAGAAAGGATAGCTATCTGGTTGTGTAATTGATGAAAATTACAGAACTTGTGCATATAACAAACTGATCTTTCAACTATTCTTTTACTATTTTCTCAACTCTCTTTTTTTTAACTTTTCTTTTTTTTGACACTTTTTTTATATAACTAAGAACAGGATCAGATATAACACGTGCACACTTATTTTTTTTGTAGAAACAAGACACAACCGTTAGCTATAACTTGATAGGATCAAAGTTAACGCGAAGGATGATATGGGTTTCTGATTTTTTTATATATATGGGAAAATTCAGATATGTATGAAACAAAGAGGCACAAAGGACACACGAAGGATAATATGATTAGCAACTAAAATAAAGACTCTAATGGACTGAAACTTAACAAAACTCACAAGAATAACAGATTGAAACAAAGGCCTATAGCAAAAAAATTTCTAGCTTTTTGGTGGATAGGACGAACACGATATATATGTAGCTAAGGGTAAAGATTCCTACCGTGGCAACGAAGGCTTTGATACCAAATGATGAGGTTGTTGTCCCGATCTTCACGACGTAGGATCTTGATCTTGATAACTAGCTGATAAACAGCCGATAAATTGCTGCAATCAGCGATAACTAGTGCAACCTGACGACACGCACAATGAGCCAACCACCGTCTCTATACGACAGCCTGAACCAAGGATTCGCCCAACCACACTCTCAAAGAAACCAACCTACGCAACCTGGAATCAATGGACCAGGAGCACGGATTGGGTGCCATTGACGCGGCCGCTTCTGTAATCTTCGCGAAGGAAGACACAAGAGCAAAGGGGTAGAGATCTATATCTGGTTTTTGTTAGCACACAGCTGAACAAAGTGGTCTGTATTTAGATTATCAAAATTCCCCTTTTCTTTACAAGCATAGGAGTATTTATACAAGGAACAACCCTCCTGTATAGGTGTGATCACGAGATGGAAAATAAAAAGACCAGAATGTGAAAAGGCTTCCACGAAATGAGTTTTCAGGAGTCCACGCGGCTGTCAATTTCCAAAGCAGTCTCCACTAAAAGTGTCATAAGTCCCTAGTGGGAAGTCCAAATGAAGATCCGTTTCTTGAGTGTGAAACTAGACTCAACAAGCTTTCCATCCATATATGCCATGCACCATGTAACATCATAGACTGGTACAGTTTTGCACAGGAACTTGAACAACATGCATGGTGTTGACCACCTGACCAGTCTTCACTAAATCTGGTCGGGCGCTATGGGGAAAATTCCAATCTGGTCGAGGATTATTGCATTAGAAAATAGACTTGATAAGCTTTCGAAAATGTCCTCATGGACCTTCATAGCTTTTGTGAATCAAGAGTTATGGCCGATTCTTTCTGCTGGTTCCGTCGCGCTGGACTGGCCTAAGCTGGTGGTCGGTGGTCTGGTCCGAGCTGGTGGTCGGATTCTTCCTCCTCTTCATGTATTTTCCTAAGTACAACCAAAGTAGCATTCTTAGGTAGTATAACATTCTCACAAGTGTTTGAATTAAGATCAGTTATGATGAGAACATCGCCACGCTGGACACACCGACGCTATGGTCTTCCCCAAGTTGCAATTCATCCCCAACTCAGCTGCCACGTCACCCTCGGATTCAGCAGACACGTCGTCACTGTTTCGGTCATAACTCTCTCATACGACATCGAAACGGGGCGTTCTTGGATGCGTTGGAAAGGGGACGACGACGCCGTCGTTTTGGATCTAGTCCCAGCTCCAGAAGGTCCGTGGATCATTCTGTGTGACCACGGCAAGGTGCTGCGTCACCTATTTGGGCCAACTTGGCCATGTATCGTGTCGGGCCTTAAGCCCAAGTTGTGGGCGCCCAACCCCTAGCCGTCCTCAACCCTAGGTCGAGTCTTAGACTATAAAAATAGCCGCCGCCACTGCTAGACAATTGGGTTTTGTTTAAAGTTTAGTTTTCTATCGAGAAACTGAATCGTTCATTGTAACTGTGGTGACAAATCCTTTTACAGTGATCCAGAGCCCCTGTTCTTAATCTCCTCCACTGTGTCGATTAGTCCTTTGGAATCGAGTTCTAGAACCCTCTATTGATATTCGCATCATTCATATTTGCAATTTCAGATTGCGTGTTTTTACCTTCTTGCTTGTACTCTTCGATTCGCTTGCAGGAAAAGCCTTCTTGGCGAGGTCAATCAAGTTGTGCTTGGTTGATAACCAACGGAGCAGTGGTGTAACGGTTGCAGGGTTCGAATCGTGTCTGATTTGAAGCCGGATCGCCAACATCGAGATCTCCATAAGTCGAACTTACCGGTTACCTCTCGGAAGATCGGGCCTGTATCTCATCAATTGGTATCAGAGATTTTAGGTTTACCGCGAGGTATATTCTCGTTTGCCTTAGATTCATATTTGTTCATTACCTAGAGTCCACAAAAAGCCCAAAAAGATTTCAATTTCCGCTGTCCTATCACCTTTTGTGCCTTTGCAATTTCGTTTCAGATTCGCATTGTTGAGTTTGTGTCCGTGGTCGAGTCTTGTTGCTGGTTTAGGATTGTGTTCGTGGTCGTAGTTCAATTGCCCGTTGCTGTGATTTTTGTTTTCTGCCGCTATCCCATCCACCGTTCCCAAACAACAAGTCGAAGCCACCACATTACTCGACTTGCCCCGCTAGCCGCCTTGTGTAACTTCTCGTCGCCGCGCAAACCCTAGATAGGTTGCAAGCCGCTCTTATTTTGCCTGCATCGCAGCCCTTCTTTAATCATCAGGCGAATACCTACTGTCGCTGTTGGAGTCACAGGGACGATTTTGTGATCGGTGTTGGAGTTTAGGGACGCTTTCCCCTAACTGTCGCTGTCGTGTTGTGCTTACGGAAAAACATAACTTGAGATACCTTCGGTAAAACAGGCATAACTTTTCGCTCGTTTATCAGAAAAATCTGAAATTTTTACAGCAGCTTCTTGACACCGTTTGGAGCCGAAAAATTGTCAAGAAACTGCTGTAAAAATTTCAGATTTTTCTGATAAACGAGCGAAAAGTTATGCCTGTTTTACCGAAGGTATCTCAAGTTATGTTTTCCCGTAAGCACAACACGGCAACGACAGTTAGGGCAAAGCGTCCCTAAACTCCAACACCGATCACAAAATCGTCCCTGTGACTCCAACAGCGACAGTATTGTAGGTGCCAATTTTTGTGGTTGCATCTTTTGTGATCCTTGTTTAGAGAAAAATATAAAAAAAATAGTAAAAAAATAAAAAAGTTTGATTTCTACTAGTGCCTTTTGGGAAATCAGAGAAAAATTCAGAAAAAAGGAAAAATCCGGTTATTTGCTTGTTCTGTGCGTTCTTTCCATCATCATTTATTTTTACCTTGTTGCGCTACGTCTCGACACGTCTTAGCCAGCAGCTGTGATTTGTACTTTGGATCCGGATTGAACAATCGCTAATCTGTATTCGTTAATTGCTAATCCTTGCTGTCATATTGTGTGCCTACCCATAGCTCCACATATTCTTCTGTCAGCACAGGTTCATCTTGCAACTGTTACCCACGCTCTAACTTTTCGCCCTGTTTGGTTTCGTCAAAATTGCCAAAAAAATCAGGAAAATAAAGAAAAAAAATTGTCAAAGTTTTTGCACGCTTTTCAGAGAACGTGCTGTTTTTCTGTAGACAACATCCCACCTCAGTTGTAGGTGCCAATTTTTGTGGTTGCATCTTTTGTGATCCTTGTTTAGAGAAAAATATAAAAAATAGTGAAAAAATAAAAAAGTTTGATTCCTACTAGTGCCTTTTGGGAAATCAGAGAAAAATTCAGGAAAAAGGAAAAATCCGGCTATTTGCTTGTTATGTGCGTTCTTTCCATCATCATTTATTTTTACCTTGTTGCGCTACGTCTCAACACGTCTTAGCCAGCAGCTGTGATTTGTACTTTGGATCCGGATTGAACAATCGCTAATCTGTATTCGTTAATTGCTAATCCTTGCTGTCATATTGTGTGCCTACCCATAGCTCCACATATTCTTCTGTCAGCACAGGTTCATCTTGCAACTGTTACCCACGCTCTAACTTTTCGCCCTGTTTGGTTTCGTCAAAATTGCCAAAAAAATTAGGAAAATAAAGAAAAAAAATGTCAAAGTTTTTGCACGCTTTTCAGAGAACGTGCTGTTTTTCTGTAGACCACATCCCACCTCAGTTGTAGGTGCCAATTTTTGTGGTTGCATCTTTTGTGATCCTTTGATTCCTACTAGTGCCTTTTGGGAAATCAGAGAAAAATTCAGGAAAAAGGAAAAATCTGGTTATTTGCTTGTTCTGTGCGTTCTTTCCATCATCATTTATTTTTACCTTGTTGCACTACGTCTCGACACGTCTTAGCCAGCAGCTGTGATTTATACTTTGGATCCGGATTGAACAATCGCTAATCTGTATTCGTTAATTGCTAATCCTTGCTGTCATATTGTGTGCCTACCCATAGCTTCACATATTCTTCTGTCAGCACAGATTCATCTTGCAACTGTTACCCACGCTCAACAACAGATTGCTTCGCCACGTTGGTTTTGCTCTTGTTTGGCGTTGGTAAGAATACAGGCAAGACGGTGGTGAGCCGCTTGTGATTTTGCATTCCACTTTCACCACCACCACCACTTGGTTCCTTTTAGTTGATAGGGATAATACTTTGGTGTTGTCTTTTTCTATCTTCTAACCATGGCAGGATCTCCGACGGACTTCAATGATTGTGTGTCCAAAGGCGAGCTTACAACGTTCATGACTGAACAATGCAATCTTATGACCGAGCTGACGCGCAATGTGAACAATCTGGTCACCCTCATTGAACAACTCGATCAACGTCCTCCACCTCATCGTGCTGCTGATGACGATGCCGGTGATTTTGGTGATGACGATGCAGATGCTGACGGTTATGCCCGTCGCCGCCTCAACTTCAACCGTCGCGGTATGGGAGGTAATAATCATGGTAATAACGATCCTTTTGCTAAAATTAAATTTAGCCTTCCTCCTTTTGCTGGTAATATTGATCCAGAGGCTTATTTAGATTGGGAGCTTGCTGTTCAACAAAAATTTGATTCTCATATGTTCCTGCTGAGCATAGAGTTAGACTTGCTACCTAGTGAGTTTACTAATTTTGCTTTATTCTGGTGGAGTGATCTTTGCAATGCTAATATGCTGCTGTTGTGCCTCAAACTTGGAATGCTTTACCTAAAACAACACAAACAGACACAAACAACAACAAACAAAAAAACAACGTATGAAATCTCGTTTTTGTTCCTCCTTATTACCAACGTGATTTACGTTTGAAACTGCAAACTTTAAAACAAGGTGATAAAGTAGTAGAAGCTTACTATCAAGAATTGCTTATTGGTTTAGCCCGTTGTGGTATAAATGAAGATGATAATGATGCTAGTGCTAGATTTTTTGGTGGTCTAAACCATGATATCCAAAACATACTTGATTACAAAGAATGGTGCAATTTTTCCCAATTGTATCATCTTGCTATTAAGGCAGAACGTGAAGTACAGGACCGCAAACAATACCAGCCTTTCAGGTCTAACAATGGGAGGAATTTTCAGCAGCGTGCTGAGCTGGAGATGCCCAAGCTTTCTGTTACACCACATGGGGTAAGTCAATTGTCTAATGTGCAGAAGAAAGGTGCCACTCCATGTGCTTCTACTAGCTCCTCCTCGTCTAGCGCTAAAATCATTTGCCACCGATGCAAAGGCATGGGACATGTCATGAAGGATTGCCCCAGTCGTCGTGCTTTCATTGCTACCGAGGATGGATATGTAAGTACTAGTGATGTTGAAGATGATTTAGCCCTTGCTGCTAACATTGATGCAGATTCCACCGAGGGCGATCAAGACAAGGAGGCTATCATCATTGACTCTGTGGCTGCTGCCGCGGATTACCCTAGTCTTCTTGTGCAGCGTGTGTTAAGTACACGTGTGGGACATGAAGACGAGATGAAGATCCAACGAAACAATTTGTTACACATGTATTTCCATTGTGCAGGGTTGTCGTGTTCTCACTATCATTGATAGCGGAAGTTGCAATAACTTGGTGAGTTCAGATTTGGTTGAGAAGCTTGGCTTGACCACACGACAACATTCATATCCATATAAACTTCAATGGTTCAATAATAGTGGTACGACTAAGGTAACTAAATCAGCACGCATTAGCTTTTTCGCAGGTTCTTATCATGATACTGCAGATTTTGATGTTGTCCCTATGCAAGCTTGTTCCATTTTGTTAGGTCGTCCATGGGAATTTGATAATGATGCTTTACACCATGGTAGAACTAATACATACACTATCATACATAAGGACAAGACAATTACATTGCTACCTTTGTCTCCTACGGAAATTATTAAACATGCTAAAGAGATTAAAAATACACCTCCAACTGACATTGCTAAAAATAATGGGAATAATGGGATTAGGTTAAAAGGAGGTACTTTTCTTGCTACAACTTCTGCTATTGTTGAGTTATGTGATAATCCTGATGCACCATGTTATACTATGTTTTGTCAACCTATTATGTCTGGTGCATTGTCTGCTGTCACTAACCTTTTGCAGGAGTTCACTAGTGATGGGATGAAGTCGAGGACGACTCCAATTCTAGGAGGAGGGGATGATGAGGACCTCGCCAAGATGGAGTCGAGGACGACTCCAATTCAAGAAGGGGAGGATGATGAGGACATCGCCACGCTGGACACACCGACGCTATGGTCTTCCCCAAGTTGCAATTCGTCCCCAACTCAGCTGCCACGTCACCCTCGGATTCAGCAGACACGTCGTCACTGTTTCGGTCATAACTCTCTCATATGACATCGAAACAGGGCGTTCTTGGATGCGTTGGAAAGGGGACGACGACGCCGTCATTTTGGATCTAGTCCCAGCTCTAGAAGGTCCGTGGATCATTCTGTGTGACCACGGCAAGGTGCTGCGTCACCTATTTGGGCCGACTTGGCCATGTATCGTGTCGGGCCTTAAGCCCAAGTTGTGGGCGCCCAACCCCTGGCCGTCCTCAACCCTAGGTCGAGTCTTAGACTATAAAAACAGCCGCCGCCGCTGCTAGATAATTAGGTTTTGTTTAGAGTTTAGTTTTCTATCGAGAAACTGAATCGTTCATTGTAATTGTGGTGACAAATCCTTTTACAGTGATCCAGAGCCCCTGTTCTTGATCTCCTCCACTGTGTCGATTAGTCCTTTGGAACCGAGTTCTAGAACCCTCTATTGATATTCGCATCATTCATATTTGCAATTTCAGATTGCGTGTTTTTACCTTCTTGCTTGTGCTCTTCGATTCGCTTGCAGGAAAAGCCTTCTTGGCGAGGTCAATCAAGTTGTGCTTGGTTGATAACCAACGGAGCAGTGGTGTAATAGTTGCAGGGTTCGAATCGTGTCTGATTTGAAGCCGGATTGCCAATGTTGAGATCTCCACAAGTCGAACTTACTGGTTACCTCTCGGAAGATCGGGCCTGTATCTCATCAAGTTAGGAACGAATTCACCTGCTCTTGTAGTTTCTGAGCACGACTTCTTGTAAGTGGTCCTGGATTTGTGATATTCATGTTGGATGGTGAATGATTGTCACTCGAGGAAGCACGTATGGCTGAGATGTCCTCATCACTCTTGGGATCCGACCTATCCCTTATATTCTGAGGTAGGTTAGATACATGGTGGTTTGGGGGACTTGAGGCTATGGTATACATGTGCCGAAGACCAGGAAGGTCTTGTAGTGGCGCTCTATGGACCGTGGCGATGTCATGGAGCCGAAGAAGCTTTGTGCGTTGCCTAGCTATTCTATTCTAACAGACTAAGTGTCAGGCTATGTCGGCTTGGACCGGCCTCCCCGGGCGTGCCTTTTAGAGGCTTCTTGGTGTCAAAGGAGGTTGGCTTTAGGGGCTGATGTGTGGGCCCGGGAGCCCACGAGCCCTAGAGGCCACAGAGGAGTTTGTCTTCTTACGTCACGCCCCATGCTTGGCCCTGTTGGAGGAGTGATTGACAGTGCCGTGCCTGTGAGGCAGCGCCGAGGAGCCCCCGTGCCTTGCTGGCTCAGGGCATACCTTCTCATGCCCGGGCCTTGGCTGGTGCCGGAGGCCACGAGGGTGCCAAGTATCGGGTCCATGCTCCCGTTAGTTGGGAGCCTAAGGCTCGGTCGAGCCCTCAAGCCCCGAGCGAAAGCGACGGTCGCACTCGGGCTCGGCCAGATTCCTTGGTCTAAGGGTTTGCGTGAGCGTACCCGATGGGTATAGCCCTAGAGCCGCCAGGCTATCCTGGAGGGGTTGGTCGGTGGGTCTCTTGGTCAGGAACCTTGGATCCCGAGGCTTAACATACCCATATATTAGGATCTCATCAGGAGCCCCCGAGCCTTTCATGGCCTCACTTGACCAGATTCATGATGGCGATGAAGTGCTGAATTCAATCTTTTTAGAGATCGAGTCAGCTATGGAGGGGATGACTTCCACTGACGAGAGTGTCGTGCCCTTCATGGGCACTTCCCCAAGTGAGATGGGGATGCTCGGCTGTTGGGGCCGAGTGATGGTGGCGTTGACCCCTTTTTCGACCCATGTTGCGTGAGCCTATGGCCCGAGTGAGGGTTTGGTGAACTCATCTGGGAGTTACCGGCCTTGGGCCCGAGGCACCCTCCTTTCTAATCTAGGCCTATCGTGGGTCAGGTGATCGAGAGCGTTTGGGCTCTGGCTCGAGGCCACCTAATCGCCCGGCGCACCACGCCCTTCTGAGGGCTTTGGTAGCAGGCCCCAATCCTCTCGGGCCGACCCTTGCAGTCATAGGTCGTGGTGCAAGGAGCATGCTGAGCCTGATGGAGGCCCTCGTTGGGGTTCGCTGCTCAGCGGCTCCCGACCCAGCTCCGGAGAGTTGGTTGGTTTTGGGGATGAACCGCCCGGGCGCCTATCGATCGGGAGGATGGACTCTCTGTCTGGGGAGATAGCGTAGCCTTGAGGCCATCGTGGGGCCTCCTTGTCAACAGGTGAGGCAATTTCTAAATGTGCCTCACCTTTTGTTGCCTCGTACAGGTGGTTGATGGCACCTAGGCTACTGCATCTGCTGGTGGAGTTATGGCATGCACTCCCGTGCTGTCCCACTTTGTCTGGAAGATGGGACGTCAGGCACATGGAGTAGATCTAGCAGAGGATAGGCTGTGGTACTTGCTGTGCATGGATCTGGGCCATTGTGGGTGATCGATGGGCCCGAGAGGAGTCAGATCCCCTCAAGTCATGTGAGAAGACGTGCGCAGAGTGGGTGGCGCACTTGGTGGAAAGTGGAGCGAGGACTTGACTCATTGTCAATGCCCTCCCTAACTCTACCTTTACTGCGTGGCTGCCATCACACAACCGCTCTAGGCATGCTGTAGGGATTGAAGGGGCACCTAGCCAGCCCACAACGCCCCATTAGCCATCGATGGCTGATCGGAGGGCCCAGAACCGCTCATAGCATGTCAACTGGGGCTATAAAGGGAAGGCCTAGGGGCACATTGTTGCCGGTCGTTATCGACAAATATTTGCCACCAATATATGACCAAAAAGGAGGAAATAAACATCAATACAACACATATACATGTACTTCTGACTTAGTTCCACTTGTACCGATAGAATTGATGTGACTGTAGAAACAAAGCCAGAAACAAGTGAAACATGTCAGAAATGCGCTTTCTAGAAAGCGCAAAGGAGGGAGAAGAGGAGAAGGGCCACTTCAAATCAGAACCAGGCCGAGCACATGTAGCACCGTGGCCCAGGCCTAGCAGAGGAGCAACCAGACGAAGGCGGGCCCGAGGGGGCCGGCCCTGGCGCGCGTGCACCAGGGGCATGGTCGCGCCCCCATGCTACCCCTCGGCTCCACCTTCCTTCCACCGACTACAATTAATGCTGTGGAGGTGGTGCTAGCATGGGTTCACTATATCTGGACACCTAGGGGCCTCCACCAGCTCCTACATAAAGAGGGGGAGAGCTCTACCATTTCACACACCGCGCTTGGAGCTACCTCACTCCCTCTCTCTACCTCCCTTCCTCCTCCTTCTTCCTCTTTCTTCTTCTTTCTTTAGAATAGGAGTAGGAGTAGGAATAGTAGTGGAGAAAGGTTGATCTACAAGGAGAGCTTGGCTCCTTGGAGGATTTGGTGAGAATAAAGGTTTACTTTCTTTCATCATACTTCTCCAACTAGCTATGTTCTTATTCTTTACATATAGCTGTGCTCTAGAAGTAGAGTATAGTTTGCATGTTATAATCTTGACATATGAACTAGCATATAGTTTGTGTGATGATTGTGATATGTTCATATGACATGATCCTAGAATATGAACTAATCCATAGTCCATATGCTAGGGTTTTGTCATATAAAACTTTATGCTTAAACATTCATACCATATGTCTGTTAGGGTTTAGAGTTAGGTACAGGTGGTGGTTCATCATGCCTTCGGGTACACCCAAGTCCTTTACCTGTCGATCCGAAGGGTCGGGGACTGCAGGGGATTTGGGTGGTCACTATATATGTGGGCGAGGTGGCTGGGTATATAGGGGAGGGTGATTGCATGCCCTTTCCAGGGTCGAGGGGTAGGCGGGCAGGTGGTGATAGCCCTATCCATCCCTTGTATTCCCCCATGTTCGACTAGGGTGTAGGAGTTTGTAAATATGCCACATGAGGTTGCTGGCAGACCAGTACTCGGTGGTCTCCTGATCCATTCTCTTACGTAGCTCTAGCCCTATACCATGTATGTGTATGATCATTAACTTTTCTATGCACGGCTATATTAGACATGCCTGCTCCACTTAGGAACATTCTCCAATACATGTGGAAATAGGTCAATATTAATAACATATGTGAGTAATCATGCTAGTTTGTCCTTTGTTTGTGTCTTAATTGGTGGTTGAATATGGTCGTTAAGGACCGCCACCAAGATCCCCCAAGCTTACCCCTTGCTTGTGTTGAGCAAGAGCTAATATATTGGTTGTTGATCAGGAGTTGCTTCAATGCCGGTTACATTTCAAAAGTGCCATGCTTATAACAAAGTATTCTTCCTTGATTTGAATAAATTGGTATTCTATCCACCCTTTATTATCTCCTTACTTGTGGGGCTTTTTAGCCTTCTCCAAGTGTTAGGCAGTTGCAGGATCGAATGGTTCACAGAAATGCTTATCTTTCATTCTTTTGATCGACTTTCTTTCTGGAGGTTTTGAAAGTTTTGCAAAAAATAAAGTTAAGTTCCTCAAATGATTCACTCGATCACTCAAAAGTGTATGATCCTCACCAAAGGCTTTTTATGTTTACCTTTCTTTTCATCCTACCAACTAAATGTCTTATGTGGATCTTTGGGTAGTTATAAAAGAAGGCGTACTTGCATCACATAATATTGCTAAGTCAAAAACTGGACCTCAAGGAGATGCAAGTCATACACTTTGATCAAGACGTGCAAGTGTGTGGAATTTTGAAATCTTCCTAATTCTAAATATTTTTTTGTACTCCTTTGAACATGATTCTCTCTTTCTTTGATGGTCACCTTTGAAAGTATGGGCTACCTTTCTCTCTTGTTTTTTTCTTCTTCATGCTTTTTAGCATGGAATTATTTTTCTCATGCACTTTGGCATGCATTTTTTTCTCTTTTTTCTCTCATGCTCTTTGGCATGGATATTTTCTCTTTTCTCTTTTTTAAGCATAGCCCATACTTTCTTTTGGCACATGAAAACTTTTGAGAGAGAGACTCATGACATGTGACTAGAGTATTTTATTTGGTGGACGGCAAAGCATGTTTTGCGTAACTCTCAGTATAAGAGCTAGTAGTTTTATTTGTGGGAGTACGTGTGTCTTGATCATGGGTGCATGACGAGAATCTTGTAACACCCCTGGATGTTAAGCATGCATTAACATCTCAAAGCATGAGCATTAGCATCACTTACATATTCCTCATCACATGCAATATAAGTTCATTGGAATTAAAATGTGAAAAACATTTGTTGAACCATAATTGTTGCATTTGCTTGCTAGAGTTGCAGAACTTGCTTAGTTTCAATTTTAGATAATCTAGAATTAATTAATATGATTTTTGGAGCAACTTTTGTATTCAAAATCTCCCCAATTTTTTCTTTTAAAAATATTCTAGAAAAGTGAGTTTTTAATTAAAATTTTGGCTTTAAATCATTAATTCAAAATCTATTCAGAATTTTGAAAAGTGTCCTAAATGAAAGTTGTAGAGAATTAAATTTTGAACAACTTTTATTTTGGGGAACATGTGAAAATGTCTTTTTGATCCTCAAAATTTGAATTTAAATCAAGTTAGAAAATCTAGAAATTTATTTATAAAAGGAAAAGGAATTTCCGGCCTTAACGGGCCGCCGCTTCTGCTTCGGCCTGCTCGCGCAAGCCGGCCCGGCCCGCGCCTGCATCCGCTTCCTCCCGTGCGCGTGCGCGACGCCGTGGCGCCCGCGGCAGAAGCCGGCCGCCGCGTGGCCGTACGTCGCCGACGCCACGTGCCACGCGCCCTCCGGTGGTCCCCGTGTCCCTCCGTGCCCGCCTACTCCCTCCGCGCGCTCGCCAGCCTTAGCTGCTGCCTCCATTCTCCTCTCCTCGCTCCACAGCAACACGCCAGCAGCAGCCGCGCGGCCACCGCGCCATTGCCGGCTCCCGAGCTCCGCCACCGCCGTTCCGCCCTCGCTACTCCACCTCCCTTCGATTCGCCACTCCCCCGGCTCCGCCTCGCCCTCGACTTTCCCGGACGTGAGCTATTCCCGCGGTTCGTGCTCAGGTGAGGGCCAATCTGGCCGCGTTCCTCCTCCGTTGCCGCCATGGCCGCCGTTGGCCGGCGCTCGTGGCCGGAGCTCCCTCCACCCTTTCTCCCTCTTCGGTCTCGAACATCAGCATCGCCTTCACCTCACGGTGCTCGTGCGCGCTCCCTTGGCCGCCACCGTGGCCTGCACTAGCCTGCCGTCGTGACCAGCGCCGTCGTGCCGCCATGCACGCCGGCGACCATGCTCCCTTGCTCTAGCCTCACCGTTGTGTAGTGTAACAGAACCACCCAATTATACGAGATTAAGTAGGAAAAATCATCCAATGAGCCGACAATTTAACAACTTAAGCCTGTATAACCCGGTAGTCCGTGAAATCCAGATGGATTTCAATCCAGTTCACATAACAGCCAAGATCGTAATAAGTTCAGCGGTCACTGTCATAAGTTACATAAAAGTTCGTGGCACAAAATACATCCGAGTTTAAACATAGTTATTACAAACTAGGTTCAAATGAAAGTAGCGGAAGAAGTAGTCCAAACCACACACACAGTGTTTGAAATAAAGTGAGCATATAATCATCTCCAGCAAAAGCATCAGACGAGAAGTAGTGAATGACCATTGCCCGTGGTCCTAAGCTTCGCCCATCGCAGGATAGAGGCAGTTGATACAGTAGCCGTAATACATTTGCCCATCTGCAACGAGTGGGAACAAAGCCCTGAGTACGAGAAGGTACTCAGCTAGACTTACCTGACAGAACCGAAAATAAAATGACACCAAGGATCATGACAGGCTTTCTGGTGGGGTAGCTGACTCATTTGCAAGAAAAGCATATTCAACTTAACAATTCTTTTCCCAAAAAGGCATGCGATAAGTTAATCTTGATTAACCTGTCAACTATGTTTGCACCTGTGCTAGAGTAACATGTAATTAAGCAAGTAAGGATTACCGATAATCGTTAACAATAGTTACCATGTCATATTCCACATAACTATCCAAGTGTTTCATCAATATTACTACGATGAAGTAGCTCAAGTCAAGTGTTCACTATCTAGTGAACGATGGCGATTCGAATCGATTATTAACCAGCTGGTAAGTTATTCTTCACACAAACCTCACTCACCCGCTAAAGTGAGGTATTGGTCACCGAGTCAACTATTCAGGTAAAGTCGCGAGCTTGCCAGGAACCACATGTACCCAGGGGTCGCCCGACTGCTCTTTGGCCTTATCATCGCGCCCTCGTTTCCTGCCACTACTGCTCCGGTACAGTGCATTGCGGGCAATCCACTCGGCCCGAATAATCTCCCAGCTTCGCGGTCGAAAGGTACTTTATTCGACTAGCTAAATGTGAGGCATGCGTTCAACATGACTCGAGGCACAACAACGGTCGGTCCTTAATCGACTCAGACGGAGAACACTATAGTTTGAAACCCTGCAAGTCTCCGTCCGGTCTCAATTTCAGTTCGACACTTAGTTATTCCCATATGACGTATCTTTCACACAGATCTAGGAAATCTCCTTTAGCTCGCGAATGACAGGCAATCACCCGACTTCTACCGGTCTAAGCAAACTAAGCAATTATTGACTGCGGACACCAAGGTAACAAGGATAGGGTAGAGCAAGGGTGAAACAAGGTATAATGCAGCAACGGTTGCAACCAACTCCTAAACCTAATGCAGTAATTAAGTAAAACCATTAATAAATATTTTTCAAACTGGGGGAGAAATGCTCCGGGGCTTGCCTCTCTCAAAAGAGCTTGGACGGTGGTCGGGGCACTCTGGAAGATCTTCACCGACCTCCTCTTCAGCTTCGGTCGCCTCCTGCTCTTGCACCTCGGACTGCTCTTCCGGGTCCTCGGGAGCTGCTGCCGGGGTCACTTCCTGCGATACATAAGTGCTCATGCCTAGGTGCATTGCAGCGATGACATGAGATGATGGTGATGAATGAGATGTAGATGAGCATGTTATTTTATTTGGATTAAGTGGAACTTACGACTCTTCTACAAGGTAGTCTACATCATCCAAGAACATGTACTCATAAACTATCACCACTATTTTCTACCATGCAAAGGCACCTTAGCCCTTAGATGCTTCAAAGATACACCAAAGCAAAGCTTACCAACTAATCTTGCATCCAAGGGTGAATTTAAACCCTAGTTAGTACCATGCTTGAACAGAAACACTTATTTTGGTATCTCAAAAAAATCTAATAAAATTACTGTTGATGACTAACAGGTATTCTAGCATATCACAAAAGTTTTATTGCAATTTGAGTACTAGAACTACCTACACAAAAATAGAAAATCTAAGGCCTAAAAAGGAGTATAAGATACTTTCCACTATGAAAAGTATCAAACAATAGATTTCTCATTTTTCTTGGATTCTACTCAGTAAATAATCACTGTAGAAAAATTATTACTTGCATGTTTTATTCATATTCTTCTATTTAACAAAAATAGCAATTATTAGCAATAAAAAGCACTTAAACTACACCTCAAAATTTTTCTACTAAACATGCAAGATACATAATTTTCCTAGCAAGCACATGGCACAAGACTAACAAACATGGAATCATATTTTTCTGAATTTTCTACAATTTACTACACAATTAACAAGAAAATAGCAATTTTCAAGGTTAAATAAAAACCCTATAGAAAAGTAGTGCAACATTTAAATGCAAAGGTTAAATAAAAACCCTACAGAAAAGTAGTACAACAAGACTAACAAAGGCGTGGGCCGCTTCGGCCGACGGGCCGAAAGGGTGGCGACGGCCTGCTAGCGCTGAAAAAGATTTTTCTTTTTATTTTCCAGAGAAATTCAAATAAAATTCTATTTTGCAGTTTTAAAATTCAAATTTGAGCAAGCAAAAGACCTTTTCCGAAAATGGCCCAAAAATGAAAGTTGTTTAGAATTTGATTTCCTACAACTTTTATTAAGGGGCCAATCTCAATTCTTACAGATTTTGAATTGGAGAATAAAAGCTAATTAGGGAGGGTTTTTAACTATTTTCAAATAACATTTTTAAAACAAGTTTTTGACAAAACTTTGGGTAATTGAGTTGCTCCAAAAATTTCACCAATAATTCTAGGTGATCTAGATTTTATAGTTGCACAAGTTTGCTTAATATAACTAGCACATTTAGTGTGGAATTATCACAACATGTTATGTAATACTAGTTTCCAAACTTTGATTTCACTAAAGGTACACTCTAACTACATATGATTATAATGCAATGACATGGTATGCTCATGATTGCAATGCTAATGCTTGCGTAACACCGGGGTGTTACAGCCCTTCCCCCTTATAAAATTCTCGTCCCGAGATTTGGGTTACGAACCATTTATTATAAAAATCTTCGTATGCTTTTTATAGGTATTCACCCGTTTCCCAAGATGCATCCCCTCATCATGATGACTCCAGTGTATCTTATATGTTTTCACCACACTGTTTCGAGTAGCCCTCTCCTTAGAATCCAAAACTCGAATTGGCTACTCGCAATACACCAAATCTGACTTAAGTTTTAAGCCTCGAGGTTCAATTCTTTCCTCTGGAACGCGCAAACACTTCTTGAGATGCGATACATGAAAAACTGGGAATATAGCACCCATTGCTTCAGGTAAATCTAATTTGTAAGCCACTGGACCCTTTCTTTCCAAAATTTTGTATGGTCCTACAAATCTAGCGGCAAGCTTTCTGCGTACTCCAAACCGCTTCTTCTTCATAGGCGTGACTTTTAGATAAACATAGTCACCAACTTCGAACACAAGTGGTCTTCTTCTTTTATCCGCATAGTTTTTCTGACGGGACTGAGCTGCTCTCATATTTTGCTGAATGATATGAACTTCCTTTTTGGCTTCTTCCACGAAGTCAATACCATAATACCTCTTTTCCCCTGGCTCAATCCAGTTTAGAGGTGTTCTACACTTTCGGCCATACAGAACATCAAAAGGTGCCATTTTGATACTTTCTTGATAGCTATTATTGTAAGCAAACTCTGCTAAGGGTAACCATGACTCCCATGAACCCCTGGAAGACAACACACAGGCTCTTAACATATCTTCTAGGACAGCATTAACCCTTTCAGTCTGACCATCTGTTTGAGGATGATAGGCAGTACTACGAATCAGACTAGTCCTCAAACCTTTGTGCAAGTGCTCCCAAAAGTGAGCAGTGAACTGTGACCCTCTGTCAGACACTATAGTCTTTGGTATTCCATGCAATCTCACAATCTTAGCAATATACTTCTCGGCATATTGAGGTGGCTGATAATCTGTCTTGACAGGCAAAAATTGGGCTGTCTTTGTAAGACGATCCATGATTACCCAAATCGAATCATGGCCTTTCTGAGTAGTGGGCAAGCCTGTGATGAAATCCGTACTTATATCATCCCACTTCCAACTAGGACAAGGGTTGCAACAATCCGGCAGGTTTCATGTGAATGGCTTTCACTCTACAACATGTGTCACACCTGGCCACATAAGCTGTGATTTCTTTCTTCATCTTTGTCCACCAATAGCGAGGTCTTAGTTCTTGGTACATCTTACTACTGCCAGGATGAATGGATAACTTAGAGAGATGAGCTTCATCCATAAGTTTATTCTTAAGCTCTCTATCCTTTGGAACAACAAGACGGTTGTCAAACCACAACACATCCTGCTCGTCCACTCTGAAGTGTTTGGAGGGTTCTTCTTTAATTCTTTCTTTGATGTGAAATATCCCTCTGTCTGCTTTCTGGCCTTCTATTATCTTACTCTCCAAGGAGCAACTGATCTGAATACTATGTAACATAGCAGGGTGCATCAAATCAAAACCATCTTCGAGCAAGGGTTGCACATTCAAGCAGTGTGACTTTCTACTCAAAGCATCTGCTACTACATTGGCCTTCCCAGGGTGATACTGTACATTCAAGTTGTAATCTTTGATTAATTCTAACCATCTTCACTGTCTCATATTCAATTCTGGTTGGGTAAAAATGTACTTGAGACTCTTGTGATCGGTGAAAACATTGCATACATTACCAAGTAAATAGTGTCTCCAAATCTTTAAGGCATGCACTACAGCGACAAGCTCAAGATCATGTGTCGGATAGTTGATTTCATGTTTTCTCAACTGATGAGAGGCATAAGCAATGACTCTTCCTTCTTGCATAAGAACACAGCCTAATCCTGTTTTCGATGCGTCGCAGAACACATTAAAAGGTTTCTCAATGTCCGGTTGTGCAAGAACTGGAGCAGTGGTCAACAGTTTCCGTAGGGTGTGGAAAGCTGTCTCACACTCCTCTGTCCACACAAACTTGTGGTCTTTCTGTAATATACTTGTCATCGGTTTGGCAATCTTTGAGAATTCCGGTATAAAACGGTGATAGTAACCAGCTAATCCTAGGAAACTCCTGACTTCTGACACTGTGGTTGGTGTTTTCCAATCCATAACCTCTTGCACTTTGCTCGGATCTACCGAAACTCCATTCTTGGATAGAATATGACCAAGGAAAGGGACTTTCTTTAACCAAAATTCACATTTGCTGAACTTAGCATACAACTTATGATCTCTCAGTCTGGTCAAGACAATTCTCAGATGCTCTTCATGATCTTTCTCGTTCTCAGAGTATACTAGAATATCATCAATGAAGACAACTACAAACTTGTCCAACTCTGGCATGAAAACCATATTCATCAGATACATAAAATATGCAGGAGCATTTGTTAAGCCAAAAGACATAACAAGATACTCGTACAACCCGTATCTGGTAGAGAAGGCGGTTTTCGGGACATCTTGTGGCCTAATCTTTATCTGATGATAACTTGATCTTAGATCTATCTTAGAGAACACTCTGGCTTTAGCTAACTGATCAAACAAAACATCGATATGAGGCAAGGGATACTTATTCTTGATAGTTACAGCATTAAGAGGTCGATAGTCCACACACATTCTCAGAGTACCCTCTTTCTTTTTCTTCATGAACAAGGCAGGACATCCCCATTCAGACTTACTTGGTCGGATAAATCCCTTCTTTAATAATTCCTCCAGTTGCTTCTTCAGCTCAGCTAACTCATCCGGAGGCATCCGATAGGGTTTCCTTGAAATAGGAGCTGTCCTGGGGATCAACTCAATTCCAAACTCAACATCTCTATCTGAGGAAGACCAGGTAACTCATCTGGAAGGGAACTCACACACTACCAGGATCTGGTGAATGGGAATGACTTCCATGGCACAGGTTATACTTACAAGGTCCATTCTCCTAGGTAATGGCACCTGAAAAGTACCCTCTGCTTGGGGATCCTTAAAGGTAAGCAATCGACTGCCTATATCTATAACTGCTCCCTAGTTCTTCATCCAGTTCATTCCTATTATTACATCCAAAACTAGTCCATGCATAACTATCAGGTTTACCCGAAACTTTTGACTACCTAACTCAAGGGTTGCCCCTCTAACCATCTGATTGGTTAAAACATCAGCCCCTGCTGAACTTATACGATAACCATAATTCATTTTTGTGCATAGTTGTTCATGCTTCCGTGCAAATGCTTGACTCATAAAATAAAGCGAGGATCCAGAATCAAATAGAACAACTGTAGGGTGATGGTTAACAAGAAACTTACTATCAGTTACAGGCTCTCCCTCAGGAATCTCATCCACAGTGGTGTGGTGGACACGAGCAGTGTAGGTCTGTTGCTTCTTTCTGGGCGGGTAAGGGCAGAACTTTGAAAAGTGGCCTGGCTGATCACAATTATAGCAAGGTCCCTTTACTGTATCGGCAGACCCTATAGTTCCTTTAGGGTTGCCCTGTCCTGCAGCTGTGGCTATTTTTGCTGGTGGCATTGCCATCTTGTATGGCTTCTGAGGTCCTTTGTAGCTCTAAGTTTTGTGCTGGGGCGGCCTAAACCTTGCACCTAGTGCGGACGGACGATAGGAAGAATGATTCGCAGAGAGGACTCTGGGCTGTGATGGTCTGGACTCAAACACCCTCTTGTGAGTCTTGGATGTAGTGTAGGCGTTGTTGTTCTTTTCTTGTTTCAGACAATCACTGACAAAGTCATTGAATCTGGCGCGGGTATTGGTACCCACATGCTTCATCATCTTCGGGCTTAACCCTCTCTTGAAACTAGCAATTCTCTTGGCATCTGTGTCGACCATGTCGGGAGCATAAGAGCACAAGTTGTTGAAGGCATGCAAATACTGCGTCATGGTTTTGGTACCCTGATTTAAAGCCAAGAACTCTCCTAACTTCATCTCGACCAGCCCTGGTGGAATATAGACCCCACGAAAAGCTTCAGTGAACTCTCTCCATGAGATCTGTGCATTTGGGGGGAAGGTGGTGCGGTGATGCTTCCACCACATCCCTGCGGGCCCCTGTAACTGATGTGCAGCATATTCTGTCTTCAGAACTTCGGTCAGCCTCAACACACAGAACTTATCTTCTATGGTGTTGATCCATTCTTCCGCGTCAAGTGGCTCTGTTGCTTCCTCGAAAATAGGTGTCCTAGTATCCATGAAGTCCTTGAAGTTGCTGTACTGGTTCACCCCATTGCCACCACCTTGATTATTACCCCTCTGAACATTTTCGGCAATGGTACGCAGAAAATCTTCCATGTTCTTCTGCGATTGCTCGGCATTGCGCTGGCTTCCCAGAAACTGCGCGAAGAATACCTCTGCAGTGAGCGGTGGAGGAGGGGGCAATTGTAGCTCTAGCTGTGGCTCATGGTGGTTGATGTTGTCTGCACCACTCCCACCAGCCCCTGCACCGTTACCACCAGTTTCGGCGGCCTCATATGTGGCACGGCGACTGTTTGCCATCTGCATATTCCAGCAACAAGTAATAATTAAGCGAAGTTGTAGTAATTGTAATTGAATGAACAATCATGCCATACTGAATTCATTAGAGAGAACAAGTCATACAATAAAACAGAGGCACAATAATCGCATTCCAATTAAAACAACATCACTAATCAAGTTACTTCGAATGCAACATCGCGTCCAATACAACCACGTTGCCAGCATACATACACTGGACTTTTATGCGTTCGGGCATTGCATACACAACCAAGTTCCAAAAGATCACCAGTCTCAAGATCGAACAGGATACAACAAGATACAGGAAACCAAAAGAAGGCCATCGCAACAGAGCCTAGCTACTAACGCAGGGCACTAGCCTACTCCTCGGGGCCATCATCGGGGTCGGAGACGTCACCATTGCTACCATCAAAAGCAGCATCGTCGTCAGAAGGTGCTGCTACAAGCTCATCCTCGTCGTCGTCGACGTCCATATTGGCGGCGTCCGGAGGAGCATACGGGCCTACCCCGTTGTAGAGTGCATGAAACTCTTCATGTAAGTTGGCATTATACTCCTCTAGCTCCTCGACCCTCTGCCTCAGAAGGTCCCTCTCGTTCCAGGCTTCATTCCTTTCTTGAACTAGCTGTCCCATCATGCGGTCTGCATTTCTGTTGGCCTGAGTCAACGTCTGCACCCGCTGCATAGCACTATCACCTCTCTCGAGGGCACGGTCTTGCTGTAAACTCATGTCAGCCAACTGCTCCTGCAAGCTAGCTATGGCACATGCTTGCTTCTTCTTCTTCTATTTTCTTGCTTCAAGCCTGTCATCACCACGCAGACCAGTCCAAGTCCAATAGGTACTCTCAAGACCCTGGTATGCTCTGATGGCTGCATACATGGCACTCATAGCGTGGTTGTCGCTAGCCCGTCCTTCACTTGGGCCTCTAACCAGGGCACTTCCTTGCGGTTGCACCCAAATGGCATCACGAGGATCATCTCTCGGAAAAGTACCGGCCAAAGTTGCTGCCAACTCATTGGGAAATCTGCTCATTATGTCTCAGATGACACGAAAGGCTGCTCCCTCTGCACCCTCAACTGGAGTGCGTCCCTCAAACTCCAAATGCCAACCATCCCATTCTGGCGCATCACCAAGAGCAGGGACGGTGATTTCCACTACTGCAAGTCCATCCTCAGCTAGCTGGCTCTCACTCCAAGAGTACGCCGGCTCCTGACCCTCCGGGTACCCCACATCATGGAGCACTCTCCAAAGCAAGGTGGGCATGCCAAACTCACTTAGAAAAGTGTATGTGCTGTGGCGCTCCCGCGGGGCCAACTGGTGACGGGGTGCTCTTCCACCAGTGGACTTACGGGTAGTCTTCTTCGTGCGGGCCATCTGTAGAAAAGTTTTAATTACCCGGTGAGAACATATTTTAAGTCGGTATCATTTTTATCAAAATGGGATAATCATTTTATAAGGGGAGGAATGCATGTCATGAATGAAATGCACAAACAATATGATGTATGCACGTATCTTACGTTCTCACAAACTTAGAAAATAAGAACATCTAACGATAAATTCGGTGGCATACAAACGATCTCTCATATACGTAACTAATACGTTCTACACGAGAAACGTTGTTATGTACCTGCAGAAAATTCATTTCAGCCCAATTCCCATGAATGCATGAAAGCAGTAAATTTACCTACACGCTCTACACGAATCCCCAGATGCGTGTACAATGGTAGTAACTACCCAATCACATCGTCCTATTGACGGCATCACCTCAACGGACAGAACAACCACACATGTGATACTTTCATAAAAATATGTGTAGAACATGTAATTACTCTAGTATCATATAAGCACTCTCCCTAGATCGGCGGTGTATCCAATCATGCTCTCACAACTCACACTTACCGAAGCGTAGAGGCAACTAATCCATACATTACCACTCAATTAAGTGGCACTCATACAATAGCATGTCGTATGAGCAACGAAAAGAGAAATATGGTGCAAGAACCCCAAGTTAGTACTTAAGTAGCCACCTAGAGTCCTTAACTGGGCACACAGGATATGACCACTGGCACACTTTTAGTTTGGAAATCACACTTTTTAAACAAAATTTTGTTTTAAATACACTTATGAACAGTAATCACGCTAAACCATGCTTCGATGCCAGCTGTACTGCCCAATTATACGAGATTAAGTAGGAAAATCATCCAACGAGCGGACAATTTAACAACTTAAGCTCGTATAACCCGGTAGTCCGTGAAATCACGACGGATTTCAAATCAGTTCACATAACAGCCAAGATCGTAATAAGTCCAGCGGTCACCGTCATAAGTTACATAAAAGTTCGCGGCACAAAATACATCGGTGTTTAAACATAGTTATTACAAACCAGGTTCAAATGAAAGTAGCGGAAGCAGTAGTCCAAACCACACACACAGTATTTGAAATAAAGTGCCAGCTTATAATCATCTCCAGCAAAAGCATCAGACGAGAAGTAGTGAATGACCATTGCCCGTGGTCCTGAGCTTCGCCCATCGCAGGATAGAGGCAGTTGATACAGTAGCCGTAATACATCTGCCCATCTGCAACGAGTGGGAACAAAGCCCTGAGTACGAGAAGGTACTCAGCCAGACTTACCCGACAGAACCAAAAATAAAATGACCCCAAGGATCATGACAGGCTTTCTGGTGGGGTAGCTGACTCATTTGCAAGAAAAGCATATTCAACTTAACAATTCTTTTCCCAAAAAGGCATGCAATAAGTTAATCTTTATTAACCTGTCAACTATGTTTGGACCTGTGCTAGAGTAACATGTAATTAAGCAAGTAAGGATTACCGATAATCATTAACAATAGTTACCATGTCATATTCCACATAACTATCCAAGTGTTTCTTCAATATTACTACGATGAAGTAGCTCAAGTCAAGTGTTCACTATCTAGTGAACGATGGTGATTCGAATCGATTATTAACCAGCTGGTAAGTTATTCCTCACACAAACCTCACTCACCCGCTAAAGTGAGGTATTGGTCACCGAGTCAACTATTCAGGTAAAGTCGCGAGCTTGCCAGGAATCACATGTACCCGAGGGCCGCCTGACTGCTCTTTTGCCTTATCATCGCGCCCCCGTTTCCTGCCACTACTGCTCAGGTACAGTGCGTTGCGGGCAATCCACTCGGCCTGAATAATCTCCCAGCTTCGCGGTCGAAAGGTACTTTATTTGGCCAGCTAAATGTGAGGCATGCGTTCAACATGACTCGAGGCCCAACAACGGTCGGTCCTTAATTGACTCAGATGGAGAACACTACAGTTCGAAACCCTGCAAGTCTTCGTCCGGTCTCAATTTCAGTTCGACACTTAGTTATTCCCATATGACGTATCTTTCACACAGATCCAGATAGTCTCCTATAGCTCGCGGATGACAGGCAATCACCCGACTTCTACCTGTCTAAGCAAACTAAGCAATTATTGACTGCGAACACCAAGGTAACAAGGATAGGGTAGAGCAAGGGTGAAACAAGGTATAATGCAGCAACGGTTGCAACCAACTCCTAAACCTAATGCAGTAATTAAGTAAAACCATTAATAAATATTTTTCAAACTGGGGGAGAAATGCTCCGGGGCTTGCCTCTCTCAAAAGAGCTCGGACGGTGGTCGGGGCACTCTGGAAGATCTTCACCGACCTCGTCTTCAGCTTCGGTCGCCTCCTGCTCTTGCACCTCGGACTGCTCTTCTGGGTCCTCAGGAGCTGCTACCGGGGTCACTTCCTGCGATCCTGTATGATGCAGATACATAAGTGCTCATGCCTAGGTGCATTGCAGCGATGACATGAGATGATGGTGATGAATGAGATGTAGATGAGCTTGTTACTTTATTCGGATTAAGTGGAACTTACGACTCTTCTACAAGGTAGTCTACATCATCCAAGAACATGTACTCATAAACTATCACCACTATTTTCTACCATGCAAAGGCACCTTAGCCCTTAAATGCTTCAAAGATACACAAAAGCAAAGCTTACCAACTAATCTTGCATCCAAGGGTGAATTTAAACCCTAGTTAGTACCATGCTTGAACAGAAACACTTATTTTGGTATCTCGGAAAAATCTAATAAAATTACTGTTGATGACTAACAGGTATTCTAGCATATCACAAAAGCTTTATTGCAATTTGAGTACTAGAACTACCTACACAAAAATAGCAAATCTAAGGCCTAAAAAGGAGTATAAGATACTTTCTACTATGAAAAGTATCAAACAACATATTTCTCATTTTTCCTGGATTCTACTCAGTAAATAATCACTGTACAAAAATTATTACTTGCATGTTTTATTAATATTCTTCTATTTAACAAAAATAGCAATTATTAGCAATAAAAAGCACTTAAACTACACCTCAAAATTTTCTACAAAACATGCAAGATACATAATTTTCCTAACAAGCACATGGCACAACAAGACTAACAAACTTGGAATCATATTTTTCTGAATTTTCTACAATTTACTACACATTTAACAAGAAAACAGCAATTTTCAAGGTTAAATAAAAACCCTACAGAAAAGTAGTGCAACATTTAAATGCAATATTTTTAAATGGTAGATCTAGTTCTAAGGAGCTCATAAAAATTTATTTCACAATTTTTGGAGCTAATTTAATCACTCAAACAATTACTAAAGCATTTTTATTTCCAATTAATAAAAGAAAAGAAAACTGGAATCATCTTTTTGAAAACGGGCCGACACAGTGCGGGGCAAACGGCCCGGTCCGGTTCAGCCCAAAGGCACGCGCATGCGGGAGAAAGAAAACGGGCCGGCTCCTGTTGGAGCAGGCCGTCCCAGTCACCCACGTCACCCGCGGGCGAGCGAGGACAGCATGCGGCCGAGCCGGTGCTCGACACCGTGGCTGTGCGGTGGACGGTCGTCGTCGGAACGAGGGGGCAGAGGTGGAGCTCGCGGCGGTGAGCCGCTCGCCCGCTCGGTTCTTGGAGAGGGGGAGCGGATGAGGAACGGGAGTGCGAGTGAGGGGCGAGGAGGGGGTCAGCCAGGCAATTTGATCTCGCCTGAGCTGGCGGGACGGCAGGGCGAAGGTGACGCGCGGTGGCTTCGACGGCGCATGGACGCCACGCGGCGAGCGCGGTCTGCCGCGGCGTCCAGCGAGGCGCGCGAGCGGGCGGGAGAAGGAGACGGCCGCGCGGACGCGGGCCGGGCTGCTACGCTGCGCGGGCGTGCGCGGGGAGGCGTGGGCCGCTTCGGCCGATGGGCCGAAAGGGTGGCGACGGCCTGCTTGCGCTGAAAAAGATTTTTCTTTTTATTTTCCAGAAAAATTCAAATAAAATTATATTTTACAGTTTTAAAATTCAAATTTGAGCAAGCAAATGACCTTTTCTGAAAATGGCCCAAAAATGAAAGTTGTTTAGAATTTGATTTCCTACAACTTTTATTAAGGGGCCAATCTCAAAATTTTTACAGATTTTGAATTGGAGAATAAAAGCTAATTAGGGAGGGTTTTTGACTATTTTCAAATAACATTTTTAAAACAAGTTTTTGACAAAACTTTGGGTAATTGAGTTGCTCCAAAAATTTCACCAATAATTCTAGGTGATCTAAATTTTATAGTTGCACAAGTTTGCTTAATATAACTAGCACATTTAGTGTGGAAATATCACAACATGTTATGTAATACTAGTTTCCAAACTTTGATTTCACTAAAGGTACACTCTAACTACATATGATTATAATGCAATGACATGGTATGCTCATGATTAGATTGCAATGCTAATGCTTGCGTAACACCGGGGTGTTACATGTAGCTCATTGGGTGCGGGTCGTCAAGGGGAGTGTGATGGTGGCCGTCTTTACGCCGGAGACCTCACCGGCGACGAGTTCCGCCGCCGGTGGCCTCCCCGGTGTGTGTGTGTGTGTGTGTGACATGTGGGGCCTTGGGTCCTAGTGTCAGTCGGAGTAGATGAGCATGGGTGCACTGCACCGGGTGCACTCAACAATTTCACCGGCGGATTTTTAAAGAGTTTTGGAAAATGATTTTTCAGAAATTATCTAATTGCTTTGGAAAATCATAACTTGCTCATTTTAGCTCCAAAAATTGTGAAACAGATTTTGTAGTGTTTCTCATGAGTAGATCTACAGTTTAAAATTGTTGCACATTAGTTTTGTGATACTTTTCTATGTAGATTTATTTAATTATTATAAGTGCTAATATCTTAGAAAATGTATAGTAAATAGAATATTGATTAGAAAATTTTGGTTCTTGTTTCATTAGTCTTCTTTAGTGATGTAATTTCTAGGAAAAATGTTTATGAGGCATGTTCTGTGAAAGATTATTGAAGTGTAGTTCAAATACCTTTAATTGATGATTTTTGTTATTTTTGGTAGAGAGCAAAAATTGTATAACATAAGCATGTGATAATTTTTGTGATGTGCTTGTTTACTGTGGGTAACATAGGAAAAATATGAAATCTATTGTTTCATACATTTTCTAATACAAAGTATTTTTATGCTCATTATTATGCTATAGCTTGTTTATTTTGTACAGATAGTTTTACTTATTCAAATTCCATGAAATTTCTGTAGTATACTATTTGGTGTAGGAGTGTGCTACTATAATTTTTGTAGATTTTTACCTACAATAGAAATAGGTGTTGATGTGTAACCCTAGTTTAAATAAGAAATAAAAGGTTATTCCTTATGAGTATTTAAAAGAAATAAAAAGTGTTTGGTGTATCTTCGAAGCATCAAAATACCTTGCGGGTGTTACTTGATGGGTCAAGGTATTAGGGTTTGGCAAATAGTGACAACACTTGTGTGAGCATTATATGCTAACTAGTATAAGAGTAGATGACATATGTTGTGATACATGTTCTTGGATGATGTAGACTACCTTGTAGAAGATGTTGTCTATAATCCATACGATCAGTTCAATGTGCTCATCAGCATATCATGTCATCATAGCATTCCACTGCATCTGATGCACCGTCTACATGGTTACTAATGCAATTGCATCATACAGGATCATAGGAGGAGTCGCAGGTAGCAATATCGGAAGAGCAGGCTTGGACCGATCAGCAAGAACCCCAGGCACAGGAGGTGCCCGAGGAAGAGGAACAAGGAGAGGAGTTGCCCGAGTGCGTAGATCACTAGCCTAGTTCATTTGAAAGAGGCAAGCCCCGGAGCATCCTAAGCCTCCTACTTTATAAAAGCAATTCTTTATATATGAGTTTTATATATTGTTGCATTATGTTATATGAGTTGAGTGAAACTGTTGTTGCATTTATTATTATCCTTGTCCACCTGGTTACCTTTTACCCTGTTAGGTCAGGATCGAATAATTGCTTAGCCATGCTTAGACCCGTAGAAGTCAGGTGATTTCCTGTCACCTACGAGTTATAGGTGGATACCTAGTTATGGTTAGCTATAATTGTGATCCTAGAAAGTAACCAAGTGTTGATGGATAAAGGGAGACCGGGCGGAGTCTTATAGGGTTTTGGACTAAAGTGATTCCATCTGTGTCGATTAAGGACCGATGATTGCTCGTCTCTCTTGTCATGTTGAACGCATGCCTCACAATTAGCTGGCCGAATAAAGTACCTTTCGACCGCGAAGCTAGTGACACTATTTCGAGCTGGGATAAACTCGGATTGGCAGACTGGTGTTGAAGGGGGTATGACGGGGATGAGAAGAGTGAGCCCAAGGTGCGTCCTGGCAGTCGGGCGGTCCCTGGGTAGTGCGGTCCATGACTGTTATCCCGTAGCTACTTGGAAAGGGTCATTGGTGATCTAAGCGACTCTAGTGGGGGAAGCATGGTTTGTGTGAGGAATAAATCACCAGCTAGTTAGGAATCGATTCGAATTGTCATCGCTCCTGGATAGTGAGCACTTGACTCGAGCTACAGCATCGTAGTAAAATGATGGAACACGGATGGTTATGTGAATGATGTTGGAAATGCTAAATCTTATATGGTAACTCTTGATGTTAATGGCTAATCAAGTGATTGCTTTAGCATGGGTGCTTACTTAGATTGAATAGGTTATAATAAAAATGATGCAAAAAGTACTTAAATTAGTTTATTCATGATAACTTATGCTTTTCGCAAATGAGTCAAGCCAGTCCACTTTATAAAGGCCTTGCATACTCCTTGGTGTCTTTTATCTCTGGTTTCTGACGAGTAAGTCTAGCTGAGTACCTTCTCGTACTCAGGGCGTTGTTCCCATTGTTGTTGCAGATGGTCAGATGTACTATGGTTATTGCGTCAACTCTCTGTATCTGGCGATGGGCGACAACTAAGACCAAGGGCAATGGTCACTTCGTTCCTCTGATCTAATGCTTTTGTGGACTATGACTAGTTGCTGGCACTGTATTTGGAACTAAGTGTGTGTGCGTGTGGTTTAAAACTACTTGCTTCCGCTATGTTAATTTGAACTCGTGTTGTAATAACTTTTTATTCTGAACTCCGATGTATTCAACGCTCGTTGTGAACTTTATGTAGCATGTGACTGTGGCTGCTAAATCAGTACGATCTTGGTTGAATGATGGTTGGTTTGAAATCCTTCATGATTTCACCGAATCTCGGGTTGTACGAGCTTAAGTTTGGTAAATTATCTGCCTCGGTGGAAGATTTTCTTACTTAATCTCGTATAATCATGTTGATCCGTTACAGCCGGCATTGGAGCATGGTTTAGCATGTTACTGTTCACATAGGTATTTAAAAACAAAACTGTGTTTAAAACCAAAATTTAAAACTTAAGAGTGTGCCAGTGGTCATATCCTTTATGCCCAATAAGGACGCTAGGTGGCTTATTTAAGTACTGACTAGGGGTTTTGCATCATATTTTAATTCATCACTCATACGGTGTGCTATTGTATGAGTGCCATTCACTTGAGTGGTAATGTATGGATCAATTACCTCTACGCCTTGGTAAGTGAGAGTTGTGAGAGCATGGTCGGATACACTGCCGGTCTAGGGAAGTGCTTATGTGATGCCAAAACACTTACGTGCCATGCGCATGTTTGTATAAAGGTATCTCGTATGTGGGAATTCCGTCATGTGGTGACGATGCCGTCAATAGGGCAATGATTCGGGTAGTTGCTACTGTTATACTCATATCTGGGGATGTGTGTAAAGCGAGTAGCTTACTTTACTGCTTTCTTGCATATTTTTCATACTGTGAGGTTTGGGCTAAAGTGACTTTCTGCAGGTACATAATAGCGCTATCGAATAGTACGTATTAGCTACATTTACGAGAGATCGTTGTATGCCACCGTCTATACCGCTAGTAATTGTTATTTTTAAGTTTGTGAGGACGTACGAAACATGCATGCATCATGTTTGTGCATTTCATTCATGTCATTGTTCCTCCGCTTATAAGTTGATTATCTCATTTTGATAAAAATGACAACTTAAAATCTGTTCTCACTGCGGTAATACAATTTTGCTATAGATGGCACGCACCAAGCAGACAGCTCGCAAGTCTAGAGGCAGAGTTCCCCGTCATCAGCTTGCTCCACGCACTCATCAGCGTCACACGTTCCTTGGAGAGTTTGGGATGCCCACACACTTGTGGAGAGTGCTCAGCTACGTAGGCTATCCTGATGGAATGGAGCCCTGCTACTTCTGGGCAAATGAGCAGTTGGGGGAAGGTCTTTTGGTTACTGTGGAAGCAGTTGTTCGTCCCAGAGGTGATGGTTCTGAGTGGACTGGTTGGCGCTATGGGTCAAGTGGCAGGACTGCGGAAGAAGCCACTGAGAGGGCAGCCTTTGGGATACTAAGGGATATCATGGATCGCTTTCCTCAGGAGTTGGCAGCAGCTATAGTTGGAGTCTTTCCGAGGGGCAACCCCTCCACTGACTCGTGGCAGCATGCAAGAGGAAGGTCCCTAGAGATTAGTGCAACAGAAGCACAAAACAGTGATAACCCCGCCATGAGTGCCATGTTCGCAGTGATGAAGGCCTTCGATGGAGTAGAAGGTAGCCTGCGACGTGTGTCTGGGCTCTTGGTCAGGCTCGTGATGACTGACGTCAGTTTTAGAGGGATCATGACGCCGAGATCGAGAGGCTCACTGCAGAGATGGCCCAGTTGACTCGTCAAAGGGATCAGGCTACCCAGAGGACTGTGGTTTTTAAGGGAGACGTTCGTGCACTGAGAGAGCAGGTTGGACGTCTGACCACCACCAACAGGAACGATGAGCGCATGTTGACCCATGTGCTCCATCAGAGGAATGAAGCCTGGTCTGCAGAGAATGTTCTGAGGGCTCGACAGTTTGACCTAGAACAGCAGTTGGCCAATGCAGAGGAGTACAATGACAACCTGCATGAGGAGGTTCATCGGCTGAACAACCAGCTTTACCCCTATGTTCCTCTTGGTGCGGCAGAGATGGACCTGGATGAGGATGAAGATCCTGAAGAGCCCGAGGCACCCGCCGAGGATGATGACGATGCTGTAGATGGTGACCACGCCAACATCTCCGACTTAGACAGCGACCACGATGAGTAGGCTAGTAATTGTTGCGCTAGCTACTAGGGTTCCGTTTGCATGATCTTTTGCTTAGTTGGCACATTGGGCATGTAATAATGAGTAAAAAGACTAAGGCTTTGATGTAATGTTGGAAAACTTGGATGTGTTTGTGGTGGTATCCGAACGTCAAAAGTCCAGTGTATGTATGCTGGCAATTTGGTTGTTTTGGACGCGATGTGTGCGCTTTAGTAATCTAATTAGTGATGTTATGTTAATTGGAATGACTTATTGTGCCCCTATTTTATTGTATGAATTTATTCTCTCCGGTGAATTTAGGACGGCATAATCTTTCATTCACTCGCAATTTCTACAATATCACCTAATAATTACTGTTGCTAAAATATGCATATGCCGAACACTCGCCGTACCGTGTATGACGCCACTGAGACTGGGGGCAGTGCCACCGGAAATGAGAACCGTGATCCACCACCGCCTCCTCCTCCACCGTACACCGCAGAACAGTTCTTCGCACAGTTTCTTGGAAGTCAACGTAACATGGAGAACATGTAGCAGAATATGGAAGCTGCATTGCGCAGTATTGCGGATAACACCCGTCGTGGAATAAACCCGGGTGGGCATGAAGTAAACCAATATAGCAGCTTCAAGGATTTCATGGACACCCGTCCACCAATTTCTAAGGAAGCCGCTGAACCCTTGGATGCACAAGAGTGGATTAACACAATGGAAGACAAGTTTCGTGTTTTGAGGATGACCAAAGTGTTGAAGACCGAGTATGCAGCTCATCAGCTTCAAGGTCCGGTAGGGATGTGGTGGAAGCACCACCGCACCACTTTTCCTCCCCATGCCCACATCACTTGGAGGGAGTTCACTAAAGCATTTCGTGGAGTGTACATCCCACCTGGTCTGACAGAAATGAAGCTTGGAGAATTCCTGGCACTGAATCAAGGCACGAAGACTGTGACCCAATATATGCATGCATTCAACAATCTGAACCGCTATGCCTCTGACATGGTGAATACTGATGCTAAAAAGATCGCCAGCTTCAAGAGAGGTCTGAATCCCAAGATGATGAAACACGTGGGTACCAACATGAGAACTGGTTTCAACAACTTTGTTAGTGATTGCTTGAAGCAAGAGAAGAACAACAATGTGTATGTTGCGTCCAAGACTTGTAAGAGGGCTTTTGAGTCAGGTCCGTCCCAGCCTAGGGCCCCGATGGCAAATCGTCCCACGTATCGTTCACCTGCCCCTGGTGCAAGGTTTAGGCCACCCCAGCGGAAGGGTCAGAATGCCCAGCATCCTAAGAGGAACCAGAAACCATTCAAGATAGCGTTGCCACAAGCGTAGGCAGCACAAGGCAGTTCATCTAGAGCCGTGACTCAAGTAAAGGGACCGTGTTTCAACTGCAACCAACCCGGACACTTTGTGAAGTTTTGCCCCTATCCCAAGAAGCAACAAACACAGTATCAAGCTCATGTGCACCACACCACCATTGATGACACCCTAGAAGGAGAACCTATGACAGCTAGTATGTTTTCTATCAACAATCATCCTGCAGTAGTCTTGTTTGATTCCGGATCATCTCATTCATTTGTAAGTCAAGCATTTGTTAAGAGGTATGAGCAAAAGATAATTGAATTGGAATGTGCTTATCGGATCAGTTCGGCTGGTGCTGATGTATTGACTAATCAGATAGTTCAGGGAGTAACCCTGAACATAGCAAACAGACGATATAAGCTTAATTTGATAGTCATGCCAGGATTAGTTTTGGATGTGATTATGGGAATGAACTGGATGAATAAGATGAGAGTAGTAATTGATGTTGGAGGAAGAAGTATTTCTCTTAAGGAACCTATTGGAGAAGGCACTTTTCAGGTGATCCTACCTCAGAAAATAGATCTAGCCAGTACAACTTGTGCTGTCCAAACTACTCCGCTAGCCAAGATTCCAGTAGTATGTGAGTTTCCAGACGTGTTTCCAAAGGAGTTACCTAGGCTTCCTCCAGACCAAGATGTTGAGTTTGCCATTGAGTTAATTCCTGGAACAGCACCGATCTCAAGAAGGCCTTATCGGATGCCTCCCAATGAGTTAGCAGAATTGAAGAAATAACTCCAAGGTCTATTAAAGAAGGGTTTGATTCATCCTAGTTCGTCTGAATGGGGATGTCCCGCACTGTTCGTGAAGAAGAAAAAGGATAACTCCTTCGTATGTGCGTGGACTATCGGCCACTGAATGCTGTGACAATTAAAAACAAGTATCCTCTCCCTCGGATTGATATCTTGTTTGACCAATTGTCTAAAGCCAAAGTGTTCTCTAAGATAGATTTGAGATCAGGGTATCATCAGATCAAGATTAGGCCACAAGATATACCTAAGAATATGTTTTCTACCAGATATGGTTTGTACGAGTATCTTGTCATGTCCTTCGGATAGACAAATGCTCCTGCATACTTTATGTATCTGATAAATTCCGTCTTTATGCCAGAGTTGGATAAGTTTGTGATTGTGTTCATTGATGACATACTAATATACTCAGAGAATGAAGAAGATCACGCAGAACATCTTAGGATTGTCTTAACTAGACTCAGAGATCATCAACTGTATGCTAAGTTTAGTAAGTGTGAGTTTTGGCTTAAGACAATTCCTTTTCTTGGTCACGTGTTATCTGAAAGTGGAATTTCAGTAGACCCTAGTAAGGTACAAGAGGTCATGGACTGGAAGTCACCAACCACAGTTCTTGAGGTATGAAGTTTTCTTGGTTTAGCCGGGTACTATCGCCACTTCATACCGGATTTCTCCAAGATTGCCAAGCCAATGACAAGTCTGCTATAGAAGGATCATAAGTTTGCCTGGACAGAGGAGTGTGAGGCAGCTTTCTGCACCTTGCAGAAATTGCTAACCACTGCTCCTGTTCTGGCACAACCAAATATAGAAAAGTCGTTTGATGTGTTTTGAGATGCATCTAAAAATGGGTTAGGATGTGTGCTAATGCAAGATGGAAGGGTCATTGCTTATGCCTCATGTCAATTCAGGAAGCATGAGGTTAACTATCCTACACACGACTTGGAGCTTGCAGCAGTTGTGCATGCTCTAAAGATTTAGAGACACTACTTGCTGGGGAATGTGTGTAATATCTTTACGGATCATAAGAGTCTCAAGTACATTTTTACTCAGTCTGAGTTGAACATGCGACAGAGAAGATGGTTAGAGCTGATGAAGGACTATAATCTGAATGTGCACTATCATCCCGGGAAGGCTAATGTAGTGGCAGATGCCCTAAGTAGGAAATCACATTCTATTGTTGTGCAACCGTTGTTTGAAGAGGGGTTCAATTTATTGCATCCTGCTGTGTTGCATAATATTCAGATCAGTTGTACCTTGGAGAGCAAAATCATTGAAGGTCAAAAATTAGATAAGGGCATATTTCATATCAAGGAGAAAATGAAGAGGGAACCGACCAAACACTTTAGAGTGGATGACCAAGGAGTGTTATGGTTTAAAGATCGCCTGGTAGTACCCAAGGATCGAGAGCTCAAGAACAAATTGATGGATGAAGCTCATCATTCTAAGCTGTCTATCCATCCTAGAAGTAGTAAAATGTACTAGGAGTTGAGACCCCGTTATTGGTGGACCAAGATGAAAAAGGAGATTGCAGCGTATGTTGCCTATTGCGACATGTGTTGCAGACTGAAAGCTCTTCACATGAGACCTGCAGGACTTTTGCAACCCTTGTCTATACTGGATTGGAAATGCGATGATATAAGTATGGATTACTGGTCTTCCCACCACACCAAAAGGACATGATTCAATTTGGGTAATTGTAGACCGCCTTACCAAATCAGCTCACTTTTTGCCAGTTAAGACAACTTTTCGACCAGCTCAATATGTGGAGAAGTATATTGCTGAGATTGTCCGATTACATGGTATACCGAAGACTATCGTGTCTGACCGTGGTTCACAGTTTACCTCTCATTTTTGGGAGCATCTTCATAAAGGATTGGGTACTAGTTTGATTTGCAGTACAGCTTACCACCCGCAGATAGATGGGCAGATAGAGCGAGTTAATGCTGTTCTTGAAGATATGCTTAGAGCTTGTGTGCTATCATCTAGAGGTTCATGGAAATCATGGTTACCTTTGGCAGAGTTCGCTTACAACAACAGTTATCAAGAGAGTATCAAGATGGCACCTTTTGAAGCCTTGTATGGCCGGAAATGTAGGACACCGTTAAATTGGGTTGAACCTGGAGAAAGAAGGTTTTACGGGATTGATTTTGTAGATGAGGTAGAGAAAAAGGTCCGTATTATCCATCAAAACATGAAAGCTGCACAGTCCCGTCAGAAGAGTTATGCAGATAAGAGGAGAAGACAGCTAGATTTCCAAGTGGGTAACTACATCTATTTGAAAGTTACCCCAATGAAGAAGAAACAGTTTGGAATCAAGAAGAAACTGGCTGCTAGATTTGTAGGACCATACAAGATCATAGAGAAAAAGGGTCCCATGGCTTATAAGCTGCAGTTACCAGAAGAGATGAGTTCAATATTTTCCGTCTTCCACGTATCACAGTTGAAGAAGTGTTTGCGTGTTCCGGAAGAGAGAATAGAACCTCAGGGTATTCGGATCAAGGCAGACTTGGAATACCGTGAGCAACCGGTTCGAGTTTTGGATACTAAGGACCGAGTCACTCGGAATAAAGTGGTGACAACTTACAAGATTCGGAGCCATCATGATGAGAGTGATGCTACGTGGGAAACAGGAGAATATCTACAAACCGCTTATAAAGATTTTTACAACAAGTGGTTCATAACTCAAAATCTTGAGACGAGATTCTTATAAGGGTGAGGGCTATCACACCCCTGGGTTTTAAGCATGCATTAACATCCCAAAGCATGATCATTAGCATCACTTACATATTCATCATCACATGCAATATAAGTTCATTGGAATTAAAATGTGAAAAACATTTGTTGAACCATAATTATTGCATTTGCTTGCTAGAGTTGTACAACTTGCTTAGTTACAATTTTAGATAATCTAGAATTAATTAACATGATTTTTAGAGCAACTTTTGTATTCAAAATCTCCCCAAATTTTTCTTTTAAAAATATTCTAGAAAAGTGAGTTTTTAATTAAAATTTTGGCTTTAAATCATTAATTCAAAATATATTCAGAATTTTGAAAAGTGTCCTAAATGAAAGTTGTAGAGAATTAAATTTTGAAAAACTTTTATTTTGGGGACAACTCGTGAAAATGCCTTTTTCATCTTCAAAATTTGAATTTAAATCAAGTTAGAAAATCTGGAAATTTATTTATAAAAGGAAAAGGAATTTCCGGCCTTAACGAGCCTCCGCCTCCGCTTCGGCCTGCTCGCGCAAGCCGGCCCGGCCCGCGCCCACGTCCGCTTCCTCCCACCCGCGCGCGCGAAGCCGTGGCGCCCGTGGCAGAAGCCAGCCGCCGCTTGGCCGTACGTCGCCGACGCTGCGCGCCACGCGTCCTCCGGTGGCCCCCACGTCCCTCCGCGCCCGCCTACTTCCTCTGGGCGCTCGCCCGCCTCAGCTGCTACCTCCATTCTCCTCTCCTCGCTCCACAGCACTGTGCCAGCAGCAGCCGCGCAGCCACCGCGCCATTGCCGGCTCCCGAGCTTCGCCGCCGCCGTTCCGCCCTCGCTACTCCACCTTCCTTCGATTCGCCACTCCCCCGGCTCCGCCTCGCCCTCGACTTTCCCGGACGCGAGCTATTCCCTCGGTTCGTGCTCAGGTGAGGGCCAATTTGGCCGCGTTCCTCCTCCGCTGCCACCATGGCCGCCGTTGGCCGGTGCTCGTGGCCGGAGCTCCCTCCACCCTTTCTCCCTCTTCGGTCTCGAACATCAGCATCGCCTTCACCTCACGGTGCTTGTGCGCGCTCCCTTGGCCGCCACCGTGGCCTGCACTGGCCGGCCGTCGTGCACCAGCGCTGCTATGCCACCATGCACGCTGGCGACCATGCTCCGTTGCTCTAGCCCCTCCGTTGTGAGGCTCATTGGATGCGGGTCGTCGAGGGGAGAGTGATGGTGGCCGTCTTTCCGCTGGAGACCTCACCAGTGACGAGTTCCGCCACCGGTGGCCTCCCCAATGTGTGTGTGACATGTGGGGCCTCAGGTCCCAGTGTCAGTCGGAGTAGACGAGCGTGGGTGCACTGCACTGGGTGCACTCAACAATTTCACCGGCGGATTTTTAAAGAGTTTTGGAAAATGATTTTTCAGAAATTATGTAATTGCTTTGGAAAATCATAACTTGCTCATTTTAGCTCCAAAAATTGTGAAACAGATTTTGTAGTGTTTCTCATGAGTAGATCTACAGTTTAAAAATGTTGCACGTTAGTTTTGTGATACTTTTCTATGTAGATTTATTTAATTATTATAAGTGCTAATATCTTAGAAAATGTATAGTAAATAGAATATTGATTAGAAAATTTTGGTTCTTGTTTCATTAGTCTTCTTTAGTGATGCAATTTCTAGGAAAAATGTTTATGAGGCATGTTCTATGAAAGATTATTGAAGTGTAGTTCAAATGCCTTTAATTGATGATTTTTGTTATTTTTGGTAGAGAGCAAAAATTGTATAACACATGCATGTGATAATTTTTGTGATGTGCTTGTTTACTGTGGGTAACATAGGAAAAATATGAAATCTGTTGTTTGATACATTTTCTAGTACTAAGTATTTTCATGCTCATTATTATGCTATAGCTTGTTTATTTTATACAGATAGTTTTACTTATTCAAATTCCATAAAATTTTTGTAGTATACTATTTGGAGTAGGTGTGTGCTACTGTAATTTTTGTAGATTTTTACCTGCAACAGAAATAGGTGTTGATGTGTAACCCTAGTTTAAATAAGAAATAAAAGTTTATTCCTTATGAGTATTTAAAAGAAATAAAAAGTGTTTGGTGTATCTTTGAAGCATCAAAATACCTTGCTGGTGTTACTTGATGGGTCAAGGTATTAGGGTTTAGCAAATAGTGACAACACTTGTGTGAGCATTATATGCTAACTAGTATAAGAGTAGATGACATATGTTGTGATACATGTTCTTGGATGATGTGGACTACCTTGTAGAAGATGTTGTCTGTAATCCATACGATCAGTTCAATGTGCTCATCAGCATATCATGTCATCATAGCATTCCATCGCATCTGATGCACCGTCTACATGGTTACTTATGCAATTGCATCATACAGGATCGCAGGAGGAGTCACATGTAGCAGTACTGGAAGAGCAGGCTTGGACCGATCAGCAAGAGCCCCAGGCACAGGAGGTGCCCGAGGAAGAGGAACAAGGAGAGGAGTTGCCCGAGTGCGTAGATCACCAGCCTAATTCGTTTGAAAGAGGCAAGCCTCGGAGCATCCTAAGTCTCCTACTTTATAAAAGCAATTATTTATATATGAGTTTTATATATTGTTGCATTAAGTTATAGGAGTTGAATGAAACCGTTGTTGCATTTATTATTATCCTTGTCCACCTGGTTACCTTTTACCCTGTTAGGTTAGGATCGAATAATTGCTTAGCCATGCTTAGACTGGTAGAAGTCGGGTGATTTCCTGTCACCTGCGAGTTATAGGCAAGGTAATAAATAGCGGTGGTAGCGACCGCAGTTGCACCCGCAATAGCGGTAGCGGTCCATTGCTGCTACCGCTATGAGGTAGCGTTCTGAACTTTGCATCCTGGAACTTTGCAGCCGCAATTTTGAATAGCAGGCTGATATTGTGGCCGCAATTGCACATAGCAGGCCGCAATAGCGTGGAAGCAAATAACCCTAATTAGTCCAGCCCACTATGACTCACACCCCAAATTCAAAACTCACGCATCGGCTGTGGAACGTAAAATTATTCATGATATATGCACTTAAAATTATTTATACTCATTATTCATGATATATGTGCTTAAAATTATACGGGACTATCGGGGTGCCGCAATTGGAACTTATAGTCCGCAATATCGCCCGCTATCCGCAATCCACTACCTTGACGCCAATCCGCTACCAACCCACAATATGCTATTTAGTACCTTGGTTATAGGTGGATACCTGGTTATGGTTAGCTATAATTGTGATCCTGGAAAGTAACCAAGTGTTGATGGATAAAGGGAGACCGGGCGGAGTCTTATAGGGTTTTGGACTATAGTGATTCCGTCTGTGTCGATTAAGGACCGATCGTTGCTCGTCCCTCTTGTCATGTTGAACGCATGCCTCACATTTAGCTGGCTGATTAAGAACCAAGCAATGAAAATAATACAAGAAAGTAAATGCTTGAAAGTAAGGGAAAGGAACATGGCGATGTTTTCTCGAGGTATCGGAGAGTTGCCACTCCCCACTAGTCATTGGAGCACCTGCGCAAGGGTGTAGCTCCCCCTTGATTCGTGCAAGGATGAAGTGCTCTCTACGGGCTGATTCTTCGACACTCCGTCGTGGTGAATCGCCCAAAACCGCTCACAAGATGAGTTGGGTCATCCACAAGCTCCGTCGGATGATCACCAAACTCCCAATCACCACCAAGCCGTCTAGGTGATGGCGATCACCAAGAGTAACAAGCTAGAACTCTCACTTGACCACAACGAGCCTAATGAGGAGATGGATGCACACTTGCTACTCCCTAGTCACTAATGACGGATTCTCAAACTTTGATTCTCAAATCACTACCCTCACTAGAGCTCTTGCACTCCCTTGCACTTGAAAGGTGTTTCTCAGCTAAACAAATGAGCAAGAGACCTCTAAAAGAGGTGGAGGGGATGTATTTATACACCCCACAATCAAATCCAACCATTACCTGCCAACTCAGCAAAACACGCACTGACCGGATGCGCCAGTCGACGTGACCGAATGCGCTAGTCGAATGTAATGGTCAAAAAACTGAACAACACTGCTGAGTGACCGGACGCACCGATCAAAGGTGACCGGACGCGTCCGATCGTGCAAGGTCCTTACTGTACTTTGACCTGACGCTCGACCACGTCCGATCAGTGATGACCGGACGCGTCAGGTCAGCAAAGTACCTTACTGGAACGTGACCGGACGCGTCCGATCACTTCCCAGTCGCGTCCGATTAGATGTTTTACCCTCTGAGACACATGTCAGCATGATTACCGCGTCCGGCCCTCGCAAGAACCGCGTTTGGTCAACCGAACTAATACGCAGTAACTGTTAGTACTGACCGGACGCATCCGGTCGAGACAAAGACTGCGTCCGGTCAAGGGAAAACGGCTCAAACGACTCCGAAACGCGACGCAACTTGAACCAAGTTGCTTCCAACTGAACTTTGAGCTTTTCCTGAGCTACCTTGTGCTAAGTTTGACAAGTGTGCACTACATCTAAACAAAAGACTCACCTAGGTCAAGCTACTCGCTCATGCTCCTCTTTATAGTACGGCCAAAGGGAAAAAGCAAAAATCCTAACGACTATTCCGAATGTAACTCAACACCTTGACATCCAGAACTAACCGTCCTTAATCTTGTCCTTATTCCTTTGAAAAACGAAATGATTTCCATCAAGGGGCATGAATACCATAGTGCCCAAAGCAGTTATCAACCCCATGACCTAACTTATCAAAGTTTCTGCAAAACACATGTTAGTCATGGTAATAATGCGTTGTCATCAATTGTCAAAACCAACTCTCGGGGCCTAGATGCTTTCAATCTCCCCTTTTTGGTGATTGATGACAACATTTAGATTCAGAAGATATCAGAGTTGAGGTTTTCAAGCATGCTTGGTTCACATAAGCAAAAAGCAATAAGCACAAGGGTTTAGGAATTGCTTATGTGATCCAAGCCAATAGGGTGTACTCATAAGATAAAACAAGAAGCGTTAGTACACAAAAAACATAGCTCATATGAAAACAGAGTAAGGCACGGAAGCACAACCTTATGAGCTAGAACCAATTAAGTGACATGATATATAATAGTGACAAGATAGACCATATAAGACTCAAGTATCTCACAAGCACACATGTCACAAAATGCAAGTGCGGGAAAGTAAACATGATGCATGAATGTAGCAGAACAAGCACACAAAAAAAATGAAAAACCCTCTATCAAAACTCCTCCTGAATCTACTCTCTCTCCCCCTTTGGCATCAAACACCAAAAACAAAACTAGGGATCCGACGGGGGAACAGAAGCAGTCGTGTCGGGTGCCGAGGAGCGTGGAGTGATCACGAACTGTGAAGTATCCTCCTCAGACTCTGAGCTGTCAGGCTGACCCTCTGTAGATGCACGTGGCTGTGAAGTAGTCTAGGTCTGAAGAGCAAGAGCAGGAACTGATGAAGACATAGCAACAATCGGAGTAGTCTCCGTCACCTGAGCCTGAAGAGTGCCAGCTGTGGGAGGATCTATTGAGGCAATGGATGACGGCACAGTCTCTATAGTCCTAGTCGCTGTCACTGGAGGAGCCACAGTCTCAGAAGCTGACAACTCTGAAGAAGTCACAACAGTGGTGTGCGAGGGCGTCGGCTGACCAGTCAACTCGCTGTAGGAGGCACTCAAGTCAGTGAAAGGAGTGCCTGTCAGAAGGTGAGGTCTAGGCTGATCTGATGGAGTGAACCCCATCTGAATAGGAGTGTAGCTCGGTGACTGAAAGGTCTAGGGAACCTGCTGTTGGGGAGAGGTAAACTGAAAATTCGGTTGTCCCTAACTTAGAGGTCCACTGGACTGTAGTGCTAGAGTCAGGATAGACGATGGAGGAGGAACCCCAACAGTGACTAGGTGTCACAGGAGCTCAAGATATTGCTGCTGGTTGGCTGGCTGCTGTCTCTGCATCTCGAATTGTTGCCTCTGAAGCTCGAGCTACTGCCTCTGGAACTCGTCCTGACGAGCCTAAATCTGAGCAAATGCAGCTGCTATGTCCTGAGCCTGTCGCTGCATCTGAAGCTCCTACCTCTCCTAGGCCTAGGTCAGCCTCTCAAGAATAGCCACCATGGCTGGGTCTGAGTGGGAGGCTGAGCCTGAACCACCGGCCTCATGGTCGTGAGACCGAGGAGAGCAGTACCGGGGAATAGGCTGGTAGTCCTCGTCTGTGCCGTTAGTGGCGTCATCCTCAACTGGATCAGCATGCTAAGCATCAAGATCTGCAAGCTCGGCCTCAGCAAGACCCTGAACGATCTTATCCTGCTCAGCTGCTGTCTCTGTGACCTTTGGCCTCTCACGCTGTCCTGGCCTAGGTGTCTACTCTCTGGTAACAGAAGCCCACAACTGGCGAACGTCGTACTCTAGAAAAGCAGTGGTGGTATCTAATATCTCAGCTCGAATCTCTGCAGGCAAGTCACATGCAGATCTGATGATGAAGCATATCTAGTGCGCATATGGTAGCTGACGGTGACCCTTGAATCCCTCTGCCAAAGTATCCTCCATCTCACATAGCATCAGATCCCAAATATCGAACGGTGTCTGTGAGATGAGGTGATGCACCACCCATAACTGCATATGAGTCAGTCCCTCTCTGTGTCCCAGCCTCGGAAGAAGTGTTCGCCTCACAATAGCATCAAGTACCCTAGCTAGGGGTTTCAGGCTGACAGGTGTACGTCTGGACCCCTTGCCAAATGGCTCACGGAAGCAGGGTCTGATCATGTCTGTAGGTGGCATTGTAGCTCCGTGAGGGCGCCTAGGTGGAGCAGTCTAACTGAAACACAGCTGGTGAATCTTCGTCTCTGAAGCAGGGAGTCTGAGAATCTCTCATACCCTAGTGCTGTATAGTCTGCGGTCACGGCCTCGGAATGCAAAGTGTATAAACTCATGTGTAGGGTCAATCCAAAGTGAAGAGTAGAACTCTCTAACCCAAGTGCCGTAGTAGGCTCCAGTCCGTCCTAGAAAATCTGACAAGCTAGGTAGAAAGGACAAGTGCGGACGGAGCTGCTCACCAACCACCTCAACTAAAACCTCAAGTCGACAAATTCTCTGAGGTCTGAATGCAATCCCGCTGTCAACATAGGATCTATAGAAGTCCTCATGCAGAGGTGTGTAGAAGCCCTCTGATGCTCGAGGGTCCCGCTGAGGTGGGAACCACTGACCAACCTTGAAGAACCGAAGGGCCTGCACCTGGTGTGTTGTAGCTCCCCTCAAGTCAAAGTGCTCGACTAGGGGTGACCTCGAGCCCTGGGAGGTGGACGACCTCCATGATGCTGGCCCTCTGGCCTAGGAGTCACCTGAGCTCGCGTACGTCCTGAGCGACGACGCGGTGGAGTCTGGACGGTCTGCTCCTCTGTCTCCTCTAGATCCTCTGTGGGCTGCTCTGCAGGTACATCCTCTGTCTCCTCGGCGGCCTCAGTACCGAGCTATCGACCTTCAAGATGAAAGCGACGCTCGCCAATGTGAATCCCATTGCTCCTGCCACCTCTCTCTGCTAGCTCTGCTGCATCTGCAACTGCCTGAGCTATCTCTGCCTCTGTGAGTGTCCTCTTTCTCTTCTTAGCGGAGGTCTTCTTGCGCTTGCCACGGGCAACCTCTGTCAGTCTGGGAGGACTCTCGTCCCCGTCACTAGGTGCACCACCAGCATTCTTGCAGCGAACCATACTGACCAACCGCTGAGAAAAGTCTGACAGTGAAAGATGGTGAACTGACACTCGTGAGGCTTGGCCTCAATCCGTATCCGCAGGCTTGGCCTCGGATTCAAGGCTGATCAACTGCCACACAAAGCACCGACAGGACTCACTGTAAAGATAGAATAGATAGAGCTACTATAAGCAATATATATTATCTAATAGATAAGTGAGGTCCTAATGAAAGCAAGCATATGAGATACAAAAAGAATAGAACGCAATAGCTACCTCCAATTGGCGAGAATCCGGTGAAAAGATGAGGGACCTTGACGCGTGAGAGTTCCACAGAGACACTGAATGAGCGCTGATTTGCCGAGATAAGCAATAGATGAATTAGAATTTCAACAAAAAATTACGGCAAACCCTAAGTGGAAGATCAAGGTAACGCCAAGAAACCTCGCGGAGATGAAGTTGCGCGGAGAAACCTCGATGAAAAACGGCCGAAGTGAAGCCACAACTCATCGTGACGAGTTAGGGTTACGTCGGCGAAGTGGAAACACGCGAGGATCGATGGGGGTGCACGTGGCTTAGGAGAAACTACGACGGCTAGGCTGCACGGCTTGACGGCGCGGCGGGGCAAGGGCAGCGGCACGGAGCAGCAGCGTGACGGCGGAGCGCGATGCAACGGCAGCTCGCGATGCGACGGCGGCGGCGGGAGATGTAGTGGGGCAGCGCGCGGAGCTTCGGTGCGCCGGCGGAGCAGGGGCAGGCTCAGCAGCGCGTGGCGAGGAGGAGGCGCAGCGGGTGCACGGTGGCGCGGTGTGAGTCGGCGGTGGGTTAGGGCACGGCGGAGGCGGCAGCAGACGAATTGAAAAACGGACAAGAAAAAAAAGATCAGGATGAAACGGTTATATGAGGGCTCAGATCCGCTTTCAACGCACTAACCGGATGCGGTGGTCGCCTGACCGGACACAGTGGAGCAGCGTCTGGTCAGAGTCCAGTAAGCTCCTGAAGCGACCAGACGCGTCCGGTTAGGACAGACTAGACGCGGACAGAGTTCGGTCGGAGATCACCTGGGGAACTCAACGCGCATGACCGGACGCGGTGGCGGGGTCCGAGACCGGACGCGGTGGTCACAGCGACGCGTCTGGTCCAACATCCTGTCATAGATCTAAGAGAATGTCTTTGGGATGACCAAACGCGCTGGTGGTCGCCGGAACCGGACGTAGTGGTGAAGCAGCACCGTGTTCGGTTCAGCGTCCGGTCCAGCGTCCGGTCGTAGTTTAACGCTTTTCTTCAATTCGATCTTCGACGCGACTTCTCCCAATCAAGTTCCAATTCAAAGAGACTCAAATAAACACCAATTGGAACCTGATATGAGCGACCTCACTCAAACCCTCAAGTTTTTTCAAAATATTTTGCCTTAGGCCAGTATTATTTTTAGGAAAATATGCAATGAACACCCGCGGAGCAACGTATGGCCATGCAATAGAGTTTATGAACCCTTGGGAGCGTCAAATGCTCTCTCTATTCATGGATGAACACAGAGGTTGCTCAAAGCCAGACCGAAAAGAAACGACAAAGCAACAACAATGCATATGCAATGCAAAGCGAGAAAGAAAGACTAGGTTGCTTGTCAAGTTTGATCCATGGTTAGGCTTCTTCACTCCTCCAAAGAAGGGTTATCGTAACCATGTTAGACAAGTCCTAGATGTATTGTGGAGAATTAAACATGACATATGATACAATGCAATGCAAGGGACAACACAAGCTCATTTTTTAAAGTTACTAGAATCAAGCACATTTAGTTCACTTCTCAACCTACAAAAGGTGGCCTCATCCAAGGGTTTAGTGAAGATATCCGCTAATTGATTTTCACTTCTTACACCTTCTAGTGATATATCATTTTTAGCAACATGATCTCTTAGAAAGTGGTGGCGGATATCAATGTGCTTGGTGCGTGAGTGTTGTACCAGATTATTAGCAATTTTAACGGCACTTTCATTGTCACATAAAAGTGGCACCTTTTCAAGAACAACTCCATAGTCTAGGAGAGTTTGTTTCATGTATAAGATTTGTGCACAACAAGCCCCCGCGGCAATGTATTCCGCCTCGGTGGTGGACAAAGCCACACTATTTTGCTTCTTAGATGACCAAGATACTAAGGACCTCCCAAGCAAATGGCACCCTCCGGATGTGCTTTTTCTATCAATTTTGCATCCGACATAATCTGAATCGGAATAGCCAACTAGTTGGAATCTAGCTCCTTTGGGATACCAAAGACCAATGCTTGGGGTGTGCTTAAGATATCTTAAGATTCTTTTTACAGCACTTAGGTGAGGTTCTTTAGGGCAAGCTTGAAAGCGAGCACACATGCACACACTAAACATGATATCGGGCCTAGATGCGGTAAGGTACAACAAGCTACCAATCATAGAACGGTAGAGAGTTTGATCAACCGGTTTACCTCCCTCATCTAGGTCGAGATGTCCATTAGATGGCATTAGGGTCTTGATTGGCTTACATTCTTCCATCTTGAATCTCTTGAGAAGATCCTTGGTATATTTTTCTTGAGAGATGAAAATCCCTTCTCTCATTTGCTTGACTTGAAAACCAAGGAAGAATGTAAGCTCACCAATCATAGACATCTTGAACTCCTTCGACATCAATTCACCAAATTCAATGCAATAATCTTCATTTGTTGATCCAAAGATAATATCATCAACATAGACTTGACAAATGAAGATCTCCCCATTAAGCTTCTTGGTGAATAGTGTGGTGTCGACCTTCCCAATAGTGAAGCCCTTCTCAATGAGGAAGTCCCGGAGGCGCTCATACCACGCTCTAGGGGCTTGCTTGAGCCCATATAGCGCCTTGGACAACCTATAAACATGATTAGGATATCTAGGGTCTTCAAACCCAGCAGGTTGATCAACATAGACTAGTTCATTTATGAAGCCATTTAAAAATGCACTTTTCACATCCATTTGATATAGTTTCATATCATGATGCGATGCATATGCAAGAAGGATATAAATGGCTTCAAGCCTTGCAACGGGTGCAAAAGTCTCTCCAAAATCAAGACCTTCAACTTGAGAGAACTCCTTTGCAACTAGTCTTTCCTTGTTCCTCACTACTACGCCTTGGTCATCTTGCATGTTGTGAAACACCCACTTGGTTCCAATGACTCTTGCACCTTTTGGATGCTCTTCAAGTGTCCAAACTTGATTGCGGGTGAAGTTGTTCAATTCTTCATGCATAGCATTCAGCCAATCCGGATCTTGAAGAGCTTCTTCTACATTTTTAGGTTCAAGACAAGAGACAAAAGAGTGATGTTCAACAAAAGAAGCAAGCTTTTGAGATCGAGTCATTACACCCTTTGTACGACTCCCTATGATGAGATCTTGTGGATGAGCTTGAAGTAGAGGTGAGTTTCTTCTTTCAACCACTTGAGGAGAAGGATGGGGAGCATCAACATCTTGAGCTTGTGCCTTGGCATGTTCATGAGAGACATGAGTGTCTTAATTTTCAACTCTCTCATTCTTATCACCATCTTGAGGCACATGTGATGAAAATGGTGGATTTACAATTTGTACATCGTCTTCATCATCTTTAGGCTTGATGTCTCCCACGGGCATATTCTTCATTGCCTCCCTCAAAGGCTCATCACCTACATCATCACAATTCTCAATTGCTCCTTGGGAGCCGTTAGATTCATCAAATTCCACATCATATGTTTCTTCAACCAAACCGGTGGCATGGTTAAATACTCTATATGCTTTGGACTTTGATGAGTAACCAACAAGAAAACCAATATCACAACGTCTTTGAAACTTCCCTAGGTGTTGACGCTTCTTGTAGATGTAGCATTTGCAACCAAACACCTGGAAGAATGAGACGTCCGGCTTCTTCCCATTTAGCAACTCATAGGGGGTCTTGCCAAGAAACTTTTGTAGGAAGAGGCGATTTGAAGCATAGCATGCGGTGTTGATTGGCTCGGCCCACAATTTCTCCGGTGTGTTGTACTCATCTAGCATTGTTCTTGCAAGGGTGATCAAAGTCCGGTTCTTTCTCTCAACTACACCAATTTGTTGAGGAGTGTAGGTTGATGAAACTTCATGCTTGATTCCAATCTCATCACAATAAGCTTCAATGTTTGTGTTGTCAAACTCTTTGCCATTGTCACTTCTAATCTTCTTTATCTTGACTTCAAATTCATTTTGAGCTCTCTTTGCAAACTTCTTGAAGCAATTTGCCACTTTGGATTTGTCATGAAGGAAGAAAGTCCAAGTGTATCTTGAGTAGTCATCCACAATCACAAGACAATAGAGATTTCCACCCAAGCTCTTGTAAGTTGTAGGACCAAACAAATCCATGTGTAGAAGTTCTAGCACTCTTGATGTTGACATGTAAGCTTTGGTTGGATGAGTATTTACAACTTGTTTGCTGGCTTGACATGCACTACAAGGTTTGTCCTTCTCAAACTTTACATCCTTCAAGCCTCTCACTAATTCCTTCTTCAATAGCTTGTTGAGAGTGTTCATTCCAACATGAGCAAGCCTCCTATGCCAAAGCCACCCAAGTGAAGTTTTGGTGAACAAGCATGTCATCAAGTTTGCATCTTCGGAGATGAAATCAACAAGATAGAGATTGTTGTATCTAAAGCCTTTGAATATCATTTGCTTGTCATCTATCTTTGAAACTACCACTTCATTTGGTGTGAACAAGCATTGGTAGCCAAGGTCACAAAGTTGCCCAACGGATAGCAAGTTGAAACTCAATGAAGCAACATAGAGCACATTTGAAAGAGAGTGATCATTTGATATTGCAATCTTGCCTATACCCTTGACTTTGCTCTTTGAATTATCTCCAAATGTGATTTTCTCTTGGCATACCCCATTCTCTTCAAGTGAGGTGAACATACGAGGATCACCGGTCATATGTTGAGTGCAACCACTATCAATAACCCAATGAGATCCACCGGTCTTGTAGTTCACATACACACAAGAGATCAAGCTTTTTGTTTAGGGACCCAAACTTGAGAGGGACCCTTGACTTTCTCAACTAGTGACTTGGCAACCCATATTTTCTTAGGCCTATTCTTGTTTGGAGGACCCAAGAACATGACTTTCATCTTTCTACTTGAATCTTTTCTAAGCATGTAATGAGCATTGAAGGCAAAGGGTCGAGCATGCTTGGGCAAGGGTTGTGGTGGTGGAGTTTTGCACTCATGAGCAAAATGGCCCTCTTGTCCACACTCAACACATCTCTTTGGCTTGGGCTTTGACTTGCTTTGTTGTTGTTGAGCTTTAGCCTTCTTCTCTTGATTTGCCAAGTAACCAATGCCACTTCTATCCATCTTCATAACGGTGTTCATGAGTAGCTCACTTTGCAAATATTGGCCTCTTGTGAACTTGCTTAGGCTAGTCTTGAGATGCTCTTTCTCTTGCTTGAGCTTTTTGTTCTCTTCAATAAGTGACTCATTTGATGTTTGCTTTTCAAGAGCCATCAACCCTTTTAGCTTCTTGTTCTCATTTGTAAGCATCTCATTCTCACTCTTGAGCTTGGCATAATCATCATAGTTGTTGGACTCAACCACACTCTTGCCTTTGCCACTAGATCCTTGCTCAATGCTTTCAATGATCAAGTCATCACATGATGTAGCTATATCAATCTTAACAACTTGGTTAGTAGCATCATGTGTCTCAAGAGAAAGCTCATTAGCAACAACAAGACTATCATAATTGATTTTCAATGTAGTGTATTTGTCTTTTAGCAAGTTGTGCCTAGTGTTGAGCTCATCATGCTTCTTCTCAAGTTTATCATGTTCATCTCTAAGCTCTTTGTTAGAAGTTTTGAGCTCCTTGAGAGTCGAAGTCAGAATTTCATTTTGATCTTTGAGCTCATCACTAGTCTTTAGTGCATTTTCAAGCTTAGATGAGAGTGAGTCATTTTCATTTTGGAGCTCATCATTTTAATTTCTAGTTCTTCTTATGACTTTAGAATATTTGTTCAACAATTTTACAAGTTCATCATAAGAAGGTGCATCTTATTCATCATCACTATCACTATCATCATCATCACTATCATTGTTTTGTACCTTTCATTCACCCTTGGCCATAAGGAATAGGTGAGTAGTGGACGATGATGGTGAAGGTGGTGGTGAAGGTGGTGATGAAGATGTTGGTGAAGACGATGATGGCCCATTCACAAATGCGGCAACCTTCTCTTTCTCATCATCGCTCTCATCACCAGAGGATTCACATGATGATTCAATATCGGTGAGCCAATCACCAATAATGTAGGCTTTGCCTCCCTTCTTCTTGTGAAACTCTTCTCTTGCCATCCTTCTTCTTGTATGGCTTGTTCTTCTTCTTCTTCTCATCTTCTTCATCACTTGAATCATTTTTCTTGCCCTTGTTTTTATTCTTGTACTTGTCTTTCAGAGGCTTGGGGCATTGATGAGCTAAGTGGCCAAGTTCACCAAGAACTTCTTCTGTCCATCAAACTTGATGCCACTCTTGTTGAGCTTCTTTAGCATCTTGGTGGTCTTTCTCACCATGAGTGCAAGTGATGCATCATCAATATCAGTTTCACTTGAGCTTTCTTGCACCATCATGGCTTGGCCCTTCTTCTTCTTCTTGTCATGGATAGCTTTGAAGGCCAAGTCCTTCTTCTTGGAAGATGATGAGCCCTCTTCTGGAGTGATGTGCATGTACATCTCATGTGCATTGATCTTTCCCAATACTTGTGTCGGTGTTGTGGTGGAGAGATCACTTTGATGAAGCACGGTGACAATGTGACCATACTTCTCAACGGGAAGAACGCTCAAGATCCTCCTTGCAACATCCGATTGACTCATTTGGGTGAGCCCAAGAGCATTGAGATCCTCTATAAGAACATTCAATCGAGTGTACATGTCATTAGCACTTTCTTTAGGAAGCATCTCAAAAGAATTAATTTTCGTTAAAGCAATATGATAGCGTTCCTCACACTCACTCTTAGTTCCCTCATGGAGAGCACAAAGGTTTTCCCACAATTCATGAGCATTTTTTGCATTACACACACGATTGAAGATATCCCTGCCAAGGCCCCGGTAGAGTGCATTTTTGGCCTTTGCATTCCACCGGTCGTACTTCTCCTCGTCACCACTTGGGTTGGCGGGATCCTTGATAGCGGGAAGCCCTTCGGTGGCGGCTCTAAGACACCCAACATCTATGGCTTCGTGGTATGCCTCCATGTGGATTTTCCAATATGGAAAATCATCTCCCTCAAAGATGGGAGGTGGTCCTTCCCCGTTAGACATCTTGCTCTAGGTGGTGAAGCCTAATTTAGGAGCAACTCGGCTCTAATACTAATTGAAAGGATCAAGATGCCCAAGAGGGGGCGGGGTGAATTGGGCTTTTCTAAAAATTAATTGCAAGAATTAAATCCTACAAGCCAAAGTTCACCCCTAGTGCCTACTTGTGTCCCTTGTGATTCTACCGGTAAAAAGTTTTGCACCCTAAGTTCCAATCCTAGTCTAGCATGGTAATTCTAGGAAAGTAAACCAAGCAATGAAAATAATACAAGAAAGTAAATGCTTGAAAGTAAGGGTAAGGAACACAGCGATGTTTTCCCGAGGTATCGGAAAGTCGCCACTCCCCACTAGTCCTCGTTGGAGCACCCGCGCAAGGGTGTAGCTCCCCCTTGATCCGCGCAAGGATCAAGTGCTCTCTACAGGCTGATTCTTCGACACTCCGTAGCAGTGAATCACCCAAAACCGCTCACAAGATGAGTTGGGTCATCCACAAGCTTCGCCGGATGATCACCAAACTCCCAATCACCACCAAGCCGTCTAGGTGATGGCGATCACCAAGAATAACAAGCTAGAACTCTCACTTGACCACAACGAGCCTAATGAGGAGATGGATGCACACTTGCTACTCCCTAGTCACTAATGAGGAATTCTCAAACTTTGATTCTCAAATCACTACCCTCACTAGAGCTCTTGCACTCCCTTGCACTTGAAAGGTGTTTCTCAGCTGAACAAATGAGCAAGAGACCTCTAAAAGAGGTGGAGGGGCTGTATTTATACACCCCATAGTCAAATCCAACCGTTACCTGCTAACTTAGCAAAACACGCACTGACCGGACGTGCCGGTCAAACGTAACGGTCGAAAAACTGAACAACACTGCTGAGTGACTAGACGCACCGATCAGGGGTGATCGGACGTGTACGATCATGCAAGGTCCTTACTGTACTTTGACCTGACGCTCGACCGCATCTGATCAGTGATGACCGGAAGCGTCAGGTCAGCAAAGTACCTTACTAGAACGTGACCGGACGCGTCCGATCACTTCCCAATCGCGTTCGATTAGATGTTTTTACCCTTTGAGACAAGTGTCAGCATGATTACCGCGTCCGGTCCTCGCAAGAACCATGTCCAGTTAACCGAGCTGAAACGCAGTAAGTGTTAGTACTGACCGGACGCATCCGGTTGAGACAGAGACCGCGTCCGGTCAAGGGAAAATGGCTCAAACGACTCCGAAACGCGACGCAACTTGAACCAAGTTGCTTCCAACTGAACTTTGGGCTTTTCCTGAGCTACCTAGTGCTAAGTTTGACAAGTGTGCACCACACCTAAACAAAAGACTCACCTAGGTCAAGCTACTCGCTCATGCTCCCCTTTATAGTACGGCCAAATGAAAAAAGCGAAGATCCTAACGACTATTTCGAATGTAACTCAACACCTTGACATCTGGAACTAACCGTCCTTAATCTTATCGTTATTCCTTTGAAAACCAAAATGATTTCCATCAAGGGGTATGAATACCATAGTGCCCAAAGCAGTTATCAACCCCATGACCTAACTTATCAAAGTTTTTGCAAAACACACGTTAGTCATGGTAATAATGCATTGTCATCAATTGCCGAAACCAACTCTCGGGGCCTAGATGCTTTCACTAGTGACACTATTTCAAGCCGGGATAAACTCGGATTGGTAGACCGGTGCTAAAGGGGGTATGACGGGGACTCGAAGAGTGAGCCCAAGGTGCGTCCTGGCAGTCGGGCGGTCCCTAGGTAGTGCGGTCCATGACTGTTATCCCGCAGCTACTTGGAAAGTGTCATTGCTGATCTAAGCGACCCTGATGGGGGAAACATGGTTTGTGTGAGGAATAAATCACTAGCTGGTTAGGAATCGATTCGAATCGCCGTCGCTCCTGGATAGTGAGCACTTGACTCGAGCTACATCATCGTAGTAAAATGATAGAACACGGATGGTTATGTGAATGATGTTGGAAATGCTAAACCTAATATGGTAACTCTTGATGTTAATGGCTAATCAAGTGATTGCTTTAGCATGGGTGCTTACTTAGATTGAATAGGTTATAATAAAAATGATGCAAAAAGTACTTAAATTAGTTTATTCATGATAACTTATGCTTTTCGCAAATGAGTCAAGCCAGTCCACTTTATAAAAGGCCTTGCATACTCCTTGGTGTCTTTTATTTCTGGTTTATGACGGGTAAGTCTAGCTGAGTACCTTCTCGTACTCAGGGCGTTGTTCCCATTGTTGTTGCAGATGGTCAGATGTACTATGGTTATTGCGTCAACTGTCTATATCCGGCGATGGGTGACAACTAAGACCAAGGGCAATGGTCACTCCGTTCGTCTGATCTAATGCTTTTGTGGACTATGACTACTTGCTGGCACTGTATTTGGAACTAAGTGTGTGTGCGTGTCATTTAAAACTACTTGCTTCCGCTATATTAATTTGAACTCGTGTTGTAATAACTTTTTATTCTGAACTCCGATGTATTCTACTCTCGTTGCGAACTTTATGTAGCATGTGACTATGGCTGCTAAATCAGTACGATCTTGGTTGAATGTTGGTTTGAAATCCTTCGTGATTTCATGGAATCTCGGGTTGTACGGGCTTAAGTTTGGTAAATTATCTGCCTCGGTGGAAGATTTTCTTACTTAATCTCATATAATCATGTTGATTCGTTACAAATCTCAACAAGGGTCACAACAATTTAACAAAGCTCAACATGATAACAAGCAGCATATGACTAAGGTTTTGTATTTGTATAACATGTCATATGGCTTTGGTATGAAATGCTATCATTGAGGAACTTTTCATTTTAGCATTTTTGGAAATAAAACTCCAGACGTCAAGTTTTTCTTAGAAAAAAAGTCATAGCAAATTTCCATTTGCACCATATCATATCCCGCAACAACTTAGACTAGATTAAGCATTTGCAACCCACAAATTTTAAGTTTTTAGGATGAGACACTTTTAGACAATAAACTCAAATCTTGGGAAAGCTAAGTTATAAAGTAGGCACAGTCAAAATATAAGACAGAGCAACTATTCATCATTTCAACAAAGGAGAAACTAAACATTCTTACTACACATACGTGGAGTGGAATAAAATTTATTGTTGTTGTTGTTGTTGTTGTTATTATTATTATTATTTTATTATTATTTTTTTTAAAATCAAGGTTCACAAAACAAGTTTTCATCTCTATTTTCATCTTGAAGACTTACCCTCATGAAGTTGATAAATTCCTGCAACGGTTATTCCATATGACCAACCAAAATCTATACTAGCAGTTTCGATTCAATGATCAAACTAGACACCATATCTATTTGATCAAGGTAGGTGATTAATCTAAGCACCATGCTTATATTAAGAAACCTATAGAAGCATGATTATTACATCTAAATTTCAAACTAAGCACCTTGGTTAATTTAAAAGATGTATAACCAATACTCCCAAACCAAAATATGCTGGCATAGAGAGAAGAAGCATTAAAGGATAAACAAGAATCATCCAACAGAGGTGAAAACAATGAATGGTGAACAATAGAACCATTATTTTTTTCATTATTATTATTATATTTTTTATTTCTCTCTTTTTTAATGCAAGGTAACGAAAAATGGTGAGAGTGCAAGATACACGTTACCTTGTGGGGGTCCTCCCCCGAGCTAGCCCAAAGCCTATGGTGCAGGGTTGTATCCCCGTGCTTTTTAGCTCTTCCTGCATGGTTAGGATATGGTAGATCATGATTGGACTTACCATCCCTCGTGATTACCGCATTGATATTTTCAAATGAAATCTCAGAGTGCCCCGGGATCTTTTCAAAATCATATGCAGGAATTGTAGTAGCAATTTGAGCTAGTTGGGTTTCAAACATTTTATTAAGGCTTAATTGATTTTCAAAGGAAAAGTTTAAGCCTTCTAAATTTAAATTAATGTTTTCAAAAATTTCATCGTTAGAGGCAAGCTTCTTTGTCAAGTTTTCATTTATTTGAGTTTGCCCTAACACAAGATCCATTGAGGAAGGTTGATTTGCAAAATTTTAATTGTAAGCAAAGTTACCTTCCTGATATGGTGGGTGCGACTGATTCCACCCTAGGCCTCCTTGTGGACGAAACCCGTTGTTGTCGTTTAGCGCATCTTCACGGGTTTCAGGACAGTCATTCCCCGAATGTCCATTTTCATCATAGACCTCGCATGTCATATGCAAGTCCATGGCCTTGACAGTGCTGTACATCGCCTCTTTCTCATGGGCACACTCGTCAAGCCTTTTCATCAGGATGCCCATTTTTGTGGCAAGCATATCTGTCTCCTTCACGGTATGCATGCCCCCTTTTTCATCTTGGAGCCTCTCATCACCTCACCATTGATTGGACACCATTTTCTCAATGAGAGCCGTAGCTTCATTGATGGTGAGTGAGAGGAAAGCTCCTCCAGCAGGTGAATCAATGTGATCCCTTGATATGGGTGTTAACTCATCATAGAAGTTTTGAAGCACGAGCCAATTTTGTTTCTCGTGGTGTGGGCATGCTTGTATGTATTCCTGCAGCCTATCCCATGCCTCAGGAATAGTTTCCATGGAATTCCGCTAGAAATTTAAAATTCTTCCCCTCAGGTCGTTGGTTTTGCCCATAGGGAAGAATATCATGAGGAATGCCGTGGAGTATTTAGCCCACGTGTTGACAACTTCCTTGTCCTTGTAAAACCACTGCTTCGCCTTCCCCATGAGGGAGAAGGGAAATAGATGGAGCCTGATGTTCTTTGGTGCAACATCCTTTATGATGATAATGCCGCACAGCTCGAGGAAGTGTTGAAGATGTGCGTTCACGTCCTCGCTAGGCAAACCTCAGAAAGGGTTTGCCTGCACCATTGTGATCAGCCTAGTCCTGAGTTCAAAGTTTTCATTGCTTGCATTGACAGCGGGCCCAATGGGCACGTTGGCAACAGCAGGGACGGAGTACTCGTGGAGCAACTTTTGGGCCACAGTGGTAGTAGCGGATGGTGCGGAGGCGACTGGTTCGTTTGTTGGTAGAGTAGCAGAAGAGGAAGCGGTACAGGACCGGTTCTTCCTTAGAAGTGCCTATAACACCCCGGTGTTACACAAGCATTTAGGCACCACAAATCATGAACATAATGCATCATCAAGCATCATAATCATACATGCATACTCATGTTAAATAATAACTAAAACAATGCTTTGAAACATATGAAACCTGCTCGTGAAACATGAATGTTGCATGTGCTTGTTTAGATTTATTTTTGCCCTAATTATGCTAGCTAGGCTAATAAAACATGTTTGGCTATAATTGTAAATCATTAAGAATTATTTAGCATAATTTTTGGAGCAAGTTTGGTATTCAAAATTTCCGCAAATTTCGCTTTTAAAAAATATTCTAAGAAAATAGGATTTTGATTTAAAATGGACTTTGAATCTTTAATTCAAAATATGTTTGGAATTTCAAAATGTGCCCCAAAGCAATGTTGTAGAGAATTAAATTTTGAACAACTTTTGTCTTCGGGTCAACTTTTGAAAATGTCTTTTTCTGCTTCAAAATTTGATTTTGGGACTGTTTAGAAAAAGTTGAATTTGGAAATGTAAAAAAAGCAATTTTCGCTTTGCTGAGCCGCGCCCCTCCTTTCTCGGCCCGTGGCCAAAGCTGACCCGCCCGTCTACCCTACATGTATCCCCTCCTGCGCACGCGCCCACGCCTCACCGACCGTGCATAGGCCATTGCCGCCCCGTGGCGCCCGTTCGCCGGCGACGGCTGACGGGTGTCGCCCTGCGGGTCCCACCACCTCGCCCTCTTGACCCGTCCGCTCCCGCTTACTCCTTCAGCTCCCCATTTTCACTCCTCTCTCGCTTCTCCTCACGGCAATAGTGCCCCGTCATGCTCGCCGGAGCCGTGAGCGTCGCCGCAGCCCCGTGACTGCCTAACGCCGCTGCTACTCCACCTATGCCCAATTCCTCACGGCCACTGCTCTGCGGTGACCCACTCCACCTCGTGCTCCCTCCAGCAGCCGCCCACGTCGAGGTGAGGGGGACAATTTTAGCCGGCCTTTCTTCACCGCCACTCGCCGAAGCTCGGCTCCGCTCGGGTGGGCTGCTCCACTCCTTTTCCTCCTCTCTTTTCGCGCGCACCAGCTTCGCCTAGCAATGCTGGAGCTCTAGTGCCCCTCCAGCACTGTGCTGTGCACCGGAGCGGCGTCGCCGCCATGAGGTAGCATCGCCGTGCACCATTTGCACCAGTGTGCTTGCTCCGGTGAGCCACCCGGCCGTCCTAGGCACCGGTCGGTGCGGCTTGGTGCCCCGAGCACTCCCGTGCCGCCCGCGTCGCCGATGGGCTCGCCGCCAGCGAGGTGTGGCCACCGGCGCCCATCCCTCTCTCGCTGTGGCTGGCGGGTGGGGTCACGGGTCCCACTCACAGTGACTCGGGAAGAACTGGGGTGCTCAGATCCGGGGACGCATAGCGTTTCGATACGGGTTTTTCTAGAAAAGAAAAAGAAATTGATTTCCAGAAATTTTTTAAAGGCTTCCAAAATTCATATCTTGAAAAGTATTGCTCCAAAAATGATGAAACCAATTTTGGTAGACTTCTTAGGAGCAGATCTACAGTATAAAAATATTGCATGTTGATTTTGTGATACTTTTCTGTGGAGATTTATTTAATTCTTGTAATTGTTGTTTTCTTAGAAAATGCATAATAAATTGTAGGAAGCCCAGAAAAATATGATTCCAGTTTTAGTAATCTTCTTATGTGATATACTTTGTATGAAAAATATATGTTATGCATGCTCTGTAGAAAAATATTGATGTGTAGTTCAAGTGCCTTTAATTGCTGATTTTTGTTATTTTTGATAGAGAGCAAAAATTGTATAAAACATGCATATGATAATTTTTGTACAGTAATTGTTTACTGTGTAGAACATAGGAAAAATATTGAATCTATTGTTTGATACTTTTCATAGTACAAAGTATTTTCATGATCATTTTTATGTCTTAGCTTGTCATTTTTGTGTAGGTTGTTTTACTTATCCAAATTCCATGAAAATTTTAAGGTATGCTACTTTGAGTAGGACTATGCTACTATGTTGTTGTAACCCTAGTTTTGAATAGAAGATAAAATATTATTCTTTATGGATAATTAGTTTAATAACGATGTTTTGGTGTATCTTTGAAGCACTCAATCCCTTGCTGGTGTTGATTGATAAGTTAATGTAGTTGTGCTAGTAAAGTGTAGTAGCACTATGTTAGGGTTATGTGGTAGTTAGTGTAAAAGTAATGGGAATTGTGATAGAAGAGAATGCAGGAGATGACATGTTCTTGTAGTAACTGATTAGATGATGTTGATTACCTTGTAGAAAAGTTTTGTCTCTAGTCTATACTATAAGTCTCAATGTGTTCATCTGCATATCATGTCATCATGATCATAGCATACCACTGCATCCGATGCACCATTTGCATGTTTACTTATATGATTGCATCATACTGGATCGTAGGAGGAGTTGCTAGTAGCAGTTTAGGAAGAGCAGACCGGGATAGATCCATAAGAAATCTAGGCACAGGATGTGCCAGAGGAAGAGGAGCAAGGAGAGGACTTACCCAACTGTGTGGATCACCAACCTAGTTCGTTTGAATGAGGCAAGCCCCGGAGCATTCTAAGTCTCCTACTTTATAAAAGCAATTCTTTCTATATATATGAGTTTATATATGGTGCATTAAGTATAGGAGTTGTGTGAAACCGTTGATGCATCTGTTACTATCCTTGTCACATTATTACCTACGTAAGTTTAGGGTCGAATACTACTTAGCCCTACTTAGACCGATAGCAATCGGTGATTTCCGGTCACCTGAAATGATAGGTGGTTACTGGAATGCTTTAGCTAAGGAATGGGTAATATCCTAGAATGAACCATGTGTTGATGTATAATTGGAGACAAGACGGAAGAGTTGGAGGCAACCAGACAGAGTTCTGGGGTGCTGTTAGTTTTTCGTCTATGTCGATTAAGGACTGATTGTTGCTCGTCCCTCTTGTCATATTTAACGCATGCCTCACATTTAGTTGGCCGAATAAAGTACCTTTCGACCACGAAGCTAGTGACACTATTCGAGCTGGGATAAACTCAGATTGGCAGACTGGTGTTGAAGGGGGTATGACGGGGACGTGAAGAGTAAGCCCAAGGTGCGTCCTAGCTGTCGGCGGTCCCTGGGTAGTGCGGTCCATGACTGTTATCCCACAGCTACTTGGAAAGTGTCATTAGTGATCTGTAGCTTAATTGATCGGTGAGTGTGGTTTGTGTGAGGAATAAATCACCAGCTGGCTAGGAATCGATTTGAATCACCATCGCTCCTGGATAGTGAGCACTTGACTCGAGCTATAGCATCGTAGTAATTATGATGGCACACTGATGGTTATTTGGATGGTATTGGAAATGCTAAATCTAAATTGGTAACGAGATGTTATTGGTTAATCATGTTGTTGCTATAGTATAGGTGCTTACCTAGATGGATAGGTTATAATAAAGATGATGCAAAGTACTTAAAATGGTTTCTTCATGATAGCTTATGCTTTTCGCAAATGAGTCAGCTAGCCCACTAAATAAAGCCTTGCATGCTCCTTGGTGTCGCTTTATTTTGGTTTAAGACGGGTAAGTCTAGCTGAGTACTTTCTCGTACTCAGGGCGTTGTTTCCATTGTTGTTGCAGATGGTCAAATGTACTACGGCTATTTCATTAACTGCCTGTATCTGGCGATGGGCGACAACTAGGATCAAGGGCAATGGTCACTTCGTATCTCTCATCTGATGCTTTTGTTGGAGATGGCTACCTACTGGCACTGTATCTGAACTAAAAGTATATGTGTGGCTTTAAAACTATTTGCTTCCTCTATTTCATTTTAAACTTGGGTTGTAATAACCTTATGTTCTAAACTTCGATGTATTCAACCGTCGTTGCAAACTTTATGTAACATGTGACGGAGATTGCTAAACTTGTACGATCTTGGTTTGTATGTTGGTTGGTTTGAAATCCTTCGTGGTTTCACGGACTACTGGTTTATACGGGCTTAGGTTTGCTAAATTATCTGCTTCGGTGAAAGATTTTCTTAATTAATCTCGTATAATTGGTCAGTTCTGTTACAGCTGGCATCGGAGCAAGGTTTAGCAGGTTACTGTTCACATGTGTATTTAAACCAAAATTGTATTTAAAACTGAGTTTTAAAACTTAATAGTGTGCTAGTGGTCATATCCTGTATGCCCAGTTAAGGACCCTAGGTGGCTTAATTAAGTACTGACTTGGGGGCCCTTGCATCATATTTCTATTTTGTTGCTCATACAGTGTGTTATTGTATTAGTGCCATTCACTTGAGTGGTAATGTATGGATCCATTGCCTCTACGCCTCGGTAAGTGCGAGTTGTGAGAGTATGATCGGATACACTGCCGATCTAGGGAAGTGCTTATATGATGTCGGATTATTTACATGCCATACGCGTGTTTGTATGAAGGTATCCAATGTGTGGGAAATTTAGTCCTATGGTGACGATGCCATCGATAGGACAATGGTTCGGGTAGTTGGTACCGTTGTACGTGTATCTGGGGATGCGTGTAGAGCGAGTAGATTACTTTACTGCTTTCGTGCATATTTTTCATACTGTCAGGGTTTGGGCTGAAGTGGATCTTTTGCAGGTACATAACAGCGCTATCGTGTAGTACGTATTGGCTACATTTATGAGAGACCGTTGTATGCCACCATCTATATCGTTAGTAATTGTTATTTTCCTAAGTTTGTGAGAACGTACGGAACATGCATGCACCATGTTGTTACATATCATTCATGGCATTGTTCCTCCCCTTATAAGTTTATTATCTCATTTTGATAAAAAATGACAACTTAAACTTGTTCTCACGTGGGTAATAATAATTTTGCTACAGATGGCATACACAAAGCAAATTGCTCGCAAGTCCACCAGAGGCAGAGGTCCCCGCTATCAGCGTGCTCCACATACCCATCAGCGCCACACATTTCTTGGAGAGTTTGGGATGCCTACAATCTTGTGGAGAGTGCTCAGCTATGTAGGCTATCCTGATGGAATGGAGCCCCGCTATTTCTAGGCAAATGAGCAGTTGGGGGAAGGTCTCTTGGTTACTGTGGAGGCTGTTGTTCGTCCCCGAGATGATGGTTCTGAGTGGACTGGTTGGCGTTATGAGTCAACTGGCAGGACCGCTGAAGAAGCAGCTGACAGGGCAGCCTTTTGGATACTGAGGGATATCATGGATCGTTTTCCTCAGGAGTTGGCAGCCGCTATAGTTGGAGTCTTTCTGAGGGGCAATCCCTACACTGACTCATGGCAGCAGGCAAGTGGAAGATCTCTAGAGATTGGTGTAGCAGAAGGATAGAACAGTGATAACCCTGCTATGAGCGCCATGTTCGTAGTGATGAAGGCCTTTGATGGAGTAGAAGGTAGCCTGAGACGTGTGTCTGGTGCTCTTGGCTAGGCTCGCGATGACCGACGTCAGCTTCGGAGGGATCATGACGCCGAGATTGAGAGACTCAATGCAGAGATGGCTTAGTTGACTTGTCAGAGGAATTAGGTGACCTAGAGGACTAGAGTCTTTGAGGGAGATGTACGTGCACTGAGAGAGCAGGTTGAGCGGCTGACCACCGCCAACAGGAATGCTGAGCGCATGTTGATCCATGTGCTACATCAGAGGAATGAAGCCTGGTCTGTAGAAGATGTTTTGAGAGCTCGACAGGTTGAGCTGGAGTAGCAGCTGGCCAATGCAGAAGAGTACAATGACAACCTACATGAGGAGGTTCATCAACTGAACAACCAGCTCCACCCATATGTTCCTCCTGGAGCAGCAGAGATGGATCTAGATGAGGACGAGGATCCCGAAGAGGCTGAGGCACTAGTTGATGATGACAATGATGATGGGGATGGTGACAATGTCGACATCTCTGACTTAGACAGTGACCATGATGAGTAGGCTAGTAGTTGTTGCGCTAGCTACTAGGGTTTCGTTTTGCGATGACCTTTTGCATGGTTGGCATGTCTGGCATGTAATAATGAGTAGAAAGACTAAGACCTTGATGTAATGTTGGAAAACTTGGATGTGTTTGTGGCGATATCTGAACGTCAAAAGTCCAGTGTATGTATGCTAGCAATTTGGTTGTAATGGACGCGATGTGTTGCGCTTAGGTAATCTAATTAGTGATGTTGTGTTAATTGGAATGACTTATTGTGCCCTGTTTTATTGTATGAATTTAGTCTCTCCAGTGAATTCAGTATGACATAATTTTTCATTCACCTACAATTTATACAACATCGCCTAATAGTTACTATTGCTGAACTATGTAGATGTCAAAGACTCGACGTACCGTGTATGACGCTGCTGAGGCAGGTGGCAGTGCCACTAGGAATGAGAACCATGATCCACCACCTCCTCCTCCACCACCGTACATCGCAGAACAGTTCTTCGCACAGTTCCTTAGAAGTCAACGCAACATGGAGAGTATGCAGCAGAACATGGAAGCTGCACTACACCACATTGCTGACAACACCCGTCATGGGTTGAACCTAGGCGGACATGAAGCAAATTAGTATAGCAGTTTCAAGGACTTTATGGACACCAGACCACCAATTTTCAAAGAAGTGGCAAAGCCATTGGATGCAGAAGAGTGGAGAAACACCATGGAAGATAAGTTTCGTGTACTAAGGATGACAGAAGTGTTGAAGACTGAGTATGCAGCTCATCAGCTACAAGGCCCTGCAGGAATGTGGTGGAAGCACTACCGTACCACTTTCCCCCCAATGCCCACATTACTTGGAGGGAATTCACTGAGGCTTTTCGTGGAGTTTACATTCCACCTGGTCTGATAGAAATGAAGCTTGGAGAATTCCTAGCACTGAATCAAGGCACCAAGACAGTGACACAGTATCTACATGCATTCAACAATCTAAGTCGCTATGCCTCTGACATGGTGAATACTGATGCTAAAAAGATCGCTAGTTTTAAGAGAGGTTTGAATCCCAAGATGATGAAGCACGTGGGTACCAACACAAGAACTGGTTTCAATGACTTTGTTAGTGATTGCTTAAAGCAAGAAAAGAACAATACTATATATGCTACATCCAAGAATCGCAAGAGGGCTTTGGAGTCAGGTTCGTCCCAGCCAAGGGCCCCGATGGCAAATTGTTCTACATATCGTCCACCTACCCCTGGTGCAAGGTTCAAGACACCCCAACGGAGGAATCAAAATGCCTAGCAACCTCAGAGGAATCAGAAGCCACTCAAGATGGCGGTGCCACAAGCCAAGACTGGACAAGGCAGTTCATCTGGAGCTGCTATTCAAGTAAGAGGTCTGTGTTTCAACTACAATCAACCTAGGCACTTTGCAAAGTTTTGCCCATATCCTAAGAAGCACCAGAATCAGTACCAAGCTCGTGTGCACCACACCACCATTGATGACATCCCGGAAGCAGAGCCTGTGATCGCCGGTATGTTTTCTATCAACAATCATCCTATAGTCGTTTTGTTTGATTCTAATCATCTCATTCATTCATAAGTCAAGCATTTGTAAGAAAGTATGAGCAAAAGATAGTTGAATTGGAATGTTCTTATTGGATAAGTTCAGCTAGGGCTGATCTGTTAACTAATCAGATAATCCAAGGGGTAACCCTGAATATAGCAGGCAGGCAATATAAGCTTAACTTGATAGTTATGCCAGGGCTAGTTCTGGATGTGATTATGAGAATGAACTAGATGAATAAGATCGGAGTAGTAATTGATGTTGGAGAAAGAAGTATTTCTCTTAAGGAACCTATTGGAGAAGGCACATTTCAAGTAACATTACCTCAGAGAATAGATCTGGCCAGTACAACTTGTGCAGTCCAAACTACCCTTCTAGCCAAGATCCCACTAGTGTGAGTTTCCAGACGTGTTTGCAGATGAGTTACCTGGTCTTCCACCGAACAGAGATGTTGAGTTTGCTATTGAGCTAATCCCTGGAACACCATCGATCTCAAGAAGGCCTTATCGGATGCCTCCAAATGAATTAGCCTAGTTGAAGAAACAACTCCAAGATCTATTGACTAAGGGTTTGATTCGTCCAAGTGCATCGGAATGGGGATCTCCTGCACTGTTCGTGAAGAAGAAGAAGGATAACTCCTTACGGATGTGCGTGGACTACCGACCACTAAATGCGGTGACAATTAAAAACAAGTATCCTCTACTGGGGATTGATATCTTGTTTGATCAATTGTCAAAAGCCAAGGTGTTCTCCAAGATAGATTTGAGATCAGGGTACCATCATATCAAGATTAGACCACAAGATGTACCCAAGATTGCGTTTTCCACCAGATATGGTTTGTACAAGTATCTTATCATGTCCTTTGGTTTGACAAATGCTCCTGCTTACTTTATGTATCTGATGAATTCGGTCTTTATGCCGAAGTTGGATAGGTTTGTGATTGTGTTCATTGATGACATTCTAGTATACTCAAAGAACGAACAGAATCATGCAGTGCATCTAAGAATTGTCTTGACTAGACTCAGAGATCATCAGTTGTATGCTAAGTTTAGTAAATGTGAGTTATGGCTGAAGACAGTTCCTTTTCTCGGTCACGTGTTATCTGAGAATGGAATCTCAGTGGACCCTAGTAAGGTACAAGAGGTTATGGATTGGAAGGCACCACCCACAGTTCATGAGGTTCGTAGTTTTCTTGGATTAGCCGATTACTATCGTCGTTTCATACCGGACTTCTCGAAGATTGCCAAGCCAATGACAAGTTTGCTACGAAAGGATCATAAGTTCGTATGGACAGAGGAGTGTGAGGCATCTTTCTGCACTTTGCGGAATTTGCTAACCACTACTCCTGTTCTGGCGCAACCGGATATAGTGAAGTCATTTGATGTGTTTTGCAATGCATCTAAGAATGGTTTAGGATGTGTTCTGATGCAAGATGGAAGGGTCATTGCTTATGCCTCACGTCAGTTGAGGAAGCATGAGGATAACTATCCTACACATGATTTAGAGCTTACGGCCGCTATGCATGCTCTAAAGATTTGGAGACACTACATGCTTGGGAACGTGTGTAATATCTTTACGGATCATAAGAGTCTCAAGTACATATTTACTCAGTCTAAGTTGAATATGCGACAAAGAAGATGGTTATAGCTAATAAAGGATTATAATCTGAATGTGCACTATCATCTGGGAAAGGCAAATGTAGTAGCAGATGCCTTAAGTAGGAACTCACATTCTCTTGCTATGTAACCGTTGTTTGAAGATGGGTTCAATTTGTTGCATCATGCCGTGTTGCATAATATCTCGGTTAGTTGTACCTTGGAGAGGAAGATCATTGAGGGTCAGAAAACATATAAGAGAATAATTCATATCAAGGAGAAAAATGAAGAAAGAACTGACCAAGCACTTCCGAGTGGATGAACAAGGAGTGTTATGGTTTAAAGACCGTCTGGTTGTACCTAAAGATCGAGAGCTCAAGAACAAATTGATAGATGAAGCTCATCACTCTAAATTGTCTGTCCATCCTAGGAGTAGCAAAATGTACCAAGAATTGAGACCTCGTTATTGGTGGACGAAGATGAAGAAGGAGATTGCAACGTATGTTGCTCATTGCGACATGTGTTGTAGAGTGAAAGCTCTTCACATGAGACCTGCAGGACTGTTACAACCTTTGTTAGTACCAGATTGGAAATGGGATGATATAAGTATGGATTTTATCACCGGTATTCCCACCACTATGAAGGGGAATGATTCGATTTGGGTGATTGTAGATCGTCTTACCAAATCGGCTCACTTTTTGTCAGTCAAGAACTCTTTTCGACCACCTCAGTATGCGGAGAAGTACATTGTAGAAATTGTCCGATTACATGGTATACCAAAGACTATTGTGTCTGACCGTGGGTCACAGTTTACCGCTCATTTTTGGGAGCATCTACATAAAGATTTGGGTACTAGTTTGGTTCGTAGTACAGCTTACCACCCACAGACAGATGGACAGATAGAGCGAGTTAATGTTGTTCTAGAAGATATGCTTAGAGCTTGTGTGTTTTCATCTAGGGGTTCATGGGAATCATGGTTACCTTTGGCAGAGTTCGCTTACAACAATAGTTACCAAGAGAGTATCAAGATGGCTCTATTTGAAGCATTGTATGGCAGGAAATGTAGGACACCATAGAATTGGGTTGAGCCTAGAGAGAGAAGGTTTTACAAAATTGATTTTGTTGATGAGGCTGAGAAAAAGGTCCGTATTATCCAACAAAACATGAAAGCAGCATAGTCACACCAGATGAGTTATGTAGATAAGAGAAGGAGACCGCTAGAATTTTAAGTTGGGGACTATGTCTATTTGAAAGTTACCCCAATGAAGAAGAAACGGTTTGGAATTAAGAAGAAACTTGCTGCTAGGTTTGTAGGACCATACAAGATAATAGAGAAGAAGGGTCCCATGACTTATAAGTTACAGTTACCAGAAGTGATGGGTTCGATCTTTCCAGTCTTCCCTGTCTCACAGTTGAAAGTGTTTGCGTGTTCGGGAAGAGAGAATAGAACTTTAGGGCATTTGGATCAAATCAGACTTGGAATACCATGAGCAACCGGTTCGAGTTTTGGACACTAAGGACCGAGTCACTTGGAATAAAGTGGTGAGAACATATAAGATACAGTGGAGTCACCATGATTATGGTGATGCGACATGAGAAATAGGAGAATATCTGCAAAATGCCTATAAGGATTTTTATAACAAATGGTTCGTAACTCAAAATCTCGGGATGAGATTCTTATAAGGGGGGAGGCTGTAACACCCGGTGTTACGCAAGCATTTAGGCACTACAAATCATGAACATAATGCATCATCAAGCATCACAATCATACATGCATAGTCATGTTAAATAATAACTGAAACAATGCTTTGAAACATATGAAACCTGCTCGTGAAACATGAATGTTGTATGTGCATGTTTAGATTTATTTTTGCCCTAATTATGCTTTCTAGGCTAATAAAACATGTTTGGCTATAATTGTAAATCATTAAGAATTATTTAGCATAATTTTTGGAGCAAGTTTGGTATTCAAAATTTCCCCAAATTTTGCTTTTAAAAAATATTCTAAGAAAATAGGATTTTGATTTAAAATGGACTTTGAATCTTTAATTCAAAATCTGTTTGGAATTTCAAAATGTGCCCTAAAGCAATGTTGTAGAGAATTAAATTTTAAACAACTTTTGTTTTGGGGTCAACTTTTGAAAATGCATTTTTCTACTTCAAAATTTCCGCGCCCCTCCATTCCCGGCCCGCGGCCGAAGCCGGCCTGGCCCGTCTACCCCGCCTGTCTCCGCTCCCGCGCTTGCGCCCGCGCCTCACCGATCGCGCGTAGGCCATGGCTGCCCCGTGGCACCCGTTCGCCAGCGACGGCCAATGGGTGTCGCCCCGCGGGTCCCACCACCTCACCCTCTTTAGCCGTCCACGCCCGCTCACTCCTTCAGCTCCCCATTTTCCCTCCTCTCTCGCTTCTCCTCGCGACAGTAGCGCCCTATCGTGCTCGCCGGAGCTGTGAGCGCCGCCGCAGCCCCACCACCGCCTAACGCCGCCGCTACTCCACCTGTGCCAAATTCCTCACGGCCACTGCTCCGTAGTGACCCACTCCACCTCGTGCTCCCTCCAACAGCCGCCCACGTTGAGGTGAAGGGGCCAATTTTGGTCGGCCTTTCTTCACCGATGCTCGCCGGAGCTCGGCTCCGTGCTGGTGGGCTGCTCCACTCCTTTTCCTCCTCACTTTTCACGCGCACTAGCTTTGCCTAGCAATGCTGGAGCTCCAGCGCCCCTCCGGCCACCGTGCCGTGCACCGGAGCGGCGTGGCCGCCGTGAGGTAGCACCACCATGCGCCATGCGCACCGGTGTGCTTGCTTCAATGAGCCACCCGGCCGGCCTAGGCACCAGTTGGTGCAGCTTGGTGCCCTGAGCACTGCTGTGCTACCCACGTCGCCGATGGGCTCGCCGCGCAGCGAGGTGTGGCCGCCGGCGCCCATCCCTCTCTCGCTATGGCTGGCGGGTGGGGTCACGGGGCCCAGTCGCAGTGGCTTAGGAAGAACGGGGGTGCTCAGATCCGGGGATGCATAGCGTTTTGATTCGGGTTTTTCCAGAAAAGAAAAAGAAATTGATTTCCAGAAATTCTTTAAAGGCTTCTAAAATTCATATCTTGAAAAGTATTGCTCCAAAAATGATGAAACCAATTTTGGTAGACTTCTTAGGAGTAGATCTATAATATAAAAATATTGCATATTGATTTTGTGATACTTTTCTGTAGAGATTTATTTAATTCTTATAATTGCTGTTTTCTTAGAAAATGCATAATAAATTGTAGGGAGCCCAGAAAAATATGATTCTAGTTTTAGTAATCTTCTTATGTGATATACTTTGTATGAAAAATATATTTCATGCATGTTCTGTAGAAAAATATTGATGTGTAGTTCAAGTGCCTATAATTGTTGATTTTTGTTATTTTTTATATAGAGCAAAAATTGTATAAAACATGCATATGATAATTTTTGTACAGTAATTGTTTACTATGTAGAACGTAGGAAAAATATTAAATCTATTGTTTGATACTTTTAATAGTACAAAGTATTTTCATGATTATTTTATGTCTTAGCTTGTCATTTTTGTTTAGGTTGTTTTACTTATCCAAATGCCATAAATTTTATGGTATGCTACTTGGGGTAGGACAATATTACTGTAATTTTTGTAAAATTTTCTATGCACCAGAAATACATGTTGCTATTGTAACCCTAGTTTTAAATAGAAGATAAAATATTATTCTTTATGGATAATTAGTTTAATAATGATGTTTTGGTGTATCTTTGAAGCACCCAATCCCATGCTAGTGTTGATTTAAGTTAATGTGGTTGTGCTAATAAAGTGTAGTAGCAGTATGTTAGGGTTATGTGGTAGTTAGTGTAAAAGTAACAGGGATTGTGATAGAAGAGAATGTAGTAGATGACATGTTCTCGTGGTAACTAATTAGATGATGTTGACTACCTTGTAGACAAGTTTTGTCTCTAGTCTATACTATTAGTCTCAATGTGCTCATCTGCATATCATATCATTATGATCATAGCATACCACCGCATCCGATGCACTGTTTGCATGTTTACTTATACGATTGCATCATACAGGATCGTAGGAGGAGTTGCTAGTAGCAATTCAGAAAGAGCAGACCGGGACAGATCCACAAGAAATACAGGCACATGAGGTGCCAGAGGAAGAGGAGCAAGGAGAGGACTTACCCGAGTGTGTGGATCACCAACCTAGTTCGTTTGAACGAGGCAAGCCTCGGAGCATTCTAAGTCTCCTACTTTATAAAAAGCAATTTTTTCTATATATATATATGAGTTTATATATGGTGCATTAAGTATAAGAGTTTTGTGAAACCGTTAATGCATCTGTTACTGTCCTTGTCGCATTATTACCTACGTAAGTTTAGGGTCGAATACTGCTTAGCCCTGCTTAGACCGATAGCGATCGGTGATTTTCGGTCACCTGAAATGATAGGTGGTTATTGGAATGCTTTAGCTAAGGAATGGGTGATATCCTAGAATGAACCATGTGTTGATGGATAATTGAAGACCGAACGGAAGAGTTGGAGGCAACCATAAAAGGTTCTAGGGTGCTGTTAGTTTTCCATCTGTGTCGATTAAGGACCGATCGTTGCTCGTCTCTCTTGTCATGTTGAACGCATGCCTCATATTTAGCTGGCCGAATAAAGTACCTTTTGACTGCGAAGCTAGTGACACTATTCAAGCCGGGATAAACTCGGATTGGTAGACCGGTGCTGAAGGGGTACGACGGAGACGCGAAGAGTAAGCCCAAGGTGCGTCTTGGCTGTCGGGCGGTCCCTAGGTAGTGCGGTCCATGACTGTTATCCCGTGGCTACTTGGAAAGTGTCATTAGTGATCTGTAGTTCACTTGATCGGTGAGTGTGGTTTGTGTGAGAAATAAATCACCAGCTGGTTGGGAATCGATTCGAATCGCCATCGTTCCTGGATAGTGAGCACTTGACTCAAGTTATAACATCGTAGTAATTGTGATGGCACACTGATGGTTATTTGGATGGTATTGGAAATGCTAAATCTAAATTGGTAACTAGATGTTATTGGTTAATCAAGTGATTGCTATAGTATATGTGCTTACCTAGATGGATAGGTCATATAAAGATGATGCAAAGTACTTAAAATGGTTTCTTCATGATAGCTTATGTTTTTCGCAAATGAGTCAGCTAGCCCACTAAATAAAGCCTTACATGCTCCTTGGAGTCGCTTTATTTTGGTTTAAAACGGGTAAGTCTAGCTGAGTACTTTCTCGTACTCAGGGCGTTGTTCCCATTATTGTTGCAGATGGTCAAATGTACTACGGCTATTGCATTAACTGTCTGTATCCGGCGATGGGCGACAACTAGGACCAAGGGCAATGGTCACTCCGTATCTTTTATCTGATGCTTTTGTTGGGGATGGCTACCTACTGGCACTGTATCTGAACTAAAAGTGTGTGACTTTAAAACTATTTGCTTCCGCTATTTCAGTTTGAACTTGGGTTGTAATAACTTTATGTTCTAAACTCTGATGTATTCAACTATCATTGCGAACTTTATGTAACATGTGACGGTGATTGCTAAACTTGTACAATCTTAGTTTGTATGTTGGTTGGTTTGAAATTCTTCGGGTTTCACGGACTACCGGGTTATACGGGCTTAAGTTTGCTAAATTATCTACTTCGGCGGAAGATTTTCTTACTTAATCTCGTATAATTGGTCAGTTCTGTTACATGCTTCCAAATTTTCGGTGAAGTTTGTTGATAAGTCAAAACCAGTGTATCACTATCTTGTTTTCACCCACAATAGGAGAAAACAAGAAAAGTTACCCTGTTATGAGCAATGGCTACTACACACGCATATTATCATGAACATGTTCTTTTAGATTCTTTTAACCAGTGCCTTCCCCAGCAACGGTGCTAGAAATGCTTGTTGGCATTTCTTAGCGTCACTACTAGGATTTGTGTTTCCTAGCAATGGCACCAGAAATGCCATGATGATATTTCTGCACACATGCAGAAATATTCTGCAAGTGCACGAATATATCGTTGTAGCATTTCACCCGGAAGTATTCGGGTATCGTTCATTTATATTTTCCCAAATGAAGGCACAGAATAAAAGTTTCTTGTAGGGACATGGCCAAGATAACATGACTGTATAATAGACCAAGGTCCATAACAGGGGTAAGCCAGGATAAATATTGGATAGCGTGACACACACATTCAAGCCAATCTCAAGGATAAAGATAAAAGAAAGAATAAAGAATAAACCTAAACTAGAGTAGGCTTATCTTGTATAGCTATGCTAATATTAGCATATCATACAAATACATGAATTTCTAGGGGTAGAGATCCTAAGTTAAGATAGCTTTGGTCACTATAAGCTTACTTCGGGCACCGGATCGCACCTGGTCTGCCAAGTGATGCTGGCCTATAGCTCTACACCGTATCCAAATGTAGGGGATTACAACGGACGGACATGGCTGTCACCACCTGCCGCCTACCCCTCAACTGAAGGATATGAGGCAAACAAAGGTAACTTCTAGCATACACAACATGTCTACACTTTTGGTTACTACTCTAGCGGTGGCCAGGAACTTCCGTCTTTATCAGGAGTCCTCTTACTAGAGCATCTGCCTCGGGGACGGATGACAAACCCGCAAGAATATAATGACCAAAACTAATCTTAAAGTAGAACCTACTACCTCAATTTAGGTCTTGGACTAAACATGTATGTATGAAAGATTAAGCATAAAGTTATGTATGCTTCATGAATAACATAAGAACTTAGCTCTAGTTTCATAACATAGCTATATTGATAATATGAGAGAAAGAACATAAGAGAAATCTTCGTATTATTCATACCAAGAATACTCCATAGTACAAGCTCTCCAGTGAAGCTTATCGCCTTGCTCCAACTACTAAAACTAAAAATAGTAAAAAGAATAAAAGTGTGGGAGAGAGGCTCTTTGTGTGGTGTGTAAAAATGAGGAGGCCTCTCCCATCTATTTATAGCTACTTGTTGGTCAGTTTGGGGAATATTCCTAAGAGATCTGCATGCAACCGTCATGAAGGAGGCACCAGAAGATGCCACGTGGAAGGAGGAGGCGGTTGGCGCATGTAGGGGTGTGGGCGCATCCTGGGTGTGGCCGCACCATGATCGCCTTCCTCTAGTCGGTTGCTACGTGGGCCTGGGCCACTTCCATGTCGGTGCTTGGCCAGATTGGATGGTTAGGTGGGCTCTTCTCTTTATTTGCTTGTTTTGCGCTTTCCTGGTTGCACATTTTGACATCATTTCCATGTGTTTCATGTATATGTCCTGTAAAACAATGTTTCTCCAATACATGTGGAAATAGGTCAATATTAATAACATATGTGAGTAATCATGCTAGTTTATCCTTTGTTTGTGTTTTAATTGGCGGTCGAATATGGTCGTTAAGGCTTGCCAAATTATATGGTCGAATACGATCGAATATGACTGTAGTTTATCCAAATTATATGAATTTCCATGAGGAAGAAAAAAACGCTGCACGCAGGAGCTCGAGCCTGATACGTGTTTATGAAGAAGAAAAAACAGAAAAGAACAAAAAACTACTATGTGTCGGAGCCAAGTTCTGCATGAAGAAAAAAAAAGAAAAACAAAAAAAGAAAAAGAAAAGGAAAAAACTACCATGTGCCATAGCTTGAACCTGAGACCGCACCCCTACAGTATGAAGGGATTTGTCAAACAAATTTCCAGTTTAATCATTGTACATGAGAGGCGCGTGAATGAAGAAAGGAAAAGCATACAAGAACAAAAAAAACTACTTATTTTGGAGATTATTTCTTTGTCTATAAATATGAGTACATACATGAACTTAAATACCACGCATGAGTACGTACAAAAAGAATCTTCTAAAGACGAAACATGCCGACAAGCTCCCGTCGGAGAGCGTGCCATGTCGCCTATAAATCCTCGGTCGTTGGATCGTAATCGAATGGCTTAGATCGCTGAAAATCGCTTCCATGAGCACTGTTCATCTGGCAGCATCTATTGTACACACTGTTCATCTAACGTTGGTACCGTACATCTAACAGGCGAGAAGAGAATTGCTACGTGTACACGATAAGCGTACCCAGAAGATTAAAGGAAGCCCTTTTTCTTTCCAGAAAATTCCTAAATAAATTAGAACCACTCTAGAGCCTATCCAAATATTTTACACTTCTTCTTCATCATAAAAAAATTAAAAATAATTTACAAATTTCTCTCATTCGCGTTTCGCCTATAAACTTAGGAAGTTTATATCTCATCCATCGTAACTCCGAATCCCGTAATTCTTCCACTAAAAATCTTCTAAAATAAAACCCTACATGTCCTTTTAAACAATTCTATTTGCGGCATAATATGCACATACAAGAATTTCTCTTTTTTCTAGAGAACTTCAACATCTATACTCAGTTATGAGGAAATTTTAAATGTATGAGTAGCCATCTTCTCTTCAATTATAACATAGTATGACGCAGACCCACATTAATATGATTACGATCCTCCCCTATTTTTTTTAAAAAAATCAATAACACTGCTGCTGGATTCTTATGTTACACACATTCAACTGATATATCCTTCATTTTGTGTACTAATGCCAACAATCCTCTTCTGCTAATAAAAAAAGGAAAAACATATTTGCAATAAAAACAATACGAAAATATTCTTATAGTGTGCATTATATTCAACTGTAACATATGGGATATATGTTTTACTATAATATACAATATATAACGTCATAGAATGGCAACCTCACGATAGGCGCGGCAACACCGCGCCATGATTTTCTAGTGTTTACACTAAACGAGGGTGCATTTTGATTTCGGTGGCCCCGTTTTGGCTGCTAAAATTTCCATAGCCGAATTTGCCTTCCTCACTCCCGCTCCACTCTTAGCTTGCGGTTGTGTTCACAGACATTCAGATAGATTTGAAAATACATTTGTTGGTTGGAAAATTCAAAGAAGTTTAATTAACAATAAGTTAAATTTGAAAATACATTTTCATATTTGAAAAGTGAAATTAGTTTGTAATAAGTTAAATTTGGAGTCATTTAGATATAAATGCGAAAATACCCTAACATTTACACATATTAATATATAACACTTTGAGAGAAGTATTTATTTCTGAATAATTTATAATCCCACTTTATTAAAATGAATTGAAATTTATAACCCCCCAACCCATAAACTTCACGTTTCATTTCTCTTCTCTCTCTCCCCCCTAGTAAAAATATGAGAAAAAAGAATCATAAGCGAAAAAAGGCCTATATATATGACTTTACAATTACAATTGTACGTCAAATTAGTAATTGTATCCATTTTATTAGTTTTATTAGAAATTGACAGAGGAAATTTTAAATTAGCCACATAGCTAATCTCGGCACACGTGAACTCCCACTCGTGTAACTAAAAAATTTGCGTGTAATCTAGCTATAGGTACCTATCCATCCAAAACAAAAGGTAGCACCAATCCCCGCCCAAACCCGAAACTTCACGTTTCATTTCCCTCCTCTCTCCCCTCTAATAAAAATATAAGAAAAAAGAACTATAAGCAAAACAAGCACAAGGGGGGGACTCGAGCCTAAGACCCTCCCATCTTGAGGAAGCAAACTTACCATTATGTTCTGACCATTTTTGTATTTTTTTGCATAGTAAATGTTTTTATTATAAGTTAATTGTTAATATACTCGGAGAGCGCGGGTGCGAGCGGATCCAACTATCGTCTGGCCGAGGGAGGTGAACTTGACTCGCGCACAGATCCGACTGCCAACGGTTCAAGGATGACAAGGGCGGGTGGTGGTGCGGACGTGGGGCTGGTGGTGTGAAATGCTATAGTTGTACCAACGACGTGCGGCGGCGTGGGCAGAGGAGCAGGGCAGAGGCAAGCGATGCGCACAGTAGTAGGGGAGCCGTATGCCCTTACTGACGGCGTGGACGTGAGAGCGGGGCCGAGGTGAGCAGACCAGCACCTACGCGGTACGGCAGCGTGGCCGGAGACGAACAAGATGGATCTGACGGGTGGCGCCTACTTTCAATAGAGAAGAGAGCAACAAGACAGGCCCCCTGTTCGGCTGAGCTTATCAGCACGGCTTACCAGCCGTAGAACAATGTTTTTCTCTCACAGCAAATCAGTTACAGTCGGCTTATAAGCAAAAAAAAAAACAGTCTACCGAACAGGACCAGGATTACTTTGGCCCATACTAAAATACGGTGACATGCAGGTGGACCCAACGTCGTCCCGAACTTATAAAATAGCATGGGTCAAATAGCCAATGAATTATAAGAGCATCTCCATAGCTCACCGATACTTCATCCCAATAGAATAATATTGATGATCACCAATATTGTTTTTTCAGATTATTGGAGGAGATGTTCCAACAGATCACTAATAATCTTTCCAATATATGGGGCCCACCTCCCTCCACCTCGGGTCCACGATGACTATGGCTGCCGGAGCAAAGCTTTTCATGAATGCGTCTTCCACTGACCACCAAGCCATCTCCTACAAGCGTCGCAGGAAAGAGAGAAGTGGTAGTTGGAGGTGGGTCCCGGCTATTGGGAGAGATACAACTCCCCCTTTATTTGATGGCAGATGGGGGAGATAAAAAGAATAGGAAAGGGGAGCTGTTGGAGCATCAAATTTGGCTTATCTATTTCAATATAACAGGTTTATGGAGATAAGGCACGAGAGAGGGAAGCTGTTGGAGATGCTCTAATAGTATATTTTCAAATAGATAAATAATAAAAGTATTCCTTAGAAATCTAGAATTTGTAATGCCACGAATTCATAATTTTTAGCATATGTATACTCAGAAGTTAAATAACTTTAGAGATATTTTAAATTCAACACAAAGTGAGCCAAAAATTGACTAACTCCCGCGTTTAGAGTTACCACAAACGAGCGAAAAAATTGGCCGTGTCCCGCGCTGAAAGATAAATCGGAACCTTATCTTTACGGCACCCCCTCCCCTTCTGCCTCCGTACGCGATCCCCGATCCGCCGCCTGGGTCGCCCTCTTCATCTCCCATCTCCTTCCCCCTCTAGTCCCTCGCTGGATCCAATTAATGGCTGGCGGGCTTTGTGCTTATGGGTCGGGGTCGCTCACGCTTCGCAGTTGCGTGGTGCGGCGGCCGACGCTCCCGTTGCGAGAAACCCTAGTCGGCGGCGGGTGGGGGCAACACGGCGGGCTGCACGCCGGCACGCCACAGGGTGCGGGTGGATCTGCGGCTTGCAGCAACCGGCAGGGCGGCACCGCGACAGGCAGCAGCAGGCTAGCAGGGACGCAGGACAGCATGCAGAGGGCGGCAAGGCGGCGGGGTGCAGGCCGGCCGGCCGGCGGCGTCGCCTGGTGGCGGTGGCCCTCCAATCGGATTTCGGCACTCGAATCGGAGGCCCAAACAGTCGGAAGGCTTGGAAATCAGAATCTCTGTGTGATGGAGAGAGAGGAGCAAGAGGTCGGCGCCCTCCCTTCAACCAGCGCTGCCGGTGCCGGGCATGGCCGCGGCTTGGTGGTGGGGAAAGCTGTGGTTCCTACTCCTACAGTGGATGGAATTGGCTGATTCCGGGGGTGCGGCTCTGGTGGTGGAAGCAGAAGTAGCCAATCTAGAGTAGCATCGGCAAGAAGACTGAAACAAATGGTATGATCTGATCCGATAATTTTCATTATTCTTCTTGAAATTATTGCTAATTTAGCTTTTCAGTGTAGGCTACGCATCCCATTTTTATCACTCACTATTTGACCTTTGTAAAATTTAAACAGGTTGATTAATTTCCTTTTGATGTATTTTAATTGGGTCTGCCACTGAACTCAACGCGTGCCCACCTTGTGTGGGCGGCTGCTGTGTGGATCCCCTGGCAGGATTGGCAAGCCAGTGGACTGGGCTAGCTGATTCATGTTGTCCGCGATGAGGTCGCGCTGCCCTCCCATTGCCGTGCCCCTCCGCCTGCCACAGCTTAAGGATCGAACATGGGCACTGCTGTGGTGAGCTCCTACTTCTAATGGATGATTGCATGGATGAATTATGAATATGTTGTTTTGGGAATCTTGGGTTAGGTTGCCTCTTGGGTTCCCTTGACCTGTCCTTATGGATATGTTGTTTTAGTGCATAATATTGAGCTTGCAGGGTTGCTATTGTTAACACACTCGAGATTGGGTTCCAAATTAAACCTACCCTAAAGCATCTCATTGCTACTGTTATGTAATAGGAGTAATCAAGTTGCCTAGGGAAATACTAAGCTATCATGTGTCAGATGACATGCTCTAGATATACGTTTATCTGCAATCATTATTTCCCTGCTACCCAAATTGCTTGTGATTTGGTTGACTGAGATGATATACATATGATTCATGTTCATTCCTAACAAACCACCTGTCCCTACCTCAAAATAATCATTGTTTTGCAGTAAATACTTCCTTCAAGCTGGTTCAGTTAGTGCTAGCTTTGTTATCAAGCACCGTGTTGAGGCCAACCAACCTTTCAATAGGCATCAATTGCCACTGTTAGTAACTAAACTTTCTTGTTTGGATGCTTCCTCAGGAGTAATTCCTGTTGTCATGAACCTGTATGTTGCTTCATTTCTGTGATAAGCCACCAGGACTTGAAGTTGGACAATATTCTGCTGAAAAGCAGCCCGGTGTTGTGCCTAAAATTTGAAGCTATAAAGAAAGAGGCCTTTATTGTTTAACAAGGCTTGCTGAAAAGAAAATATGACATAAAACTGTGCTGTCTTTTTTTCTCACACCCACTGACAATGCTTAAATTATTTTTCTTCAATTTCATTTCTCTGTCTAATCTGTTCGTAGTTTCATCAGAAATTTGAATGCCCACAACTTACTTTTAAAGAATTAGGTAAGCTCATATTTTTGGGCTGGCAAGCACAAATCCTCAATACAGGAAGCCTTACCATGGCAAATTCTTTTATGCCTTTGCTCCATGTTATGAATTGCGTATCAATATGATAGAATTTTGTGCCCACAGCTGCACTCTGATTGATTGCCTACTGATAAAAAGTCACTTTAACTTGGTGATAAGAGAATTAAGAAATACAAAAAAAATTGTAATATGGCTCTAATTTTTACCTGATGTTGTCAATGTCTTATCTTCCTGCAATCAATGTCTGCTGAGTACATATTCCTGTCATCTTTCAAAATGAAATGCCATGCCCCGTGGTACCTTATTGGAAGAATATATCATTGTTCAAATTGGAAAGCACAGTTAAGCTTGTGTGACTTATGTGACATCTAATAAACGAATTACTTTTCTTGTGTACCTTCATCTTCTGCATTTTACCATAGTAGAGATATAGGTATGCAACGATTATCACATTATCTCAATTTTACCATATTTAGTGGATGGTATTGATCAATGAATTATTGCTTTAGTGAAAAGATGATCTTCTATACCTTCCAGTTATTGGTGTTAACTTCCATAAAAGTGTCAATTGTTAAGTTTACCTAACTATTTATTATTTTATAAGATTTGCTAGCAGTGTTGGGTTTAATACCTAACTCATATGTGCTATGTGATATTCCAGTGATAAACTGTCAATATGAATTAGACAAATACCCTACAGTTGCATTTGGCAAAGTTTATTTCTGAATGTCGAAAGGAGGTCACTGCTAGCAGAGAAGCCAGAGAGGAAAAATAATCATTATATTTGGGAGAAATGCAATGTAAGAGGGGTTTTTATGCCACACTGATTTATCCTGTATATGTCTTTAAACAAACACTGATTTCTCTTGTATGTCTTCTCTTGCAGTTTCAGAACCGAAGTGGAACCACTGCATATCTTCTGACTTCTGCGTTATCTGTAGACTTTCCGAAGACACTGGGTTGGAGGAAGGGATTGAGTAAGAAACCACGACACTCTGCTCTCATGCCTTAGCAAGGTCTGGAGCCCCTTTTGCTTAATAATGGACACCAAAACAAAATTATGAATAGATCATCATTTATGAGCTTAACTCGTGGACAGCCTAAACATTTGAAATATAGGATCATTTTCCTTCATGTTGCTTTGTTTATTTCATCTTTCCTATTTGCCTATGTTGCTGAAATTTGGTGATGCTTAGTTGGTGGGTGCTAGATTTATTTCAAATAATAAAATTTTCTTGTATGTTGTTTTGATTTCTTTCCAATTTTTTGAAGTTGCTGATCCACATGCCAAAATTCAATACATTATGGGTCTGAATAACTTACCATAAATAACTAGATCTGTTGTGTTGCCACCAGATCCGTTGTTTTGCCATTGAAGGGCGTCATAAAGACTACTCCGTCCTCGTTGTCGTGGAGGTTTGTGGCATAATGGTGGCTGCTCCATCTCCATCCATGCTTAGACGTCGACGGGAAGCAAACCATCGATGTGGTGACTACTCCTTATTGTGCCATGTGCTCCGTCTATGGCACTCCCTCTTGACGCTCCATCGCCAGGTTGAGCTCTAACAACCAGCAAGCAACAATACCACTAGAAAGTCCACAAGTGCTGAATAGATGTTAGAAATTCTTGTACCGCTGCAAGTTTTTAAGTTTTTTGTGAAATACTGAGTGTTCTGTACTTTTGGCTGAGATTTTAGATATTATTTCAACAGTTTTTCTATCTAATGAATGGTTGATTGAGATTAATATATGTGTGCAATCAATTCTATTATGGTCTAATTGTTTTGCAACAACATTTTGGTGGTGAGATTTTGCAACGAAATCTTTCATGAGGCAATATGATCCATGGCAACGAACTACCTTGCGTGGCAATATATGATTTTTTGGCAACGAATAACATTGTGTGGCAATATATGATCTTTGGCAATGAATAATATTGCGTGGCAAATGGTATTATTGCCATGCTATGACTATCGTGGCAACAATGCTTTTAGCAACAAAATCATGGCGTGGCAATACAGACTATTGCAACGACGCTATTCGTGGCAAATGTCACTATTGTTACGCTATCAATCGTTGCATGTAGCACCTTTTGCTACGAAGCATGTAGCACCTCTTGCTACGAAGATGGGCGTGGCAAGTGCTTATATTGCCACGGCCATGAACGTTGCGATAACGTTCTATTGCTATGCTTGGCAATGGACAACTATGGCTGCAAGAAACCCAACAGTTGGAACGCCAAACTAGCTACAGTTGCAATAACTTATTGCAACGTGACTTTTTGCAAACCATTGGCAACGAACGCGATTTAGTTGCAACTTCTACCTTTTGCAACCAAACTGGGCCTATTGCAACGTTTTTCCGTCGTCGTTGCGCAAGGGTTAGAAATTAGTAGTGGGGGTTGTATTCTAATTATCAAAAGTCCTCACCATCCTCCCCTTCTTGAAAAGAAGTTGTCGGTACCAATACCATAGGGGTACCCACATTCAACGATAATGTAAACTAAAACAACCTAGCCACGACAAAACACCGCCCACTTCAAAATACAAGACAGGTCCGCCCCGTACGAGACCGGCTCGACGGGATGCCTCGACCGCATCCCACCTCCGGCTCGTACGAGGCCCCCTCGACGGGATGCCTCGACCGCGTCCCACCTCCGGCTCGTACGAGGCCCCCTCGACGGGATGCCTCGACCGCGTCCCGCACGACAAGGCACCTCGACTAAGCTCCGACTCGCGTGAGCCCGGGTCGGGGCGCTCGATCCCCTCTCTTTACCTACCTCCGGACAAAAGCCTTAGCATTTAATGCAATTACCTACTACCACCTACCGGCATGGCTGCGCGCGTGGTCGACGTGGGAACAATACCAGTGTCAGCCCTCACTGTTTCACCGCCCATCCCGTGATGGGAGGTGAAAAACGTCACTGTATCCACCTTACCGCACACTGTACGTCACTAGTTACCCTCGAGGGAGGATACGACAGAATCCGTACACCGCGATCCCAGGGATTCGGACTTATCCGATCAGCCTCGACCCGGCCTCGACCCAGCCTCGACGCCTAACACAGCGCAACAGGGAAGGAAGGACGGTATGGCGCAGCGCTCCGGGTCATTTCAACACCTCGTCCTCTACGACATCACGTCCCCAAGGATGGCCTCCCATTTCTAGGGCACGTCGCTACAGTCACCTCAACAGGGATCGACAAAACATCGTTTCAAGGTACCATCGTCCTGGCCACCTCTCGCCCTATAAAAGGGGAGGCCGGGGCTCCACAAGAGAGATAAACAGACAGACAACAAGCCACGCACAGGCTCGAGATCAACATCTCAAGCAATCATCTTGTACTCTCTTTTTCTTCTCCTTGAGACTTGGGCCCGACACCCTCTCTCGCAAGCTTGTAACCCCTACACGAGCACCCCGGTGCAAGGAAATACAATCCTCCCCCCCCGCTGGACGTAGGGCCTTCTTTTGCCCGAACCAGGATAAACCCCCGTGTGTTCTCCTTGCATCACCATCCAGGAAAGGGACACGCAGCATTTTACTCGTTGGTTTAGGACCCCCTTGGGTCCGAACACCGACAGTTGGCGCGCCAGGTAGGGGATCGCTGCGTGCCAACGTCGCTTTCCCGCCTTTTTCCTGGATGGCTGACCCCGAACGCCCTATCCCGTTGGCCACGGTGATCTGGTTCGGAAGTCTGGAGTTCATGTCGCTCAGCTATGGCTACGATATGGTCCTACTCCCGCCAAGACACCCTACCGACGAGGATTACGAGCTCTCCCAGCCTGGGGGAGCAATCCGCCGGTACCGTCGCTCCAGGCAGGCGCGAGCCGCCCGACGGCGGCGAGCCCGGCGCAACCATCGTCTCCACCTCGCGGAGGGTAATGGGGTTCCCCGATTCGGCACTTCCCAGCCAGACGCCGGCCCAGATTTTCTCGTGGAAGGTCTGGGTAGGATGAGTCTGGCCGAGGACAGCATGCCAGCGGAGAACCCCGCCGCTCCTCCGCCCGGTACGACGCCGCCGCCCCGTGCATCTCTTCCGGCGTGGGCAGCAACATCGCCTTCGCCGTTTCCGTTTGGGCTAGTTCCGACTGCCCAGGCGTACGCTTCTTCCGTGAGCGCTTGCATGAGTGCTTATGAGGAACTCCCTGGGCACCGTCTACGCTCCACCCTTGACCTCGTCGCGTCCACGCCGGCTTCTGATTATCTGGACTCTACTGAGGCGCCAGAAATAGAACCCCGTGTGACCGCTTCCCCACGCCGCAACCCCGGTAGCGGCTCGCAACGACCATGCATTCCCCCGTCATACTATTATTTCGGCGCCCCTGACTCCGACTCGGCTGATGACACCTACGATCCGACCCGCGAGTGCTTCAACGTCGATGTTGAAAGCGCGTCGGATTCGCAGGAAGAACAGCCGGTCGGAGGAAGGCACACGCCCCCTCACGACGGGCTCCCTGCCGAGCAAGGCGAGGCTCAACTCCTTGCGGATCAAGGGGCGCAGCTCGACCAAATCCGCGAGTTGCAGGAGAGGCTCGACGAGGAACGAGAAAACCTGCGTCTACTCCAACAAACTCTCGAGCATGAGCGTGCGGAACGCGCACTTGGCGGGAGAGCTCGCGGAAGAGCTCGCGACGTCAACCGTCGCATCGACGAGGACCGGGTAATCGACCCCCCGGTCTTCGCTCGAGCTAGCCAGAACGTCGTCGCCGCCGCCATGCTCCTCCGCAACATGCCCGAGCCGTCGAACCCCGAAGCGCGCCGGGCTCGAGATGAGATCCGAGAACTCCTCGAGACCGCTGCCCTGCAGCAGGCCGAGAGCTCTGCCTCGAGGCGACGCGAGCCCGCCTCGGAGCGGCTCGCAGAGCCCTCCCGATAGGAGAGAGAGGCCTCGGTTCATCCCGAACCTCCCCGACGGATTCGAATGGCTCCCGCCCCCGAACACATGACTCATGACCAAGGGCCTCGAGACACCCGTGGCAACATCGTCGAGCGCCGCACGCGCAAGCACGGTGACGGTGTGGCTCGAGGCTACCACGTGCATAGGGGCGGGCGCTACGACAGCTCGGAAGATCGCAGCCCTTCACCCGAGCCTCCGGGCCCTCGGGTCTTCAGCAAGGCAATCCGCGAAACGATACTGCCAGCGCGGTTCCGCCCTCCCACGACTCTTGCCAAGTACAACGGCGAGACCAAACCTGAACTTTGGCTCGCCGACTTTCGCTTGGCATGTCAGCTGGGCGGGGCCACCGACGACCGAGTCATCATCCGACAACTCCCCCTGTTCCTCTCCGACACCGCTCGAGCCTGGCTCGAGGATCTGCCGCCCCAATAGATCCACGACTGGGGTGATCTCGTAAGGGTGTTCGAAGGAAACTTCAAGGGAACTTACATGCACCCCGGCAACTCATGGGACCTCCGGAGTTGCAAGCAGAAGCCAGGCGAATCCCTCCGGGATTACATCCGGCGTTTCTCCAGGCAACGCACCGAGCTCCCCAACGTCACCGATTCTGACGTGATCATGGCTTTCCTCTCGGGCACCACTTGCAAGGAGTTGGTCCGAGAGTTAGGCCGTCACACCCCCCTCACTGCCAACGGGTTGATGGACATCGTCACCAACTTCGCCGCCGGCGAGGAGGCAGTTGGTGCCATCTTTGGCGGCGAGCAGGACACGGGGAAGCAAAAGACCGACGATCCCGCGAGCTCCACCCGAGGTTCCAGGAGGAACAACCGCAAAAAGAAGAAAGGCCAGCAGGGCAAGCTCGAGGCCCCCGGCCGACGTGCTTGTCGCCGCTACCGAACGCAAGAAGCCTCGAGGCCCCCCCCGGCGGAGGCATCTTCGACAAAATGCTTAAAGAGCCATGCCCTTACCACAAGGGACCCTTAACCATAACCTCGAGATTGTCATATGCTCCGCAGGTACTTCGAGAGCGCAGGCAGCAAGAACACTGACAAGAAGGAAGACCCAAAAGTGATGATAAGGATGAGGGGTTCCCGAGATCCACGATTGCTTCATGATCTACGGAGGACCCTCGACCCGCCTCTCAGCGCGCCAGCGCAAGCGAGGAGCGGCGAGAGGTCTTCTCCGTACAAACGGCGGTCCCTCGTTTCCTTGACTGGTCTGCGGTGGCCATCACTTTCGACCGTGATGATCATCCGGACTACATCCCCAATCCGTCATCCGCCAACACACGCCTCACCAAAGTGCTCATGGACGGCGGGAGCAGCCTCAACATCATCTACTCCCCATCTACTCCCAGACCCTCGACCTCCTGGGGGTCGAGAGAGCGCGCCTGCAGCCTAGCGCCGGGGGCTTCCACGGAGTCGTGCCGGGGAAGCGGGCAGAACCCCTCGGACAGGTCGATCTGCCCGTTTGTTTTGGCACACCGGCCAACTTCAGGAAGGAGACCCTCACCTTCGAAGTGGTCGGATTCCGTGGGACATACCACGCCATCCTCGGGCGCCCGTGCTACGCCAAGTTCATGGCCGTGCCAGACTACACCTACCTCAAGCTCAAGATGCCCGGCCCAAACGGCGTCATCACTGTGGGGCCCTCATATGAACATGCCTACGAGTGCGACGTCGAGTGCGTCGAACACGGCGAGGCGGTTTTGGAATCGGCGACTTTGGCCGCAGACGCGGGCTTGCTCTTCATCTCACCCCTCGGGGCTCACATGCGCTACGTCATCCGGCTCCATTTCCCTGCATCCAACAACGTCGCCGAATACGAGGCACTCGTCACGGGGCTAAAAATTGCCATCGAGCTCGGGGTCCGACACCTTGATGTTCGAGGCGACTCCCAGCTAGTGATTGATCAGGTCATGAAGAGCTCGAGCTGCCTGACCCCAAGATGGAAGCCTACTGCCGAGAGGTACGACGCCTCGAGGACAAGTTTCACGGCCTCGAGCTCAACCATATAGCACGCAAGTATAATGAGGCCGCCGATGAACTCGCAAAAATCGCGTCAAGTCGAACTACGGTCCCACCTGACGTTTTCGTAAAAGATCTCCAACGGCCATCCGTCGACCTTGGGTCAGATGGAGGGGTCGACGGGACGTCACTCGACCCCCCACCTGAGGCAGAAGCCCCCTTGACCGGGGCCGAAGCCATGCAGGTGGAAGGATCGACCCCACCATCTGACCTCGAGCCTGACTGGCGCGCGCCGTACTCGACTATCTTATCCAAGGGGACCTCCCCTCGAGTAAGACCGAGGCTCGACGGATCGCTCGCCGGGCCAAAACCTTTGTGATCATTGGCGACAGTAGGGAGCTGTACCGCCGCAGCCCTACGGGCATTCTCCAACGTTGCATCACAAACAAGGAAGGCAGGGACCTGCTCAACGACCTGCACTCGGGGGCTTGCGGTCACCACGCTGCGCCTCGAACCCTCGTCGGGAACGCCTTTCGACAAGGGTACGCTCCTGTAAAGGTTGTCAGTACTATGCGAGACAGACACATCTCCCGGCACATGCTCTGCAAACCATTCCCATCACATGGCCATTTGCCGTTTGGGGCCTCGACCTTGTCGGACCTCTAAAGAGAACAACTGGCGGCTTCACCCACTTGCTCGTCGCTATCGACAAGTTCTCCAAGTGGATCGAGGCTCGCCCCATCACCAGTATTAGGTCCGAACAAGCTGTGCTTTTCTTCACCGACATTATCCATCGTTTTGGAGTTCCGAACTGCATTATCACTGACAATGGCACCCAGTTCACTGGTAAAAAGTTTCTGGATTTCTGCGACCACCATCACATTCGCGTGCTCTGGTCGGCCGTGGCTCATCCAAAAACAAACGGCCAAGTAGAACGTGCCAATGGCATGCTCCTACAGGGCCTGAAACCCAGAATCTTTGACAAGCTACGCAAACATGGCAAAAGATGGGCTGCCGAGCTACCCTCGGTTCTGTGGAGCCTAAGAACAACGCCGAGTCGAGCCACGGGGTTCACTCCGTTCTTCTTAGTCTACGGGTCCGAGGCTATGCTCCCAGCTGATATAGAATACAGATCCCCAAGGTTAAAGGCCTACAACGAAAGAAATAACGACGCCGCAAGAGAAGACGCCCTCGACCAGCTCGAGGAAGCCCGAGATGTGGCTTTGTTGCATTCTGCCAGGTACCAGCAGGGTCTCCGACGCTACCACGACAGACACGTACGCAAGCGCGACCTCAACGTCGGCGATTTGGTGCTACGTCGGAACCAGAACACCAAGGGGCGCCACAAGCTCACGCCACCATGGGAAGGACCGTACATTATCGCAGAAGTACTAAAGCCGGGCACCTACAAGCTATCCAACGAGAAGGGCGAAATCTTCACCAACGCTTGGAACATTGAACAACTACGTCGCTTTTTTCCTTAGAAAGCCTCGAGGCTCTGTAATTTCTTTTTCGTCAATAAAGAATACAGCAGTGTTAAAATTTTCGTCTCACGATGAGGGAGGATCGACTCTGTACTACCAGAATCAACCCTCCCTCGGGGGCTACACAGGGGGGAACCCCTCAGTCCCCGAAAAAATTTACACTCTTCTTTAAATTTCAAGAACCGCTCCTTAGATCAACGGTGCTGTAAGAACACCCTAAGGATCAAAAGGACCCTCGGGCCAGGAGTACCACCTACGCCTCCGGGGCTATGGTGCCTCCACTCACCCCTTACGCCTCCCAGAGGTGCAACTTCACGCTAGAAAGGTCTAAACGACGGTTCCTAACTTTGGAAGAGAACACACCCCCTGCCGCTTAGACCAGGTTCTCACACGATCTGCGAAGCCGCAACAGCACCCTGAAGCTTAAGGGCAGTCGAGCCGCGAGATCACTTACGCCTCCGAGGCTACGGTACCTCCACTCGCTCCCCTACGCCAAAGGACGCAGCTACGTGCCAAGTAAATCGTACGGGAGCACGATCCAAGCCATTAAGGGAAGAAAAGCTCGCATAAAACCAAATTAACCACGAACTGGTTTATGTCTCGAGTTCTTAAGGCCCCTACGGCCACCACGACCAAAATTCAAAGTAACTAACTTATTACACGGGCCTCCGTGCCCAGATTTGGCTCACAGGCCTTCGTCGTCAGCAGGCGGGACCACCTCAGGCTCAAAGAGCGAGGCCAGACGGCTCCCAGGCCCCTCCGCGGCTTCGATCAGATCCAAGCAGGCGTCTTCGTTCTCCTCATCCGTCCGCTCCGGGTCTGTGATGAAGCCGTCGGCGACGAGCTCCATGTCGAACACAAAACCCGAGCGGACGACGGCCAGTGCCCTCTTTACGCCGTGGTGGAGGCTGTCCCGTATCTTCTCCCGGGCGAGGTGACCTAGCGCCGCCACCCGACGGATGAAGGAGTTCCCCGGAGCGTCTTCTCCGGTGTCGACATCGGGCTCGACCCCCAGACCGTCACACACCGAGGTGATCGCGCCCTCGAGCAGCTGGGTCCTCCGGGTCTCGGCTTCGAGGAGGCTCTGTAGGGAGTTAGCGGTCGAATGGGCCTCCCAGTTCTCGCGCTCCAGCTCTGAAACACGACAAGGCAGATTAGCACCTAACGCGATGCCTCAACTATATGGCCGTAACAAGCTACTTACCCCCAACGTGGGTCTTCAAACCCACGACCTCGTCGCGGAGCCCCCCGCACGTCTGCTCGAGCCCCAGGAGGGCGCTGTCCTTCTCACGAACGGCCACCTTCAGTGCCTCGATCTCCTGGCGGGCGGTTTGGAGCGCCGCGTCCTTCTCCTGGACGGCCCCGTTCAGCACCGAGACCTCACCCTTCAGTGCGCCAAGCTGGGCCGTCACCTGCCCGATCTGGACGTTGAGGGCGTCCCGCTGATGGCCAACCTGGGAGACGTCCTCCTCGAGCTCCTTGACCCGTGCCGACAGGGGCTCGAGGTCCCGGCGGGCCTGGGCAGCCTCTTCCCGGGCCTTGTCCGCCTCGGTGCGCATCGAGGCTTCAGCCGCCCATGCCTGGATCGCTTCCTCCTTCACCGTCGAGTAGGCGGTGCGCAGTTCCGCCATCTCAGCGGACCGATCGGCGAGCCTCTTCTGGGTCTCCTCGACCAGGGCCCGTTGCCGGGACAACGACGCCCACACACCGCTCTCACCTCGGATGAAGAGCGACTTACGGCGGGAGGTCTCCTTCAGTTCCTAACTCAAGGAAAACCGAAAAAGATAATGAAACCAAAGAAAAAAGACACTAAGAGCCACGAAATAAGCTGACAGATTAATCGTACCTCAGTGGCATCCCGTATGCCCCGCGAAACGGCGTCGGTCGCCACGTGGAGCAGCCGATCGAGATGTTGGCGGACGCCCTCGAGGTACTGCCAGCGATGCACCTCATCTCTGTCATTCAGAGTGAGGATGGGCTCGGCGTCGAGGTTCGCGGCGTCCCTAAACTTAAGGGGCGGCCCTCCCCACCTCGGGATCTCCTCCTCGGCCCGCGCTATCGCCAGCGCGGCGAAGTCAGGCCACGACGATGACGACGCGGCCGGGGCACCTCCTGGCCCGGTCGAAGGGCCGGCCTCGTTGCCCTCGCCCGCAGCTCCCGCGACTCCGGCGGAGGTCGAGGCGTCGGCCCGGCTCGTGATCTCGCCCTCCTCGGCCCCCACTATTTGTTTTCCCCTGTCTAGGGGGGCGTCGTCGAGGGCAATGACCACGGGCACCCGCCCCTCGGCGGTGACCGGCCCCTCGGCAACCAGCACCTCCGGAGCTGGCGCCTCCGCCGTCGACGCCTCTGGGGCCGGTACCTCGCCCAACGGCGGCTCGGAAACCGGCGCTCCGACCACCGGTGCCCCCGCAACCGGCACCTCAACCTCCGGCGCCACTGCCTCCGGGGCTCCGGTAGAGGGCTCGGCGACCTCGCCCACCGCCGCGCCCACCGTCCGCACCGGCGGGTCCTGCTGTGGCTGCGGCCCCCTCGCCGATGCCACCTCCTGCCCCGCTGCCGGTGCGGCCCCCTCCACGGTCGCATCGGCGGCCGCCCCCTCCACGGCCGCTTCCACGGTGGCCTCAGCCGAGGGCAGCGCCTTGGGCTCCGCCTCGACCGGGCCGGGCGCCACCACCCTCGCCGGCTCTGACCCCGCCGCGGTAGGGTCGGGACCGGCGACCGTCGAAGCGCCTGCGGCCTCCTGCCGCCGACGGCGCTCCTTCGCGGCCTCGACCTCGCGGACCCAGGCCGCGTCCTGTTCCGCCGACCGGTTAAGGACGGCGGCGCTGGCTCGGAGGGACTTCACGGGGGTGGGCCCCATGGTCTCCGCCTTCCGCTTCAGCCTAAAAAATAAAAGATAAGGTCGGTCGACGAATTCGAAAAAGAAGACAAGTCCCCTTAAGCTCGAAAACTCACCCGGAGATCGGCACCAGGGGCCTCGACCCCCCACGGTCCGAGCCGCTCGAGGCGGCAGGCGGTGGCCTCGCGGCAGCCCCACCCGCGGATCGAGCGCTCCGTGGGGCTCTCGCCGGTGCGCCACTGCGCGCCTTCTGTGCCTCCGAGGCCAGCTGGCCTCGGGTCTTCACGCCCGACAGTGGCGCCGCCGACGACGATGTCGGCGCCACCGCCCCCGTCCCCGCCCGAGCTTGCGGGGCCTGGGCTAGGGCAGGCGCCCCCGTCGACCCCGCTTGCTGGGTCCGGGGCAAGGCAGCTCCTCCTGCCGAGGGGCCCGCCTCCTTCTTCTCTTCTTCCTTCTTCTTCCTCTTCTTCTCCTCTTCCTCGTCGTCCTCCTCGACCTCCTCGACCACGATGACCGAGGAGGATGACCCCGCGATGGGCTCCAGCAGGGGCGGATGTCGGGGAGGCTCCCCAGCCCGGTCGTGGCCTCGTACCGCGACAAGGCATCGTCATCCTCGCCGCTGCTGTCGTCGTCCTCCCCCGACATGGTCTCGGAGGGCGACGGCTCCAAAGGGAGCCCGTCGAGGGCCTGTTGGCGCCGGAGTTTCTTCCGTGCCTCCCCCTCCCTGGCCTTACGGGCCGCCCGCTTCTTGGTCGACTCCTTGACCGCCTTCTGCTTCGAGGCATGCTGCCGTCGAGCGTCCCGGGCAGGCTGGTCCTCCGGAACCGGCGGTCGTGTCTCCCGCAACGCCGACAGGTCCTGCACATTGGCGTCGACTGGGTTAAGGGGGTCCGAGAAACGAACAAGAACCAAAAAATAAGCGTACCGACCCAAGGAACTTACCACGGGCTCGAATCCCTCAGTGGGCCTCATGGGGAGCCGGTTGGCTTCCTCCGCCTTGAAGGTCCCCACCATCCGGCGGGCTCGACGAAGCCCCTCCTCGAGGGTGAGGGCCTCATGGGACATCCGGCTCCCCTCCAGAGACGCCTCCAGAGTCATCTGGTCGAGGCGCAGGCGACGCCGGCACAGCGGCATCACCCGACGGCGATGGAACGCCGTCGCTACTGCCGCCGCCGTCAGGCCTCGAGCGCGCAGCTGCTGCAGCGCCGCCAACAACGGGTCCAGACGCGGCTTCTCGACGTCCGGCACACCATACACCCAGCGGTCCTCCCGGGCGGTCAGCACGCGGCCGGTGTACCTCGGCAGCTGGTTGTCGTCGTTGCGGAGGTAGAACCAGCCCTCGTGCCACCCGCTGTTCGAGGAGATGAGGCGAGCCGGGATGTACTGGTCCGCCCAGCTCGACCTCAACTGCAGGACGCAGCTCCCTACCCGCGCTGCGTAGAGAACGCCCTTCTCCCCCGCCCTCCGCGCGAAGAGCTCGCCCTTGAAGAGGTGAAGCCACAGGTTCCACTGCGGCTCCACCCCGAGATACCCCTCGCAGACCGCCGCGAAGATGGCAGCCTGCGCGACGGCGTTGGGGGCGAGGTGGTGGAGCTCCACCCGGTAGTAGTGGAGAAGCGCCCACATGAAGACCGACGAAGGGACCCCGAAACCCCGCTCGTGGAAGCATACGAAGCTCACCACGTAGCCCTCCGGGGGCGCCGGCTCCCGGTGGGCTGGCGGCGGCGCTATCCACTCCGGCCGCGACCGGTTCGTCCTCAGCCGCAGCAACCCATCTTCAACCAGCTCCTCCAGCTTCCTCTCCGTCACCGAGGAAGAGGCCCAGTCTTCGGCGGGGAGGATTTGGCTCTTTCCGGCCATCGGCGCTGTCGGGGAGGGAATGAGCGGAGGGGAAGGCGGCGGCGGTAGCGGCAGTGTGGGCGGAAGGCGCGAGAAGGCTAGGGTTTTCTGAGGCTAGGGGATGGCAGGAGCGCAAGGAATCGGAGGGGAGCACGGACCCCTGGGTCTCGCCTTTATAGGCCGGGAGGAAGTCCAACGGCCGCGCGAAAAGGTAGGAACAATTTCCCGTAATAAATGCGCTCACCTAACCGTCCCCCACGCCTTACAGGAACAAGGCACGTGGCCGTCCCCCACGCAGTAACCGAACGCCACGCCGCCCACTACCGCGTCGATCTCGCCCTAAAAAGGCGCGTCAGGCTAACGGGCGGGGCGAGATCCACGGACGGATATTCCTAGATTCCCATAACGGGCTCCGGGCCCATTTTAAGTCTCGAGGGAGCGGAGGCTGGCCCTCGACCTGGGTTCGACAGCTGCCCTCGAGCAACAGAGCAAGGGACGACCAGGGATGCGCCCGTACATGGCCAGGGCTCGAGCCACGCTCTCGAGGCACCCCAAGACGTATTCGAGGCCAAAGGATGAGGACGAAGCAGGAATCCCCTCGGGGGAGGCATCGAGCCCTCGGATCCCGTCGCAGGGAATCGACATCCGCACGACCACTCCTTGGCATCTTTGAAGAGTGCCCCCGGGCCCCAAGCCGACTCCTAACGACTGGAGCACGGACTCTCACTCGAATCTCCCCGCTAGTAGCTCACCGGAGATCGCCGGACTCGCCCGAATGGGGTAGTACGACGTTCCCCACCCCTCCTCCTCCTCTCCGAAGGATGAGCGTGAGGGCTGGACAACGAAAGACGGCAGGGACTCCGATCGACCTCGTGCGCGTGAGGCTCGGGGGCTCGGCCGCATCAACTACTCCCTGGTGAACCACGATTAAAGACCTCGGAGGAGACTTTCTCAATACTCCACCGAGGCCTCGGGGGCTACACCCGGCGGGTGCGCTCGCGCGCCCCCACCAGAAGAAGTCCTGAAAGCGCTCAGATGCCCCTGCTGGGGAAGCAAACGGCGCTATGACTCCAGTTCATCGGCAAAAACCCTCTAGGAGAGTGAACATACACTCACCTAAAGGCTCGGGGGCTACTGTCGGTACCAATACCATAGGGGTACCCACATTCAACGATAATGTAAACTAAAACAACCTAGCCACGACAAAACACCGCCCACTTCAAAATACACGACAGGTCTGCCCCGTACGAGACCGGCTCGACGGGATGCCTCGACCGCATCCCACCTCCGGCTCGTACGAGGCCCCCTCGACGGGATGCCTCGACCGCGTCCCACCTCCGGCTCGTACGAGGCCCCCTCGACGGGATGCCTCGACCGCGTCCCGCACGACAAGGCACCTCGACTAAGCTCCGACTCGCGTGAGCCTGGGTCGGGGCGCTCGATCCCCTCTCTTTACCTACCTCCGGACAAAAGCCTTAGCATTTAATGCAATTACCTACTACCACCTACCGGCATGGCTGCGCGCGTGGTCGACGTGGGAACAATACCAGTGTCAGCCCTCACTGTCTCACCGCCCATCCCGTGATGGGAGGTGAAAAACGTCACTGTATCCACCTTACCGCACACTGTACGTCACTAGTTACCCTCGAGGGAGGATACGACAGAATCCGTACACCGCGATCCCAGGGATTCGGACTTATCCGATCAGCCTCGACCTGGCCTCGACCCAGCCTCGACGCCTAACACAGCGCAACAGGGAAGGAAGGACGGTATGGCGCAGTGCTCCGGGTCATTTCAACACCTCGTCCTCTACGACATCACGTCCCCAAGGATGGCCTCCCATTTCTAGGGCACGTCGCTACAGTCACCTCAACAGGGATCGACAAAACATCGTTTCAAGGTACCATCGTCCTGTTCACCTCTCGCCCTATAAAAGGGGAGGCCGGGGCTCCACAAGAGAGATAAACAGACAGACAACAAGCCACGCACAGGCTCGAGATCAACATCTCAAGCAATCATCTTGTACTCTCTTTTTCTTCTCCTTGAGACTTGGGCCCGACACCCTCTCTCGCAAGCTTGTAACCCCTACACGAGCACCCCGGTGCAAGGAAATACAATCCCCCCCCCGCTGGACGTAGGGCCTTCTTTTGCCCGAACCAGGATAAACCCCCGTGTGTTCTCCTTGCATCACCATCCAGGAAAGGGACACGCAGCATTTTACTCGTTGGTTTAGGACCCCCTTGGGTCCGAACACCGACAGAAGTCGTCCTTGACTCTGATTCTTCTAAACCCAATAATTGTGCTAGGCCAACAAGGGTAGATGCTATGTTTTTATTACAATCTTCTTCCATCACAACAAGATGTTTGAATCTATAATCATATAAACCAAGTAGTAGTCTTGTTGGTAGAAACCGAAAGGATTTAGAATCAAGTTTAGCTTTCACCTTGAATAGATACTTAGAATTAAGAGTGAATATTGACGTCCTTGAGATGGTCTCATCATCCTCCCTCCTGTCAAGAAAAGTCATCCTCGACTTTTGTTCACCTAAAATCAGTCTAGACAAACTAGAGGGTGGATGTATATGCCAATTGTTGTAATCTTTTATTTTATCTTGCTCATTTTTCCTTTTGTAATTCATATTTTCATCTTTTCCTTTCCCATGAAAGAAAAATTTCCTTAACTTTTGTGAACTAGGAAATAGGTTATAAGATGGCAGCACAAGCATTTCCTTTAGGCCACACATGTGAATCATGTTATCTCTTTTCATTTTAGGAAAATCAAATATATCAAAAGATGCAAATGAAGCATTGATGTTATTCCAAAAATTCTTATTGCACAGTTCATGCAAAGGTTTAGATATGTACCTTTCAAACTTAATCCTTGTATATATGTCCTAAAAAATTTTTGGTGCATGGATTGCACTACTTTGCACATGATTTATTTCACTCAAGGGAGAATATTGACAAGGGAATGACATTGATAGTACAGAACAGCAAGCACTGATTAACATATTTATCTCATGCTCAGGAAAATATGGTTCACAAGATATGTTACTCATTTTATAGATCTTTAATTCAGTAAGCTTGTCACATGTTATGCAAAGGTCATAAATATAAAAATTATTTACAGCATGATGTCCAATTAGGTTAAATGTAAACTTGCAACTGTATGCACTATTCAAAGATTTCATAGATGATATATCAGGAACACTTTCAAGAATTTTATCAATCTCAACAAATTCATTAAGCATGACATAGAACACACACACTCAGCAAGGGGTGTATCTTTGAATTCTTGTGAAAAATTCAGCATGAATAATCAATTTCACATGGTCAAATTTATTAGCATGTAAAATAGCACATAAATCAGTCAAAGCATAGGAATGATCTTGCATGCTTGAACAATGGTTATCAACTTGCAAATTTTTAGAACTCATATGAACATGTGGAGCTATCAAATCAGCACAAAGATTTTGTGTATTCTCAATTCTAATGGAATCAAGTGTGTCATCACAATTGTTCACCAATTTATTTTGTAAATTTAGGTATGAACAATTCTTATTACCATTCAGATTTGGTGATAGTGTAAGTGCAATAGAATGTATCTCTGAATTTTTATATCCTTCACTGCCATGATTCAAACTTGGGGCAACAACGAATTGGTTATCAACAGTGACTACCTTTTTACTTCTCTTGTCAAGTATGATGGAGCTATGAGCAGCAATCTCTTCCTCCTTTTCCTTGTACACCTGCACATTTGGTGAGATAATACTAGAAGTAGAGATTAGTGGGTTAGTGTTAAAATCACCCTCACATGTTTTGCAATGAAGCTCTCTCTTTTTGTGTGGTGTATCTCTCACACTCCATTTGTTGATGCTCTCAACTTCACAATGAGTGGAATCACACAACTCACTTTTGTTTTCACTCACTCAATTTGGCTATGTGGCTCTCATTCTCACATGGGTGTTGATGCATATTGTCTTCAACGTCTTATGGAGGAACATATGAATATGTGCCATCATTCATGGTCTTTTGCAATGGCATTGGGACAGCAATAATACCAATAGATGGTGTAACACTATGATCCAAAGCAATGTCAAACACATCATCATTTCCCTTATCAACTTGGGACATAGAGTTGTCTTCAGAGTTCTTGGACTTGAATTGTTGATCTTCACTTTTGGCACTAGAATCAACTGAAGAAACTTTTGGGACAACATGTCCTCTCTTCGTGCATGGAGTTGATGCTTGCATCTCTCCAACAACAGAGGATACAGTGGGCTGTAGCTTAGCACATACGTCTTGGCACAAATTAATGCACCGTGTGATCTTGTCTTGCTGCACCTTTACAATTTTCTTCTCCTCTTTGATTGCACAAATTAGAAGACCTCGCATACTTCTAAAATATTTTCCCTCAATTGCAGCAGCAATATTACGATTAAGGCCTCTCTTGAAATATGTCATTGCATTCATTTCATCAACAACATTTGCTCGATGCAAGGAAGAATATAGCTCATCAAAATATGCTTGGACATATTTACTACCTTGCTTCACACGCTGCAAACAACAAAGCAAAATCAGCCCATATTCTCTTGGAACAAATTCTTTTCTCATGGCATTCTTCAAATCCTCCCAATTCTTGATGAAGCGCTTATGTTGATATTGTTTCCACCAATCAAGAGCATAATCTTTAAACTCAAGTACAGCTCGTGATATCTTCTTGCCTTCTAAAAAATCTTGGACTTCAAGTTCAATCTCCATTTGTTCTTGCCACTCAAGAAATTCCTCTGGATCGGTACTTCCATAGAATGGAAGATTGGTGTATCTTTGGCCTGCCATGGTTAATATCTATGCAAAACAGCAAGCTTATATGTGGAATAGGATAATAAATGTGGAATCTCACAAGCTCACCTCTCTCTTACCAATCGAAGCTCTTATGAATTCCTATGGATTATAGAAGGGCAATGCGAGGTGGTAACAAGAAAGTGATGGTTTAGCGAATACAAGATCAGCAATCCTATGACGGTGGCTTTTATGTGGAGCTTGGTGGGGAATGAGACACAAGGAATGCAATCTAAATTCTAGATATTGTAAACCTAAATCGCAGTCCAAACTAGAAGTTCAATGCCTAGTGCTGACCACAAGTTATGAGTGATGTAAATGGATCAAACACACGCGCAAAGAAAATTCAGATTTGATGCAAACAAGGAGTATGCTTAGGATGCAAGTGTTGCAATCAAACCCAAGCAAAATTTTGCACCAAAAGATGGATAGCAATCTAGTTATGCAACTGATGAAAAATTTCAGCACTTGTGCACAAAGAAGAACTGATCTTTCAACTCTTCTTCCACAACTTTTTTAACTCTTTTTTTAACTTTTCTTTCTTATTTTTTTACACACTTTTTTATAGAACTAAGAACAAGATCAGATATAACACTTGCACACTTTTTTTTGATAGAAACATGACACAACCGTCGACTATAACTTGATAGGATCAAAGTTAACGCGAAGGATGATACGTGTTTTAGATTTTTTTTGTTGGGACCTTCAGATATATATAAAATAGGCACAAAGGACATGCGAAGAATAATGATCAACAATAAAAACAAAGACTCTAATGGACCAAAACTTAACAAAACTCACTAGAAAAATAGAATGAAACAAAGGGTTATAGCAAAATATTTTTCTGGCTTTTTTGGTGGATAGGACAAACAAAAATCCATATGTAGCTAAGGGTAAAGAATCCTATCGTGGCAACATCAGCTCTGATACTAGATGATGAGGTCCTTGGTCCTGATCTTCATGATGCAGGATCCCGATCTTGATAACTAGCTGAAGAACAGCCGATAACTTGCTGAAAGCAGCGATAACTAGTGCAACGTGATGACACGCACAAGGAGCCAACCACCATCTCTATACAGCAGCTTGAACCAATGATTCGTGAAACGATCTCGATTTTCCTCGAAGGGAAAATCCACAGATACGATTTATAATGTAGTAGATCACGAGAGCAATCCATCACATTATCAATTATCAGCTGATATCATAGTCATACATCGTAGAATTACAAGTTACAAGGCTTTACGACACTGGTTAACACACCTAATACATCAACTAATCTAGCGGAAATGCACACACAACTTCATCAGAGTCATTGTAGCGCATCGGCGGGTGAAGGCTCCTCCTTCACGGAGTCATCAGAGTTGACGTAGAATATCAGCGGGCGTAGACTCCATCTTCTCAACCACACTTGAGCATAGGCACGAGACCATCTACTCCTAATCCAAGTCCTCGTGGTCATTGTAGATTTCGTCCAAACCTGTCCAAAATCTATCAGTATGATTTCTACTGGCCACTGTCTCCCACCCTATGCTTTTGCATATGCTTTGTGGTAAGTGGAATGCAAGGGTAGATAAAAAGGCCTATATATGGCTGTAGGTTTCCTATGCAAGTTCAACAAGATTTTATAATAATAGTTCATCAAGTTTTAACCCATCTCATCCACACGTTCTCCCATCTCAAACACACATCTCATCTCATCTCACTCTCTCTCTAGGCGGCAAGGACGACTCCCGCTCGTACCTTGCCTCAACGGCCAAAGCCGGATCCAACACCAAAACCTAGGGGAAAGGTAGAAAGGACTCCTCTCACTAATCAAGTGAAGCGTAGGTCATAGGAATGTCTATATCCGCAGACGTGGCTATACGTATAGATTGATCAACTCTGCAGAGCGTGTACACCTAGAAATCCACAAGATCACCATCATCGGTGGTGCCCCGCCTAGGCTGATGCCGACTGCCTCCCAACCGGTACGGTACCACCCTACCACTCAGCCCTAGGCCACCCTGGAGTCCACCGAAACGCTGAGACTGTGAGACGTAGTACCGGGTCCCCAAGGTCACTACGCTGTCTTAGGAGGGTGTGGGCCCCCATGCCCGTACCTCCCTACACCATCACCTTCCAACCTAGTAGTAGTGGCACCGCCCTAGTCAGTCGGGTAATTGTCTCCCGCCCATCGGGAGCGAGTGGTGTGCACGAAGGGTCCTATGATTCCGGTTCTCAGGACATACCGGTCCTTAGGGGTACCAGACAAGATATCTTCTCAAGGGGATAACCAACACCCCGTGACTCAATGGCACCTCCACCGGGGATAACCAACACCCCGTTTGCTCACACATGCACCTGCCATAGGTACCTCTCACGAGGGATGCCCAGGTCGCACCCCTCCAGCATGACTTGCCCCAAAGACTCATCATAGGATCCTGTCTGATCGACTCAACCCTCACCACACACCCAGGATGCACGCCAAGATCTCCCAAGTTCATTATCTAGTTTTTACCAAGTTATCGGCACCTCGTGCCTTACCCACTCACGTTATCCCTTCACCAAGCATCACATCATAGGTATAATGCGTAGTGAAAGTAAAGTAGTAAGTAGAATGCGAGCGTCTAGCCTAACACTGGGTGTGCAGGGGAATAGGTTGCGACAAGGTAATGGCTTACAAGCAGTCTACCATGCAACCTATCACAATTCAATTGCAAGAAAGTAAAGCACTAGCATCTACATGTAGCATGTCTAATAGGTTCTACGAGGTTGGGTGGGATGTGGAACACCTGTTAAATGTCATATCCAAGATCCTCGGTGCACTTGTAGTCATACTCCTCCATGGTCCTTCCTCTGTCCACATGTCCTTCCTCCAACGGTCCCGATCCGATCATCGCTATCCTTGACGCAACTACCTCGATACAGCGACAAGCAAAAAGAGCATTCAGACCACTAGACCAAGAAAGACTGCGAAAAGAGAGACAACACTGCATAGAAAGAACAACTACACCGAAAGAACACAAAAGGAAGAGCGACTTAGCCCTCTCAGTAGATGTCCGATCCCTGGGCCAAAGAATAGGAGTGGTGATTTACTAAGCACAAGCTTATGCCTTAGCCTATCCAGTACTTCCCGGGTTGATCGTGTCGACCTGTACGACTTAAGTAGAAATGGTATGGGTTTTAGCTCATCCTAAGCAAACACCACTGCTTGCGGCTTTTGATCCAATCATCATGGAGACTGACGAGAACCAAAAGACTACAAGCAAGAGAAGTTCCATTCTCTCTCAATCCGTACACCATTATATTTGACGAGAACCAAGAGAGGGTAGAACGGGGAGTGAAGAGAAGAGAGAAGAGAAGCGGTCTACTCCTCCCAAAACACACATCACGGCAAAAGACGAGACATCAGAAAGGAGTGACACACAAAAGACCTGGGTGCACTAAATGCACTAGACATCTCCCAGGTTCTTAGCGGTGCGGTTGTCACCGCAAGAACCAAAGAAATGTTGCGATCGAAGATAGTACAAACATACAAGGGTTTAAGCACGACAGAACCAAAGACAGAAAGAGGCACATGATTCACCTTCCTTCGATCCACTCGCCATGGCAACGACGGAATCGAAGGAATGGAATCAAGAAAGCGAAAAAAACACCCAACAAGCGAAGGGCTCAATCCACATCTTACTGGATTGACGGGGATTGAGAAGAAAAAGAGGAGAGAAGAAATAATGGAATCCGCACTCCTTCGACCAACTTGTCATGGAACGAACGAAGGTTGGATGAAAGGAGGCACGATCCACGATCCAAACCAACTCATAGGGCACCACAACCGTGCAACTAAATGGCACAAGGCTATTCCTACGGCTCATAGTGATGCGATTGTCATTGCTAGATCCAAAGAAACGCCATGGCCAAAGTGGTACGAGCATACGAGTTGGTTAGGATAAAATAAGCAAACAAAAGAGGTAGAGCCCGGTGGCCATGGCGAGGTGACTCATGGCCATGAGCTCAACCTACACCAGTTGGCATCCGTCGACATACAAAGGTAGTCCCCTAATTCCTATCCCAATAGAGTTGGTCACATAGGGCTCGAATCATGCGGGTAAAAACCACGTTGATAACAACATTGAGTCCGAGTCCACAATGACCACGTCCCAAGGATGAGAACAGGAGCTAACGATCATAGTTCGGCGGAAGACAACTAAAACACAAGAGAAGGGATATGCTCGGCGTTACAGCCATGGCAAGACGAGCTCGCGGTTGCAACGTTTGAACACTCGCTCTCTCGACTGGCTCGAAGGCACGGTCCACAAACAAATAATAACACAAACACTCACAAGGAACCACCACACACACATGACAACCGACTCACAAACGACTTGGAGTAGCACACATCCATAGCCATCACAAGAGATTGGTAGATAGATAGACCGGCACGAAGGCACGACACATGCATTTGTATTGATAGGTGATCAAGTGAATGAACAAGAATAGGTAATTAACATAAGTAAGTCATGTCTCAAATGCATGAACCATTATAGATGATATTTGATAAGGTGATGTATGAATAGGTGAACAAAATAAAGAGCAGAGGTTTGCCGATGCCAAAGGGTGGCGTCGGCTAAGTTGAAATGGGGTCAACCTTAAAGGCGAGGGCTACGGTGGAGCGTTGGCTCGCTGTTGTCTAAGATGGGGCAGCAAGCTTCCAGGAGGAGTTGCAGCCCCGGCAGATGGTACAGAGAGACTGCGGCTTCCCTGCAAGGTACAGAACACGGATTGATGGCCGGACAGAGGAACTCCCGGTGAGGTGGCAGCGACGCCTCGCTCTCCGATGACGGTGAACGGGGCTGCAACTTCCCTACGGTATTGAAAGATGACGGCACAAGGGCCAGGACTTAGGTGACAACACAGCAGGAAGGGAAAGGTTAGGGGCTTTGGGTGCTAGGGCTCACCACGAATAGCAGTTGGGCGCTGCAGAGGTGGTGCTATCCCCGTTCCAGGCCATGCTCCGCTACCCAGCAGGGAAGAGGAAGCCGGTGACTAGGTGGAGCACGAGCCGAAGATGGTGCTGCTCCTACCCGTGGCTCGGTGCAGCTGTCGGCGTGGTCAAAGCAGAGCGGGCCGGCTCACGGTCCTTGTCGCTCCTGCTTTACGCGTTTGCAAAGGATGCCTCTGTGGTGAGCCCACGGCGAGGCAAGGCACAACAACAAGGTGCTCTGGTGGAATGGCCGACTCGAAGATAGGTGGTCACGGCTGCATGGACATCACAGGGTCCTCAGGCTTGGCCTACTGTGGTTGTCGTGGACGCGCTGGCGGAGACACGGCCACGGATCACGTCGAGGACAACGTGAACGTAGAGGCGAGATGGTGCTCGCGGATGAGAGGCAAACGCGCGGTGGTGGACGGGCTCGGCGCGGCCATGAGCGTCGAGCGACGTGGCGAGGCCGGCATCATGGCCACATATGTCGGCGTGACGCGGTCTTGGGCGAGGAGACGGAGGACGGCGCCTCGGGCTCAGCCTCAGGTCCGGGACGGCGCTCGTCAGGCGACCGGGGAACATGGCGTCTCGGCGGTGCCGCAGCTTCGGCTCGGCGAAGGGTGAAGCAAGGTGGGTCACTGGTGAGGGTTGCCCGGCGCCCACTGGGAGTAGCAGATGGCAGTGCTCTGTGCTGGAGGTAGCGAGGGCAAGAAGAGGAGGGAGTGGCAGTGGCCGGCGGGAGTGGTGCAGGGGTGCGGCTGCTGCTGTCTTTTATATGCGCGAGGCTAGGGTTCGGAAGGGTGCTGGCCATCCTAGGTGTCTGTGCCCGCAGCGGGACATGCGACATTGGATGCAGAGTCCGTGGTATGGACGCCGAGGCGAGGCGTGAGCGTCTCCACATCGCGTGTAGCGGCGGCGGCAGGTCTCCTGCCTGGGAGAGAGGGTTTGGACAGGGGACTCGCCGTGCTAGGCCAAGGTGGTAGCGCGAGCTGGGCCTGCTCTTGGCGCCTATGATGTGCTGCGGCTGAGGCCCAAGGCCAAAGAGTGGGAGCCGAGCTAGCAGATTGGGATCACGAGTTGGGCTACATTGGCGGCTTGGCCTAGAGCAAGGAGAAGCAGGCCGGGCGGGCCAGGAGGAAGGCAGTTTAGGTTGTTGGTGGGCCTCACGGCCGGGGCTGGGCCAAGAGGAGAGGGCACAGACAGATCCCAGGCTGGGCCAAAATGAGAGGAGGATTTCCCTTTTATGTATTTTGACTCATGAACTTTAGAGAACAACATAAAGGAATTCAAATAGATTTGAGGCAAATTCAGGAAAGGGATTGAGGAAAAGGAAAAGAACTTCTCCTTTCACGATCTTATGAATTCGAATTACAGAATTTGAGAAACATGCAAGGGGAACTTGAGATAAGATTTGACACGAGCTCAAGGACGGGATTGTGAGGGATTGAAAAAGAGACCTAGGACGTATTCAAACCTAACCAACTAAAGAACTCTGGCACACTCCTACAAACATTTCTATATGCGTGCAACGACTGTTAGTGGGTTAGACTCAGGTTTGACCTAGAAGCTACATGCTTCACACAATTGCAGGAAAATTTTTAAAAAAACTCGTATTTTTGGTTGTCTGAAAATCCGGGATGTTACAATTTGCCCAACCACACTCTCAAAGAAACCAACCAACTCAACCTGGAATCAATGGACCAGGAGCACGGATTGGAGGCTGATAATGCGGCCGCTTCTGTAATCTTCACAAAGGAAAACACAAGAGCAAAGAGGTAGAGATCTCTCTCTGGTTTTGTTAGCACACAGCTGAACAAAGGGGTTGTATTCTGACTATCAACTCATCATCAAAGATTAAAATGATGAAATTATAATCAGTTAGGAATGAATTCACCTACACTTGTAGTTTCTTGGTGTGACTTCATGTAAGTGGCCCTTGATTTGTATCCTTGATTTTGGATGGTGGATGATTGATACTTGAGCTAGCACGTACGGTTGGGATGTCCTCATCATCCTCCCCCTCTTGAAAAGGAGTCATCCTCGACTCTGATTCTTCTAAACCCAATAATTGTGCTAGGCCAACAGGGGTAGATGCTATGTTTTTATTGCAATCTTCTTCCATCACAGCAAGATGTTTGAATCTATAATCATATAAACCAAGTAGTAGTCTTGTCGGTAGATACCGAAAGGATTTAGAATCAAGTTTAGCTTTCACCTTGAATAGGTACTTAGAATTAACAGTGAATGTTGATGTCCTTGAGATGGTCTTATCATCTCAAGGATGTCAACATCTGCTATCAGAGCTGACATTGCCACGGTAGGATTCTTTACCCTTGATCTTCATGATGTAGGATCCAATCTTGATAACTAGCTGAAGATCAGTCGATAACTTGCTGCACACAGCGATAACTAGTGCAACCTGATGAAACGCACAAGGAGCCAACCACCGTCTCTATACGACAACCTAAACCAAGGTTTCGCCCAACCACACTCTCAAAGAAACCAACCTACGCAACCAAGAATCAACGGAATAGGAGCAATGATTGGGTGCCGATGACGCGGTCGCTTCTGTAATCTCCACGAAGGAAAACACAAAGAGGAAAGGGGTAGAGATCTCTCTCTGGTTTTGTCGGCACACAACTGAACAGAGGGGTTGTATTCTGATTATCAAAAGTCCTCATCATCCACACGCTCTTGAAAAGGAGTCATCCTCGACTCTGATTCTTCTAAACCCAATAATTATGCTAAACCAATAGGGGTAGATGCTATGTTTTTATTACAATCTTTGTCTTCCATCACAGCAAGATGTTTGAATCTATAATCATATAAACCAAGTAGTAGTCTTGTCGGTACAAACTAAAAGGATTTAGAATCATGTTTAGCTTTCACCTTGAATAGATACTTAGAATTAAGAGTGAATGTTGAAATCCTAGAGATGGTCTCATCATCAGATGATGAAGTCCTTGGTCCTCATCTTCATGACATAGGATCTTGATCTTGATAACTAGCTAAAGAACAGCCGATAACTTACTGAAAACAGTGATAACTAGTGTAACCTAACAACACCCACAAGGACCCAACCATCGTCTATATGGCAGCCTGAACCAATGATTCGCCCAACCACACTCTCAAAGAAACCAACCTACACAACCTGGAATCAATGGACCAGGAGCACGGATTGGATGCCGATGACACGACCACTTCTGTAATCTCCACAAAGGAAAACACAAGAGCGAAGGGGTAGAGATCTCTCTATGGTTTTGTTAGCACACAGCTGAAGAAAAGGGTTGTATTCTGATTATCAAAAGTCCTCATCATCAAAGATTGAAACGATGAAATTATAATCAGTTAGGAATGAATTCACCTGCACTTGTAGTGTATTGGCATGACTTCATGTAAGTGGCCCTTGATTTGTATCCTTGATTTTTGATGGTGGATGATTGATACTTGACCTAGCACGTATGGTTGGGATGTCCTCATCATCCTCCCCTCTTGAAAAGGAGTCATCCTAGACTCTGATTTTTCTAAACCCAATAATTGTGCTAGGCCAACAGGGGTAGATGCTATGTTTTTATTACAATCTTCTTCTTCCATCACAACAAGATGTTTGAATCTATAATCACACAAACCAAGTAGTAGTCTTGTCGGTAGAAACCAAAATGATTTAGAATCAAGTTTAGCTTTCACCTTGAATAGGTACTTAGAATTGACAGTGAATGTTGATGTCCTTGAGATGGTCTTATCATCTCAAGTACATCAACATCTGCTATCAGAGCTAACATTGCCATGGTAGGATTCTTTACCCTTAGCTAGGTTCTTGGTCCCGATCTTCACGACGTAGGATCTGATCTTGATAACTAGTTGAAGATCAGCTGATAACTTGCTGCACACTACGATAACTAGTGCAACCTGACGCAACGCACAAGGAGCCAACCACCATCTCTATACGGCAGCCTGAACCTAGGATTCGCCTAACCACACTCTCAAAGAAACCAACCTACTGTTGATATTGGTTACGCACATGAAAGAATCTAAGAGAAATAATCCGCAAGGGCATGGATATCGGTGAGCACTTTACCTAGGAGATATTTCTAGAGTATCGTATTTATTTTATCCGCTAGGAGAAAGCGTGCGATGACAAACCTAAGTCTATACTTAACCCCTGGGCCGCACTACAAGGTAGAAAAGATATAAGCGATTAGAGAAGACTACTACGACAGTCTAGTTCCAACCTATGGTAAGCTATGAAACTACCGTTCTATGGGGACATACCGTTGGAAAAGAGACACCACAGAGGAGGGCTTGGGTCCTACCAAACCTTCTAATGGGAGGAGGCTCCAAAGGCACCATGCTTATGCTACAGATGATTACCCTACCCTCTACCATGGAAGAGAATAGAGTAAACTCGTAAACCAAAGAACAATAATAACAACGTACTTACTTAGTATTAGAAGTTGAATTGCCGAAGAATCCTAGAACCAAGCCTCAGGTTAGGAGACTTGATCCCGCAGGTACAAGCTGCAGAGGAGACACCGACATGCCGGGCTTCCTCCAACTCATCCCTCCACTCTAACTCTCTCAATCTAGAAGAACTCTAATCTCACATAGAAACTACAAAGCTAATTTCTCTTGTATGTGCCCTAGGAGAGGAGATCCATTCAAGGGACCCCTCTCAGCTGATCCCAACTAGAGCAAATTAATTAGGGTTTCATGGGATGCCTCCTCCAGGGGCAAGGGGCCTTGCTTATATAGCCCTCTAGGAAGCACCACAGCCATCAGATCAAACTGACCTTGATCTATGATTAATATTCATCCTTAAAGGCGGTGGAGGTAGGATCCATAAGCTTGTCTCTGATTGGCTCTGCAAGTGGGGTGCCTGCCTCCACCCTTGGGCGGTCGCCCGGCTTCCGAGCCAGATTCACCTCCCGTTTGGTCCAGAGCCTTCTCGTACCTTCCAGATTATAGAAAAGTTGTGCGTAGCCCTTTTGTCTCTATGTAAACCTAACATGTGGGCCTTCCTTGGTTCTTTTCAATAGACACCCTGCAGAAATAGGCATTCACCAAAACTCATGAAATTCTATCAGTAGCCCCCCTATATCTATGTGGTAATTATGTTTTAGGTCCTTTTTCATGTTTCATTGATGGTTAAAATTGACACTTATCTACCGTCAACAACTCCCCCAAGCTTACCCTTTGCTCGTCCCTGAGCAAAGATAAACTCAGTGATGGATCATGAGTTGCTACAATGCTTTTACGCCTCAAAAGTACACATGCATTCAAACAAGAACTCTCCTCCGGATTAGAGTGAACTATTCTGACTTTCAAACTTACCCATATTACCTTTCACTATGGGGATTGTAGCTATCACTTGGGTCTTGAGCAATTGAAAGATAGAATGGTTAAGTCAAGCACCATGTTTCTAGCTCTTTGATCAACCACTATTCTGGAGTTTTGCAGGATTTTCAAATAAAACTCAGAGATTCCTTTGTATGACCTTCTCAAGTCTCTCATTTGTGGTATTTGTGGATCCTTACCAAGGCATTAATGGTGTATGCCTTCTCTCTTCTCTCAAGATATATGGTATTTTTGGCATAAGGCAAAGTAACATTGTGCCTTCTCTCTCTCACCCTACAATTAACAGGCTTATGTGGAGCTCATAGGTGGGGAGACAACTAATACATACTTGTAAACATTTATTGCACAATCAAACCATGGATCCAGAGGAATGAGTCTAGCCATACAGTCAAATCAAGATGTGCATGTGTGTGGTCCTAAGTATATGGGTTCAATGGGTATATGGTGATAGTGGCAAATGGTGATGATGGTAGATGTATGTAGGAATGAAGGGGTAAAGAGATGATAATGGTGAATACCTAATTCTACTTTTGCTCCTTTAAAGAATTACACTCCTCTCTTGATCTTTGAAGAACTTTGGGGAGAATTTGGAATGCTCGAAATCTCTCTATGTTGGGACATCTTCCTCTTTTATTTTTCTTTTCCTCTTCTTTCTTTTTTTAGAGCACCCAAGCCTCTTTTGGAAATATTGATGGAGGTAGTAACAAAGGGATATTTTGGAGCTTTATTACATAATAAAAGGGCTAGCAGTTGATGAAAGGAAATTTTTGATGCTCACTCTCAGTGTAGGAGTAGAACAATTTTGGGATGTGTCTAAATGGAAAGTATGTGGATGCATACTTCCAGGGTAGAAGCAGCATATATGGGTGGAGTGTGCGCGATCTTGATTTTAACCGCATGACCAATCCCTAAGGGTCGACACAGCTTGACCATACTCAATGCTTACAAGTAGTAAATATAAGTGGAGGTTTTCCAAGTCTAACAAGCATATATATATGATGAGTTTGTCCACTGCTCCACTTAAGTGGAATATCTGCTCCATTGCTTTCCTAGCAAAGTTCTTTCCCATAGGCAAAACCAATGCCTTACATGCAAAGATCTCAACTTTTCAGCAGCAGTACGATGAGTCTATCCCTAAGGCATGTGAACACTTTCAAGATTACATATTAGAATGCCCTCACCATGGGATGTAGGATTGGTTACTCATGCAGACATTCTATCATGGGCTCACCACAAGTGCCCGTGAGAATATTGATGCAACTGCTGGAGGATCGTTCTTGTCACTCACTATTTGTGAAGCCACCACTCTTGTTGAGAAGATAGCTTCGAACTAGGGATGGAATGAAGAACGCACTCAACCACACAAGAGAGGAGGAATGCATCAAGTCAAGGAGGTGAACATGCTGTCTGCCAAGATGGACCTGCTCATGAAGAAGCTTGACGAACGTGATCAACAAAAGAAGGAAGTCATGCACATCCACGATTCTTGCATGACTTGTGAAGAGTGTGGAGGCACTGGCCACACAGGAAGCAACTGTCCTGAAGCCCAAGAGGATGTCAACTACATCAGCAACAACGCCAATTATCATCCTCAACAGAATCAAGGATGGAACCAACAAAATCAAGGGTGGAATCAGCAACAAAAACCTAACTACCTAGGTAACTACTCAGGTAACTACCAAGGTAACAATTTCAACCAACCACCTTTAAGAGAGATGATTATTAATCATAATAAAGTTATTGATAATATGTCTAGAAAGATAGCTTCCAATGATAAAGTGCTTGAAACATCATGGAGCCAAAGAAGTTCTGGGTGTCGTCCGATTGCTCTGTTCTAACACACTGGTGTCAGGCTGTGCGGCTTGGACCGGCCTCCCCCAGGCGCACCTTTTGGAGGCTTCTTGGTGGCGAAGGAGGCTAGCTCAAGGGGCTGATGTGCGGGCCTAGGAGCCCCAAGCCCCTGGAGGCCGCAGAGGAGTTTGTCCTCTTGCGTCATGCCTGTGCATGACCCTATCGGAGGAGTGGTTGATAGCGCCACGCCTACGAGGCAGCACTGGGGAGCCCTAGAGCCTTGGTGGCTCGGGGCGTACCTTCTTGTGCCCAGGCCTTGGCTAGTGTTGGAGGGCGGGAGGATGCCAAGGATCAGGTCTAGGCTCCTATCGGTCAGGAGCCTAAGGCTCGGTCAAGCCCCTGAGCCCCGAGCGAAAGCAGCGGTCACACTCGGGCTCGGCCATATTCCTTGGCCTGATGGTACGTGCGAGTGTACCCGTTGGGTGTAGCCCCCGAGTGATCTTGGAAGGGTCGGTCGGGGGGTCTCTCGGTGGGGAACCTTTGATCTCGAGGCTTAGCATACCCATATGTTAGGATCTCATCAACAAGCCTTATCAAAGTGAGAAGCACATGATGAAGACAGCTAACTTCAGCATATGAGGTTGGTCAACTAAATTTACATTATACAAGTTAATTGCAACAATGCAAGTTGCCCATGTTAAAATAGCAGTTACAATTTTTTATGCAAATTCTTGAAATGGCTACAAAATACAACGAATACTTAGATAGATGATCCGACTCATCAGAAGTTGACAATATTTGCCTTGGAAGTTGTTGACAACAAAAAATTTTATTTGGTGAAGTTGTCAAAATGTGAAATGAACCTCACCATTTTGTTCCCCTTGTCGAAATACTCAAAAAACATATATGGGACATCCAATTTAGAGTCCGGACAAAGGAGTTATGCTTTCGAAAGTCGATGAGAGGGTCGAAAGTTATGATATACATTGGAACTTCTGAGAAACTTGAAAAAAATAGCTGGGGTGCCTAGCTCATCCAGACATCAGAAGTTCAACACTTGCCAACTGTTCCAATGCTCAGAAGTTCATATAAGTGTCGGGTGACACGACCAAGTCCTGACACCCTTGTGAGCATCAGCATCATGAGCATCTTTGCATCTAAAATCAAATAGTTAGAAACTGAATGTTGCAAATCAAACTACTCATTGTTGAATTGACGGAGGATCCACCAGCACCACCGGGTTATCTGGCAGTTTGCTAGTGCGCTGTCAGTCAGTACCCCAATGTAACACCCCAGGTGTTTGGCTACCATAATTGCATTTGCATTTCATAAACATTAGCATCATTCATCTCATTATGTCTTGTTTTGCTTGCAACATGAGTATGCAACATACTCCAATATGCTTGTTTCATAATTGATTAGCTTATGAAATGTGAGTGGTGCAACATGTAGATGCAACATGGGTGTCTCATACTTTGAAACATGATAATGTTGTTAGTATACCATGATAAGTTTAATTGTTGCAACAACGGCTTGAAACATATGCAACATGGTAGTGCAACAATTTGGTTGAAATGTATGTTTTGCTTGTTTCAACTTATGTGACATTTGGATTTGTGTGTAACCAATGTGTAGAGTGTTTAATTATGTCCTATAATACCTTAATTACATTTAGGGTAATTAGTGGAGCAATGTTCATGTTGACCAAAATGACCAAATTGCCCTACTTAGTGATGTTGACTAGGTTTTGACCCTTAGAATGCTTTAGATTGACTGTTTAAAAAGTCCAGCTTAGAGATCTTGCATGGAGATTGTAACAGAACCGTCCAAATTATAAGAGCACAAGTGCAAAAACAATCACCGAAGTGATCAAATTCTTACACTTGAGCCCATATAACTCTGGTAGTCCAATGAAATCACGAGGGATTTCAAACCAACCAACATATAAGCCAAGATCGTAGTGATTCAACATAACAAGTCACATGTTACATCCATTTCACAAGTAATCCAATATACATCGGAGTTCAACATAGTTATTACAACTTAAGTTCAAAAGTAGCGGAAGCAAAGTAATTTGAAACTAACATTAATCTTATTTCAAATACATGCCAGTACCAAGGTTGACTTCCAACAAAAGCATTAGAGATAAGACAAATAAGAAGGATCATGCCCATGATCACACTCCGCCACTAAGGCAGGAGCCAACCAACTCTTGCAGCCGCCATGATACACCACAACCTGCAACAAGTGGGGATAAAACCCTAAGTACGAGAAGGTACTTAGCTAGACTTACCTGTCAGAAACCAGAAATAAAGTGACACCAAAGATTATGCAAGGTTGATATGAAGTGGGCTAGCTTGACAACATTTTGCATAAAAGCTTATTATGGATAAGTAATCATTAATGCTTAAGCATCAAGTTAATTATCATTAACCTGTCATCTATATTAGAACCTGTACTAGAGCACTCACTTTATTAGGAGCAAACAATATTAACCATAGCAGGTATAAGTTGAGGCAACCTTTCCATCGTTATCCAATTAACCATCTGTTCAATTTAATGGAATCTACGTTGCCGCTGCTCAAGTCAAGTGCTCACTAACCGAGAGCGACGGCGATTCGAATCGAGTTCCTATCCAGCTAGAGGGGTATTTCTAACACTCACCGCGCAGGCCCCTGCTAGGGTCGCACAAGCCACCTTTCGTACAATTCAGGAGTTGTGGGTTCGAATGATGCCGTATCCCCAAGGGCGACACTCTACCAGGTGATAGGCACTCTAACCCCCTTTGGTCTCAAGCCAATGTCCCCAAGCACATCCTTACTCTCCTTCAAGATGCGACCTACCATTCGATTCCCGGCCTGAACAGTATTACTCGGCTTCGCGGTCGGAATGACTTATCCGACCAACTAAGTGTTAGACTGCGTTCAACATGACTCAAGGACGTACAACGAATTGGTCCTTAAACGACTCAGACGGGGATAGATCTACACCCAAGACCTCCATGCCTTGTTGCTTCACTATCGTCATCCTGCCCGGTCTTATTTCATTTTATTAACACATGGTTCCTTTCCACGATAGCAAATATAACCAACTGTGCCATATATAAATATCCCTACATCTCACAGGTGACAGAAAATCACCTGACTTCTACCGCTTAAAGCAGGGCTAAGCATCTACTCGATCCTAGTCTAGGTAGGATTCAAGGATTCATATATCTGGACAAGGAATGATATAATGCAGCAAGGTTTTCAACCAACTCCTACCACTTAATGCAACAATACTTATAACATATATATAATTAATTGCTTTGAAGGTAGGAGGCTTATAATGCTTCGGGGCTTGCCTGGGATCCGACTCAAGTTAGAGTATGTCAGATGAATTCACTTGGCGAGCATCCTCCCATCTATCACTTGTCCGGTTCTTCTATCTTCGGGATGGATCCACCAACTCCATCTTCGGGTTTGGTTCCACAAAAGGTCCTTCATGCGCTTCAGCTAGCGTACCTAAATGAGGTGTAATAATGCATATGTATGAATGCATAGCAGTGCAATAAACAGAGTAATCAAACAAGCATACCAAAGTTCTCATAAACACCTAGAGCTAATTAACTTAATCCACATTAAGGCATAACATAGAAGATTGCAAGCACATCAATCAAGACACAAGTCTTATAAGATCCTAGGGTACCAACCTAAGTACCAAGTAGCAACACCAACATTCTTAAGTAACTCAACTATGCTCAATAGAAAAGTTCAGATTTGCAAACAACATGAACAGTCTAGAAATAACATCACTCCAGAAGCTACACAATTCCAAATGACATGCAAGAGGATAATCTGAAAATCTTATGAAATTGTCTACAATTCATTTATAATCACCTAAGCCTAATTCTCAAGTTTAATAGGTCAAAAAGGTGAAACTACAGAATCTGGTCTGCTCCAAACAGAGAGCAACCAACTCTGGAACCTGACTTTAAACATCTATAACTCAACTACTACTTGACCAAATGCCACCAAATTCTAACACAAGCTAGATACATGAATTATATACAACTTTGCTATAGACAAGGTGCTCAGAAAACATCATTATCATAGGGTAATCTACATAGCCCCCAGAACTGTCCAGAAACTACTAATTGCAAGAAATAATTATTAACATATGTTGCAAACATATAATTGTGTAAAACCAACTTTACCAACATTCCATGCATGACTAATGAACACCAGAAAACATTGTGTCCAATGCTAGATAAATTCTTTTAATGCATTTTCTTAATTTATTTAGATAATTAGGTGGAATTATGAACACCTACCAAAAATGCACAATAAATTCTACCACAATTACAGTGGCCTACATATGCTTTCAAAAGTCTACTCTCCAAATTTCAAGCCATTTGTACATGTAGATCAACCTCTATGAAAAAGACAAATGACCAATACATTAAATCGTGTGAGAGCAAGTTAAACCTAAAACTCAATATTTTCTGTGAACACAAGGCCATAGTATGAATCAATATGATAGAACAACATCATACTAAGGTAATGGAACAACATTTTCTATTTTGTCATTTATATATTATTTATAAGCTATTTATCAAGCCATAAACAAGTTAAATCAATAACTTGATCATACAACAAGCAATGACAATAACATTTATACCACAGTACATACATAGCATGACAAGACTACCATAAAAATTTCTCATTATTTGGAGCAACACAACTCAAGATATAGAAATGACAAGCAATATCATGTAGATTTCCTGATTTATCAAGGTCAAATCAAAACCTTAAGAAAACAGTGAACCACTAGTGTGTTTAATATTTTTCCTAGCAAGTACATGTCATCATAACATTAACAAAATAAGAATCACTATTTTTGGAGTTCCAAAACTCCAGATATGGCTCTGGTCAAGTTTATAAGCATTTTTGGAGCATTTTTAAAGCTTAAATAAAGACATCAGAAAACATCTGCAAACATGTAACATATTATGACTCCACTACATGGATCTTTTCTCAAGGTTTCCAAAAAGTCCACTTTTGCTATTTTTGGAATTACCTAGCATGAGATATGAATTTTAGAAGATTTAACACAAATATGAAATTCAAAAACGAAATCACTCAACCCTACAAAACTGCTAGGTGCACCCGAATGTGTATCCAACTCAGCCACCACTCAAACTGCCATGCGGGACCCGTTACCCAGCCGGGCCCGCCTGTCATCAACACAGAGAGAGATAGAGAGAGGGGGAGACCGTCCCCTTCCCCTGGACGCTGGGAAACAGAGGAGGGTGACCCGGAATGGCCGGTCTTGGCTAGCAGCGGCCGGCGACAGCGATTGGAGGGCTTCGCGGCTGTGAGACACGTCCACGCGCACTCGCGGTGTGAGCTGAGGTGGCCCGTGGCCTCTTGGCCACGTGCGCGGCAGCCCGGTGGTGGCCATCCCGGCGGCGGCGGCCGTGGCCAGTGCCCCTGGCGGTGGGAGGTGACGCTGGGGTACCCCGAGGACCATGCATGCCAATGAGGCTACTCGGCTCAGCTAGAGATGCCCCGAGGCAGCCTGACCACAAGCGCCGGCGGCGGTTTGCCGGCCATGACCGCGTAGTGGTGAGGGGCCGGCAGTTCCAGGCGGCGCGGACTCCGGCGAGCATGAGCGCGGCTCACAAGAGATGGAGGCGAAGCTAATGGCGGTGCTCGTGGAGAGTGAGGAGGCGCGGAACAGCGAGAATGCGGCAGCGGCTGGAGCTCTGTTCACGGCGGCCATGGCTACAGCGCTTGCGCTCGCGAGTCCAGAGTGGAGAAGAGGCGAGAGAGAGAAGTGGAGAGGCGCCTTGGTGTTGCTCGGGTTTCGCCAACGCTAGAGGGAGCAACAAGGCGGGGCAGAGGGCATGGATGCGTGGCGGTTTGGTGGGGACGCGGCACGGGCATGGCCGCCATGCCACGGAGCACGCGTCGGCCGTCTTGGCATTCTGCCGAACACGTGTCACGCGTCGCTGTGCCTGACTTGGAGACCGTTTTTGGGTCTGCTCGGGTCCGAATTTGGATATGGGTCAATTATGAAAGTTGTTCATTTCGTGATGCCCTACAACTCTTGTTTAAGGACCATGGTCATTAGAGCAATGGATTAGGGAGTAATTAGACCCTAAGTTGACATTGTCGATGATTAATCTAACTTCGGTGTTTACTCCAATTAGTTGGTCAACAGTGGTCAAATCAATGTCAACTTTTGGTATATCCTACTCCAAGATCTAAGCTCCAACTTTTACATTTGGACCTACTCAAGTTGCTTAACGAAAACTCGAGAACGCAGGATGCCAACCACTAATGACATTGTAACTCCAGACTTAGCCAAATTCTGGACCTTGAAAACAGCACTAAGTTGATTCTTGTGAGCTCTATTTGACTAGGTTAGGTACCAAACTAGCTCTTGACCATTAAACAAAGTTTGTTCTATACAAGATTATCTACAACTTTTGTTTAAGGTCAAACCTCATAACTGGTACAGAAGTCAAACTTTCACTTTGGTCAAAGTATCAACTCGGTAAAGCCTAAACTAGGGTTTCAGGCCAATTGGGACATTTTCTTGACTTTTGCTCAACATGAACTCTTCATGACTTTTGTTGTAGACTTCATCTAGAGTAATTTGGGCAAGTTTACAAAGTTTGGTTGATGATCTATAATTCTATTCACATAATCACGCCATTCCAATAAGGATATGACTTATCATTTCATATGACTTTTTGATTCCAAACTTCATGAAACTTTTCCAGGGATCAATATAGATAGGTACTAAGGTGAGACACATGAAGATGTTGCAATAACACTACCCAAGCATATATCTTGAAAAGAGGCCTATATGTAAAGCAATGGTGCAACATCCAACTTTAGGTTAGGCTCATCTCCATAGGTTAACCTTGACATCGTCATCTCCACTAATCTATCATGTTTGAGCTTGAACCCACTACCTAATTGGTGATAAACACTTGGGGTGTTACAGCCCCCCCTTAAAAGAATCGCATCCCGAGATTCGGAATGGAAGACCTTTTAAGGAAGAGAGGCACGTTATCTAGTTCCCAACATTGCTATAGCATTCAGCTACAAAGCTTCAACATCGGTGAACAATTTGGCCAAAGACACTTTCTGATACTTACTCTTCCTGGTAAAATTTGTCTGAAGAATTTCCTTCATTGACTTCCTTGAAGCATGTTACTTTGGGAGGAATCCAAGATAGCACGTACTTCATTCTCAGTGTACGGAGATCATTTGGTCCATGTGTGAACCACTCACAAGTATTTGACTCTCTAATGAGCACAACATAGGCCATATGAACTTGACACTAGACTGAAATATTCAGAAGTATACTCGTTGAAATGGCTCTATGTTCACATGGTTTTGAAAAGCAGTTCTCTACCAAAATGGCTTGAGTACCACCTTCCAAAAGGGTGAGATCATAGACGACAAACATTCTCTGAGGTTATATGGTACTAACTAACCAATAGACAAGGTCTATTCTGGTCATAATGGTTCAATCCTTCAGATATCAACTAATGGAACACTACTTAAGGTTTCATGTGTGCAGTTCTCTTTCTTTGATGACAACACTGTGTTATCTGAGTCGGTCGAGGGATTAGTGAATATGATAGCTGACTCTGTTGACTTCGTATTTCTGCCAAATGTTACCTAAGAAGATTCTTTTATCCAAAGACAACAGTTATCTGGGTTGAATCAGATGCAACCTCTTGGGTAAAAATATTTATAAGGTACCAAAGTATGTCATCATTGGAAAATAATTCCCAAAGAAAGGTGCAGCGAGGCCTTAAGGACAACAAAAGTTGTAAATATTCACTAAACCACGGGGAGTAGTCTACCACCAAGCGATTGAGTAAAATTTTCCTTGGTGACTTAGTTGTACTGTAAGTTGAGAGACTTGCAGCATAACAACTTTGTCAGGCCAACTTTCATCTGAGGCTTCCTCTTTGGGATCAAACAGCAGCTCTAAGATAGGAAATCTGTTGTTTGACACTTCTCAAATTGCTTTCGAATATTCCTCAACACTTTGTCCAATAAAGTTATGAACAAACCGTTTGTGGCACCTAAGGGCACATGGATGCGGATTGAACACCTTGCACTATCTATGTGATTGTCCAAGATGGAATTGACTTGGTCACAATGGCTCTAGAAGATAGAGTATCACTAAAGTTGTTGGCTAGTTGATTAACTTCTTATTGGTTATTGCTTTGTAAGACATAACCTTCGTAGATACCAAAGAGTCATTACCTAGCTGGAGATTGACCTTCCTATTGGTAACTAATTAGTGGTCTCTCAACACTAAAAAGTTCCAAATCTTCATGCTGGACCACAATAATTGTGGTTGATACAAAGCAGATGGTTGCCATCGAAGTCAACAAATACGAAGTTATTCTAGAGATGGTTGATTTCGATTGTATGGTCATTATGCACCCAAGATTGCGACTTGGATAGCTCCGGTCATATGCACAATGCGACAATCGATTCTCATCCCACATATAACTTGTCCAACATTAAGTGTTGTTTGTCCTTTTTATCCAATAGAGGTGAGATACTTGCTTACTAGATGACGTTCGTCAATACTGGGATAACTACGTAGAGTCACTTGTCTACCACCTATTGCAGTCTGTTAATGTTTATGTTGGTGACCTGTTCTTCAAAGGTTATCCTCTTAGCAACTTCAGAAGGAAACTCCACTACTTTCGGTCTAAGATATGGATCTTACGATATGATATGGAAAGATAACCAAGAAAGGAACACGAGAAAATAACACATCGGCTGTCGTTTCATTAATGGATCATGACCAGAAACCGTGATACCAGCGCATGCCAAGCAACTAGCCATGTGTCTGTAGTCACAGGAGGCCCTTGGTTTCGTCGCGGCACCATCAGCGGCTACTCATAACACCATTACTAAACGCACAACGAAAGTGAAATTTCAAGTGGCACCAATGGGTTGTAAGAATAGGCGCCATACAAGGAGGGATAGCAAGCAAAGGTAGTCACAAGGTTTAGAATCAATAGGGAAGCTATTCGCAGATCAAAACACCTCACAAGAGAACATAGCTCCATTATCAAAGGCGACTGAGCAGGCGATTTTTGCTTAATTCCACGCACACCTAGCGTCGACTAAGGAAACTACTAGATAATTAATTAACAAAGATTCGATCATGTTGAGCACAACATGAGATCAAGATTGATAAACATCTCGAGACTTGGGAAGGTTGGAGATGGATTAAGCAAATTTCAAGGGCGAAAACCGATAAGTCAATCAGAGATTGAGTCGATAAGGTAGATACACGAATTTGCAAGCAAACGATTTTGAGGCCACAGCAAAGAGACGTTGCGTCATACTAGCTAACCTTTGGGAAAGGCAACCGGGAGGTCCAACATGGATTTAGGTAGGATGTCCACAACTTGACAAAGAACAACTATGGCCAACATGAAGTGTTTGCGAGAATCTATCTTGGTTGGTAGATCAAACAAGGTATTCACGTGCGGTGCAGGACAACCATGGTACACGCAAATATTTAAGGGTTCAGGCTCAGGCTTAGATATCAAGCAAGGGCATTGTGCACTAACATTCAAAGCAAGCAACCACGGCTACAAGCTTAGGCTCATAAGGAAAAGAATCTAATTAGAGACGACACCAAGAGGTCGTTTCACGTAACTCGAGTATTGCTCTAAGATAAAGCTATTCGACACTTGTATACTCACCGAGGACAATGAGATGACAACTATAGCACTAATTAGATAACAAGCATACATACACGCATCATAACTTCAAGCAAACACATGAAGACGCTTACACAAACGAACTCAAGCAACTATTACCAAGAAAAAAGCTCGCACACAACAATCATTACTAATCACTAGGCTCACCCCTAACAAGCTTTGTCTAAAGCAAGAACTAACTACAAGTTTAGCCCAAAACAAACGCTAGCTAAGGTGGGTAACTTAGCATGTGCATAGAATCTGGACAGCAGCACAGTAGTTACTGGTTTCAACCATAACTAGGGTTGTAGACATCCCACAAAGGTGATCCTAGACTTTCTGAAAATCTTAGGAAGTTTTCCACGTGTTTGTTATTCATACCAAAGGCTAAATCACAGGTTAACATGGCCAACAATACTAATGTTTCAGATCTGTACCAATATGGACAGAAAACTGACAAGAACTTCAAAAATGCATAACTGGAGTTCTAGAGACCCAACCAGGCTGATCTTTAACTTGATGTAAAGATTATTAAGTTGTCTATAACTTTCTTATTATCATATTAAGATGATTCTACAGCTAACAAGGCCAAATAAGACAAAGAAGACATCTCTGCCCAGATTTGGACAGATTCTGTCATTCCACTTTGCATGCTCATAATTAGAGATTTAGACCACCACAATTAGTGCTATAGGACATTTTGGAAAGCTTAGAAAAAGTAATACACTTATTCTATTACCTACAAGACATGATTCCTTATGCATATAGGTCAAACAAACCAAACATTCAGATCTATTCAAAGCAGAAACAAAACCTGACAGCAAACTTCTAAAGGTTATAACTCCCAAACCATAAGACCTAGGGTCATGAAATTTTAGGACTAGCCAAATAAGTAAGTTAGCTACAACTTTGGTATTCTCCATAACTATAGAAAACACCATTATGACCACGAAAGCATCACTACAACAGAAAACGTTCTAGCAGCCAACATTCAATAAGCAAAACAAAGCTTGCCTTTGTTCTATTTAACAAGAGAGCGCACAAACATGTTATTGTAGTAGCTCTAAATTTTGTTACTTTAGACCAACATGAATTTAATTCATTCATGAGAATCATAATTACTGAAATAAGGTCTAAAGCATTTACAAATTCTTGTATGAACAACACATCCACCACTTGGCTCAACTAGAGGACATCTATAGGTTCAGGCATGTAACCACAACTATTTCTAGCAAGGCTAAGCACACACTTTTCTCAAACAACATGGAGTAAGGCATTCTTGTTTTACTCCACACAAGAAAGATAGTGTACCACATCAATCACAAGTTACTCACTACAGAACAAGGGTGAGAGGAGCATAGCTATGCATAAAGCAACAATCATGAAGATGCATGCTTCGTCCTATTCATCCTCACAAGATTGCCAACCTAAGGTGGCGATCACGTTCTATGTCGGTGGCATAACACGCACTCTCTCGATATATAGCTAGTCGTCAGCTATATTTGACTTACGCATTCGTGGTTAGCGTACCTACAGAAAAGTTTCATTGCAGCCCAACAATTCCCCAATATAGCACACAATGAAAGTAGAAAGTAAAATTCTAAGTACTTCCATATACATATACCCCTGTATACATACATGTAGCACCAAAACTACCCGAATCATTCCATCACCCACAATTAAGTACCTTCATATATACATGTGTGTAACATATAAATAATCTAGTAACCAAAACTAACTCTCCCCTAGACCGACGGATGTTCGGTCATGCTCTCATAACTCACACTTACCTGAGCGCAGGTGCGATGTTGCATAAAAGTAAACTAGCAACATATATGACTATTTCATATATGAAGGCTACCTCTAATCTGACACACCAAGTAGCATAGTGTGGGAGAGTTATCACACATTCATACCTTGGCCTGGGCATAGATGCATAAATGAAAAACGCCCAAGTTAGTACTTATATAAGCCACCTAATAATCCTTATATGGGCATAAGAAAATTGACCACTGGCATACTTAGATTTAAAATTTAGATTTGACAAACTTATATATAACTATAAGTTGATAAAACTAATTTTAGAAAACAAAACCTTTGTTTTAAATATACATATGACATGTTTAATGTTGAATCTTGCTTCGATACCAGCTGTAACGGAACCGTCCAAATTATAAGAGCACAAGTACAAAAATAATCACCGAAGTGATCAAATTCTCGCACTTGAGCCCATATAACTCCGGTAGTCCAATGAAATCACGAGGGATTTCAAACCAACCAACATACAAGCCAAGATCATAGTGATTCAACATAACAAGTCACATGTTACATCCATTTCACAAGTAATCCAATATAAATCAGTGTTCAACATAGTTATTACAACTTAAGTTCAAAAGTAGCGGAAGCAAAGTAATTTGAAACTAACATTAATCTTATTTCAAATACATGCCAGTACCAAGGTCGACTTCCAACAAAAGCATTAGAGACAAGAGAAATAAGAGATCATGCCCATGATCACACTCCGCCACTAAGGCAGGAGCCAACCAACTCTTGCAGCTGCCATGATACATCACAACCTGCAACAAGTGGGGATAAAACCCTGAGTACGAGAAGGTACTCAGCTAGACTTACCCATCAGAAACCAGAAATAAAGTGACACCAAGGATCATGCAAGGCTGATATGAAGTGGGATAGCTTGACAACATTTTGCAGAAAAGCTTATTATGGATAAGTAATCATTAATGCTTAAGCATCAAGTTAATTATCATTGACCTATCATCTATATTAGAACCTGTACTAGAGCACTCACTTTATTAGGAGCAAACAATATTAACCATAGCAGGTATAAGTTGAGGCAACCTTTCCATTGTTATCCAATTAACCATCCGTTCAATTTAATGGAATCTACGTTGCCGCTGCTCAAGTCAAGTGCTCACTAACCGGGAGTGATGACGATTCGAATCGAGTTCCTATCCAGCTGGAGGGGTATTTCTAACACTCACCGCGCAGGCCCCTGCCAGGGTCGCACAAGCCACCTTTCGTACAATTCAGGAGTCGCGGGTTTGTGATGAGGACATGACACCATCGGATACGATCATTGATTATAAGGTGCGCTCGTTCCTATATTTGCATAGTAATTTTGGGTACAATTCACTTGGTTCCACATGTACATGTCATTATTTGAATGTAGGTACAAATGTGTCTCAAAGTACAAGTCCATCAAAGTTGAACTTTTGGTTCGTCGGCAGCCCGATAGTGCTTCATTGGGAAGGCCATAACTCATCCATCCGGAGTGCGATTGAGGTCAATGAGCACTTGATGGAAATATTATTTGATAAGCTTTCAAATATATCTGGTCCCACCTCAAGATCACATTTGCAAGGCCTCGAAATCATTGAGATATTCCGCCGCTATTTCTGTCGGGTGCTACAGCATCGTCGCGGGCTTGTTATTCACACTTGGGACCCAGGCCCAAGTTGGAGCACGCCCCAAGAAGATGGAGAACACCTAAGAGATGCCCAAGGACGCCCTCCTCCTTGGCCACCACCTTAGGAGTCAAGCAAGGGCGTCCATGCCAAGTTGGACGCCCCATCCATATCAAGTTCGAGTCCATCTCGGGCTCCAGGAGCAGTCTGTAGTAAAATGGACGCACAGGACGCATATAGACTCCGTTTTTGATGATCTACATATGATGGAAAGATAATTTCATAAGATAACCAATGGCTTTGGTTTGAGGCCCAAATTCCATCAGAGTCAATGGGAATCGTCGAAACAAGTTGACATCCAGAATCTGTCAGGACGCTGCGTCGTCGTCTTTTGGGCCGTTTGGGCCATGTAACGTGTCGAGACTCTTTAGGGACGTAAGTGGGGGTCCTTGGACGCCCCTTTAGGCTTTATAATTAGTAGCCGCTGCCTACATTAGGGTTTGGGTTTTGCTTAGATTATTCTGTCCTTTGACAATCGCTGTCTTTCGGTTTGCGAGACCCCAACTTCGAGTGCTTAATCATTCATCTGCAATTGTCACTTTAATTGAGTTGCATTTTATCTTGTTCTTGCTTGTGTTCTTCGATTCGCAGCAGGGATTAGCCTTCATGGCAAGGTCAACCGGATTGTGACACGGTTGATAACCAGAGGAGACGTGGTGCTAAGGTTGCAGGGTTCGGGTCTTTGTGATCTAGAGCCGGATCGGTGTGTCGCTTCCGACCAAATCGATAGTTATCTTGAACCTGGCGGAAGATCGGGAATCACACCCCCATCAAGTGGTATCGGAGCTATGGTATACCTTCAAGTTCATATTTATCCTAGTTTAGTTGATTTTTGCCTTCGTCCCATAGTCCACCGCCATATTTGTTTCCTGTCCTACAACCATCCGCGCCATAGCCTTTGCATATTTCAGTTCCAGAGTCCGCCGTGTTGAGTTTGTGTCCTAGGTCAAGGTCTTGTTGCTAGTTTAGATTGTGTTCTTTTCTAGTTTGTATTGATCGCTCCATCCGCCATCATCCCGTCTCATCATCAGTTTGCATCTTGTGTGCATAAAAAAACCCTGATTCGAGCAGTTTTCATAAAACAGTCATAACTTTTGCATCCGAACTCGAGTCGGGGCAAATTTTATATCTACGGAGAATGCCAGAAAATTTTAGATCTGTTTCATCCCAGCTAAGCTGGGTTTGCAAAATTTAGAATTGCGAAATTCGATTAGGAACATCGAGTTTTAGGGCCCACAAGTTTTGGCCAGCTTTTTAGAGCACAATCCTAAATTTGTATAGGCCACATCTTTTGTTCAATTGAGCTCAATTTTTTTTAAGATTTGTTCTTGTGTGCTCCTTGATGAGAAAAAAATATCAAAAGAGCAAAATCTAAAAAAAAGTTTGGACAAAAAAAAGAAAAGAAAAAAATAGTAAAAGAAAAGGGAAGATAAGAGAAAAGGGAGCACATAAGGAACACCTCAATAGCTCTATTATTTGTGGTGTCTTTTTACCTTGTCCGTATTTCTATTGCTACCTTTCATACTTGTTTCACTCTTTTGTTTGTCACAACTGGTGCTAGGAACACGTATAGGCCAGCAACTAGGACAAGTGCTCTGGACATTTATTCAATATTGCTATCTGTTACTGAATTGTATGCCACATATATATATTTGTTCTTTGTGTGCCTTCCAAGCTCCACATATATACTCCAGATCAGTAAAAAAAGATCCTTCAAATCTTAGTGCCACGCCCACGCCCTCATCGGTATCACGAACCAACCATCGGTTGTACCATCCACTGCTTGCGTTGGTAAGAACTTGGTAAGAACTCGATAAGACGTGTGTGAGGGTGTGATTCCACTGACCCATAAATAGTTGATAGGGTATTTATTTTGATTCTAACAATATATGCCAGACAATGAGTTTCTTTTTAATAGTGAATTGCAGGAAATCATGGCCCAGATGTTTGCAAGGATGGACCGCATGACGAACAATCTGCCATCACATATTGACTATAATCATCAAGGTATGAGAGGTAAATTAACCATACCATTCTATTCTGGATTTTATGATGGAGAAAAATATTTTAATTGGGAGATGGCTGTAGAACAAGAGTTTAATTCACAACTCGTTCCTGAGAAACATAGAGTTAAATATGCCACTAGGGAATTTAAAGATTTTGCTCAATTCTGGTGGCGAGAACTAGGCAATTTGCATCAACAACCTCAATCATGGGATAGACTTAAACAAGCAATGTGTGATCATTTTATTCCTCCATCTTATAAACGTAAAATGCAACGCTTAGAGTAAGGTAATATGTCTGTCCAGGAATATTATGTAGAGTTTCAAAAGTGTGCAATATGTTGTGGGATAAAGGAGGATTTAGAGGATAAATTGTGTCGTTTTTATGGTGGTTTGAGACGTGAAATTCAGGATATTGTTTATTATAAAGATTTTAACACTACAAACCAGTTGTTTCAGCTAGCTATGCTTGCAGAAAAAGAATTGCAGGGAAATCAACAAAAGAACCAGACCAACAGTGGTGACAACTTCAACCAGGTTTTAGCAAGGGTGGAGCAAGCATTCGCGAAGATCGAGACTGCCATAAGCAGACGAGTGGCCGTTTCCACCGCTATAGCAGCATCTTCACCACCACCTCCCACACCCACTTTAGAGCATGGTAAACTTTTAAACTTGACTAAAATTGTACAACTTCATAAAGAGGGTGTTTCTACTAAGAACAAAGAGGTTGATATTAAAAATAAAAATCACCAAGTATCTAAGCTAGAAGATCCTTTTATGCTAGCTACAAAATATGATAATATTCAAATTGGTGATGATGTGTTGAATTTTTCCACCACTCATGCTATAATAGAGCAACATTTAGTGGACACAAAATCTGAATTTCCTTTGTCACAAAATAATTGTTCTGACAGTGCTTGTGATAAAGAAGAGTTGTGTGACAATGCTTTTAATATACATATACCACAACTAGTGAATGAGCATGCCACTTTTGTTTTGAAACCGAATACTTGTGCTAAAAATAAGAATTTGAATGAGCATGATGCTTTTGTTTTAGAACCAAATACTTGTGCTAAAAATAAGAATTTACTTCCCATTGCTGCTGAAAAAGATGAGCTAAAATTATTATATTCTTTAGATACTTTGGGTTATATTGAGTTTGATACTCTATGTGCTCTTACTACTTTGGAAGAGAAATTTACGTTTACTAATTTGTCATGGTTATCTAGATGTACATTTCACTTTATTGGCAAATATAATTATAAAGGAGAGTATATGGTATACAGAGTTTATATTTGTTCAAATCTGAAATCTCCTTTTGTTGTGCAACAATATGATAATTTTGAGGCCTACAATAGATATAATCATGTCATGTAAAGATCCCCATGTTTTGTTATAAAGCAACAGGTTAAATTTCAAGAAGGGGAGCAATATTGGCTACTACCTACAATCTGTCCTCCAACTAAGCTCAAACCAAGGACGGTTTGTTGTTAAGAAGGGGAGGATGATGAGGACATGACACCATCGGATACGGCCATTGATTATAAGGTGTGCTCGTTCCTATATTTGCATAGTAATTTTGGGTACAATTCACTTGGTTCCACATGTACATGTCGTTATTTGAATGTAGGTACAAATGTGTCTCAAAGTACAAGTCCATCAAAGTTGAACTTTCGGTTCGTCGGCAGCCCGATAGTGCTTCATTGGGAAGGCCATAACTCATCCATCCGGAGTGCGACTGAGGTCAATGAGCACTTGATGGAAATATTATTTGATAAGCTTTCAAATAGATCTAGTTCCACCTCAATATCACATTGGAAAGGCCTCGAAATCATTGAGATATTTCGCCGCTATTTCTGTTGGATGCTACAGCGTTGTCGCAGGCTTGTTATTCACACTTGGGACCCAGGCCCAAGTTGGAGCACGCCCTAAAAAGATGGAGAACACCTAAGAGATGCCCAAGGATGCCCTCCTCCTTGGCCACCACCTTAGGAATCAAGCAAGGGCGTCCAAGCCAAGTTGGACGCCCCATCCATATCAAGTTCGAGTCCATCTCGGGTTCCAGGACCAGTCTGTAGTAAAACGGACGCACAGGACGCATACGGACTCCGTTTTTGATGATCCACACATGGATGGAAATATAATTTCATAAGATAACCAATGACTTTGGTTTGAGGCCCAAATTCCATCAGAGTCAATGGGAATCATCGAAACAAGTTGACATCCAGAATCTGTCAGGACGCTGCGTCGTCGTCTTTTGGGCCGTTTGGGCCATGTAACGTGTCGAGACTCCTTAGGGACGTAAGTGGGGGTCCTTGGATGCCACTTAGGCTTTATAATCAGTAGCCGCCACCTACATTAGGGTTTGGGTTTTGCTTAGATTATTCTGTCCTTTGACAGTCGCCGTCTTTCGGTTTGCGAGACCCCAACTTCGAGTGCTTAATCATTCATCTGCAATTGTCACTTCAATTGTGTTGAATTTTATCTTGTTCTTGCTTGTGTTCTTCGATTCGCAGCAGGGATTAGCCTTTGTGGCAAGGTCAACCAGATTGTGACACGGTTGATAACCAGAGGAGACGTGGTGCTAAGGTTGCAGGGTTCGGGTCTTTGTGATCTGGAGCCGGATCGGTGTGTCGCTTCCGACCAAATCGATAGTTATCTTGAACCTGGCGGAAGATCGGGAATCACGCCCCCCATCAAGTGGTAATGATACATTCGGCCCAGGTGGGGTTGGCTGAGGCCCAATAAATTAAGGTTGCCCAGACCCCAACAGTTCTTATGCACACCCACTCGGGGAAAGGCCCAATGTCCCTAAAAGACTAGTCTGATAGGGGAAGGGTGACTCTCTCTTTTAAGGTGGCTTCCTCCTCCCAAGTTAAGCAAGGTGGGATTATTCAGAGGCTCACACGGTCGCCGCCCGACTACAACTGGGCCAGTTGGCCTTTTTGTGCTACGTCTTTGCCAGCGGGTAATAGTGGAGGATGTCCTCATCATTCCCACCCCCTTAAACAAGGGCCCAGCTCTGATACCAAATGATACATCTGGCCCAGGTGGGGTTGGCCGAGGCCTAATAAATTAATGTTGCCCGGACCCCAACAGTTCTTATGCACACCCACTCGGGGAAAGGCCCAATGTCCCTAAAAGACTAGTCTGACAGGGGAAGGGTTGCTCTCTCTTTTAAGGTGGCTTCCTCGTCCCAAGTTAAGCAAGGTGGGATTATTCAGAGGCTCACATAGTCACCGCCCGACTACAACTAGGCCACTTGGCCTTTTGTGTTGCGTCTTTGCCAGCGGGTAATAGTGGAGGATGTCCTCATCAGTTTGAATGATGCTGCATCTCCAAGGGTGACACTCTACCAGGTGATAGGGACTCTAACCCCCCTTGGTCTCACGCCAATGTCCCTAAGCACATCCTTACTCTCCTACAAGATGCGACCTACCATTCGATTCCCGGCCTGAACTGTATTACTCGGCTTCGTGGTCGGAACGACTTATCCGGCCAACTAAGTGTTAGACTGCATTCAACATGACTCAAGGATGTACAACGAATCGGTCCTTAAATGACTCAGATGGGGATAGATCTACACCCAAGACCTCCATACCTCGTCGCTTCACTATCGTCATCCCGCCCGGTCTCATTTCATTTTTTAACACATGGTTCCTTTCCACGATAGCAAATATAGCCAACCGTGCCATATATAAATATCCCTACATCTCGCAGGTGACAAGAAATCACCTGACTTCTACTGCTTAAAGCAGAGCTAAGCATCTACTCGATCCTAGTCTACGTAGGATTCAAGGATTCATATATCTGAACAAGGAATGATATAATGCAGCAAGGTTTTCAACCAACTCCTACCACTTAATGCAACAATACTTATAACATATATAGAATTAATTGCTTTGAAGGTAGGAGGCTTATAATGCTCCAAGGCTTGCCTGGGATCCGACTCAAGTTAGAGTATGTCAGATGAATTCACATGGCGAGCATCCTCCCATCTATCACTTGTCTGGTCCTTCTATCTTCAAGATGGATCCACCAACTCCATCTTCGGGTTTGGTTCCACAAAAGGTCCTTCACGCGCTTCAGCTAGCGTACCTAAATGAGGTGCAATAATGCATGTATGAATGCATAGAAGTGCAATAAACAGAGTAATCAAACAAGCATATCAAAGTTCTCATAAACACCTAGAGCTAATTAACTTAATCCTCATTAAGGCATAACATAGAAGATTGCAAGCACATCAATCAAGACACAAGTCTTATAAGATCCTAGGGTACCAACCTAAGTACCAAGTAGCAACACCAACATACTTATGTAACTCAACTATGCTCAATAGAAAAGTTAAGATTTGCAAACAACATGAACAGTCCAGAAATAACATCACTCCAGAAGCTACACAATTCCAAATGACATGCAAGAGGATAATCTGAAAATCTTATGAAATTGTCTACAATTCATTTATAATTACCTAAGCCTAATTCTCAAGTTTAATAGGTCAAAAAGGTGAAACTACAGACACTGGTCTGCTCCAAACAGAGAGCAACCAACTCTGGAACCTGACTTTAAACATCTATAACTCAACTACTACATGACCAAATGCCACCAAATTTTAACACAAGCTAGATACATGAATTATATACAACTTTGCTATAGACAAGGTGCTCAGAAAACATCATTATCATGGGGTAATCTACATTGCCCCCAGAACTGTCCAGAAACTACTAATGGCAAGAAATAATTATTAGCATATGTTGCAAACATATAATTGTGTAAAACCAACTTTACCAACATTCTATGCATGACTAATGAACACCAGAAAACATAGTGTCCAATGCTAGATAAATTCTTTTAATGCATTTTCTTAATTTATTTAGATAATTAGGTGGAATTATGAACACCTACAAAAATGCTTAATAAATTCTACCAAAATTACAGTGGCCTACATATGCTTTCAAAAGTCTACTCTCCAAATTTCAAGCCATTTGTACATGTAGATCAACCTCTATGAAAAAGACAAATGACCAATACAATAAATCATGTGAGAGCAAGTTAAACCTAAAACTCAATATTTTCTGTGAACACAAGGCCATAGTATGAATCAATATGATAGAAAAACATCATACTAAGGTAATGGAACAACATTTTCTATTTTAGCATTTATATATTATTTATAAGCTATTTATCAAGCCATAAACAAGTTAAATCAATAACTTGATCATACAGTAAGCAATGACAATAAAATTTGTACCACAGTACATACATAGCATGACAAGACTACTATAAAAATTTCACATTATTTGGAGCAACACAACACAAGATATAGAAATGACAAGCAATATCATGTAGATTTCCTTATTTATCAAGGTCAAATCAAAACCTTAAGAAAACAGTGAACCACTAGTGTGTATAATATTTTTCCTAGCAAGTACATGTCATCATAACATTAACAAACCAAGAATCACTATTTTTGGAGTTCTAAAACTCCAGATATGGCTCTGGTCAAGTTTATAGGCATTTTTGGAGCATTTTTAAAGCTTAAATAAAGACATAGAAAACATCTACAAACATGTAACATATTATGACTCCACTACACAGATCTTTTCTCAAGGTTTCCAAAAAGTCCACTTTTGCTATTTTTGGAATTACCTAGCATGAGATATGAATTTTAGAAGATTTAACACAAATCTGAAATTCAAAAACGAAATCACTCAACCCTACAAAACTGCTAGGTGCACCCGAATGTGTATCCAACTCAGCCACCACTCAAACTGCCATGCGGGACCCGTTACCGAGCTGGGCCCGCCTGTCATCAACACAGAGAGAGATAGAGAGAGGGGGAGACCGTCCCCTTCCTCTGGACGCTGGGAAACAGAGGAGGGTGACCGGGAATGGCCGGCCTCGGCTAGCAGCGGCCGGCAACGGCGATTGGAGGGCTTCGTGGCTGCGAGACGTGTCCGCGCGCACTCGCGGTGTGAGCTGAGGTGGCTCGTGGCCTCTTGGCCACGTGTGCGGCAGCCCGGCGGTGGCCATGCCGATGGCGGCGGCGGCGGCCGTGGCTAGTGCCCCTGGCGGTGGGAGGTGACGCTGGGGTACCCTGAGGACCATGCGTGCCAGTGAGGCTACTCGGCTCAGCTAGAGATGCCCCAAGGCAGCCTGACCACAAGCGCCGGCGGTGGTTCGCCGGCCATGACCGCGCGGTGGTGAGGGACCGGCAGTTCCAGGCGGAACGGACTCCGGCGAGCATGAGCACTGCACACAGGAGATGGAGGCGAAGCTAATGGCGGTGCTCGTGGAGAGTGAGGAGGTGCGGAACAACAGGAATGCGGCGGCGGCCGGAGCTCTGCTCGTGGCGGCCATGGCTGTAGCGCTTGCGCTCGCGAGTCTAGAGCGGAGAAGAGGCGAGAGAGAGAAGTGGAGAGGCGCCTTGGTGTTGCTCGGGTTTCGCCAACGCTAGAGGGAGCAGAAAGGCGGGGCAGAGGGCATGGATGCATGGCAGTTTGGTGGGGACGCGGCACGGGCATGGCCGCCACGCCACGGAGCACGCGTCGGCCGTCTTGGCATTCTGCCGAACACGTATCACACGTCGCTGTGCCTAACTTGGAGACAGTTTTTGGGCCTGCTCGGGTCCGAATTTGGATATGGGTCAATTATGAAAGTTGTTCATTTCGTGATGCCCTACAACTCTTGTTTAAAGACCCTGGTCATTAGAGCAATGGATTAGGGAGTAATTAGACACTAAGTTGACATTATCGATGATTAATCTAACTTCGGTGTTTACTCCAATTAGTTGGTCAACAGTGGTCAAATCAATGTCAACTTTTGGTATATCCTACTCCAAGATCTAAGCTCCAACTTTTACATTTGGACCTACTCAAGTTGCTTAACGAAAACTCGAGAACGCGGGATGCCAACCACTAATGACATTGTAACTCCAGACTTAGCCAAATTCTGGACCTTGAAAACAGCACTAAGTTGATTCTTGTGAGCTCTATTTGACTAGGTTAGGGACCAAGCTAGCTCTTGATCATTAAACAAAGTTTGTTCTATACAAGAGGATCTACAAATTTTGTTTAAGATCAAACCTCATAACTAGTACAGAAGTCAAACTTTCACTTTGGTCAAAGTATCAACTCGGTAAAGCCTAAACTAGGGTTTTAGGCCAATTGGGGCATTTTCTTGACTTTTGCTCAACATGAACTCTTCATGACTTTTGTTGTAGAGTTCATATTGAGTAATTTGGGCAAGTTTTCAAAGTTTGGTTGATGATCTATAATTCTATTCACATAATCACGCCATTCTAAGAAGGATATGACTTATCATTTCATGTGACTTTTTGATTCCAAACTTCATGAAACTTTTCCAGGGATCAATATAGATAGGTACTAAGGTGAGACACATGAAGATATTGCAATAACACTACCCAAGCATATATCTTGAAAAGGGGCCTATATGTAAAGCAATGGTGCAACATCCAACTTTAGGTTAGGCTCATCTCCATAGGTTAACCTTGACATCGTCATCTCCACTAATCTATCATGTTTGAGCTTAAACCCACTATCTAATTGGTGATAAACACCTAGGGTGTTACAGAGATGAACCCTTTACCAAAGTTGTAGAGAATTTTATGGGGAACAAAAGTCTCAATATGGCCATCTCATGAAAATGAACAGAACACCCTCAAAAGAGGCTCACAACTCAGTCATGAGGGTTGTTTTGTGACTTAGCATTTTTGGCTAAGTCTTAACTGAAATGCAGTTTCAATGTACCCTACTTTGGAGCCATGTAACTCATAAACCATGCCAAACCAGCTCGAGCTCCTATTGACAAACTTGTAGACCTCATATCCCTCTACTACTTTGATGTTTACAGTTTTCCCTAAGTCGGTCTAGTTTGGGAGATCTGGGGCACCAAAGTCCGTCATTTAGTCAGGTCCGTCGGCTTCGATTCAGTGTTTCAGTGAACTCGGTGGCCGACTGGCCACAGGCCCGTGCCACCGTGTGGGCGCACCGTGGTGGCCGTACGCTGGCCGCGGCCCCACCAGTCAGTCCTTGACGCCCTCAAGGCCACCACGCCATCCTGGCTCCCCTCTCCATTCACTCCCTCTTCTCCCTCCCTCTGTGCGCGTTGAGGCGGAAACAAAGCCGCTGCCATTACCACAAGCTCTGCCGCCGCCGTGCACGCTCACTGCCGCACCACCGTCTTCCAAACCGCGTCCCCAGCTTCGTCACTACCCCCTCTACCTCGCCCTTCCATCCGTGTGCTTATTCGGCCTCAGGTGAGGCCACATTCTTGGATCCGCCGTGGCCGCCATGTGCGGGACCTCGCCGGAGTCCAAGCCCGTTGTGGTCAGAGTAGTTAGGAAGCCGTTCGTCCCTTCTTTTCTTCATGGTTAGATCCGCCTTGGCCTAGTGAAGCTCATACCGAGCTCAGACGAGGCAGTGTGGCCTCATCGTCGCTAGCGCCCCGTCACCAAGCACCACCGTCTGCCTTGGTCGACGGCGAGCACGTTCCGGTGAGGTTGAGTGGGGAAAATTAGCATGTCTAGGTGCGCGTGGGGTTGGGGAGCACGGTAGGGTGCTTGGCCCAGCCGCAGGAGTCACCGGCGGTGAGCTAACGCTCGCCGGAGCCCTCCTCGACTCCGGCGTGTGGATGACGAGTGGGACGGCCTGTCAGCCACGCGCGGGCGGGAAGCCAACGTGGGCTGCGTGTTGTGTGGGCCGCGCTGGCGTACGCGGGCTAGCCCAGTAATCGGTTCCGGATTTGCATTTTTTATTTTTTCTTTATTAAATTCATAGATTTGTATGCTATATTGTAAATTCCATATCTCACATTTGGTAGATCCAATTGAGGTGATTCCAAGTTTGTTAGGATTTGTGTGAAGTGTAGTATTTAGGAAAAAATATAAAATGTATATGTGTTATTTTAATTCTGGAGGAATTAAATGGACCTTTGAAATGTATTTTAAAATAGATGCAAACTTGTTAAATTGATAACTTGAGTTCTAGTGCTCCAAAAATTATGAAATTTGGTGGGTGTGCTATGTCGTGTATATTCTAGCTCTAGTAAAAATTTGGATGCTTTTGCCTGAGCAGTTTTCAAGTTATGCCCTTGTCATTTTATAATTAGTGATACTTGATTGAATTTTCATAATTTTTCTATATGTCCAATGATCATGAAATTTTATGGAGAGTGTCCTGGTATCTTAGGATTGCTAGGAAAAATATTGTTTATGTTGTTTGACACGTTTCAATAGGATTTCTTAATTATGTAGAAATCAGCCTTGCTGGCTTGTGAATTTTGTGTAGGGAGTTTCTTTGGATAAATTTGGCTCAAATTTTTATAGTAATCTCCTGGTAGTGTATAGAGTATCTTGTAATGTTTGTAGAATTTTCTGAGCAGTTTGCATGTAGGTTTATTTTCCCACTTAATTATTTAATTAAATTAAGAAAGGGATTAAAATAAATGACTTGGGTTGACATACCTTACTTTCTGGTGGTTTCATGTCATGTGTGACCTAGTAGTGTCATTAGTTTGGTCATAAGGGTAGTTTGACACATGGGTAAATATTTAATTTTCACATTTCTAGGTTATCTGGATAGCTGGTAGCATTTTTGGGTTTAGACCTTGATAAATGTATTTTCTGGAATCTTGTGAATACTAAAGTGTTAGTAAAATTCTTAAACTAGTTTGTGTCAAAATTTGGTGGCATTTGGCCTTATAGTTTAGGAGTTATAAATGTTTGATGTTGCTGTCCAGAAATGACTCCTCTCTGTTTGGAGAGGACAGATTTCTGGAACTTTAAGATTTTGACTAAGTAAACTTGGGAATTGTTGGGGAATTAACTTCGTCCAAAAAACTCAAGCCCAAACTTTGGAGTATGAAAGATATAAAAATATAAAAATATTCTAATGAAATTCACTTGTAGGAAAAAATACAGCGAAGAATGTATTTCGACTTCGTCGTCAAGAATTCAACTTCACCTGTCGAACTTCGTTGTCAAGAATTCAACTTCGCCTATCGACTTTGTCGTTCAACTTCGCCTATTGACTTCGTTGCCAAGAATTTAACTTCGCCTATCGACTTCGTCGCCAAGAATTCAACTTCGCCTATCGACTTCGTCGTCAAGAATTCAACTTCGCCTATCGACTTCGTCGTCAGAAATTCAACTTCACTTGTCAACTTCGTCGACAGGAAATCAACTTCGCTGGACAGAGAAGTAGACAAGAAGCAAGAGATAATCTAAAGAAAACAAGTTCATTGAAGGAAAAGAAGATTGAACGTGAAAAAGAAGACTGGATAAGGAGGAAATGACTACTTCGCCCTTACGTAGATGAAGGGTTGTAAATATTTAAGTCAGGGGTAAAAAAGTCATTTTATGTAAAATACGAAGACTAGGGCCCTATAAATACCCTCTCTAACATGTATGGTATTGTAACCGAACCGTCCAAATTATAAGAGCATAAGTATAAAAACAATCACCGAAGTGATCAAATTCTCACACTTGAGCCCATATAACTCTGGTAGTCCACGAAATCGCGAGGGATTTCAAACCAAACCGAGAGCAACCAAGATCGTAGTGATTCAACGTAACACATCACTTGTTACAATAGTTCATAAGTAGTTCTCATACATCGGAGTACGAATAAGTTATTACAAAACCAAATTAGGAATAGCGGAAGCAACATAATTTTAAAACCCATTTAGTTCAAATACTGCCAGTGCGTAGTCACATCCTGCAAAAGCATAATAGAAGAGAAACTACAGAGACCATGCCCAATGGTCTAGTCTTCACACCCAACAGCGAAGACAGTACTTCAGGTAACCAGTAAGAATCTGCTACCTGCAACAAGGTGGGAATAAACCTTGAGTACGGGAAGGTACTCAGCTAGACTTATCCGACAAAAACCAGAAATAAAGTGACACCAAGGAGTATGCAAGGCTTTATATAAGTGGGCTGGCTTGACACCTTTGCATAAAAGCTTAAGTACAGATAAGTAATTATTATTGCTTTAAGCATCAAGTTAATCATTATTAACCTATCCTCTAGGTTAGTACCTGTACTATAGCAATCACTTGATCTAGCGAAGCAAACAATAGTAACCATATCAGGTTTGTAAGGCCATCATTATATCATCATCATCTTCAGAACCATCAGTAGATTAAGTGAAATATACGTTGCCTCTGCTTTGCCAAGTTTCTCACTAACCAGGAGCGACGGCGATTCGAATCGATTCCAACTCAGCTGAGGGGGTATTCCTAACACCAACCGGGCATACTTTGCAAGAGTCGTCAACGGTCACCTTTGGTACAACTCAGGATGGGCCCGAACAGCGCCGCACTCTCAGGGATTCTAGTGGCCAGGAAGCTCAGGACTTTTAACTCACCTGCCCTTGGTCCCACCTGGCTCCCCTCCGAGGCGACTTACACTTTTCGGCTTCGCAGCCTGAGTTGAGCTACTCGGCTTCGCGGTCGGCAACCTCAGGCCGGCCAGCTAAGTGTTAGGCTGCGTTCAAGATGACAAAGGAAGTACAGCGGATCGGTCCTTAACCGACACAGACGGGGATAGATTCACACCCAAGACCTCCATGCCTTGTTGCTTCACTATCGACATCCCATCCGGTCTAAATTCATTATTAACACTTGGTTCTTTTCCACGATAGCAAATATAGCCAACCGTGACCCAATACTTCCTACTTTGCAGGTGATAGGAGATCACCTGACATTACCGTTCTAATAAAGCAGGGCTAAGCAGATAGACGATCTGTCTACATAGGATTCATGGATTAGTATATCTGGACAAGGAATGATATAATGCAGCAAGGGTTCCAAACAACTCCTACCACTTAATGCAACAATACATATAACATATATAATTAATTGCTTTGAAAGTAGGAGGCTTATAATGCTCCGGGGCTTGCCTTAACCATACGAGGATGGTTCGGGGTTCAACGCTCAACCACGGTTCCGTCGCCTCCTCGGGTTCCGTCGGACTGGGCCTCCTGCCCCCGAACTGGTTCCAACTCCACCGGGTACGTCTTGTGGAACTCCACCTTCGTCACGTTCCTCGGTACACCTATTGCATGTATATGCACCAATGAATCTCATGTATGCACAGATGTGACATGATGAGCTTATGAGCATGTATGCATGAGGAATGTGATGAATAATGCAACAATCTAAGCAATAAAAGTCAAGCTACAAGGTGCTCTATTCAAATTACTTTAAGAGTAGGTGCAAATTTCCTCTCTGGTATTAACATGTTCAAACATCTCTAAGTAACCACTAAGTACCACAAAGATCATACTTAGCACACATATAGCAAGTGCCAGCAATTTAGTGCATTGACATGTTGACCGCAGCAACTTATAAAATTCATAACTGGAGTTCTATAACTCCAATGGACATGCATGAGGACAAAATGGAAAGCTTATGAAATTTTCCACAATTCATTTATAAACATCTAAGCATGATTTTATCATTTACCCAGTCGCATTAGCACATACGCAGAAACTGTTCTAAAAAGACAGAGAGCAAAACAATTTTGACTTGAACTTTGAACAGCTGTCATTTCTAAACCATGAGTCCAAATGTCACCAATTTTTACCAGCAACTAGTTCATGAAGTTCTTAACAACTTTGTTATAGTTCACCAAGCATGAAAGCATCATTATCATAGGCTAATTCTCTCAACTAGCAATTCTGTCCAAAATGGCAGATTCTCTAATTAAATAATTGATGATGATGCAAAAGCACAATTGGACCAAACCAACTTTACTAACAGCTCGAGCATGTTAAAGTAACACCAGATCATATCATGTTACTTGCATAAACATTTATTTCATTGACCTTTTCTATTTATTTAATTGCATGGCATAAATGGCAATAAATATAAAAGGTGCCCAGAAAAATTCTAATAAAATTACAGTAGCACAAAAATGCTCCTAGAAGACTACCATAAAAATTTAAGCTCAGTTTGACAAGAATTTTAAGAGATCTCAAAATAAACAAATAGATAAGTACTATAGAGCCTACAACAAGGAATTTCATAGCTGAAGCATGTGACATCCAATATAGCTGAAAATTTAACTAGAGCGTCTTCATACCACACTTAACATCTCACAAAAATTCCATGGCAATTGGATTAATACACAGAGAGCTACAAACTTATCTAAATCACCTAATTAAATAAAGTGCTTAACAAAAATAATTACCAACTTCAGAAAACATAAATTAGCATGCCATATTTTATTCCACTACAGCATAGTACACATCATGAGGATTCCAAAAAGTCCTCACTTTCTATTTTTGGATTTTTCTACACTTTTCTAGGAATTTACAAAGAATAGCACTCATTTTGCATTTTCAGAAAAAGGAAAAACTAAAACAATAGGCCTTAACCAGCAAAGCCCACTAGGGCATTGGGCCTGCTCGGCCCGGCTAAACGGCCCAGTCAGCAACCAGAGGAAGAGGCCGGCACTGACATGCGGGTCCCGCCCGTCATCCACAGCGGAGGCAGGGGAGGATTCCGGTGACGTCGGGCTCGCCGCCGGCGACCTTTCCGGCCAAACCCACCATACCATCGCGTTCCTCACGTCATCCCGCACCCCGGCATACCTCCCTCCCCAACTCTACTGCACCGATGCGTCCTCGACGCCGACGAGGGCGGATGGCGGCGACGGTGCTCGACAACGACGGTGAAACCGACCATCGTACAACGATCTAACGGCACCTACACACTCTACTTCGCGAGACGAATCCAGCAAGCCCGACATCGAGGCCTGCGAACGACCACCCCGGCATGGCCACGAGCGCACCCTCACGGCAGCCATGGAAGCTCCGTCGAGGCTCAGGCGTTGCACGCTAACGAGACAAAATCGGTCGACGAGGTCATGCGGTCAGCTAGATACATACCCGAGGTGCACGGAACGCGAAGCCAAACAAACCACAAGCAAGCGAGCAGAGCAAAATCGAGCTTGAGCTCGGTGCGGCCATGGCGGGCGCGCCCAGTGCGGCGGCCTGTTCCCGCGGACCCGACGTGGTAGCGTCTAAACTAACACGTTCTACAGATTCTACAGGACACAAGCAATCATGAACAAGCAAGAGCGCACGTGGTGGAGCTCAGCATTGGCCGGCCCACGGCGGAGCACCAGCTCGGTGGCGCCCGGGCATGGTGACGGCGGTGAAATGAACTTTTGCGCTCTACCTGATGCACGTCTGGCTCAGCGAGTTGGATCACCGCGTAGTACAGGGCGAGGCGGTGCTTTTGGCCGAGGCGATTAGGGAATGATGCGATGGTTCCGGAGCTGTGCGTGGTGGAGCTCTCGGCAGCACGGTGGCGGTGCGCTTGCCTTGCTTGCGAGCGGAAGAAGGCAAGGTGAGGCGAGAGAATGGGGAAAGTGGAGGACAGCAGCAGCGTATTGACACTTTGAGCTCGCCAGCTCGCTCGCGAGTGGGGGCGGAGCTGAAGCATGACGGCCACGCGGCAGCCCGGCCCTGCGCGCGGTCGGCCACGGCCGACAGTTTTTCTGAAACCGAAACACCGATTCAGTTATCGGCACTATGACTGACAGCGCGATTTCATCGCCTCGTAGATTATAATCTAGGTCGATTCAGTGCGAGCTGTAGTTAGAAAAGTCGTAGGGGACATGAGATCTACAAGTTTGCCAATATGGTCATTTGGTTAGTGAGATACAAGGATCCAAAGAGAGGTACCTGAAAACTGTTCGGTTAGGAGATGTCTGACAGTACACTTTCACCGATCTCCAACTCACAAAATAAACCGATTTAGAGGGAGGTACCAGAGACTTTTAGTTAGAGCAAAGTAAGATCTAGGTGGAAGTCTACTAGCACATGAGCTGGTTCAGCATGGTTAGCAAGTTACAAGCTCCCCAAGGAGGCATCCTCGAAATTGAAAGTCAGTCAGGACTTAGCCAAAAATGGCTAAGTGCTGAAATCAGCACCCCAATCTGCCTTGTGGGCCATATTAGGGAATGTTCTAAGCATTTTCATGAGTTGACCACTAAACAACTTTTGTTCCTCATGAAGTTTGGCACAAACTTTGTTAAGGTGGCACAGCCATGCAAGCAACCTAAGCTGTACTTTTGGTTAGGTCAAACTAGGAAGGTTCTAGGGTCACCCATGGTCAACACATGAGTCGAGATGGAATTAGGGCAGGACCTAAACATAAACCCTAGTTCATTTTGCACCACTAACAAGATACACACATTGCCCAGGTCTTAACACACATCAACACCACTTATGCATAAAAGTTACTCAAGTAGGCATTGAAACACTATGGCTCTAACTAATGACACATCACTAACATAGTTATGGAAACATAGTGTTGCATATGTTTTATGAGCATGTTTCACATGTTTTCAAGCATAACAAAACTAACACATGTACTAGCATGGCCACACACATGATCTCATCACTAGCACCCATAACACACATATGTTGCAAAATGTTGCAAGGTCATGTTTCAAGCAAAGATGCACATGAAATGATGATGATTATGGTAATGCCATGCCATGACCATGCTCAACTGATGCTAATATGCCTGGCAAACACCTGGGGTGTTACAGCCCTCCCCCCTTATAAAAATCTCGTCCCAAGATTTGGAAAGTGTACCATTTTTTATAAAAGGCGGGGTAAACTTCTCGCAAATAATCTTCCCGTTCCCACGTTGCATCTCTCTCACTATGGTTACTCCACATGATCTTGTATAATTTCACCACTTGATTTTGTGTCACTCGATCCTTGCGATCCAAAACAGATACCGGCTCTTCTACATAAGTCAAGGTTTTCTTTATCTTTATATCCCTGACTTTTACTTCCTCTTCAGGCACTCGAAGACATTTCTTCAGTTGCGAGACATGAAATACCGGAAATATCATACGTATTTCTGGAGGTAGCTGAAGTTTATAGGCGACCATACCACATCTCTCAATTATTGGATAAGGTCCTACATATCTTGGTGCAAGCTTTCTTTTAACACCAGATCTTTGTACTCCTCTCATAGGTGATACTTTCAAGTATACATGGTCACCAACTTCAAACTCAATAGGTCTTTTTCGCTTGTCGGCATAACTTTTCTGTCGTGCTTGGGCAGCTGCCATGTGTTGTTGTATGATTCGGACTCGTTTCTCAGCTTCTTTCACAAAATCAATACCATAGTATCTTCGCTCTCCAGGTTCCACCCAATTCAATGGAGTTCTACATTTACGACCATAAAGAGCTTCGAAGGGGGCCATCTGGATAATTTCTTGATAACTATTATTGTACGAGAATTCAGCTAAGGGCAACCATTTCTCCCATGATCCTTTTGAAGAAATTACACAAGCTCTCAGCATGTCTTCTAAGATTTGGTTTACACGCTCAGTTTGACCAGACGCCTGGGGATGGTAAGCAGAACTTCTGTCTAAGTTTGTACCTAACTCTTTGTATAAACATTCCCAAAAATGAGCAGTAAACTGAGGTCCACGGCCAGATATAATAGTCCTTGGTACCCCGTGAAGACGAACTATCTGATCTACGTATATCTGAGCATATTGATGTGGGCGATAGTCAATTCCAACAGGAATAAAATGTGCAGATTTCGTCAAACGGTCAACAATAACCCAAATGGAATCGTGACCCTTCTCAGAACGAGGAATTCCAGAGATAAAGTCCATACTAATTTCTTCCCATTTCCAGCCTGAAATTGGTAATGGTTGAAGTAAACCAGCAGACTTCATGTGTATTGCCTTAACTCTGCAACAGTTATCACATCTAGCGACGTAGGCTGCGATTTCTTTCTTCATTTTAGTCCACCAATAGAGAGATTTTAAATCTTGGTACATCTTACTACTACCAGGGTGGATGGACAACTTAGGAGAATGGGCTTCCGATAAGATTTGATTTCTGAGGTCTCTGTCTTTTGGCACCACGAGTCTATCCATGAACCAGAGAATTCCCTTCTCATCGACTCGAAAATGCTTAGTTTCTTGCTCTTTCATCTTTCTCTTAATGTGAAATACACCTACATCTGACTTCTGTAGCTTGATGATTCGACTTCTCAGCGAACCCTCAACAGTGATATTGTGGAGTACAGCAGGGTGTAAGAGATGAGACAAATGAAAATCTTCTTCTATTAGAGAGTTACAATGAGATTTCCTACTCAAAGTATCAGCAACCACAATTGCTTTGCCCGGATGATAGTGCACTTAAAGATTATAATCCTTGATTAGCTCCAGCCATCTTCTTTGTCGCATATTCAGCTCAGGCTGAGTGAATATGTACTTGAGACTCTTATGATATGTATAAATGTTACACACATTTCCTAGCAAGTAGTGTCTCCAAATCTTTAAGGCATGAACCACAGCAGCTAACTCTAAATCATTAGTCGGATAGTTAACTTCATGTTTTCTCAACTAACGCGAAGCATAGGCAATAACTCAGCCCTCTTGCATGAGTACATAGCCTAAACCAGTGCCTGAGGCATTACAATACACATCAAACGGTTTTTCAATATCTGGTTGAGCTAACACAGGAGCTGATGTTAATAAAGTTTGCAGTGTGTGAAAAGCTTGCTCACACTCTAGAGTCCAATCAAATTTTTTATCCTTCTCTAACAATCAAGTCATCGACTTAGCTATCTTAGAGAAATCCGGAATGAACCGATGATAGTAGCCAGCCAGTCCAAGAAAACTTCTAACTTCATGAACGGTAGTTGGTGCCTTCCATTCCAAAACTTCTTGTACCTAAGTTGGATCCACAGAAATTCCATCACCCGACAATACATGACCGAGAAAAGGTACTTTCTTCAACCAGAATTCATATTTGCTGAACTTGGCGTAGAGTTTATGTTCTCGCAACCTGGATAGTACAATTCTCAGATGCTCGGCATGTTCTTCTTCATTCTTGGAATAGATGAGAATATCATCGATGAAGACGACCACGAATTTGTCCAATTCTTGCATGAATACCGAATTCATCAGGTACATGAAATGCGCAGGGGCATTAGTCAACCCGAATGACATAACCAAATACTCATACAACCCGTATTTGGTGGAGAAAGCTGTTTTTGGTATGTCTTCAGGACGAATCTTGATTTGATGATACCCAGATCTCAGATCAATTTTCGAGTATACCTTTGCTTTGGACAACTGATCAAACAAAATATCAATGCGAGGCAATGGATATTTATTCTTGATAGTGACTGCATTGAGCGGCCGATAGTCTACACACATGCGTAGAGACTGATCTTTCTTCTTCACAAAGATGGTAGGGCAACCCCAAGGAGAAGAACTGGGACGAATTAGACCTTTTTGTAAGAGTTCTTCAAGTTGGTTCTTGAGCTCAGCTAACTCCTTTGGCGGCATTCTATATGGTCTTCTTGAGATCGGTGCAGTACCAGGAAGTAGCTCAATCTTGAATTCCACATCACGGTCCGGAGGTAATCCGGGTAAATCATCAGGAAAGACATCAGGAAACTCGCATACCACAGGGACATCTGCTATTTTCTTTGCCTTTGCTATGGTAGCATTAACTGTAGTCTGAGGACTAACATCTCGAGGAAGCTGCACTAGACATGCTTGTTGATCATTGGGATCCCTTAGCATAATCACTCTTGTAGAGGTATCAACGAGAACACCGTGTCCACTCATCCACTTCATTCCCAAGATTACGTCAAGACCCAATCCTGGTAATACCACAAGATCCACCTTATACAAACGTCCTTCTATCTCGATCTTTGCTCCTAAGACTAACTGGTTGGTGGAGATATTATTTCCAGCCGCACTTATATTGTAACCACCTCTGTCTAAGGTAACCATTTTCATACCATGCTGGGTTGCAAAGGTTGAACTGATAAAAGAATGAGAAGCGCCTGAATCAAACAGCACAACGACAGGTTGTTGGTTCACCAGAAATGCACCAGCCGTAATGACTTCGCCAGTAGGAACTTGTTCCACTGTGGTGTATTTGACATGTCCTTTACACACATTTGCCACATTTTCATCTATACTCTTTTGAGGATGAGGACAATGTTTGGCCCAATGACCTGGCGTATTGCAGTTCCAGCACGGTCGGTTACTTGGTGGGACGTTGGACTTTCCTTTCTTAACATTACTCTTCTTGACCTGACCCTTTTTCTGATGTGGATGATATCTAGCAGATACATCAGATGATTGAGGACGGGAAGTAATCATTATAAAAGTGTTAGATTGAGAAGCCCTAGCTTCAGAAGCTATCTGATGATACTTAGAAGCAGCATGAACAGCATTGCAGTTTTCTTGCATTAGAGTATCGCTGACAAACTCATTAAACGTTGCACACTTGCTATTACACATGGTCTTCATCAATTTGGGACAAAGTCCCCTCTTAAAACTAGCAATCCTCTTTGCATCGGTGTTGACAAAATCTGGAGCATACCGTGATAGATGAATGAACTCATGCCAATATTCGGTTACACTTTTGCCACCTTGAGTAAGCTTCATGAACTCGGTGTGCTTGATAGCCATAAGACTGGGAGGAATGTAATGTCCTCGAAAAGCTTCTTTGAACTGATCCCAAATTATCTCATTTTCCTCAGGCAGAGTGCTCCTATAATGATGCCACCAAATACCTACAGGGCCTTGTAATTGTTGCGAAGCATACTCTGTTTTCATATCATCAGCCACATTGAGTAAGCGAAACTTTTGTTCAATAGAGTTTAACCATTCGTCTGCTTGAAGTGGCTCTTCTGCTTCTCGAAAGATAGGAGGCTCAGTATCTAAGAAATCCTTATAGTTGCTATACTGAATAGGCTTAGGTCCTTGATAGACATTGATACAGACACTTTCAGCCAAAGCACACTGACTTTCAGCAAGCATTCGCAGTAACTCAGTAGAAGTAGGTTGCGAAGGATGAGATGAGGGAGGCTCCACATTGTCATGACTCCTACTGCCAGAGCGAAGCTGACGAGGCATCTGCAGTTATGGGAAACCAGTGAGTATTGATGGTGTTGGAAAGTCGTTGACGAATGATATAAGCATGTCAAAGAGGTTGTATCCAACTATCAAGGTTCCAAATCCTGACAAAAGAAACATCTGGGTTTGGGACAAAGATCTTTTGACAAGATAGGGAAAGATAACCAAGGAAAAGCTCATGAAAAGATAACACATCGGTGTAGCTCCATAATGGATCACGACTAGCAATCCTCGATACCAGCGCGTGCCGAGCAGCACAACCTCGTGTGCGTGCCCACAGGAGGCCCTCGGTTTCGTCGCGGCACCGTAGATTACTAATCGTAACACCATTATTGAACCAACACCCCTGAGGAACCCTCACATGTCAAGAATTAGGTGTGTAGAACACATCATACAAGAAGGGGTAGCAAACAAAGATGATTCCCAAGGTTAGAGTTACAGGGAGACGAGTTGTAGCTCCAAAGATATCACAACTCAAGACGATACACCACGAGAGGTTCATCAAGAATTTTTGGTATATTGTTTGCTTCCACTAATTAGATCCAAATTGCGTTCCCGAAGTTGAAACTAATGACACTCCCCTAGATCGGTTGATTACATCAGTCGTTTGCGAAAGAATGCAACTGCTTACGGGAAAACCATTTGGAGGAATTATTTTTTTTAAGAGTGGGGTAAGCATTTATAAGGGAGGGAATAATGCGAAATGCAATGCATGATGTGAACATGGTGCATGCGCGAACCGTACGTCCTCACAAACCTAGGAAGAATTTTAAACTTCTAGCGTATAGTTCGGTGGCATACACACGTTCTCTCAATAACGATAACTAGTCGCTCTACAGAAGACGTTGTTAGTGTACCTGCAGAAAATTGCATTTCAGCCCAACAGTTCCAATAACACACAAGAAAAGCAGCAAACTAAATACTTTCCATACATGCATCCCCCGATGTATATACTTCAGTATCAAGGCTACCCGACAGATATACCCACAATTAAGTACCCTCATAGATACATGATTGAACATATAAATATGTGAGTAACCACAACTACTCTCCCCTAGACCGACGGTTGGACGGTCATGCTCTCACAACTTTCACTTACCAGGGCGTAGAGGTAATTTGATCCATACATTACCACCCAAGTGGATGGCATCCATACAATAGCATGCCGTATGGACAACGAAACAGAAAACAACAAGAACCCCCAGGTTAGTACTTTAATAAGCCACCTAATAGTCCTTATTTGGGCATATAGGATATGACCACTGGCACTCTTTAGATTAGAATTAAGATTTTTCACAAAACTTTTGTTTAAATACACAAATGATATGTTTAGTGTTGAATCTTGCTCCGATACCAGCTGTAACTGAACCGTCCAAATTATAAGAGCATAAGTATAAAAACAATCACCGAAGTGATCAAATTCTCACACTTGAGCCCATACAATTCCGGTAGTCCACGAAATCGCGAGGGATTTCAAACCAAACCGAGAGCAACCAAGATCGTAGTGATTCAACGTAACACATCACTTGTTACAATAGTTCATAAGTAGTTCTCATACATCGGAGTACGAATAAGTTATTACAAAACCAAATTAGGAATAGCGGAAGCAACATAATTTTAAAACCCATTTAGTTCAAATACTGCCAGTGCGTAGTCACATCCTGCAAAAGCATAATAGAAGAGAAACTACAGAGACCATGCCCAATGGTCTAGTCTTCACACCCAACAGCGAAGACAGTACTTCAGGTAACCAGTAAGAATCTGCTACCTGCAACAAGGTGGGAATAAACCCTGAGTACGGGAAGGTACTCAGCTAGACTTACCCGACAAAAACCAGAAATAAAGTGACACCAAGGAGTATGCAAGGCTTTATATAAGTGGGCTGGCTTGACACCTTTGCATAAAAGCTTAAGTACAGATAAGTAATTATTATTGCTTTAAGCATCAAGTTAATCATTATTAACCTATCCTCTAGGTTAGTACCTGTACTATAGCAATCACTTGATTTAGCGAAGCAAACAATAGTAACCATATCAGGTTTGTAAGGCCATCATTATATCATCATCATCTTCAGAACCATCAGTAGATTAAGTGAAATCTACGTTGCCTCTGCTTTGCCAAGTTTCTCACTAACCGGAGAGACGGCGATTCGAATCGATTCCAACTCAGCTGAGGGGGTATTCCTAACACCAATCGGGCATACTTTGCAAGAGTCGTCAACGGTCACCTTTGGTACAACTCAAGATGGGCCCGAACAGCGCCGCACTCTCAGGGATTCCAGTGGCCAGGAAGCTCAGGACTTTTAACTCACCTGCCCTTGGTCCCACCTGGCTCCCCTCCGAGGCGACTTACACTTTTCGGCTTCGCAGCCTGAGTTGAGCTACTCGGCTTCGCGGTCGGCAACCTCAGGCCGGCCAGCTAAGTGTTAGGCTGCGTTCAAAATGACAAAGGAAGTACAGTGGATCGGTCCTTAACCGACACAGACGGGGATAGATTCACACCCAAGACCTCCATGCCTTGTTGCTTCACTATCGACATCCCGTCCGGTCTAAATTCATTATTAACACTTGGTTCTTTTCCACGATAGCAAATATAGCCAACCGTGACCCAATACTTCCTACTTTGCAGGTGATAGGAGATCACCTGACATTACCGTTCTAATAAAGCAGGGCTAAGCAGATAGACGATCCTGTCTACATAGGATTCATGGATTAGTATATCTGGACAAGGAATGATATAATGCAGCAAGGGTTCCAAACAACTCCTACCACTTAATGCAACAATACATATAACATATATAATTAATTGCTTTGAAAGTAGGAGGCTTATAATGCTCCGGGGCTTGCCTTAACCATACGAGGATGGTTCGGGGTTCAACGCTCAATCACGGTTCCGTCGCCTCCTCGGGTTCCGTCGGACTGGGCCTCCTGCCCCCGAACTGGTTCCAACTCCACCGGGTACGTCTTGTGGAACTCCACCTTCGTCACATTCCTCGGTACACCTATTGCATGTATATGCACCAATGAATCTCATGTATGCACAGATGTGACATGATGAGCTTATGAGCATGTATGCATGAGGAATGTGATGAATAATGCAACAATCTAAGCAATAAAAGTCAAGCTACAAGGTGCTCTATTCAAATTACTTTAAGAGTAGGTGCAAATTTCCTCTCTGGTATTAACATGTTCAAACATCTCTAAGTAACCACTAAGTACCACAAAGATCATACTTAGCACACATATAGCAAGTGCCAGCAATTTAGTGCATTGACATGTTGACCGCAGCAACTTATAAAATTCATAACTGGAGTTCTATAACTCCAATGGACATGCATGAGGACAAACTGGAAAGCTTATGAAATTTTCCACAATTCATTTATAAACATCTAAGCATGATTTTATCATTTACCCGGTCGCATTAGCACATACGCAGAAACTGTTCTAAAAAGACAGAGAGCAAAACAATTTTGACTTGAACTTTGAACAGCTGTCATTTCTAAACCATGAGTCCAAATGTCACCAATTTTTTCCAGCAACTAGTTCATGAAGTTCTTAACAACTTTGTTATAGTTCACCAAGCATGAAAGTGTAACACCCCTGGGTGTTAAGCATGCATTATCATTTCAAACATAAGCATTCAACATCATTGCATGTCTAACATTGTTTGGTTTGTATCACTTTTCAAATTTAACTTGAAAAACAAATAAATGGAAACCCTAGGTTTAAAATAAATGTTAAAAAGTTAGTGTACTTTTTAGAAGTAGCAATTTAAATAATTTAGAATAAACCAACTTGATTATTGGAGCAAAAATTTGGGATTCAAATCCTCCTCAAATTCTGTTTTAAAAATTTTTCTAAATAAATGAGTTTGATTTTTAAATTAGCTTTAAATCTCAAATTTCAAATCTATTGGGAATTTTGAAAAATGTTCTATATGAAAGTTGTAGAGAATAAAATTTTGAACAACTTTTGTTTTGGGACAAATTTCTGAAAACTTCGTTTTCATCCTCAAATTTGAATTTCAAACAGAACATTTAAATCTGGAATTTATTTGAAAAAGAAAAACCGGATTTTGTTACTGGGCTCCGGCTCCACTTCTCGGCCCACGGCCGAAGCCGGCCCAGCCGGCGCCGCATCGTCCCCTCCCGCCCGCGCGCGCGACGCCGTGGCGTCGCGGCAGGGCTCGGCCGCCGCGTGGCCGTACGCCGGCGGCACCGCGCGACACGCGCCCTGTGGACCCCACATCCCGCGCCTACACCGCCCGGACTCGCCTGCTCCCGCTCCCCCACCTCATTTCGCCTTCACTCGCTCGCGCGCCTCGCCAACGCCGCAGCGCGCCGAGCCACCGCCGCCGCGCCATTGCCGTGCCTCGCCTCGCCACCGCGACTCCACCGCCAAATTCCGCCCGCCCAGGTGTTCCCCTTTCCCTAACCGACCTCGGCGAGTCAAGGGAAGCGCACGTCGGCAAGGTAATCGGCCGAATTTGGCCATCTTCTCCCCCGCCGGTGAGCCGCCGCCGCGGCTTCCGTCGACCTCGACCTTCCGCCATCCCATTTCCTCCTCACCGTGCGCACCATGACCGCCTCCGCTCGCTGGAGCTCATGCACCCGTCCATGACCGCCGCCATGGCCTGCTCCGGCCTAACGCCGGCTAGCCGCGCCACCGCCTCCGCCATTGCCGCCGCAGTCCATGCTCCGCCCTTCCTCTCGCCCCGCTAACCGCATCACTGGGTTCGCACGCTTGCGGGGAGTCCACCGGTGCCGACCTCGTCGCCGGCGACCTCGCCGACGGCGAGTTATCCCCGGTCAGCGCCTTCCCGACCCGGCTCCGGCTGACCGGTGGGGTCAGCTGACCCGTGGGACCCGCCTGTCTGTCTCAGTGTTTTGGTCTCTGGTGTCACAGCGGGGTGCGCGTAGCATTTAAGTTCGGTTTTGAATTTCGGTTTTAAAGAAATAGATTTCCAGAAATTCTGAGAAAGCTTCCAAAAATTCTATCTCAATATTTATAGCTCCAAAAATCATGAAACAAATTTTGAAATGTTCCTTGTGAATAGATCTACAGTTTAAAAATATCCCATGTTATTTTTGTGACACTTTGCTGTACATTTTTATTTAATTATTATACATGCTGTTGTCTTAGAAAAATTGTAGTAAATAAACTAATAAAGAGAAAAATGTGATTCTTGTTGCATTAATCTTCTTTAGTGATGTACTTTCTAGGAAAAATACTAGTGAAGCATGTTCTGTGGGAAAATTTTGAAGTGTAGTTCAAATGCCATTATTGGTTAATATTTGTTATTTTTAGTAGAAATCAATAAGTGTATATAACATGCCCATGATAATTTTTGTAGTATGTTAGTTTATGGTTGGTAACCTAGGAAAAATGTGAAATCTGTTGTTTGATACTTTTCCTAGTATAAAGTAATTTCATGCTCACTTTTAGGCCATAATTTGTTTATTTTGTACAAGTAGTTTTACAGTTCCTTTTACCATGAAAATTTAGTAGTAGCTTAGTTAGAGTAAGAATATTCTACTGTAATTTTTGTAGATTTTTATCTATACCAGAGATAGGTGTTGCAGTACAACCCTAGCTAAATAAGGAATAAATGATCATTCTTCATGAGAAATTGAGAAGAATAAAATGTGTTTGGTGTATCTTTGAAGCATCACTAAGCCTTGCTGATGTTGTGAATGAGTTAGGTTGGTAAGGTTTGGTGAATTAGGGTTACTTGCTTGTGTCAGGTGTATGTTAGTTAGTGTAATCAAATTAAGTAAACTTTGGGGTACATGTTCTTGGATGACGTGGACTACCTTGTAGAAGATGCAGTTTTGTACTAACTGCTCATTCCATCTGCTCGTCTGCATCTCATGTCACTTCATCATTCCTTCATAATCCGATGCATCATTCGCATGTACTTATGCACTTGCATCATACAGGATCGCAGGAGGAGTCGCAGACAGCAATAACCGAGGAGCAGGCTTGGACGGACCAGCAGGAGCCCCAGGCACAGGAGGTGCCCGAGGAGGAAGAGCCAAGCGAGGAGCTGCCAGAGTGCGTTGACCACCATCCTAGCTCGTTCGAAAGAGGCAAGCCCCGGAGCATTATAAGTCTCCTATTCTATAAAAGCTATTCTTACTTACCTGAATTATAATTATGTATTGTTGCATTAAGTTATAGGAGTTGAGTGAAACCGTTGTTGCATTACTATCCTTGCCCACTAAAATTACTGTTACCTTATTAGGTCAGGATCGAGTGAATTGCTTAGCCATGCTTAGACCGGTAGAAGTCAGGTGATTTCCTGTCACCTGCGAGTTATAGGTGAATACCTGGTTGTGGTTAGCAGTATTTGTGAATCTTGTTAAGTAACCAAGTGTTGAGGTATAAATGGAGACCGGGCGGAGTCTTATAGGGTTTTGGACTATAGTGATTCCGTCTGTGTCGATTAAGGACCGATCGTTGCTCGTCCCTCTTGTCATGTTGAACGCATGCCTCACATTTAGCTGGCCGAATAAAGTACCTTTCGACCGCGAAGCTAGCGACACTTTTCGAGCCGGGATAAACTCGGGTTGGCAGACTGGTGTTGAAGGGGGTGTACGGGGACGCGAAGAGTAAGCCCAAGGTGCGTCCTGGCAGTCGGGCGGTCCCTGGGTAGTGCGATCCATGATTGTTATCCCGCGGCTTCTTGGAAAGTGTCATTGGTGATCTACGCGACCCTGACGGGGGAAGCATGGTTTGTGTGAGGAATAAATCTCCAGCTGGATAGGAATTCGATTCGAATCGCCGTCGCTCCCGGTTAGTGAGCACTTGACTCGAGCTACGGCATCGTAGTATTAATGATGGAACACGGATGGTTATGTGGTTAATGTTGGAAATGATAAACCTGAGATGGTAACCTTTGATGCTAATGAGGAATCAAGTGATTGTTTTAGTAATAGGTGCTTACCTAGCATAAATAGGTTATCATAAAATGATGCTAAAAGTACTTATTTTTAGTTATTCCTAAATAACTTATGCCTTTCGCAAATGAGTCAAGCCAGTACACTATATCAAGCCTTGCATGCTCCTTTGGTGTCATTTTATTTCTGATTTATGACGGGTAAGTCTAGCTGAGTACATTCTCGTACTCAGAGCGTTGTTCCCATTGTTGTTGCAGATGGTCAGATGTACTACGGGTACTGCTCCAACTGTCTGTATCCGGCGATGGGTGACAACTAGGACCTTGGGCAGAGGTCGTTCTGATTATCTTATCTACTGCTTTTGTGGACCATGACTATCTACTGGCACTGTAATTGAACTAAGTGTGTGTGCGTAAAACTATTTGCTTCCGCTACTTTATGTTGAACTATGTTGTAATAATCTTATTTCCGAACTCCGATGTATTTTACCTTATGGTCAACTTTATGTATCGTGTGAACTGTGGCTGCTAAATCAGTACGATCTTGGTTGTATGTTGGTTGGTTTGAAATCCTTCGTGATTTCACGGAATCTCGAGTTATACGGGCTTAAGTTTGTTAAATTAACCGCCTCGGTGGTAGATTTTCGTACTTAATCTCGTATAATTACGTTGATCCGTTACAGCTGGTATCGGAGCATGGTTTAGCATGTTACTGTTCACATGAGTATTTAAAAACAAAACTGTGTTTTCAAATGAGCTTTGGAACTTAAACGTGTGCCAGTGGTCATATCCTTTATGCCCGATAAGGACTCTAGGTGGCTTATTTAAGTACTAACTTGGGGGTTTGCATCATATTTAAAATTTCGTCGCTCATACGGCGTGCTATTGTATGAGTGCCATTCACTTGAGTGGTAATGTATGGATCAATTACCTCTACGCCTTGGTAAGTGAGAGTTGTGAGTGCATGGTCGGATACACTGCCGATCTAGGGGAGTGCTTAAGTGATTCCGCAGTACTCACGTGCCATGCGCATGTTTGTATGAGGGTATCATTGGTGGGAAATTCCGTCATGCAGTGACGATGCCGTCGATAGGACGATGATTCGGGTAGTGGTTACCGTTATACTCGTATCTGGGGATGCGTGTAGAGCGAGTAACTTACTTTACTGCTTTCTTGCATGTTTTCATACTGTGTGGTTTGGGCTGAAGTGATTTTCTGCAGGTACATAACAGCGCTTTCGAGTAGTACGTATTAGTTACGTTACAAGAGGTCGTTGTATGCCACCGTTTATTCCGTTAGTAGTATTAATTTCCTAAGTTTGTGAGGACGTACGGAACGTACATGCATCATGTTATGCATTTCATTCATGGCATTGTTCCTTCCCTTATAAGTTGCTTATCTCATTTCGATAAAAATGCCAACTTAAAAATTTGTTCTCACCCCTGTAATAAAATTTTGCTACAGATGGCCCGTACCAAGCAGACAGCCCGCAAGTCCACCGGCAGAGCTCCCCGTCATCAGCTTGCTTCGCGCACTCGCCAGCGCCACACTTTTCTTGGAGAGTTTGGGATGCCTACGCTTTTGTGGAGAGTGCTCAGCTATGTAGGCTATCCTGATGGTATGGAGCCCCGCTATTTTTGGTCAAATGAGCGGATGGGCGAAGGACTTTTGGTGACTGTGGAAGCAGTAGTTCGTCCCCGAGGTGATGGTTCTGAGTGGACCGGTTGGCGTTTTGAGTCAACTGGCAGGACCCCTGAAGAAGCCGCTGAGAGGGCAGCCTTTGGGATCCTGAGGGATATCATGGATCGCTTTCCTCAGGAGTTGGCAGCAGCTATAGTTGGAGTCTTTCCGAGGGGCAACCCCTCCACTGACTCGTGGCAGCAGGCAAGGGGCAGGTCTTTGGAGATTAGCGCAGCAGAGGCACAAAACAGTGACAACCCTGCTATGAGTGCCATGTTTGCAGTGATGAGAGCCTTCGATGGAGTGGAAGGTAGTCTGAGACGTGTTTCTAGTGCTCTGGGTCAGGCTCGTGATGACCGCCGTCAGCTTCAGAGAGATCACGACGCCGAGATTGAGAGGCTCACTGCTGAGATGGCTCAGTTGACTCGTCAGAGAGATCAGGCCACTCAGAGGACTGTGGTTTTTGAGGGAGATGTACGTGCGCTGAGAGAGCAGCTTGAGCGACTGACCACCGCCCACAGGAATGCTGAGAGCATGTTGGCTCATGTGCTCCATCAGAGGAATGAAGCCTGGTCCACAGAGAATGTGTTGAGAGCTAGGCAGTTTGAGCTAGAGCAGCGGTTGGTCGATGCAGAGGAGTACAATGATAACTTGCATGAAGAGGTCCATAGGCTGAACAATCAGCTTAATCCTTATGACCTCCCTGGCGCAGCCGAGATGGATTTGGACGTAGAAGAGGATCCTGCAGAGCCCGTGGCGCCAGCTGAGGAGCACGACGACGCTGCAGTTGGCGGCAACGCCAACGTCTCTGACCTAGACAGCGACCACGACGAGTAGGCTAGTAGTTGTTGCGCTAGCTACTAGGTCCCGCTTGCATGATCTTTTGCGTTGTTGGCACTTGAGCATGTAATAATGAGTAGAAAGACTAAAGCATGATGTAATGTTGGAAAGCTTGGATGTGTTGGTGACGATATCCGAACGTCGAAAGTCCAGTGTATGTATGCTGGCAACTTGGTTGTAATGGACGCGATGTGTGTGCTTTAAGTAATATAATTAGTGATGTTGTGTTAATTGGGATGACTTATTGTGCCCCTGTTTTATTGTATGAAATTGTTTTCTCCAGTGAATTCAGTTCGGCATAATTTTTCATTCGGTTGCAATTTCTACAACATCACCTAATAATTACTGTTGCTGAAACATGCAGATGCCGAACACTCGCCGTACCGTGTATGGTGCCGCCGAGGCTGGTGGCAGTGCAGCCGCTAATGATGACCGTGATCCACCGCCACCTCCTCCACCCTATACGGCAGAACAGTTTTTCGCCCAATTCCTGGGAAGCCAACGCAACATGGAAAGTATGCAACAGAATATGGAAGCTGCGCTACGCAGTATCGCAGATAATACCCGACGAGGGATAAACCAGGGTGGCCACGAAGCAAACCAGTACAACAGTTTTAAGGACTTCATGGATACTCGTCCACCGATCTTCAAGGAAGCCGCAGAACCTTTAGATGCAGAAGAATGGATTAATACGATGGAAGATAAGTTTCGTGTCCTGAGGATGACTGAAGTGTTAAAGACTGAGTACGCAGCTCATCAGCTTCAAGGTCCGGCAGGAATGTGGTGGAAGCATCACCGCACCACTTTTGCTCCCCACGCCCATATCACTTGGAAGGAGTTCACTGACGCCTTCCGTGGAACATACATTCCACCAGGTCTGACCGAGATGAAGCTTGGGGAATTTCTGGCGTTAAATCAAGGCACGAAGACTGTGACTCAATATCTGCATGCATTCAATAACCTGAGCCGTTATGCCCCTGATATGGTAAATACTGATGCCAAGAAGATCGCTAGTTTCAAGAGAGGCCTGAGTCCCAAGATGATGAAGCATGTGGGTACAAACATGAGAACTAATTTCAATGACTTCGTTAGTGACTGCCTGAAGCAAGAGAAGAACAACAATGTTTATGCCGCTTCCAAGGTCCGTAAGAGGGCTTTTGAGTCGGGTTCATCTCAGTCCAGGGCCCCAGTAAACAACTGCCCGGCCTATCGCTCGCCCGTCCCCGGTGCAAAGTTTAGGCCACCGCAGCGGAAGAGTCAGAATACTCAGCCATCCCAGAGAAATCAGAAGCCGTTCAAGATGGCATTGCCTCAAGCAAAGACAGGACAAGGTAGTTCATCGGGAACTGTGGCTCAAGTGAAGGGACCGTGCTTCAACTGTAACCAACCTGGGCACTTTGCAAAGTATTGTCCCTATCCCAAGAAACAGCAAACGCAGTATCAAGCTCGTGTGCACCACACCACTGTGGATGATATCCCTGAAGGAGAACCGGTGACAGCTGGTATGTTTTCTATCAACAATCATCCTGCAGTAGTCTTGTTTGATTCCGGATCGTCTCATTCCTTTGTAAGTCAAGCATTTGTTAAAAGGCATGAGCAAAAGATAGTTGAATTGGAATGTGCATATAAAATTAGTTCAGCTGGGGCTGATCTGTTGACTAATCAGATAGTTCAGGGAGTAACCCTAAACATATCAAACCAGCAATATAAGCTTAATCTGATAGTCATGCCAGGGTTAGTTTTGGATGTGATCATGGGTATGAACTGGATGAGCCGCATGAGAGTTGTAATTGATGTTGGAGGAAGGAGTATCTCTCTTAAGGAGCCCAATGGGGAAGGCACCTTTCGGGTGGTCCTACCTAGAAGGGTAGACCTAGCTAGCACATCCTGTGCGGTCCAAACTACTCTGCTAGCCCAGATTCCAGTAGTCTGTGAGTTTCCAGATGTGTTTCCAGAGGAGTTACCGGGACTGCCGCCAGACCGAGATGTCGAGTTTGCCATTGAGTTAATTCCAGGAACAGCACCGATCTCGAGAAGGCCTTATCGGATGCCTCCCAATGAGTTGGCAGAATTGAAGAAACAACTTCAGGACTTGCTAAAGAAAGGGTTAATTCGTCCCAGCTCGTCCGAATGGGGATGCCCCGCTCTGTTTGTGAAAAAGAAGAAGGATAACTCCTTACGCATGTGCGTGGACTATCGGCCACTGAATGCCGTGACAATTAAAAACAAGTATCCTCTTCCTCGGATTGATATCTTGTTTGACCAATTGTCTAAAGCCAAAGTGTTCTCTAAGATAGATTTGAGATCAGGGTACCATCAGATAAAGATTAGGCCGCAAGATGTGCCTAAGACTGCATTCTCGACCAGGTATGGTTTGTACGAGTATCTCGTCATGTCTTTCGGACTGACAAATGCTCCTGCATACTTTATGTACCTGATGAATTCGGTTTTCATGCCCGAATTGGACAAGTTTGTGATAGTGTTTATTGATGACATACTGATATACTCAGAAAATGAGGAAGAACACGCAGAACACCTCCGGATAGTCTTGACTAGACTCAGAGAACATCGACTGTATGCTAAGTTCAGCAAGTGTGAGTTCTGGCTCAGGACAGTTCCTTTTCTCGGCCATGTGTTGTCAGAAAATGGCATTTCTGTAGACCCTAGTAAAGTTCAAGAGGTTATGGACTGGAAGTCACCAACTTCAGTTCGCGAAGTTCGCAGTTTCCTTGGTTTAGCCGGTTATTACCGTCGCTTCATACCAGAATTCTCGAAGATTGCCAAACCAATGACCAGTCTGTTACAGAAGGATCACAAGTTTGTATGGACGGAGGAGTGCGAAGCAGCTTTCTGTACTTTGCGGAAGTTGTTGACCACTGCTCCCGTTCTGGCCCAACCAAACATAGAAAAGCCGTTTGATGTTTTCTGTGACGCATCCAAAAATGGGTTAGGATGTGTGCTGATGCAAAATGGAAGAGTCATTGCTTACGCATCACGACAGTTGAGGAAGCATGAAGTTAACTATCCTACCCATGATTTAGAGCTTGCAGCCGTGGTGCATGCTCTAAAGATTTGGAGGCACTACCTGTTGGGTAATGTGTGTAATATCTTCACGGATCATAAGAGTCTCAAATACATCTTTACCCAATCCGAGTTGAACATGAGACAGAGGAGATGGTTAGAGTTGATAAAGGACTACAATCTGAACGTGCACTATCACCCTGGAAAGGCTAATGTAGTAGCAGATGCACTGAGCAGAAAATCTCATGCAATTGATGTACAACCGTTGTTTGAAGAAGGGTTCAATTTGTTACATCCAGCTGTGTTGCATAATATTCAGATCAGCTGCACACTGGAAAGCCAGATCATGGAGGGTCAGAAAACAGATAAGGGAATCTTTCACATCAAAGAAAAGATGAAGAGAGAACCCACCAAACACTTTCGATTGGATGAACAAGGAGTGTTATGGTTTAAGGATCGACTGGTAGTACCTAAGGATAGAGAGCTCAAAAACAAGCTGATGGATGAGGCCCATCGTTCGAAGCTATCTATTCACCCCGGAAGTAGCAAGATGTACCAAGATTTACGACCCCGTTATTGGTGGACTAAGATGAAAAAGGAGATTGCAGCATACGTTGCTCGATGCGACATGTGTTGTAGAGTTAAAGCTCTTCACATGAGACCTGCAGGACTCCTACAACCTTTGTCGGTACCTGATTGGAAGTGGGATGATATAAGTATGGACTTTATCACTGGTCTCCCCACCACACAGAAAGGCCATGATTCCATTTGGGTAATAGTCGATCGCCTTACCAAGTCGGCCCACTTTCTGCCAGTCAAAACAAGTTTCCGACCCCCTCAATATGCAGAAAAGTATATTGCTGAGATTGTCCGATTGCATGGAATACCAAAAACAATAGTGTCTGATCAAGGTTCACAGTTTACCGCTCACTTTTGGGAACATCTTCATCAAGGTTTGGGCACTAGTCTGATTCGTAGCACGGCTTACCATCCACAGACTGATGGGCAGACGGAAAGAGTTAATGCAGTATTGGAAGATATGCTTAGAGCATGTGTGTTATCATCCAGAGGTTCATGGGAATCCTGGTTACCATTGGCAGAATTTGCTTATAATAACAGTTACCAAGAGAGTATCAAGATGGCACCATTTGAAGCCTTGTATGACCGGAAGTGCAGAACACCGTTAAATTGGGTAGAGCCCGGAGAAATAAGGTTTTACGGAATTGATTTTGTAGATGAGGCAGAGAAGAAGGTCCGTGTTATTCAACAAAACATGCAAGCAGCGCAGTCTCGTCAGAAAAGTTATGCGGATAAGAGGAGAAGACCATTGGAATTCCAAGTAGGTGACTATGTCTATTTAAAGGTTACCCCAATGAAGAAGAAACGGTTTGGAATCAAGAAGAAACTATCTGCTAGATACATAGGGCCATACCAGATCTTGGAGAAAAAGGGCCCCGTGGCATATAAGTTACAGTTACCCGAAGAGATCAGTTCGATCTTTCCCGTCTACCACGTGTCCCAATTGAAGAAGTGTCTACGTGTTCCAGAGGAGAGAATACAACCTCAGGGTATTCGGATCAAGGCAGATTTGGAATATCGCGAGCAACCAGTCCGAGTCCTGGATACCAAGGACCGAGTCACTCGGAACAAAGTGGTCACAACCTACAAGGTTCAGTGGAGTCATCATGATGAGAGCGATGCTTCTTGGGAAACGGGAGAATATCTTCAAACTGCTTATAAAGATTTTTACGATAAATGGTTCGTAACTCAAAATCTCGGGACGAGATTCTTATAAGGGGGGAGGGCTATAACACCCCTGGGTGTTAAGCATGCATTATCATTTCAAACATAAGCATTCAACATCATTGCATGTCTAACATTGTTTGGTTTGTATCACTTTTCAAATTTAACTTGAAAAACAAATAAATGGAAACCCTAGGTTTAAAATAAATGTTAAAAAGTTAGTGTACTTTTTAGAAGTAGCAATTTAAATAATTTAGAATAAACCAACTTGATTATTGGAGCAAAAATTTGGGATTCAAATCCTCCTCAAATTCTGTTTTAAAAATTTTTCTAAATAAATGAGTTTGATTTTTAAATTAGCTTTAAATCTCAAATTTCAAATCTATTGGGAATTTTGAAAAATGTTCTATATGAAAGTTGTAGAGAATAAAATTTTGAACAACTTTTGTTTTGGGACAAATTTCTGAAAACTTCGTTTTCATCCTCAAATTTGAATTTCAAACAGAACATTTAAATCTGGAATTTATTTGAAAAAGAAAAACCGGATTTTGTTACTGGGCTCCGGCTCCACTTCTCGGCCCACGGCCGAAGCCGGCCCAGCCGGCGCCGCATCGTCCCCTCCCGCCCGCGCGCGCGACGCCGTGGCGTCGCGGCAGGGCTCGGCCGCCGCGTGGCCGTACGCCGGCGGCACCGCGCGACACGCGCCCTGTGGACCCCACATCCCGCGCCTACACCGCCCGGACTCGCCTGCTCCCGCTCCCCCACCTCATTTCGCCTTCACTCGCTCGCGCGCCTCGCCAACGCCGCAGCGCGCCGAGCCACCGCCGCCGCGCCATTGCCGTGCCTCGCCTCGCCACCGCGACTCCACCGCCAAATTCCGCCCGCCCAGGTGTTCCCCTTTCCCTAACCGACCTCGGCGAGTCAAGGGAAGCGCACGTCGGCAAGGTAATCGGCCGAATTTGGCCATCTTCTCCCCCGCCGGTGAGCCGCCGCCGCGGCTTCCGTCGACCTCGACCTTCCGCCATCCCATTTCCTCCTCACCGTGCGCACCATGACCGCCTCCGCTCGCTGGAGCTCATGCACCCGTCCATGACCGCCGCCATGGCCTGCTCCGGCCTAACGCCGGCTAGCCGCGCCACCGCCTCCGCCATTGCCGCCGCAGTCCATGCTCCGCCCTTCCTCTCGCCCCGCTAACCGCATCACTGGGTTCGCACGCTTGCGGGGAGTCCACCGGTGCCGACCTCGTCGCCGGCGACCTCGCCGACGGCGAGTTATCCCCGGTCAGCGCCTTCCCGACCCGGCTCCGGTTGACCGGTGGGGTCAGCTGACCCGTGGGACCCGCCTGTCTGTCTCAGTGTTTTGGTCTCTGGTGTCACAGCGGGGTGCGCGTAGCATTTAAGTTCGGTTTTGAATTTCGGTTTTAAAGAAATAGATTTCCAGAAATTCTGAGAAAGCTTCCAAAAATTCTATCTCAATATTTATAGCTCCAAAAATCATGAAACAAATTTTGAAATGTTCCTTGTGAATAGATCTACAGTTTAAAAATATCCCATGTTATTTTTGTGACACTTTGCTGTACATTTTTATTTAATTATTATACATGTTGTTATCTTAGACAAATTGTAGTAAATAAACTAATAAAGAGAAAAATGTGATTCTTGTTGCATTAATCTTCTTTAGTGATGTACTTTCTAGGAAAAATACTAGTGAAGCATGTTCTGTGGGAAAATTTTGAAGTGTAGTTCAAATGCCATTATTGGTTAATATTTGTTATTTTTAGTAGAAATCAATAAGTGTATATAACTTGCCCATGATAATTTTTGTAGTATGTTAGTTTATGGTTGGTAACCTAGGAAAAATGTGAAATCTGTTGTTTGATACTTTTCCTAGTATAAAGTAATTTCATGCTCACTTTTAGGCCATAATTTGTTTATTTTGTACAAGTAGTTTTACAGTTCCTTTTACCATGAAAATTTAGTAGTAGCTTAGTTAGAGTTAGAATATTCTACTGTAATTTTTGTAGATTTTTATCTATACCAGAGATAGGTGTTGCAGTACAACCCTAGCTAAATAAGGAATAAATGATCATTCTTCATGAGAAATTGAGAAGAATAAAATGTGTTTGGTGTATCTTTGAAGCATCACTAAGCCTTGCTGATGTTGTGAATGAGTTAGGTTGGTAAGGTTTGGTGAATTAGGGTTACTTGCTTGTGTCAGGTGTATGTTAGTTAGTGTAATCAAATTAAGTAAACTTTGGGGTACATGTTCTTGGATGACGTGGACTACCTTGTAGAAGATGCAGTTTTGTACTAACTGCTCATTCCATCTGCTCGTCTGCATCTCATGTCACTTCATCATTCCTTCATAATCCGATGCATCATTCGCATGTACTTATGCACTTGCATCATACAGGATCGCAGGAGGAGTCGCAGACAGCAATAACCGAGGAGCAGGCTTGGACGGACCAGCAGGAGCCCCAGGCACAGGAGGTGCCCGAGGAGGAAGAGCCAAGCGAGGAGCTGCCAGAGTGCGTTGACCACCATCCTAGCTCGTTCGAAAGAGGCAAGCCCCGGAGCATTATAAGTCTCCTATTCTATAAAAGCTATTCTTACTTACCTGAATTATAATTATGTATTGTTGCATTAAGTTATAGGAGTTGAGTGAAACCGTTGTTGCATTACTATCCTTGCCCACTAAAATTACTGTTACCTTATTAGGTCAGGATCGAGTGAATTGCTTAGCCATGCTTAGACCGGTAGAAGTCAGGTGATTTCCTGTCACCTACGAGTTATAGGTGAATACCTGGTTGTGGTTAGCAGTATTTGTGAATCTTGTTAAGTAACCAAGTGTTGAGGTATAAATGGAGACCGGGCGGAGTCTTATAGGGTTTTGGACTATAGTGATTCCGTCTGTGTCGATTAAGGACCGATCGTTGCTCGTCCCTCTTGTCATGTTGAACGCATGCCTCACATTTAGCTGGCCGAATAAAGTACCTTTCGACCGCGAAGCTAGCGACACTTTTCGAGCCGGGATAAACTCGGGTTGGCAGACTGGTGTTGAAGGGGGTGTACGGGGACGCGAAGAGTAAGCCCAAGGTGCGTCCTGGCAGTCGGGCGGTCCCTGGGTAGTGCGATCCATGATTGTTATCCCGCGGCTTCTTGGAAAGTGTCATTGGTGATCTACGCGACCCTGACGGGGGAAGCATGGTTTGTGTGAGGAATAAATCTCCAGCTGGATAGGAATTCGATTCGAATCGCCGTCGCTCCCGGTTAGTGAGCACTTGACTCGAGCTACGGCATCGTAGTATTAATGATGGAACACGGATGGTTATGTGGTTAATGTTGGAAATGATAAACCTGAGATGGTAACCTTTGATGCTAATGAGGAATCAAGTGATTGTTTTAGTAATAGGTGCTTACCTAGCATAAATAGGTTATCATAAAATGATGCTAAAAGTACTTATTTTTAGTTATTCCTAAATAACTTATGCCTTTCGCAAATGAGTCAAGCCAGTACACTATATCAAGCCTTGCATGCTCCTTTGGTGTCATTTTATTTCTGATTTATGACGGGTAAGTCTAGCTGAGTACATTCTCGTACTCAGGGCGTTGTTCCCATTGTTGTTGCAGATGGTCAGATGTACTACGTGTACTGCTCCAACTGTCTGTATCCGGCGATGGGTGACAACTAGGACCTTGGGCAGAGGTCGTTCTGATTATCTTATCTACTGCTTTTGTGGACCATGACTATCTACTGGCACTGTAATTGAACTAAGTGTGTGTGCGTAAAACTATTTGCTTCCGCTACTTTATGTTGAACTATGTTGTAATAATCTTATTTCCGAACTCCGATGTATTTTACCTTATGGTCAACTTTATGTATCGTGTGAACTGTGGCTGCTAAATCAGTATGATCTTGGTTGTATGTTGGTTGGTTTGAAATCCTTCGTGATTTCACGGAATCTCGAGTTATACGGGCTTAAGTTTGTTAAATTAACCGCCTCGGTGGTAGATTTTCGTACTTAATCTCGTATAATTACGTTGATCCATTACAGAAAGCATCATTATCATAGGCTAATTCTCTCAACTAGCAATTCTGTCCAAAATGGCAGATTCTCTAATTAAATAATTGATGATGATGCAAAAGCACAATTGGACCAAACCAACTTTACTAACAGCTCGAGCATGTTAAAGTAACACCAGATCATATCATGTTACTTGCATAAACATTTATTTCATTGACCTTTTCTATTTATTTAATTGCATGGCATAAATGGCAATAAATATAAAAGGTGCCCAGAAAAATTCTAATAAAATTACAGTAGCACAAAAATGCTCCTAGAAGACTACCATAAAAATTTAAGCTCAGTTTGACAAGAATTTTAAGAGATCTCAAAATAAACAAATAGATAAGTACTATAGAGCCTACAACAAGGAATTTCATAGCTGAAGCATGTGACATCCAATATAGCTGAAAATTTAACTAGAGCGTCTTCATACCACACTTAACATCTCACAAAAATTCCATGGCAATTGGATTAATACACAGAGAGCTACAAACTTATCTAAATCACCTAATTAAATAAAGTGCTTAACAAAAATAATTACCAACTTCAGAAAACATAAATTAGCATGCCATATTTTATTCCACTACAGCATAGTACACATCATGAGGATTCCAAAAAGTCCTCACTTTCTATTTTTGGATTTTTCTACACTTTTCTAGGAATTTACAAAGAATAGCACTCATTTTGCATTTTTAGAAAAAGGAAAAACTAAAACAATAGGCCTTAACCAGCAAAGCCCACTAGGGCATTGGGCCTGCTCGGCCCGGCTAAACGGCCCAGTCAGCAACCAGAGGAAGAGGCCGGCACTGACATGCGGGTCCCGCCCGTCATCCACAGCGGAGGCAGGGGAGGATTCCGGTGACGTCGGGCTCGCCGCCGGCGACCTTTCCGGCCAAACCCACCATACCATCGCGTTCCTCACGTCATCCCGCACCCCGGCATACCTCCCTCCCCAACTCTACTGCACCGATGCGTCCTCGACGCCGACGAGGGCGGATGGCGGCGACGGTGCTCGACAACGACGGTGAAACCGACCATCGTACAACGATCTAACGGCACCTACACACTCTACTTCGCGAGACGAATCCAGCAAGCCCGACATCGAGGCCTGCGAACGACCACCCCGGCATGGCCACGAGCGCACCCTCACGACCACCCAGTGCGGCGGCCTGTTCCCGCGGACCCGACGCGGTAGCGTCTAAACTAACACGTTCTACAGATTCTACAGGACACAAGCAATCATGAACAAGCAAGAGCGCATGTGGTGGAGCTCAGCATTGGCCAGCCCACGGCGGAGCACCAGCTCGGTTTCGCCCGGGCATGGTGACGGCGGTGAAACGAACTTTTGCGCTCTACCTGATGCACGTCTGGCTCAGCGAGTTGGATCACCGCGTAGTACAGGGCGAGGCGGTGCTTTTGGCCGAGGCGATTAGGGAATGATGCGATGGTTCCGGAGCTGTGCGTGGTGGAGCTCTCGGCAGCACGGTGGCGGTGCGCTTGCCTTGCTTGCGAGCGGAAGAAGGCAAGGTGAGGCGAGAGAATGGGGAAAGTGGAGGACAGCAGCAGCGTATTGACACTTTGAGCTCGCCAGCGCGCTCGCGAGTGGGGGCGGAGCCGAAGCATGACGGCCACGCGGCACTATGACTGACAGCGCGATTTCATCGCCTCGTAGATTATAATCTAGGTCGATTCATTGCGAGCTGTAGTTAGAAAAGTCGTAGAGGGACATGAGATCTACAAGTTTGCCAATATGGTCATGGGCTAACTCGGCTTGGTTAGTGAGATACAAGGATCCAAAGAGAGGTACCTGAAAACTGTTCGGTTAGGAGATGTCTGACAGTACACTTTCACCGATCTCCAACTCACAAAATAAACCGATTTAGAGGGAGGTACCAGAGACTTTTAGTTAGAGCGAAGTAAGATCTAGGTGGAAGTCTACTAGCACATGAGCTGGTTCAGCATGGTTTGCAAGTTACAAGCTCCCCAAGGAGGCATCCTCGAAATTGAAAGTCAGTCAGGACTTAGCCAAAAATGGCTAAGTGCTGAAATCAGCACCCCAATCTGCCTTGTGGGCCATATTAGGGAATGTTCTAAGCATTTTCATGAGTTGACCACTAAACAACTTTTGTTCCTCATGAAGTTTGGCACAAACTTTGTTAAGGTGGCACAGCCATGCAAGCAACCTAAGCTGTACTTTTGGTTAGGTCAAACTAGGAAGGTTCTAGGGTCACCCATGGTCAACACATGAGTCGAGATGGAATTAGGGCAGGACCTAAACATAAACCCTAGTTCATTTTGCACCACTAACAAGATACACACATTGCCCAGGTCTTAACACACATCAACACCACTTATGCATAAAAGTTACTCAAGTAGGCATTGAAACACTATGGCTCTAACTAATGACACATCACTAACATAGTTATGGAAACATAGTGTTGCATATGTTTTATGAGCATGTTTCACATGTTTTCAAGCATAACAAAACTAACACATGTACTAGCATGGCCACACACATGATCTCATCACTAGCACCCATAACACACATATGTTGCAAAATGTTGCAAGGTCATGTTTCAAGCAAAGATGCACATGAAATGATGATGATTATGGTAATGCCATGCCATGACCATGCTCAACTGATGCTAATATGCCTGGCAAACACCTGGGGTGTTACAGGTATGATCTTGAAATGAATGCAACTTTGCACGTAATTTTATCTTGGATGAAATTTTTTCTGTTGATTGTGTGAATTGTGTCGTCTGACTTGAACTTTTCACCAACATATGGCGCCCACCGTTTGTGTGTGCATCTAAAGATCTTCACGACCACAAGAAATAAAATGGCAAGACCAAACAAGAAGACCGTCAATGAAGAAACCGAAGACGAACAACCACTCGAAGAAGACATAGGTCTTACAAAAGAAGTCTCTCAAGGTGCAAACTCTTCAAGAACAGGCGAAGCTGAAGAACAAAGACTCAAAGAACTTGAAGAACAAGTTTTACGAAGGCAAAAAGAACTTAAAGAATGTCGCGCAAGAGCACGAGAAAAGACACTCAAACAAAGAATAGAAGAGGCCGAAGCTACCCTCCGCAATTTAAACGAGCAACTGTAAAATGCAAATCATGAAGTTATGAATCAAGAAGAATCGCATCCAGCAACAAGAATCTCTCAAGAGAGAAATATTCAGAAATCATTCATATCAATTGATACAAGCTCCCCACTATCAACAAATTTGTAGCTAGCTCAATGGCCTATAGGGTACAAATTCAACATGATACCAACATTCGATGGTGAATCAGTCCTAAGGCAATTCTTAATGAGTTTTGAAGCCGCAGTAATTGCAGGCGGTGGGGACAAAACTACACTTGCAAAGTCACTTGTCATGGCAGTAAAAGGTCCAGCACAACACTGGTATTCATCTCTAAAAGCAAGATCCATACATTCATGGGAACAATTAAAGACAAATCTACTTGTTGACTTCCAAGGATTTCAACCAAATGGTCTTACAGACATGGATTTATTCAACTGCAAACAACAGGCCAAAGAACCTCTAAGTCAATATTACAAGAGATTCATTCAATTCAAATCTCAAATCACAAATATCCTAGACGAAGTTGTCATAATTGCAGCAATCAAGGGACTTCGGGCAGGACAATGTGCAACACACCTTACTCGAGAAAAGCCAACTTCACTGGCTTAGCTTTACGAAAAAATCCAGAAGTACTACAAGACCGATGAAGATTACAGAAAAAGAATTGAGGAAGAAAACAGCTTCAGAAATCAAAACAAAAGCAGTAATTTTCATCCCCCAAAGCAAAATAACTATGAGCGAAGACACTTCACCCAAGTCAATCTAGTTGAAAACAGCAATTCAACTACTGAAACAAATTTTCAACCTCAAAATCAATACAACAGTTAGTACAACCAAAACACATTCGAAAGAGGTGGCTTCAATTCAAGAGGAAGAGGAGGACGAGGAAGAGGAAGAACACCCCTATGACCGGAAGACATGTATTGCATCATTCATGGCAAAGGGGCTGGACACACATAAAAAATGTGTCCAAAAGTAAAGAAAAGCATCAAAGAAATACAAGAAGAAAACAAAATCTCAAGTCAATCAAAAGCTGTCAACCATATGATTCAAGGCCAACAAAACTCTTATTACCCAATTCAGTTTGGACACTCCCAAGCAATGATCCCAGACCCATCATCATATAGCTATGGACCAATAAGAATGTACGACCCAAATCAATGGAGGCAAAATCAACAACAAACAAATTTTCAAATACAGCCGAATCCTCTGTGGCAAATAGCAATCCACAAGGGAACAACAAACAAGACAACTCTCCATCAACTTCAATGGCAAGCAAAGGAAGAATCATGACAATCATTGGAGGAAACAATATTGATCATGAAAACAACAATCAAAAGAAGAATTACTTTCGAAGAGTAAACTCTATCTCAATAGAAGGCCCATACAAAAAGACAAGATGGTCTCATCTACCAATCACATTCTCAGAAAAAGATTTGCAACTAAAAGACTATCCACACATGGATGCAATGGTAGTTGAAGAAAATATTGATGGATGGGTTGTCTCAAAAATTCTAGTTGACGGTGGAAGTTCTACAGACATTATATTCACAACAACAATTGATACCATGAAAATTGATCGCAAACTTTTAGGAAGAGCTAAACACCCACTCTACGGCTTCGGTGGGAAGCCAATTCACTCAATAGGAAGAATAGTTCTTCCTGTATCATTTGGAATAGTAAATAATGCAAGAACAGAGCAAATTGCATTCGATATGGTGGACATCCATTATCCCTATAACGCACTTTTTGGAAGGGGAACTTTGAATGCATTTGAAGCAGTAATAAGCTACTCTTACTTATGTATGAAGATGCCTGTAATAAATGGAGTTATCACAGTCCATGGAGATCAAACCAAAGCAAGAAACATTGAAAAAGAATACACTCCTGGTCAGAAAAATGTTCATACAATCAAAGAAGAAGAGAAAGAAGAAATAGAAAATACGAAGCCACAAGCAAAAGCTCAAGCAGTCGAAGAAACAAAGATATCATCAAATTTGGATGAGAAAAGAAGATGAAGAATTTACAAGTTTCATCACACCATTTGGAACATACTGCTTTGTAAGAATGGTAGAGGGGCTTCGCAATGCAGGCACAACATTTGTCAGGATGACTTCAACAGTGCTCAAAAGTCAGATTGACAAAAACTTGCTAGCTTATGTCGACGACATAGTTGTCAAGAGTAAGAAAAGACAAGATCATATTCAAGACCTTCAAGAAAACATTCTCAAATCTAAGAAAAGGAAATTTGAAACTAAATCTCGAAAAATGTACCTTCGGAGTACAAAAAGGAAAAATTTTAGGCTGCATTGTATGAGCAAAAGGGATAGATCCAAACCCAGACAAAGTTCAAGCAATTTTGAACATGAGAATTCCTGAAAATATAAAAGATATTCAAAAATTGACTGGAAGACTTGCAGCTTTAAACAGATTCATCTCAAAATCAACAGAATGAAGCTTACCAATATTTCAGGCACTCAAAGGATCCAAAAGAGACTTCATATGGGGACCTTCGCAACAACATTCATTTGAAGAGATAAAAAATATCTACTACAACCAAACACATTGATCTCACCAACACCAGGAGCAAATTTGCTATTATATGTCTCAGCCATAGAAACAGCAGTAAGTGCAGTACTAGTCCAAGAACAAGAAACAAATTATTCAAAATATCAAGTACCAGTCTACTATGTTTCAGAAGCATTATCTAGATCAAAATTATACTACTCTGAGATTGAGAAAATCGCATACACAGTTTTAATAGCATCAAGAAAGTTGAAGCACTATTTTCAGGCCCACAAAATCAGAGTTCTCACAAATTACCCTATGAAAGAAGTATTACAAAGTTGCAGAACAACAGGAAGACTGGGAAAATGGGCAGCAAAATTATCTCAATATTTTATAGAATTTGAAGAAAGAACATCAATAAAATCTCAAGTACTAGCAGACTTCATAGCAAATTGGACACCCTCCCAAAGTTCAAGAGAAGACAAGAAGCAACCAGAATGGACAATATATTGCGATGGCGCATGGGGCTTCGCAGGGGCTGGAGCAGCTGCAATAATCACATCACCTTCAGGCATAAAGATGAAATATGCTGCAAGACTAGAATTTCAGTGTACAAACAACATAGCAGAATACGAAGCCATTTTACTAGGACTTCGCAAAGCAAAAGCAATGGGAATCCAAAGATTAGTAATCAAAACATATTCGCAAATTGTAGCAGGACACATTGAAAAAGACTACAAAGCAAGAGATCCAGAATTAGCAAAATACTTGCAATTTCTCAGTGATCAAGAGAAACATTTTGATGGTTTCACAGTCAAAAACATCTCAAGAAATGACAATTTAGATGCAGACGAACTAGCAAAAGCTACAACACAAAATATAAGCCTCCCTCAAGATGTTTTCTGTCAAATTTTGAAACAAGCATTCATCAAAGCAGTGCAAGCTACACCCAGAGAAGTCCATATAATACAAAGTGAAGACTGGAGAGCCCCAATTATGGCTTACCTTTGTGGGCACTATGAGCCTGAAAACGAAGTCAACAACATAAGAATGAAGCAAAGAATAAGAAATTACAAGATCATCAACAATCAGCTATACAAACAAGGAATATGTGCACCATTACTCAAATGTATATCAGTAGAAGAGGGGAAAAAGCTACTATCAGAAATACATGAAGGAATTTGCGGCACACATCCTAGAGCAAGAACAATGGCAGGAAAAGCATTTCGTCAGGGATTTTATTGGCCATCAGCGCAAAATGACAGCAAAAAAATTGTCAAATCTTGCCATAATTGCCAAATGTCTGCAAGCAAAGTAAAGGCTCCAGCAACAAATTTACAAACAATAGAACTAACTTGGCCAATGGCGAGATGGGTAATTGACATCATTGGAAAGCTACCTACAGCACAAGGAAACCTTCAATATGTAGTAGTGGCAGTGGAATATTTCACTAAGTGGATCGAAGCTAAACCAGTGACAAACATGTCATCCTTCACAATGAAGAAATTTCTTTGGCAAAACATCATTTGTCGTTTCGGAGTTCCAAGGCACATAACAGTAGATAATTGAACTCAATTTGACAGCCAAAATTTCAGAGAGTATTGCGAAAGTCTGGGAATTCAGTTATGTTTCGCATCAGTAAAACACCCACAATCAAACGACAAATGGGTGGATGAGTTACCTAAAGTTGTTTGGGTACATAACACCATAGTTTCAAGATCAACAAACTTCTCCCCTTTCAAATTACTTTATGGAGAAGAAGCGATGACGCTTGAAGAGATACAATTTCAAGGACCAAGAACAAATATTGAAATAATAGATGAAGACCAACAAATGACAAGCAAAGATTTACTAGAGGAAGAAAGAATGAAGGCGATCCAGAATCTTGAGAAATATCAAAAGAAAGCAGAAAGTTGGTATAATAAGAAAGTCAAACCAAGACAATTATCACCAGGAGACTTTGTTTTGAAAAGAAAAAGAAATGAAGACACAGTCGGAAAATTTCAGCTAAAATGGGAAGGACCGTTCCTCATCATAAGAACCAACAAGCCAGGAGCATTTCACCTAACATACATGAGTGGGAAGGAAACTGATCACACATTCAATATTCAAGACCTACGAAGATACTATCCCTAGAATTTGTTTTCATCTCTGTACAAAATAGATTAGCTTTTACATTCTGAAAAATTTCAATTCAAATGTAAACGAGCTGCACTCTTTTTCCACTCAAGGGGAACCCTTCGCAGGGTGAGTGGTTTTTTAACGAGGCAGTCTCCATTGTAAATTCTCATCAAAGTATAAATGAGAAAGCTAGTTCCCCTAAAAACAATCTTATCAATGGTCGAAGAGTATACTTCAAATATACTCATGTATCGGCAAAACACCCAAAGTAGGTAGCATCATTATTCGAACAAGCAAAAAACGATGCTAACCTATCAAAAGAATCATAAAATATATTCACTAAGGTGAATTTTTGACTTCAAAAATGAAGTCTGCATGTTATCTTCGCCAGAAAGAGCGAATAATATTTTCAAATTCACTAAGGTGAATTTTTGACTTCAAAAATGAAGTCCGCATGTTATCTTTGCCAAAAAGAGCGAATAATATTTTCAAATTCACTAAGGTGAATTTTGACTTCAAAAATGAAGTCTGCATGTTATCTTCGCCAGAAAGAGCGAATAATATTTCAAATTCACTAAGGTGAATTTTGACTTCAAAAATGAAGTCTGCATGTTATCTTCTCCAGAAAGAGCGAATAATATTTTTAAATTCACTAAGGTGAAATTTGACTTTAAAAATGAAGTCTGTATAAGCGAATAATATTTTTTCACTAAAGTAAAATTTGACTTCAAAAATGAAGACTGCATGTTATCTTCACTAAAAGAACGAATAATATTTTCAAATTTATTAAGGTAAATTTTGATTTCAACACTAAGGTAAAAATTTGATTTCACAAAATACGAAGTCAATTCATCGCCTTCGCTTTAAAAGTGAGAGGACGGTGTTTTCAAATTTACCTAAAGTGAAATTTGATTTCACAAAATACGAAGTCAATTCATCGCCTTCGCTTAAAAAGTGAGGGGACAATGTTTTCAAATTTACCTAAGTGAAATTTGATTTGAAAAAATACGAAGTCAATTCATCGCCTTCGCTTAAAAAGTGAGGGGACAGTGTTTTCAAATTTACTAAAGCAAAATTTGACTTCACAAAATACGAAGCCTATGCGTTGCCTTCATTTAAAAGTAAGAGAACGATGTTTTCAAATTCACCGAGGAAAAATCTGACTTCACCAAATACGAAGTCAACACGCTGCCTTCACTTAAGAGTATGTCTTCACAAAATAACAGAGTCTATGCGTTGCCTTCGCTTAATAAAAAATAAAAAGCCGTGTTTCGCCTTCGCTAAAAAATAAGGGGACATTATTCATTTCACTTAATAAATCATATTACATAAAAATGTCTACACAAATACACAAATAAAAACACTTTATTGTGTCAACAAATATACATATCAAATATTTTCTAAAGCAACAATAGCTGCTGCTTCATCAATCAAATCTTCAACAACTCTATCTAAAACATGATCCACCTCTGAACTAAGATAGTCTTCGGAAATATAGCTCGGCGAAGCACTTGAACACGAAGACTGAAAACACACAAGGAAAATGCCATCAAAATTTGCTTTACAAATGTCTCCACATCACAACATAAGCACAAATACCTGAGAAAAATTGCTGCAATCAACAACACGAGGCAAACATCTCTCATTTTCAGTAATAGAGAAATCAGTCTCAAATTCTAGAAACAAGCACATCCCATCAGGAAAAAATATATATATAAAAAAACCACAAACAGCAAAATTTATGTTTGCTTACGTTTCACAAACACATCAAAAGAAGATTTTGCTTCTTCAGTAGCATACTCCAACCATAAAGTAGGCTCAACAACAAAGTTACCTTTACACATTAACAAGGGCATAACCATAACTCCATCCTGTCCAAAGTTCAACATTTAGAAAAACGTTAAAAGATTTTCAAAACCTCACCCCTCGAAGCTAAAATCTAAACTACGATAAACTAAAGTACATGTTCTCGAGCATCATCGTCCCTCGCCCTCTCTTGTTCAAGTCTTTCTTGCCTCCACATCAGAAGCAAGTCTCTTTTCAAGCTGCTACAAAACAAAATAAAACAACAGATAAGAAAAAACACAAGGAAAAAACAACAAATCAAAATCACATATAGATAACATACTTTTTCCATCTTTTGCTTAGCTTTCATGAAGGCATGCTCCCTTCCACCTTGGTCCCAGTATTCATGAAAATACTTCTTGCAAAGCATTTGAGTACGAGAAGAAACTTGGTTAAGAGATTCCACTGACGGAAATCTGTAACTGTGATCATACAATTTTTCATATAAGGGATCATTAGCCTCCTTCATCAAGTGAAAAATGGCACGACTTGAATACATACAACTCAAATCATCAAAAGTCTATAAAATAGTAGGCAAATCTTCATATTGGCGACAAAGCCAAGCAAAGAACGGATCGAATTCTCCAACCTCCCAACAAGGATCTTCTGGCTTCGCACCAAATTTATCATAGCAATTTTTGCAAAGTTTGAAAGCATCTAGGCCCCAAGGTTTGGTTTCGGTAATTAATGACAACACTTTATTACCATGACTAACGTGTGTTTTGCAGAAACATTGGTAAGTTAGGTCATGGAGGTGATAACTGCTTTGAGCACTGTGGCTTCGTGTCCCTTGATGGAAATCGTTTCGGTTTTCAAAAGAGTGACGTCAAGATTAAGGACGGTTAGTTCCGGATGACGAAGTGTTGAGACACATTCGGAATAGTCGTTAGGATCTTCGTTTTTCTCTTTTGGCCGTACTATAAAGGGGGGCATGAATGGGTAGCTTGACCTAGGCGAGTCCTATGTTTAGGTGTGGTGCACACTTGTTAAACTTGGCGCTAGGCAACCCTAGATTAGCTCAAGGTTCAGTTAGAAGCAACTTGGTTGAAGTTGCGACGCGTTTCGACGAGTTTCGGACTGTTTTCCAGGCACCGGACGCGGTCTTCGGGAACACCGGACGCGTCCGGTGTGTACTTAACCGCGCTAGGTTTCGGGCCTGATCACCGGACGCGGTCCTCGCGAGGACCGGACGCAGTGGTCAGCGACCGACACGTGTCATCGAGAGAGAATGCCCGTCGGACGCGATACTGGACTTGATCGGCGAGTCCGGTGCGAGTCCAGTAAGGTCCTGAGAGGACCGGACGCGTCCGGTCTTCAGGCATCGGACGCGGCCTCGCGTCCGGTGTGAGTCCAGTAAGCTCCCTTGCACGTCGGACGCGTCCGGTGCTACCTGACCGGTGCGTCCGGTGGTTCGATTTCAAAAACGGGTTTTGACCGTTACGGGGGACCGGCGCGTCCGGTGCGTAGCACCGGCGCGTCCGGTGACCCCGTGTCAGAAAGTAACGGTTCGTTTTCTTTGAGGGGTGTATATATACAACCCCTCCACCTCTTTTAGAGGTCTCTTGCTCATTCAATCATCTGAGAAAACCCTTTAGAGTGCAAGGGAGTGCAAGAGCTCTAGTGAGGATAGAGTTTTGAGAATCAAAGTTTGTGATTCCTCACTAGTGATTCGAGAGTAGCAAGTGTGCATCCACCTCCTCATTTGGGCTCGTTGTGGTCAAGTGAGAGTTCTAGCTTGTTACTCTTGGTGATCGCCATCACCTAGACGGCTTGGTGGTGATTGGGAGTTTGGTGATCATCCGGCGGAGCTTGTGGATGACCCAACTCAAGTTGTGAGCGGTTTTGGGTGATTCGCCGCGACGGAGTGTCGAAGAATCAACCCGTAGAGAGCACTTGATCCTTGCGCGGATCAAGGGGGAGCGACACCCTTGCGCGGGTGCTCCAACGAGGACTAGTGGGGAGTGGCGACTCTCCGATACCTCGGAAAAACATCGCCGTGTTCCTTGCCCCTTTACATTCAAGCAATTACTTTCTCGTTTTTACTTTCATTGCTTGTTTTACATTCCTAGAATTGCCATGCTAGACTAGGATTGGAAACTAGGGTGCAAAACTTTTTAACGGTAGACTCTCTAGGAACACAAGTAGGCACTAGGGGTGAATTCCGGCTTATAGGATTTAATTCTTGCAATTATTTTTTAGAAAAGCCCAATTCACCCCCCCTCTTGGGCATCTTGATCCTTTCAATTGGTATCGGAGCCGTGTTGCTCCTAATTTAGGCTTTACCGCCTAGAGCAAGATGTCTAACGGGGAAGGACCACCTCCCACCTTTGAGGGGGATGATTTTCCATATTGGAAAATCCGGATGGAGGCGTATCTCGAAGCCATAGATGTTGGGTGTCTTAGAGCCGCAACCGAAGGGCTTCCCGCTATCAAGGATCCCGCAAACCCCACGGGTGACGAGGAGAAGTACGACCGGTGGAATGCAAAGGCCAAAAATGCACTCTACCGGGGCTTAGGCAAAGATATCTTCAATCGTGTGCGTAATGCAAAGAACGCTCATGATTTGTGGCAAAATCTTTGTGCTCTCCATGAGGGAACTAAGAGTGAGCGTGAGGAACGCTATCATATTGCTTTAAAGAAAATTAATTCTTTTGAGATGCTTCCCAAAGAAAGTGCTAATGAAATGTACACTCGCTTGAATGTTCTTGTAGAGGACCTCAATGCTCTAGGGCTCACTCAAATGAGTCAATCGGATGTTGCAAGGAGGATTTTGAGTGTTCTTCCCGTTGAGAAGTATGGTCACATTGTCACCGTGCTTCATCAAAGTGATCTCTCCACCGCAACACCGACTCAAGTATTGGGGAAGATCAACGCTCATGAGATGTACATGCACATCACTCCGGAAGAGGGCTCATCATCTTCCAAGAAGAAAGACTTGGCCTTCAAAGCTAGCCATGACAAGAAGAAGAAGAAGGGCCAAGCCATGATCGTGCAAGAAAGCTCAAGTGAAAGTGATATCGATGATGAATCACTTGCACTCATGGTGAGGAAGACCACCAAGATGCTAAAGAAGCTTAACAAGAGTGGCATCAAGTTCGATGGCAAGAAAAAGAAATTCTTCACAAGTAGCAAGAGAAAGCCCATCTCGGAGATGGATTGCTACAATTGTGGTGAACTTGGCCACCTAGCTCATCAATGCCCTAGACCACCAAAAGACAAGTTCAAGAACAAGAACAAGGGCAAGAAAAATGATTCAAGTGATGAAGAAGATGAGAAGAGGAAGAACAAGCCATACAAGAAGAAGGATGGCAAGAAGAAGGAGTTCTACAAGAAGAAGAAGGGTGGAAAGGCTTATATTGTTGGTGATTGGCTCACCGACATTGAATCATCTTGTGGCTCCTCCGAAGATGAGAGCGATGATGAGAAAGAGAAGGTTGCCGCATTTGTGATGGGGCCATCATCTTCACCGACATCTTCACCACCACCTTCACCGCCCTCTTCACCATCATCGTCCACTACTCACCTATGCCTTATGGCCAAGGGTGAACGTAAGGTACAAAATCATGATAGTGATGATGATGATGATAGTGATAGTGATGATGAATTTGATGCACCTTCTTATGATGAACTTGTAAAATTGCTAAACAAATACACTAAAATCATAAGAAGGACAAGAAGTGAAAATGATGATCTTCAAAATGAGAATGAATCACTCTCATCTAAGCTTGAAAATGCTCAAAAGACTAGTGGTGAGCTTAGAGATCAAAATGAAATTATGTCTTCCACTCTCAAGGAGCTCAAAACTTCTAACAAAGAGCTTAAAGATCAACATGATAAACTTGAGAAGAAGCATGATGAGCTCATCACTAGACATAGCTCTCTAAAAGACAAGTACACCACATTAAAAATTGACTATGATAGTCTTGTGGTTGCAAATGAACTTGCTCTTGAAACACATGATGCTACTAACCATGTTGTTAAGTGTGATATAGCTACATCATGTGATGATTTGATCATTGAAAGCATTGAGCAAGGTTCTAGTAGCAAAGGCAAGAGTGTGGTTGAGTCATGCAACCATGATGATTATGCCAAGATCAAGTGTGAGAATGAGAAGCTTGCAAATGAAAACAAGAAGCTCAAAGGTTTGATGGCTCTTGAGAAGCAAACAACAAATGAGTCACTCATTGAAGAGAACAAGAAGCTCAAGCAAGAAAAAGAGCATCTCAAGACCGGCCTAAGCAAGTTCACAAGAGGCCAATATTTGCAAAGTGAGCTCCTCATGAACACCGTGATGAAGATGGATAGAAGTGGTATTGGGTACTTGGCAAATCAAGAGAAGAAAGCAAAAGCTCAACAACAAAGCAAATCAAAGCCCAAGCCAAAGAGATGTGTTGAGTATGGTCAAGAAGGTCACTTTGCTCATGAATGCAAAACTCCACCACCACAATCCTTGCCCAAGCATGCTAGACCCTTTGCCTTCAATGCTCATTACATGCTAAGAAAAGATTCAAATGGAAAGATGAAAGTCATGTTTTTGGGTCCCCCAAACAAGAATAGGCCAAAGAAAATATGGGTTGCCAAGTCACTAGTTGAGAAAGTCAAGGGCCCCTCTCAAGTTTGGGTGCCTAAACAAAAAGCTTGATCTCTTGTGTGTAGGTGAACTACAAGACCGGTGGATCTCATTGGGTTATTGATAGTGGTTGCACTCAACATATGACCGGTGATCCTCGTATGTTCACCTCAATTGAAGAGAATGGGATATGTCAAGAGAAGATCACATTTGGGGATAATTCAAAGAGCAAAGTCAAGGGTATAGGCAAGATAGCAATATCAAATGATCACTCACTCTCAAATGTGCTCTATGTTGCTTCATTGAGTTTCAACTTGTTATCCGTTGGGCAACTTTGTGACCTTGGCTTCCAATGCTTGTTCACACCAAATGAAGTTGAAGTTTCAAAGATAGATGACAAGCAAGTGATATTCAAAGGCTTTAGATACAACAATCTTTATCTTGTTGACTTCACCTCCGAAGATGCAAATTTGATGACATGTTTGTTCACCAAGACCTCACTTGGTTGGCTTTGGCATAGGAGGCTTGCACATGTTGGAATGAGCACTCTCAACAAGCTATTGAAGAAAGAACTAGTAAGAGGATTGAAGGATGTGAAGTTTGAAAAGGACAAACCTTGTAGTGCATGTCAAGCCGGCAAACAAGTTGCAAACACTCATCCTACCAAGGCTTTCATGTCAACCTCAAGAGTGCTAGAACTTCTACACATGGATTTGTTTGGGCCTACAACATACAAGAGTTTGGGTGGTAATCTCTATTGTCTTGTGATAGTGGATGACTACTCAAGATACACATGGACCTTCTTCCTTCATGACAAATCCGAAGTGGCAAGTTGCTTCAAGAAGTTTGCAAAGAGAGCTCAAAATGAATTTGAAGTCAAGATAAAGAAGATTAGAAGTGACAATGGCAAAGAGTTTGACAACACCAACATAGAAGCTTATTGTGATGAAATTGGAATCAAGCATGAAGTTTCTTCAACCTACACTCCTCAACAAAATGGTGTAGTTGAGAGAAAGAACCGGACCTTGATCACCCTTGCAAGAACAATGCTAGATGAGTACAACACTCCCGAGAAGTTTTGGGCCGAGGCAATCAACACCGCATGCTATGCTTCAAATCGCCTCTTCCTCCAAAAGTTTCTTGGCAAGACCCCCTATGAGTTGCTTAATGGGAAGAAGCCGGACGTCTCATTCTTCCGGGTGTTTGGTTGCAAATGTTACATCTACAAGAAGCGTCAACACCTAGGGAAGTTTCAAAGACGTTGTGATATTGGTTTTCTTGTTGGTTACTCATCAAAGTCCAAAGCATATAGAGTATTTAACCATACCACCGGGTTGGTTGAAGAAACATATGATGTGGAATTTGATGAATCTAACGGCTCCCAAGGAGCAATTGAGAATTGTGATGATGTAGGTGATGAACCCTTGAGGGAGGCCATGAAGAACATGCCGGTGGGAGACATCAAGCCAAAAGATGATGAAGATGATGTGCAAATCATTGATCCACCATCTTCATCACGTGTGCCTCAAGATGATGACAAGAATGAGAGAGTTGAAAATGAAGATACTTATGTCTCTCATGAACAAGCCGAGGCACAAGCACAAGATGTTGATGCTCCCCATCCACCTCCTCAAGTGGTTGATAGAAGAAACTCACCTCTACTTCAAGCTCATCCACAAGAACTCATCATAGGGAGTCCTACAAAGGGAGTAATGACTCGATCTCAAAAGCTAGCTTCTTTCGTTGAACATCACTCTTTTGTCTCTTGTGTTGAACCTAAGAATGTAGAAGAAGCTCTTCAAGATCCGGATTGGGTGAATGCCATGCATGAAGAATTGAACAACTTCACCCGCAACCAAGTTTGGACACTTGAAGAGCATCCTAAAGGTGCAAGAGTCATTGGAACCAAGTGGGTGTTCCGAAACAAGCAAGATGACCAAGGCATAGTAGTGAGGAACAAGGCAAGACTAGTTGCAAAGGGGTTCTCTCAAGTTGAAGGCCTTGATTTTGGAGAGACCTTTGCACCCGTAGCAAGACTTGAAGCCATTCGTATCCTTCTTGCATATGCATCACATCATGATATGAAACTATATCAAATGGATGTGAAAAGTACATTCTTAAATGGCTTTATAAATGAACTAGTCTATGTCAATCAACCTCCCGGGTTTGAAGACCCTAGATATCCTAATCATGTTTATAGGTTGTCCAAGGCGCTATATGGGCTCAAGCAAGCCCCTAGAGCGTGGTATGAGCGCCTCCGGGACTTCCTCATTGAGAAGGGCTTCACCATCGGGAAGGTCGACACCACACTATTCACCAAGAAGCTTAATGGGGAGATCTTCATTTGTCAAGTATATGTTGATGATATCATCTTCGGGTCAACAAATGAAGATTATTGCAAGGAGTTTGGTGAATTGATGTCGAAGGAGTTCGAGATGTCAATGATTGGTGAGCTCACATTCTTCCTTGGTTTTCAAGTCAAGCAAATGAGAGAAGGGATTTTCATCTCTCAAGAAAAGTATACCAAGGATCTTCTCAAAAGATTCAAGATGGAAGAATGCAAGCCAATCAAGACCCCAATGCCATCAAATGGACATCTCGACCTAGATGAGGGAGGTAAACCGGTTGATCAAACTCTCTACCGTTCTATGATTGGTAGCTTGTTGTACCTTACCGCATCTAGGCCCGATATCATGTTTAGTGTGTGCATGTGTGCTCGCTTTCAAGCGTGCCCTAAAGAACCTCACTTATGTGCCGTAAAAAGAATCCTAAGATATCTTAAGCACACCCCAAGTATTGGTTTATGGTATCCCAAAGGAGCTAGATTCCAACTAGTTGGCTATTCCGACTCGGATTATGCCGGTTGCAAAATTGATAGAAAAAGCACATCCGGAGGGTGCCATTTGCTTGGGAGATCTTTAGTATCTTGGTCATCTAAAAAGCAAAATAGTGTGGCTTTGTCCACCGCCGAGGCGGAATACATTGCCGCGGGGGCTTGTTGTGCACAAATCTTATATATGAAACAAACCCTTCTAGACTATGGAGTTGTTCTTGAAAAGGTGCCACTTTTATGTGACAATGAAAGTGCCGTTAAAATTGCTAACAATCCGGTACAACACTCTCGCACCAAGCACATAGATATCCGCCATCACTTTCTAAGAGATCACGTTGCTAAAAATGACATATCACTAGAAGGTGTACGAAGTGAAAATCAATTAGCGGATATCTTCACTAAACCTTTGGACGAGGCTACCTTTTGTAGGCTAAGAAGTGAACTTAATGTGCTTGATTCAAGTAACTTTAAAAAATGAGCGCGTGTTGTCCCTTGCATTGCATTGTATCATATGTCATGTTTACTTTATCGCAATGCATTTAGGGCTTGGCTAACACGGTTACGATAACCCTCCTTTGGAGGAGTGAAGAAGCCTAACCGTGGATCAAACTTGACAAGCAACCTAGCTTTACTTTATTGTATTGCATTGCATATGCATGGTTGTTTGTTTGTCGTTCTTTTTCGGTTTAGCTTTGAGCAACCTCTGTGTTCGTCCATGAATAGAGAGAGCATTTGACGCTCCTAAAGGTCCAAAAACTCTATTGCATGGCCATACGTTGCTCCTCGGGTGTTTATTGCCTATTTTCGTAAAAATAATACTAGCCTAAGGCAAAATACTTTGAAAAATTTGAGGGTTTGAGTGAGGTCACTCATATCGGGTTCCAATTGGTGTTTATTTGTGTCTCTTTGAATTGGAACTTGATTGGGAGAAGTCGCGTCGAAGTTCGGAACGAAGAAAGGCGAAAAACCGCGACAGGACGCTGCACCGGACGCAGTGTTGCTTCACCACCGCGTCCGGTCCCGGTGTCCACCTGCGCGTCCGGTTTTCCAGAAGAACAAGTCCAGATCTAGGCACCGGACGCTGCACCGGACGCGCCTCTGACCACCACCGCGTCCGGTCCCGGCTACCACCACCGTGTCCGGTGCTTCCAAATCGAGCGGATCTCGCCCTCATAAAACCGTACCGTTTGTTCTCTTTTTTCTTCATCTGCTCGACGAATCCGCCGCCGCCGCCTTGTCTCGCCGGTCGCCGACTCGCCGTGACCTCCCCCGCCGCCGGAGCCGCCCCACACCTGCCTCTTTCCTCCTCTCCAACGGCTCCCGCGCCACCTGCCGTGTCTTCTTGCCCGCATTGGCAGCGCCCGCACCAAACCGCCGCTTGCCGCGCCACTCGCTGCGCCGCCGCCCAACGCTGCCTACTACCCATCGCCGGCGAAGTCCAGCCCGCAACGTGACTCTCCTCCAGCGCCGCAGCTCTCAACCGTGTGCCCGGGCACCTCGTTTCCTCGTCCTTGGCCGCGATTTCCTCCTAGGGTTTAGGCCTAAACCCTAGCCTAGGGTTTGATAACCCTAACTTGAGGTAACGGCGAGTTTTCGATTCCGATTTCGATTCAAATTCTTTCATTCACTTGTTAGGGCTTGCCGTTGACCATATCTATTCCTTGTTATCTCGATTGGTCGTTTCAGTGCTCGATCGCCGATCTCGGGAGTTCTCGCGAACTAGATCACCTCGTCCCTTCACCGTCGTCTCGTCGATCCGAGGTAGCTTAGCGACGTTTCTTTTCGTATCTCACGTGCTTGCTATCCAGGATTTCGCATCTTTAGATATATATATATGCTTATTGTATATCTCCCTATTCCATACGTGCAGCGAGTCAGTCGGTGTGCCAGGTCTGATCTGTTTGCTAAATCCGAGGCCAAGCCTGCGGATACGGATTGAGGCCAAGCCTCTCGAGTGTCAGTTCATCATCTCACAGAGGCTTTCAGCCAGTCAGTCAGCATGGTGCGTTGCAAGAACGCCGGTGGTGCTCCAGGTGACGGGGACAACAGTCCTCCCCGTCGTGATGAGATTGCGCGTGGTAAGCGCATCAAGTATGCAGTCAAGAAGAAGAGGAGGACTCTTTCAGATGCAGAGGTCGCTCAGGCTGTGGCAGACGCCGCAGAGCAGGCAGAGAGAGGTGGCAGACGCAGTGGATTACACATAGGCGAGCGTCGCTTTCATCTTGAAGGTCGACAGCTCGGTACTGAGGCCACTGAGGGCACCGAGACTACAGCACCGTCAGAGCAGATGTCAGTTGATCCTCCCTCAGAGCAGACACAGGCTACAGAGACTGCACCCGCTACTGAGGCTACCCAGACTGCTGAGGCTCCACAGGCCACTGAGGATACAGAGGAGCAGGCAGCTCAGTCTCCACCACGTCGCCGCTCCACACGTGCTCGTTCACAGGTGACACCCAGGCCAGAGGGCCCGCGTCGTGGAGCACGACCTCCTCCCAGGGTTAGAGGATCACCCCCGGTTGTGCACTTAGACCTGAGGGGTGCGTCTTCACGTCAGGTGAAGAACTTGAGGTTTGTGGAGGTCAGCCGATGGTTTCCACCTGTCAGAGATCCCAGAGCTTCAGAGGGTTTCTATACCCCACTTCAGGAGGATTTCTACAGGGCCCTAGTCGACAGTGGCATAGCTTTCAGACCTCAGAGGGTATGTCGACTAGAGGCATTGGTTGATGTTGTGGGAGAGCAGCTCCGTCCTTACCTGTCCTATCTGCCTGGCTTATCAGATCTACTTGGACGGACAGGTGCTTACTGCGGCACATGGGTCAGGGAGTTCTATGCTTCTTTGTGGATTGATCCTGCCCATGAGTTTATTCACTTCGCATTCAGAGGCCGCGACCACAGACTCTACAGCTCCAGAGCCCGAGAGATCCTCAGACTACCTGCTTCTGACACGAGGATCCACCAGTTGTGCTATGGCCAGACTACACCTCCCAGACGCCCTCACGGCGGTTCAGTGCCACCCACCGACCTGGTCCGACCCTGCTTTCGCGAGCCTTTTGGCGAAGGGTCACGTCGTACACCTGCTAGCCTGACGCCTCTTGCCAGAGTCTTGGATGCCATACTCAGACGCACTCTACTGCCTCGACTTGGTTACAGAGAGGGACTGACGAGGATGCAGCTTTGGGTAGTATACCACCTCCTTTCACAGCGACAGTTTGATATTTGGGATCTTATTCTCAGTGAGATGGAGGACACCATTGCTGAGGGCTTCAAGGGTAACCGTCAGCTTCCTTATGCCCACTGGATTTGCTTCATTATCAGATCTGCTATCCAGATGCCACCAGAGATCAGGGCAGAGATTGCCAACACTACTACAGCATTCCCTGACTATGACATCAGACAGCTTTGGGCTTCAGTTACCAGAGAGCAGGCTCCAGCACCAGGACAGCGTGAGCGCCCTGAGGTTCCTGAGACAGCAGCTGAGCAGGACGCTAGAGTTGACGAGCTTGCCGAGGCAGAGCTCGCAGACCTTGACACTCAGCCTGCTGAGATACCTGAGGATGTCACTTCAGACAGCACAGATGAGGATTACCAGCCCATCCCCAGGTACCGGTCTCCTCGGTCCCACGACCACGAGGCCGGTGGATCTGGCTCAGCCTCCCGCTCAGACCCAGCCATGGTGGCTATACTTGAGAGGTTGACCCAGGCTCAGGAGCAGCAGCAGCAGCAGATACAGCGCCAGGTACAGGATACAGCTGCAGCACTAGCACAGATACAGGCTCGCCAGGACGAGTTTCAGAGACAGCAGCTAGAGATCCAGAGGCAGCAGGTTGAGATGCAGCGACAGAGTCAGCAGCAGTACATGGATCTTCTGCGGCATCTCATCACAGTTGGGGTTCCTCCGCCTGCATCTATCATGGCTCCGGCTTTGCATTCCAGCGGTCCTTCTAGTCAGACACAGCCGAGCATTCAGTTTACATCTCCACAGCAGCAGGTTCCCCAGTCTTTTCAGTCCCCGAGCTTCACACCTATCCATACGGGGTTCACACCGTCAGACCAGACTCGCCCGCATCTCCTGACAGGCACACCTATCGGTGACTTCAGTGCCACTTACAGCGAGTTGACTGGTCAGCCGACACCCTCGCATACGACTACGTTTCACACTTCGTCAGGGTTGTCAGCTTCCGAGGCAGTCGTTCCACCAGTGACAGGGACTGGGACTACAGAGACCATCCCTTCTTCAGTTGCCTCGACAGATCCCCCAGCTACTGGCGCACTTCAGGCTCAGGTTACTCAGACAGATCCACTTGTTGCTACACAGTCAGTGCCTGTTCCTGCTCAGACCCAGACCGCTTCACAGCCACGTGCTTCTTCAGAGGGTCAGCCAGATAGCTCAGACTCCGAGGATTCGCTTCACTTCGTGATTACTCCGCGCACCTCGGCACCCGACACGACTCCGTCTGTCCCCCCGTCAGATTAGATTAGTTTTTGGCGCTTGATGCCAAAGGGGGAGAGAGAGTAGTTTCAGGGGGAGTTTGTTAGTGGGTTTTCGTTTTTCGTGTGCTACATTCATGCATATCATGTTTATTTTCAGCACTGCATTCGTGTGACATTGTCGTCGAGTCGTAAAACTTTGAGTCTTAATGTCTTATTCGTCACTGTGGTTAATATATGTCACCGTTTTAACTATAGCTCTAAGGTTGTGCTTCCGTGCCTTACTCCGATTACTTATGAGCTATATCTTTATGTGTACTAACGCTTTTTGTCTTATCTTATGAAGTACACTCTTTTGGCTTGGAGCACATAAGCAATTCCTAACCCTTTATGCTTATTGTCTACTGCTTATGTGAACCAAGCATGCTCGAAAACCTTCACTCTAATCCATTGAAACTTAGTGTTGTCATCAATCACCAAAAAGGGGGAGATTGAAAGCATCTAGGCCCCAAGGTTTGGTTTCGGTAATTAATGACAACACTTTATTACCATGACTAACGTGTGTTTTGCAGAAACATTGGTAAGTTAGGTCATGGAGGTGATAACTGCTTTGAGCACTGTGGCTTCGTGTCCCTTGATGGAAATCGTTTCGGTTTTCAAAAGAGTGACGTCAAGATTAAGGACGGTTAGTTCCGGATGACGAAGTGTTGAGACACATTCGGAATAGTCGTTAGGATCTTCGTTTTTCTCTTTTGGCCGTACTATAAAGGGGGGCATGAATGGGTAGCTTGACCTAGGCGAGTCCTATGTTTAGGTGTGGTGCACACTTGTTAAACTTGGCGCTAGGCAACCCTAGATTAGCTCAAGGTTCAGTTAGAAGCAACTTGGTTGAAGTTGCGACGCGTTTCGACGAGTTTCGGACTGTTTTCCAGGCACCGGACGCGGTCTTCGGGAACACCGGACGCGTCCGGTGTGTACTTAACCGCGCTAGGTTTCGGGCCTGATCACCGGACGCGGTCCTCGCGAGGACCGGACGCAGTGGTCAGCGACCGACACGTGTCATCGAGAGAGAATGCCCGTCGGACGCGATACTGGACTTGATCGGCGAGTCCGGTGCGAGTCCAGTAAGGTCCTGAGAGGACCGGACGCGTCCGGTCTTCAGGCATCGGACGCGGCCTCGCGTCCGGTGTGAGTCCAGTAAGCTCCCTTGCACGTCGGACGCGTCCGGTGCTACCTGACCGGTGCGTCCGGTGGTTCGATTTCAAAAACGGGTTTTGACCGTTACGGGGGACCGGCGCGTCCGGTGCGTAGCACCGGCGCGTCCGGTGACCCCGTGTCAGAAAGTAACGGTTCGTTTTCTTTGAGGGGTGTATATATACAACCCCTCCACCTCTTTTAGAGGTCTCTTGCTCATTCAATCATCTGAGAAAACCCTTTAGAGTGCAAGGGAGTGCAAGAGCTCTAGTGAGGATAGAGTTTTGAGAATCAAAGTTTGTGATTCCTCACTAGTGATTCGAGAGTAGCAAGTGTGCATCCACCTCCTCATTTGGGCTCGTTGTGGTCAAGTGAGAGTTCTAGCTTGTTACTCTTGGTGATCGCCATCACCTAGACGGCTTGGTGGTGATTGGGAGTTTGGTGATCATCCGGCGGAGCTTGTGGATGACCCAACTCAAGTTGTGAGCGGTTTTGGGTGATTCGCCGCGACGGAGTGTCGAAGAATCAACCCGTAGAGAGCACTTGATCCTTGCGCGGATCAAGGGGGAGCAACACCCTTGCGCGGGTGCTCCAACGAGGACTAGTGGGGAGTGGCGACTCTCCGATACCTCGGAAAAACATCGCCGTGTTCCTTGCCCCTTTACATTCAAGCAATTACTTTCTCGTTTTTACTTTCATTGCTTGTTTTACATTCCTAGAATTGCCATGCTAGACTAGGATTGGAAACTAGGGTGCAAAACTTTTTAACGGTAGACTCTCTAGGAACACAAGTAGGCACTAGGGGTGAATTCCGGCTTATAGGATTTAATTCTTGCAATTATTTTTTAGAAAAGCCCAATTCACCCCCCCTCTTGGGCATCTTGATCCTTTCAAAGTTCCCACAAGCGATTGCACTTATTATGAAAATTCTGATCCTTTTCAAGAGATTTTTTCTCAAGATAATTCTTCTCTCTCACAACTTTCTCAAGATCTTTCTTCAAATTATCGTATTCTTTAGTCTTCGTTTCAAGTTTAGCTCCAACAGAAATACATCTAGACTCCATATTATGAAGAGCTTCAACTGTTTCTATTCTTTCTTTCTCCTTAGCAGCAAGTTGAGATTTCAGAGAATTAATCTCTTCAACCAAACTTTTTTCACGAAGTGCAGCATTTTTTGCATCATCTTCAATCGACTTACGCAAACTCCTTCGCAAAAGTGCATTCTACATACGAAGTCAAAAATATATTACAAATTGAAATAACAAATCTAAAATAAAATTTACGCAATAAAGATGAATAGTCAAAATGATCGAACCTTGTAAATCATGGAAACACTGGCATCCGCCAACTCAAGCGAAGATTTACCAACAAGTTCGGCCTCCGCATCAGGAACTGTGAAGGCATCATCAATGCACTTTGACAACTTTAATTCTGGTTTCTTCGGCATAATACGAAGTTTGTCCAAACCATTCTCAACAAATTTGAAAGTATCTAAGTTCACACCTTGAGCCTGGCAGTATTCCATACAACGTTTATAAGCTTCAAGATTTACACCATCAGGAACTGTTTCCAAAACTTCAGCTGGAGTCGCAGGTTCCTAGGCAACTTCTTTTATCTTTCCAATATCAACAGTTGTCTCCCTCTAAGAAGAAGAATCAGGGAAAATTTTCTCTGCGAAGACAAACAACAAGAATTAAAAGAAGACAAACAAAACAAAAATACGCGAAGTAAAAAAATCACCTGTAGAAACACCCTTTTCAAGCTGAAGGACACCCTCTCACCAGTAATCACATTGATAGTAGACTCAGAAAGACGAGAAACACAGTCATGTTCAGCCTCCTTGTCATGAACTTCATCAACAGATTCATCAAAATCAAGGGCGAGAGTTGTGGTACCCTTAATTTTTTGTGCCTTCGCACCAGGCACAACAACTTCAGAAGCACCCTTTTCACCACCAACTGTAGCATCTTGTTCTACCCGCAAAACATTCTCTAAAACTTCACAACCTAAATTAGCACCTCCAGATGAAATTACAACTTCTATCTCATCACTAAACTTTCCTAGGTCATCCTGGGGAGTTTCAATAGAAAATCTTTGAGAGGATGGCCTAGCAGTCTCCTACGAAGCCAACACCTCACCTTCTTCTTGTGAACCACCAACAGTGGCGGCCACAGTAACCGGAGAAGAAACTAGATTAACTGGATCAAAAAGAATATCTTCGCCAACATTTTGTTGTGACGAAGTCAAGATAGCTTCAGCAACACCACCATGGGAAATGTTGGCCATCAAATTATGAAAATAGTTATCAAGTGGAGTCAACATAGGAGTCAACCCACTAGAATCAAAAACTAAACTAAACATTCTCACCTCATCATCACAAGACATTTTCTTCAAAGCTTCATCAACAAAATTCTCTGACAATTCAGAATCAGAAAAATCAGCAATCTTCGCTTTCTTCTTTGAAACTTTTTTAGTAAGCGGAGGCCCACCCCTCTTTTTCCTAGTAACATTATCATTACCAGGCTTCGCACTTCTAGCATAAGCAGGAGCTGGCCTTTCACCATATTCTATCTGAGCAATATCAAAAACTCTATTCAGTCTCTTATAATCTGAACCAAGGATTTTATCCATCAGATCTTATTCTTTCTTCAAAAATTTCCTAAGAATTTCAACAGCTTTAATTTCAATAGAAGAAACAAATTCTTTGTCTTCGATATACTTCTTTGGACGAAAAACTTCATTATCTAGAAAGATATAAGTTTTCCCTCTAACCACCTTTTCATGAAATCAAACAAAGCTCCAACCTTTCTTCAAAGGCCAAATCTGAGCAGCAATATACTCTTCGCAAAGATCTCGAGCACTTTGCATATTTGCAGCAAGCTTATAAAACTTCTCACAAGATTTAGAACTTCTTGAACTTTGAAATTCAGGTTTACAATCAAAACTGTTCTTGTGCATCCTTGCAGCCAAAGGATATCTTCTGACAACTCTGTTAGCTTGATTCTTCTCTTCGACCAAAGGAACTTTATGATAAAACCAACAGCGATACCAATTTTCAACCCACTTATTTTTTGAAGCAGGAGCTATCTGTTTAGCACCACGAGCTGGCTTAAAACTACAACATCCAAAATATTTGATGACACTTTTTCCATCAACCACTTTACTCCGAAATTGTGTATGCATCTCATGAATAGAACAAAAAGCTCCAATATCCAGATTTCCTCTCTGAGATTTCACTGCCCAAATAAAAAGAGCGATTTTTGCCATACCATTTGAAGTGAAATGATGCATCTCAATGTTATAAGCTTTCAGAATTTCTTCAACAAAATCTTGACATGGCATATGATGACCAGCCGCAAAATAGTCATGAAACACAACATATTCATCAGGTTCTGGCCTAGGAATTGTCTCATTCTGCGGAGGTAATCTAACATCAACTTTTTCAAGCATTCTATTTTTTACCATCCACTGCAATTCAGACTCATCAAACAAGGATTTTCCAAAGTTCAGAGACTTCGTATCATCACCAACAAGCTCCGACTCCGATGCAGAAACATTAGACAAATCTTCATCAGAAACAGAATGCTCAGATTCAGTTGGCGAATTTTCAGAAGCATTCTTCTCCATGTCTGACATCTGAATATAAAAAAATATATATAAATATATATATACAAAACAATATATAAACACAAATAAGCATATGAAAGTACAAAACATTAAACTAAAAAACATTAACCTCAGAAAAATTACCTTCACAACAAAAGAAGAAACGAAAGAATAAAGTGACTTCAACGAAAATCGACTTCGCGGAAACTTAAAATTTTAGCAGCACCTCCCCGTCTTCGATCGCGTACCATGAAGAGGGGAACACAACATAGTATATATAGGTGGCTTCAGAAAATAATCGTTAAAAAACACAGTTCATAGCATAACGGTCATAAACGGCCAACTCCAAAGTTTGGGACGGAGTTTTTTGTTACTTCGCTTTATAAAATTCAAAATTCACGAATTTCAGACCTTTAGAGTAGGGCTTCATTCACGAGGGGCTACTGTTGGGGAATTAACTTCATCCAAAAAACTCAAGCCCAAACTTTGGAGTATGAAAGATATAAAAATATAAAAATATTCTAATGAAATTCACTTGTAGGAAAAAATATAGCGAAGAATGTATTTCGACTTCGTCGTCAAGAATTCAACTTCGCCCACCGAACTTCGTTGTCAAGAATTCAACTTCGCCTATCGACTTTGTCGTTCAACTTCGCCTATCGACTTCGTCGCCAAGAATTCAACTTCGTCTATCGACTTCGTCGTCAAGAATTCAACTTCGCCTATCGACTTCGTCGTCAGAAATTCAACTTCGCTTGTCGACTTCGTCGATAGGAAATCAACTTCGCTGGACATAGAAGTAGACAAGAAGCAAGAGATAATCTAAAGAAAACAAGTTCATTGAAGGAAAAGAAGATTGAACGCGAAAAAGAAGACCAAATCAGGAGGAAATTACTACTTCGCTCTTACGTAGATGAAGGGTTGTAAATATTTAAGTCAGGGGTAAAAAAGTCATTTTATGTAAAATATGAAGACTAGGGCCCTATAAATAGCCCCTTTGACATGTATGGTATGATCATGAAATGAATGCAACTTTGCACGCAATTTTGTCTTGGATGAAATTTTTCTGACGATTGTGTGAATTGTGTCATCTGACCTGAACTTTTCACCCAATAGGAATCAAGTCCCAAGGTCTGAAAATGAATTATATAGCATTTTATAAGCTTTCCAGATTGTCTTGTATCATATCATTTGGATTTATGAATCTCCAGTTATGGTTAAAATACTTAGCTGCTGTCCAGATTGGTGTTGTGCTATAATGTGCTTGGGTTTGTGTGAGCCTAAGTAATGTTGCTCTTGTTAATTGTTTAGGTGCTAGGTCCTTAACTGAGGAAGAGCAATTGTACATTAGGTTATGTAGACTTGGTAAGTACTTCTCCACCGAAGAAGAAATTTGCACGTCTTGTTAAAGGGAATTGAATAGAGTGTAAATTGTTACTGCAGTTTGCATTGCATTCACCGAGCATGTTGCATTCATTCTTATGCATACATGAGATTTATATTGTGCATGCATGCAATAGGTGTGCCGGAGGAGGTGACTCCTGGAGTTTGAGGAGCACATCAGGAGGAGTAGGAGCAGCAGGAGGAGCCTGAGGTGCTGGCAAGCGAAGAAAACGCCACTGAAGAGCTGCTCGAGTGTCCTGACCACCGTCCTTCCTCTTTTCTGAAAGGCAAGGCCCGGTGCATGCTGACCTAACTTTTGTTAATATATCTCTTGAGTACTTCTACTTGTTTACTGCATTAAGTTGTAGGAGTTGAGTAAAAACACTTGCTGCATTATATCCATTCTTATCCAGATACTAAACTTGAATCCCAATTAAGTTAGGCATGTGTTATTGCTTAGCCATGCTTAGTGCAGTAGAAGTCAGGTGATTTTCGGTCATCCGTGAGCTTTAGCATGAAGTGGGTCATGGTTGGCTATATTTGCTATCATGAGAAAAGAACCATGCTAAAAAACGAATTGAGACCGGGCGGGAGTTCGATAGTGTATCCGCAAGACACTTCACGTCTTGGGTGCGAAGCTATGCCGGTCTGAGTCGTTTAAGGACCGATTCACTGTATGTCCTCAAGTCATGTTGAACTTAGTCTAAGTGGCCGGATAAGCCGTTCCGACCGCGAAGCCGAGTAATATAGTTCAGGCCGGGAATCGGGGGGGTCAAGTGCGCATTCTGGAGGAAGTAAGGATGTGCTTGGGGACATTGGCATAAGACCAAGGGGGTTAAAGTCCCTATCACCTGGCAGAGTGTCGCCCTTGGGAATACGGCATCAGTCGAACCCGCGCTTTCTTGAACTGTACCAAACGTGACCTGAGCAGCCCTCGCCAAACGTATCTCGGTGAGTGTTAGAAATACCGCTCCAGCTGGATAGGAACTCGATTCGAATTGCCATTGCTCCCTGTTAGTGAGCACTTGACTTGAGCAGTGGCAACGTAGATTCAATTAATTGAACGGATGGTTAAGTGGATGATGATCTAATGTTGCCTCAATTTATACCTACTATGGTTATTATTGTTTGCTTACATAATCAGATGATTGCTTAGAACAGGTGCTAACATAGATGACAGGTTAATGCTAAAAGTCACTGCTAGCACAAGTTAAAAGAGTTACTATTACTTATGCATTTCTGCAAATAAACTGTTAGCCAGCTCCCCTTATGAAAAGCCTTGCATGATCCTTGGTGTCTTTTTATTTCCGTTTCGACGGGTAAGTCTAGCTGAGTACCTTCTCGTACTCAGGGTTTATTCCCTCCTATTACAGATGATATGCTTTATCAGGGCTTTTGCAAGAACTGCCTCCACCCGGCGGGTGACGAGGACTAGATCACTCGGGCATGATCTTCTTTTAGTCTACTTTCCTTAATGCTTTTGCGGGATGTTGATCTGTAAAACTGGTAGTCGTAATTAAACTAAGTGTGTGTTTAAATTATGCTTCCGCTACTTTCTAAACCTAGTTTGTAATAATTTGCGACTCCGTGGTGTTGTAAGCTTACTTCTGAACTACTTGTGAAATGTAACATGCGATGCATTTATGTTGGATGATGCGATCTTGGTTGTAATCATGTTGGTTTGAAATCCGTCGTGATTTCGATTGACTACCGGGATTATATGGGCTCAAGTTCAAAAATTTGAGCGTTTCAGCGCTTGTTTTTGTACTTGTGCTCTTATAATTTGGACGATTCTGTTACAGCTAGCATCAGAGCAGAATTCAACACTAAACACATCGTACGACTATTTAAAAACAAAAGCTTTTGTTTGCGAAAAGTGTTTTCAACTTACAAAACTTACAAGTGTTAAAAATCTGAAATTATTTTTATAGTATGCCACTGATCACATCCGTTAGCCCAAATAAGGACTCCTTGGTGGCTTATTAAGTACTAACTTGGGGGTCTTGTATGTTTCTATTTTGTCGTCCATACGGCGTGATATTGTATGGATGCCATCCGCTTGGGTGGTAATGTATGGATCAAAATGCCTCTACGACTTGGTAAATGTGAGTTGTGAGAGCATGACCGTCCAACCATCGGTCTAGAGGAGAGTAGTTGTGGTTACTTGCATACTTACATGTTCAATCATGTATTTATAAAAGTACTTAATTGTGGGTATATCTGTCGGGTTGTTGTGATACTGAAGTATGTACATCGGGGGATGTGTATATAGAAAGTATTTAGTTTACTGCTTACTTTGCATGCTTTATTGGGAAACTGTTGGGCTAAAATGAAATTTTTTGCAGGTACACTAACAACACAAATGAGTAGACCGATAGTTTCGCCTATATGAGAGAGCGTATGTATGCCACCACCTAGCGTTAGAAGTTTAAAATTCTACTAGGGTGAGAGGACATACGGAACGTGCATGTATCATGTTTAGTCATGTCATACATATCATATTACTCCCTCCATAAAATTTGATTGTCCTAACTAAACTAAATTTCGTATCCCCTAAATTATCCTCACCTTAAGTTATACCCTATTTCTATAGATGGCTCGCACTAGGGCTAACGCTGGTAAGTCCACCGGAGGCAGGGTTCCTCGGCACTAATTAGCTCCGCGTGAGCCCCGTCCTGAGCCTACCATGGAGGAAAGGCTGAGGGCGGAATTGGCTGAGGTGACTGCTGAGAGAAATGCGCCTCAACAACGTCTGGAGCAAGTGACACATGAAAGAGATTAGGAAACACTTGTGGTTCAGAGGTTGACACTTGCTCATCGCAACTGTGAGCGCATGCTGGTCCACGTGTTGAACTAGCGGAATGAAGCCTGGCACGAAGAGAACATCCTGAGAGCTTGGCAGGTGGAGCTTGAGCAACAGTTAGTAGCTGCAGAAGAATATAACGACAACCTTCATGAGGAAGTGCACCTGCTAAACAATCAGCTCAATCCTCTTCTCCCTCATGACAATGACGATGATGAGGAGATGGGCTTGAGTGTCATCATGGCTAAAGGTGATGATGACATTGAGATCGCTAGGCCGGAGGATGTTCCACCTGAAGAAGAAGAAGACGAAGAGTTAGAGCCTATTAGTGACGAAGATGAGGAGCTAGAGCCTGCTAGTGATGAAGACGGCGGGGAGATCTTTGACACTGACTCAGAGGACGATGCTTAGTTTAGCTTATCGCATAGCTACGACACTAGAGTTATCTTTTGTTGCCTTCCATGTGTGGGAGAGTGGCTTTGTAATAAGTTGACCTTTGGGATGTAACATCGAACCCTATGTTATCCATGATGTTTGTTTAACATGCTGAATTCCAGTCACGGGGGATTCCTCATTGTGTTGTGTTCGGTGATGGTGTCACGATTAGTACTCTTCGGTGCTGTGACGAAACCGAGGGCCTCTTGTGGCGCGTGACATAAGGTTGTGCTTCTTGGCACGCGCTGGTATCGACGTGACTAGTCATGATCCATCATGGAACTTCACCAATGTGTTGTCTTCTTGTGATCATCTCCTTGGATATCTTTCCTAATTGTCGGAAGGTCTTATGTCGAATTAAGACACCTCTGTTATGTAAGGTTGGAACCTTTATGGTGTGGATGTAACCTGTCAGATCCGTTTGTGCTCCATGTATGTGAGCCTTTAATAAATTCCACCTGTGTGTCGGTAAACCTCATTATGAATAAGTACATTGCATGAATGCGTCAATTGATGCGCTTGATGAGGTTGTGTGGTTGTGATGAATTATTGTGCCTCTATTTGTTATGTGAATTCATTTCCTCCAATGAAATCAGTCTGACATAATTACACAATTCATCTACAAATTTTCCCACATCGTTAGTGCTCATTGGCTATGCATTTTGCAGATGGCGTATAATCTTTGACGTGGTCATGGCACTGAGGATGAGGAACAACCACCACCACCTCCGCCACCACCCACCCCAACAGAACTGATGCAGACGGTGGTTGAAGGTCAACGCCTGTTACAAGACGCTATGCGCCAGCTAGTCAACGGGGAGGCCGACATGGTCGCCAGGGTCCGGAGCCTAACCAGTTCAGTGATTTCAAGGACTTTCTTGACACCAAACCCCCGCTCTTTAAAGAGGCAGAGGAACCTCTGCAAGCTGATGAGTGGCCATTGAGCAGAAATTTTGTCTGCTTCATCTGACCGATGAGTTGAAGACCGAGTATGCTTCCACCAATTGCATGCCCAGCTGGTATTTGGTGGAGTCATTACCGCTCTACGCTGCCCCCTAATGTCCCGATCACTTGGGACCAGTTCAAAGCGCCTTTTTGAGGAAATTATATTCCTCCTAGTTTGATGGCAATGAAGCACACTGAGTTAATGAAGTTAACTCAAGGCAATAAGAGTTTGACTAAATACCTGCAAGCTTCCAATAACCTTGCAAGGTACGCAACTGAGTTTGTCGATACAGATGCAAAGAAGATTGCTAGTTTCAAGCGTGGCCTCGGTCCAAAGTTGATGAAGACCATGGGTACTAGCAAGTGTGCCACTTTCAATGAATTTATCAGTGATGCCCTAACCCAAGAGAACAACAATTTTGTCTATGCTGCTTCTAAGAGCCGCAAGAGGGCCTTTGAGGCGGGTGCTTCATAGTCTAGAGCTCCAGTTGCGCCGAGGGCTCCTTCTCGTCCCCCTGCAACGGGTGCTAAATTATGTCCCCTGCAGAAGAAGGCTCTAGTCAAGACTGGGTTTCGCAAGGCCTATATAGTTTCTCTTCATAAGGGTACTTCTAGCCAAGGCAGCTACAGTGTTCCTCCAAGTAACATGCCTTGCTGGAACTGCAACAAGCCAGGTCATTGGGCTAGAAATTATCCTAATCCTAAGAAGAATGCAAGTCAAGGTGGCTGTCGGGGGCAAGTTCATTATACTAGCATTGAAGAAATTCCATCTGGTGAGGTAGTCACTACCGGTAAAGTTGACCAACATTCTGCAATGGTGCTGTTTGATTCAGGTGCTTCGCATTCATTTATCAATCCTATGTTGGCATCAAAGTTTCCACACAAATTACATACTGTGGAAAGTGAGGGTTATTGCATTAGAGCTGCGAGTGGTAATATTCCCACAAATCAAGTAGTTAGTGATGTAGAATTTGAAATAGAAGGGCGCAAGTACTTGATTACCTTAGTGGTTTTGCCTGGACTGGGCATAGATGTCATTTTGGGCATGAATTGGATGAGCCAGAATGGGGTACTCATTGATACATCAACTCGGGTAGTTATGCTTAGAGATCCTACTGATCAGAAAGGTTTTCTAGTGCAACTTCCCTAGAAAATTGATCTCTCTGGTGAAGTTCATGTGGTGCAAGTGAAGTCAATAGCTGATATTCCCGTAGTATGTGAGTTTCCTGACGTCTTTCTCGATGATTTGTCGAGATTGCCTCTTGATCGGGATGTGGAGTTTAAAATAGAGCTATTACCTGGCACAACACCAATCTCTAGAAGACCCTATAGGATGCCTCCGAATGAACTAGCTAAACTTAAGGTCCAGTTGAACGAACTTTTGAAGAAGGGGCTGATTCGTCCTAGTTAGTCTCCGTGGGGTTGTCCTGCTATCTTTGTGAAGGAGAAGGATTAGTCATTGCAGATGTGTGTAGATTATAGACCTCTGAATGCGGTTACTGTCAAGAATAAGTATCCTCTACCACGCATTGACATCTTGTTTGATCAGTTGTCTAAAGTCAAAGTCTTTTCCAAGATTGATCTAAGATTTGGCTATCATCAAATTAAAATTCATCCTGAAGATATCCCAAAAATTGCTTTCTCTACAAGATACAGTTTCTATAAGTATCTTGTTATGTCCTTCGGCTTGACCAATGCCCCCGCGCACGGCTTGACCAACGCCCCCGCGCACTTCATGTACTTGATGAATTCGGTGTTCATGCCCGAATTGGACAAGTTCATGGTGGTATTTATAGATTATATTCTGGTGTATTCTAAGAATGAGAAAGATCACGTTGAGCATTTACGGGTGGTCCTCATAAGACTGTGTGAGCACCAACTGTATGAAAAATTCAGCAAGTGTGAGTTCTGGCTTCACGAAGTGCCTTTCCTCGGGCACGTATTGTCTGATGGTGGAATTATGGTGGATGCCACCAAGGTGCAAGAAGTAATAGACTGGAAGGCTCCTATCTTGGTTCACGAGGTTTGGAGTTTTCTAGGATTGGATGGTTATTATTATCGCTTCATCCTGGACATCTCTAAAATAGCCAAGCCAATGACTCGACTGCTGCAAAAAGACACAAGGTTTGTCTAGACTCCTGAGTTTGATGCAGATTTTTACAAGTTGCGAACCCTTCTAACCTCAGCTCCGGTTTTGGCACAACCAGATATCAAGAAATCTTTTGATTTGTATTGTGATGCATCAGACATAGGTTTGGGAGGAATGCAGGAAGGCCGGGTGATTGCTTATACCTCTCGCCAACTTTGGAAACATGAGGTTAATTATCCAACACATGATTTGGAACTCACTGCAGTTGTCCATGCTTTGAAAGTCTAGCGACATTATCTGTTGGGCAATGTGTGCAATATCTATACTGACCATAAAAGTCTCAAATATATCTTCACCCAATCGGAGTTGAAAATGTGTCAAAGAAGATGGCTTGAGCTGATTAAAGATTATAATCTCCAAGTGCACTATCATCCTGGCAAGGCAAACGTAGTTGCCGATGCTTTAAGCTGTAAGTCCCATTGTCATTCCTTGGTGGAAAGTGACTTTCATCTATCCCATCTTCTACACCCGGTAGTCCAACACCACATCACTGTCACTTGCACTCTCAAGAGTAGAATTATTGAGCTACAAAAGACTGAACTTGGCATATTCTACATCAAGTGTAAGATGAAAGAGCAAGAAACTAAGCATTTCCGAGTAGATGAGGATGGTGTGCTGTGGTTTAAGGATAGGTTAGTTGTGCCTAAGGACTGAGAGCTTAGGAGTCAGATTATGTCCAAAGCTCATTCCTCTAAGTTATCCATCCATCCTGGTAGCAGTAAGATGTATCACGATCTAAAGCCATACTATTGGTGGACCAAGATGCGGAAGGAGATAGCTGCATATGTTGCTAGGTGTGATACTTGCTGTAGAGTTAAAGCCGTGCACATGAAAGCGGGATTGCTTCAGCCACTTTCTATCCCAGGTTGGAAATGGGAGGAGATAAGTATGGATTTCATTGTTGGACTCCCTTCCACTGTTAAGAATCATAACTCTATTTGGGTAATTGTAGACCGTCTAACCAAGTCGGCTCACTTCATTCTTATCTGAGCAGACTATCATCCTACCAACTATGTTGAGTTGTACTTTAACCAGATAGTCCGATTTCATGGGATTCCTCATACTATTGTTTCTGACTGCGGTCCACAGTTCGCTGCTCGCTTTTGGGAGCACTTACATCATCTTTTGGGAACCAAGCTAGTGAGAAGCTCCGCTTATCATCCCCAGACGTCAGGTCAGACCGAACGAGTTAACCAAATCTTAGAAGATATGTTGAGGGCATGTGTTATTTTGTCCAAGGGTTCATGGGAGAAATGGTTGCCTTTGGCTGAGCTTTCGTACAATAATAGCTATCAAGAGAGTATTAAGATGGCCCCATTCGAAGCATTGTACGGTCGCAAGTGTAGAACACCCCTAAATTGGGTAGAAGGAGGCGAAAGAAAGTATTATGGTATTGATTTTGTTGAGCAAGCTGAAGAACAAGTCCGTACCATCAAAATACATATGGTTGCAGCCCAATCTAGACAAAAAAGTTATGCTGATCACCGTAGAAAACCAATTGAGTTTGAAGTTGGAGACTTCGTATATCTAAAAGTTTCACCTATGAAGAGTGTAAAACATTTTGGTGTGAAGCAGAAGCTTGCACCGAGATACGTGGGTCCTTTCCAGATCATAGGAAAAAGTGGAGCTGTTGCATATAAGATCTAGTTACCTCCTGAAATGAGCGCCATTTTCAATGTCTTCCATGTATCTTAGTTAAAGAAATATCTTTGGGTTCCTAAAGAGAGAGTTCTGTTAGGGGATATCAAGCTAGAATCCGATCTGACTTATGAAGAGAAACCAGTTCGTGCGATGGATACTAAAGAACGCGTAACTCGAAGTCGAGTGGATAAGTGCTATAAAGTAATGTGGAGTAATCAAGGTAGTGAGAGTGATGCTACTTGGGGAGAGAAGATTATTTACGAGAGGGTTATAAGGAATTCTATCAACAATGGTACGCTTTCTAAATCTCGAGACGAGATTTTTTATAAGGGGGAGGGATGTAACACCCCAGGTGTTTGGCTCCCATAATTGCATTTGCATTTCAAAAGCATGAGCATCATTCATCTCATTATGTCTTGTTTTGCTTGTGTTGATGCAAAAGTGGATCTGCAAACACAAAGGGCTAATACCCAATCCGATACCCAAAGCGTGTCAGTCGATTTGACCTGTTAATCGACAAGGATGAAAATTCGAGTACTTTGGTCCTGACGACAGCGATATGCCCGGAAGCCATGGCCAACAGGTAATCACACGGAACTCGAGGATCACCGAAGGTCGCACTGAAGCGATGCAGCTCGTCGAATCGATGAGAACTCATAAAAAGAAAAATATGCAAATTGACAAAGTCACCGAAAAGTAAGTAGATGCAAATAGGAGTAAAATTGGTTTGATATTGATTGATTCTATCTTACATTATCCCTCAGTCTATATTTATACCCTGATCTGAGGAAACATAACCAGACACGACTAGGACACCGAGTCCATATCTAAGGAAAAACGTGACTCTTACATGAATCATACTCTAACAAATATAGAAAAGGAAATCAGCACCTATCTACTTCCCTGTCCACCTCAATTACGATGAAATTTTCATCGACCTCCTCTCCATCGGCATGCTTCCCGTCATCACAAGCTTCATCGGCAGTAGTCTTCAAATCTTCCTTCATCGGCATCGGCAATAACATCTCCGATCTTACCAGCAATGCCTCTGAGTCTAAGTCAACCTTTCCATCGGTCACCACCATTCATCGGCAACAATCCTCACAAGCTGATCTTCATCGGCACCCTTCCATCAACGTAATACAATAACTTTCCTTCTACTGATTAGCCCACTCTGATCATTTTGACATGTGCCAAAAACGGTGTCAACACATGCCCCCCAATTTCAGAGTATAAAATCATTGATGCTCTGAAATTTACTCCAGACAATGATTGCCTTCACCCAATTATCTTAATTCATCCTCCCAGCATAACATAATCTGTTACCAAATCCAATCAAATCTAGTCCTAATTCACGCGTCTCAGTAAATATCGCACGATCTTCAACCACTCTTGCTCCAATTATGGTTAAGATACAAAAACAATAGTCCATCAGCAAGAACCTAACACAGTGACGCTGCCGCTCTCGGAATTAAAATATCCTGTACCGAGATTTCTTCCGAGCCATGATTACTTGCCACCAAATCATCTATACAATCCTTTGATTATCATACGAACAGTTACCATATCCATTTGAACTACCTCGACCTACACGCACGCGGCAGAGAGATAAGTCTGGAATGCCCCTATTCCAATCGGCCTATAAATAAATCTCTCCCAAATGCTCGTCTTCTACCCTTAGACTCCAACCCTCAGCATTCTCTCTCTCCAACGGCGACCCCGACGAACAATCGTGTGACCTCAACCAGCAAGAACCTTCCCTAGCGGCAACCTCGAGTCTCTAGCTGCGCCTCCATTCTTCTCAAGACAATGGCAATCAACTTCGACGTCCCTACGGTTTGTTTCACCTTCATCCCCTTTTACTATGATTGCCCTTACAAGTTCATATAGTTGGTGAATTTTTTCTCTTTTCCTCTGTTCTTTTGATCCTCCAAACTTAGGAACTATGCAACAAGTTAGTTATCCCAACCAATCAGTCGCACATCCAATGTCTAGGCCCAATGGGTGACCCAGATCCAACCGATTTGATCAATGCAGAGACTAACAGAATTCCCTTCAGAGCCCAGAATTTCTCTTTAAATTTATGGAAAGATACCTTCCGATCTTGGCCTAAAATCACCAAGGGGTGGAAAGATTGGTATCTGAGGGTAAACGAGTTGATGCAAGTGTACTGGGCAGAGCGAAAGCTAAACCAATGCATCAGGCTGTCCATTGTCGATATGCAGAAGAAAGAGTCGATGATGATTGTTGCCGCTTATTTTTGGTTAGACACAACAAATACCTTCATGTTTGGACATGGCCTAGCTACTCCCACCCTTGCCGATGTATACATGCTCACTGGCCTAGATATTTCAACTGCCAATGAGGCCTCCATTTACGGCAGAAAATCTGAGTATAGGGTGAATACCCGTAACATCGGTGGTTGGACAGGGTATATTCAAGAATACAGGAGGACCGAGACAGTTGGTCAGAGGGAACACGCCACATTCCTAAACATGTGGTTAGAAAAATTCATTTTCAGTGGTCGATCCGTAGGGCCAACCAATGCTTACCTCCCCGCAGCTGAACTACTGGCAACGGTGTAAGGTTCCCCCTTGGCCGATATCTTTTGAGCTCCACTTATCACCTTTTACATCAAGTGTCCTAGAAGCTTCTGCTTGGTGAACCCATTAGCAACTTAGGAGGCCCGTGGTGGTTCATTAACATGTGGCTGAATGCCCACATCCACAAACGCTTGCAATGGGACTTCTTTGCCCAGCAATTCCTGCGAGATATCACCGAAGACTACGAACTTGGAGATGAAGAATCAGCAACACGCCCACCCCTCAATTTTGGTGAAGCCATAATTTTTCTTCCTGGAATAGAGGCTAATGAAGATCAGATCGGCCAATTCTTCCAAAGCTTTTACAAGGGTCTTTCCTGTGATCATCGGGCCTGGATGCCCTACATCGACAAAGAAACCAGATTCCCCCTTCTCTTCAATTTCACCGATGATACCTTGAATAAGGATGATGAACTTATGATGGCCATCATTACTCCCCGAGCAATCCTAGTGAATACATTCAGCAGTGGGAAAAACACCAACATCACCTATGAATTCTACAATCCATCGGTAGTATCACGTCAGTTGGCCTTTGGACAACTGCCAATTAAACTTTGTTTTGCCGATGTGATTAAACCGAGAGAAACAATCACCAGCGGAACAGACTGGAGGAGGGTAGTGAGACTCTCTCCTGATGTTGATGCTATAGATGTTGATCTATCCACCTGGATGCCAGCCTCTTTTATCACTGAATCATATAAACTATGGTGGCAAGAGTGGAAGGGACAATTATTTGCAACATCCGTTCATACATATCAGCATATGATTGACCCTAAGCATGTCATTCCTGATGACACAGTAAGTTTCTTTTAACACCCTTCTTCTTTTTTTCTTTTATATATCGGCAACTAACTTTCTTGTGACAGGTCGATGACCCAACACCATCCGTAAGAAGGAGTGGGAGACCCTTTGACCTTCGACCTGTCTCCCCAATATCACCAATTGGCTACAACGCCCATACCCTAGCTGCTCTGACTCATCAGAGAACCCGTGCCAAGAAAATCACTACCAAGCCAAAACTGGCTAAGGCTAGAGCCACTCCATCGGCTGCCGCTGCGACCCTAATAAAAGCGTTCAAGGTAACAACCCTGTTTATTCCAACTCATGCCGATCTCAGACTATACTAACACTAATTTTCAGGATGTAAGAACTACTGCTGGATCATCATTGGCAACTCCTCTGGCATCAAGCACTACCATCTCTGACAAACCTTCAGAGGTATTCCTTCAACTTTACATTTAATTTGTTAAATATCATATCTTACACATAAAGTTGAAGTCCATGACATGGGTGATAAGATCATCCTGGTCTTGACATTCTTAACAGTCCTTGTGCTCCCTTCATTATCTTGAAAATTTTCATGATGGTCTTTGTCTTGAAGGGGCTTGGTGGAGATTTTTTCACCCTCCTCCATGGAGTGAGTGCTTGATTGTAGATCTTATCTTGTGGCACTTGTCTTCTTGTTCCATGGATCTCTCCATGATGCGTGAGCTGTGTTACTCTAGTGCAAGGTGTTTAAGTTCATGTATCTCTTTTCTCTCCGTATGAGTTCATCTTAGGACTTCCCAGTTTGACTTTTGAAAGTTTTTCCTGCAAGGGTTAGTCCAATAAAATATACCAATGTCTACAAGCAATTTTTAGTTCAATAACCTAACCAAACTCCATGTCTAATCAGATTAAGGAAGGCTATTTAACCTAAGCACCACGCTTAATTTAAAAGCCTTTAGAACTACTCATGAAGTACTTCCAAACCAAAGCATACTATGGTAGACAAAGGTGGCATGAAGGAATTATAGAGATTTACTCAAGTGGTGATGAAAGAGAACATAGTTGGTGTATAGGAATTTGAGCATGTCTTAAAGGTAGGGACAACTAGAATAGCAATATGGCAGGGATGTTCTTAGAAAGTTATCCCCCCAAGCTTGAATTTTGCAAAAATCGAGTTTGGGTGCATTTAATTCAATGTTGCATGATGATTGGTTAGACATACCTTGTGTTTGTTATTCCTTCGATCTTTTTGCTCCAATCCTAGAGTGGTTAGTGACAAGAATACTCGAAGGAATATTTTCATAATTAAATCCCAAAGCTCCTTTCATAAGGACAGCGTAGCAGATAGGTGAACACTCGTGTTTTAGGATCTAAAAAGTGGTTGTTTTAGGACTCTGAGCTTGTCCATGGGAAACCTTCAAAATGCGATTTGGTGAAGTGGTTTCCCCTCCAACACCAACTTAAGTGTACTTATCTCAAGATTCAACATAATGAGATTTGCAATATTTATGACAAACATATGCATCGACAACCACCCTTTTGAAGTTTTTGTAAATAGAAAGAATAGGGGGGGTGAAAATCTCGAATGTGGAGAGGTTGGAGAGACCAATTGAATTGAGAGATGTCTCATATGAGCATGGATTTAATGAGATGGTTATGGAGTAATTCCCATGCTCATTGATGTCATCTTCATCCCCAATTTGGATGTTTAGAACTTTACTTGGATTGGTGACTCTTGAGTTGGTCTCATCTAGGGTCTCTTTCATAGATGGATGAGTCTCATCTTCAAAGGGAGTTAAAAACTCACCATTTAAAGCTAAGTCAAGGTTGGATTCTTTTAAGGCTTCTTCCTTGTCCATCCATTCTACACATTCTAGCCACTGTTGCAGCCTCTTTTGGTCATCCTCGTGGTCTTCATGACTCCTACGGTTTGGTTGTATTTGTGGATTTTTAGGATCATCATAAGACTGGGAAGAACAATCATAAAAGGGATTTTCAAAGTCAAGGATGGGTTTAGAGATGGGTCCATGATTTATGTCGTCTATGAAACATAATAGGACAACAGATAAGATTTTCCGTATGGCAAGGTTGTCCTTCTATGGCATCATTCGACGTGCCATCCTCAAATTCTTCCCATTGGGAATAAGGACATTTTATAAGAGATCCCTTCTGGAGAGGATTTGAATTATATTCACTTGAAGGTCTCTTATAAAACTGGAAGTCTAAACCATCCCTAAAATCAGCACTAGAAAGAATAGGGCTCTCCAAAGGTGGAATTTCTTCTTCCCTTGTAGGATTTTGGGGGATAGCTAAATCTTGGGATTGGAGTGGTTGTGATTTGACTATCAAAACTTCCTTTTCTTATCCAGGAATTGATTCCTTATCTTTTGGTTCAAGGCTGGGCTCGATTTCTTTTTCTTCTTTAGGAAACTCATCAAAGATGCCAATGTAAGGGGTGTTTTCAAGGATTTTCTCAAGAATGGCTTCCCCACATTTATGGTTTCGTGCGAGAATGAACCTCTTGAAGCGGTGTCGAGATGTAGAGTAACTTCCTTATTAAGTCCTAGATAAAAGTGTTCTAATAGGACATTTTTAGGCAAGGAAAGGGTTGGACCAGAATTGGTAGGGCTCATGAATCTAGCCCAAGCTGCTCCTAGTGTCTCCTTCCCTTTTTGTTCAAAGTTAAGAATTTCTCTATGAAAGGCTGCTCTTTTTAGAAAGAGGGAAGAAAGCATGACAAAATCTGTCTCGAAGTTTATCCCAATTTTCATTGATGCCTCTTACAGAATGAGCATACCACTGTTTTGCTCTACCCAAAAGGGAAAACGGAAACAATTTCCATTTAAGGGTCCCTTATGTCATGCCAGCAATTGTTAGGCAAGAACACAATAGCTCAAATTCCCTAAGGTGGGTGTAAGGATCTTTATTTTCTAGCCCAGAGAAGGATTGGTCCTGAACCATGGCTACAAAAGCAGGGCAAAGCTCATAGCCATCTGTAAGACTGGGGTGTGATGATGGTGGAGGCTCCAACAGGTCGCCCTTTGGAGCAAAGAATTTATAAATAGGCGTGAAATCCATGTGCTATGATGGTGGTGATAAAATGGTGGTAAAAAGAAAAAGAAAAGGATGAACTTTGGCTCAAAACTAGAACAGCTACCGTTCTCCGGCAACGGCGCCAGAAAGCTTGTTGGGTATTTTAAACGCAAACAGAAAAATCCGCAAGCGCATGGATACCAATGTAGCTTTCACCCGGGAGTATTCCAAGGTATCGATTTTCCACGGGGAACGCGAAGTGCAGTAGTTGAGGTGTAGATTACCCAGGGATAACTATATGTTTTTGTGGGGAGAGAGGAATTTTCCTAAGAGCTCTATAGATAGATCTAGGAATCAGGGTTTACTTTAGGGTTACTTATTTTGGGACATTAGAACACTAACCACAGAAAGGGATGAGAAGGGGCTAGGAAGCTCTGACTACGGTCCTACAAACATCGATCCGAACATGGTGGAATATGTCGGCCGTTAGGGCTGTCACTACCCTAGGGCTACCACAATAATCCGCTGGATTGGGTGCAATTCCATGTAATTGCAAGACTAAGCACCACTCCTAATCTATTAATTACTACTCTAGCTTTGCAAAGACTAGAGCACTTGATGCAAGTGGAAATCCAATAAATAACCTAAAAGTAAATATGGAAATTAAATGAAGAACTCATGAATTATAAAATTAAAGAACCTGGAGATTGCTCAAAAACGAACCGGTTGCTACAAAGGTACAATGTTGAGGAAGATCTGATAGATCCGGCTCCTCCTCAGCTCTCTCCTCTTCTCTCTCTCTTCTCTAGTTTACAACTAGATGAACTAGAACTAGAACTAGAAGATGAACTAGAAGAACTAGAACTAGACGATCATCTAGAGGGACCTCTACTTCCTCTACTTGGGTGGAGGGGTGAAACCCTAGCTTTTGCTTTGGAGGTAGCTAATGAAGGATATGGAGATGCCTCAGGGGGAAGGTCTGCCTCTGCTTATATAGCCCGGTGGGATAAACCGCAGCCCTAGGATCAAACCGACTTGAAACAACGGGCTCTCGTGGCAAGATTGGAGGCAATAAGGATTCTATTGGCTTATGCTTGTGCACACAATATCAAACTATATCAAATGGATGTCAAAAATGCATTTCTCAATGGGATCATCAATGAGTTAGTCTTCGTTGAGCAACCTCCCAGATTTGAAGATGACAAGAAACCCAACCATGTGTACAAGTTGAAGAAGGCTTTATATGGCTTAAAGCAAGCACCTAGAGCATGGTATGAGAGGCTAAGGGATTTCCTTCTCTCTAAGGGATTCAACATGGGCAAGGTTGATACAACTCTATTCACCAAGAAGATTGGGAATGATCTATTCATAGTGCAAATATATGTTGATGACATCATCTTTGGATCAACCGATCAAGCTTATTGTGAGGAATTTGGTGCTATGATGGCCAAAGAGTTTGAAATGTCTATGATTGGTGAACTTAGCTACTTCCTTGGTCTCCAAGTCAAGCAATTGAAGAATGGGACATTTGTGAGTCAAGGGAAATATATAAGGGACATGTTGAAAAAGTTTGGAATGCAAGATGCAAAGCCAATTTCAACTCCAATGGGTACAAATGACAATTTGGATAGTGATCTTGATGGCAATATTGTGAATCAAAAGGAATATCGGTCTTTGATTGGAAGTCTACTCTAGTCACCGCATCAAGGCCGGATGTCATGTTTAGTGTTTGCATGTGTGCTAGATATCAAGCCTCACCTAGAGAGAGTCATCTCACGGCCGTAAAGAGAATATTGAGGTACTTGAAGCGAACAAGAGATATTGGACTATGGTATCCCAAGGGGTCAGTTTGAATTGATTGGATATTCGAACTCCGACTATGGGGGTTGCAAGATCAATAGAAAGAGCACAAGTGGCACATGTCAATTACTTGGAAGATCACTTGTGTCATGGTCCTCCAAGAAACAAAATAGTGTGGCAATCTCTACCGCCGAAGCCAAATATGTGAGTGCGGAGAGTTGTTGTGCACAATTGCTATGGATGAAATCAACTTTGAAGGATTATGGCCTCAACTTCTAGAATGTGCCATTGTTATGTGATAATGAAAGTGCAATCAAGATGACACAAAACCTAGTTCAACATGGAAGAACAAAGCATATTGACATAAGGCATTAGAGATCATCAACAAAAGGGAGATATTGCCATTGAAAGTGTTGGCACCGATGATCAACTTGCCGATATTCTCACCAAGCCACTTGATGAAAAGAGGTTTTGCAAGCTAAAGAATGAGTTGAACATTCTTGATTTCTCAAACATGAGTTGAATGCACCCCACCCACTTATTGACATGTCTCTCCTTCGACATTGCAAGGTAAAGTTGATTGACATGTCATTCATCATATGCTAAGGATTTGCCAGAGCATGTAGACATAATAAGTGGTATGCATGAGCATTCATGATAAATCAAATAAATTTGATGGATACATGTTACCACTATTGCTTCTATGCTTGTTTGATCTAGTGGTGGCATATGACATGTTTGTGAGCTTGCAAACCTAGTGTTGAATCTAGAAGATTTGCTATAAGTGTCTAATTCAACATAGGCAAGATAACCCTTATTATGAGCTGTGAAGAAGCTTGTCTTTGGTTCAAATCGAATTAAATATCTTTGGCAAGTGTTCTAGGTTGAACCAAATTTGATAAATTTTAACCTACTCCATCAAACATTTTTTTCTCTTCACAATTTGATCCCATTTTTGGGTAAGTTGTTGACAAAGGGGGAGAGAAAAAGATGATTCAACATGATAAAGGGGTAAATAAAATTTTTTGATGCACACAAGTAGGGGGAGCAAGCTCATAAACAAAGTTGTTGCATTTGTTTGTGCATTTTCATATGACTTGCTCATTGCACATGTATTTAAATTCCATATATATGCTTGTGTGGTGCAATGCTAGTATAGAACTTGAATGATGAAATGATCTACTAGCATGCATAGGAATAGTTTACACGTGGTATCTAGACATGCCTAAAGTTTTACAAGTGGTCCAAGAACCTTTACATATAATGTTGATCTCACAGGGTTCTTGAGTTTTGATCGATGTCTAGTTACTTCATGATGCTAAGGATGGTGTAAAAGGCAACTCCGATTGGTATCACGCTTCAAAGGTCCATTTCTTACACCTTAGCATCATTTTGGTAGAATTACTCTCTCAACACTTCTATCCATGCATATGTGCAAAGCTTTCAATCCAAACTCTATGCACATATGTAGGGAGAGCTAATGCTACCAAAACCGAGCTTGTGATAATTGTCCAAACTTTACTTATGAGCAAAATGATTGGACAAGTATGACAAGTTCAAAACTTTTATTATCAAAATCATCTTTGTGAGGGTTGTCATCAATTACCAAAAAGGGGGAGATTGAAAGTCCCTAGTTTGGTTTTGGTTAATTGATGAAACCTAGGACTAACCTTTGTATCTAAGTGGATGATTTAGATAAAGGTGGTCATTGAATATGAGACATGACATTGACTCATGTGACCAAGATGGTGAAGACCAAGATGAGGCTTGGCTCGATGGACCGGTTGTGAAGGTGAAGGACAAGTCGAGGCTTCGAAGCGAAGGACCATGTGATGGTGAAGCTTGAGCAAGACTTGGCGCCGACGGACCGATGCAACGGTGAAGAGCAAGTGAAGTCAAGGTCGATGAATTGAGATGGTCATGTGATGATATGAAGTGGATCATATCATTTGGAGAAACAAAATAGGCTCAAGGCAAAGGTATAACCATAGGGCCATTTTGTTTTGCACTCAAGACACCATAGAGGGTGTGAGTGATTTAGGATCGATAGCCGAACTATTAAGAGGGGAAGTCTTATCGGTTACTCGATGCACAGGTGCCACTAGGTGAATTCATGAAGTGCATTGCATGTAGGGCCTAGTGAGCTAACTGGAAAACCTTCGAAAATGATTAAGAAAATGCTAAAACACGTGCACAAGGTGGTGATCACTTGTTGGTGTTAGCACATTTCCAAAGGCGATGGAGTTTGAGGGGTAGAGATGGGTTTGGGTTCCTCTCTCTCCCTCTCGCCGAGCTTGCGAGCGCGGGATTCAGGTGTTTTTCGGGAAAATGAAATGTCTATTTTCCATTGCGCCGGTGTCAAGATTTGGAGGCGATGTCACGTGGAGTTTCACAAGCTAAAACATGTGCTAAAGTGTTACACATATGAAGAGTAGCTCATAAGTGAAAGTGGCGAAGTCGCGGGAGTGTTTATCATGGAGAAACACACGACAGACGCGCACGACGCCAGCGACAGACGCTGGGTCGGGCATCTATCACCTAACCCTGGCTATGGAGAAGTGGTGTTAGACGCGCGGGTGTTCACGCGACAGACACTGACGTCAGCGTTTGTCGGCTTCGCGCTGAGGGAGACGATCGGCTTGCGTAGCGACAGACGCGGGACGGCGTCTGTCAGCCTCCTATCAGACGCATCCGACGGGCTCATGCGAAAACACTCTTCTCTGGACCGCGTCTGGTGCCGTGTCTGTCATTGAGGCAACGGAGCATATGTCGTGTTCGCAGGCGACCTTGCGGTGGCTATGACAGACGCTGGACTGCGTCTGTCGCTGAGTCGACAGACGCATCCGTCAAGCGTTCGGCAAAAATGGCTTCTAGACAGTGTCTAACGGTGGCGAGGCGGCATCTGTCGGTCGCGACAGACGCGTCTGACGTAGTGGGCGTGAACGTGATGATTTCAAACAGTCGAACATGTGGCGGTCGTAGGAGCGACAGACGCTACTGTGCAGCGTTTGTCGGCTTAGCAATAGACGCTACTATGCAGCGTCTGTCGCCCCCGTTTTTGCTGTGTGGAGAAGCTAACGGCTAGTTTCATGGATGGGGGCTATAAATACTTGTTGGCCAGCCCTTGGGGAGCTCTCTTGACATTTCTAACACTCTTGTGCATCCTTTGAGCTAAAGCTTCTCCTTCACACTCATCTCTCTTGCTTGATTGCAAATCAAAAGTGAGATTGAGTGATCCTAAAGTGCATTGCATAGCTTGAGGGCATCTAATGGCACTTGTGGGTGGTTTAGCCAGTGGATTTCTTGTTACTCTTGGAGAGTACCGCTCCTAGCTGGCTTGGAGATTGTTGGAGGCGTTGGCAAGAGAAGGTGATTGTTCTTGGCCACCTCCGGTTGATTGTGAGAGGTTCTTGTGCTTTCCTCGGCGGAGCGCCAAAAGCAACTCTAGTGGAATGCGCGTGTCATTGAGTTACCTCACTTGAGAGTGGTGTCTTGCGGTGCTTTGCGGGGCATGCCTTGAGGGGCAAGTGACTTGAGGGTCACATCGGGAAACCATCTAAGTGTTGGTCGACACAACCGGTGACGTAGCTTGTTGGTGCACAAGTGAACACCGGGTGAACAAAAATATTGTGTCTCTTGTCTCCCGGTGATTGGTCTTCATATTGTGTTGTTGTCAATATTGATTGATTGTATATCATCTTGGTGATTGGCAACATCTTCACTCCACCGTCGGTATAAGAATCACAATCCTATCTCTTGCATTTTCTTTTACTAGATTATCTTGTGTAGCTCTAGTGGTAGCTTTGCTAGTAGTGTTGTTAGCTTGCTCACTAGTGTAAAATTAGTGACATAGCCCTTGTGTGAACTAGAGATCATAATCTACTAGACTTGTGGATAGGAGGCTTGCATCACAACCGTAGGCTAAGCAAAACTCGCTTTACGCCGTTTGTTATTCTAACAAGTTTGCTTAGTGGTTCGTGTAGGATTTTTTTATAGGCTATTCACCCCCCTCTAGCCATCTAGGACCTTACACCATGGTCACATGCAAAGCTTCCAAAAACTTGGCTATGAATTGTCATCCTTGGTTTAACAAGATAGTATTAGGAATACCATGTAGGCAAACTATATGCATGAGATATAATTCCGCATACCTCGAAATAGAGTAGTTGGCCTTGACCAAAATGAAGTGAGCTATCTTTGTGAGTTGGCCACTATGACCCAAATAGAATTATATCCACTTGACATCCTTGTCAAACCAGTGATCAAATCCATAGATATATCATCCCATTTCCAAAATGGTATTGGTAGCGGTTGGAGAGTGCTAGCCGGTTTAGATGTTCGGCTTTTTTACTCCGCTACAAACCTTGCTATATCCTACTTCAAGCATTTCCACAAAATATTTTTCTCACATCTAGGTACATTTTGTTGCTTCCGATATGAACTGAGAAAAGTGACTCATGTGCTTCATTCAAAATTTGTTTTTTCAACTTTTCTTAATTTGGCACTACCAATCTCTTCTCAAACCATAAGGTCTTATATTGGTCTAGGTGAAAGCTCTTGTACTTAGGGTCTTTTAACCTTTCTTTGATCTTGGCTAGGTCTTCATCTAGATGTTGCCCTTCTTTGATATCTTTTAATAAGTGAGAAGTCACTTGTAACATAGAATCCATGTTCCTTGGGAACTTGAGATATATTCATCTTTTGCATATCCCGACACAAAGAATCCATGTTCCTTTCCACCATGAGACAATCTGTCGGTACCAACAGTATGGGGGTACCCACACCCAATGATAATAAAAAACAAAACGACTAAACCGTAGCAAAAGGCAGCCCGCCTCAACCGCTATCGGGTCCGTCTCGTACGAGGCCAGTTTGACAGAATGCCTCGACCGTGTTCCGACTCCGACTCGTACGAGGCACCCTCGATGGGAACGCCTCGACCGCGCCCCGTCCCGCACGACAAAGCACCTCGACCGCATTCCGACTCGCACGAAGCTCGTCCGCCCACTGGAAAGACTCCGGCTCGCGTGACCCCTGGTCGGAGTGCTCGATCCCCTCGTTTCACTTAACCCAAGACAAAAGTCAGAGCATTTAATGCGACTACCTGTTTTCACCAACCGGCATGGCCGCAATAAGGATCGACATGGGAGCAATGTCGGTGTCAGTCCTCACTGTTTTACTGCCCATCCCGTGATGGGAGGTGAAACCTGTCACTATGCTCACCTTACTGTACACTATTTATCACCAGTCACCCTCAAGGCAGGATACGACAAGGCCCGTACCCCGCAATCTCGGGGATTCGGCCTTATCCATCCGGCCTCGACCCGGCCTCGACCCAACCTCGACGCTCAGCACAGTTCAACAGAGAAGGAAGGACGGTATGGCACGGCGCTCCGGGTCATTTCACCGTCTCGTTTGTTGACGGTCCTTAAGTATCAATTATAACTATCAAATAAATAGAGAAAAGGATCCAAATGAAACCAACACCTAGACTTAGGGTTTTATCTGACAGAATTCCATGAGTTTTGCTGTTTATCTATTTCTGCAGGGGGTTTTCAGGAAATACGGAAGAAAGGCCCACATGTCGGATTAATGACGGGATATTAACCGAACACGTAATTATCTTACATCTAGAAGAGTCCAGAAGCCACGAGAACGAACGGGAGGCGTAACAGAGCCGGGGACAGGGCGCCCGCCCTAGTCCCTAGGGCGCCCGCCCTGCTGGCTCAGCCAATCAGGCTCCGCCTCGAGGATTATGCTCCACCGACCTAGAGGATCAAGGAAAACCGCACGATCAATGTCGGTTTGATCCAACGGCCCAGATTCATCCGAAAGGGCTATATAAGCAAGGCCCCTGCCCCTGGAGGAGAGGCCCTCGTCTCATACTTCAAACCCTAATTCAGGAGGAGAGCCTCTGATCAAGCCCTAGAGCCACCACATCTACTAGATCTCTAGTTAGCATAGCTACATAGAATTAGAACTAGAAGGAGTCAATCTTCGATTGGTTCCCGGATCTGTCAAGAGGATTCTTGGTAATTCCTCTATTGTTCTTCAATTGTTCATCATTGTTCTTCAATATTATGAATATGACTTTGTTCTATTTCAATATATTGGTTATGACTTTGCTCTACTTGATTATATTTGCAATTATATTGTTCTTAGTTTATCATAGTTATATGCTTGGCTTAGTTAGATTGGAATTATATACATGCTTAGGATCGTATAGCGTTTATCCATGTGTACAGTGGGTGAATGATAATTATTGTGTAGACGTGGTGTCTATACCGTATTTATCTGCGATTGCACCCTATATGCCGGATTGTGGGGTAGTTCGCGATAGTGACAGCTTCGTTGATTCTTATATAGTCCCCCTCTCGTGTATAGGGTAGGCAGAGCAACACTATTATAGGGGAGTGATTGCTATGTTCTTCATCTTCCTTGCTAATATTCACTATGCATGGATATAGTCTTTTCTCACCATGATTGCCAAGTATAATTGCACTAACTATGATATGCTAGACTTTATAGTTAATAATAACTTAGGGAATATCTTTGTAGTTCATCCTAATTCCATGCTAATGACTTGCTAGAATATCTGTTGAGGTGCTTATCATTATTATATGTGGCTAGCTGATCAGATTAATTATCTTTGTCACCATTATCACTTTACCTTTACTTAATGTGACATTTATACCTGTATAAAGAGATTGATAAATACTCTCGGTTATACATGCAATGATGTGTACTCAATTCCATATTCTCATTCCATTATCAACCATGATACTTAGAAATCCCTTCCCAGTGGTAAAAATATAAATAACGATACCTAGAATACTTCCCGGTTAAAATGCTACATCGGTATTAATCTGTGCGCTTGCAGATCCCTTTTATTATTTATCTTGATGAGCAAATGCATATTTCAATACCGCGTCTCTCATGTCATGCTGGGGATGACAACTTGGCTTAAGTGGCATGAGGGATAGGTTTGGCATTTTTGGCGCCGTTATCAGAATTAGAAAACTAAGTCTACTTTTGGTAGTGACGTTAAGAATGCCCAACATCGTCCCCTATGTCACCATGGTGTCCGGGGATGGCCGGCCATTCCCAGGGCACACCGTCACAATCACTCCTACAGGGATCGACAGAACGTCACCTCAGGGCTCCCCGGCATCCTGGCCTCCTCCTACTCTATAAAAGGGCAGGCCGGGACTATACAACGGGGCGAGAAGACAGAAAACAACAGACCGCACACGAGACCAAAGCCAAGTGGCAAGCACTCCAAGACTCCCCACACAGAGATCAACATCTCAAGCAATCATCTTTGTACTCTTTTTTCCTCTCTTTGAGACTTGGGCTCGCCGCCCTCTCTCGCAAGCTTGTAACCCCTACACAAGCACCTCGGTGCAAGGAAATACAAAACTCTCTCCCCCCGCTGGACGTAGGGCCTTCTTCTGCCCGAACCAGGATAAACCCCCGTGTGTTCTCCTTGCATCACCATCCAGGATAGGGACACGCAGCACTCACTCGTCAGTTTAGGACCCCCTCGGGACCGAACACCAATAGTTGGCGCGCCAGGTAGGGGACCGCTGCGTGCCAACGTCGCTTTCCCGCCGTTCTTTCCTGGATGGCTGACCCCGAACGCCCTATCCCGTTGGCCACGGTGATCTGGTTTGGGAGTTTGGAGTTTATGTCGCTTGGCTATGGCTATGATATGGTCCTCCTCCCGCCCAGACACCCGACCGACGAGGATTACGAGCTCTCCCAGCCTGGGGGAGCACTCCACCGGTATCGTCGCTCTCGACAGGTGCGAGCCGCCTGACGACGACGAGCCCGGCGCAACCGCCATCTTCACCTCACGGAGGGTAGTGGGATTCCCTGATCCGGCGCCTCTCAGCCGGACGCCAACCCAGGTTTCCTCATTGAGGGTCTGGGTAGGATGAGCTTGGCTGAGGGTAAGATGCTGACAGAGAATTCTGCCGCTCCCCCGATCGGTGAGACACCTCCACTGCCCGGATCAACCACTCCGGCACGGGCAGCGACATCTCCATCACCATTCCCGTTTGGGCTAGACTCGGTTGCCCGGGTGTACGCTTCCTCTGTAGGCACTAGCATGAGTGCTTACGAGGAACTTCCCGGGCACCATCTACGCTCCACTCTGGACCTCGTTGCATCCACGCCGGCTTCTGATTATCTGGACTCTACGGAAACCCTAGAAACAGAGCCCCGTGTGATTGCTTCTCAACATTACAACCCTAGAGATGAGTGGCGACGACCTCACACGCACCCGTCGTACTACTACTTTGGCGCCCCCGACTCCGACTCGGATGACGACACCTATGATCTGACCCGCGAATGCTTCAACGTCGACGTTGAGAGCACATCGGGATCGGAGGACGAAGAGCCAGTCGAGGGAAGGCATACGCCACCTCATGTCGGGCTCCCTGCCGAGCAAGACGAAGCTCGGTTCCTTGCGGATCAAGGAATGCAGCTCGAGCAAATTCGTGAGTTGCAGGACAAGCTCGACGAGGAACAAGAAAACCTGCACCTACTCCAACAAACCCTCGAGCGTGAGCGCGTGGCACACGCACTTGGCGGAAGAGCTCGCGAGAGAGCTCGCGATGTCAACCGTCGCATCGAGGAGGACCGGGTGGCCGACCCCCCAGTTTTCGCTCGAGCCAGCTAGAACGTCGTTGCCGCCGCCATGCTCCTCCGCAACATGCCCGAGCCATCAAACCCCGACGCCCGTCGGGCTCGAGATGAAATCCGAGAACTCCTCAAGACCGCTGCCATGCAGCAGGCCGAGAGCTCTACCTCAAGGCGATGCGAGCCCGCCTCAGAGCGGCTCGTCGAGCCCTCCCGACAGGAGAGAGAGGCCTCGGTTCATCCCGAGCCTGCCCGGCGAAACCGGGTAGCTCCTGCCTCTGAGCCCATCGCCAACGACCGCGAACCTCAAGACACCCGTGGCAACATCGTCGAGCGTCGCACGCGCAAGCATGGTGACGGTGTGGCTCGAGGCTACCACGTACACAGGGGCGGACGCTACGACAGCTCGAAAGATCGTAGCCCTTCACCCGAGCCCCCGGGTCCTCGGGTCTTCAGTAAGGCTATCCGCGAGACAATACTCCCAGCTCGGTTTCACCCTCTCACGACTCTCACCAAGTACAACGGCGAAACCAAACCCGAACTTTGGCTCACCGATTTCCGCTTGGCGTGTCAGCTGGGTGGGGCCACCGACGACCGGGTCATCATCCAACAACTCCCCCTGTTCCTCTCCGACACCGCTCGAGCCTGGCTCGAGGATCTTCCACCTCGACAGATCCACGACTGGGACGATCTCATGAGGGTGTTCGAGGGAAACTTCAAGGGAACCTACGTGCACCCCGGCAACTCGTGGGACCCCCGGAGTTGCAAGCAAAAACCAGGTGAATCCCTCTGGGATTACATCCGACGCTTCTCCAGGAAGCGCACCGAGCTCCCCAATGTCACTGACTCTGACGTAATTATGGCCTTCCTCTCTGGAACCACCTGCAAGGAGTTGGTCCGAGAGTTGGGCCATAACACCCCACTCACTGCCAACGGATTGATGGACATCGTCACCAACTTTGCCGCCGGCGAGGAGGCAGTTGGTGCCATCTTTGGTGGTGACCAGGACAAAGGGAAACAAAAGGTCGATGATCCCGCGGGCTCCAGCCGGGGCTCCAAGAGAAATAGCCGAAAGAAGAAGAAGAGCCAGCAGGGCAAGCTCGAGGCCCCGGCCGATGAGCTTGTCGCTGCTGCCGAACGCAAGAAACCTCGAGGCCCCCCCCGGTGGGGGCATCTTCGACAAAACTGTCAAAGAGCCATGTCCCTACCACAAAGGACCCACTAACCATAACCTCGAAGATTGTCACATGCTCCGCAGGTACTTTGAGGGCGTAGGCGTCAAGAAGGACAACAAGAAAGAAGATCCCAAGGGTGACGACAAGGATGGGGGATTCCCCGAGATCCACGACTGCTTCATGTTCTACGGAGGACGCTCGACCCGCCTCTCGGCGCGCCAGCGCAAACGAGAGTGGCATGAGGTTTTCTCCGTACAAACGGTGGTCCCCCACTTCCTTGACTGGTCTGAGATGGCCATCACTTTTGACCGTGATGATCATCCTGACTACGTCCCCAATCTAGGAGTCTACCCGCTTGTTGTTGATCCCGTCATCGCCAACACACTTCTCACCAAGGTGCTCATGGACGGCGGAAGTAGCCTCAACATCATCTACATCCAGACCCTCGACCTTCTGGGGGTCGAGAGAACGCACCTCCAACCTAGCGTCGGGGGCTTCCACGGAGTCGTGCCAGGGAAACAGGCAGAACCCCTCGGACGGGTCGATCTGCCCGTTTGTTTTGGCACACCGTCCAACTTCAGAAAGGAGACGCTCACTTTCGAAGTGGTCGGATTCAGTGGAACGTACCACGCTATCCTTAGGCGCCTGTGCTACGCCAGGTTCATGGCGGTCCCGAACTACACCTACCTCAAGCTTAAGATGCCAGGCCCAAACGGTGTCATCACTGTGGGGCCCTCATATGAACATGCCTACGAGTGTGACGTCGAGTGCGTCGAGTACGGCGAGGCTGTCTTGGAGTTGGCAACCTTGGCTGCGGACCTCGACGGTCTCGCCAATCAGATTCCCGACCCAAAGCGCCATGCAGGCAGCTTCGAGCCTGCAGAAGACGTCAAGCTCATACCCCTCGACCCTGCTGATCCCAAGGGAAAGGCACTGAGCATCAGCGCCACCGTCGATCCCAAATAGAAAGCGGTGCTCATCGACTTTCTCTGTGCAAACATCGACATCTTTGCGTGGAGTCCCTCGGATATGCCGGGCAAACCTAGGGAGGTCACCGAGCACGCCTTGGAGATCCGGGCCAGAACCAAACTGGTGAAGCAACGCTTGCGCCGCTTCGACGAGGAGAAGCGCAGGGTCATCGGTGAGGAGATACACAAGCTGCTGGAAGCCAGATTCATCAAGGAGGTTCATCATCCTGAGTGGCAAGCTAATCCTGTATTAGTTAAGAAAAAGAGTGGGAAGTGGAGGATGTGTGTAGACAATACTAGTTTAAATAAAGCATGTCCGAAAGTTCCCTTTCCTTTACCACACATTGATCAAATCGTTGATTCCACTGCGGGATGTGAAACTCTCTCATTCTTAGATGCATACTTCGGTTACCGCTAGATTAAAATGAAAGAGTCCGACCAGCTCGCGACTTCATTCATTACCCCATTCGGCATGTACTGCTACGTTACGATGCCTTTTGGTCTCCGTAACGCAGGGGCTACGAACCAGCGGTGCATGCAACACGTTTTTGGGGAACACATCGGGCCAACCGTCGAGGCTTACATCGATGACATCGTTGTCAAGACCAAACAAGCCGACAATCAGGTAAATGACCTTAACGTCGCGTTCGAGTGCCTCCGGGCAAAAAACATCAAGCTCAATCCCGAGAAGTGCGTTTTTGGCGTTCCTCGAGGTATGCTTTTGGGGTTCATCGTGTCTAAGCGTGGCATCGAAGCCAACCTAGAAAAAATCACTGCAATAACTAAGATGGGCCCCATCTGAGATCTAAAGGGCGTACAGAGGATCACTGGCTGCTTGGCAGCACTCAGCCGTTTCATTTCGCGTCTCGGCAAAAAAGCGCTTCCTCTGTATCGCCTCCTGAAGAAATCGAAGCATTTTTCATGGACCCTCGAGGCCGAAGAAGCTCTCGCAAAACTCAAAGCCACACTCTCTAAATCACCAATTCTCGTCCCTCCGACCCTGGGGGAGCCGCTCCTACTTTATGTCACCGCGACATCACAAGTAGTCAGCGCAGTCCTAGTTGTCGAGAGGGCCGAGGAAGCGCATGTCTTGCTTGTCCAGAGGCCGGTCTATTTCGTTAGCGAGGTGCTCTCGGAAACCAAGGTACGATACCCGCAAATCTAGAAGCTGCTATATGCCGTCGTCTTGACACGGCGCAAACTCCGTCACTACTTCGAGGGTCACCCGGTAACTGTGGTTTCTTCTTTCCCCTTGGGAGAGATAGCCCAGAACCGGGAAGCCTCGGGTAGAATTGCCAAGTGGGTAGTCGAGCTCATGGGCGAGACCCAATCTTATGCGCCGCGCAAAGCTATTAAGTCATAGGTATTAGCGGACTTCCTGGCTGAGTGGACCGACACCCAACTCCCCCCTGCACAGCTCCAAGCTAAGCTCTGGACCATGTACTTCGATGGGTCGTTGATGAAAACAGGAGCAGGCGCGGGTTTGCTCTTCATCTCGCCCCTCGGGGTTCACATGCGCTACGTCATCCGACTTCATTTTCCTATGTCAAATAACATTGCCGAACACGAGGCACTCATCACGGGGCTGAGAATTGCCATCGAGCTTGGGGTCTGACACCTTGACGTTCGAGGCGACTCCCAGCTCGTGATCAATCAGGTCATGAAGAGCTCGAGCTGCCGTGACCCCAAGATGGAAGCCTATTGCCAAGAGGTGCGGTGCCTTGAGGATAGGTTTCACGGCCTCGAGCTCAACCACATCGCACGCAGGTATAATGAGGCCCTCGATGAACTGGCGAAAATTGCGTCTAGTAGAACTACGGTTCCACCAGATGTTTTCGCAAAAGACCTCCAGCAGCCATCCGTCGACCTTGGGCTAGATGGAGGGGTCGACGGGACGTCACTCGACCCCCCACCTGAGGCAGAAGCCCCCTCGACCGGGGCTGAAGCCATGCAGGTGGAAGGCTCGACCCCACCATCTAACCTCAAGCCTGACTGGCGCGCTCCATACCTCGACTATCTTATCCGAGGGGACCTCCCCTTGGATAAGACCGAGGCTTGACGGATCGCTCGCCGGGCCAAAACCTTTGTGATCGTTGGCGACAGTAGGGAGCTGTACCGCTGCAGCCCTACTGGCGTCCTCCAACGCTGCATCACAAATAAGGAAGGCAGAGACCTGCTCGATGATCTACACTCAGGGGCTTGTGGTCACCACGCAGCGCCTCGAACCCTTGTCGGAAACGCCTTTCGACAAGGATTCTATTGGCCAACCGTGGTCTCCGACGCCGTCAAGCTAGTACGATCCTGTAAAGGTTGCCAGTACTATGCAAGACAGACCCATCTTCCAGCACATGCCCTGCAAACCATTCCCATCACATGGCCATTTGCCGTTTGGGGGCTTGACCTTGTCTGGCCCTTGAAAAAGACAACCGGTGGCTTCACCCACTTACTCGTTGCCATCGACAAATTCTCCAAGTGGATCGAGGCCCGCCCTATCACCAGTATCAGGTCTGAACAAGCTGTGCTCTTTTTCACCAACATCATCCATCGGTTTGGGGTTCCCTACTGTATTATCACATACAATGGCACCCAGTTTACCGGTAAAAAGTTTCTGGATTTCTGCGACAACCACCACATCCGTGTGCTCTGGTCCGCCGTGGCTCATCCAAAAACAAATGGCCAAGTGGAACGTGCCAATGGCATGGTCCTACAAGGCCTAAAACCTAGAATCTTTGACAAGCTAAACAAACATGGGAAAAGATGGGCTGCCGAGCTCCCCTCGGTCTTATGGAGCCTAAGAACAATGCCGAGTCAAGCCACGGGGTTCACTCCATTCTTCTTAGTCTACGGATCTGAGGCCATGCTCCCCACTGACATAGAATATGGGTCCCCAAGGCTAAAGGCCTATAACGAGAGAAATAACGATGTCGCAAGAGAGGACGCCTCTACCAGCTCGAAGAAGACCAGGATGTGGCTCTGTTGCACTCTGCCAGGTACCAGCAGGGTCTCCGACACTACCGCTGTAATAGAACTGACCAAATTATAAGAGCACAAGTACGAAAACAAGCACCGAAGCGCTCAAATTTTCAAACTTGAGCCCATATAATCCCGGTAGTCAATCGAAATCACGAAGGATTTCAAACCAAACTGCTTACAACCAGGATCGCATCATTCAACATACACATCGTACGTTACATTTCACAAGTAGTTCCGAAATAAGTTTACACCACGGAGTAGCAAATATTACAAACCAAGTTTTGAAAGTAGCGGAAGCATAACACACACATTAGTTACTTAATTACTGCCAGTCTGGATGATTGACATCCCACAAAAGCATGAGGAAAGTACATAAAGACGATCACGCCCTTGTGACCTAGTCATCATCACCCGCAGGGTGGAGACACGTCTTGCAGAATCCCTGATAAAGCATGTCATCTGCAACAGGAGGGGATAAACCCTGAGTACTGGAATGTACTCAGCTAGACTTACCCGTCAAAAACCAGAAATAATATGACACCAAGGATTATGCAAGGCTTACACAAGAGGCTAGCTGACACCACATTTTGCATAAAGGCATAAGTAGTTGAAACTCTTATAACCTGTACTAGCAGTTATTTTTAGCATTTACCTGTCATCTATCTTAGCACCTGTACTAAACATGCACTTGATTATCATCAAACAATTATTCATATGATTTCCATAGCAGGTATAAATTGTGGCAACATTGTATCATTCACTTAACCATCTGTTCAACGAATGAGATCTACATTGCCTCTGCTCAAGTCAAGTTCTCACTAACCAGGAGCGACGGCGATTCGAATCGAATTCCTATCCAGCTGGAGGGGTATTTCTAACACTCACCGAGACGCGCCTGGCGAGGGCTCCTCAGGTCATCTTTCGTACAGTTCAGGAATCGCGGGTCCGAATGATGTCGTGACCCCTAGGGCGACACTCTGCCAGGTGATAGGGACTCTAACCCCCCCTTGGTCTCACGCCAATGTCCCCAAGCACATCCTTTCTCTCCTCCAAGAAGCAACCTACCATTCGATTCCCGGCCTGAACCATACTACTCGACTTCGCAGTCGGAACGACTTATCCGGCCAACTAAGTGTTAGACTGCGTTCAACATGACCCAAGGACATACAGCGAATCGGTCCTTAAACGACTCAGACGGGCATGGCTCCACACCCAAGACGTGAAGTGTCTTGCGGCTGTACCATCGAACTCCCGCCCGGTCTCAATTTCATTTTAAAGCATGGTTCCTTCATGATAGCCATAAGCCACTCGTGACCCAATCCTATCTCTCACGGATGACCGGAAATCACCCGACTTCGACCGTACTAAGCAGGGCTAAGCATTGACACATGCCTAAACCTAATATAGGATTTAAGTACAATATCTGGACAAGGACAGGTATAATGCAACAATTGTTTTCATACAACTCCTACTACTTAATGCAGTAAACAATTAAAAGTACTCAAGATATATTTATAAAACAATGGGTTCAGCATGCACCGGGGCTTGCCTTTGAGAAAGGTGGAAGGTCTGTGGTCCGGGCACTCGGGTAGATCTTCAGCGGCGTCTCCTTCGCCGATTGGTTCTGTCGGTTCCTCCGGTTGGCTCTGCACCTCCTCTGGTATCGCTTGTTCGAATTCGAGGAGTGTCACCCCCTCCGGTACACCTATTGCATGAGTGCATAATAAATCCCATGAATGCATAATGAAAGATGCAGTATGCTCAGAATGAAATGCATTACAACAATTTTAAAGCTCTATTCAAATCACTTCAAAAGAGTAGGTGCAAATTTCCTCTCCGGTAGAGAAGTACTCACCTAATCTACTTAACCTAAGATAAAGCTGCTCTTCCTCAGTTAAGGCCCTAACACCTAACAATTACAAGAGTAGCATTTCTTAAGATATCACATCACAAAAATCAGCAAAATACCACAGTAAAGCATTCTGGACAGCAACTATTTGTTTTTATCATAACTGGAGATTTCCAATTCCAAAAGATATGATCTAAGACAATCTGGAAATCCTAAGAAATGCACTATAATTCATTTTCAGACCTCAACTCCAAACTCCTAAGTTTTCCATGTCAAATTTTACAAGTTCCAGAATCTGTCCCCTCCAAAACAGAGAGTAGCAGATTCTGAACTGCCACTTCAAACAACAGTAACTCTCAAACTACTAAGCCAAATGCTCCCAAATTTTGACACAAGCTAGTTTATCAAGTTTACTCCAACTTTGGTATTTACAAGTTTTCCAGCAACCATTTTTATCAAAGGCCAAGCTTAGAAATACTACCAGCTGTCCAGAAAACCTAAATTTACAAAGGTTAAATATTTATTGATGTGGCCAAAGATCCCTAAAACCAAACTAAGATTACCAAAAGTTCACATGGGGTATAAAAACACCAGAAAGTAGGGTGTGACTACCTAGAACATTTATTTATACTCATTTCTTATTTTACTTAATTAATTAGGTGGAATTTTAAACATATATGTAAACTGCTCCTAAAATTCTACAAAAATTACAGGGGGCTCTCTGATCCAGAAAGAGACCACTGTAAAAATTTGAACAAATTTTATTCAAAGAAACTCCCTATACAAAATTCATAAGTCCAAAAGGCTGATTTTTGTATAATTAATACATCATATTGAAAAGTATCAAACAACAGATTTCATATTTTTCTTAGATACTCTAGGGTACCAAGACATTCTCCAAAAAGTTACAAGAACATTGCACATGTAGAAAAATTACTAGAAATCATTCAATTATTTCCTAGAATAACATGATAGCCTTATAACTTGAAAATTACTTACGCACTGATGCCCAAATTTTTACCAGAGCTAGGGCAAGCATAGAGTAACCTACCCACCAAATTTCATGATTTATGGAACACTACAGCTCAAGTTATAAATTTAACAAATTTGCATGCATTCCAAAACACATTTAAAGGATCTATTAAATTCTTACAGAACTTAAACATCTCATACCAGATTTATATTTTTCTAAAATACTACACATCATGTAGATCCTAACAAAATTTATCTCATGATTTTTGGGTCAGTAAAACCCTAGATCTACATTTTTCAAACCTCTACACAAATCTGTGACAAAATGATAAAATGAAATATATTTCAAATGAATTGGGCCGGCCCGGGAAAACGCGGCCCACTACACGCACGCGCGCGGCCCGCTCAGCATCCCGCCCGCGCGCGGCACTGACGTGCGGGCCCCCGCGGTCAGCGACCGGGAGCAGGGGGAGCGGCGACCCGCGAGCTCCGACGAGCTCAAGCTCGTTGGAGAGGAGCTCGCTCGGCCAATCAAGCACAGCCTCGCGCTCTCCGTCACACGGTGCATCGATTTGTGCCCGCAGAAGGGATTGGGATGGGGCGGAAGGGACTCGCCACCGCGAGCGGCGGCCGGTGAGGTTCGGTGGCGGTGTACCGTCGCCGGTGAGGGCGCACGGTCCCGGCTAAGCTCGGACGAGCTACACTACGCCCGGGCGAATCTATTGAGGTAGAAAGGAGGTTTGGAAGAGGTCCTCACTACCCTGGCCACGGAGCGCCGTGACACGGTGCGGTGAGCGCGACGACGGTGGTCGTCGTGTTCCGCTCCGGCGAGGTCGCATCCCACGGTAAGGTCATGTCTAGAGCTAGAGGAAGGCCTACACTATTCCGAACACTGACCACAGAGAGAGGAGGGTGAAAGAGGACGTCGGCGGTGAGCTCGCAATGGCGGCGGCCATGGCGGAGCTCCGCACCGCCGAGGTTTGGTTGGGCGATTCGCCCTCTACCTTGACCCAACGGCTGACCCAATGTGCGGAGGTTGTAGAGTAGGGGCAGGCGGTGTTGTTCGTGAGCTCTTGGGTGTGGTGGCACGGTGGTTGGCGCAACCGAAGGCGGCGGAGCCAGCTGTGGGGGCGGAGGACGCTCGGTCGCCTTCCCGGTGAGCTGGGGAAGGAGGGCGATGGAAATGGAGGGGGGGAGCGGGTTGTCCAGGTCTTCACGATGAGGTAGCAGGCGACGTGGGGCGTCGGCAGAACACGCGCGCCACGCGGCCACCGGGCTCTGCCCGAGCGCCACGACGCGGTCGTCGTCGAGTTTGGTTTCTGAACTTCTGAAACGAAGTTTCAGTTAAGCCGAACCTGACAACGCGACTTTGACAACCCAAAACTCCTAATCTAGGCCGATCCAGTATGATTCGTAGTTAGTAAAGTTGTAGAGGGACATGATGTCTACAAAATTGTCAACTAGAGCTCGAGCTAGTTCAGTTTATTTAGGGAGTTATAGCTCCCCAAAGTAGGTCACCAGAAAACTGACACTGAGTTTCAGTCAGAGAGATGACTGACAGCCAATAAAGATCAAGGCTCAACTCCTAAACCAGTAAGAACCAGGCTTGGGTGACATTGGCAATGTTGTAGAGCTACATGAGGACTACAAGTTTGTCAATATGAGTGAAAGCTGGTTTGGCCTGGATTGCAAACTACAAGCTCCTAAAGTAGGCATCAGTAAAACTGGAAGGTCAATTTCAGACTTAGAAAAAATCTAAGTATTGGAGCCACTTCTCTAGCTGACTTGTGGGCCACTTTTGAGCATGTTATGGTCAATTTCATGAGATGGTCATATTGAGACTTTTGTTCCCCATAAAATTCTTTACAACTTTGCTTAAGGGTGCTCCTCCATGCAAGGTCTCTAAGTTAGACTTTTTAATTGGTCAAACTAGAACCTCCTAGGGTCAAATGGTGGTCAAAACCTCTCTTGGAGGGCATTTTTGTAATTTTGGTCAACATGAACCTTGCTCCAAATGTTACCCTAAGTATAATTAAGGTGTTGTAGGACATGATTGGCTACTTTACCTTTTTGTTACACCAACTATCAAATGCCCCATGATATAAATCAACAAAAACTCCTAGAACTATCATATGTGCTACATTACATAAAATAATAAACATGAATGATGCATGCTTATGCTTATGCAAATGCAATGCAATTATGGACTAAACACTTGAGGTGTTACAGCCCTCCCCCCTTATAAAAATCTCATCCCAAGATTTGGAAAGCGTACCATTTTTCATAGAATTCCTTATAACCATCCCGCAAATAATCTTCCCGTTCCCACGTAGCATCACTTTCACTACCCTGATTACTCCACATCACTTTGTACCACTTAACCACTTTACTTCTAGTTACTCGTTCCTGAGTATCGATCACTCGGACTGGCTTTTCTTCATAGGTTAAGTCGGATTCCAGCCTGATATCACCTAAAGGAACTTGTTCCTCAGGAACTCGAAGACACTTTTTAAGCTGAGATACATGGAAAACGTTGAATATGGCTCTCATTTCAGGAGGCAACTGGATTTTGTATGCAACAGCTCCACTCTTGCCTATGATCTGGAAAGGACCCACGTATCTTGGTGCAAGTTTCTGCTTAACACCAAAACATTGGACACTCTTCATTGGAGAAACTTTCAAATAAACAAAGTCTCCAACTTCAAACTCGAGTGGTTTTCTACGACGATCAGCATAGCTTTTCTGTCTAGCTTGGGCTGCAGCCATGTGTTTTTGGATAGTACGGACCTGTTCCTCGGCTTCCTGGACAAAATCAATGCCATAATACCTTCTTTCCCCAGCTTCTACCCAGTTTAGTGGAGTTCGACACTTACGACCGTACAAAGCTTCGAATGGGGCCATCTTAATACTCTCTTGATAACTGTTATTGTACGAGAATTCGGCTAAAGGTAACCATTTTTCCCAAGAACCCTTGGATGAAATGACGCATGCCCGCAATAGATCTTCCAAGATTTGGTTAACTCGTTCCGTCTGACCAGATGTCTGGGGTGATAAGCAGAGCTTCTCACTAACTTGGTTCCCAGAAGGTGATGCAAATGCTCCCAAAAGCGAGCAGTGAACTGGGGACCACGGTCAGAAACGATAGTACGAGGTATCCCATGAAGCCGGACTATCTGATTGAAGTACAACTCAGCATAGTCAGTGGGACGATAGTCCACTCTCACTGGGATGAAGTGAGCTGATTTGGTCAAACGATCAACAATTACCCAGATAGAGTTATGATTTTTGACTGTGGGAGGAAGTCCGACAATGAAATCCATACTTATCTCTTCCCATTTCCAGCCTGGAATGGAAAGTGGCTGAAGTAGCCCAGCTTTCATGTGCACAGCTTTAACTCTGCAACAGGTGTCACACCTAGCAACATATGCGGCTATCTCCTTCCGCATCTTAGTCCACCAATAAAGTGGCTTCAAATCATAATACATCTTATTGCTACCAGGATGGATGGACAACTTGGACGAATGTGCTTCGGACAGGATCTGATCTCTAAGCTCACGGTCCTTAGGTACCACTAATCTATCCTTAAACCACAGCACACCTTCGTCATCTAACCTGAAATGCTTAGTCTCTCCCTCATTCATCTTCCGTTTTATGTGAAAGATGCCCGGATCAGTCTTTTGGAGCTCAATGATTCTATTTCTGAGAGTACCACTGACAGTGATGTTGTACAAAACTGCCAGATGTAACAGGCGGGATCGGTGAAAATCAGTTTCAACTAAGGAATGGCAGTGAGACTTACGGCTCAAAGCGTCCGCAACCACGTTTGCCTTGCCTGGGTGATAGTGCACTTGAAGATTATAATCTTTAATCAACTCGAGCCATCTTCTCTGACGCATATTTAGCTCGGGTTGGGTGAAGATGTATTTGAGGCTTTTGTGGTCTGTATAGATATTGCAGACATTGCCCAGCAGATAATGCCGCCATACCTTCAAAGCATGAACAACTGCGGCCAGTTCTAAGTCATGCGTTGGATAATTCACCTCATGCTTCCGAAGTTGCCGTGAAGTATATGCAATTACTCGGCCTTCCTGCATCAAAACACCTCCCAAACCTATGTCTGAGGCATCACAGTAAACATCAAAAGGTTTCTTGATATCCGGTTGTGCCAAAACCGGAGCCGAGGTTAGGAGGGTTCGCAGTTGGTGAAAAGCCGCATCACACTCAGGAGTCCAGACAAACCTGGTGTCTTTTTGCAGCAACCGAGTCATGGGTTTGGCTATTTTTGAGAAATCCGGGATGAAGCGACGATAATAGCCAGCCAACCCAAGAAAACTCCGGACCTCATGAACCGAAGTAGGAGCCTTCCAATTCAATACTTCTTGTACCTTTGTGGGATCCACCATAATTCCTCCATCGGACAACACATGCCCAAGGAACGGTACTTCACGAAGCCAGAATTCACACTTACTGAACTTCGCATACAGTTGATGCTCACGAAGTCTACTGAGGACAATACGCAGGTGTTCAGCGTGTTCTTCCTCATTTTCAGAATACACCAAGATGTCATCGATGAACACCACCACAAACTTGTCCAATTCGGGCATAAACACCGAATTCATCAAGCACATGAAGTGTGCTGGGGCATTGGTTAGGCCGAAGGACATAACAAGATACTCATAAAGGCCGTATCTTGTCGAGAAGGCTGTTTTTGGAACATCTTCAGGACGGATTTTAATCTGATGGTACCCAGACCTTAGATCAATCTTTGAAAAGACTTTAGCTTTGGACAATTGATCGAACAAGATGTCGATACGTGGTAGAGGATACTTATTCTTAACAGTGACTGCATTCAGAGGTCTATAGTCCACGCACATCCGCAAGGTCTGATCCTTCTTCTTTACAAAGATAGCCGGGCAACCCCACGAAGACGAGCTAGGACGGATCAACCCCTTCTTCAAAAGCTCATTCAATTGCACCTTAAGTTCAGCTAACTCATTTGGAGGCATCCTATAGGGTCTCCTAGAGATGGGTGCGGTGCCAGGCAACAACTCGATTTTAAACTCCACATCCCGATCCGGAGGGAGTCCCGGCAAATCATCAGGAAAAACGTCCGGAAATTCATTTACTACGGGAATTTTAGCCAACGCCTTTGCTTGCACAGCATGAATTTCCCCTGACAATTCAACTTTTCTGGGAAGTTGTACTAGAAAACCCTTTTGATCTGTAGGATCTCTGAGCATAACTACCCGAGCGGATGTGTCAATGAGTACCCCATTCTGACTCATCCAATTCATGCCCAAGATAACATCTATGTCTAAACCAGGTAAAATCAATAGGGCAAGCGAATAACTTCGCCCTTCTATCTCAAACTTAAGGTTCCCCACTACTTTGTTTGTGGAAATATTCCCACTTGCAGCACTAATACAATAAGCCACACCTTCAACAGTATGCAACTTGTGTGCAAATTTGGATGCAAACTTAGGACTGATAAAGGAATGCGAAGCACCTGAATCAAAAAGTACCACTGCGGGGTGTTGGTCAACTAGAAACTTACCAGCGGTGACCACCTCACCAGATGGAATTTCCTCAATGCTGTTATAATGGGCGTGTCCCTAACGACCACCTTGGTTGACATTTTTCTTAGGGTACGGACAGTTCCAGGCCCAATGGCCTGGCTTGTTGCAATTCCAGCAAGGCATATTGCTAGGAGGAACACTAGAGCTGCTCTGTCCAGAAGTCCCCTTTGGCAGAGCGACGGTATAAGCCTTACGGAACCCCGTTTTTGTAGCAGGCTTTTTCTGTGGCGGACGGAACTTTGTATTCTAAGCAGGTGGGCACGGGGAAGACCTTGGTGCAGCTGAGGCCCGTGACTGAGAAGCACTAGCCTCAAGGGCCCTCTTACGGCTCTTAGAGGCGGAATAAATAGCATTGTTATTCTCCTGGGTCAAAGCATCGCTGATGAAATCATTGAAAGTAGTACATTTGCTAGTGCCCATAGTTTTCATCAGCTTTGGGCCGAGGCCCCTTTTGAAGCTAGCAATCTTTTTGGCATCGGTATCCACAAACTCTGTGGCATACCTTGCCAGGTTGTTGAAGGATTGCAAGTATTCAGTCAAGCTTTTGTTTCCCTGCGACAGCCTCATAAACTCCGTGTGCTTGATTGCCATAAGACCTAGAGGGATGTAATTTCCCCGGAATGCCGCCTTGAACTGGTCCCAAGCAATTGGAACATTGGCAGGCAGTGTGGAAAGATAGTGGCTCCACCAGATGCTCGCTGGACCATGCAACTGATGGGAAGCATACTCAGTTTTCAGCTCATCAGTTAGGCGTAGTAGACGAAACTTTTGTTCAATTGTATTCAGCCACTCGTCAGCCTGCAGTGGTTCTTCCGCTTCCTTAAAGAGCGGGGGCTTTGTATCCAGGAAGTCCTTGAAGTCGCTGTACTGATTTGGCTCTGGGCCTTGGCGGCCATGACGAGCCTCTCGATTAACCAGTTGGCGCATGGCGTCAGCCAACATACGCTGCCCTTCAACCACTAATTGCATCAACTCGGCCGGAGTAGGTGATGGTGGAGGGGGCGACTGTTCCTCCTCCTCATTTCCACGACCCTGATGTAGATTGTACGACATCTGCAAAATGCATAGCCAATGAGCACTGACGATGTGGGAAATTTGTAGATGAATTATTGTGAAATGTCAAACTGACTTCATGAATAGATTTCTCATAATAATTAAGGCACAATAATTCATCACAACTGCACAATCCATTCAAGCGCATCAATTGGCGAAATCATACTAGGGAATCCAACGAGATGTTCTTTTTGATAAAGGCTCACTCACAGGGAGCACAACGGTTACCGGACCGTTTACGTTGCTATCTACGTGATTTTTGACCTTTCGCACGGTACTTGGGTTCGATCTCAAGATTTTTAGTTGACTGAGAAAGACTACTTCAAACTGACCACAAGGAGACTTCTCAATGGAGAGTTCCATGGTGGATCAGGACTAGCCACCTCGATACCTGCGCGTGCCAAGCAGCACAACCTTATGTCGCGCGCCATAGGAGGCCCTCGGTTTCGTCGCGGCACCGAAGGGTGCTAATCGTGACACCATCATCGAACACAACACAATAAGACATTCCATTGCGATCGAAATTAACAGGTTCAACTACATTCAGGAAACATACGGTTCATCCTTACATCCCAAAGTCAAGTTATTACAAGGCCTCACTCCTACACAGGGAGGCGCAAAAGACTATCCTAACACTATAGGTACGTGATGACTACTCTAAGCATCATCCTCTGAGTCAGTGTCAAGGATCTCCCCGCCGTCGTCATCACTGACTGGCTCTAACTCCTCGTCTTCTTCTTCTTCTGGCTCTTCCTTTGGTGCTTCTGCAGGTGGGGCATCATGTGGTCCATCGACATCCACTTCATCATCATCCTCAGCTATGAAGATTCCCGAACCCATGTCCTCATCTACGTTGTTGTTTCTAGGTAGCAGAGGATTAAGCTGGTTGTTCAGGCGGTGCACTTCTTCATGAAGGTTGTCATTGTATTCTTCAGCATTCTCTAACTGCTGTTCGAGCTCAAACTGACGGGCCCTCAGAACGTTCTCCTCGTGCTAGGCTTCATCCCTCTGTTCCATCACACGGACCAACATACGCTGACAGTTGTGATTTGCCACTGTCAACCTCTGGACTGCAAGCGTTTCTTGATCCCGATCATGAATCACTTGCTCCAGTTGTTGCCGTGCTGCATTCCTAGCAGCAGTCACCTCTGCTAGCTCAGCCCGTAACCTTTCCACCTCGGAGGGCTCAGGACGGGGCTCGCGTGGAGCTAACTGGTGGCGAGGGACCCTTCCACCAGTTGACTTACGGGCTGTCATCCTGGTACGTGCCATCTGTATCAACAAGATGTGACTTAAAGTGAGAATCATTTAGGGGATACGAAATTTAATTTAGTCGGGACTGTTGAAATTTTTAAGGAGGGAGTGAATGACATGTATGATCTAATTAAACATGATGCATGCACGTTCCGTACGTCCTCTCACCTTAGCAGAAAACTAAAGTGCTAACGCTAAGCGGTGGCATACATACGTTCTCTCGTATAAGCGAAACTATCGGTCTACACGTTACGCTGTTAGTGTACCTACAGAAAATTCCATTGCAGCCCAAAAATTCCCAAAATAACATACAAGAAAGCAGTAAACTAAATACTTTCCATATACACATCCCCGGATGTATATATTTTAGTATCAAAGCTACCCGATTGATAGATGCCCACAATTAAGTGCTTTTACATAGTTACATGGTTTGAACATGTAAGTATGCAAGTCACCAAAACTACTCTCCCCTAGACCGCCGGTTGGACGATCATGCTCTCACAACTCACACTTACCAGAGCGTCGAGGTAATTGATCCATACATTACCACCCAAGTGGATGGCATCCATACAATATCACGATGTATGGACGACGAAACAAAAACAAACAAGGCCCCCAAGTTAGTCTTTATACTAAGCCACCTAAGAGTCCTTATTTGGGCTAAGGGATGTGATCACTGGCATACGTATAAAAATAATTTTTAGAGTTTAACCCTTTTTGCAAACAATACTTTTGTTTTTAATTACTCTTAAGATGTGTTTAATGTTGAATTATGCTCCGGTACCAGCTGTAACAGAACCGACCAAATTATAAGAGCACAAGTACGAAAACAAGCACCGAAGTGCTCAAATTTTCAAACTTGAGCCCATATAATCCCGGTAGTCAATCGAAAACACGAAGGATTTCAAACCAAACTGCTTACAACCAGGATCGCATCATTCAACATACACATCGTACGTTACATTTCACAAGTAGTTCCGAAATAAGTTTACACCACGGAGTAGCAAATATTACAAACCAAGTTTTGAAAGTAGCGGAAGCATAACACACACATTAGTTACTTAATTACTGCCAGTCTGGATGATTGACATCCCACAAAAGCATGAGGAAAGTACATAAAGACGATCACGCCCTTGTGACCTAGTCATCATCACCCGCAGGGTGGAGACACGTCTTGCAGAATCCCTGATAAAGCATGTCATCTGCAACAGGAGGGGATAAACCCTGAGTACTGGAATGTACTCAGCTAGACTTACCCGTCAAAAACCAGAAATAATATGACACCAAGGATTATGCAAGGCTTACACAAGAGGCTAGCTGACACCACATTTTGCATAAAGGCATAAGTAGTTGAAACTCTTATAACCTGTACTAGCAGTTATTTTTAGCATTTACCTGTCATCTATCTTAGCACCTGTACTAAACATGCACTTGATTATCATCAAACAATTATTCATATGATTTCCATAGCAGGTATAAATTGTGGCAACATTGTATCATTCACTTAACCATCTGTTCAATTAATGAGATCTACGTTGCCGCTGCTCAAGTCAAGTGCTCACTAACCGGGAGCGACGGCGATTCGAATCGAATTCCTATCCAGCTGGAGGGGTATTTCTAACACTCACCGAGATGCGCCTGGCGAGGGCTGCTCAGGTCATCTTTCGTACAGTTCAGGAATCACGGGTCCGAATGATGTCGTGACCCCAAGGGCGACACTCTGCCAGGTGATAGGGACTCTAACCCCCCTTGGTCTCACGCCAATGTCCCCAAGCACATCCTTTCTCTCCTCCAAGAAGCAACCTACCATTCGATTCCTGGCCTGAACCATACTACTCGACTTCGCGGTCGGAACGACTTATCCGGCCAACTAAGTGTTAGACTGCGTTCAACATGACTCAAGGACGTACAGCGAATCGGTCCTTAAATGACTCAGACGGGCATGGCTCCACACCCAAGACGTGAAGTGTCTTGCGGCTGTACCATCGAACTCCCGCCCGGTCTCAATTTCATTTTAAAGCATGGTTCCATCACGATAGCCATAAGCCACTCGTGACCCAATCCTATCTCTCGCGGATGACCGGAAATCACCCGACTTCTACCGTACTAAGCAGGGCTAAGCATTGACACGTGCCTAAACCTAATATAGGATTTAAGTACAATATCTGGACAAGGACAGGTATAATGCAACAATTATTTTCATACAACTCCTACTACTTAATGCAGTAAACAATTAAAAGTACTCAAGATATATTTATAAAACAATGGGTTCAGCATGCACCGGGGCTTGCCTTTGAGAAAGGTGGAAGGTCTGTGGTCCGGGCACTCAGGTAGATCTTCAGCGGCGTCTCCTTCGCCGATTGGTTCTGTCGGTTCCTCCGGTTGGCTCTGCACCTCCTCTGGTATCGCTTGTTCGAATTCGAGGAGTGTCACCCCCTCCGATACACCTATTGCATGAGTGCATAATAAATCCCATGAATGCATAATGAAAGATGCAGTATGCTCAGAATAAAATGCATTACAACAATTTTAAAGCTCTATTCAAATCACTTCAAAAGAGTAGGTGAAAATTTCCTCTCCGGTAGAGAAGTACTCACCTAATCTACTTAACCTAAGATAAAGCTGCTCTTCCTCAATTAAGGCCCTAACACCTAACAATTACAAGAGTAGCATTTCTTAAGATACCACATCACAAAAATCAGCAAAATACCACAGTAAAGCATTCTGGACAGCAACTATTTGTTTTTATCATAACTGGAGATTTCCAATTCCAAAAGATATGATCTAAGACAATCTGGAAAGCCTAAGAAATGCACTATAATTCATTTTCAGACCTCAACTCCAAACTCCTAAGGTTTCCATGTCAAATTTTACAAGCTCCAGAATCTGTCCCCTCCAAAACAGAGAGTAGCAGATTCTGAACTGCCACTTCAAACAACAGTAACTCTCAAACTACTAAGCCAAATGCTCCCAAATTTTGATACAAGCTAGTTTATCAAGTTTACTCTAACTTTGGTATTTACAAGTTTTTCAGCAACCATTTTTATCAAAGGCCAAGCTTAGAAATACTACCAGCTGTCCAGAAAACCTAAATTTACAAAGGTTAAATATTTATTGATGTGGCTAAAGATCCCTAAAACCAAACTAAGATTACCAAAAGTTCACATGGGGTATAAAACACCAGAAAGTAGGGTGTGACTACCTAGAACATTTATTTATACTCATTTCTTATTTTACTTAATTAATTAGGTGGAATTTTAAACATATATGTAAACTGCTCCTAAAATTCTACAAAAATTACAGGGGGCTCCCTGATCCAAAAAGAGACCACTGTAAGAATTTGAACAAATTTTATTCACAGAAACTCCCTATACAAAATTCATAAGTCCAAAAGGCTGATTTTTGTATAATTAATACATCATATTGAAAAGTATCAAACAACAGATTTCATATTTTTCTTAGATACTCTAGGGTACCAAGACATTCTCCAAAAAGTTACAAGAACATTGCACATGTAGAAAAATTACTAGAAATCATTCAATTATTTCCTAGAATAACATGATAGCCTTATAACTTGAAAATTACTTACGCACTGATGCCCAAATTTTTACCAGAGCTAGGGCAAGCATAGAGTAACCTACCCACCAAATTTCATGATTTATGGAACACTACAGCTCAAGTTATAAATTTAACAAATTTGCATGCATTCCAAAACACATTTAAAGGATCTATTAAATTCTTACAGAACTTAAACATCTCATACCAGATTTATATTTTTCTAAAATACTACACATCATGTAGATCCTAACAAAATTTATCTCATGATTTTTGGGTCAGTAAAACCCTAGATCTACATTTTTCAAACCCCTACACAAATCTGTGACAAAATGATAAAATGAAATATATTTCAAATGAATTGGGCCGGCCTGGGAAAACGCGGCCCACAACACGCGCGCGCGCGGCCCGCTCAGCATCCCGCCCGCGCGCGGCACTGACGTGTGGGCCCCCGCGGTCAGCGACCGGGAGCAGGGGGAGCGGCGACCCGCGAGCTCCGACGAGCTCAAGCTCGCCGGAGAGGAGCTCGCTCGGCCAATCAAGCACAGCCTCGCGCTCTCCGTCACACGGTGCATCAATTTGTGCCCGCAGAAGGGATTGGGATGGGGCGGAAGGGACTCGCCACCGCGAGCGGCGGCCGGTGAGGTTCGGCGGCGGTGTACCGTCGCCGGTGAGGGCGCACGGTCCCGGCTAAGCTCGGTACGAGCTACACTACGCCCGGCCGAATCTATTGAGGTAGAAAGGAGGTTTGGAAGAGGTCCTCACTACCCTGGCCACGGAGCGCCGTGACGTGGTGCGGTGAGCGCGACGACGGTGGTCGTCGTGTTCCGCTCCGGCGAGGTCGCATCCCACGGTAAGGTCATGTCTAGAGCTAGAGGAAGGCCTACACTATTCCGAACACTGACCACAGAGAGAGGAGGGTGAAAGAGGACGTCGGCGGTGAGCTCGCAATGGCGGCGGCCATGGCGGAGCTCCGTACCGCCAAGGTTTTTTTGGGCGATTCGCCCTCTACCTTGGCCCAACGGCTGACCCAATGTGCGGAGGTTGTAGAGTAGGGGCAGGCGGTGCTGTTCGTGAGCTCTTGGGTGTGGTGGCACGGTGGTTGGCGCAACCGAAGGCGGCGGAGCCGGCTGTGGGGGTGGAGGACGCTCGGTCGCCTTCCCGGTGAGCTGGGGAAGGAGGGCGATGGAAATGGAGGGGGGAGCGGGTCGTCCAGGTCTTCACGATGAGCTAGTAGGCGACGTGGGGCGTCGGCAGAACACGCGTGCCACGCGGCCACCGGGCTCTGCCCGAGCGCCACGCCGCGGTCGTCGTCGAGTTCGGTTTCTGAACTTCTGAAACGAAGTTTCACTTAAGCCGAGCCTGACAGCGCGACTTTGACAACCCATAACTCCTAATCTAGGCCGATCCAGTATGATCCGTAGTTAGTAAACTTGTAGAGGGACATGATGTCTACAAAATTGTCAACTAGAGCTCGAGCCGGTTCGGTTTATTTAGGGAGTTATAGCTCCCCAAAGTAGGTCACCAGAAAACTGACACTGAGTTTCAGTCAGAGAGATGACTGACAGCCAATAAAGATCAAGGCTCAACTCCTAAACCAGTAAGAACTAGGCTTGGGTGATATTGGCAATGTTGTAGAGCTACATGAGGACTACAAGTTTGTCAATATGAGTGAAAGCTGGTTTGGCATAGTTTGCAAACTACAAGCTCCTAAAGTAGGCATCAGTAAAACTGGAGGGTCAATTTCAGACTTAGAAAAAATCTAAGTATTGGAGCCACTTCTCTAGCTGACTTGTGGGCCACTTTTGAGCATGTTATGGTCAATTTCATGAGATGGTCATATTGAGACTTTTGTTCCCCATAAAATTATTTACAACTTTGCTTAAGGGTGCTCCTCCATGCAAGGTCTCTAAGTTAGACTTTTTAATTGGTCAAACTAGAACCTCCTAGGGTCAAATGGTGGTCAAAACCTCTCTTGGAGGGCATTTTTGTAATTTTGGTCAACATGAACCTTGCTCCAAATGTTACCCTAAGTATAATTAAGGTGTTGTAGGACATGATTGGCTACTTTACCTTTTTGTTACACCAACTATCAAATGCCCCATGATATAAATCAACAAAAACTCCTAGAACTATCATATGTGCTGCATTACATAAAATAATAAACATGAATGATGCATGCTTATGCTTATGCAAATGCAATGCAATTATGGATTAAACACTTGAGGTGTTACAACCACGACAGACACGTCCGCAAGCGTGACCTCAACGTCGGCGACCTGGTGCTACGGCGGAACCAAAACACCAAGGGACGACACAAGCTCACGCCACCATGGGAAGGACCGTACATCATCGCAGAATTACTAAAGCTGGGCACCTACAAGCTATCCAACGAGAAGGGCGAAATCCTCACCAACGCTTGGAACACTGAACAACTACGTCGCTTTTTCCCTTAAAAAGCCTCGAGGCTCTGTAATTTCTTTTCAATCTCATCAATAAAGAATACAACAATGTTCAAACTTTCGTTTTACAAACAATGAGGAAGGATCGACTCTGTTCTCCCAGAATCGACCCTCCCTCGGGGGCTACAAGGGGGGAACCCACCAGTCCCCAAAAAAACTTGTACTCTTTTTCAAAGTCAAAGAACTACCTCTTAAGTCAACAACGCCGCGAGAGCGCCCTAAGGCTCAAAAGGGCTCTCGAGCCATGAGATCGCTTACGCCTCTGAGGCTACAGTACCTCTGCTCACCCCTCACGCCTAGGGGCACGACCGCACGTTAAGTAGACCTAATGGTGGTTCATAACTTTGAAAAGGAATACACCCCCTGTCGCTTAGATCAGGTTCTTACACGATCTGCGAGGCCGCAAGAGCATCCTGAAGCTCGAGGGCAGTTGAGCCGCGAGATCACTTATGCCTCCGAGGCTACGATACCTCCACTCGCTCCCTTACACCAAAGGGTGCAACCGCGTGCTAAGTAAATCACGCGAGAACACGATTCAAGCGATAAAGGGAAGAAAAGCTCGAACAAAACTTAAATAACCAAACATCGGTTTATGTTCTGAGTTTTTAAGGCCTCTGAGGCCACCACGACCAAAATTCGAAGAAATACTAACTTATTACACGGGCCTTTGCGCCCAGATTTGGCTCACAGGCCCTCGTCGTCGGCAGGCGGAACCACCTCAGCTTCGAAAAGTGAGGCCAGGCGGCTCCCAGGCTCCTCAGCAGCTCTAATCAGGTCCAGGCAAGCGTCCTCGCTCTCCTCGTCTGTCCGGTCCGGGTCGGTGATGAAGCCTTCAGCAACAAGCTCCATGTCGAACACGAACCCAGACCGAACGACGGCCAATGCCCTCTTCACGCTGTGGTGGAGGCTGCCCCGTATCCTTTCTTGGATGAGGCGGCCCAGCGCCACCATCCGGCGGACGAAGGAGTTCCCCGGGGCATCCTCCCCAGTGTCGTTGTCGGGCTCGACCCCCAGGCTGTCACACAAGGAGGTGATCGTGCCCTGGAGCAACTGGGTCCTCTGGGTCTCGACCTCGAGGAGGCTCTGGAAGGAATTGGCCACCGCCTGAGCCACTCGATGCTCCCTCTCCAGCTCTGAAACACAATAAATTAAATTAATACTAACACGGAGCCTCGACGCCATGGCTGTAACGCCCATACTTACCCTCGGTGTGGGTCTGCAAGCCCACGACCTCGTCACGGAGCCCCCCGCATGTCCTTTCGAGCCCTTGGAGAGCGTCGTCCCTGTCACGAACGGTCGCCCTCAGCGCTTCGATCTCCTGGCGGGCGGTCTGAAGAGCCGTGTCCTCCTGAATGGCTCCGCTCAGCGCCGCGATCTCAACCTTCAGGGCGCCGAAGCGAGCGGTGACCTGCCCAATCTGGACGTTGAGAGCGTCACGCTGACGGCTGACCAGGGAGACGTCCTCCTCGAGCTCTTTCACCCGTGCCATCAGGGGCTCGAGGTCCTTGCAGGCCTGGGCTGCCTCCTCCTGGGCCTTGGTCGTGTCTTCACGCGCCATGACCTCGGTCGCCCAGGCCTGCACCGCCTCCTCCTTGACCGCCGCATAGGCGACGCGCGGCTCGGCCATCTCGGCACTCCGATCGGAAAGCCGTTTCTAGGCCTCTTCGACCAGAGCCCGTTGCTGGGCAAGCGCCGCCCACACACCGCTCTCATTCCGGATGAAGAGCGATTTGCAGCAGGAGCGCTCCTTGAGCTCCTGATCGTGGTTCGGAAAAACCAAAAGATTGAGAACCGAGAGAAAGGGAGACAGTGAAAGGATAGCAAAAGAACCACAAAAAGAACCGATAAGCCAAACATACCTCGGTGGCATCCCGCATGCCTCGTGACAAGGACTCCGTCGCCACATGAAGCGCTCGCTCGAGGTGTCGACGGAGACCCTTGAGGTACTCCCAGTGATGCACCTCGTCCCTGTCGTTCAGGGCAAAGACGGGATCTGCGTCGGGGTCCGCAGCGTCCCTGAACTCGAGGGACGGTCCCCCCCACTGCGGTATCTCCGCCTCCGCCCGCGCTAGGGCCAGCGCGGCGATGCCTGGCCACGAGGACGACGGTCCGGCCGGGGCGTCTTCTGGCCCCGTGGAAGGGCCGGCCTCACCCGCGGCGCCCGCCTCACCAACTGCCGCCGAGGGACCAGCCTGGTCCACGGCCTCGACTCCCTCGACTCCTACCACCTGCTTCCCCTTATCCAGGGGGGAGTCGTCGAGGGTGAGGTCGACCGTGGCTGGCGTCAACTCTTCTGCTGGGGCCGGTCCCTCGACAACCGGCACTTCTTCTTCTGGGACCTCGGGCGGGGGCTCGACGACCCCACCCTCCACCGTAGCCGCCGGCTCTGCCGGTAGGTCTCGCTATGGCTGCGGCTCTCCCGGCTGCGCCGCCTCCTGTCCCACCGCCGGCGGGACCTCCCCCATAACTACATCCGCATCTGCCCACTCTGCATCGCGAACGGATGCCTCGGCCGTTGCGGCCCCGACGGCAGCCTCGACGGTCGACGGCAACCCGGGCTCCGCCCCGCCCGTGTTGGGCGCCACCACCTCTGCCGGTCCTGACCCCTATGCGGCGGGGTCGGAACCGGCGATCGCTGAGGCACCTGCCTCCGCCTGGGCCGCTGCCTCCTGCTACTTCAGGTGCTCCTTCGTGGCCTGAAGCCTCTGGATCCAGTCGGCATCTTGCGCCGCCGTCCGATTAATGACGACGGCGCTCGCCCGAAGCGACTTTGCAGGGGTCGGCCCCATCAGCTCCGCCTTCTGCTTAAACCTACAAAGCGAGAAGAAACGTCGGAAAATGGTTCCTGTGGAGGGCAAGAAAGCGAAGCACGGACACTTACCCAGAAAGCGGCACCAAGGGCCTCGACCCCGGCTGATCCGAACCTCCCGGCGCTGCCGGTGGTGGCCTCACGGCCGGCCCACCGGCGGGCCAGGCACTCCTTGGGGCCCCGGCCGGAGGGCCGCCCCGGGTCCTCTGCGCCTCCGAGGCCAGCTGGCCCCGGGTCCTCACACCCGCCGGCGGCGCCGCCGATGACGACGCCGGTGCCACCACTCCAGCCTCCACCTGAGCCTGCGGGGCCTGGACCGGTGGGGGTAGCTCGGTCGACCCCTCCTGTTGGGACCGGGATAAGGCGGCCCCTCCCGTCGAGGGGCCCGCCTCCTTCTCGACCTTTTCCTCCGTCTCCTCGACCACCACGACCGAAGAGGACGACCCCCGACGGACTCCAACAGGGGGCGAATGTCGGGGAGGTCCCCCAGGCCGGTCGCGGCGTCGTACCGCGATAGGGCGTCGTCGTCATCCCCATCGCTGCCGTCATCATCCTCCCCCGAGACCGTCTCGGAGGGAGACTCTGCGAGGGGGAGCCCGTCGAGGGCCTGCTGGCGCCGAGGTTTCTTCAGCGCCTCCTTGTCCTTGGCCTTGCAGATCTGCCGCTTCTAGGCTGTCTTAGTCTGCTTCTGCTAGGACGTGTGCTGGCGTCGAGCCTCCCGGGCGGGCCAGTCCTCTAGGACTGGCGGCCGCATCTCCCACAACGCAGATAGATCCTGCGCATCGGCCTCGACCAAATCAGAGGAATCCAAAATAAATGAAACAAATGAACGTACCAGCCAAAACACTTACCACGGGCTCGAACCCCTAGGTAGGTCGCATGGGGACTTTGTCGACCTCGTCCACCTTGAAGTTCCCCACCATCCGGCGCGCCCACCGGAGGACCTCCTCGAGGGTGAGGGACTCGTGAGACATCCGGCTCCCCTCCAGTGGCGCCTCTGGCGTCATCTGGTCGAGGCGGAGGCGACGCTGACACAGCGGCATCACCCTGCGCCGGTGAAACGCCGTGGCCACCGCCGCCACCGTCATGCCCCGCAGACAGAGTTGCTGCAGTGCCGCCAGCAGCGGATCCAGACGCGGCTTCTCGGCCTCCGGCACTCCGTAGGTCCAGTTCTCCTCTCGGGCGGTCAGCACCCGGCTAGTGTACCTCGGCAACTGACTCTCGTCGTTGCGGAGGTAGAACCAGCCGTCGTGCCAACCGCCGTTCGAGGAGATGAGATGGGCCGGGATGTACAAATCTGCCCGACCCGACCTCACCGGCAGGACGCAGCTCCCCGCTCGAACTGCGCACCGAAGCCCCTTCTCCCCCGCCTTCTTGGCGAAGAGCTCTACCTTGAAAAGGTGGAGCCACAGATTCCACTGCGGCTCCACCCCTAGGTATCCCTCACAGACCGCCGCAAAGATGGCGGCCTGTGCAACGGTGTTGGGGGCGAGGTGGTGCAGCTCCACCCGGTAGTAGTGGAGGAGCGCGCGCATGAAGACGGTTGCCGGCACGCCGAACCCCCGCTCGTGGAAGCAGATGAAGCTCACCACGTATCCCTCGGGGGGAGCCGGCTCCCGGTGGTCAGGTGGCGGCACAATCCACTCCGACCGCGACCGGCTTGTCCTCGGCCGTAGCAGTTCATCCTCGACCAGTTCCTCCAACCTCCTCTCTGTCACCGAAGAGGCGGCCCAGTCGTCGGCGGGGAGGATCTGACTCTTTCCTACCATTGGTGCTAGGGAGAGTTGTGTGGACGAAGAAGGTGCAACGGTGGCGGCGCCGGATGTGGGCGGAGAGCACAAGGGGCACAGGGCTGTCTGAGGCAAAGGATGCAAGAACGCAAAGGACCGGTAGGGGAGGTAGACCCCTAGGCCTTGTTTTTATAGCCCCGGCGGAAGCCCAACGGCCGTGCGAAAAGGTAGGAGTGGTTTCCCGCATTTAATGCTCTTACCTAACCGTTTCCCTCAATCTCGCACGAGTTAGGCACGTGGCCATCCCCCACGTCGTAATCGTACGCCACGTCGCCCACTACCGCGCCGATCTCGCCCTCTCCCCTAAAAAGGCGCGCCCGGCTAATGGGCGGGGCAGGATCCGTGGATGGATATTCCCAGATACCTGGTAAACGGGCTCCAAGCCCGCCATAAGTCTTGAGGGAGCGGAAGCTGGCCCTCGACCTGGGTTCGACAGCTGCCCTCGAGCGACAGAGTTAGGGACGACTAGGGATGCGCTCGTACATGGCCAGGGCTCGAGCCATGCTCTTGAGGCACCCCAGGATGTATTCGAGGCTGGAGGAGGAGGTCGATGTAGGAATCCCCTCGAGGGAGGCACCGAGCCCTCGGATCCCGTCGCAGGGAATCGAGATCCACACGACCACTCCTTGGCATTTTTTAGAGCGCCTCCGGGCCACAAGCCGACTCCTAACGACTGGAGCATGGGCTCACACTCGAATTCCCCCGCTAGAAGCTCACCGGAGATCGTCAGAACTCGCCCAAACAGGGGTAGTACGACGTTCCCCACTGTCACACCCCAAAAAAAAATTTCAGTTTTGGGATGTGACTAGAAAACACTAAAAACATAAGAGAAGATTTTTACTATTTTCTAAAATATCAAACTTTACTTAAGTTGTCCACAATTTAGATGTTGGAAAATGTGAGTTTCTAATTTTTTTGGAATTTAAATAAATGATTTGTTGCATTTCATGTCTTTGCATAGTGTCTTTGTGTCGGTGTTCGGTCCCGAGGGGGGTCCTAAACCGACGAGTAAATGTTGCGTGTCCCTTTCTCGGATGGTGATGCAAGGAGAACACACGGGGGTTTATCCTGGTTCGGGCAAGAGAAGGCCCTACGTCCAGCGGGGGGGGAGATTTGTATTTCCTTGCACCGAAGTGCTTGCGTAGGGGTTACAAGCTTGCGAGAGAGGGCGGCGAGCCCAGGTCTCAAAGAGGAGAAAAAGAAAATACAAGGTGATTGCTTGAGATGTTGATCGCTATCTTGAGTGTGGCTTGTCGTCCGTCGTCCTCTCCAGAGCCCTGGCCTACCCTTTTATAGGACGAGAGGAGGCCAGGGCAACGGATGCCTTGAGATGATGTTTTGTCGATCACTGTTGAGGTGACTGTAGCGATGTGCCCTAGAAATGGGAGGCCATCCCTGGACACCATGGTGTTATAGAAGACGAGACGCCGAAATGACCTGGAGCGCTGCGCCATACCGTCCTTCCTTCCCTGTTGTGCTGTGTTAGGCGTCGAGGCCGGGTCGAGGCCGGGTCGAGGCCGATCGGATAAGTCCGAATCCCTGGAATCGTGGTGTACAGACTTTGTCGTATCCTCCCTCGAGGGTAACTGGTGACGTACAGTGTGCAGTAAGGTGGGTACAGTGACGTTTTTCACCTCCCATCACGGGATGGGCGGTAAAACAGTGAGGACTGACACTGGTATTGTTCCCACGTCGACCCTGGTTGCGGCCATGCCGGTAGGTGGTAGTAGGTAATTGCATTAAATGCTATGACTTTTGTCCCGGGGTAGGTGGAGAAAGAGGGGATCGAGCGCCTCGACCCAGGCTCACGCGAGTCGGAGTTCGGTCGAGGCGTTTTGTCGTGCGGGACGGGGTGCAGTCGAGGCCTCCCGTCGATGGGGCCTCGTACGAGTCGGAGATGGGATGCGGTCGAGGCATCCCGTCGAGCCGGTCCCGTACGGGGCGGACCTGTCGTGCATTTTGAAGTGGGCGGTGTTTTGATCTTTATTATCGTTAAACGTGGGTACCCTATTCTATTGGTACCGACAGTAGCCCCTGAGCCTTTAGGTGAGTGTATGATCACTCTCCTAGAGGCTTTTTGCCGATGAACTGGAGTCGTAGCGCCGTTGACTTTTCTAGCGGGGGCGTTCGAGCGCTCTCGGGACTTCTCCGGTGGGGGCGCGCGAGCGCACCCGCCGGGTGTAGCCCCCGAGGCCTTGGTGGAGTATTGAGAAGACTCCTCCGAGGTCTTTTGCATGTTTTATCAGGGAGTAGTTGATGCGGTCGAGCCCCCGAGCCTCGCGCGCACGAGGTCGATCGGAGTCCCTGCCGTCTTTTATTGTGCGGCCCTCACGCTCCTCCTACAGAGAGGAGGAGGAGGGGTGGGGAACGTCGTACTACCCCATTTGGGTGAGTCCCGACGATCTCCGGTGAGCTGCTAGCGGGGAGATTCGAGTGAGAGTCCGTGCTCCAGTCGTTAGGAGTCGGCTTGTGGCCCGGAGGCGCTCTTCAAAGATGCCAAGGAGTGGTCGTGCGGATGTCGGTTCCCTGCGACAGGATCTGAGGGCTCGATGCCTGCCCCGAGGGGATTCCTACTTCGACCTCATCCTTTGGCCTCGAATACGTCTTGGGGTGCCTCGAGAGCGTGGCTCGAGCCCTGGCCATGTACGGGCGCATCCCTGGTCATCCCTCGCTCTGTTGCTCGAGGGCAGCTGTCGAACCCAGGTCGAGGGCCAGCTTCCGTCCCCTCGAGACTTATAGTGGGCTCGGAGCCCGTTATAGGTATCTGGGAATATCCGTCCGTGGATCTCGCCCCGCCCGTTAGCCAGGCGTGCCTTTTTCGGGCGAGATCGGCGCGATAGTGGGCGACGTGGCGTTCGGTTACGGCGTGGGGGACGGCCACATGCCCGGCTCCTGTAAGACGTGGGGGACGGTTAGGTGAGTGCATTTATTGCGGGAAATTGTTCCTACCTTTTCGCGCGGCCGTTGGACTTCTTCCCGGCATATAAAGGCGAGACCCAGGGGTCTGCGTTCCCCACCGGTTCTTTGCGCTCTTGCCATCCCTTAGCCTCAGGAAACCCTTGCCCTCTTGCGCTTTCCGCCCACACCGCCGCTGCCGCCACCGCCTCCCCCTTCGCTCACCCCCTTCCCGACAGCGTCGATGGCCGAAAAGAGTCAAATCCTCCCTGCCGACGACTGGGCCGCTTCCTCGGTGACAGAGAGGAAGTTGGAGGAGTTGGTCGAAGACGGGCTGCTGCGGCCGAGGACAAGCCAGTCGCGGCCGGAGTGGATTGCGCCGCCGCCAGCCCACCGGGAGCCGGCGCCCCCGGAAGGATACATGGTGAGCTTCGTCTGCTTCCACAAGCGGGGGTTCGGCGTTCCCTCGTCGGTCTTCATGCGCGCGCTCCACCACTACTACCGGATGGAGCTCCATCACCTTGCCCCCAATGCCATCGCACAGGCTGCCATCTTTGCGGCGGTCTGTGAGGGCTACCTCGGGGTGGAGCCGCAATGGAACCTGTGGCCTCACCTCTTCAAGGGTGAACTTTTTGCCAAGAGAGCGGGGGAGAAGGGAGTCCTGAGCGCGGCGCGGGTAGGGAGCTGCATCTTGCAGCTGAGGTCGAGCTGGGCAGATCAGTACATCCCGGCTCGCCTCATCTCCTCAAACAGTGGGTGGCACGAGGGGTGGTTCTACCTCCGCAACGACGAGAACCAGCTGCCGAAGTACACCGGCCGCGTGCTGACTGCCCGGGAGGACCGCTGGACGTACGGAGTGCCGGAGGTCGAGAAGCCACGCCTGGACCCGCTGCTGGCGGCGCTGTAGCAGCTTCGCCTTCGAGGCTTGACGGCAGCGGCGGTGGCAACGGCGTTCCACCACCGCCGAGTAATACCGCTGTGCCAGCGTCGCCTGCGTCTCGACCAGATGACTCCGGAGGCGCCTCTCGAGGGGAGCCGGATGTCCCACGAGTCCCTCACCCTCAAGGAGGTGCTCCGTCGAGCTCGTCGGATGGTCGGGAGTTTCAAGACGGAGGAAGTCGACCGGGTCCCCATGAGGCCAACTGAGGGGTTCGAGCCCGTGGTAAGTACTTTGAGTTGATACGCTCGTTTTGGTTTTATTCGTTTCTTGGATCCCCTTAACCCGGTCGATGCCGGCGTGTAGGACTTGTCGGCGCTGCGGGAGACGCGGCCGCCGGTGCCGGAGGACCAGCCCGCCCGTGAGGCTCGACGGCTGCACGCCTCGAAGCAAAAAACAGGTGAAGGAGTCGACCAAGAAGCGGGCGGCCCGCAAGGCCAGGGAGGTAGATGCGCGGAAGAAGCTACGGCGCCAGCAAGCCCTCGATGGAGTTCCTCTGGCGCCGTCGCCTTCCGAGACAATCTCAGGGGAGGACGACGACAGCAGCGGCGAGGACGACGATGCCCTGTCGCGGTATGATGCCGCGACTGGGCTAGGGGGCCTCCCCGATATCCGCCCCCTGCTGGAGCCCATCGGGGGATCCTCCTCCTCCGTCGTCGTGGTCGAGGAGGTCGAGGAGGACGAGGAGGAAGAGGAGAAGAAGAAGAGAAGAAGAAGAAAGAAAAGAAGGAGGCGGGCCCCTCGGCGGGAGGGGCCGCCTTGCCCCGGACCCGGCAAGTGGGGTCGACGGGGATGCCTGCCTCAGCCGAGGCCCCGCAAGCTCGGGCGGGGGCCGGGACGGTGGTGCCGACATCGTCGTCGGCGGCGCCATCGTCAGGCGTAAGAACCCGAGGCCAGCTGGCCTCAGAAGCGCAGAAAGCGCACAGCGGCGCGCCGGCAAGGGCCCCGCGGAGCGCCCAGTTTGCGGGTGGGGCCGCTGCGAGGCCGTCGTCCGCCGCCTCGGAAGGCTCGGACCGCGCGGGGTCGAGACCTTCGGTGCCGATCTCCAGGTGAGTCTTCGTACTTAGGGGATTCATCTCTTTCCGGATCCGTCGGCTGATCTTGCTTTTTACTTCACAGGTTGAAGCGGAAGGCGGAGCTCATGGGGCCTACCCCTGTGAAGTCTCTCCGGGCCAGTGCTGTTGTCTTCAACCGGACGATGGAGCAGGACGCGGCCTGGGTCCGTGAGGTCGAGGCCGCGAAGGAGCGCCTGCGACAGCAGCAGGAGGCTGCAAGCGCTTCGGCGGTCACTGGCCCCGACTCCGCCGCGGCGAGGTCCGACCCGGCGAAGGCAGTGGCGCCTGGTTCGGTCGAGGCGGAGCCTAGGGCGTTGCCGTCGACCGAGGCCACCATTGAGGCCGCGACGGGTGAAGCGCCCGTCAGCGGCGCGGAAAGGGCGGGTGCCGACGTGACCATGGAGGAGGTTGCGTCGGCACCGGAACAAGAGGTGGCACCGGCGAGGGGGCCGCAGCCACAGCAAGACCTACCGGCGCGGCCGATGGGCACGGCGGAGGGCGAGGTCATCGAGCTCCCTATCGGAGCCCCGGAAGAAAGGGCGCCGGAGGTCAAAGTGCCGGCTGCAGGGGCGCCGTTGGTCGGGGCGCTAGTTTCCGAGCCGCCAACGGGCGAGGTACCGGCCCCGGAGGCGTCGACGGTGGAAGCGCCAGCTCTGGAGGTGCCGGCGACCGAGGGGCCGGCCACCGCAGAAGGGCGGGGGCCCGTGGTCCTTGCCCTCGATGACGCCCCCCTAGACAAAGGGAAACAAGTAATGGGGGTCGAGGGGGGCGAGGCCACGGGTCAGGCCGATGCCTCGATGGCCACTGGAGCCACGGGAGCCGTGGGCGAGGCCAACGAGGCCGGTCCTTCGGCAGGACCGGGAGACGCCCCGGCCGCGTCGTCGTCGTCGTGGCCCGACATCGCCGCGCTGGCGATAGCGCGGGCTGAGGAGGAGATCCTGAGGTGGGGAGGGCCGTCCCTTCAGTTCAGGGACGCTGCGAACCCCGACGCCGAGCCCATCTTCACCCTGAATGACAGGGATGAAGTGCACCGCTGGCAGTACCTCGAGGGCGTCCACCGGCACCTCGATCGGCTACTCAACGTGGCGTCCGACGCCGTCTCACAGGGTATACGGGATGCCACCGAGGTACGACTGATCCGTTAGCTTTTTTCGTGGCTCTCAGTGTCTTTTTTCTTGGTTTCTTTATCTTTTTTGGTTTCTTTTGAATCATGGCCAGGAGCTGAAGGAGTACTCTCGCCGCAAGTCGCTCTTCATCCGGGATGAGAGCGGCGTGTGGGCGGCACTGTCCCAGCAATGGGCCTTGGTCGAGGAGGCCCAGAAAAGGCTTTCCGATCGGACCGCTGAGATGGCAGAGCTGCGTACCGCCTACTCGACGGTGAAGGAGGAGGCGATACAAGCTCAGGTGGCCGAAGCTGTGATGCACACCGAGGTGGACAAAGCCTGGGAAGAGGCTGCCTAGGCTCGCAGGGACCTCGAGCCCCTGTCGGTGTGGGTGAAGGAGCTCGAGGAGGACGTCTCCCAGGTCAGCCGTCAACGCGACCTCCTCAATGTCCAAATTGGGCAGGTCACGGCCCATTATAGCGCGCTGAAGGACGAGGTCACGGCGCTGAACGGGGCCGTTCAAGAGAAGGATGCGGCGCTCCAGACCGCCCAACGGGAGATTGAGGCGCTGAAGGCGACCATCCGTGACAAGGACGGCGCCCTCCTGGGGCTTGAGCAGTCGTGCGGGGGGCTCCGCGACGAAGTTGTGGGCTTGAAGACCCATATCGAGGGTAAGTGTGACTGCTATAGTCATGACGTCGAGGCGTCGTGTTAGGTACTAACTTGTCTTGTCGTGTTCCAGAGCTGGAGAGTGAGAACCGAGAGGCCTACTCGTCCGCCAACTCCCTGCAGAGCCTCCTTGAAGCCGAGACCCGGAGGACCCAGCTGCTCGAGGGCGCGATCACCACGGTGTGTGACGGGCTGGGGGTCGAGCCCGACGCTGACACCGGAGAAGACGCTCCAGGGAACTCCTTCATCCGTCGGATGGTGACGCTGGACTGCCTTGCCCGGGAGAAGATACGGGACAGCCTCCACCATGGCGTGAAGAGGGCGCTGGCCGTCGTCCGCTCAGGGTTTGTGTTCGACATGGAGCTCGTTGCCGACGGCTTCATCACGGACCCGGATCGGACGGACGAGGATAATGAAAACGCCTGCCTGGAGTTGATCGAAGCTGCGGAGGAGCCTAGGAGCCGTCTGGCCTCGCTCTTTGAACCTGAGGTGGTCCCGCCTGCTGACGATGAGGGCCTGTGAGCCAGATCTGGGCGCAGAGGCCCGTGTAATAAGTTAGTTATTTTGAACTTTGGTTGTGGTGGCCTTGGAGGCCCTCGAAACATAAACCAGTTCATGGTTGACTTGATTTTGTTCGAGTTTTTCTTCCCTTAATGGCTTGGATTGTGTTCTCTTATGATTTACTTAGCACGCAGTCGCGCCCTTCGGCGTGGGGGAGCGAGTGGAGGTACCGTAGCCTTGGAGGCGTAAGTGATCTCGCGGCTCGACTACCCTCGAGCTTCAGGGTGCTCTTGCAGCCTCGCAGATCGCGTGAGAACCTGATCTAAGCGACAGGGAGTGTGCTCTCTTTCAAAGTTAGGGACCGTCATCTAGACCTTTCGAGCGTGAAGTTGCACTTCTAGAAGGCGTAAGGAGTGAGTGGAGGCACCATAGCCTCGGAGGCATAGGTGATACTCTTGGCTCGAGAGTCCTTTCGAGCCTTAGTGTCGGTGCTCTTACAGCGCTGTTGATCTAAGGAGCGATTCTTGAAATTGAAAAAAGAGTGTGAGTTTTTTCGAGGACTGGGGGGTTCCCCCCTTGTGTAGCCCCCGAGGGAGGGTCGAGTCTGGGAGTGCAGAGTCGATCCTTCCTCATTGTGAACCAAGAGTTTGGACATTGCTATATTCTTTATTCATAAAAAGGAAATTACAGAGCCTCGAAGCTTTCTAAGGAAAAAAGCGACGTAGCTGTTCAATGTTCCAAGCGTTGGTGAAGATTTCGCCCTTCTCGTTGGATAGCTTATAGGTGCCAGGCTTCAGTACTTCTGCGATGATGTACGGTCCTTCCCATGGTGGCGTGAGCTTGTGGCGCCCCATGGTGTTCTGGTTCCGTCGTAGCACCAAATCGCCGACATTGAGGTCATGCTTGCGAACGTGTCTGTCGTGGTAGCGTTGGAGACTCTGCTGGTACCTGGCAGAGTGCAACAAAGCCACATCCCAGGCTTCCTCGAGCTGGTCGAGGGCGTCCTGTCTTGTGGCATCGTTATTTTTTTCGCTATAGGCCTTCAACCTTGGGGATCCGTATTCTATATCACTTGGGAGCATTGCCTCAGACCCATAGACTAAGAAGAACGGAGTGAACCCCGTGGCTTGACTCGGCGTTGTTCTTAGGCTCCACAGGACCGAGGGCAGCTCGGCGGCCCATCTCTTGCCATGTTTGTTTAGCTTGTCAAGGATTCTAGGTTTCAGGCCTTGTAGGAGCATGCCGTTGGCACGTTCTACTTGGCCATTTGTTTTTGGGTGAGCCACGGCTGACCAGAGCACACGGATGTGATGGTAGTCGCAGAAATCCAAAAACTTTTTACTAGTGAACTTGGTGCCGTTGTCCATGATGATACAGTTGGGGACCCCCAAAGTGATGGATAATGTCGGTGAAGAAGAGTACAGGCTGCTCGGACCTGATGCTGGTGATGGGGCGGGCCTCGATCCACTTGGAGAATTTGTCAACCGCGACAAGCAAGTGGGTGAAGCCGCCAGTTGTCCTTTTTAGTGGTCCGACAAGGTCGAGCCCCCAAACGGCAAACGGCCATGTGATGGGGATGGTTTGCAGGGCGTGTGTCGGAAAGATGTGTTTGTCTCGCGTAGTACTAACAACCCTTGCAGGAGCGTACTAGCTTGACAGCATCGGAGACCGCGGTTGGCCAATAGAATCCTTGTCGAAAAGCATTCCCGACGAGGGTTCGAGGCGCTGCGTGGTGACCGCAAGCCCCCGAGTGCAAGTCGCTGAGCAGGTCCCTGCCTTCCTCGTTTGTGATGCAGTGTTGGAGGATGCCAGTAGGGCTGCGGCGGTACAGCTCCCTACTATCGCCAATGATCACAAAGGTTTTGGCCCGGCGAGCGATTCGTCGAGCCTCGGTCTTATTCGAGGGGAGTTCCCCTTGGATGAGGTAGTCGAGGTACGGAGCGCGCCAGTCGAGCTCGAGGCTAGATGGCGGGGTCGATACTTCCACCTGCATGGCTTCAGCCCCGGTCGAGGGGGCTTCCGCCTCAGGTGGGGGGTCCAGTGACGTCCCGTCGGCCCCTCCGTCCGGCCTAAGGTCGACGGATGGCTGCTGGAGGTCTCTCGTGAAAACGTCTGGTGGAACCGTAGTTCGACTGGACGCTATTTTCGCTAGTTCATCGGCGGCCTCATTATACCTGCGTACGATGTGGTTGAGCTCGAGGCCATGAAACTTGTCCTCGAGGTGCCGTACTTCCTAGCAGTAGGCTTCCATCTTGGGGTCACGACAACTCGAGCTCTTCATGACCTGGTCGATCACAAGCTGGGAGTCGCCTCGAACGTCAAGGTGTCGGACCCCGAGCTCGATGGCAATTTTTAGCCCCGTGACGAGTGCCTCGTACTCAGCGACGTTGTTTGACGCAGGAAAATGAAGCCGGATGACGTAGCGCATGTGAACCCCAAGGGGCGAGATGAAGAGCAAGCCCGCGCCCGCTCCTGTTTTCATCAACGACCCATCGAAGTACATGGTCCAGAGCTCGGCCTGGAGCTGTGCGGGAGGGAGTTGGGTGTCGGTCCATTCAGCCAGAAAGTCTGCTAACACCTGTGACTTGATAGCTTTGCGCGGCGCATAGGACAGGGTCTCGCCCATGAGTTCGACTGCCCATTTGGCAATCCTACCCGAGGCTTCCCGGTTCTGGGCTATCTCTCCTAGGGGGAAAGAAGAAACCACAGTAACCAGGTGACCCTCGAAGTAGTGTCGGAGCTTGCGTCACGTCAGGATGACGGCGTATAGCAGTTTCTGAATTTGTGGGTATCGAACCTTAGTTTCCGAGAGCACCTCGCTGATGAAGTAGACCGGCCTCTGGACAAGCAAGGCATGCGCCTCCTCGGCCCGTTCGACAACCAGGACCGAACTGACTACTTGTGACGTCGCAGCGACATACAGTAGGAGCGGTTCCCCTGGGGTCGGAGGGACGAGGATGGGTGAGTTAGAGAGCGTGGCCTTGAGTTCTGTGAGAGCTCCCTCAGCCTCGAGGGTCCATGAAAAATGCTATGATTTCTTTAGGAGACGGTACAGAGGGAGCGCCTTTTCACCGAGGCGTGAAATGAAACGGCTGAGTGCTGCGAGGCAACCCGTGACCCACTGTATGCCCTTCAGATCTCGGATGGGGCCCATCTTTGTTATCGCAGAGATTTTTTCAGGGTTGGCCTCGATGCCGCGTTTGGACACGATGAACCCAAAAAGCATGCCTCGGGGGACACCAAAGACGCATTTCTCTGGGTTAAGTTTGATGTTTCTTGCCCGGAGGCATTTAAACGCTACATCGAGGTCGCTGACCAGATTGTCGGCTTGCTTTGTTTTGACAACGATGTCGTCGACATAAGCTTCGACGGTCGACCCGATGTGTTCCCTGAAAACGTGCTGCATGCACCGCTGGTACGTAGCCCCTGCGTTCCGAAGACCGAAGGGCATCGTAACATAGCAATACATGCCGAAGGGGGTAATGAATGAAGTCGCGAGCTGGTTAGACTCCTTCATTTTGATCTGATGGTAACCGGAATACGCGTCTAAGAACGAAAGGGTCTCACATCCCGCAGTGGAATCGACGATTTGATCAATGCGTGGCAAAGGGAAAGGAACTTTTGGACATGCTTTATTCAAACTAGTATAGTCTACACACATCCTCCATTTCCCACTCTTTTTCTTAACTAACACAGGATTAGCTAACCACTCAGGATGATGAACTTCCTTGATGAATCCGGCCTCCAGTAGCTTGTGGATTTCCTCGCCGATGACCCTGCACTTCTCCTCGTCGAAGCGGCGCAGGCGTTGCTTCACCGGTTTGGATCCGGCCCGGATCTCCAAGGCATGCTCGGCGACCTCCCTGGGTATGCCCGGCATATCTGAGGGACTCCACGCAAAGATGTCGACGTTTGCGCGGAGAAAGTCGACGAGCACGGTTTCCTATTTCGGATCAAGGGTGGCGCTGATGCTCAGCGTCTTCCCGTTGGGATCAGCGGGGTCGAGGGGTACGAGCTTGACGTCTTCCACGGGCTCAAAGCTGCCGCATGGCGCTTTGGGTCGGGAATCTCGTTGGCGAGACCGTCGAGGTCTGCAGCCAAAGTCACCGATTCCAAAACAGCCTCGCCGTGTTCGACGCACTCGACGTCGCATTCGTAGGCGTGTTCGTACGAGGGCCCCACAGTGATGACGCCGTTTGGGCCTGGCATCTTGAGCTTGAGATAGGTGTAGTTCGGCACAACCATGAACTTGGCGTAGCACGGGCGCCCGAGGATAGCGTGATATGTCCCGTGGAACCCGACCACTTCGAAGGTGAGGGTCTCCTTTCTGAAGTTGGCTGGTGTGCCAAAACAAACAGGCAGATCGACCCGTCCGAGGGGTTCTACCCGTTTCCCTGGCACGACTCCGTGGAAGCCCCCAACGCTAGGTTGAAGGCGTGCTCTCTCGACCCCCAGGAGGTCGAGGGTCTGGGAGTAGATGATGTTGAGGCTGCTGCCGCCGTCCATGAGCACTTTGGTGAGGCGCGTGTTGGCGATGACGGGATCAACGACAAGAGGGTAGACCCCCGGATTGGGGACGTAATTAGGATGATCATCACGGTCGAAAGTGGTGGCCACCGCAGACCAGTCAAGGAACCGGGGGACCGCCGCTTGTACGGAGAAAACCTCGCGCCGCTCTCGCTTGCGTTGGCGGGCTGAGAGGCGGGTCGAGGGTCCTCCGTAGATCATGAAGCAGTCGTGGATCTCGGGGCCCTCATCCTTGTCGCCACCCTTGGGATCTTTCTTCTTGTCTGTGTTCTTACCGCCTGCACCCTCGAAGTACCTACGAAGCATGTGACAATCTTCGAGGTTATGGTTAGTGGGTCCCTTGTGGTAGGAACATGGTTCTTTGAGCATTTTGTCGAAGATGCCCCCATCAGGGGGGGCTCGAGGCTTCTTGCGCTCGGTAGCGGCGACAAGCTCGTCGGCCGGGGCCTCGAGCTTGCCCTGCTGGCCTTTCTTCTTCTTACGGTTGTTCCTCTTGGAGCCCCGGGTGGAGCTCGCGGGATCGTCGGCCTTCTGCTTCCCTTTGTCATGCTAGCCTCCGAAGATGGCACCAACTGCCTCCTCGCCGGCGGCGAAGTTGGTGACGATGTCCATCAATCCGTTGGCAGTGAGCGGGGTGTGACGGCCCAACTCTCGGACCAACTCCTTGCAAGTGGTGCCAGAGAGGAAAGCCATAATTACGTCGGAGTCGGTGACGTTGGGGAGCTCGGTGCGTTGCCTAGAGAAGCGCCGGATGTAATCTCGAAGGGATTCACCCGGTTTCTGCTTGCAACTCCGGAGGTCCCACGAGTTGCTAGGGCGCATGTAAGTTCCCTTGAAGTTTCCCTCAAACACCCTCACGAGATCGTCCCAGTCGTGGATCTGTTGGGGCGGGAGATCCTCGAGCCAAGCTCGAGCGGTGTCGGAGAGGAACATGGGAAGCTGTCGGATGATGACCCGGTCGTCGACGGCCCCGCCCAGCTGACACGCCAAGCGAAAATCGGTGAGCCAAAGTTCAGGTTTGGTTTCGCCGTTGTACTTAGAAAGAGTCGTGGGAGGGCGAAACCGCGCCGGGAGTATGGTTTCACGGATGGCCTTGCTGAAGACCCGTGGGCCCGGAGGCTTGGGTGAAGGGCTACGATCCTCCAAGCTGTCGTAATGCCCGCCCCTGTGCACGTGGTAACCTCGAGCCACACCGTCACCATGCTTGCGCGTGCGGCGCTCGACGATGTTGCCACGGGTGTCTCGAGGCCCATGGTCGTGAGCGATGGGCTCAGGGGCGAGAGCCATCTGGATCCGTCGGGCAGGTTCGGGATGGACCGAGGCCTCTCTCTCCTATCGGGAGGGCTCTGCGAGCCGCTCCGAGGTGGGCTCGCGTCGCCTCGAGGCAGAGCTCTCGGCCTGCTGCAGGGCAGCGGTCTCGAGGAGTTCTCGGATCTCATCTCAGGCCCGGCGAGCATCGGGGTTTGACGGCTCGAGCATATTGCGAAGGAGCATGGTGGCGACGACAACGTTCTGGCTAGCTCGAGCGAAAACTGGGGGGTCGGTCACCCGGTCCTCGTCGATGCGACGGTTGACGTCGCGAGCTCTCTCGCGAGCTCTCCCGCCAAGTGCGCGTTCCGCACGCTCACGCTCGAGGGTTTGCTGAAGCAGACGCAGGTTTTCCCGTTCCTCGTCGAGCCTTTCCTGTAACTCGCGGATTTGCTCAAGCTGCATTCCTTGATCTGCAAGGAGTTGAGCCTCGTCCCGCTCGGCAGGGAGCTCGACATGAGGGGGCGTGTGCCTTCCTCCGACCGGCTCTTCTTCCTGCGAATCCGACGCGCTTTCAACATCGACGTTGAAGCACTTGCGGGTCGGATCATAGGTGTCATCAGCCGAGTCAGAGTCAGGAGCGCCAAAATAATAGTATGACGGGGGAATGCGTGGCCGTTGCAGATTGCCACTGGGGTTGCAGCGTGGGGAAGCGGTCACGCGGGGTTCTGTTTCTGGTACCTCCGTAGAGTCCGGGTAATCAGAAGCCGGCGTGGACGCAACGAGGTCCAGAGTGGAGCGTAGGTGGTGCCCAGGGAGTTCCTCATAAGCGCTCATACAAGTGCTTACGGAAGAAGCGTACACCTGGGCAGCCGAAACTAGCCCAAACGGGAACGGCGAAGGAGACGTGGCTGTCCCCTCCAGAGCGGGTGCTCCGGACAGTGGTGTCTCACCAGACGGGTGAACGGCGGGGTTCTCCATTGGCATGTTACCCTCGGCCAAGCTTATCCTTCCCAGACCTTCTATGAGGGGGTCTGGGTCGGCGTCCGGCTGGGGGGTGCCGGACCGGGGGATCCCTTCACCCTCCGTGAGGCGAAGACGGTGGTTGCGCCGGGCTCGTCGTCGTCGGGCGGCTCGCGCCTGCCTGGAACGACTGTACCGGCGGATTGCTCCCCCGGGCTGGGAGAGCTCGTAATCCTCGTCGGTTGGGTGCCTAGGTGGGAGTAGGACCATGTCGTAGCCATAGCCAAGCGACATGAACTCCAAATTCCCGAACCAGATCACCGTGGCCAATGGGATAGGACGATCGGGGTCAACCATCCAGGAAAAAGGCGGGAAAGCGACGTCGGCACGCAGCGATCCCCTACCTGGCGCGCCAACTGTCGGTGTTCGGTCCCGAGGGGGTCCTAAACCGACGAGTAAATGCTGCGTGTCCCTTTCCCGGATGGTGATGCAAGGAGAACACACGGGGGTTTATCCTGGTTCGGGCAAGAGAAGGCCCTACGTCCAGCGGGGGGGAGAGATTTGTATTTCCTTGCACCGAAGTGCTTGCGTAGGGGTTACAAGCTTGCGAGAGAGGGTGGCGAGCCCAGGTCTCAAAGAGGAGAAAAAGAAAATACAAGGTGATTGCTTGAGATGTTGATCGCTATCTTGAGTGTGGCTTGTCGTCCGTCGTCCTCTCCAGAGCCCTGGCCTACCCTTTTATAGGACGAGAGGAGGCCAGGGCAACGGATGCCTTGAGATGATGTTTTGTCGATCACTGTCGAGGTGACTGTAGCGATGTGCCCTAGAAATGGGAGGCCATCCCTGGACACCATGGTGTTACAGAAGACGAGACGCCGAAATGACCCAGAGCGCCACGCCATACCGTCCTTCCTTCCCTGTTGTGCTGTGTTAGGCGTCGAGGCCGGGTCGAGGCCGATCGGATAAGTCTGAATCCCTGGAATCGCGGTGTACGGACTTTGTCGTATCCTCCCTCGAGGGTAACTGGTGACGTACAGTGTGCGGTAAGGTGGGTACAGTGACGTTTTTCACCTCCCATCACGGGATGGGCGGTAAAACAGTGAGGACTGACACTGGTATTGTTCCCACATCGACCCTGGTTGCGGCCATGCCGGTAGGTGGTAGTAGGTAATTGCATTAAATGCTATGACTTTTGTCCCGGGGTAGGTGGAGAAAGAGGGGATCGAGCGCCTCGACCCGGGCTCACGCGAGTCAGAGTTCGGTCGAGGCGTTTTGTCGTGCGGGACGGGGCGCAGTCGAGGCCTCCCGTCGAGGGGGCCTCGTACGAGTCGGAGATGGGATGCGGTCGAGGCATCCCGTCGAGCCGGTCCCGTACGGGGCGGACCTGTTGTGCGTTTTGAAGTGGGCGGTGTTTTGATCTTTATTATCATTAAACGTGGGTACCCTATTCTATTGGTACCGACACTTTGTATGAAAAATGAGTTTAAATGTTTTTAAACGCGCTTAGGGTTTGATTCAAATCAAATCTCTCAAGATCTTTGATCAAGTTTCCATAACCTAAGAACCATGATGAAATCCTTAGAAACCATTCATCTTGATCCTTGTTCCAAAAACCTTGGCGGGTCTTCAAGTTTCATCTTGTCAAAACCCTAACTAGCCCAGTCTCTCTTTCTCTCTTTTCTCCTCATTTTAGAGCTTCTAATTATTTCCGACCAAGTTTTCTCTAAAGCACTAAATCTATGCTTGATGGCCAATCATTGTATGTCATCACTCTCACACAATTCTACCATCATGTTCGAGTAAAATCACTCACATGTCACATACCCAAGTTAATCTCATTTCTTCCTCTTATCAACCCAATGGCAGCCCTAACATTGTTCTCTCTTTCTAATGGGCTTATTCTTTTCTCTCCTTTCCTCACCTTGGGCAACATCATCACGGACTCCTTTTCCTCTACATTTTCTCCTCTTGATCAAAGCCCACAACCCAAAAAGACCACAAGCAGCCTGCCCCATAACTCTATCTTCGCTTCGGGCCGAACCCGGTCCAAACCTTGCATTAACTCTCGCCATGGGTCAAAACCCAACCATCCTCCTCTCCTCTGTGATCCAAAATCAAGTCCAACCAGCCCTCTAACTCTTCCTCTCCCCTCTCTCACGTCACTCCTTGGAAGCTCCTCCATCATGCACAAAAAATATCAACCAAGGCAAAGAATATCAAGCCATGACCCTTTGCCTTGCTACCCCTTCACCTCCCGTCACTTCCCCTTCATATATACCTCCCCCATCTCCCCCTCACGCCTCCCCCTTCATTTCCCACGTGAAGAATAGAGGAGGGACGCCCTACAGCTCCTCCTCCTCCGCTATGGCTGCCCCGATCAACCGCAACGCGAGAAGGATGCCCCGTTGTACTATATCATCGTCACCGGCCGTCGTCGATGCATCTCCTCACTCCACCACACCCTTCCCCTTGGTGAGAACACTCCATCATCTCTCCCATCATGTTTTCATGGTCACCTCTGCATATCAAGTACCTTAGATGATGTATGGTTGATCCCCAGCGAAGTTTACCCGATGTATGTGTTGCTGTCCTCGTGGCCAGTTTTGCTGCTGCTGACGGAATCAGCGTTCCTCGCTGTTTCGTGGCTCCAATCATCAAACCCTTTGGTAAAATTGTGTATAACATCCTTGAACATGCCTCTGTAAGATGGTTTTACCATAGGAGTTCAGGAACTAGAGATATCATCATCACCGCGCCCGCTGTTCCTGCTGTTTGGTCAGATTGCAGCTCTGAGTGATTTTGGCGTTCCCCGCTAATCCACTGTCCAAATCATCGAGCCCTTGAATCTACATGTTCATGACATCCCTGCACATGATCCCACAAGTTGGTTCGGCTATGCAATCCCCAATGGCCGAGATATGGAGATGGAAGTGCTGACTACGCCTGCTGTCCAAACAGCAGACACCCTGTTTTTGGCAACGACGTTCCCGTTGATCCAGTGAACCCTAGGATGCATTCTTTGGCTATACCATCATCTATATAGTTGCACATGCCTCTGCAAAGTTTCATGGCGATATGACCAAAGATGAAAGATATATGTTCCTATCTTGTGCTCGCTGTCCCTGCTGCCCCGCAGCCGTGCTGATGCCGGTTGGCATGCGTGTTCCCGATGTTTCGCCGCTCCGGTGGTCAAGCCCTTCGACCACAATGTGCATCATATACTTGAACACATATCCGCAAGTTTTCTTGGTCATATGAACCACAACACTAAGGATATAAGCATCACCATGTCACTGCTCCTGCCATGTCAACAGCCATGTAGTGCCACCTTGCAATCCTGTTCCCCGCCTAACCGATGGTCAAAACATCATGTCCTTTTGTCACAATATGTTCCATGCAGTGCCTTGCAACCCCATCCAACGAATCACCATTTGTCTTTGTTATAACCATGCAATCGGTCATCATAACCACCGCTGTCCACCGACGTGCATGTCTTGGATAGCTCGGCAATTCACCACGTTCCCCGCTAAACCGCTACATGATTCGCTAAGCCCTCTACCATAACCGTGTGTTTCCTAGTTGCACATGATCCTACCAAGTTCTATGCCAATAAGTTCGATGCGTCTCTACCTTCTCATGGCCACAGCCGCTGCTACCCGCCGCTGTCCGCCACCGGGTACGCTCAACCGATGCACAAATCGCCATACTTGTGTTTCTCTTTGATCTATCATCCACCTTAGTGCACTGGTTTATCATGATATGTTCCCAAGTAACCTATACACATGTCCAATCCTTTTTGTTCTGAATATGTATCTTCAAGTCCAAACTCCACCTTCTCATATGAATTCAATCCTTCCCATCTATACCTTTCAACTATCATATCTTTTAATCGTGGCTCCTGTTTTAGTTAGTTTTTGCACTCTCGCGGTCTTAGAACAAGCCCTACTTGTTTAATAAACTTTATATCTTGTTTTATAAATAATGATTGATGTAATGCTTCTAGGTTTGTCTATGATGCTTGTGATGGTTGTTGCTATCGTTAGATGAAGCTATACAAGGATGATCCAGAAGGAGAGTTGGACAAGTTTGAGCACTATTTGAGGCAAGTGTAACATGAGTTCCCTTGTTACCTAATAACCTTATAATCACTTTCATATGCATGTGTCTAATATGATGCTAAGGATCTTACCTAGTACTTTTGATACCTTGTACTCCTTGTTTACCCTGGATTCATGCATGTGGGTAGCTTTGCTTAGCTTGCAATCACCAAATATTGTAATATTAATATTAATTAATGACTTATGAAATTAATGGTTAAAATGATGTTTCTGGCAACATGGACACAAGGGGGCTAGAGTATTGGGCCTTGTTGGGTGCTCTAGTCTGCCCTCCGTAAGGACTGAATCTTAAAGCGGCAACCCAGGACTTCCGTACAGCCTTAAGAATCAAAATGGGCACGATCTTAGTCGTATAGCTAGTTTTCTCTAGCTTGTTAGTAGTTACCGAAAGTTTTCGGCGCAAGAGGGGGGACTAGGTTGCAGAATGGCTTCTTGCCTATCAAGGTGAGTACTGGCTGCGGTCATGGTGTGCTACTCTTGAAGGGGGCTCCATTCGCCTAGACGCTGAAACCTCGCGGCTACTAACTTATTAGGGTAATTAGTGAAAGGCTTCATAGTGAACCCTGCCGACTTACCTTGGAAGTGAGTCAAGAGGTTGGCCACCTCGGGCACATGGGTATTCATGACTCAAGGTGAAAGTGTACACACTCTGCAGAGTTTGATCAAACTGATATATCAGCCGTGCTCACGGTCACGAGCGGCCTGGATCCTTTTCGAGATAGATGGTTCTATGGATGGTTTGGGATATGATTAATGTTGATGGTGATAACTAATTATATTCACATGGGAGCCATAAGCATAACTTAGAAACATAGGCATAATAAATAAAATATGACCAACTAAAAATGCTTACCGCAGTACAACCGAGTCAACCTCATGGTATACTTGCTGAGCATGTTGAGCTGACGCTTATCGTTGTCACCAATAAAAATCCCGGATGGGTACCAGATGGTGAATCAAGTGAAGAGTTTCCTATGGAGTCCATGAGTAATAGGCGAGTGCTTCCCCCAGTCAACCGTCCCTGTGGAGTATGGAGTCCTGAAGAGAAGATATAGAATAGTTTCCGCTATGCTTTGTAATAGTTGTAAGTTTTGATGTAACTATGTTCGATATATAATAAAGCATTGTTCTTGATATTCTCCATATTTGTCGCTATATGTGTCGTGTGGACATCCTAGGCACACATATAGTTAGCGCTTGGTATTCTTCGGAAAACCGGGTGTGACACCCACCCCTCCTCCTCCTACCTAAAGGAGGAGCGTGAGGGTCGAACGATAGAAGATGGCCGGGACTCTGATCGACCTCGTGCGTGCGAGGCTCAGGGGCTCGACCGCAAGGAATCGTACTCCGGACAAGAAGGCACGGATCATGTCACAACCAGAAACCATCCCCCAATAGAACGCATAAAAGACCTCGGAGGAGTCTCAATACTCCACCGAGGCCTCGGAGGCTACACCCGGCGAGTGCGCTCGCGCGCCCCCACCGGAAAAATCACAACGCTACGACTCCAGTTCATTAACAAACAAACCTCTAGGAGAGTGATCACACACTCACCCAGAGGTTCGGGGGCTACTGTCGGTACCAACAGTATGGGGGTACCCACACCCAACGATAATAAAAAAGAAAACGATTAAACCGTAGCAAAAGGCAGCCCGCCTCAACCGCGTATCGGGTCCGTCTCGTACGAGGCCAGCTCGATAGAATGCCTCGACCGCGTTTCGGCTCCGACTCATACGAGGCACCCTCGACGAGAACGCCTCGACCACGCCCCGTCCCGCAAGACAAAGCACCTTGACCGCATTCCGACTCGCACGAAGCTCGTCCGCCCACCGGAAAGACTCTGGCTCGCGTGACCCCAGGTCGAAGTGCTCGATCCCCTTGTTTCACCTACCCCAAGACAAAAGTCAGAGCATTTAATGCGACTACCTGTTTCCACCAACCGGCATGGCCGCAATCAGGATCGACGTGGGAGCAATGCCAGTGTCAGTCCTCACTGTTTTACCGCCCATCCCATGATGGGAGGTGAAACCTGTCACTATGCTCACCTTACCGTGCACTATTTATCGCCAGTCACCCTCAAGGTAGGATATGACAAGGCCCGTACCCCGCAATCTCGGGGATTCGGCCTTATCCATCCGGCCTCGACCCAACCTCGACGCTCAGCACAGTTCAACAGAGAAGGAAGGACAGTATGGCACGGCACTCTGGGTCATTTCGCCGTCTCGTCCCCTACGTCACCATGGTGTCCGGGGATGGCCGGCCATTCCCAGGGCACGCCGCCACAGTCACTCCTACAGGGATCGACAGAACGTCACCTCAGGGCTCCCCGGCGTCCTAGCCTCCTCCTACTCTATAAAAGGGTAGGCCGGGGCTCTACAACGGGGCGAGAAGACAGAAAACAACAGACCGCACACGAGACCAAAGCCAAGTGCCAAGCACTCCAAGGCTCCCCACACAGAGATCAACATCTCAAGCAATCATCTTTGTACTCTTTTTTCCTCTCTTTGAGACTTGGGCTCGCCGCCCTCTCTCGCAAGCTTGTAACCCCTACACAAGCACCTCGGTGCAAGGAAATACAAAACTCTCTCCCCCCACTGGACGTAGGGCCTTCTTCTGCCCGAACCAGGATAAACCCCCGTGTGTTCTCCTTGCATCACCATCTAGGATAGGGACACGCAGCACTCACTCGTCGGTTTAGGACCCCCTCGGGACCGAACACCGACACAATCATAATAGCTTGTCTACTAAGCATCGGCTACCGCATCGGCTTTGCCTGTGTGATATTGAATGTTGTTCAAGTCATAGTCTTTAATCAATTCTAGCCATCTTCATTGTCTTATATTCAACTCTGATTGAGTGAAAAAGTACTTCAAACTCTTGTGATTAGTGAAAATATTGCAAGGTTTCCCAAACAATTAGTGTCTCCAAATCTTCAATGCATGGACAACAATTGCTAACTTGAGGTCATGAGTTGGATAATTAACTTCATTTGGCTTCAACTGCCTTGATGCATAGGCAACGATATGCCATTCTTACATTAACACACAGCCCAAACCAACATTAGATGGATCGCAATAGACATCAAATGGCTTGGTAGTGGCGGTTGTAGATGCTCTATATAGACAGGTGGATCAGACGCCTCTAAGCTTAGGTTCCTAAAAATAAGTGAGTTGTAGAAGCGGCTAGACAACCGCCCTTAGAAATAGGATTTGTAGAGGTCAAACTGGGCATTCGGTTTATACCAAAAATTTAATTCAGTTTCTTCGGTTTCTGAAAAGTTCAATTTTCAACAAAAACCGTTCGGTCTGTTCCAAAACTAGAAACCGATGGATTCGTTTTTGGTTGTATACTTCGGTTTTTCGGTGGAAACCGAATTGACCGAAGCACAACAGAATAATCAGCAAAAGAAGTGCCGCTCCATGCAAATCCCAACTCATCTCCTGCTTGCGCCGGTGTCGCACGGCCGCTCCAAGCTCTGCTCCTTCTCGCAACGGATCCACGCTGCCAATGCCAGATGCAGCAGGTCCATGCGCCATGGGCATGGTCGCCACTACACCACAACACTATAATAGCATCTAACGTATGTTGCTAAAAGTTGACATTGGCCCTGTTCGGCAGGCTGTTTTTTGGCTTATAAGCCGGCTGTGGCTGATTTGCTGTGAGAGAAAAACACTGTTCCACGGCTGATAAGCCGTGCTGATAAGCTCAGCCGAACAGGGGGATTACCGTTGAATGGTGGGTCGCTAAAGCTTTTCCTCAGACCGTCAGTTGCTAATATCAAATACTGCAATGGATGGTCTGTTGCTATAAATATTTTGCTTTTGCGTTGAATCATCGGTCGCTATATAGCACCAACTGAGTCGAACTGTCGGTCGCCAAATACAACTACCTATTTGCACAATGTTTTCAGCCCACTCCAGCGAAATTTTGGCCCAAAAGTCACGTGAAAACCCGGGCCTGTTTGGAACGAAGAAACGTAAAACAGAGGAACGGTAGGAAACATATGAATGGAGGAAAGTGAAAAGCGGAAAACTACAGGATTGAAAACCACAGGAATGAAAAATTTAGACCGTTTGGATTGCAGGAAATAAATTTGAATCTTCACATCTTCCAATGAACAAAGTAGCCGTTGGTATGCACTAGTCGTTGCTTTCTTTCCTGGTCTGATACTGCGTGCATTCTAGCCGTTGCTTGCTTCTCGTAACTATATAAGCATGCTGCTGCATGCCTCGGAGAGTTGCACCTCCCATCCAGACTCACAAGAACACGTACGTGTTCATTCAAAACAAGTAGTACACACAAGCACACATACATATTCTCATTCCTTACACTTGCACAGCTGCACATCTCTCATCCCTTGTGATAGAAGTGTTTTTCTTTCTATGGATCCAAATTATCGCCGAAGATCACAAAATGAAGATGATTTCGTTTTCTTCATCCACCCAACGCTAGAAGAAGGCACCTCATCCCAGTCATCCAAAAAGAAACCAATACATAATTCTATCCGAAATGGAGGTGAATGTAATGCAGGAACTTCTGAACATTGCTTTCTCTTATTAGCATAGTGATCCATTCCATGACATCTCCTTCCTTCAGCATAACGACATGTACAAATTATGTACAGAATATTTCTAAGTATAGGTGCAACAATATTTAATGAAAATATATGCAGTTAGATCCATGAACTAAAACTCACCATCATATAAAGCATACAGATCATCAAAGTATGGAAATGATTTATCACGCCATCGAAGAAGAGTCTCTTTGTTTCGGCGTTCCTCCAATCCCATCCAGACACTTTTTGGTGCGGTCACCATCATTCTACTAGAATCCCAACCAAAACCACTTTCTTCTTACAAACCCTTTACAGCTCGAAAATCCTTCTTCAAATCTTGTTCCTTTTGTTTTACTTGACCCACGGTGAACGCTAATGAAAACTTTGAATTGAACTGACCAACCATACTGGTCCATGCATTCTTGCTCCATGCATTGTCTGTCCTAAATCTTGGTAAATCGTGCTGTTTTAAAAGTCCAATAAGATAAAGGATCCTCTGATGGTTCCAGTTTGCTCTACTAACAGCTCTTTTGGTGCCTAACATAATGTAAGATACACAAATTTTCAGTATCAAAATAATATTTTGGAAAGATGAATGCCACGAACTAAAGAAATGCAAAGGAGGAAAGGCAATGTCTTCTATGATAAACTCCAGGAGTTTAGCCATGCATTGGAATTGTAAGAGAGAGGAACGTATATACATATACAAGAGCAAGATCATTGCTGGCCATGTAAATCAGCTAAGGCACGGCGTTTGACTGAATACAAACTAACTGAATATTGGATCTTATGCAGAATAGGTCACTTACACGAATTAACAAACTAGCAGATGCAATCTTGAATGGGGAAAAATAAAATAAATCAGTATTTTCGGATCTAATCTAGGAATCCACCTACGGACGAGATCCCAACCAGATTATAACAAAGCATAGAACAAATTGCAGCAAAGGGTTACTCATTTATCAAATTGATTACCTTTCCCTTGTGAGATCTCGCCATCCGCTCCAGACCGAGGAACACCAAGACCTTGTTCAGGTGCTCCATACGAAAGGGGTGCAGTTGGTTTTTGTCCCCGAGATGCACTTTGAAGTCGCGGGTTCGTCATCTATGCGAACTGGAGGGGTGGCGAGTGCATCGGCGTGCTCGCGTGTGGCTAGGGTTTGGCCATGGCGGGAGGGTGAAAGACGGTGGCGGGAGGGAGAAGAAGTGGTGCGGAAGAGTCGAGAGAGCGAGCGCCGAGCGTTCCCTCCGTTCCCTTGATCGAAGTGGATTTTCTGATTCCCGTATTTTATGCGTGGATGGATCCCTTTCCTCCAGAACGGAAGGTTTCATTGGTTCGTTCCCAACGGCAACTCTGGTTTCCTTTCCTACGATTCCTCTACCCGTGAAATTTCTATGTTTGTCCCGTGTTCGAAACGAGGCCTAAAGTCGCCCTACCAAAACAGATACGCACCTCTCTCTGCTCCACCGCAACGCGTCCACGCGCCACCTCCACACACCGCCGACCGCCCGCCCGCCGCTGCTGCACGCACGCCCGCTCGCCCGCTGCCGCCGCACGCTTGCCCGCCGGATGTCCGCCCCCACCTCCCGCTCGCCTGCCGACCGGAAGTCCGCCGCCTCCAACCCGGCGCACGGACCAGACGGCCGCCGCTACCACCTTGGTGTCCCGGCGCCTGGGCTGGACGGCCGCCGCCGCCACCCCGCCACCCAGGCGCCCGGGCCGGACGCCCGGACAACTTGAGGCTTCTTCATCTCCTTCCCCCGGATCTAGCAGCAAGCCGGATGCGGTCAAGCGGCGAAGCAGCCACTAGCGCCGGTCAAGGCCCTAGAGGTCGCCGTCGCCGCTCCGTCCCCCTCCCTAGGATCGTCGCGCCCCGAGATCTTCGCGTGGAGGGATAGCCCTGGAGCAGGCCATTATCAGCGGTCAATGCCATTCGAATCGAAGCCGCCATGGTCACCATCAACGCTGCTCCTTCCCCTTCCCCTCTGGGATCGTCGCACAGCGGGCCACTGCTGTCCGCCTGAAACTCGACCAGGAAGCTCGATTCAGGTAATGGACCTTGACCTGACTTGTTCGAAGTTGTTTGTAGTCAGTTAATGGCACACCGTGGCAATCAGCAAAGAGAAATTAGGGACAATCACTGAAATGGAAAAGTACATGATCAATGAGATCATCACCAAGCTGTTTGTGTACCTGATCCAGTAATACCTATAGAGATGAAAAGCTTTAAGACTCCCAAATGTTGGAGTGAAACAGATTAGGTGCATAGTCTTTCTAAATCAGAAAATGCCAAGGCAATTACGAACTGTTTCTCAAAGTTCGTGAATGCAGATTTGTCAACATATATCCGGTTTCTGAACTGGATGCCTGCAGCACTGAAAATGCCAGAACCTGAACTTCTTGGGTGAGCATGATATTCATCTTTCTCAATTTTCACATTGCACGATTGCTTTTAGTTTCATGTCTTAAAAGTTTAAAAGTAATTGGTTAGACTGCCAGCTTGATGTAGCCGCAAAAAAAAAAAGGACTACCAGCTTAAATCCTTAGCTTCCATTTCTGCAATTTAGGATGCCCCAGTTGTTCTAAGTAATACACTATTGAGAAACATCAAATTTAGATTGATCTCCAAGCAACAACAAAGGATTCACCAGCTGTTTGCTCCAGCGATGGCGCAGCAAAGCCGCGCCAGGTTTTCAAGTTTACTGTTGAATTGTGTTAATTCTAGTCAGCACTATGTATTATGTTCGACCATACCATGCTTATGAGATGTTTACTGCAACCTGTTTATGTGCAGATATAGAAGTTCCAGTGGCTTGTGCCGTACTTATATGCTTGTTTGCACTGCAACATTATGGCACACACACAAAGTTGGGTTTCTTTTTGCACCAATCGTATGCATTTGGCTTCTCTACATAAGTGCAACAGGTCTCTACAATATCATCCAATGGGACCACCATGTTTATCGAGCCCTCTCACCATACTACATGTATCAATTCCTCAGGAAGACTCAAACTGGTGGGTGGATGTCACTGGGTGGAATCCTTCTTTGTGTGACAGGTGCAGATAAGCTAGGCTGTTGTTGCTTAATGTAAGCAAGGCTGCTGTTGCTTAATGTTTGACTGGGGCAATTCCTGAATTCTAGTGACAGAAGTCTGACACTCTTTTTTTCTTCTATTATTAGTAAAACTTTTAGGCTCTGAAGCTATGTATGCAGATCTTGGACATTTTTTGTAATCATCAATCCAGGTATAGACAGGTTTGTTACAACTTACAACAGCAAGTACTGTCATGTGTTATATTTACAGAATTTTATTGATTCCCAATGTTCACCTTTTTCTTGTTAATAAAATCATATCTAGTTTACCTCAGGTTCTTATTCTGAAAGCATCTGCCTCTTGACTGAAATCTTTTAATTATATGATTGGAATATAAATTTTCATGCAAACTACACTATTAATTTACTCAGTATCCTAGAGATATCGACATTCTCTTGGTTTCCGAATCTTGATTGTGCTAATCACCACACTTGAAAAAGGAAAATGTAAATGTTGAACTGTCCTCAGATTCTTAATGATTTTTAAAAAATCCCGACAGATTGCATTCATATCCGTGGTTTATCCTGCACTTGTATTGGCTTATATGGGACAAGCAGCTTTTATTTCACAACGTCACAACATTGAGAGCAGTTATCATATTGGCCTTTATGTGTCAGTACCAGGTAATTTCTTTAACTTCCTTGTCTTTTTTCTTTAAAAATGTTATTATTAAATAGTAGTAATCTGTTTTTACAGAATTCCATTACAAAAGACCTTCATGTTTTGAAGCACTGATGTATGCAACTTTGTTTGTAGAAACACTCAGATGGCCTGTTCATTAAGTACTGGAACCTTTTCAATCATCAAGCAGTGCTCTTCATTAAGTTGTTTCCCTGGAGTGAAGATTGTGCACACATCCTTGACAGTGCATGGTCAGATATACATACCAGAAATCTATTGGATGCTGATGATACTCTGCCTGGCTGTTACTATTGGCTTAAGAGACACAAAGCACTTGGCAAATGCACTAGGTAAAAAACTCAGATTCATATAGTTATTCATACATTGAACTATTGAAGTGAACCTCGTATATAATTGTTGTGGTTTTGCCCAATTTTTATTGATACAGGGTTGGCAGTAATAACTGTCATGCTTGATACATACAGAACTAATGTCTGGAATTCTAGCTACTTCTCCCACTTTGTCATCAATCTGCCTGCGTTTCACCAGAATTCCAGCATTGAGTTTGTTGATAGAAAGCCATTCAATTACTGATGGTGAACTACGTGCTAGCTTTGATTGCTTTTGGACTACAATCTGATGGTTTTTGTTTTTGGACTCCAACCTGATGGTGTGCTTTTATTGTTTTCGGACTGGCAACCTGATGGTGCTAGCGTTTGATCAATGTTTGATGGCGTGTATGTTGGCTTGATGTCAACAAGCAGTGACATGATTACATATGTACTTGTTTGATATAAATGAATGAGAGAATGAATGAGAGTATGATTAAAGTGATCATTTGTGCATGTCATCCAAAATCTGTACAATTTAATTTCAATATTGTATTGGTCCTGAATGTTTGGTACAATTTATAGTTTTAAACATATTTGGTTTATTTTTTTATCTATTTAATTGAGCTCAATGGACTGTAGTTGTTAAAAGTTCTTTATTGCGATGAACTGTCGGTCGCTAAAAGCTCTAACATGTTGTCGGTCGCTAAAAATTGGACTATCGAACTGTCAGTTGCTAAAGAGCATGTCTGTCGTTGTTTACATATAACGACGGCTTCATTAGCAACTGCAGGGGTCCGTCGCTATAACCTTTAGCAATTGACTGTTCATCGCTGTACACCCCTTTCAGCAACTTCAAATTAGTCGCTGTTAAAAGGTTGTGGTGTAGTGTGCTCCCAGCGTCCTACTCGTGCCAGCGCTAGGTGGCCGGATGGAGATGCGCCGGCGTCATGTGGCCGCTCGCGGCTACACAGCTGCAGGCCTACAGCCTCGCTTGGATTCAGGAGCAGCGGCGTGGCCTTAGCCCCTCGCTTCTCTACTCTGTGCCGCTGCCGCCTTAGGTAGGGTTTGGAGATGCAGAACTAATGGATAGGTCTGGGCACTCGGAGTGGAGATGGGGGGAGTTGCCAAGTCCAGTTGCCCAGTTGGGGAGGAGGCGCGTGGGGGGTGGGGACTGCCCGGCTAGTGGCGTTAGCTGGGCCAAGGCCCAAGGTAGCGAGTGGGACTTGGAAATACTGCAGATGGCTAGAAGTTTGGTTTTAACGGTTTCTCAGTTTGGCTTTGGGCAAAAACCGACGACCGAGCCGACAACCGAACTTCGCTAAAACAAAAACCAAAGCCAAACGTTTGGTTTCGGTTCGGTTCAGGTCAGTTTTTGGTTTTTGGGTTAAATGTGCCCACCCTGATCTACCAACCAGACACACGTGCAGGTCACTACAAGTCAAAGTCACACGATTAGCTGCCCTGACCACTCCACCCCCAAAGTTACTTGTAGCTAGAGGGCACAAACATGCCCCTATAACTTCACCCGATTGTGACATGAGTATTTGAGACCTTAAACAAATTCAAGTGTAAAAGTTCTCAATTATAAAGTTGCAGATATCATCGAGTACTACAACTTAGGTTTTGGTCATTTCTCTATCTGAGATCGTTTGAAAAAATGAATTTCAAATGTGAGAAATTCAAACATAATTTCCTTTGAGACATGATTCCAAATGAAAAAGCTATCAACTAAAAAGTTATAAACTTTTCGATATCTACAAGTTTGGTTTTTATCATTTCTCCATTCGACACCATTTGAAAATTTTGAATTTCAATATCCGAGGACTTTAAACTAAATTTTCAGACCATAGATTATATTCCAAATGAAAAAGTTATGAACTGTAATATTTTATATATTTTAGAGACCTATTACTTCGGGTTTTGGTCATTTCTCCATCCGAGCTCATTTGGAAAATTCAAAAAATTTGAATTCCAAAATGTGAGAACTTCAAATTGTATTTGCTGGATCCAAAGTTTGTCTTCATCCAACTTTATTTGAAAAAGTTATGAATTTTAGTGTGCTACACCTATTTTTAGATACAGATCTAGGACCAGCAACCTCTGCAAATCAATTTCTAGAGGCACATCTAGTAAAAGTTCTATTTGTAGGATCGGCTGGATCTATATATATGGACATTTGTAGAGGTGACTAAAAATGTAGACCCTCTACAAATACATTTTTAGAGACGGCTCGTTTCACAAATCACTTTTAGAGGTGGTTAGAGATTGATCCGCTTCTATTGAAAAAAGGACGTGTCTCTGCAAATAGTGAAATCCCTTTGGTGTCAACCCAAAGGGGGTACACTCGTCATAAGACATAAGGGTTTGCTTGTTTCTAAAACCATTCAGTGATAATGATATCCTTATATATACGCCGCCACCCGGATGCGTACCACTGTGCCGGTGGCCAAAGGGTAGAAAGAACCATGCAAGCAGATAGTACGTACTAGTAGTTTTGTGCACGGCACGAGCGTCGGCGCACATACAAATACCGCCCAATACTACTGCAAAAAAATAAGCTTTTCTGCTCTTGTCGGAAGTGTTAACCGCATGCCCAAGACAATGTACTAGTTCAGAAAAATCTGCGTTGGCACTTGGCATAATGCACGCATCTACGTAGAACTTGGAGCAGTATACTGTATATATGAATAATCCGTTGGCTGTAACTACCAGTAAGTCAAGCTTTTTTCTATAAAGTATGGGGCAATCATCATCTGCCTAACAATGATGCAATCCAAGACTCAATGATGCTGCTCATCTAGAAGGAAAGGAAAATTGAGTCCTATATATATTTTGATGTCCTACAATTTGAACTAATACTACACATCTGAAATTGCACGGTATGCTGAATGGGAAGTTTTGTCTCATTCTGTGGTGGTTTGTTCCAAGCTTAGGCTGTTGTTCTTGAAGCAAATGTCAGTAGTCTTTTGAGAATTAGAGTCCGACCGACTGTAATCGGAAACACAGTTTATTATTACACTGTTCCAAGATATTGTGTTGTGAAAATTTTCATGACATGCTTTTGTAAGGGTGTTCTAGCTCTGTTTTCCAAGATCTATACCCTTGATTATCTAGAATACTTGTCCCATTTGGCATAGTTTCCCCAGTAGCTTCACGAGCTGTTTGAGGCTGTTTTGTGCTAAACGGATATTTGAAAACAGTTTTACATGTGAAGCTACCTCCTTAAAACATGGTCTCATGAAGGATTGGTATGGTGCGAGATGAAGTTAAAAATAACCGCTTCTCCCAGCTTCAACTCGCTTTGTGGGCCTCTACGTGGCATTCTGTGAGAGCATATTTTAAGGAGCACCACATGTAAAGATGTTTTGTCAAATAATTGACCAAAACAACTTTAGTTCTACCGATAGAGTTGGTCATAGAGCTGAAACAAGAAAAAAAAACTGTGCCACAAGTGAAGCGGAGCTGTGTGAAAAGGAAACCCCATTGGATCTGAAGACTTTAAAAGGAACCTTCTGGTTTCTAAAGAAGTTTCACACTTTAGCTAGGTTTACATATGCCTTTATTTTTTTTTGAAAAAAATTGTTATCTTTCTTGTTAGGACATTGTAACACCCAATATACCACCACAGCAGTATCGAACAATAAAGATTACTACTATATTTCAGCACAAAAAATGTGTGGTGAAATTAAACACGATAATCCAAGAACATTATTCAAGCTCCAGACTCTGGTTTATATATTCTCGCAGGCTATATATATGTTGATTGAACATATTATGTACACCTAATTAGAAGATCATCTTATAGGCTTAGAAAAGTCAGAACACCATAATGTTTTGAAGAATCCTATAAGAAAGGAGGCTTCGACCCTTCAAAAGCATCCACGAAGAGAGACACTTATCTTGGGTGGTGGTGATAATCCTTGATGAATCCCAAAACATGGATGAGTGCTCAGCTATATAAAAAAATGTAAGACTAGAACAAACAACTCCTTTGCAAGCTATATCAGTACATGAGGTCGTTGTTGGTTCTCACAAACAGAAAGAACGCAACAAGTGCCACAGCTTAGATGCGTTTTGTCTCTGAAGTAGAGGTTAATTTCTGCTAGCTAGCCTTATAGCTGCACAACTATTGTACCATATCATTAGATATACACGCCTTGTTATTACTTGTTCTTGTTCTTAACACAACTGTATTCTAACGGCAATGGGAGCTATCTTTCTTGGACGGTACATTAGTTTAAGGAAGCTAAAGTCAAATTTGTTAGTGCTACAAAATTACCGTCTCAAAAGCAAACAAATAATGCCACCCGAATGGCAGCCTAATAAGCCAAGGGAGAAGCATCCAAACCCAAGATATGATGAAGCTGTCCCTCACGTGTGATGTCCACCTTTGTATGTAGCATCCAATTGTACAATTGGGCTGACGGCCGGGTGGGCCCCACCTGAAAGAGATTTGCATTGTTGTCCTTTACTTATATACCATAAATTAAAATTAAAATAAGGAAAAGAATTTCCCATGCATTGTTGAATTTTTGTACAATACTGTAGCTGACCTTTGTACGTATAGAGAGGTAGAGAGATACGTATACCATACATCTTTTTTGTCATCTGCATGGTGTACAAGAGTCCAAAGGAGATATATATGTAATATTCCATGTTGCTATATACTATTGCTATAGAAAGGAGACATAGTGGAAGAACACAAGAGAATTAAGCTGGTTAGGATGCTTCCCTGGAGAACCCACCTAGGGGGACAGCTCCAAACCACTCTGGGCCTTTGGGAAATCCAAGGCATAGGCGGACGACATTGTCAATGCCCATACATATACGGACGAGCCCTAGCAAAGTTTCTCGCGTCCACACGCAAAGAATATACATTATATAAGGAATATAACATCAAAGTATTGGTTGTAACACTTTATTATACTACGTTATTAGATGGATTAAGATTAGTTTATCAGTACATATATACCAATGCACCTTTGCGTTATTTTTGCTATTACTTATTACTAATATGATAGTGAGCGCTGGTAGTGATAATTTTTTTTTTCGATTACACAGTACAACTCGGACACTCATAATACACGCACCCTCACCCCTATGAACGTACGCATGTAAACCTCACCCCTATAAGCATCTTCGAAGACTGGACCGGCAAGTCCTTGAGATTGACAAAGTCACCAGAGGCACCTTGCCATCAACGGGAACGTTACCTACCACTGAAAACACAATACCGTTAAAGCCCCGTTTGGATCCAGCAGACTAAACTTTAGCCCTGTCACATAGGATGTTTGATACCAATAAGGAGTATTAACCATAGTCAAATTACAAAACTAATTGCACATATGGAGGCTATTTGCAAGACAAATCAATTAAGCCTACTTAGTTCACGATTTTATAATGTGGTGCTACAGTAACATATGCTAATGATGGATTAATTAGGCTTAATAGATTCGTCTCGTGAATTAGCCTTGTCTTCTACGATTAGTTTTATAATTAGCTCATGTTTAGTCCTTTTTTAGCATCCGCACATCTGATTTGACAAGGGCTAAACTTTAGCCTAAGGATCCAAACACCCCCTAAATCCTGGAATACTCACTCCCAAGGGGAGTCAAACCCAGGACCTGAGGTGCTACTGAGGCTCTTGTAACCACTAGGCTAGAGGCCCTTTCGCTGGTAGGGATAATTCAATGAAAGAGTAGTGATATCAAAAAAAAAATTGTGTATGACGCACTAAATACTACATAGTACTTCAAACACAGAAAACTAAACTAATAGGCTTCACCTAGTTCCTGACTATCTCAGAAGAAAGTAGAACAAGTACTCATGCATATCATCCAAATGATCATAGATGATCACCTTGTATCAAATCATTTACTTTGTATGTTCTTCGTGTGTTTTCAGTTAACTGTAACTTAGATATGTGGCACATAATTGCATTGGTTCCTTTAGAGAACTCCGATGATCCTCTCATGTAGTGGTGCTGCATATATAGGAAGTGTGTTGTCTCTCCTCATATTTTACCGATGATGCCCTAGCAGGGTTTCCTCCCAAGTGAGTCCCTTGTCCCTTCTACCTTGGAACATCTGGTTTCTTGTGAGACCTGCTTTATCGTTTTGTTGGCAGGTGCCTTCGACCAATAGACAATAACCAACAGTAGTACAGTACAAAGAGAATTAGCAGAAACGTTACATCAGCAACTGACCAAAACTCTATTTTGACGTGTTGTGCATACGCCAAGGCAATGCCTCCAAGAAGGTCCATTCATGGCACGCTGCCTTCCTCCCTTTATCCCTCTCTCAACACCTGCAACCAAGCTGGACGAATTCTAGAGGAGCCAAACAAGACGCTGCAAGCTTCTTCCCACGCACTTTCGCCCTCTGTCACAAACCTGGGTTAAATTCATAGAGATTTTGTAGCTTTATCAATGCCAACCTAAGCACTGCTGTTTTCCATTGCTATTCATCCAACTCACAGAGTGTTCTTGTTATATGCATCCTTACTCTCCTGTGGGTAGGGAGGGGTGATCATTGGTTGGTCTCTCATGTGTTCAAGCATGGGGACGCTCAACTGCGTCGACACAACCTCCGGCGCAAAACTACAGCAGCAACAAGCTGCTCCGACATCGCCCACCGCCTCGGTGTCGGAGTCAAACATCGTTGTGCCATCGTCGGCCGATATCGATGCCAATGATGCCCTAGCCAGCCTACAAGCCCTCAGGTTCGACGGAGACATCGACAGTGAGATCCAGTCACCGGACATTGCCATGTGGGAGTCGCTCTTCGCCGAGCAAATGGGCGCCTCGGGGGGTGACTTCCTGATGTTCTCTCCTAGAAGGGACTTCACGGCGACCGGAAGCCCTAGGAGGGACTTCATGGTCTCCTCTCCCAAGAGAGACTACATGGTGTCTTCCCCAAAGAGGGACTACATGATGTCTTCACCAAGGAGGGACTTCATGGTTTCATCCCCCAAGAGGGAGTACATGGTGTCCTCACCTCGGAGAGACTCTTCCCCAAGGCGATCACCCTTCTCGGCCAACCTCTTCAGCACCGGCGGCGGCCACCAGCAGGGCTACGCGAATGGACTAGATCAGGGAAGTGGCGCCGCCGGCCAGCCGCTGTACGGTGGCCTTGTTGCTAACCATGGCAAGGGAAAGTCGCAGAGCCCGCTGCACAAGGTGTACATCAACAACAACTCCCACAACAACAGCGGCAAGCAGAGCACCGGCCCATCGTCTCTGTCGTGCTCTTCGTCCTACGGCCATGGTGAGAACCTGTCCCTGCCGTCCATGGAACCCTCCTTCCTCGACGACTACAAGTACAAGGAGGGAGGCTACCTAGGGTACCAGCAGATGCTGGGGAAGCAGGCGGCGGCCGGAATAATGCAGAACGGTGGGAGCTCCGCCACAGTCACCACGTTGGCTCCTCCTTTGTCCTCTCAGCTGCCGACGCTTTCAGAGTGCCTGGCCATGCCGGAGACGGCCTACGTAGGCGCAGAGGAGGCGGTTGCAGCAGCGGCAGTCGCCGCCGGGCTCCAGATGGGCGTCGGCTTGCCATCTGACCTGTACTACGCAGCACAGTTTGGAGGCGGCGGCGATGGCTTGACGACGTTGCAGCACCAGATGGCCAAGTCTGATCAGTGGGCAGCTGCAGCAGACTCATCCCTGCACAGCATGCTGGGTTCAGTCATCCAGGCAGAGGCCGAACAGGTAATTAATTTATATTTATTTACCATCTAACAAACGTTAAATAACCTAAAAAAAGATTTGCAAAAACCTTCGTCAAAATTTGACATATTTTTCGCGAACGGGTACATGTACCCATATTTCATTAAGACAAAAGGAATTGTTTATGACATCGATGAACTTCAGTTGTTCCATACCCAGTGGCAAGACGCTAGCGTGCATGACCAGACAGGATATGTTGATCAGCTAGAGAAAAAGCATAGCAGCTACAAAAGAAGCAAATTAAGGACCATTCGGTCATAGATACAAAGACAAAAGCGTTTGGACCGCTTAGCCTACTCGACGTCCATCACCTCATTTGGTCTATACGATGATCGTCACCTGATCACCAAGCCGGCCTCCCCTAGAAAGATGACCTTCATGGATTCCCGCCTTCCAAGGGCAGCGGCGTGGTGAAAGTTCGGTGAAAATTTGACATATATTTCAAACATAGGCATATTCCTTTATAGTTTCGTATTATGTATAGGTTTGTAGCTAGAGGAGAGGTAAAGGGCTTTCCTGGATTGGCCAAATGGTCACAGTCCCATGCATGCATGCAAACGGTTGCCGCTAGAGGAAAAGACGCATGCATCCATAGTTCCATACGCGTTATTTGTGTGAGGAAGCAAGGTAGTTCGGTCACCGGGTACGACTGCTGTTTTGTCGCAGGCGTTAACCAGCTTGTGCCAAAGTAAAAGTGGCCTTGATGCTTCTAGTAGTTGGCATCTGCGTAGAGACCTCTGCGAGGATTTTGGTTGGAGCCACAGACATCTAGCTAGATGCTTAGGATATTTTGAGATCATCGATACTATCGGAACGTGCGTACGTGACAATAGTGCAGTCCAAAACTACCGTGTTGCTTCTCATGAACACGTGTCGTTTAGGCACGTGAATTCCGTTGGACTTTACTATCAGGAGTACAATTTTAGAGTTATATTTTGAGACCATATTATTTTTTGGGACCAAATAATTATTTTGTGATGAATTTAGAGTTCCTGTGATGTTCCTGCTTATTAGGGTGTTTATTATTGTTTTTCATGCTAATGTTTTTTTTCCTTTATGATCCGAAGAGATTGCTTGGTTTAGGCCCTATTTGGTAACCCTCTTGGAGCAGCTCCATGGTTTCGCCTACCAAAGGGATAAGAAGTGACAGCTTCATTTCGCTCCGTTCATAAATCACGCTCTCTAGAGCATGAATCCTCCAAGGGAGTCCAAAATAGTAGCTTCGCCCTGCTCCTTCATCCAAGTGTGTGGGATCTACTACCCTTCAGCTAGTGTGTGAGGAGGAGCAGCCAGGGAAGAGGCGCCGAGGTGGGCATGGCATGGGGGTGAAGTCGAGGCAGATTAAAGCGTCAGGGCGGAGTAGCAGTCTCGGCGGGTCACAGTACACCAGAGCCTCGAGGCGAAGTGTCATGGCGCACAAGCGAAGAACGGAGTCCGGCAAGATGAGCGGGGAGGAGAAATAGTGGGGGCAGGGTTGGAGAGAGGTAGGTGTGAAGGTGGTGTATTCTTAGAGAAGCGGGAGGCATGTGTATGAAGCAAGGGATAAGGGAAATACAGATAGACAAAATAAATAAATAAATAAATAAATAAATAAATAAATAAATAAATAAATAAATATAGCAATATGAAATAAAAGAAAAAAACACAACGGTGTTACGGACATTTCACCATTTTGTCTACCAGAGAAGCTGTTTACCAAACATTTTTCTAAAATAGCTTCAGCTTTACCAGTGGAGCTGCTCCACCAGAGGAAGCTAAAAAAAACTTTCTCCATTAGTGAAGCATAGCCATACCAAACACACCCTTAATAATCATGTACCTGGCTTTTATTTGGGGTTGCATCATTTGAGAACTTTCTGTCCTTCCGAGCAGCGATGATATTATTGTTACATGTGCAAGGGTGTATCTTGATTGTTGGGTCTTTCATCACCCAATATAATGGTCAAAACTTGGATTGGCTTTTGATACAACATCTCTGATTCATATTGAGTCGGGCCTAGTTGGAGCCTATACACACAATACTGCTCCTATGTGTGAAATCAGTCCTTACAAAAAAAACCGCACAAAAATCCCCAAAAATTAATTCCATTCACTGATGATGCATGCAGGAACAGGACAGCGGTCTTCAGCTGGTGCACCTGCTCCTGGCTTGCGCCGACTTCGTCTCCAAGGGGGACCAGCCATCGGCGCTGCGCCACTTGCACCTCCTCCGCCGCGTGGCCTCCCCGCTGGGCGACTCCATGCAGCGCGTCGCCTCCTACTTCGCCGACGCCCTCGCCGCCCGCCTCACCCTCTCCTCCAACCCGTCCTCCTCCTCCTCCTCCTCGGGCGGTGGCCACGCCACGCCGCGCGGCGGCGCCGGCGCGGGCGTCGCACCCTACACGTTCCCTCCGTCGCCGGACACGCTCAAGATCTACCAGATCCTGTACCAGGCCTGCCCCTACGTCAAGTTCGCGCACTTCACCGCCAACCAGGCCATCTTCGAGGCCTTCCACGGCGAGGACCGCGTCCACGTCGTCGACCTCGACATCCTGCAGGGCTACCAGTGGCCGGCGTTCCTGCAGGCGCTGGCCGCGCGCCCCGGCGGCCCGCCGACCCTGCGGCTCACCGGCGTGGGACACCCCTCGGCCGCCGTCAGGGAGACCGGGCGCCACCTCGCCTCCCTCGCCGCGTCGCTGCGCGTGCCGTTTGAGTTCCACGCCGCCGTCGCCGACAGGCTCGAGCGCCTCCGCCCCGGCGCGCTCCAGCGCCGCGTCGGCGAGGCGCTCGCTGTCAACGCTGTCAACAGGCTGCACCGCGTTCCCGGCGTGCACCTCGGCCCGCTGCTGTCCATGATCCGAGACCAGGCGCCCAAGATCATGACGCTCGTCGAGCAGGAGGCCGGCCACAACGGCCCCTACTTCCTGGGCAGGTAAGTGATAGCAAATCGTTTGATCTTGCCAAGATGGCCCTGTTGGCGGTGAAAATGGTCGAATCGTTCGAATTTGCATCAATAATTCATCACTAATTAAGGAGAGAAGTACTAATTATTGTGTTGCAATCGTGGTTGTATTGCATGAAGGTTTTTAGAGGCGCTGCACTACTACTCGGCGATCTTCGACTCGCTGGACGCGACGTTCCCGGCGGACTCGGCGCCGCGGATGAAGGTGGAGCAGTGCCTGCTGGCGCCGGAGATCCGGAACGTGGTGGCGTGCGAGGGCGCCGAGCGGGTGGCGCGGCACGAGCGGTTAGACCGGTGGAGGCGCCTCATGGAAGGCCGCGGCTTCGAGCCTGTGCCGCTCAGCCCGGCCGCCGTTGGCCAGAGCCAGGTTCTGCTCGGCCTCTACGGCGCCGGCGACGGGTACCGGCTCACCGAGGACAAGGGCTGCCTTCTCCTCGGGTGGCAGGATCGTGCCATCATCGCCGCCTCCGCGTGGCGGTGCTGATGATCGTCATTCGTCAGTGCTCGTCGGTCGTCATATATCGGCGCGGCCTCAGCGGAGAGTTGACAAACTCTTAGGTTTCGCTCCTGCAAGGTGCATGTGTGGTTATATTTGGTTTCTTGATTAATTAGCTTCCTGTATGATTGTGCAATTTGTCAATTGAAAATACAAGATAAATATATACTCTGATGAGGAGAGAAGCAACATATCAGAAATATTGATATATATGTTGTGCCACTGACGAAATTAAGTTTTGATTTATTTACTTGTTTGACATATTAAATGTATGATGATGGCTACTACAAAAGGAAAAAGACGGTGCATTGCACTTATCTGAGCTCCTGTATGGGTTATAATATTAGCAAACATAAACCTTAGAAGTTCTTGTATGATGCCTTATGAGTACAAAAGGAAAGAGAAGGTATATTGTATTGATGTGCGCTCTTGTGCGGGTCAGAATATTAAAAAACATAGACATTAAAAGTTCTTGTATAATACCTAAAGTTAATTACAATTACTTAATCTCACATGTTCTATCTCTTTCTTTGTTCATTTTGTAACACAATAGCATATAAATATACATCTTCATTCGGTTCTGATAAATTTATCGATTGTGATTTTCAGATTTTTTTATCTTGCTAGTTGCTACAAACTTTTTAACACTTCAAGTTATGTTAAAACTTTTGTGCTTATTGTCCCTTTTATTAAAATTCTCCATTTATATTGTATTAAAAATAAAGATTTTTTATTGGTCACAAAAAATTGTTCATTACTACGATGGCATAAAGAATTGTGTAATCCTACATGATATGGCTCAAGATTAACTACTACAAAGTTAGCATTCATTGTGGGCCATCACTGACCAGTAGTGATAGGGTAACATTGTCGCTCTGTGGCTTGAACCAGCAATAGGCCGCCCGGTAGTGATATTGGGGTCATCACTACCTATTCTTGGCTTGAACCGGCAGTGATATTATCATTGCTAGTATGGGACATGAAGTGATAGGTTGCGTGAAAGACTTCACACCTACGCACCACAAGCCAAGAGACATGTTGCACAACACCACACTCACGCAGTGGTTTATCTTCAAACTCAACCAAAGCTTGATCGTCCCCTAATAATCACTCATCATCAATCGACACACATGGGCACATTTCAACATGTGTTCGCATGCCGTTTATTAGTGTCGGAGCGCTTTGGCAAGGATCAGCATGACCTGTTGATTCGACAACTACTTCATATATCCATCAGACCGGGTCTGTGCAAGAATACACTGAGAAAATTACCGGTCTAGTTGATCAGTTGATCACATATGGCCGCAACACCGATCCCCTTCATTATGCCATGTGTTTTGTTGATGGCCTGCGGGATGACATTTGCAATGCCGTGCATATGTAGCGACCTTCTACTCTCAATACTGCTTGTGTGCTTGCCTTGATGTAGGAGTTGTTGGATCCATCTCGGAAGTGAGAGCTGCACAAGCCGGACATGTTTAGCTTCTCCAAGCCAAGTGGGCGCGGGCCACTACCTCTGCCGCACTCACCGTGCGTGGACAAATCCTCGGTTTCCATGCTGGTGGTTGACGAGGAGCGTGGCCGGGGCATTGAAGAAAAGTCGTCCACTCTTCAGACGTATCGACATAGGGAGGAATGGTCAAGAGATCATCATTGCCCCAGGTCTATTCAATTGCACGTTCTGCAGGAAGTCTAGGATACCTATCACTCCGAAGATGAAGAGGTACCTAACTTCGAGGCAGTTGGTGACTGCAGTCCTCAATTTTTTGTGGTTGTTTCTATTGCTACATTGTCGGGGCAGTCCATAGGGCGTTCTATTCAGTTGCAGGATGCTATTTAGGGTCTACCCGTCCAAATTCTTTTAGATTCTAGGAGTTGACTCCTTTGTTAGTACTGACATTGCCACCAAGCTGCAAGGCTGCTCCAGTTCCAGTCTAGCTATACAAGTGAAAGTGGCTAATGGCACTCTGTTGCAATGCTCTTCTGAATTTCGTCTGTTGAATTGGACAGTTTAGAACTACTGATTGGTCTCAGATATGAAGGTTCTCCCTCTTGTTCACTATGATGTGATTGTTGGTATGGACTGGTTGGAGGCCTGTAGTCCTATGCAAGTGGATTGGCAGCATAAGTGGTTGTTGATCCCTCATGGGCCTAACCAAGTGTTGCTACTAGGAGAATTGGATGCGTTACCACCCAGTTCAGTTGTTCAGATTCAAGATGTGTTGTCCAATGGACTGTTCATGATCCGGGTCCAATGCCGCCTGAAGTAGCGGTACTGACTGAGATTTAGTCTGTGTTTGCTTTGCCCTTTGGTTATCCTCCTTAGCAGACATGCGATCACGCTATTGTGCTCATCAGTGGCGTGTCTCCGATGAACGTGCGACCTTACCACTACCCGCCAGCAGTCAAGGACGAAATTGAGCGGCAAGTGGCTGACATGCTCAAGTCTAGCATCATCTGCCCTAGTAACAACCCCTTTTTCGTCGTTAGTGCTGCTCGTGAAAAAGAAGGATAGCTTATTCCGATTCTATGTTGATTTCCATCAACTCTAGATGCCATCACGACAAAAGCTAAATACTTGGTTCCATGGTATACGAGCAGTTGGATGAGCTTACACATGCTTCCAAGTTTTCATTTTGGATTTTACAGCGGGGTATCACCAAATCCGCTAGCACAAGATGGCCTTTCAAACACACTCTGGTTAGTATGAGTTCCATGTGATGGCGTTCGGGTTAACTAGGGCACCTGCAACCTTTCAAAAGGCTATTAATTTGTTTCAATACATAGAAGTTTATACTGGTTTGGCCATGGGCTCTATATCGAGTGCATGGGTGGTTCTCGTATTGCTATCTTTCGATTGCTCGAGAGTTCAAATAGTAGACATTCGAGCTTCACAATGCATATTATACGTCATGAGTTTTTTCACTATAAAAATGATTTCATGTGTTGTCTGATCTATTACACTAGTAGGCATTGACCAAGTATGTTTATGGGGCTTCAAAATAGTAGGCATTCTACTAGCGGTGCTAGGGGCTGGAGGTGCAGGTGGTGGTGAGGACATGTGTCAGACGTGACGCAACTGTTGGCACAATACAAGCCAAGGTGACGTTGCCTCCTCACATGACGACGCGACTACGGACGAGGAGGCAGTCGCCATGGCGGACATAGATGAGCACGCGCAGCTCGGGTGGACGCGGCGGTCCACCTAACGGAAGTGGTAGCGCACGCGAGGTGGACCCCCGGACACCGCGGCCGACAGCCTCAGCCTCGTTGGATCTAGATCTAGACAACGCCACGGTGTTCTCCATGCCGCCGTTCGGCTTGGACCTAGAGGTTGCTCTCGCTGTGTTTTTGACAGCGACGTCCCTTGCGCTGTCGGGGCGCCGCTGGTGGCGTCCCCCGCTACGGAAGCCGTTGGGACGAGTAGGATGCCCACCGGCACAGCCGACCACGGTTGCTACTGCCGCCACGCCACCATGTTGAGCTGATTGTTGCAGCCGGCGGCTGCACGAGAGCGACGACGGCAACGTTCACGTGAGATAGATAGATGTCCATAACTGCATGCTCTGTTTTTTTATTGCCTCAACCTTTGATTATAAGCTATAATATCTGAACTCACGCATCAACTCACACCACACGCACACACCCTAACACACCTACAACTTATATCTAAGGCTAAAAACACGGCTGAAAGATACGACAATAGTGACACATCCGTACGAGATAACTGGAATTATCAAGGAAAACACTGTTCCTGGTGACCCTAACACACCTACAACTTATATCTAAGACTAAAAACATGACTGAAAGATACGACAATGGTGACACATCCGTACGAGATAACTGGAATTATCAAGGAAAACACTGTTCCTGGTGAAACAGCCAGTGCCGATGCCAGGCATCGAACCCGGGCGGGTGGCCTGCACACCCGCAGGGCACACAACTGAGCTAGCACTCAGTTCTCAACTGCATGCTCTGTTTTGGCAGAGTGTGGTAGCAGAAAGAACAGAGTACTTGTCTCTGCTCTGTCATCGTGCTGGACTGTTGGGGGCTTTGGGGCCAGATATTTTGTGTATATGTTCTCATAAGTATTGTGCCCGTACGTTGCTACGGGATAGCTAACATTTTTTACTAAAAACACATGAATCGTACAATAAGATAACAATATTGTAAAAATTAAATATCAACGTTAAAGTAATATTTAATCTAAAAAGCAAGGTTTATAAATTTAACACAATTACAAAGTACGCGCCATCGCAGGCTCATAAATTCTACTTTATAGATCTTTCTGTGATGCAGCTAAGATAATATTTTATATCGTCAGGAATAAACCTCAAATATCCATTTCTTTCATGTAAATTGCCATTTGAGGAAGTTTATCATTTTGCTTTCCTTAGAATCATTTGGTTTGAGCTACCTGTTGTGCGATTCAAATGGCATCAGAAGTCATTACTGTTGTTGGAGTCAAATTAGATAACTGGGTTATGACGCCACCCCTTTTTCCATGCGCCAAAAACTATTCTCACTGTACAGTTTGACAAGTATTTTTTAGCAATGGCCAAAAGTTCAATAAACACAATATAGAACATACAATCATTTGATTCTAAACAAATATGAAAAATGGACCATGGAGGGGATAATAAAGGCCTCTTGTAGATGTGCCATTGCAAATACTTTCACAAGCACCAACGATGAACTTTCTACCGGTGGCTGCTGCCTCATCGTCACCAAATTTTTCCTGCCGATCATACAAAAATAATTGAGTTAGAAACAGTAAGGCCAACCTTTATTATCATTGATAATGTACATTTATTGCACTTGAATATTACCCTTGGATGCAAGTTTAGACTGATTTCTGACAAACTGCTACGGGTCACACTTGAGACCCCACTAAGACCCTGGTAAATCCAAATGTACCCAAAGTCACATACAGATACCAGGATATCCAGTTGGAAATGCTTTTTGGCCTCCATCCTTCTGTTATTTTTGTTGGGATCCCAGATCATGCAGAAGATACACAAATAGGAAATCCCACATAATCATTCAATGCAAATCTCTACAGCATGTTTGCCCATTTCAATTGAAGATACTAGCTTTTTGGGAGAATGGATGTGTTCTATGCACTGTCTATCGAATCCTATGAACGCAACAACTTATCTTATTAATTATTATACGGTAAGTTAAATTCTAGTCATGTAATTTTAAAGAATAAGCAATCCAATTTGTGAATAATCAAACTGAAGAGCATAACTACACATTCTGCTATCCTCAAGAAAAAAAGGGACATAAAAACATCACCATGTCCATCCTGATGTGCTCAAATATGATGCCAGATTGATGCCCAAATTCATATCTCCCATCTTTACATCCCAGTCCCACCACAATGCGTGGTCTCGTCCTGATGCAGCAGATGTCTCTGCCCAAATCAAAATCCATCAGCTGGATGCAGGACCAAATGTATACACACACACACACACATTGTTGGCCTAAATTATCTTGACATTATTATGTTCCTGTTGTAATGCACGGGCATGATCCTAATAAACAAAAAGAAACTAAAAATAGAAGTTAATAATCACACTGAATCCATGGACAATGGTTAATATTCCAATCTTCCAACTTGTTTATCGGAGCATATCACCATGTAATTAGTTTGATATGATTCACCAAGGGCCACTGATCTGATATGAAAGTAACAAGGTAACATTGATATGTATCACCCATGAGAAAAATCCCTTACAGGCTACATCACTGAAAAATCAATGTGTAAAATACAGTAAGGCTGAAAAATAGGGATCAGATACTTACAAATAATTAACTTTAGTTTTTTGTATTCTTTGTGTGCTTGCATGGTACATGAATCTGGCTTGTGCTGTAAGGAAGATGAGCAAAGAGAAAAAACAATGCCACAAAGAATCAAAAAAGATACCACCTTTCGAAATGCGATAACAAGAAAACCACAGCCTATTCTCGCAGCTTGTAGATGTGGAAATGCTGCTAGCTACATCCTGAAAAAAAAAATACATCTAATATGTTTCATGATCTAAGCACATTTATAACCTCCAAGGGTGAGGACTCGGAGAACCTACGGGGGCAGGTAGGAGGAGGATGGAGAGCTACTTGGAGGGTGAGTACATTATGGTATGTCATTATTTTCTAGTAATGAATATTACTTGTTCATGGATGTTAAAATTTTTACTTTGATATTCTTATTTTTATGAAGAAAAATTCCCTAATATTTAATTTTCAAAATAAAAAGGCTCTACACATGGGGCAGTCAGGGTACTACAAGCAAGGTGTGTTGTACCTTAGGGGCTCGTGCTCCTCCATATCACCAGAGTTCAGAGTGTTCTTGAGATAACCAATGAAGTTTCCATGGCCAATGTGATCTGCAACCAGCCTTTGATTGTTCTTCGTCGTCACCGACAGAGAGAAATTTAGACTTTTCTAGAAAAAGATTCGACAGTTTGTTTTGGGAGAATTTATATGCCAGAAAAGAAACATACTAAGATTAGTTAGTTACCTGAAAAAGAGTCATGTCCATTTCTGAACCAGAAGAAGTGCAAAACCACTGAGCCTGACAGCAACTCAGCTCATCGGTTCTTCATCATGACAACGAATCAAGAAGCAGCAACAACAACGCAAGGCGAGAGCGCGAATCAAGACCAAACCACCTCCTAAACATCCTTCCAAGTGTTACTGGTTTCACAGGGGCAGAAGCAAGGGAGGAGCTGTGCTTGCAAATTCTAGAAATTCCATGGGTGATTATTTGGGTTGTTTGGGAAGACTGAAGAGGCTTGTGTGGTGCCTCTTCTGCAATACTGAATTGATATGTCCATTGGCGGTAGAATGCTGCTTCCTTAGCTCTGGATTGTTTGGACCAATACTGATGGCACAATACTGATGGCAAATTCAACATATATATACACAAAATTTGTGTACAATACAGGTCAATATTCATAAAGTGAAAAAATAGATTATAGAAAAGACAAAGACAAGCATTATAGCATGGAATAGATTTGAAGCCAGGTAATAGTCACTCGTCAGAAGCATTATAGCATGGAATATATTTGAAGCCAGATAATAGTCACTCATCCAGATACTTTTTGTAATTGGTTGACTTCTGCGATCTAAGCTTCTGTTCAAGGCCAACATGTCCAACAAGCTATGAACCTTCTGAAAATTCACATGATTTGGAATGAATAGAAATCCAACTACACTAACAAATTGGCGATGCACATGGCTTTCTATTCATATAAAACACATAAGTCTGAAGGATTGATCCTGGGATTAGAAATCTATATCTACAAATTAGATCAGGCTTTGCACCATATTATATTGATATAACATAGTCAATCTGTAGGAAATAAGTCACAGAACAGCTGCATTTCAGCACTTGCATGTAGAGGAGTTCATATTACATATTTTTCGATTTCATAAATAGAAATGAAATATATGGACAGGAAATTAAGTTTTCAAAGTGTCTGAATATTGGATCAGGAAAGTACATATATGTAGTTCCTGTTAAAGTAGTAGAGAACCTATTTCAAATTCAGCGTGCACTTTTTGAGGATTTATCCGATTGTCATTTATATTTGAGCTCGAAGTATGTAGAATTGAAGGTTGAGAACATCAAATTAATCATAAGAGATGGTGTAGAGGAGTTTAGATTATAGATTGCCATATTTTAGAAAATATGGCTCAAAAGCATTGAATCAAATAGATTGTGTGCATGAATGTACGGCTGCAAGCATGCATCAGCGGTGGTCACCGTGATTTCATATTAGCCCTCGTGCTACCTTTGGAGGTGGCGGAGCAGATGTCCAGGCTCGTGCGGAACGGGTCATCGCGGTGTGCACGCACATCAACGCCGAGAGGAGAGCATGTACTTACCGATTGTAGATGCGCGAGGAGAGTTCGTCGAGCTATACAACGCCCACATCGTCTGGTCCAGAGTTGTGCTTCAGGTGGTGGCGTCAGGTCTAGCTTCTTTGTGTGGTAGAGCTTGAGCAGACGAGCACCGCCATGCCATGGATCCTGCACCGCAGCTCCGAACCCTAACCTCCCGCCGTCGCATCATCAACGTGCGCCCAAGTCCCAACGTCTACAATTTGACGCATCGTAGCAAGGCCAGGAGAGGGGTTGCCTCGTTGCCTGAGGTCCAGGGGCAGCTCGGGCTGCTGGTTCTCCTTGCGAGCAGCGCGGCAGGCGGAGGCCATAGGACGGCGAAGGGGTCAGAGGAGGAGCGTAGAGGGGATGAGGGCACGGGGAGGGCTGATCTGGAAGGGGAACGGAGCACCCAGCAGAGATTGGAATAACCTTCCATATTTACTGCCAGGTTGTACGCTGCGGGGAGGCGAGGCAATGCCGGGTGGAGCGAATGCGCGGGCGGGGTGTCGCTCGTTTCGCACGAAGGGGCAGACAGACAGACCAAAATAAAGTCGCACGAAAAAAATGTCCACACTTCGTTCTTTTTAGTTGTAGGAGATGTTCAACGTGGTCAAGCACATATACTTGCGGCCCAGCCAACCAGTGCTGTGCACCAGTTCTCGTATTCAGCATGGTCAAACTCAAGCACATAGATACATGCGGGCCAGCCCACAAGTGCACCAATCCTAAGAGTATGTCTCCAAGAAGCTGTTAGTGACGAATCCACACTATAAAAAAGAGTAAATGAATCGGAAACTACTCACTTTAAATCCTTCTACCCACTTAAAGATTTTCATCTTTAAATTTTACATCTAACGTGTCTGGCTGATTGCTATATACTTAACAAGTGGACCTAGGCCTTGTCTCTCTGAAAACCTATAATGTTTGTCTTTGTAAATCCGTCACGCCGTACTTCTTGGCGCCATCCAGCTGGATGTCGCCCGCGCTCTCTTTGACCACGACGTCCCTCAGGAGGTCGCACTGGCCGTCCGCCGGCGCGACGAGCAGGACGACTACCGAGGCCATCACCAGCACGGCGGCGACAGTCGTCGCCGGTGCAGCCACCATTTTTGGAGCTGATTGCACCTCCGGCCACCTCCACCTGCACCTGCACTACGATGACGAGGGAACAACAACCGTATAGGAGATAGAGGTACGTACTCCGTAGATGATTTGGAGGGGCCTGTAATAAAATGTATGCCAGTATAGCAGTATATGGCAAGGCCACCGCACCTCTACACTAATTACTCACAGAATTATATATACAATAAATCTACACTGATTACTCGCCCAATATTTATTATTTGGAAGGGGCAGTAATAAGTTATATTTATAGCCATAATACTCCCTCCAACCATAAAAGAACACAATTCTTGTTTTTCGAAGTCAAACACTTTGAACTTTGACTAAAGTTGTATAGAAAAGTAAAACATTCATGATACAAAATAAGTACCATTAAATTAGTTATAAAATATATTTTTATAATAAATTTATTTAGAGATATAAATGTTAATACTATTTTCTATAAACTTGGTCAAATTTGAGCTAGTTTGACTGGCATGGATTTTATAGTTGCATTCTTTCGTAGACAGAGGGATTAGAGGACTCCGTCCCTGGTTTGTATCTCTTCTTAGACATGAGTGCTCTGTTCATAGTATCTCTAGCAGTAGAAGAAAATCTCAATCCCCACAACTAGTTATTGGAAGGGCTATACTTTTTTTGAGGGTTTTAAAAGGCCTCATCACCAATACAAAGAGGAAATCTCACCCCCAATATCCCATATGACATGTGAGGTACATTTATCATTCACAAGACCTTGTCTTCTATTTTTTTCTCTCACTACCCATTGCTTTCTCTTCCTGCCTCTGACACCGCGTCCTGCTCCACTGTTCCTCTCCCACCATCGTTCCTATGCCGCCGCCACTCCCTCTTTTTCTTTGCTCTTCTTCCCATTCTACTCCTCCTTGACCATCTCTCCTCCTTCATCACGTCATCTTGTTTGCTGGCCACATCACTAGGCTCCATGGTTGATGTATGCTTGGTGTTGCTTGCCGTTGTCGCCGATGAAGAAGACCCTAAGACCATCATCAACCTGGAAGATGGCCAGGTGCTTGCTACTTCTCATATTGGGGCAGGGCGAGTCTAGACCCCTCATCTTTGAGCGGTTGGGGGCTAGATTTTGAACGGTTGTTGAGAAAAAAATTTTGCTTATTGGAGGTTAGATTGGAGTATTGCTAGAGCTCTTAAATCCCTCAAATTACAACTTTTTCTCATCATGGGTGGGAACTGAGGCACTATTGGAGATGCTCTCACTCCATTGAGTCGTCGTCTTCTCAGCTCTCTTGTGCGGGGTCCATGTCCCACGATGGCCAACTTGGATTTTGGGTCAATTAAGTCCAACTCAGCAGTGCATATAGGGGGCGGTTCCCTATGGAGCAAACCTGGAAGGCTGGAACTATTTATCAAAATCATATTTTACATAAACGATTTTTACCAAAATCATATTTTAAATATAATTGTTTTCCTTGGATGATTTTTGTAAAGGTCGTTTTCCTGTGGATAGTTTTTAAAAGTTGTTCCACCAAAAGATGACGTCATATTATTTTTACATAATATTAATATATAGTATATCTTTATAATTTTCATAAAAACATTAAAAAAATAAAACCATTCTATGGCCTATAATAAAAATAACCTTTTACTATTTTCTCATTTAACGTGAACCACTTTTAATAGAACCACTACATCGGACAACAAATTCTCATACATAGTACTATTTCCTTATTAAACACCAACATATAACGAATATTAACACACACACCCTAACCAACACAGTCGTACTATATATAAAGTATAAACCCGAGCAGTCCATCAAGAATAAAAGCACCCTGCATTATATATGTCTGTATATATAATTAATAGCTCCCATCCTTGTCCGCCATTGCTGCGCTGCCGTGTTCACGGATAGATCGAGCTCCTCATCAGTCATCACTGACCCATCAATCATATGTCGTCCATGAGCTCTTGGAAGGCGTCCATGGCCGTGGCCGGCAGGCCGAGCAGCACGTTGATGCTCTTCCTCTCCTTGCCGTGCGCGAGGAAGAGGATGACCTCCTTCTCCGGCAGCGTGACGGGGCCCGACATGACGGGCTCGCCCCAGCCGAAGTCGGCGCCGTGGAACTCGAGGCGCGACCACGTGGTGATGAGCAGCGTGGACGCCAGCGACGGCCGCGCCCGCGTCGCCTCGAAGTAGTCCACCGCCGACCGCATGTACTCGTCGGTGACCATCCGCACGGCGTCCTGCACCAGCCCCGCCGCGCGCGACACGGGCGCGGACAGCAGCTCGCCCGCCGTGGCCAGCGCGTTGGTCAGCACGATGCCGTTCCCGAAGTAGCCCCGCGGGAGCGGCGGCGCGAACCGGCGCCGCCCGTCCACGGCGAACAGCAGCTTGGTGCGCTGCTCGGGCGCCAGACCGAGCGCCGCGGTGCGGGCGCGCCACACCAGCCCCGACAGCGCCTCGAAGGTGGTGCAGCGGCGGCCGTGCAGCGGCAGGGCGCCGCCGTCGTCGGCGAGCGCCAGCGCGCGGACACGCTCCAGCCGGTCCGGGTCGAAGCAGAAGGAGCGGTACCGCAGCTCCTGCGCGCCGTACAGCGCCGCCGTGTCGGACACGTCGGGGATCTCGGCGAACTCGTGGTGCGGGAAGGTGTGCACGGGCGGGTCGCGCGCCTTGAGGACGCTGCGGTCAAGGAACGGCGGCACGGTGAGCTCGGCCACGCCGCGCGCCGTCTCGGCCCACGAGTTGACGAACTCCATGGCGCCGATGCCGTCGAACATGCAGTGGTTCATGGCCAGGCCGAGCGCGAAGCCGCCGCACCTGAACCTCGTCACCTGCACATCAATTAAGCAATGGTAAAAAAAATATTACAGTGTGGTAATTTCGCATCACTGGTTACTGGCAAATTTGAGCAAAATCTGGAGCTAATGTCGGATGACTTGGAATAGTTCTGCTAGTACTTTTGACTGATGAGCAAATAGTGCATGATCTGAATCAAGTTAGGGGGTGTTTAGTTCCCACCCAAAAACTTACACCCTATTTGAATGTTTGGAGACATATATAGAGCATTAAATATAGATAAAAAATAACTAATTACACAGTTTATATGTATTTTGCAAGACGAATCTTTTAAGCCTAATTAGTTCATGATTAGACATTAATTGCTATAGTTACACATGTGCTACAGTATCCAAAAATTTTATAGCCCTTGAACTAAACACGCCGTTGTAGTATGATTTGACCCATGAGTTGGTGGATGATTGATCATGCGTTGATTACTTTTCTTGACATCTATTCACCCCATGTCGGAACTTGTATGACATTGGTCATACCATCGTGTGTCGTTTTGTGACATGGCAGCACATCTAACACTGTTGTTTGGTTGATTACTTGATTTATAGGTAATTAGGTAAAGGTTGGTCAGCTAACACTGTACCAAAAAAACGTGCAAGGAGCAGTCTCGAGGATGTAGGACTGTACTAGGTGCCTACCTGCGCGGTCATGGGGGGCATCTCGAGGATGTGCTTGGCGCCGGGGACGGAGTAGACGAGCTGGCCGAGCGCGGCCGGGTCGGGCTTGGTGAGGTCGCCGACGTCGGCGAGGTCGCAGGCGGCGTCGGCCTCCACGAACACGGCGCCCTCGCCGGTGAGCTCCACGGTCAGCTTCATCTCCGGGCTGATCCCCAGCCGCCCCGCCAGCGGGTGGTAGTGCACCAGCACGCGCGCCAGCGCGTCGCGGAGCGCGCCCGCCACGTCGCCCTTGCCGTCGCCCTTGTAGCAGTACACCGTCTGCACGATCACCGCGATGTTCTGGTCCAGGTTCGACAGGTAGTACTGCCCGCCCGTCGGCGTCGCCTCCGCCGGCGGCACCAGCGTCGCCTCCCCGCGCTTCACGCTCATCAGCTGCGGCGGCGCCTGCTGCTGCTTCTCGCCCGCCGCCGGCGCCACCACCGCGGCGCCGTTCTCCTTCATCTCGACAACCTGCGTTCGTCACGCACAGAAAAAGGTGACATGGCAACAAATGGTAGCGTCACAGATCGACAGGTATGTTTGCAACATACTGTATGATTGCTGCTATAGGCATGCATGTCACTCACCATAGTTGACGATGTGCGTGGGTCGGAGAGATAGATAGTGTGTGTATGTGTGTGTGTGTGGCCGTGTGGGATGATCTCGTAGAGAGAGAATGAGATGGAAAGAGAGAGGGAGAGAGAGAGTGGGGTTTGTGACTTGAGCAGAGGGGCTCTGTGAGCCGGTGTTTATATAGCAATGGCGGCTTGCTTGAAGAGTCAAGGTCGGAGGGGCCGATGAAAAACTGTTGGGGTTTGGAGGGGTTGCATAACTACCAATGTTGTTCTGTCTCAGATTTTGTACCGGAGAATCTGCAGAAAGGGAGAGTAACAAAATATTTTGAAGTATTTTACACCAAATCCGTACGACATGTACTGTAGGTATCGACTCCACGTAAAATAATAAAAACATTGACGAACTTGCATACATGTTATTTGCACGACTCATCACTTGGAGGTTTACGCAACAATTATATCATTGATTATTTCTTCTAATATATATTTTGAAATCAAACTTCGTATTATGGTTAGAGTGCGCGGTTCAAAACATGATCTCATGTTGAATTTAGACCGTGCTGGTTTTGGAAAGAAAACATGGTCTCGTTAAGATCGTGCTAGTTTTGGATTGAAAATGTAGTCTCATGTTGGATATCAGCCGAAAATGTGTAGACTGCAAGGGTGAGATGCAGATGAAGAAGAGTGGTATGGGATGGGATGGGATGGGCTCATAGATGAAGTAGTGGGGAGGCAAAATTTTTATTTCAATAGATGCTCAATTTAAAACCGCATCTAAATATGGTTCTTGAAACGAGCCGCCTCTACAAATAATCCATGCCCTGTTCGTTTCGCTGGTTTATTGTGCTGAAAGTACTGTTCGCTGGTTTGTTGTGAGAGAAAAACACTGCTGGATGGCTGCTGATTCTGCTGATAAGTCCAAACGAACAGGGTTTTTAGGTGGCTCTAGATCCAGCCGCCCCTACAAATCGATTTTTGAAGACGGCTAGATCTAGAGCCACCTCTAAAAATGGGCATCGAACAGTAACATTCATAAGCACAAACATATTGATTCAATTTTTTCAAAAGATCTCGGATGGAGAACCACCAAAACGAAAGTTGTAGATATAAAAAAAAACTTATAACTTTGTAATTGACAACGTTTTCATTCGAAATCATCTATCGAAAGAAAATTACGTTTAAATTTGTCACATTTGAAATTCGTATTTTTCAAACGATCTTGGATGGAGAAACGACCAAAACCAAAGTTATAGATCTTGAAAAGTCATACAACTTCGTAGTTGACAATATTATCATTAGAATTCGTTTAGGGTCTCAAATACTCATTTCAAAATTGGATGAGGATAAAATGTGAAGGGCTAATATCTTATAGGGATACAGGTGATTTATGGGTGGAGTAGTTAAGGGAGATACACGCAAGGCCAGAGTTTTTGGGTTCGAACATGTCAAAAATTGCGTGACTTGTGATTTGCGACGACGAGCACATTAGGCTACCCCGTGGGGTCTCCTATTAAAATTATTATTATTATTATTATTATTATTATTATTATTATTATTATTATTATTATTAGACCTGAATATATGATTTCTAGGCAAAAATTTGCAGAGGTATCTCGTTTTTCAACCACATCTACAAATATCCAGACGTCCCTCTAAATTCACTTTTAAGAGGGCTTGGCCAGCCGCCCTAAGAAATAGTTTATTCAGGGACGGAGCTAGAGAAATATGGAGGGGGTGCGGCCATATGGGCTAGAAAGTCTTCCACCGAGACTGACAACTCATCCTCCTAAATCCTACTAAATCTAACAGGCAACACATCCGAAGAAAGGCAACAACTTAAAAAATAGTCTAAGCCCAGCACATTCAAGGCGATTTGGAAATGGGAAAAACCAAAGCTAAACTAGCAAGGTCGAACACAAGACACCAATACGAATTTCACATTGAAAGCCGTTGGTTGTAATTCATTGTAAATTTTAATATTTTCGTAGTTAAAACAAATGAAGCCATGTTGATTTCGTAGGATATAACATACAAAAAAAATCATATATCCTACTATAAAAGAGCGAGTTTTTTTAGGGGTGAAAGGTCTCGATGGCTAGAGGGGGGGTGAATAGCCTTTTTAAAATTTTCTACAAAGGCAAGCTAAACAAGTTTATCAATACAACAAATAGCGAGATGCGAGTTTTGCTTAGCCTACGTGGTGTTTGCAAGCCACATATCCAATTCACAATTCTAGTATAATGGCACTGAACCGCACAAGTCAAACCGAGAAGGTAACTACAACTACAACTAGCAAGCTACACAAAAGAGCTACTCTAGCAAAGCTAACTAGCTAGCAAAGATAACTAAGAAAGTAATGCGGAGTTGAGTTAGGAGAGTTTCACCGAGGGACGAAGTATTGAGCCAACCAATATGATCAACAATGAATACCAAGACAACCGAACAACGGGATCAATCAATCACAATATGAAAGTGATGACACGAAGATTTATCCCGAGGTTCACGTGCTTGCCGGCACGCTAGTCCCCGTTGTGTCCCTCTTCACCACGTGGTTCGGTGGCTAATCGGTCTCACACCGAGCCTCTCAAAAGGCGCCACAAGAACCTACCAAATGGCAAAAGGTTGGAATTGACACGAGCAATCCACTAATGTTGCCTTTGGCGATTCGCCAAGATAGGCACAAACCCCTCACAATCACCGGAGGTGGCCAAGAACAATCACCAACTCTTGCCAACGCCTCCAAGCTGCTCCAAGCCGTCTAGGTGGCGGCAACCACCAAGAGAAACAAGAATCCCGCAGCAAATCAACCACCAAGTGCCAACTAGATGCTATCTCACAATGCAAATGCACTTGGATCACTCAATCTCACTTCGAATATGCAAACAAGCAAGAGAGATGAGTGAGAGGGGAGTTGCTTAGCTCAAAGTGCTCACAAGTATGTCAAATGTCCAAGAGATGGAGCCTTGAGCCGGCCAACGAGTATTTATAGACGTACCCCTTCGAATATAGCCGTTAGGAACTTGAAACAGCCGAAGTCGCGCTGACCGGACGCGCTGGTCAAACTGACCGGACGCGCCGATCACACAACGGCTAATTTCGCGAACCACCGACCGGACACGCTGGTCGCGCGGACCGGACGCGCTGGGCTCGACCGGACGCGCCGGTCCCGTAACGGACCGGACGCGCTGGTCAAGCCAGAGCAGCGCACAACGAAACAGCGACCGGACGCGCTGGAGAACTGACCGGACGCCACAGTGCCAGCGTCCGGTTGGAGTCCAGTAAGCTCCCTGATCGACCGGACGCATCCGGTCGGTCGTGACCGGACGCGCTGCGCGTCCGATCAACACGCTGAGACACGCGCAGACGCTGAACACTGACCGGACGCGTCCGGTCAAACAGAGACCGCGTCCGGTCCAGCGTCCGGTCACCACTGTGACCTCCGTTCTCCTCCATTTGATTTCCGACTTCCGACGTAGTGGACCCCAAACCCTCTCTACCGCTCAAACTCCACCGCCTTCGCAAACGTGCTAACATCACCAAGTGACCATCACCATGTGCATGTGTGTTAGCATTTTCACAATCATTTTTCGAGGCGTTATTAGTTCTATCCAAATGCATATGACATGAAATGCACATCTAGAGGCACTTAGGAGTTCAATAGCCACGTCATTCCCCTCTTTATAGTACGACTATCTATCCTATAATGTAACCACACCCACTAGGTGTCTTGGTTACTAAAACACAACCCTTAAGCATATACCTTTGCCTTGATCACGTAGGGTTGCGTCCAAATCCAAGTGTGGCCACTTATGATCACCATGTCCATCTTGCCACCAACCTTGGAATGTACTAATCCTCATATGCTACATACAACTTAGGCATAGGATTAGTACTTAGGCATTGTCACTAATTACTAACACCAAACATAGGACTTTCAAGGGGCTCTCCCTATCTAATAACCGTTGGATCTAGACGTCGTGCTATTTGAACCATCCGTCGTCAATGATCTTATATCTTACATGTAAGACTCCTCCTAAATCAAGATTTCTTCTAGACTCCGAACCTAAACCAAGATTCCTTCTAGACTCCGAAAAAGGAAAATAATAGAGTTAAAAAATACCTCAGTTTTGGTCTCCGTGTAATCTTGCTTCCTTGAAACCGGTCCATATTTGCGTATCAGAGTCCAATCCCAACCCGCATGCATAGCTTTTCCGATTTTTTAGGTCCGATTCGTTAGCCGTTTGCATGCATTATACGACCAGGACTCCGATCACTACTACACATGAGCCATTGCAGCCGTGTCCGTCGTTTCTATCAAACTGTGCAAGCATGCGTCAAACCGGATGACAAACGAATAAACAGTCAGGAAGTATGTGGAAAACTCTGCAAATATATGCATGCACGTCTTTGGCCTCAGGAACGCCGAAGCCTGGGTCAGGTGGAGGACCTGGAGGCGTTCGAGCAGACACGCCAAATGACGGTGAGGTGTAAGCGGCTGGGCGAGCCCACCGGAGCGCGGGCGAGGCAACGATGACCGAGCTGATGCGAATGCAACAGTGCCTAGGAGGAAGGGACGCCGGCGAAGAGCGAGTAGCGCCTGGAGGTCCTCCTGCCGAGAAGTGCCGATGATGATCCGGATGGAAGGAGAGAAGAGATTTTGCAGTCACCGGCGACATTGCAAGAGCGATTGCCTTGCTCCTTATTAGCTCGATGACATCACCCTTATGTCATGCCTAAATACAACCATTTTCCTTTAAGAAAATATAAATCTAAATATATCATCTAAATACAAATATGCATACTTAGCTGTCCATTCTAAAATATGTGGCCATGATTAAAAGAATACATAACCTTTCACAGTGAACACGGTCCATAGTGGACAACACCCTCATCCCCGCCGCTCGTCCACGGCCCGTAGACTGGGTGCCCAGCATAGCGCATGTGCGTCTGCCAATCTAGCTCAATTAATAAATTCAATAAAAAATAGATAGTTTATTAATATATTTACGGAATCATACAATACATCATGCGTCTCGTTGCAACGCATGTGCAGTCTCAAAAGTTAGACATAATTAGTTTATAATTTTATATTCATATATAATTTGAACAATATATTATTAATCAAAATAATAAACATGTGTGTGTCGCACGGGCATATTTGCTAGTATAAACTAAAAGATGCCGTTGGCCCTCTAGCAGCCGGCTCGAAGCTGGACTTGTCGTGTTATCGTCAAAGTTAAGTCAAGGCGAGGAGAGAGTCCCGCTGAGGCTGCTACTGTGTGAACATTCCAGGAGAGTTGGCTGCTACTGTGAACACTCCAGGTCCAGGAGAGTTCCCCACGTAGCACTGCGGTCCAGGAGAGTTCCCCACGTAGCACTGCACTGCTACAACTATAGAAGTGGCCAACTGGGCCCACCAGTCAGCGTGTATGCGCGTCTGCGTTCCGTGTCCCGACGGCGACGACCGGCAGTGATGGCGTTCGGATGGGAGGTCGCGCTCGCGCAGGGTTCTGTTGGGGGTTGGCCACTGGCCGACTGCCGCCGGCACGTCGTCGCGTTCGTTGGAGGCGTTGGCCAACCAAACCTGAGACTGAGCTGACGGAAACCACGTTGGCAAATGGCAATGCGTGCAAGATAAAGGCTGCAGCTGAGTGCTGGCGCTCCATAGGACGAGTGCTGAGTACTACTATATCTGCCTAGCGTGTCAAGTCACGGTACTACTCTCTAGCTTGTCACTACCACATAAATTAACTATTTTTTGCTGTCGGTTTGTTCTAAATAAAACTATTTGAATCTAATCAAATTATGAAAAAATTGCAGCAGTAACATCAAATTTGTTTAGTTGAATCCTCCATTTCAGAGACCATTTATTTAAAATTGTAGATGTTGAAACCAAAGTTATATATGTAATGAGTGACCTCAGTAAGAACATCTGTAAACATTTCTATACTGGCGGTGGGTATAAAAAAACCACATGAATGGACTTAACTTACACTAATGGTTCGCTTAAGAGCACTAGATTTACACTGTAAGGCCCTATTTATCAGCCTGGGCACATTTCCACCGAAAACCGAACCGAACCGAGCTGAACCGAACCAAAGTTTTAGTTTATTTGGTCTTTGGTTTTAGCACCATCAAAGTTCGGTTCGGTTTCGGCTTCGGTTTCTGGGTGAAACCGAACCGACAAGCTGATGAACCGATCCTAAATATGTAAGAGGCACTCGGGCGACCAAAGCCGAGCACAAACGACACAGCGGCATCTGCTTAGGTCCAACCTAGCAAGGCAGCGACGGCCCCACCAGAGTCCACATAAATAGCCCAGCCCCGAGCCACACCACTCGTCCACTCGTGACTCCATCTAACTCCTAACCCTATCCCTAAGCTTCAGGCCATGGCAGCGATGACCACCTTCCAGCGAATCGGCAGTCGACGCCGACGACAGTGGCTCGTTGGGCCAGGCGAATTGGCGGCGGCGCGAGCAGCAACTGGGAGGCGAGAGCGGCACGGCGGCACCTAGGAGGCGAGCGGCTCGCTTGGCCAGGCAAATCGGCGGTGGTGCTCATCACGAGCAGCATGCCAGCACCTGCGAGCTCAAGTGGAGCAGGAGGACATCGAAGCGTGCGGCATCTGCGGAGCTCGGATCTGTCAATTTGTACTTCGCTGTTCTCCCCGTCGATTTGTACTTCGCCGTTCTCCCTGTCAATTTGTACTTCGTTCCCCGCGTCGATTTGTTCTTTTCCGTTCTCGCCTCGATTGGATCGTGGGAACCGAGAAACTGAACCGACAAAACCGACACCGAACTTGTCGGTTTTTAGTTCTGTAGAAAACCGAATGGTTGTTGATTCTTGGAAACCGAAGTTTACAGCAACCGAACAAACTGAACTGATTCATCGGTTAAAACCGAATGCCCACCCTGATCTATTTAGTTGGATGCCACAACCTACCACAACTGAACTATGGCGCGTCTATGGTTCGGCATGTTGCGGCGCTGATTTTGTGCGCCCAACTTTTTGCGAGAAGTTGCAGCAAAATAAACAGAAGAAGGAAGCAGCTTTCTGCGGCACGCCACCGTTTCAGATTCTTAAAAAATCAGTTTTTGTCTCTAATTTCTAAAATCTAGATTCTTTGCAAAAAGCTGATGGGGTGTTTGAATCCCCTATTTTTAAGAATCTGACTTTATTTATTGTTCTATAGATCACAAGAAGTTGACAAAAGTTGGATATAAACAACTTCCTGTTTTTTAAGAATATGGCAAAACCTAACAGTAAAAAAAACTGGTCTATTTGGATCCCACCTAATTTTTAAAAGCCATATTCTTGGAAACTGGCAAAAACTAAAAGGATCCGAACAGGTCCAAGAACGCCAGAGCTTGGCATGCTGAGCTGTGGCACCGTGTGGTCGTCAACCAAACAGGACCTATACATTAATTGTGTTTTTAAGACCACCGTGGCAGGAACCTGATACGGAGATCCCTGAAGGAGTCTAAGCACGGCAACAGGCGTGGTTAGAAGGTTGCAGATAAAAAGCGCGTGTGTTTACCTTCTGGGCTTGGCCCATGTAAGAGTAGGGGCTCGGCCCAGTTACCAGAGGCGGTGGGAGAGCGGCAGTATATAAGCCGTTGTAACAAAGGAACCTGTATGGAATAACTGAACCCAAAACTATTTCCCCAAATCTTCCGTTCTGAATCCTACCTCAACCTGCTGTTCTTGCTGTGCCAACCCTCCGTTCTTGCTGCTCCTACCTCAGATTCCCCTATCCTTGTCCAAATATTGGCTAGTTCGTGACAAATTGGTACCGGAGCCATAATCCTCGGAGGAAAATTTTTTTTCCTGTCTACCGGGTGATTCATTTTGGGCTGGCGTCGAAGAAGAGAGCTCAATCGCTGCAGGCGAAGATGGCGAGCAACGTCGACAACCTTACGCTCATGATGCAGCAGATGCTCGACAAGATGACGGACTTCGAGGCATGGCGAGCCGCCACAGATACCTCGCTCGGGTCGCTGCTCACCAAGACGGCGGAAACAGCGACGAGGATCACGCACTTGGAGAAGGTGCCGATTCCGACCCCGACACAGCCTCCTTCGCCACCACCGCCAGCAGGCTGGGTTGCGAATGTTGACCTCAATCGCATCCCATCGCCGGGAGGGGGACCCTCTACCTCCATGGCGGAACAGCCCAACGGGCACAGCGCGGGCGGAGGACTTCTCGGTCCCTTTCCTGGAACCGAGCCTCCGCCGATTACCACACCGGGTATGATTCCAGACCCCTCTGTTCCTATTGCAAATTTGGTACCGAGTACATCTTCTCATACATACCATTCCGGGTCTACGCCCAAGATGGATTTCCCGAAGTTTGATGGAGTCAATCCAAGATTATGGCGTGAGCAGTGCGAGGTCTATTTTGAGATCTATGGGGTGTCTGAACCGATGAAAACAAGATTTGCTACTCTCAATTTTGTTGGATCAGCAGCCCTGTGGCTTCAGACTGTTCAGTTGAGAGGACGATTTCAGAGTTGGGAAGCCATGCATACTGCAGTTTGTGCACATTTTGACAAAGATCAATACCCTCTGTATATGAAGCAACTGGAGAACCTTCGTCAGACAGGATCTGTAGCAGATTAACAGAAGAGTTTTGAGAAATTGGCTCACAGTATTCTGCTCTATAATCCTTCTTATGATGATGTTTTCTTTGTTACACGGTTCCTCAGTGGCTTGAAGGAGGAGGTTCGAGCTCCAATTGCACTGCACAGACCTCCGAATCTGGAAACGGCTGGCACGCTAGCCCTACTTCAAGAAGCTGAACTTGAAGGGGCCAAGAACAAGTGGCAGTCTAAGTCTGAACATCGTGACAACAACCGATTTCAGGCAAGACAGGGCATGCAGATTGACAAGACCAGAGGAAGGAAAGAGGAGGCAAAATCAGGAGAAGTTGCCACTGCAGGCAATGCATCTGACAAACTGTCTGCTTTGAAGGCTTTCAGAAGAGCTAATAACCTGTGCTTTGTATGTGGTGAGAAGTGGACTGGCAGAAACCATAAATGTCCCACACAGGTTCCAATCCATGTTATTCAGGAGTTGTTGGAGGCCGTGCAGATAGAGCCTGAACTGGATTATTCATCCAGTGAGGAGGATTCTGAAGCTAATGGAGGTCAAGTGGTGATGGCTGTGACTCCAATCTGTCCAGTTCAGTCAGCAGTTGGGATGTCTAAGAGGAACAGAACTCTAAGATTAAAGGGGTTAGTTGGTTCTCAAGAAGTACTCATACTGGTGGATTCGGGTAGTGCTGGCACATTTGTCAGCCAAGAGTTGGCCAACACTATATCTCAACCCAAGCAAGCCTATGAGACTTTGCAGTTCACCTCAGCTGATGGTAATCTTATGATTTCAGACTTTTTCATACCCATGATGCAATGGCATGTGCAGGGACATACATTCACTCATGATACCAGGGTTCTACCTCTGCAATGTTATGATATGGTGCTGGGAGCTGACTGGTTGGAAGAGAAGAGTCCCATGTGGATTCATTGGAAGAAAAAGCACATGAGGTTTACTCATAATAACAAAAGAATTTTGCTCAAGGGTGTCACTGATGCAACTTCAAGATGCTCTCAAGTCTCTGTTCACAAGCTGAAAGGGCTTCTCAAGAAGAAGGCAATTGTTCATATGCTGGAACTCAAGACCGTATGTCCTGTAGCAAAGCAAGATGCTATTTCTAATCCTGTCATGAGTATCTCTAGCAATCAACCACAGCAGTCTAGTAATGAGACCAGTGATCCTGCTAGTGATCCTCAGTTGCAACAGTTACTGAACCAATATCAGCACCTGTTTCAAGAGCCAGTAGGGCTGCCTCCACAGAGAAGTTGTGACCATCATATACCTTTGATACCTGGAGCTCAGCCAGTCAATGTGAGGCCTTATAGATACGCACCCCATCAAAAGAATGAGATTGAAAAGCAAGTGGATGAAATGTTGAGAATAGGAATTATTCAACATAGTGTCAGCCCATTTGCATCTCCAGTCCTATTAGTGAAAAAGAAGGATGGAACATGGCGATTCTGTGTGGATTACAGGCATTTGAATGCAATAACTGTGAAAAACAAGCACCCAATGCCCATTGTAGATGAGTTGTTGGATGAGTTAGCAGGAGCAAGCTATTTTTCAAAACTAGATTGCAAGTCTGGATATCATCAGATCAGGGTCAGAGAGGGAGATGAGATGAAAACAGCCTTCAAAACCCATAGTGGGCTCTATGAGTTCAAGGTGACGCCATTTGGGCTAACCAATGCTCCAGCCACATTTCAAGCAGTCATGAATACAATATTTGCTCCACTTTTGAGGAAATGTGTCCTGGTTTTCATGGATGATATTTTGGTGTACAACAAGTCATTGCAAGATCATTATGGGCACCTACAACAAGTATTTGAAATACTCCATAGTAACCAGTTTCTTCTAAAAAGGTCAAAATGTGAGTTTGTTCAGAAGTCACTGGAGTATCTTGGGCATATTGTGTCTCAGGAAGGGGTCTCCACAGAACCATCTAAGGTAGCCTCTGTTAACAATTGGCCAGAACCCAAGTCTGTGAAACACCTACGAGGATTTCTGGGGCTTACTGGCTATTACAGAAGGTTCATCAGGAATTATGGTATTATCAGCAGACCTTTGACTCAGCTCCTTAAGAAGGGGGTACCTTTTGTGTGGACAACACAAACTCAGGAGGCTTTCACTTTGTTGAAACAAGCCCTCAGCACAGCCCCAGTGCTCAGCATGCCCGATTTCAGTAAAACTTTCATAATTGAAACAGATGCAAGTGACGGTGGCATGGGGGCTGTTTTGATGCAAGAAGGCCACCCCATCTCCTTTCTTAGTAAAGCTTTCTGTCCAAGAAATCAAGCTTTGTCAACATATGAAAAAGAATGCTTAGCACTCATAATGGCTGTAGACAAATGGAGAAGCTATTTGCATGGGAAAGAGTTCATACTGCGGACTGATCATAGGAGCTTGTTACACCTTGTTGATCAAACTGTAAGTTCTAGAATGCAGCACAAGGCCTTACTAAAGCTAATGGATCTGCAGTATAAGATTCAATACAAGAAGGGGGCAGCAAATGCTGCAGCCGATGCATTGAGTCGAATTCCGAAGGGGAATGAGTTGTTAGCTATCTCTATGGCCACTCCTGCATGGGTACAAAGACTGCAACAGGGCTATGATGATGACAGTGAGGCGAGGCAGTTACTCTCTCAATTAAGCTTATGTGCTGATAATGACAAAGGATGTACATTGGTGGATGGTATTATTAAACATAAAGACAGAATTTGGGTGGGCAACAACAGCCTGGCTCAGAATCACATTTTGCAGGCATTACATGCCAATGGATTAGGAGGACATTCAGGGATTCAGGCTACTTACCAGCGAGTCAAAGCCTTATTCTCATGGCCTCAGTTGAAACAATCTGTGACCAAGTTTGTTCAGGAATGTCAGATATGCCAACAGGCTAAGGTGGATCACAGTAGGCTACCTGGGCTACTGCAACCTCTTCCTGTTCCAAATTCGGCCTGGACCATTGTAAGCATGGATTTCATTGAGGGTTTGCCAAAATCTGGGAAATTTGACACCATCCTGGTAGTAGTGGACAAGTTCACAAAGTATGCTCACTTCCTTGCTCTGGCTCATCCTTATACAGCACTGTCAGTGGCTCAACTCTATTTCAATGGGATCTACAAGCTCCATGGATTACCACAAGCTATTATTTCAGATAGGGACAGGGTTTTCACCAGTACCCTATGGAAGGAATTATTTACCCTCTCTGATACCCGGTTAATGATGAGTTCTTCATACCATCCTCAAACAGATGGTCAAACAGAAAGGCTTAATCAATGCCTTGAAACTTTTCTGAGATGTGCTGTGCATTCCTGTCCTAAGGAGTGGTCCAAATGGTTGCCTCTAGCTGAATATTGGTACAATACATCATTCCACTCAGCTTTGGGTACTACCCCCTTCCAAGCTTTATATGGTCATTCTCCAAGGAGCCTGGGCATTGCTGATCCTAGCACAGTCACTGTACATGATTTGTCAATCTGGTTGACGGAAAGAAATCTGGTGAATAATCTGCTCCAGCAACACTTGCTGAGAGCCCAACAGAGGATGAAGCAACAGGCTGATAAAAAGAGATGTGAGAAGGAGTTCAAGGTGGGAGACATGGTATACTTGAAACTTCAACCCCACATTCAGTAATCAGTAGCTGTGCGCAGCAGTCAAAAGCTATCATTTAGATTTTTCGGGCCATTCAAAATTCTTGCTCGTGTGGGGGCGGTTGCTTACAAACTGGACTTACCAAATCATGCACAGATTCATCCGGTTGTCCATGTATCCCAACTCAAATTGCAGGTACATCCTAACACTGAGATTGCCAAGGATTTGGGTGCAGTTTCTACTGATCCGGAGCAAGGGCCTTCCCCGGTGATGATTCTGGCAGTTCGGGATATTATGATGGGTGGCAAGCTCAAGCAGCAGGTCTTAGTTCAGTGGGAACATCAGCCAAGTTGTATGAGTACTTGGGAAGATCCTGAAAATATGAAGCGCAAGTTTGGCACAGCTTGGGGTCAAGCTGCTGCTAAAGCGGGAGGCAATGTCAGGAACCTGATACGGAGATCCCTGAAGGAGTCTAAGCACGGCAACAGGCGTGGTTAGAAGGTTGCAGATAAAAAGCGTGTGTGTTTACCTTCTGGGCTTGGCCCATGTAAGAGTAGGGGCTCGGCCCAGTTACCAGAGGCGGTGGGAGAGCGGCAGTATATAAGCCGTTGTAACGAAGGAACCTGTATGGAATAACTGAACCCAAAACTATTTCCCCAAATCTTCCGTTCTGAATCCTACCTCAACCTGCTGTTCTTGCTGTGCCAACCCTCCGTTCTTGCTGCTCCTACCTCAGATTCCCCTATCCTTGTCCAAATACTGGCTAGTTCGTGACACACCGCTAGTATACATGTATCTCTACTAGCGCGTAATAGCAATAGATCCACATGTTTGTTTCTACTGGCACCTATTTATTATGAACTGTCAGCGGAAAAAACACAGGTGTCAACAAAAATTGTCATCTACTAGTGTGATAAAACACTCCTATCGTACAATTCTAGAGAAAACAAGAGACAACTCTCTACGGCTTGGTCTAAAAGATAGTATAGTAACCATAAGCAAGGTAAGGCTAATCTTAGTGAAAGTTTCATGTGAGTTTCATTTACATTAAATATGTTGCCACATAGGCATTTTGTATGACATAGCAGTGTATTGAAGAAGAGAGAGAAGAAATGATAAAACTCTCTTGACATAATTACTAACTCTCTGAGTCTCAAAATTAAATACCTATAAAACTATGGAATGAAACTCTCCATTGAGAATGACTGATTTATCTAAGTTTCACTTCATTTTACATGACATGGCAGTCTTAGAAAAGACGTAATAAAACTCCCCCATTGAGACTGCCTAAGCAAAGCAAATTGCTGCACTTTCATGAACATAATAGCAAACAGCATTTATGTGGTATCATGTCTGACACCAGTGTTAAGGCAAGCTTAACCAATCATAAAGATCTGCAAAAGTGCTCCGTTTATCTGTATCTAGAAATTTCAGAACAAACATAAAAACCGTTCCAAAGTCACGAATCGAACCATCGGTTCAAAAGAAAAATAACTGAAAGATAGACAGTAGATGCAATGTTCACACAGTATTTGGATGGTGACACAGAATTCCCTGATCTCATTAATAGCCATGCATTAACCATGATACTGCACTTGTGCTCGTCGGAGATGGGCATGTCGTCCATGTCGTCAGGCGTCGAAGACGTGGTCGGAGACGTCCCATGCGAGGATGAAGACGATCAGATCCTGCGGTACCCTCCACTTCTTCGTCGATCAGATCCTGCGGTACCCTCCACTTCCTCTTTGCAACAGCTAGCCGTCCACCTCCTCTGCCGCCGCCAGGGACGCCGCCAGCTCTGACCTGACTTTGTTCTTCCCCTTCTTCTCACCCTTTTCCCCAGCCACGGCCGCCATACCCGGCGAGTAATCTGTCGCCGAGGTGGAGGAATCGGACATCTCGCGCCTGGTGTGCTCCTCGATCAATGGTTTGGGGATTTCCGATCTCGAGGCGCCTAGCGCTGTAGAGCCACGGATGCCGGCCGTATATGGATCAAGTATATGGAAGTGGAAACGGGCCTGGCCCACTACATCGCTGCCCCTCCCTTCCCAACCGGACGCGAAAGCCAAAACAAATTGTTGTGTCATCTCCCTAGACCCACGTTGGCTTTGGCTTGCGCAGTTGCGCTCTATACAGATTACGCAAGTCCACAAATTACCTGTTTTTTTAAAAAAAGGAGCGCCGTGCTGCTAGCAAATATATATTTATATCTTCTATATCTATACCTAATATTATAATATATATCTATACCCAATTAATATCAAAACGTCTAGTGCCTGGATGTCTTGAACACCAAGAAAACACGTACGTAGTCATTGCAAAATATACACAACGTTTAGATAAAACACTTGTAACAAATGTTTAAAACATATGCAACATCTAGATGAAAAAATAGATGAAATATTGAGAAAAGACGTTTGCAACATACACGTACAACCATTATAATATCCCGATAAAACTAATCATATGTCATTACAGCAAACTTCAATTTTTACCAATCGACGCCAACAGGGATTTAGATAGAATAGAACACCAACCAGACTGTCAGTTTCAGAAATGTCGGACTCCTGCAATCTGCAATAATGTTGAACCTGAAACTAGCCAGTCAGCAGTTCAGGACTCGTGCACGATGATGCACTCGTCGTACTTCCGATCAACTCAAGCAGAAAGTATTATCTGGACTAGGGCCATCCATTTCGCGTCCAACTTTATCTAAAAGAAGATTGCAATTTTTACGAGCGCAAGATCAGCATCTATGCAGGCTTCATCGTTTCTCTTCTCTTACAGACATGACAAGGACAAATTAATCGGAAGCAGGTACTGATTTCTGCAAGGTGGACCAAAACCTCCACTACTACATAAAATCTTTTTCGAGACGAGCATATTTGATTAACGGAGGCGGGTATTGCAACCGTCTTTACTGAAAGGTCACGATGAATCGTGGATTAACGGAGACGGTTACTTTGTCCGCCTTGGTTAATCAATTAACGGAAGCGGGCGCCTTAATTTGTCTGCCTCGGTTAATCGATTAACGGAGGCGGACGTAAAACTTGCGCCTTTGGAAAGTCGAACCCACGACCTACCGATCAACACTACCATGTTTCTATCACAGCACTACACACTTATTTATGTCTATATATATAATATGCTATCTTTTTATATCAATATTTCGTAGTGTTATATTGGATATTTTGGCTACTAAATGAACTCAAATGAAAAAACTTTTAACTACAAAGTTTTAAATCTATCGAGTACTACAACTTTGGTATAAGATGTATCTCCATCAAAGATAATTTGAAAAAAATAAAAAAATTGAGTCTCAAAAGATTTGAATTTCAAACACATATTTGAGACTCAAGATAACTTTAAATCAAAAACTTGTCAATATCAAACATGTAGATCAGGTCAGCCACTAGAACTTTGGTTTTAACTTTGTGAACATTTGAGATCATTTAGGAATTCTAAATTTTAAATTTCAAAATCTATAACCTTCGAACACATATTTGGGACACTAAACATCTTCAAATTAAAAACTTTTCAATTACAAAATTGTAGATTCTAGTGAGAACTGTAACTTTTGTATAGACCATGTCAACATCTGAGATTCTTAGATAATTTTAAATTTCAAATTTCAAAATCTGTGTAATTACAACAATATTTTAGGACCCTAAATAGTTTCAATTCAAAAACTTTTCAATTACAAAATTGTAGATCTTATCGAGAGCTATAATTTTGATATAAAGTTTGTTTTCATCTGAGTTCATATGAAAAAGTTATGAATTATTTTTTTATCAATCATTAATCGAGACAGACACCTTAAGACGTCCGCCTCCGTAAATCGATTTACAGAGGTTAAGGCGCCCACCTCGGTTAATATCTATTAATATCTATTAACCAAGGTGGTTACATTAGAATGCCCACCTTCGTTAATGATTAACCGAGACGGTTGTGTTATAATGCCCGCCGCGGTTAATAGACATTAACAGAGGCGGTTATATTACATTGTCCGCCTCAGTTAAGCATTAACCGAGGTGATTGCTGGGCAGGCTGCCCTGCCAGGAATAACCGAGTCAGGCAGGCGGCCCGCCCATCTCTGAGGCTATTTTGGAAACGTCTCGCAAAAGATTTTGAGCAGTACTGCTCCTTTCCAATGAGGCTCTTCAAGTCAAATGCCAAAACCCAGAAACGGTGGGCAGAAAGAAAGGAGGTGACAACAAAAACAAGAATCATGGGGGACAAGAAACCGGAGAAAGCAGCAACATGTTCCAAGAGTCAAGAAAGGATGACAACTCAGATGTTTAAATCTTTCAGTTGATGGTTATTTGAACCTTGGTCGGAAAAGCAGTTGTAGAATCTTATCCAATCTATCAATGAATGCTGCAAATTTTAGGCAATGGAATATTTTATGTTGGAATGCGAGGGGATTAAACTCTGAAGCAAAATGGGATGCAATCAAACACAAAGTCTTGCAACCGGCTTGTGACATTATCAGTTTTTAGGAAACAAAGAAGGAAATCATTGACATCCACTTTGCCCAAGTTACTTTGATGCTTTTGAATTCCTGCCCTTAGTTGGGGCCTCAGGTGGCCTTCTGGTTGCGTGGAAAAGTGACCTGTTTACTGGAAGTTTGATTTTCAATAATGCCTTTGCAATGTCAGTGCAATTTACTTCAAATCACAATGATGAAGATTGGGTGCTCATCAATGTGTATGGTCCCTACCATTTAGATGGAAAAGAGAGTTTATGTTATGGTTGGCAGCGCCCGAACAAAGCTAGTGGCTGAGCTCAAGCCACAGCATGCCAGGATTAGCAGCAGCACACAAGGTTGCTTGAATAAGTGTTTGTTTGAATAAATGCAAGAACAGGAAGCGCCAGGATTAGCAGCAGCATGCAAGGCTGCCTGAATAAGTGCTTGTTTGAATAAATCGAGTAGCTAGCCTTAAGTCTAGGAATGCATGTTTCATATTTGAGTTCAGGAGTCTGTAATAAGCCTTTAAAACAATATGCTCGATGAATGGAAGAGATAGCCTGGGGTTGAGACACGACGTCTCCCTTGGGCGCCCAGCCTATGGTTCATGGTAACCCCGTTGTCGCTGCGTTCGAGTTCGTCAACTATGCCGGCCACGGCGCCACCAGTTCACCGGCGGCCTGTTCGCTCGTCCCCTTCCACTTCCTATCCATATCGCCTTCATCCTCTCCCTCGCCGGATTGGCCGTAACAACCTGGTATCAAAGACCATGTCGTCCTCGCCTCCGGTCATCCCCACCACCGCTCCACCCACCTCTGGCGTGGTACTGAACACCACCACCCCACCTTCCACAGCCATCATCACCACCTCGCCATTCCCAAACCCTCAACCCTAGCCCATCGAAGCCACGACCGAAGCGTTCGGCAACCTCGCCGCGGCCATCTATGCCATGCAGTGGCAGATCGGGGATTTGTCCCTGCAGATGTCCTCCGTCGAGAGCCGACCACCGGCCCCGCCGGTGTCATACCCCTATGGCCTTCCTGGGTACGGCGGCATCCCGGCACTGCCGGCCCTGGCACCGGTCATCTCCGAGCTCTTCTCCATTTCGCCGTTCCAGCCCCCAATACCAGCCTCCTCCACCCACCCACCATGTCCTTGCCACCACCATCCACGGGGGTGCCCATTACCCAAATTCAATTTCCTCACTCACCCTCGCCGGTGCCATCGATGTCATCCATCCTCGGTGGCTCTTGCCCGGCGCCTTCCCAAGCCATGCCATCCGCTCCCATGTTCTACAACCCCCCACAACCCCACATACCTCCCGAACCCGGCCACCCCACTGTCCCCCACTATCAAAAACTCTCATTCCCCACCTATGACGGCAAAGATGACCCACTTGGCTGGCTCAACAAGTGTGAGAAATTTTTTCGGGGCCAGCAAACACGCCACGCCGAATGGGTCTGGCTGGCTTCATACCACCTCACCGGGGTAGCACAGCATTGGTACCTCATCCTCGAGGGCGACTGTGGCCGACCGCCATGGGAGGAATTCCGGTGGCTGTCACCAGCGCTTTGGGCCGCCGTTGAGCACCAACCATTTGTCCGATCTGGCGTGCCTGCCATTCACCTCGACGGTCGATGCATACATGGAGGCTTTTCAGGCCCGCGCAGCGCACACGGGCACCCTCTCCCCGCTGTAGAAGGCACAACTCTTCACCGGGGGCCTCCCGGATCACATCCGCATCGACGTTGAGCTCCACGAGCCACAGAACCTGCAACACGCCATGCGGTTGGCGCGCGCATACGAGCGGCGTAATGCGCCCGCTCTGCTCACCCTGCCGGCACCACCTCAACTAGCTCGCTGCCATGCCAGCGCATTGCCCGCGCCCACCATCGCGGCAACCGCCGCGGGGACGGCATCCTTGGCCGCCTCATCGTCATCAACCTCGTCTCGACCTTTCAAATGCCTAATGCCTGACGAGATGGCGGAATGCCGAAAGCAGGGGCTTTGTTATAATTGCGACGAGCCCTATGTCCGGGGCCACAAGTGCGCACGCCTCTTCTTCCTCGAGGCGTCCGACTACATCGTCAAGGAGCCGGACGAGGCCGATGTCAATCTGCCACCAGCAATGGCGCCTTTCAACCTGGAGGCACATGCCCGAGGAAACATGGGAGCCGACTGAGTTTTCCTCCTTCCAGCTCGAGGACGAGCTGTTCCTCGAGGGGAGGAGTGATGTTATGGTTGGCAGCGCCCGAACAAAGCTAGTGGCTGAGCTCAAGCCACAACATGCCAGGATTAGCAGCAGCACGCAAGGCTGCCTGAATAAGTGTTTGTTTGAAAAAGCGCAAGAATAGGAAGCGCCAGGATTAGCAGCAGCATGCAAGGCTGCCTGAATAAGTGCTTGTTTGAATAAATCGAGTAGCTAGCCTTAAGTCTAGGAACGCATGTTTCATATTTGAGTTCAGGAGTCTATAATAAGCCTTTAAAACAATATGCTCGATGAATGGAAGAGATAGCCTGTGATTGAGACACGACGTCTCCCTTGGGCACCCAGCCTACGGTTCATGGTAACCCTGTTGTCGCTGCGTTCGAGTTCGTCAACTACGCCGGCCATGGCGCCACTAGTTCACCGGCGGCCTATTCGCTTGTCCCCTTCCACTTCCTATCCATATTGCCTTCATCCTCTCCCTCGCCGGATTGGCCGTAACAACCTGGTATCAAAGACCATGTCGTCCTCACCTCCGGTCATCCCCACCACCGCTCCACCCACCTCCGGCGTGGTACTGAACACCACCACCCCACCTTCCACACCCATCATCACCACCTCGCCATTCCCAAACCCTCAACCCCAGCCCATCGAAGCCACGACCGAAGCGTTCAGAAACCTCGTCGCGACCATCTATGCCATGCAGTGGCAGATCGGGGATTTGTCCCTGCGGATGTCCTCCGTCGAGAGCCGACCACTGGCCCGGCTGGTGTCATACCCCTATGGCCTTCCTGGCTACGGCGGCATCCCAGCACTGCCAGCCCTGGCACCGGTCATCTCCGAGCTCTTCTCCGTTTCGCTGTTCCAGCCCCCAATACCAACCTCCTCCACCCCACCCACCATGTCCTTGCCACCACCATCAAAAATGCTAGCCAATCATCAAAACTGATTTATATAGGCTATTTATGGATTTTTAGAACAACTCTATTGTCTGGGTAGCATAAATAGAGGTTTCATCACACTCATCCCAAAGACAGATGGTGCTCAAACTACTTCGAACTTTAGGCCAATCTCTCTGTTGAAGACCTCAGTCAAGTTGATCACAAAAGTTCTTGCTAATAGGCTGCAGACTATTATCACTAGACTGATACACAAGAATCAATATGGCTTCATTAGACAAAGATCAATCCAAGATTGGTTGGCCTGGTCTTTTGAATACCTTCATTTATTCCATCATTCAAAAAAAGAGGTTGTCATACTAAAGCTGGATTTTGAAAAAGCTTTTGACAAAATTGAACATCAGGCAATTATAAATATTATGTGAGCTAAAGGGTTTGGAACAAGATGGGTTGCTTGGATTCATCAAGTCCTGTCCACAAGGACTACTGAAGTCTTGCTAAATGGAGTGCCTAGGAAGATAATTCATTGCAGAAGAGGAGTTAGGCAAGGGAATCCTCTATCCCATTTGTTCTTTGTTCTAGCTATAGATCTTCTTCAGTCAATGGTAAACAAAGCTTAAGATATGGGTTTGTTAAATCTTCCAATTCCCATGAACTCCAACACTGACTTCCCCATGCTTTAATATGCTGATGATACTCTGTTAATAGTTGAGGGAGATGCAAGGCAACTATTTTTTTTTCTAAAAACACTTTTGAGCTCATTCTCTTCCTCAATTGGTCTCAGAATCAATTTTAGCAAGTCCATGACGGTACCAATAAATACCTCTGAAGGGAAACTTGAGCTACTAGCTAGAACCTTTGGCTATGCTACTGGCTCTCTCCCCTTTACTTATTTGGGGTTACCATTGGGAATCACGAAACCAAAGGTGTAAGATTTCCTACCTCTGGTGAATAAGTGTGAGAGGAGACTTGCTAGTGTTTCTACTTTTCTTTCATAGGCTATAAGATTGGAAATCACAAACACAGTGCTTTCATCAATGCCAACCTTCTATTTGTGCAGTCTTGCCTTACCCCTACGGTGATTAAACAGATTGACAAGTATAGAAAATACTATCTTTGGAAAGGATATGAGGTGAACGCTAGAGGAATGCCTAAGGCAGCATGGGAAGTGGTAATAATACCAAAGAAAAATGGAGGCATGGGCATCATTGATCTCCAAAAGAAAAATGAAGCACTCCTGATGAAGAACCTCCACAAATTCTTCAACAAGCTAGACATCCCTTGGGTGCACTTAGTCTGGGAAAACATTATAGAAATGGAAAACTGCCAGGAACACAAAGAAAGGGGAGCTTTTGGTGGAGAAATAATATGAAGATATTGGAAAAATATAGAGAGTTAACTGTTGTGCAAGTTCAAAATGGATAGTCGTGTTTGCTTTGGGAAGATAATTGGATAGATGGATCTATTAGAGCAGCCAATCTAAAGTACCCAGAATTATTTTCCTTTGCAAAAACTAACAACATTCCTATCAGCAATGCCCTGGTCAACAATCTGCCCAATCACCTGTTCCATTTACCCCTATCAACTATGGCCTTTTACAACTTCAGGCACTAAGAGGAAACCTAGAAGATCTGAATATAAATGAGGGGAATGACTTGTGGGGGATATACATGGGGATCAATAAGCACATTGGAGGACACAACATGACATATCAAAAAAGGCTTACCTCCAACGATATCACCAGCACAGATAAGACCCTACAAATGCTAAAATACATTAGGACTCTAGAAAACCTGATGGGGAAAGGGAGCAACACCAGATCTGTGAGGGATTACAGGTTACCTGCTCTCTTTTGCTAGGAAACCTCGATGAATCAAACCTCAAACTTGCAAAAAATGCAGAGGGAGAAGAGAAAGGTTAGCCATCGATTGAATCAAGCCTCAAACACCATGGATCTGGAGCACAAGGAAGAGAGGATGCATCACCTGCTAGCAACAGTAGGATCCACATGAGTAGGAAGAGGAAGACACCACTACTATAGTAAGCATTTGTAAGGGTGGCTGGTGATGGTTTGTAGAGGTGGTTTTGTCAGTCACCCCTACCACACCATCTCTACAAATCAAGGGTTTCTAGGGGTGGTTCCCAAGCCACTCCTACAAATCGATTTGTAGAGGCGGCTTGTGTCACTAGCCGCCCCTATAACTTTATTTGTAAGGGCGGTTGGTAACACCAGCCGCCTCTACAAAAATGATTTGTAGGGGCGGTTGGTAACACCAGCCACCCCTATAATTTCCATTTGTAGGGGCGGGTCACTCTAGAGCTGCCCCTACAATACATTTTCCCACCAAAAAAATTAAAATTCAAAAATTCAAATCCAACCAGAATATATATATAATATAATTCGCAAGGACATTATATCAACAACTAATTGACAAGAAGAAATATACATTACAAACCCATAATAGTTTAGATAACTTCATTAGAAACCCATTCATTACAAACACATAATAATTTAAATTTGTTCATTATAAACCATAATAATTTAGATTAGTTTATTATTACAACCAACAAGAATTTAAATTCCTAGAACTTCCCAACATTATACCACGTACTCAAAGAAGTGCAGATCATTGATTTCATATGCCAAAATGTCACTGATGTAGCGCAATGTATTTACTAGTGCACTCTCCCTTGCTTCACAACATCGTTCACAAGGTCTACTGATGACAATCAGCATTAGTGGAGAACCTTCTCTCCTAGTCACAAGAATTTTTTCCTAGATTCCCTCTAAAGTGAGAATAGGGCCACCATATTCCCATCTATAACGACCCAATTGATTCATGGCCTGATTTATAATGGCTTCAAAGCTACAACTTGTGTATGTTATGCCATTCTCCTCAATCTGCCTCTCTTGGGAAAAATGAGGTTATCAGAACCATGCATATATATATACATAACAATTAATCTGGATATAAGTTATGAGATTGGCTACATCATTTAGGTTGTTCTCAGCAAGCTGTGCACAATAATGCCCAATATCATGGTGGAGGCCCACATCCAAAGCTCCAATCCTCATGGAGGAGTATGTAGGAATATTGTACCCAATTCTTTGAAGCACCCTTAAACATTCTTGAACAACATATTTTTGCGCACTAATGTCGTGATATTGTGTGCTGCCCATCCTCTCGATGTATAAAACTAGACCTTGTTGGTTACCCACCCTAGCTAGAATAGAAAACCTAGTTTGATATTGCTTGAGTCCACCATCTATAGGGAATGTACCAATATTGAGGTAATCAACCCCAAAATTTAAGAGTGTCTCTTTGAACCATGGTATAGGTTGAATTGTCTACATTTAAGAATTATATGTATCAGAACAAAATATCTATAGAGGTGTCTTTAAACATGTTACTTACTATGCTTGGATATGGGTGGTTTGCCCTTCCCAATGTTGGTTGAAAGCCCAGATCAAATGCATAATTATCTGGCAGATTCGATGAATGGAGTTCAGCCATCTCTTCTCCTAAATTTATGTCAAGGAAAACAGTTATAGTAGAGGAGGACAGGAGAGGAGAGGAGTAGGAGAAGTAGGAGCAGAGGATAGGAGAGGAGAGGAGTAGAAGTAGAATGACTAGGAGAGGAGGGTCTACAAAGCATCAGCTGCCTATCAATGGAGAGGTGCTGATAGTAGTAGTAGGACAATAGCAGTAGTATTAATAGTACGATAGCAGCAACATTGTTATTAATAGATGGAGTTGCATTACAACCAAAATATAGTTGTCAGCATACAATTAGGGTTATCCAGACTAATAGGCCTCAGACACCATAATTAAATCATCATACAATTGTGTTATCCAACTACATCAACCATCTAATTGTGTCATCACATGCCTAAGTATTGCAGTTGCAGTGGCAGCTCATGGAAAGCCTCATCCAAAGTCCAAACACCATCACCAACAAACTGATAATCACCACATTCTTCTAAGAACCACTCTTACCACCCTAAGGGGGATGCTTTCACCACAATCAGCTGGGACCAGTTTAGGGGAGGTAGTTGCTGCTCCAACATAGCCATTGAAATCTCTATATGCATGGTCATAGTTATTGTACTTCTTGTGTATAGCATTTTTGAACCCAAGTACATGTTCACTAGCCTCATGCCAAGACATATAAATCCCAGGTTTCTTCCCGTAGAAAACAACATAGCAAGGGCCCATTTCCTAGTGGAAGTTGTAACACCCTAAAATTTGAAGAAAAGAAAAATAGGGAAAATGTGATTTTTATATTTATTTTTGTGAAGCATGCAACTTTAGAATAAGAATAATTTTATAAATTTAAAATCAAATATAAGGGTAGAAACATGATTGAGCATTCATGCTGCTGCATTTGGAGTTTTGTATTGAGTGGTTTAAATCAAATTCAAATTTGATTTCAAAATCATTTGAAAAATGGATTTGAAAAATTGGAAAAGAAAAAGAAAAGGAATTTACCTTCTTACCGGGCCGCATTCCTCCAGCAGCCCATCTTCTCGGCCTGCCAGCGGCGGCCCAATTCTTCTCCCCGCGCCCCTTCGCCCGCATGGGCCGAGCCCGAGCCGCGGCCTGTCGGCCCGTTGTCAACGCGCGCGGCCTGCGTCTCGCCTTGAGTCGCTGACGCGTGGGTCCCACCGGTCAGTGACCGTTCTCGCCTTCCTTTCTTCTTCCTCCGGCTGACGCCGCCTTCCCTCTCTCCCGATCCGATTTGGATCTTTGAATCTCGCCTTTTCCTTAGTTAGCGACCTCTCCGGACTATAAAAACGGGACCGTAGCCCCTCCCCGCTCCACATCCCACCCTAAACCGCAGCTATATCACCTCGGGGCGGCTAAATCCGAAGCACCGCCTCCACCGCCCGCCATATCAAGCCGCACGCCTCCCTCGCCTTGTTCTTGGCCTCAATCTTGCCGTGGGTAAGTTCGCCTTGAAGTTATCTACCGAACGGTACTCTTGCTTCGCGATTTCGTGCACCGTGGCGAGTTTTGGAGTTTTCCGGCCATGGCGCCGCCGCGCGAGTTGACGTCTCGGTGAAGTCCGGCCGGAGCGCCGCCCGTCTCCTCCCCCGATTGATCTGGACCGTCCGATCTAAAACGGACGGCTCATATTAGAAGATAACGGTTCGGCGATGTTTTTGTTAAAGAGCCCCTGGAGTTTTCAATTATCTAACCCGCGGTCCAAAGCGTAAACCGGGAAAATACGCTTTGATTAAATAAAAACGTAATTTGTTTCGGAAAAAGAAAAATACGCTTTCTCATATTTACAGTTTTGCCACTCAGATTGTTTTAGCCGTAGAATCTTCGTTTTAACTCCGATTTGATCCATTCAAATTGCGTTAGATTCATATTTGCGAGCTCTATCTAATGATACAACTGTACAGTAGGTTTGGATTAATTTATTTTCGAGTTTTAATTAAAGTATTTATTTTTCTATAGGAAATCTTTGGAAATTCATAACTTTGTCGTTTTAGCTCCGTTTTTCGTGATTTTCGCGTCTGTGTGATCCTAGCGAGTTGTAGATTCGTTTTAAAGACTTTTTATTTTATTTTCTTACTGTTGGTGTATTGTTCTAATTATAGTCTTGTTTGTCTATGCATGATTGCCTCTGGATGTGTGTTGTTGATATTGGTTGATCGAGTATAGACGGTGAGCAATTCGTTGGAGATCAAGAGCCTTACTACGAGCAAGATCTTCAGGACCAGTTTGAGCAAGGCAAGTATAGCATGGGATTATCCTTGTTGTCCTATTCACCTTATGCAATTAATATCATTATGCATTTATTCCTTGTTAAGGATGACTTAGTGATTGATCCTATACCTTGGTACCCATTATGATGCATTGACTAGTATGGCTAGTGCTTAAACATGGACTATGATCATGTAAATTGATTAGAGGAATATGCAATAAACATTAAAATATGATTTTGATTATTGTATAAAGGGGATTAGAGCATGTGTGTTGCTTTTGATGCTCTAATTGCTCTCCATAAGGACTCATCTATAAGCGACAATCCGGGATTTACAGTACAACTGTGGGGGCTATATGGCTCTGGCTTTAGTCATATAGAAGGACCTTTTCTAGCTTGTTAGAGGTAACCTTTTTGGCGTAAGAATGGCTTGACAAATCAGGTATAGTGCGGCCTCTGTCCTTATGTGTATAGGCTGCGGGTTATTGTGCCATTTGGAAGGGGGGCTCTACATCTGTTTGCCGAGTGAATCTAATGGCCCTAACTTGTTAGACGAACCTTCGAAAGACTTCATAGTGTTTACCCTGCCTGCTCACCTTGGTAGTGTTTTGGGAGTAATTAACCCGGGCATTTGGGTAACACGACTCACAGTGAAAGTGTACAACCTCTGCAGAGTGTAGAACTGTTATAACAGCCGTGCTCACGGTCACGAGTGGCCTTGGACCCTTATGGAATAGTTGAATAATTGTTTATGTTATGTTTTTGCTATTCATTAATCATTTCACATGGATCATATGTTTATTGTTTACATTGAGACCTTTTTGATGCTATTGATATGCTAAAATCATGTTAACTAAAAGCTACATGCTGATAAACCAATGATTATGCCTTTTTGAGCCTCATGAACCCCATGTTACACTTGTTGAGTACGAGATGTACTTACGCTTGTTTATTCTTCTTATTTGGATAAAAATCCCGGATGGGTAACAGATGGAGGTAATAGCGACTACTACGCCTACTTCCCTGAGGATTACTAGTCTTGCTGTCAACCAGTCAATGTACCTGTGACTGGAGCTACCACGAGAGATTTTTATTTATATTTCCGCTACATTGTGTTAAGACTAAGTGTTTAAGTATCGTGATGTAATAACATTTGCCATGATACTTTTGTTATAATTTGTGAACTTATGTGTGATTGATCTCTGGGCGCACATAAGGGTAAGCATTCCATTTGGTCGATAAATGGGTGTGACAAATTGGTATCAGAGCCAGGTTGACTGTAGGACGCCAGCCTAGCTAGCAATGGTCGATTTAGTGTCATCTTTACACTATTTTTATGCTCACTATCTTGCTCTTGTTATTTGATAAATTTTTATGCTTCTTATGTCTCATTCTATTACGAAATTTTGCCTCTATTCTAACTTCATCTAAAAATTCTGTAGATGACTCGTGACCGTGAGACTGCCCGCATCAGCTTTGGAGGATACTACCCACCTCGTGCCCTGCTTGCAACTGAAGAGCCACAAGAGCCAGAACCTCAGGAACAGGAGAAGACCCCTGTAGCACCAATCCAAGCACCAGCACCTCCCCAGGAAGAGACTGAGCCTGAAGAAGATCCAGAAATCGTCGAGATTGAAGATGGTGAGGAGGAAGCTAATGGAGGAGTACAACCCCCGTCTCCACCACATGAAGCTCCTGAAGATATGCCACCTCCTCCAATGGGGTGGACTGTGAGGATCTACCACAGGAATGGAGGGGATGCTGTCTCTCATATTCGCCTAGTGGGGATGCTCACTGCTTACTTCGCTGATTGGCATCCAGCCGTGGAGTACGTCTGCTGGGAGTACACTCATCCACTAGAGAGCACGTACTGGAAGGCAAGGGCAAGCATCTTTGCACACAAGCAAGACAAGGGGGCATATCAGCTGGACAGGATGTTCTCTCATGTGGGACATCGAGCTACCATAGAGGATAGCATTGAAGATGCTGCTTTTGAAGCATGTATGGGTCTCCGCTATCTTCGCTTTAACCTCATGAAGCATGACATTCATCGCTTCCTTCCTCGTGCACACCCCGAGCTTGGATGGGCTATGACAGATCCAGTGCAGCTAGAGCCACTACCTCGGGTGATGGTGAACTTTGTCTATGATATGATGGACAGGAAGCTGCAACTAGAAGAGATGGTGAGGACACAAGGGAAGACTATCAAAAGGTGCCAAGCAACCATTGATGAGCTACGAGCAAACCAAGGCATGCCCAAGATCTACGAGACATTAGAGCATGAGCCACTTCCTTAGAAAGTAGGAGTCCTTTATGTAATAAGAACGTTCTCAGTAACGTCAGTTGAGTCAGTCGAGTCTGTCGTGTGGTTTGAATCTTGGTGTGCTAGTTGCTTTATTATTATGCTTATGTGTGAGTTGGATCTTTGTTTGAGTGTCTGGACTTGTAGGCATGTCTACAAGTTCCATTATTAATAATAAGTTAAATAGTCAAGGAATAATAGTTGGGCTTGGTATTATCTCGTTTCTGTCCTTGCTGTTTTCTGGAGCAGTCTCTAATGTTTCTGCTATAGTTTAAAAACGGTTCGTGCAACATTTATGAGATTTTTATGAGAGAAACTACACTAAAGCATCTTTCAAATGCCACTGGAATCACCTTTTTATCTAATCTGGTTCGAGAGATATAATTTTCACAATTTAAAGTTTCTGCACAGTCTGGAATCTGGAACAGTTTCTGTTACGCCTTATTTTTCATAGACGTAACAACAGAATCTGGTCTTGAGGTCTAAATAGAAATTGTGGATAATTTCATAAGCTTTCCAACCATATAAAGCACGCCTCTTTTGGACTTCTGTAGCCTGAGATATGATTGAAATACTGCACTGTTAATATTGCTACTCGTCCAGAAAACTTTCAGATCTCATTCTTAATCTTATAAGTGGTTGATAACCGGGATTTCTTAAAGTTTGCATGTTTATGGGTGGCAGATGGCCGGAAGAGGAAGAGGCAGAGGTCGTGGAAACATTCCCCCGAATCCACCACCACCACCGCCACCGACTATCGAGCAGTTGCTGGCAGTACAGACGCAGTTGATGCAACAACTGGTGCAGAATCAGCAGAATCAGCCAGTTGCTGGGGTTCAACCACGTGATAAGCGTGGTGAATTTTTGAAGGGTCGTCCCCCAGTGTTCACACATGCTACTGATCCTTTGGAGGCCGATGATTGGCTTCGTGCTGTGGAGAAACAACTCACCATTGCACAATGTGATGACCGACAGAAGGTGTTGTTCGCTTCTGGGCAACTTCAGGGAGAAGCTCAAGATTGGTGGGAGTCATATGAGTATGGTCGTCCTGCTAATGCTCCTGCAGTCACCTGGCAGGAGTTTAGAGAGAACTTCAGGGCTTACCATATACCTGAAGGGATGATAGAATTGAAGGCGGAGGAATTCAGGAACCTGACACAAGGGTCAATGACTGTAGCTGAGTACCGTGACAAGTTTGCTCAATTGTCACGATATGCTCCACATGAGGTGGCCAATGACAATGATAAGCAGCGCCGCTTCTTGAAGGGATTGTATGATGGACTACAGTTGCAGTTGATGTCCAATACCTACCCTAACTTTCAGACGCTTGTGAACCGCGCTATCGTGGTGGATAACAAGCGCAAAGAAATGGATGCTAAGAGGAAGAGGTTACAGGGACAAGCCTCCAATAGCAACACCCGTCCACGCACTGGCTTTCAACAGAATACTCAGCAGAGACCTCCTTCTGGACAGTGGAATCGTGGTCAGGCCCCATTCCGTGGACAGTTCCCTCAACGTCCCCCATTTCAGCCACAGAGTAGCAACCAACGTCCACCACAGCAGAATGGGAATCAAGTGCAGCGTCAGGGTCCTTCCAACAACACTCCTACAAAGACCAGTGCTCCCAATACTCCCAACAGGTGTTTCCGTTGTGGAAAAGAAGGTCACTTGTCTTACAATTGCCCGGAGAAGCCTAACCAGCAGACTCCCCAGAGACAGAGCAGCCACCAGAAGCCCGCACTTAACTCGGGAAGGGTGAATCACTTGTCCCAGGAAACTGCAGTGGAGGAGCCAGAAGTTATGCTTGGTACGTTCGATGTCCACTCTACTCCCGCCACTGTTCTTTTTGATTCTGGAGCATCACATTCTTTCATATCACAATCATTTGTTAGAATACATAGAATCCATTTGTGTGCCATGAAGAACCCTATCTTAGTAAACTCACCTGGTGGAAGCATGCCAGCATCTTATCGCTGTCTTCCCATTAGTCTCAACTTAAGGGGGTAGAGTTTACAGTTAGCCCTATAGTATTGAGAACAGCTGGGATTGATCTTATATTGGGAATGGATTGGATGATGCAACAACAAGCAGAGATTCAGTGTAAGGACAAATCAGTTGTGCTGACAACACCAAAGGGTGATAGGATCAGGGTTGAAGTCAAAGTGCAAAAACAAGAGACCGCTACAGTGAACCAGCTCAATGATGGTGCCAACCAGGAGGATCCAGTTGTGGAGGAGTTCCCAGATGTGTTTCCAGAGGAATTGCCAGGTATGCCACCAGACCGTGACATTGAATTTATTATTGAATTATTACCTGGAACTGCACCTATAGCTAAGCGTCCATATAGAATGGGAGTAAATGAATTAGAAGAACTTAAGAAACAAATTAAGGAGTTGCAGGATAAGGGTTTTATTCGTCCTAGTTCTTCACCATGGGGTGCACCAGTGATTTTTGTGGATAAGAAAGATGGAACTCAGAGGATGTGTGTAGATTATCGGTCTCTTAATGAGGTTACCATTAAGAACAAGTACCCATTGCCTAGAATTGATGACCTGTTTGATCAGTTGAGAGGAGCTTGTGTATTCTCCAAGATTGATCTTCGCTCTGGATATCATCAATTGAAGATTCGTGCCAGGGATATACCCAAGACAGCATTTACCACAAGTTATGGGTTATATGAGTATACAGTGATGTCCTTTGGTTTGACTAATGCTCCTGCATACTTCATGTACTTAATGAATAAGGTGTTCATGGAATATTTGGACAAGTTTGTAGTGGTATTCATTGATGATATACTAGTGTTTTCCAAGACGGAGGAAGAACATGCTGAACATTTGAGGTTGGTCTTGCAGAAGCTCAGAGAACACCAACTATATGCAAAAAGGAGTAAATGTGAGTTTTGGCTGAAGGAAGTTTCTTTTCTGGGTCATATTGTTTCAAATGGAGGAATATCAGTAGATCCTGGTAAGGTGAAAGATGTATTGAACTGGAAACCACCTATCAATGCAAGTGAGATCCGTAGCTTTTTGGGATTGGCTGGTTATTATAGGAGATTTATAGAGGGATTCTCCAAGCTTGCAAAACCAATGACTGCATTGTTGGAGAAGAATGCCAAGTTTGTGTGGTCCGAGAAGTGTCAGGCTAATTTTGAGGAATTAAAGAAAAGATTGACTACTGCACCCGTCTTAGTTTTGCCAGATCTGAATAAACCTTTCTCTATCTATTGTGATGCATCTCGATTGGGATTGGGATGTGTTCTGATGCAAGAAGGTAGAGTTGTGGCATATGCATCGAGGCAGCTAAGGAAGCATGAGTTAAATTACCCTACTCATGATTTGGAATTAGCTGCAGTAGTTCATGCATTAAAAATATGGAGACATTATTTGATTGGACACAAGAGCGATATATACACTGATCACAAGAGTCTCAAGTATATCTTCACTCAAACGGATCTGAACTTGAGGCAGCGTAGATGGTTGGAGTTGATAAAAGACTATGATCTAGAAGTGCATTATCATCCCGGAAAGGCCAACGTTGTTGCTAATGCTCTTAGTAGGAAAAGTTATGCAAATGAAATACAAGTAATGCCTATGCCAAAGGAATTGTGTGCTGAGTGCAAGCATCTGAACTTAGGATTTACTACTAATGCAGTGGAACTAGTATTAGAGCCTACTCTGGAGCAAGAAATCCGTAAAGGTCAGCAGAAGGATGAAAAGTTGAGAGAGATAGCTGAAAACATAGCGAAAGGAAAATCTCTAGGATTTCGTAAGGATGAAAATGGTACGCTATGGTTTGGGAAAAGGTTGTGTGTACCCGAAGATAAGGATATCCGAATGGCAATTCTGCGTGAAGCTCATGAGTCAGCTTATTCCATACATCCGGGGAGTACTAAGATGTACTTAGATTTGAAAGAGAAATATTGGTGGTATGGTTTAAAGAGAGACGTAGCTGAGTATGTTGCCTTGTGTGACACTTGTCAAAGGGTGAAAGCGGAACATCAGAGGCCTGCAGGATTGTTACAACCTATGCAGATACCCGAGTGGAAATGGGAAGAGGTTGGTATGGACTTTATAGTTGGGTTGCCACGGACTCAAAGAGGATATGATTCAATTTGGGTGATAGTGGATCGTCTGACTAAGGTTGCTCATTTTCTGCCTGTGAAAACTACATATAGCAGTGCGAAGTTGGCAGAGTTATATATGGAAAGAATAGTGAGTCTACATGGAGTTCCTAAGAAGATTGTGTCTGATCGAGGTACTCAGTTTACATCTCATTATTGGCAAAAGATACATGAATCATTGGGGACCAAACTAAATTTTAGCACAGCTTATCATCCCCAGACAGATGGTCAAACAGAGAGAATTAATCAGATATTGGAAGATATGTTGAGAGCTTGTGCTCTACAATATGGTACTAGCTGGGATAAGAGTTTGCCATACGCAGAGTTCTCTTATAACAATAGTTATCAGAAGAGTCTTCAAATGGCACCGTTTGAGGCTCTGTATGGACGAAAGTGTAGGACCCCGTTGTTCTGGAATCAGACAGGGGAGAGTCAAGTGTTTGGACCTGATGTATTAAAGGATGCTGAAAAGAAAGTGAGAATGATTAGAGATAATCTAAAAATAGCCCAGTCTAGACAGAAAAGTTATGCTGATACTCACAGAAGAGAGTTGATTTTTGAGGTAGGAGATTATGTCTACTTGAAAGTGTCACCCATGAGAAGTGTGAAAAGATTTAATATGAAGGGTAAATTGGCACCAAGATATATTGAACCTTTCAAGATTATAGAGAGACGTGGTGAAGTGGCATATCAATTGGAATTACCCGAGAGTCTGGCAGGTGTACATGATGTGTTCCATGTGTCACAATTGAAGAAATGTTTACGAGTGCCAGAAGAACAGATTCCGATAGAGGAACTCACTGTTAAGGAGGATCTTACATATGAGGAGTTTCCGGTTAAAATTTTGGAGACTGCGGATAGAGTCACGAGAAGTAGGACAATCAAAATGTGTAAAGTACAGTGGAATCGGTATACTGCAGAAGAGGCTACTTGGGAACGAGAAGAGGATCTGAGAAAAACCTACCCGCAACTGTTTGAGTAAGCATCGATCGAATCTCGGGATGAGATTCATTTTAATGGGGGTAGAATTGTAACACCCTAAAATTTGAAGAAAAGAAAAATAGGGAAAATGTGATTTTTATATTTATTTTTGTGAAGCATGCAACTTTAGAATAAGAATAATTTTATAAATTTAAAATCAAATATAAGGGTAGAAACATGATTGAGCATTCATGCTGCTGCATTTGGAGTTTTGTATTGAGTGGTTTAAATCAAATTCAAATTTGATTTGAAAATCATTTGAAAAATGGATTTGAAAAATTGGAAAAGAAAAAGAAAAGGAATTTACCTTCTTACCGGGCCGCATTCCTCCAGCAGCCCATCTTCTCGGCCTGCCAGCGGCGGCCCAATTCTTCTCCCCGCGCCCCTTCGCCCGCATGGGCCGAGCCCGAGCCGCGGCCTGTCGGCCCGTTGTCAACGCGCGCGGCCTGAGTCTCGCCTTGAGTCGCTGACGCGTGGGTCCCACCGGTCAGTGACCGTTCTCGCCTTCCTTTCTTCTTCCTCCGGCCGACGCCGCCTTCCCTCTCTCCCGATCCGATTTGGATCTTCGAATCTCGCCTTTTCCTTAGTTAGCGACCTCTCCGGACTATAAAAACGGGACCGTAGCCCCTCCCCGCTCCACATCCCACCCTAAACCGCAGCTATATCACCTCGGGGCGGCTACATCCGAAGCACCGCCTCCACCGCCCGCCATATCAAGACGCACGCCTCCCTCGCCTTGTTCTTGGCCTCAATCTTGCCGTGGGTAAGTTCGCCTTGAAGTTATCTACCGAACGGTACTCTTGCTTCGCGATTTCGTGCACCGTGGCGAGTTTTGGAGTTTTCCGGCCATGGCGCCGCCGCGCGAGTCGACGTCTCGGTGAAGTCCGGCCGGAGCGCCGCCCGTCTCCTCCCCCGATTGATCTGGACCGTCCGATCTAAAACGGACGGCTCATATTAGAAGATAACGGTTCGGCGATGTTTTTGTTAAAGAGCCCCTGGAGTTTTCAATTATCTAACCCGCGGTCCAAAGCGTAAACCGGGAAAATACGCTTTGATTAAATAAAAACGTAATTCGTTTCGGAAAAAGAAAAATACGCTTTCTCATATTTACAGTTTTGCCACTCAGATTGTTTTAGCCGTAGAATCTTCGTTTTAACTCCGATTTGATCCATTCAAATTGCGTTAGATTCATATTTGCGAGCTCTATCTAATGATACAACTATACAGTAGGTTTGGATTAATTTATTTTCGAGTTTCAATTAAAGTATTTATTTTTCTATAGGAAATCTTTGGAAATTCATAACTTTGTCGTTTTAGCTCCGTTTTTCGTGATTTTCGCGTTTGTGTGATCCTAGCGAGTTGTAGATTCGTTTTAAAGACTTTTTATTTTATTTTCTTACTGTTGGTGTATTGTTCTAATTATAGTCTTGTTTGTCTATGCATGATTGCCTCTGGATGTGTGTTGTTGATATTGGTTGATCGAGTATAGACGGTGAGCAATTCGTTGGAGATCAAGAGCCTTACTACGAGCAAGATCTTCAGGACCAGTTTGAGCAAGGCAAGTATAGCATGGGATTATCCTTGTTGTCCTATTCACCTTATGCAATTAATATCATTATGCATTTATTCCTTGTTAAGGATGACTTAGTGATTGATCCTATACCTTGGTACCCATTATGATGCATTGACTAGTATGGCTAGTGCTTAAACATGGACTATGATCATGTAAATTGATTAGAGGAATATGCAATAAACATTAAAATATGATTTTGATTATTGTATAAAGGGGATTAGAGCATGTGTGTTGCTTTTGATGCTCTAATTGCTCTCCATAAGGACTCATCTATAAGCGACAATCCGGGATTTACAGTACAACTGTGGGGGCTATATGGCTCTGGCTTTAGTCATATAGAAGGACCTTTTCTAGCTTGTTAGAGGTAACCTTTTTGGCGTAAGAATGGCTTGACGAATCGGGTATAGTGCGGCCTCTGTCCTTATGTGTATAGGCTGCGGGTTATTGTGCCATTTGGAAGGGGGGCTCTACATCTGTTTGCCGAGTGAATCTAATGGCCCTAACTTGTTAGACGAACCTTCGAAAGACTTCATAGTGTTTACCCTGCCTACTCACCTTGGTAGTGTTTTGGGAGTAATTAACCCGGGCATTTGGGTAACACGACTCACAGTGAAAGTGTACAACCTCTGCAGAGTGTAGAACTATTATAACAGCCGTGCTCACGGTCACGAGTGGCCTTGGACCCTTATGGAATAGTTGAATAATTGTTTATGTTATGTTTTTGCTATTCATTAATCATTTCACATAGATCATATGTTTATTGTTTACATTGAGACCTTTTTGATGCTATTGATATGCTAAAATCATGTTAACTAAAAGCTACATGCTGATAAACCAATGATTATGCCTTTTTGAGCCTCATGAACCCCATGTTACACTTGTTGAGTACGAGATGTACTTACGCTTGTTTATTCTTCTTATTTGGATAAAAATCCCGGATGGGTAACAGATGGAGGTAATAGCGACTACGACGCCTACTTCCCTGAGGATTACTAGTCTTGCTGTCAACCAGTCAATGTACCTGTGACTGGAGCTACCACGAGAGATTTTTATTTATATTTCCGCTACATTGTGTTAAGACTAAGTGTTTAAGTATCGTGATGTAATAACATTTGCCATGATACTTCTGTTATAATTTGTGAACTTATGTGTGATTGATCTCTGGGAGCACATAAGGGTAAGCATTCCATTTGGTCGATAAATGGGTGTGACAGAAGTGAAGAAAATAGCCATCAATCAGGTTCAAACTAACTCACAAAACGAGTAGTATTAGTAGTAGTAGACATAGAGGCCTCAGAAACATGTCAATCATCATTTGATCAATAATTTGGAGCATAAAGGCATCATAAACACAGTGAGCGTATATAAAAATAGTGAGCATATAGAAAAAGATAGTAGGGGCAGCTAGTAATGATGCCAAGTTCCTCATAAGTTCATGATCATCAGCTCATATTCCAGATAATTTTTCTGGAGTTGGACAAATTTATCATTGGCAAAAGAGAGAGGAGAGGAGAGGAGAGTTGGCAAAAAAATAGTTGCTGCTTCCCAAACTTAGAGGAGAGGAAAAGGTGGCCAAAAAAGCAGCTGCTGCTTCCCAAATATAGAGGATAGGAAAGGTGGCCAAGAAAAGCATATATATGCTAATTGTGTTTATTGACGCTCACTGTTTTTATATATGCAGGTAGTGGCTGCTGCCATATATCACAAAACAAGTACTAAGAGTTGTAGTAGTGGTAGATGTAACATCCAGTCCCGGCATACATGGCCCAGGCCCACTCTGCCGAGGAGTGGTCCCACCTACGTAGCAACCCACTTGAGCTTTCGTCCTCCCTTCACTCAAAACAGTTAACCAAAGGTTACTATGCGTCCCTGGCCCTGGTATTTAAGCTAGTTGGACTAACTCAGGTTTCACGGTATGGTACTAAACCACCGGTTGCACAGTGTTTCACGATGATACAGTACCCAGTGAATGTTGGGCATTCTTAACGTCACTACCAAAAGTAGACTTAGTTTTCTAATTCTGATAACGGCGCCAAAAATGCCAAACCTATCCCTCATGCCACTTAAGCCAAGTTGTCATCCCCAGCATGACATGAGAGACGCGGTATTGAAATATGCATTTGCTCATCAAGATAAATAATAAAAGGGATCTGCAAGCGCACAGATTAATACCGATGTAGCATTTTAACCGGGAAGTATTCCAGGTATCGTTATTTATATTTTTACCACTGGGAAGGGATTTCTAAGTATCATGGTTGATAATGGAATGAGAATATGGAACTGAGTACACATCATTGCATGTATAACCGAGAGTATTTATCAATCTCTTTATACAGGTATAAATGTCACATTAAGTAAAGGTAAAGTGATAATGGTGACAAAGATAATTAATCTGATCAGCTAGCCACATATAATAATGATAAGCACCTCAACAGATATTCTAGCAAGTCATTAGCATGGAATTAGGATGAACTACAAAGATATTCCCTAAGTTATTATTAACTATAAAGTCTAGCATATCATAGTTAGTGCAATTATACTTAGCAATCATGGTGAGAAAAGACTATATCCATGCATAGTGAATATTAGCAAGGAAGATGAAGAACATAGCAATCACTCCCCTGTAATAGTGTTGCTCTGCCTGCCCTATACACGAGAGGGGGACTATATAAGAATCAACGAAGCTGTCACTATCGCGAACTACCCCACAATCCGGCATATAGGGTGCAATCGCAGATAAATACGGTATAGACACCACGTCTACACAATAATTATCATTCACCCACTGTACACATGGATAAACGCTATATGATCCTAGGCATGTATATAATTCTAATCTAACTAATCCAAGCATATAACTATGATAAACTAAGAACAATATAATTGCAAATATAATCAAGTAGAGCAAAGTCATAACCAATATATTGAAATAGAACAAAGTCATATTCATAATATTGAAGAACAAAGATGAACAATTGGAGAACAATAGAGGAATTACCAAGAATCCTCTTGACAGATCCGGGAACCAATCGAAGATTGACTTCTTCTAGTTCTAATCCTATGTAGCTATGCTAACTAGAGATCTAGTTGATGTGGTGGCTCTAGGGCTTGATCAGAGGCTCTCCTCCTGAATTAGGGTTTGAAGTATGAGACGAGGGCCTCTCCTCCTGGGGCAGGGGCCTTGCTTATATAGCCCTTTCGGATGAATATGGGCCGTCGGATCAAACCGACATTGAACGGACAGTTTTCCTTGATCCTCTAGGTTGGTGGAGCATAATCCTCGAGGCGGAGCCTGATTGGCTCCGGGGCCAGGGCGGGCGCCCTAAGGACCAGGGCGGGCGCCCTGTGTCCGGCTCCGTTACGCCTCCCGTTCGTTCTCGTGGCTTCTGGACTCTTCTAGATGTAAGATAATTACGTGTTCGGTTAATATCCCGTCATTAATCCGACATGTGGGCCTTTCTTCTGTATTTCCTGATAACCCCCTGCAGAAATAGATAAACAGCAAAACTCGTGGAATTCTGTCAAATAAAACTCTAAGTCTAGGTGTTGGTTTCATTTGGATCCTTTTCTCTATTTATTTGATAGTTATAATTGATACTTAAGGACCGTCAACAGTGAACAGTACTCCGAATTCGGCCCAGCCTAGTCTGGTGCACAGTACGGGCTGCTAAAGTGTCCAATGAATAGTATCAGGTCGCTATAGTACCCGGAGTCTGGATGTACAGTAAACCATCTACAGTATCGGGCCCGCTGCCCCCTATAGTAATAACGGCCCATTCTGCGAATTTGGCCCACTGGACCCATTTTAGGGCTCTTACAGTAGAGGCCTCAGAAACATGTCAAACATCATTTAATCAAGAACTTAGAGCATAAAGGCAGCATAAACACAGTGAACATATATAATCACAGTGAGCATATAGAAAAACATAGTAGGGGCGGCTGGTAATGATGCCAAGTTTCTCACAAGTTCATGATCATCAGCTCATAATCTAGATAATTTCTAGAGTTGGACAATTTCATCATAGGCCAAAGAGGGGAGAGGAGATGAGAGTTTGCTAAAAAAAAAGCAGCTGCTGGTTCCCAAAAAGAAATAGCAGCTACTACCAAATATAGAGGAGTAGGAGAACTAGAAGTAGTAGAGGAGAGGAGAGGAGAGGAGAGGAGAGGAGTAGTAGAAGTAGGAGAGGAGGCTCTACAAAGCAGTTTCTTTCTATCAAATGGAGCATATATAAACACAGTAGGCATATATAATCACAGTGAGCATATATAATCATAGAGATCATATATAAAACAATGGGCATATCTAAAAATAGTGAGCATATATAATTACTATGAGCATATATAAATACAGTGGGCATATATAAAAACAAAGAGCATATATAAACATAGTGACCATATATAAACACAATGGGCATACATAAAAATAGTGAGCATATATAAACACAGTGGGCATATACAATCACAATGAGCATATATAAAAACATTAGGCATATCTAAAAATAGTGACATATATAAACACAATGAGCATATATAAAGACAGTGGGTATATCTAAAAACAGTGAGCATATATAATCAGAGTGAGCATATATAAACATAGTGGGCATATACAAAAATAGTGAGCATATATAAACGCAGTTTTAGTAGCTCAAGACTAATACCATGATGACAACACAAAAAGGTATTTCAAATAGAAATGCTAGAGAAGAGGTCATTTTCAGCACACATCAGGACAACATGGTACTCTAATCTAAATTGAGCACGACATATCCAAGTCTCACAACCCATTTCAGCAACATATCCAAGTCTCAACGAAATTGAGCACGGCATGAACTCAGTGCAACAGGAATGGTGGAAAAGGGGTCTAGAAGAAGGGTTGGGGCATACCTGCAGAAGGATGCTGGGGGAGGGGGCACCTACACCGGAGGACATGGCAACCGGTGCAGCCTCACTAGGGGAGCATGTGCGGACACCAGGGCCACCGGGGGAGCGCGCGCAGATGCCGAACACATGGGGCGAGGGAGAGCGTGTGCGGATGCCGAACGCATAGCCACTGAGGCAGTCTCACCAGAGGAGGGGGCACGGACACTGGAGCCACAAGGGATGGTGGTGGTGGTGGCGCAACAGGACAGGGCCCCAAAACCCTAGCCATAGGAGGCCAGTGGAGCTGGAGGTCAGAGACAAGCCGACGGTTGAGGAATGCCTAAATCTCGTTCTTAGGGACAGCGACCACAATGCATGCTTCGCCGGAGCTTGTGGTTATAGATAGGGAGGTCGAGGCTCGGATCTCGTAGTTAGGGATGACGGCCGTAGCGGGCGAGGTCGAGGTCGAAGATGGGGCGGCGGTGGTCATCGAGGTCGTCGGCGGATACCCTAGGCGCTGTGTGCATGGGGATGGCGGCGCGCGCAGGGTAGGAAGGCAGACCAGGGGTTGGAGGCAGATCAGGGGAGGTAGGGCATGGAGGCAGCGGAAGGTAGGGCACGGAGGCGATGGCGGCGGCGGCACGGAATTTTGGCAGCCTGTCGGCGTCAGAGAGTGAGCGACCAAGACTTAGCCGAATCGAAGCCCCCCGTGCCCTCCTGCTTATATACCGAAGAGCATTTGTAGGGGCGGCTTAAAACACCAATCACCCCTACAAATATTTTCATATTTTAAATTAAATTCTGTATTCTATATATAAATTTATATAATAATTTTTATAATTATTCTATATATGTATAAATATATATATATTAGCAATTTGCTGATATATATGTAATTCCATATTTTCTTCTTTACATAAAATTAAAACATATTTTGAAATTTGATGTACAACTTTTATTTTGGTCATCTTGTCATGTGACTTTTTTTGAATGATTCAAAATTTGAATTTAAAAAATGAGAACTTGAAACAACATTTTAGAAGAGTATATGATTTCAAATGTAAAAGTCACAAATATATAAGTTTTTGAACTCATCAAGATCTACAACTTTTATTTTGGTTATTTCTTTATTTGACAAAGTGTTTGCAAACATTGTTCACAAATTGACATATCTCTCATCTAGTTTCATAAATTATGTGTGAGATACATGAATTTGTAACCAATATTTGCTAACACTTTGTCAAATGAAGAAATAACCAAAATAAAAGTTGTAGATCTTGATAAATTCTTTTATATTGATGACTTTTTAGCTAAGATAATTTAGTGTTTCAAAATCGGATTTGAAGTTATAGTTATTTGAAATTTTAAACTTGAATTGTTTAAAATTTGTCACATGAAAAGATGACCAATATAAATTTGATAGAGCATTTTTTTAGAAAATTTTAGGAGAAAAAATCATAGCATTTGGATTTAGTATGAGGGAGAAAGACTAGTCACCAGTTTTAGCCAGGGATTAAACAGAGAAATGACACTTGTTCATCATAGAGCCTATGATGAACAAGTGTCATTTCTCTTTTTAATCCCTAGCTGAAACTTGTGACCAGTCTTTTTCCCTCATACTAACTCCAAATGGGATGATGTTTTTTATAAAATTTTCTAAAATCATGCTCTATCATTTTAGTTTGGCCTTATATTCATGTGACAATTTTTGGAGAATTCAAATTTTGAATTTCAAAAAACTACAACTCGAAACCATATTTTGATATCCTAAATGATTTAAACTAAAAAAGTAATGAATATAAAAGTTGTAGAACTCATCAAGATCTAGAACTTTTATTTTGGTCAATTTTTCATTTGATAAAGTGGTAGTCACACACATATATAAATGAAGTCTCACACAGATACATAAATAGTCTTACACACATACATAAATATAGTCTCACATACATACACAAACGTAGTCTCACACACATACATAAATGTAGTCTCACAGATACACACACTTACACAAGCACTCCATGTTGAACAATTAGCTAGCCTGTAACAACTTTCCCCTTACACATTTTCGTTCCTACGGCAATATGTCTTTGGGTAGGTTCTTTTCCACAACACTGATCTTCGTAGGAAAGTCTGTGAATAAATGCATTTTAGCGTAGTTATTGTACTTGTCAACATCATCCACACCGTCAACTCCGATAATGTGTTGTTTTCCGGACGCAACCACGTGCTTTGTCTTCTTCTTGGGGGAGGTTACTTTGTGGGTCAGGTAAATAGAAAACTTGTGTGACACATGAAGCGAGCACTCAAGGGTCATCTTAGCAGCCTTGATTCTGGAGGTCCACAACTATCAACTAGATCTCATTCACTTAGTGTTGTTTGATCCAGCGGCATCAAAATAGGGCCACCATTATATTCATTCCATAGTTAAGTTCCCATATATCTTCAATGATGCCAAAGAATTGGATCTTTCGCCCCACTCCGTTGAGAGCTTCTATTTGAAAGCTGTTTTGGTTCACACATGTACTATCCTTTGCGTGGGTATACTATGTGTACCCATTGATCTCGTAAGCTTTCCAAGATGTCACTTGAGTCGATGGCCTTGCCGCCAACCTACTAATTATAATATCATCTATGGTTTCTCTAGTCGGTATGTTTTGGTCCTTCAACCATGTAGTTAATCGTTGCTTGTGCTGTTTCATAACCCACTCATTTGTATGGCCATTTCTATCCTCATTAATGATAGCCAAGTGTTCATTAATTCCAAGACATTGTAATGCACCCGACTCAGTTATTTGTAATCATTATCGATGAACACTTTCTCCCATTGGTGCCCTTCCCAACCAGCCTACCCTTGTGACAAGAATCGGATTACCAATCCCTCTCTGTACTTTTAGGTACTCTTGATAGCACTCGATGACTTCTTCAATACCATAACCCTCTGTCATGGAGACCTCTAGGTATGCTAGATTATGCACGTATCGGCTTAGAACCGACATGAACCGCTCATAGGATCACATTTAATGCAAGTAGCAAGGGCCTAGGGCCTTTATCTGATGAACCATATGAATCATGAGATGTGGCATTGTATAAAAAAAGCAGGAGGTAAACACATCTCTAGTTGGTTTTGGGTCTCCACCACGAAATTATGTAGGTCACTCAGCTCTTTCTTGCCAATCGTCTTGTCACACCCCAAAATTTCAGTTTTGGGATGTGACTAGAAAACACTAAAAACAAACCAAAGATTTTTAATAGTTTCTAAAATTTTCCCAACTTTAGTTAAGTTGTTGACATTTTAGATAGTGGAAAAATGTGAGTTTCTAAAATTTTTGGAATACAATTTAATTGTATGTTGCACTTCATGCCTTTGCATAGTGTTTTTGTATGAAAAATGAGGTTAAATGTTTTTAAACGCGCATAGGGTTTGACCCAAATCAAATCTCTCAAGATCCTTGACCAAAGTTTCCATAACCTCAATACCATGATGAAATCCTTGGGAACCATTCACCTTGATCCTTGTTCCAAAAACCTTGTGGGTTTTCAACTTTCATCTTGTCAAAACCCTAACAAGCCCGGTCTCTCTTTCTCTCTTTTCTCCTCATTTTAGAGCTTCTAATTATTTCTGACCGTGTCTCCTCCAAAGCACTAAATCTATGCTTGATGGCTAATCATTGTATGTCATCACTCTCACACAATTCTATCATTACGTTTGAGTAAAATCACTCACATGTCACATACCCAAGTTAATCTCATTTCTTCCCCTTATCAACCCAATGCCAGCCCTAACATTGTTCTCTCTTTCTAATGGGCCTAATCTTTTCTCTCCTTTCCTCACCTGGGGCAACATCCTCATGGACTCTTTCCCCTCTACATTTTCTCCTCTTGATCAAAGCCTACAACCCAAAAAGACCACAAGCAACCAGCCCTGTAATTCTATCATCGCTTCAGGCCGAATCCGGTCCAAACTTTGTCTTAGCTCTCGCCATGGGTCAAAGCCCAACCATCCTCCTCTCCTTTGTGATCCAAAATCAAGTACAATCAGCCCTCTAACTCTTCCTCTCCCCTCTCCCACGTCAGCCCCTAGAAGCCCTCTCCAATCTTGCAAAAATATCGGGTCATGACCCTTTGCCTTCCTACCCCTTCACCTCCCATCACTTCCCCTTCATATATACCTCCCCCATCCCCCCTCATGACTCCCCCTTCATTTCTCACATGGGGAACAGAGGAGGGACGCCCCTACAGCTCCTCCTCCTTCCCCATGGCTGCCCCGATCAACTGCAACGCGAGAAGGATGTCCCGTTCTACTATATCGTCGTCACCTGCCGTCATCGATGCACCTCCTCACTCCACCACACCCTTCTCCTTGGTGAGAACACTCCATAATCTCTCCCATCATGTTTTCATGTTCACCTCTGCATATCAAGTACCTTAGATGATGTATGGTTGATCCCCGGCGAAGTTTACCCGCTGCATGTGTTGCTGTCCTCGCGGTCAGTTTTGCTGCTGTTGACAGAATCGGCATTCCTCACTGTTTCATGACTCCAATCATCAAACCTCTTGGTCAAGTTGTTCCTAACATCCTTGAACACACCTCTGTAAGATGGTTTTGCCATAGGAGTTGAGAAACCCGAGATATCATCACCTCCGTGCCCGCTATTCCTACTGTCTTGTCAGATTGCAGCCCTGAGTGGTTTTGGCATTCCCCGCTAATCCACTGTCTATATCATCAATCCCTTGAACATAGATGTTCATGACACCCTGCACATGACCCCACAAGTTGGTTCAGCTATGCAATCCCCGATGGCCGAGATATGGAGACTGAAGTGCCTACTACCCCTGCTGTCCAAACAGCAGACACCCTGTTTTTTTGGCAATGACGTTCCCGTTGATCCATTGAACTCTAGGATGAATCCTTTGGCTAGACTGTCACCTATATAGTTGCGCATGCCTCTGCAAAGTTTCACAGCTATAGGATCATATATGAAAGAGATATGTTCCTCGCTGTCCCTGCTACTCTACAGTTGCGCTGATGCCAGTTGGCATGCGTGTTCTCGATGATTTGCCGCTTTAGTGGTCAAGCTCTTCATCTACAGTATGTATCATATACTTACACACATCCCTACAAGTTTTCTTGGTCATATGAACCACAACACCCAAGATATAAGCATCACCGTGTCCCTGCTCCTGCCATGCCAACAATCGCGCAGTGCCATCATGCAATCTCGTTCTCTGGCTATCCGATGGTCGAAATATCATATACAATACCAAGCAACCCTACAAAATCCATCTCTAATTATTTCTATTATAACCATGCCACTATTCATCATAATCACCATTGTCCACCGATGTGCATGTCCATGATGCCTCAGCGATTCGCGGCATTCCTTGCTAAACCGCTGCATGAATCGCAGAGCCCACTTACATAATCGTGTGTTTCCTAGTTGCACATGATCCTACCAAGTTCTATGCCAACAAGTTCAATGTGTCTCTACCCTTTTCATGGCCATAGCCGTTGCTATCCGCCACCGAGTACACTCAACCGGTGCACAATCCACCACAATCGTGTTTGCCTTTGATCTTGAATCCACCTTGTGCATTAGTTGATCATGATATGTTCCCAAGTAACCTATACACATGTCCAACCCTTTTTGTTCCGAATATGTTTCTTCTAGTCCAAAATCCACCTTGCTCACCTAAATCCAATCATTTCCATCTATACCTTTCAACTCTCACATCCTTTAATCATGGCTCTTGTTTTGGTTAGTTTTTGCGCTCACACGATCATAGAACAAGCCATATGCTTTCAAACCTTTGTAGCTTGTTTTTATAATGCATGGTGTATTGTTTGAGGTTTGTATGTGAAGCTTGTGCTGGTTGTTGCTATCGATAGAAGAGGCTATGCGAGGATGGTTTGGAAGCAAAGGTTGGAAAGTTTGGGCGAACAATTGGAGGCAAGTGTAACATGAGTTCCTTTGTTACTTAATAACCTTATAATCACTTTCATATGCATGTGTCTAATATGATGCTAAGGACTTTGCCTAATACTTTTGATACCCTAGACTCCTTGTTTACCATGGGTTTATGCATATGGGTAGTTTTGCTTAGCTTGCAATCACCAAATATTATAATATTAATATTGACTAATGACTTATGGAATCAATGGTTAAAATGATGCTTCTGAGCAACATGGACAAAAGGGGGCTAGAGCATTGGGCCTTCTTTGGTGCTCTAGTCTGCTCTCCACAAGGACTGAATCATAAAGTGGCCACCCAGGATTTACAGTACAACCATGAGGACTACATGGCTCTAGTCTTGGCTAAGTAACTAGATTTTTCTAGCTTGTTAGTAGTTACCGAAAGGCGCAAGAGGGGGCCTAGGTTGCAGAATGGCTTCGTGCCTATCAAGATGTGTACTAGACTACAGTCAAGGTGTGCCAATCTTAAAGGGGCCTCCATTCGCCTAGCTGCTAAAACCTCGCGGCCACTAACTTGTTAGAGGGTTCTTTGGAAAAGCCTCATAGTGAACCCTGCCAACTTACCTTGGAAGTGAGTCAAGAGGTTGGCCACCTTGGGCATATCGGTATTCACGACTCATGGGTAATGATGTACAAACTCTGCAGAGGTATATAAAACTGATAGAGTTATATAAAACTGATATATCAGCCGTGCTCACGGACATGAGCGGCCTAGATCCTTTTTGAGATAGATGGTTCTATGGATGGTTTGGGATATGATTAATCTAGATGATAATTATTATACCTTCACCTTGGGAGCTTAAGCATAATCTCGTAACTCAGGATTAACAAATAAAATATGACCAACTAAAAATGCTTACCACTATACAAACGAGTCAAGCCTTCTTGAGCCTTGCATAACCTCATGGTATACTTGCTAAGCATGGTGAGCTGACGCTTGTTGTTGTCACCAATAAAAATTCCGGATGGGTACCAGATGGTGATTCATGTGAAGAGTTTCCTAAAGGTTTCCATGAGTATTAGGTGATTGTTTCTCCTAGTCAACCATCCCTGTGGAGTATGGAGCCCTAAAGAGAAGATTAAGAATAGTTTTCGCTATGCTTTTATAATAGTTGTAAGTCTTGTTGTAACTATGTTCGATATATAATAAAGCATTGTTCTTGATATTCTCTATATTTTTCCCTATATGTGTCATGTGGATATCCTGGGCACACATATAGTTAGCGCTTTGTATTCTTCGAAAAACTAGGTGGACACGTCTTTTGTGAGATCTTCGTAAAGAAGTAGCACATGTGGGTGATGGCCGTTTTCAAGAACTCTAGCTTTATAGCTCTGATTGCAATGGATAGGAACACTGTCATCATCACATGACAATCGTGAGCCTTGAAATTTTTTATTGACAAGTCCTTCATCAACACTAGCCTCTTCACGTTCGATGAAAACCAAGTAGAAACTTTGATCCCCTAAGGAAAGTGCATATCGCCCTCCTCTCTTCTGGGGTCAGTTTGAAGCTAGCCGCTGGTAGAGTGTATTTTCCATTACCCTCAGGTACCAGGTGAAGCTCTGCCTTCACATTTAGTTGCACCATGTCTTTCCGTGATTTCAGACCATCCTTTGTCTTGCCTGTGTCCATCAAGGTAGCAATGAGACTCTCAAAGACATTTTTCTACACGTGCAAAGCATCAATGGCATGGGGAACCTCCAAGTCTAGCCAATAAGGCAGATACTGAAAGAAGATTGACTGTTTCTTGAAAGGTACACTAGCGATAGGAGGGGTGCTTCTATCTTTCTTTGTCCCATCCGGATTCTTCTTTCCAAGGATGATACATATGTTTTTCACCATTTCAAACACGTGTTGCCCTTTTTCGTCTCTCCAAATGGGTTTCATTCTCCGGCTTGTTGTCATAATATCTTAAGTATATCTTGTAACACCTCAAGTGTTTAGTCCATAATTGCATTGCATTTGCATAAGCATAAGCATAAGCATGCATCACTCATGTTTGTTATATTATGTGAGGCAACACATGTGATTGTTCTAGGAGTTTTGTTTGGTTTATAACTTGGAATACTTGATGGTTGGTGTAACAAAAAGGTAGAATAGCCAATTATGTTCCATAACACCTTAGTTATACTTAGGGTAACTCTTGGAGCAAGGTTCATGTTGATCAAAATTGCAAAAATGCCCTCCAAGAGATGGTTGACCACCATTTGACCCTAGAATGTTCTAATTTGACCAATTAAAAAGTCTAACTTAAAGACCTTGCATGGAAGAGCACCCTTAAGCAAAGTTGTAAAGAATTTTATGGGGAACAAAAGTCTCAATATGACCATCTCATGAAATTGATCAGAACATGCTCAAAAGTGGCCCACAAGTCAGCTAGAGGAGTGGCCTCAATACTTAGAATTTTTCTAAGTCCTCAATTTGACCCTCCAGTTTTAGTGAGGCCTACTTTAGAGGCTTGTAGTTTGCAAACCAGGCCAAACCAGCTTCCACTCATATTGACAAACTTGTAGTCCTCATGTAGCTCTACAACATTGCCAACATCACCCAAGCCTGGTTCTCAATGGTTTAGGAGATATAGTGTCATGAAATTAGGCTTTCAGTCGGTGTCATTAACTGAAAACCTGTTTCAGTTTCACCGGGCACCACTTTGGGGCCATGTAGTTTCAAATATAGGCCGAACCAGCCCAAACACTAATTGACAAACTTGTTGCCCTAACATAGCTCTACAAACTTGATGTTGTCACCTTGGACTGAAACGAGCTGGATTAGGAGTTAATCACCTCCAAAGTCGCTCTGTCAGTCGATCTCGATGGCACCTTTGCACCGCGATTCAGTTTCGTCAGAGGGAGAAGTGGCCGACCGGCCACAGGGCCGCGCCGACGTGTGGAGACGTGGTGGCGCCCGTACACCGGCCCTGGCCCCACCGGTCAGACCGCGACGCCTTCAAGACCGCCACGACGCGTCGAGGCTGCCTCCATTCCCTCCGCCTCCCTCTTCCGGTTTCAAAACGACTGAACCGAGCCGCCATTGCCGCTACACCTCCGGCGAGCTCGCGCGCGTGTTCCACTGCATCACCGGCCACCAAATCGCGCCAGTTCTTCCGCCTCACCGCCCTCCATCTCCTCGACCCACCGACGGCCTTGATTGAACTCAAGGTGAGCCACATTGCTACCTTCGCCGCTTCCGAGAGGTCACCGGAGCTCCGCCATGGAGGCTCACCGTGGCCGGGGTAGCTCGGGTCTCTCTCCGTCCTCCCTTCCTACCTCAATAGCTCCGCCTAGCTTCAGTGAAGCTCGTACCGAGCTTAGCCGGGACCGTGCACCCTCACCGGCGGCGGTGCACCGCCACCCGACCATCACCGGCCGCCGCTCGCGGTGACGAGTCCCTTCCGCTCCAACCCAACCCTCCCGCTGGCACGAATCGATGCACCGGGTGACGGAGAACACGAGGGTGTGCTTGGTTTCCCGAGCGAGCTCCCCTCCGACGAGCTTGAGCTCGTCGGAGCACGCGGGTCGCCGCCCCCTCTGCTCCCGGTCACTGACCTGCGGTGCCTCGCCGTCAGTGCCGCGCGCGGGCGGGAGTCCGGGCGGGCCGCGCGCGCGTCATGGGCCGCGCTGTTCCCGGGCCGGCCCAGTTCGATTGAGATTTATTTCTTTTAATTATTTTTGTCACAGATTTTTGTGGTAGTTTGGAAAATGTGGATCTAGGGTTGTACTTGCTCAAAAATCATGAGATAAATTTTTTTATGATCTCCATGATGTGTAGTATTTTAGAAAAATATAAATCTGGTATGTTATGTTTAGTTTCTGGGAGAATTAAATAGATCTTGCAAATGTGTTTTTAAATGCATACAAATTTGTTAAATTTATAACTTGAGCTGTAGTGTCCCAAAAATCATGAACTTTGATGGGTAGGTTACTTTATACGTGCCCTAGCTCTGGTAAAAATTTGGGCATCAGTGCTTAAGTAATTTTTAAGTTATAAGGCTATCTTGTTATTCTAGGAATTTGTTGAATGAATTTTAGTAATTTTTCTACATGTGCAATGTTCTTGTAACTTTTTGGAGAATGTTTTGGTACCCTAGAGTATCTGAGAAAAATATGAAATCTGTTGTTTGATACTTTTCAATATGATGTATTAATTATACAAAAATCAGCCTTTTGGACTTGTGAATTTTGTATAGGGAGTTCCTATGAATAAAATTTGTTCAAATTTTTACAGTGGTCTCTTTTTGGGTCAGAGAGTCCCCTGTAATTTTGGTAGCATTTTAGGAGCAGTTTACATATATGTTTAAAATTCCACCTAATTAATTAAGTAAATTAAGAAATGAGTATAAATAAATGTTCTAGGTAGTCACACCTTACTTTCTGATGTTTTTGTGACCTATATGAACTTGTGGTAGCATTAGTTTGGTTTTAAGGAATATTGGCCACATCAATAAATATTTAACCCTTGCAATTTTAGGTTTTCTGGACAGCTGGTAGTATTTCTAAGTTTAACCTTTGATAAAAATGGTTGCTGGAAAACTTGTAAATACCAAAGTTGTAGTAAACTTAGTAACCTAACTTGTGTCAAAATTTGGGAGCATTTGGCTTAGTAGTTTGAGAATTATTTCTGTTTAAAGTAGCAGTTCAGAATCTGCTACTCTCTGTTTAAAGAAAACAGATTCTGGAACTTGTGAAATTTGACGTGGAAAACTTAGGAGTTTGGGGTTGAGGTCTGAAAAGGAATTGTAGTGCATTTCTTAGGCTTTCCAGATTGTCTTAGATCATATCTTTTGGAATTGGAAATCTCCAGTTATGATAAAAACAAGTAGCTGCTGTCCAGAATGCTTTACTGTGGTATTTGCTGATTGTTGTGGTGTGGTATCCTAAGAAATGCTACTCTTGTAATTGTTAGGTGTTAGGGCCTTAACTGAAGAAGAGCAGCTTTATCTTAGGTTAAGTAGATTAGGTGAGTACTTCTCTACCGGAGAGGAAATTTGCACCTACTCTTTTGAAGTGATTTGAATAGAGCTTTAAAATTTTTGTAATGCATTTCATTCCGAGCATACTGCATCTTTCACAATGCATTCATGAGATTTATTGTGCACTCATGCAATAGGTGTTCCGGAGGGGGTGACACTCCTCGAATTCGAACAAGCGATACCAGAGGAGGTGCAGAGCCAACCGGAGGAGCCGACAGAACCAGTCGGCGAAGGAGACGCCGCTGAAGATCTACCCGAGTGCCCGGATCACAGAACTTCAACTTTTCTCAAATGCAAGCCCCGGTGCATGCTGAACCCATCGTTTTATAAATATATCTTGAGTACTTTTAATTGTTTACTGCATTAAGTAGTAGGAGTTGTATGAAAACAATTGTTGCATTATACCTGTCCTTGTCCAGATATTGTACTTAAATCCTATATTAGGTTTAGGCACGTGTCAATGCTTAGCCCTGCTTAGTACGGTAGAAGTCAGGTGATTTCCGGTCATCCGCGAGAGATAAGATTGGGTCGCGAGTGGCTTATGGCTATCGTGATGGAACCATGATTTAAAATGAAATTTGAGACCGGGCGGGAGTTCGATGGTACAGCCGCAAGACACTTCACGTCTTGGGTGTGGAGCCATGCCCGTCTGAGTCGTTTAAGGACCGATTCGCTGTACGTCCTTGAGTCATGTTGAACGCAGTCTAACACTTAGTTGGCCGGATAAGTCGTTCCGACCGCGAAGTCGAGTAGTATGGTTCAGGCCGGGAATCGAATGGTAGGTTGCATCTTGGAGGAGAGAAAGGATGTGCTTGGGGATATTGGCGTGAGACCAAGGGGGGGTTAGAGTCCCTATCACCTGGCAGAGTGTCGCCCTTGGGGACGCGACATCATTCGGACCCGCGATTCCTGAACTGTACGAAAGATGACCTGAGCAGCCCTCGCCAGGCGTGACTCGGTGAGTGTTAGAAATACCCCTCCAGCTGGATAGGAATTCGATTCGAATCGTCGTCGCTCCCGGTTAGTGAGCACTTGACTTGAGCAGCGGCAACGTAGATCTCATTAATTGAACAGATGGTTAAGTGAGTGATACAATGTTGCCACAATTTATACGTGCTATGGAAATAATATGAATAATTGTTTGAGGATAATCAAGTGCATGTTTAGTACAGGTGCTAAGATAGATGACAGGTAAATGCTAAAAATAACTGCTAGTACAGGTTATAAGAGTTTCAACTACTTATGCCTTTATGCAAAATGTGGTGTCAGCTAGCCTCTTGAGTAAGCCTTGCATAATCCTTGGTGTCATATTATTTTTGGTTTATGACGGGTAAGTCTAGCTGAGTACATTCCAGTACTCAGGGTTTATTCCCTCCTGTTGCAGATGACATGCTTTATCAAGGTTTCTGCAAGACGTGTCTCCACCCTGCGGGTGATGATGACTAGATCACTAGGGCGTGATCGTCTTTATGTACTTTCCTCATGCTTTTGCGGGTTGTCGATCATCAAGACTGGCAGTAATTAATCAACTAGTGTGTGTGTTATGCTTCCGCTACTTTTCAAACTCGGTTTGTAATATTTGCTACTCCGTGGTGTAAACTTATTTCGGAACTACTTATGAAATGTAACGTACGATGTGTATGTTGAATGATGCGATCCTGGTTGTAAGCAGTTTGGTTTGAAATCCTTCGTGATTTCGATTGACTACCGGGATTATATGGGCTCAAGTTTGAAAATTTGAGCGCTTCGGTGCTTGTTTTCGTACTTGTGCTCTTATAATTTGGTCGGTTCTGTTACAGCTGGTACCGGAGCATAATTCAACATTAAACACATCTTACGAGTAATTAAAAACAGAAGTATTTGTTTGCAAAAAGGGTTAAACTCTAAAAATTATTTTTATAGGTATGCCAGTGATCACATCCCTTAGCCCAAATAAGGACTCTTAGGTGGCTTATTATAAAGACTAACTTGGGGGGCTTGTTTGTTTTTGTTTCGTCGTCCATACGGCGTGATATTGTATGGATGCCATCCACTTGGGTGGTAATGTATGGATCAATTACCTCGACGCTCTGGTAAGTGTGAGTTGTGAGAGCACGATCGTCCAACCGGCGGTCTAGGGGAGAGTAGTTCTGGTGACTTGCATACTTACATGTTCAAACCATGTAACTATGTAAAAGCACTTAATTGTGGGCATTTATCAATCGGGTAGCTTTGATACTGAAATGTATACATCCGGGGATGTGTATATGGAAAGTATTTAGTTTACTGCTTTCTTGTATGTTATTTTGGGAATTGTTGGGCTGCAATGAGATTTTCTGTAGGTACACTAACAGCGTAACGAGTAGACCGATAGTTTCGCTTATATGAGAGAACGTATGTATGCCACCGCTTAGCGTTAGCACTTTAGTTTTCTACTAAGGTGAGAGGACGTACGGAACGTGCATGCATCATGTTTAATTATATCATACATGTCATTCACTCCCTCCTTAAAAATTTCAATAGTCCCGACTAAATTAAATTTCGTATCCCCTAAATGATCCTCACTTTAAGTCATATCTTGTGGATACAGATGGCACGTACTAGGATGACAGCCCGTAAGTCGACCGGTGGAAGGGTCCCTCGCCACCAGCTAGCTCCACGCGAGCCCCGTCCTGAGCCCTCTGAGGTGGAAAGGTTACGGGCTGAGTTGGCAGAGGTGACTGCTGCTAGGGATGCAGCGCGGCAACAACTGGAGCAAGTGATTCATGACCGTGATCAGGAAACGCTTGCAGTCTAGAGGTTGACAGTGGCAAATCGCAACTGTCAACGCATGTTGATCCGTGTTATGGACCAGAGGGATGAAGCCTGGCACGAGGAGAACGTTCTGAGGGCTCGTCAGTTTGAGCTCGAGCAACAGTTAGAGAATGCTGAAGAATACAATGACAACCTTCATGAAGAAGTACACCGCCTGAACAACCAACCTAATCCTCTGCTACCTAGAAACAACAACGTAGATGAGGACATGGGTTCGGAAATCTTCATGGCTGAGGATGATGATGAAGTGGAAGTCAATGGACCACAGGATGCCCCACCTGCAGAAGCACCAGAGGAAGAACCAGAAGAAGAAGAAGACGAGGAGTTAGAGCCTGTCAGTGATGAGGACGGCGGGGAGATCCTTGACACTAACTCGGAGAATGATGCTTAGAGTAGTCATCATGCACCTATGATGTTAGGATCGTCTTTTGCGCCTCCTTGTGTAAGAGTGAGGCCTTGTAATAACTTGACCTTGGGATGTAAGGTTGAACCGTATGTTTCCTGAATGTAGTTTGAACCTGTTAATTTCGATCGCAATGGGATGTCTTATTGTGTTGTGTTCGATGATGGTGTCATGATTAGCACCCTTCGGTGCCGCGACGAAACCGAGGGCTTCCTATGGCGCGCGACATAAGGTTGTGCTGCTTGGCACGCGCAGGTATCGAGGTGGCTAGTCATGATCCACCATGAAACTCTCCATTGAGAAGTCTCTTTGTGGTCAGTTTGAAGTAGCCTTTCACAGTCAACTAAAGATTTTGAGATCGAATCCAAGTACCGTGCGAAAGGTCAAAAATCACGTAGATAGTGACGTAAACGGTTCAGTAACTGTTGTGCTCCCTGTGAGTGAGCCTTTATCAAAGAACATCTTGTTGGATTCCCTCGTATGATTGCGCCATTTGATGCGCTTGAATGGATTGTGCGGTTGTGATGAATTATTGTGCCTTAATTATTATGAGAAGTCCATTTCATGAAGTCAGTTTGACATTTTCGCAATAATTCATCTACAAATTTCCCACATCGCCAGTGCTCATTGGCTATGCATTTTGTAGATGTCGTACAATCTACGTCGGGGTCGTGGCAATGAGGAGGAGGAACAGCCACCCCCTCCGCCACCACCTACTCCGGCTGAGTTGATGCAATCAGTGGTTGAAGGGCAGCGCATGTTGGCTGACGCCATGCGCCAACTGGCTAATCGAGAGGCTCGTCATGGCCGCCAGGGCCCAGAGCCAAATCAGTACAGCGATTTCAAGGACTTTCTTGATACAAAGCCCCCGCTCTTTAAGGAAGCGGAAGAACCACTGCAAGCTGACGAGTGGTTGAATACTATTGAACAAAAGTTTCGTCTACTCCGTCTGACGGATGAGCTCAAAACTGAGTACGCTTCTCATCAGTTGCATGGTCCAGCGGGCATTTGGTGGAGCCACTATCGTTCCACACTGCCTGCCAATGTCCCAATTGCTTGGGACCAGTTCAAGGCGGCATTCCGGGGGAACTATATTCCTCCAGGTCTTATGGCAATCAAGCACACGGAGTTCATGAGGCTGTCGCAGGGAAACAAAAGCTTGACTGAATACTTGCAGTCTTTCAACAACCTGGCAAGGTATGCCACAGAGTTTGTGGATACCGATGCCAAGAAGATTGCTAGCTTCAAAAGGGGCCTCGGCCCAAAGCTGATGAAAACTATGGGCACTAGCAAATGTACTACTTTCAATGATTTTATCAGTGATGCTTTGACCCAGGAGAACAACAATGCTATTTATTCTGCCTCTAAGAGCCGTAAAAGGGCCCTTGAGGCGAGTGCTTCTCAGTCACGGGCCTCAGCGGCACCAAGGTCTTCCCCACGCCCACCTGCTCAGAATACAAAGTTCCGTCCGCCACAGAAAAAGCCTGCTGCAAAAACTGGATTCCATAAGGCTTATATAGTCGCTCTGCCAAAGGGGACTTCTGGACAGAGCAACTCTAGTGTTCCTCCCAGCAACATGCCTTGCTGGAACTGCAACAAGCCAGGCCATTGGGCCCGGAACTGTCCTTACCCTAAGAAGAATGTCAACCAAGGTGGCCGTCAGGGACACACTCATTATAACAGCATTGAGGAAATTCCATCTGGTGAGGTGGTCACTGCTGGTAAGTTCCTAGTTGACCAACACCCTGCAGTGGTACTTTTTGATTCAGGTGCTTCGCATTCCTTTATCAGTCCTAAGTTTGCATCAAAATTTGCACACAAGTTGCATACTGTTGAAGGTGTGGGTTATTGCATTAGTGCTGCAAGTGGGAATATTTCCACAAACAGAGTAGTGGGGATCCTTAAGTTTGAGATAGAATGGCGAAATTATTCGCTTGCTCTATTGGTTTTACCGGGTTTAGACATAGATGTTATCTTGGGCATGAATTGGATGAGTCAGAATGGGGTACTCATCGACACATCCGCTCGGGTAGTCATGCTCAGAGATCCTACAGATCAAAAGGGTTTTCTAGTACAACTTCCCAGAAAGGTTGAATTGTCGGGGGAAGTTCATGCTGTGCAAGCAAAGGCGTTGGCTGAAATTCCCGTAGTAAATGAATTTCCGGATGTTTTTCCCGATGATTTGCCGGGACTCCCTCCGGATCGGGATGTGGAATTTAAAATCGAGTTGTTGCCTGGCACTGCACCCATCTCTCGGAGACCCTATAGGATGCCTCCAAATGAGTTAGCTGAACTTAAGGTGCAGTTGAATGAACTTTTGAAGAAGGGGTTGATTCGTCCTAGCTCGTCTCCGTGGGGATGCCCTGCTATCTTTGTAAAGAAGAAGGATCAGACCTTGCAGATGTGCGTGGACTATAGACCTCTGAACGCAGTCACTGTTAAGAATAAGTATCCTCTACCGCGTATCGATATCTTGTTCGATCAGTTGTCCAAAGCTAAAGTCTTTTCCAAGATTGATCTAAGGTCTGGGTACCATCATATTAAAATCCGTCCTGAAGATGTTCCAAAAACAGCCTTCTCGACAAGATACGGCCTTTATGAGTATCTTGTTATGTCTTTCGGCCTGACAAATGCCCCAGCACACTTCATGTGCTTGATGAATTCGGTGTTTATGCCCGAATTGGACAAGTTTGTGGTGGTGTTTATTGATGACATCTTGGTATATTCGGAAAATGAGGAAGAACATGCTGAACATTTGCGTATTGTCCTCAGCAGACTGCGTGAGCATCAACTGTATGCGAAGTTCAGTAAGTGTGAATTCTGGCTTCGTGAAGTACCTTTCCTTGGGCATGTGTTGTCCGATGGAGGAATTATGGTGGATCCCACTAAGGTACAAGGAGTATTGAATTGGAAGGCTCCTACTTTGGTTTATGAGGTCCGGAGTTTTCTTGGGTTGGCTGGCTATTATCGTCGCTTCATCCCGGATTTTTCAAAAATAGCCAAACCCATGTCTCGGTTGCTGTAAAAAGACACCAGGTTTGTCTGGACTCCTGAGTGTGATGCGGCTTTTCACCAACTGCGAACCCTCCTAACCTCGGCTCTGGTTTTAGCACAACCGGATATCGAGAAACCGTTTGATGTTTACTGTGATGCCTCAGGCATAGGTTTGGGAGGTGTTTTGATGCAGGAAGACCGAGTAATTGCATATACTTTGCGGCAACTTCGGAAGCATGAGGTGAACTATCCAACGCATGACTTAGAACTGGCTGCAGTTGTTCATGCTTTGAAGGTATGGCGGTATTATCTGCTGGGCAATGTCTGCAATATCTATACAGACCACAAAAGCCTCAAATACATCTTCACCCAACCCGAGCTAAATATACGTCAGAGAAGATGGCTCGAGTTGATTAAGGATTATAATCTTCAAGTGCACTATCATCCAGGCAAGGCAAATGTGGTTGCGGACGCTTTGAGCCGTAAGTCTCACTGCCATTCCTTAGTTGAAACTGATTTTCATCGATCCCGCCTGTTACATCCGGCAGTCTTGTACAACATCACTGTCAGTGGTACTCTCAGAAACAGAATCATTGAGCTCCAAAAGACTAATCCGGGTATATTTCACATAAAACGGAAGATGAAAGAGGGAGAGACTAAGCATTTCAGGTTAGATGACGAAGGTGTGTTGTGGTTTAAGGATAGATTAGTGATACCTAAGGACCGAGAGCTTAGAGATCAGATCCTGTCCGAGGCACATTCGTCCAAGTTGTCCATCCATCCTGTAGTAATAAGATGTATTATGATTTGAAGCCACTTTATTGGTGGACCAAGATGCGGAAAGAGATAGCTGCATATGTTGCTAGGTGTGACACCTGTTGCAGAGTTAAAGCTGTGCACATGAAAGCTGGGTTACTCCAGCCACTTTCCATCCCAGGCTGGAAATGGGAAGAGATAAGTATGGATTTCATTGTCGGACTTCCTCCTACTGTCAAAAATCATAACTCCATCTGTGTAATTGTGGACCGTTTGACCAAATCAGCTCACTTCATCCCAGTGAGAGTGGACTATCGTCCCACTGACTATGCTGAGTTGTACTTCAATCAGATAGTCCGGCTTCATGGGGTACCTCGTACTATCGTTTCTGACCGTGGTCCCCAATTCACTGCTCGCTTTTGGGAGCATTTGCATCACCTTCTGGGAACCAAGTTAGTGAGAAGCTCTGCTTATCACCCCTAGACATCTGGTCAGACGGAACGAGTTAACCAAATCTTGAAACATCTGTTGCGGGCATGCGTCATTTCATCCAAGGGCTCTTGGGAAAAATGGTTACCTTTGGCCGAATTCTCGTACAATAACAGCTACCAAGAGAGTATTAAGATGGCCCCATTCGAAGCTTTGTACGGTCGTAAGTGTAGAACTCCACTGAACTAGGTAGAAGCTGGGGAAAGAAGGTATTATGGCATTGATTTTGTCTAGGAAGCCGAGGAACAAGTCCGTACTATCCAGAAACACATGGCTGCAGCCCAAGCTAGACAGAAAAGCTATGCTGATCGTCGTAGAAAACCACTCGAGTTTGAAGTTGGAGACTTCGTTTATTTGAAAGTTTCTCCAATGAAGAGTGTCCAACGTTTTGGTGTTAAGCGGAAACTTGCACCAAGATACGTGGGTCCTTTCCAGATCATAGGCAAGAGTGGAGCTGTTGCGTACAAAATCCAGTTACCTCCTGAAATGAGAGCCATATTCAACGTTTTCCATGTATCTCAGCTTAAAAAGTGTCTTCGAGTTCCTGAGGAACAAGTTCCTTTAGGAGACATCAGGCTTGAATCCGACCTAACCTATGAAGAAAAGCCAGTCCGAGTGATCGATACTCAGGAACGAGTAACTAGAAGTAAAGTGGTTAAGTGGTACAAAGTGATGTGGAGTAATCAGGGTAGTGAAAGTGATGCTATGTGGGAACGGGAAGATTATTTGCGGGATGGTTATAAGGAATTCTATGAAAAATGGTATGCTTTCCAAATCTCGGGACAAGATTTTTATAAGGAGGGAGGGCTGTAACACCTCAAGTGTTTAGTCTATAATTGCATTGCATTTGCATAAGCATAAGCATGCATCACTCATGTTTGTTATTTTATGTGAGGCAACACATGTGATTGTTCTAGGAGTTTTGTTTGGTTTATAACTTGGAATACTTGATGGTTGGTGTAACAAAAAGGTAGAATAGCCAATTATGTTCCATAACACCTTAGTTATACTTAGGGTAACTCTTGGAGCAAGGTTCATGTTGATCAAAATTGCAAAAATGCCCTCCAAGAGATGGTTGACCACCATTTGACCCTAGAATGTTCTAATTTGACCAATTAAAAAGTCTAACTTAAAGACCTTGCATGGAAGAGCACCCTTAAGCAAAGTTGTAAAGAATTTTATGGGGAACAAAAGTCTCAATATGACCATCTCATGAAATTGATCAGAACATGCTCAAAAGTGGCCCACAAGTCAGCTAGAGGAGTGGCTTCAATACTTAGAATTTTTCTAAGTCCTCAATTTGACCCTCTAGTTTTGCTGAGGCCTACTTTAGAGGCTTGTAGTTTGCAAACCAGGCCAAACCAGCTTCCACTCATATTGACAAACTTATAGTCCTCATGTAGCTCTACAACATTGCCAACATCACCCAAGCCTGGTTCTCAATGGTTTAGGAGATATAGTGTCATGAAATTAGGCTTTCAGTCGGTGTCATTAACTGAAAACCTGTTTCAGTTTCACCGAGCACCACTTTGGGGCCATGTAGTTTCAAATATAGGCCGAACCAGCCCAAACACTAATTGACAAACTTGTTGCCCTAACATAGCTCTACAAACTTGATGTTGTCACCTTGGACTGAAACGAGCTGGATTAGGAGTTAATCACCTCCAAAGTCGCTCTGTCAGTCGATCTCGATGGCACCTTTGCACCGCGATTCAGTTTCGTCAGAGGGAGAAGTGGCCGACCGGCCACAGGGCCGCGCCGACGCGTGGAGACGCGGTGGCGCCCGTACGCCGGCCCTGGCCTCACCGGTCAGACCGCGACGCCTTCAAGACCGCCACGACGCGTCGAGGCTGCCTCCATTCCCTCCGCCTCCCTCTTCCGGTTTCAAAATGACTGAACCGAGCCGCCATTGCCGCTACACCTCCGGCGAGCTCGCGCGCGTGTTCCACTGCATCACCGGCCACCAAATCGCGCCAGTTCTTCCGCCTCACCGCCCTCCATCTCCTCGACCCACCGACGGCTTTGATTGAACTCAAGGTGAGCCACATTGCTACCTTCGCCGCTTCCGAGAGGTCACCGGAGCTCCGCCATGGAGGCTCACCGTGGCCGGGGTAGCTCGGGTCTCTCTCCGTCCTCCCTTCCTACCTCAATAGCTCCGCCTAGCTTCAGTGAAGCTCGTACCGAGCTTAGACGGGACCGTGCACCCTCACCGGCGGCGGTGCACCGCCACCCGACCCTCACCGGCCGCCGCTCGCGGTGACGAGTCCCTTCCGCTCCAACCCAACCCCTCCCGCTGGCACGATTCAACGCACCGGGTGACGGAGAACACGAGGGTGTGCTTGGTTTCCCGAGCGAGCTCCCGTCCGACGAGCTTGAGCTCGTCGGAGCTCGCGGATCGCCGCCCCCTCTGCTCCCGGTCACTGACCTGCGGGCCCTCGCCGTCAGTGCCGCGCGCGGGCGGGAGTCCGGGCGGGCCACGCGGGCGCGTCATGGGCCGCGCTGTTCCCGGGCCGGCCCAGTTCGATTGAGATTTATTTCTTTTAATTATTTTTGTCACAGATTTTTGTGGTAGTTTGGAAAATGTGGATCTAGGGTTGTACTTGCTCAAAAATCATGAGATAAATTTTGTTATGATCTCCATGATGTGTAGTATTTTAGAAAAATATAAATCTGGTATGTTATGTTTAGTTTCTGGGAGAATTAAATAGATCTTGCAAATGTGTTTTTAAATGCATACAAATTTGTTAAATTTATAACTTGAGCTGTAGTGTCCCAAAAATCATGAAATTTGGTGGGTAGGTTAGTTTATACTTTCCCTAGCTCTGGTAAAAATTTGGGCATCAGTGCTTAAGTAATTTTTAAGTTATAAGGCTATCTTGTTATTCTAGGAATTTGTTGAATGAATTTTAGTAATTTTTCTACATGTGCAATGTTCTTGTAACTTTTTAGAGAATGTCTTGGTACCCTAGAGTATCTAAGAAAAATATGAAATCTGTTGTTTGATACTTTGCAATATGATGTATTAATTATACAAAAATCAGCCTTTTGGACTTGTGAATTTTGTATAGGGAGTTCCTATGAATAAAATTTGTTCAAATTTTTACAGTGGTCTCTTTTTGGGTCAGAGAGTTCCCTGTAATTTTTGTAGAATTTTAGGAGCAGTTTACATATATGTTTAAAATTCCACCTAATTAATTAAGTAAATTAAGAAATGAGTATAAATAAATGTTCTAGGTAGTCACACCTTACTTTCTGATGTTTTTGTGACCTATATGAACTTGTGGTAGCATTAGTTTGGTTTTAAGGAATATTGGCCACATCAATAAATATTTAACCCTTGCAATTTTAGGTTTTCTAGACAGCTGGTAGTATTTCTAAGTTTAACCTTTGATAAAAATGGTTGCTGGAAAACTTGTAAATACCAAAGTTGTAGTAAACTTAGTAACCTAGCTTGTGTCAAAATTTGGGAGCATTTGGCTTAGTAGTTTGAAAATTATTGCTGTTTAAAGTGGCAGTTCAGAATCTGCTACTCTCTGTTTAAAGAAAATAGATTCTGGAACTTGTGAAATTTGACGTGGAAAACTTAGAAGTTTGGGGTTGAGGTCTGAAAAGGAATTGTAGTGCATTTCTTAGGCTTTCCAGATTGTCTTAGATCATATCTTTTGGAATTGGAAATCTCCAGTTATGATAAAAACAAGTAGCTGCTGTCCAGAATGCTTTACTGTGGTATTTGCTGATTATTGTGGTGTGGTATCCTAAGAAATGCTACTCTTGTAATTGTTAGGTGTTAGGGCCTTAACTGAAGAAGAGCAGCTTTATCTTAGGTTAAGTAGATTAGGTGAGTACTTCTCTACCGGAGAGGAAATTTGCACCTACTCTTTTGAAGTGATTTGAATAGAGCTTTAAAATTTTTGTAACGCATTTCATTCCGAGCATACTGCATCTTTCACAATGCATTCATGAGATTTATTGTGCACTCATGCAATAGGTGTTCCAGAGGGGGTGACACTCCTCGAATTCGAACAAGCGATACCAGAGGAGGTGTAGAGCCAACCGGAGGAGCCGACAGAACCAGTCGGCGAAGGAGACACCGCTGAAGATCTACCCGAGTGCCCGGACCACAGACCTTCAACTTTTCTCAAAGGCAAGCCCCGGTGCATGCTGAACCCATCGTTTTATAAATATATCTTGAGTACTTTTAATTGTTTACTGCATTAAGTAGTAGGAGTTGTATGAAAACAATTGTTGCATTATACCTGTCCTTGTCCAGATATTATACTTAAATCCTATATTAGGTTTAGGCATGTGTCAATGCTTAGCCCTGCTTAGTACGGTAGAAGTCGGGTGATTTCCGGTCATCCGCGAGAGATAGGATTGGGTCGCGAGTGGCTTATGGCTATCGTGGTGGAACCATGATTTAAAATGAAATTTGAGACTGGGCGGGAGTTCGATGGTACAGCCGCAAGACACTTCACGTCTTGGGTGTGGAGCCATGCCCGTCTGAGTCGTTTAAGGACCGATTCACTGTACGTCCTTGAGTCATGTTGAACGCAGTCTAACACTTAGTTGGCCGGATATGTCGTTCCGACCGCGAAGTCGAGTAGTTGTTGACGGTTCTTAAGTATCAATTTTAATTATCCAATAAATAAGGAAAAGGACCTATATGCAAGCAACACCTGGAATTAGGGTTTGATCTGACAGAATTCCACGAGTTTTGTTGTTTATCTGTTTCTGCAGGGGGTTATCAGGAAATACAAAGGAAAGGCCCACACGTCGGAATTACATAGAGATATTAACGTGTTCACCGATTTTCTATCATCTAGAAGACTCCAGAAGCCACGGGATCGAACGGGAGGCCGAAGGGGCCCGGGACCAGGGCGCCCGCCCTAGACCCTGGGGCGCCCGCCCTAGGTCTGCAACCAATCAGGATGAGTCTCGCGGATTATGCCCCACCAACCTAAAGGATCAAGGAAAACCATGCGATTAATGTCTGTTTGATCCGACGGCCCAGGTTCACTTGAAGGGACTATATAAGCAGGACCCCTGGCCCCTGGAGAGAAGAATCCAAGTCTATTATTTTCATATTTTCCAGAGAGGATTCAGAGAGAGAGGTTCCCTTAGGGTTCCCACCTCATTAGGGCTTAGCATCCAATGTGAGATTAGACTTAGTTCTTCTAGATTGAGAGAGATAGAGTGGAGGTATAGATCGAAGGAAGCCCGGCCTGTCGGTGACTACTTCGAGGTTGTACCTGCAGGATCAAGTTCTCCTAACCCGAGGCTTGCTCCTAGGATTCTTCAGTATTTCGACTTCTAAATTCTAGTAAGTTCTTTGTTTTATTGTTCTTTGGTTTATGAGTTTACTTTAATCTCTTCGCGTAGAGTTTAGAGTAATCATCTCTAGCGTAAACGAGGTGTTTGGGCTAGGATACTCATAGATATCCCCTGTCTAGCCGGACCGTGGTAGTAGCGAGGAACGTGACATTTCCGTAGCTACCTTTGTATTCCATATCCCGTTAGCAGGATCGATAGGGTTTATAGGTGCGGGTCGAACATCCTTTGATGTGTCTAGATTCCGTGAGCCTCCCCAATAGAGCAGTAGATCATCCTTACCAAGGTTAGAACGAGAGTGCAGTTGCAGTCTTCTCTATACATCGCTCACATCAAATCACAGTGGTTGTAGCCTAAAGGTTAGTAGTAATAGATTTGGTTAGTCAGATGCACGCTTTCTCCTAGTGGTAAAAAAATAAATACGATACTCTGGATAACATCCCGGGTGAAGTGCTCACCGATATCCGTGCGCTTGCGGATCATTTCCTAATTGCGTTACCAAATATCAACAAGCATTTCTGGCGCCGTTGCCGGGGAGAAAGACGGTTTGCTTAGATAACCTTGAATCTTACTACTAGCTTGTACCTATACTTTTATCTTTCTTTATCTTTTTATTCCTTATCTTTTTATATTCTTTATTCTTACCTTATGGAGAACCAAGATTCTAAATCAATCTATCAATTTGCAACACCTTCGGAAACTGACCTTTTACCATGGGAGTCATCACAGCCTATCCAAACATCCCAGTATAGGTTAAGTTCAAGGTTAATTGCCATGATTGAGAACCTATCCTTTTCGGGAAAGGAAGACGAAAATCCTTACCTTCATATTAGAGATTTTGAGCAAACATGCGATTGTCTTCGCATTGAAGGCATTTCTGATAAGACTTTACGTTGGAAGCTTTTTCCTTTTTCCTTAAGAGGAGAAGCTAGACGATGGTATAGTCAGAAGGTAAGTCAACAACGAGGTGAATGGGGAGTCTTACGAGCCAACTTCTGTTTAGATTTTTATTCCCTCAATCGTATCGCCAACCTTAGACTCGAAGTTCTATCTTTTAAACAAAAAGAAAATGAAACTTTGGGAAAATCCTGGAAACGTTTTTCTGATCTTTTAGAATCTGGTCCAAAACTCAATATTGAAGACCCTATTCTCCTTTTTCATTTCTTTCGAGGTCTTCAGAAAGATCATAAACAAATGCTACATACAATGTCTAGAGGTTCTTTCTTTCGTATCCCTACTGATGAAGCTAGAGCGATCCTAGATAGAATCCTAGAAGCTGAGATGGATAATACCCTCCATGATGAAACCTACGAAGCCGAAGTAGACACTCTGCCGAATTCTTCACCTACTTCAGCTATCCCAAGTTTTGAGCCACAAAAGGAAGAAATTCCACCACCTGATTTCATGCTGGATATAGAATCCGATCTTTTTGCCGATTTTGGAAACATTTCAAACTACCATTCTATAGACAAACCCCAAAGCGGCCATTATAGCATTTGTTTACCAAGTGAATATCAATCGAGAGAGCTTATCTCAGTCATGAGTAGCGAATGGTTGGAGGAGTCAGAGCTTTCCTCTGAAGTGATCCGTTTGGATACACCTCCTATCACTATACGCTGTGCTTATGATTCTGATCAATTTGATGCTCTCTATAATCCTGTTGTGGGGATCAATATCATGTCTGAAGCTTTTGCACTTAAATTATTTGGAAAATTAATTTTAACCCCCACAACAAAGTTCATGAAGGAATCTTCGGGACGATTGGTCCCCAGTCTTGGAATTGTGAATGTCCTACCCTTTATGGTAGAAGGCTCCATGATTCATTTGAACTTTTATATCTTTGATACATGGGACTTCGACCTGTTGATAGGACAACCATTTAGAAGACTCCTTTATGAAGGTCAAACTGGAAAGCTACACATTTCTTTTGGAAAGGATTTTAAATTCCCTATGACAATTTCTCACTCCTTGAATAATAAGATCGAGTCATCTCTTTTGCCTGATCCTATGGAAGAGGTAAAAACTGCGTCTCTAGAGCTTTTAAATGAATCAGACTTAGAAGAAGAAGCCCCTTTCTTCATAGAAGAGGAAGCTGAACCTTCTGAACCTGAACCTTTAGATGAGTTTGCAGAAACACCCAGACCTCCTATAGAGCTTAAAACTTTACCACCCGGTCTTATCTATGCTTTCCTAAACAATAATCCAGAGTTTCCTGTGATCATTAGTAATAAACTCACTCAGGAACAAACTCTGCGATTAATGACCGTTTTAGAAAAACATCACTCAGTCTTTGGCTACTCACTCCAAGATCTTACAGGAATCAGTCCTATGATTTGCACCCATCGCATTCCGACAGATCCTTCTGTTTCACCTTCTCGGGAACCCCAACGTAGACTCAACAACGCGATGAGAGAAGTAGTTAAAAAGGAAGTTATAAAGTTGCTGCATGCAGGGATTATATATCCTGTGCCGCATAGTGAGTGGGTGAGCCCTGTTCAAGTTGTGCCTAAAAAGGGAGGCATGACTGTTGTTACAAATGAGAAGAACGAGCTAATTCCGCAACGCACCGTCACAGGGTGGCGGATGTGCATTGACTATAGAAAACTGAATAAAGCCACGAAAAAGGATCACTTTCCTTTACCTTTTATAGATGAGATGTTAGAGCGGTTAGCGAACCATTCGTTCTTCTGTTTCTTAGATGGATATTTAGGGTACCACCAGATCCCGATCCATCCTGATGATCAAAGCAAAAACCACTTTTACCTGTCCATACAAAACTTATGCTTATCGTAGAATGTCTTTTGGGCTATGTAATGCACCAGCTTCTTTTCAAAGATGCATGATGTCTATATTTTCTGATATGATTGAAGAGATTATGGAAGTTTTCATGGATGATTTTTCTGTTTATGGAAAAACTTTTGATAATTGTCTTGAAAATTTAGACAAGGTTTTGCAAAGATGCAAAGAAAAGCACTTAGTCCTTAACTGGGAAAAATGTCATTTTATGGTTAGGGAAGGAATAGTGCTAGGACACCTAGTGTCTAAAAGAGGTATTGAGGTAGATAAAGCTAAAATTGAAGTAATAGAACAACTACCTCCACCTGTGAATATAAAAGGAATTCGAAGCTTTCTTGGCCATGCTGGTTTTTATCGCAGATTCATAAAAGATTTTTCATTTATTGCTAGACCACTCACTCTTTTGCTAGCCAAGGATGCTCCTTTCGAATTTGATGATGCATGTTTAAAAGCTTTTGAATTATTAAAGAATGCACTCATCTCTGCACCAATCATTCAACCCCCTGATTGGTCGTTGCCTTTTGAAATTATGTGTGATGCTAGTGATTATGCTGTGGGGGCAGTTTTGGGGCAAACAAAAGACAAGAAGCATCATGCAATTGCTTACGCCAGTAAAACTTTGACAGGAGCTCAACTTAATTATGCAACCACTGAAAAAGAGCTTCTGGCTGTTGTCTTTGCCATTGATAAATTTAGATCTTACTTAGTAGGAGCTAAAATAATTGTTTACACTGATCATGCTGCACTAAAATATTTGCTCACTAAAAAAGATGCTAAACCTCGCCTAATTAGATGGATCTTGTTACTCCAAGAATTTGACTTAGAAATAAAAGATAAAAAGGGAGTAGAAAATTCTGTTGCTGATCACTTGTCTAGAATGCACTTTAAGGATCCACAGGAAACACCCATTAATGATTCACTCCGGGACGACATGCTCTATGGAATCAACAGGTCTGACCCCTGGTATGCAGATATTGTTAATTTTATGGTTTCAGGGTATGTACCACCAGGAGCGAACAAGAAGAAGCTTATTCAAGAAAGTCGTTCACACATATGGGATGAGCCATACCTCTTCCGAGTATGCGCTGATGGCTTACTCAGAAGGTGTGTGACCACTGAGGAAGGGCGGAAGATCATCGACAGATGCCATTCATCACCATACGGAGGTCATTATGGAGCATTCCGTACACATTCAAAGATCTGGCAATGTGGATTCTATTGGCCTACAATGTATGAAGACACAAGGCAATATATCAGAAGATGTGGGCCATGTCAAAGGCACGGAAACATAAATACAAGAGATGCTATGCCACTCACCAACAACCTTCAGATTGAGCTCTTTGATATTTGGGGAATAGACTACATGGGTCCATTTCCTCCATCAAAGAAGTGTGAATTCATCTTGGTGGCAGTTGACTACGTCTCCAAGTGGGTAGAAGCACTACCTTGCAAGCGTGCCGACAATATTAATTCAAAGAGGATGTTTGAAGAGATTATATTTCCAAGATTTGGAGTCCCTAGGGTGGTGATAAGTGATGGGGGATCACACTTCATCGACAAACGCTTTGAGCATTATCTAGCAAAACATGGAATCCGTCACAACGTTGCTACCCCATATCATCCTCAGACAAGTGGCCAAGCAGAGACTTCCAACAAGCAAATCAAGAACATTCTTCAGAAAACAGTAAATGAGATGTGAACAGCATGGAAGGAAAAGTTACCCGATGCACTCTGGGCATACCGGACAACATACAAGACCCCAATTGGAATGACCCCATACCAATTGGTGTACGGGAAGACTTGCCACTTGCCTGTTGAACTAGAGTTCAAAGCACACTGGGCCATAAGAAGATGGAATATGGACCTAGATGTTGCTAGAGATCATAGAAGAATGCAACTATCAGAATTGGAAGAATGGCGAGAGAAAGCATATCACAATTCGAAGATCTACAAAGAAAGAGTCAAAAGATGGCATGACAAGAGGATCAAGAAGAAGGAGTTCTCACCCGGAGATAAGGTATTACTTTTTAATTCCAGGGTGAAGCTTTTCGGGCATGGAAAACTCCGGAGTAAATGGGAAGGACCATACAAGGTAGTCAATTCATCATCCCACGGAGCTATTACACTTCAAAACGACGAAGGTACGTTATTCAAGGTAAATGGTCAACGTCTTAAATTATTTTTAGAACCCAATAAAGAATTAGAAGAAATAGACGTGATCCATTTTTACCTTCCGATGGAGAATTAAAGCCCGACCTTTTTAATCTGACATTTTTGGGCCACGTATATATTTTTCGGGATAAAAATACTTCTAGAAACACGCTCGAGCAAGCGGGCCCGCAGAGGAGGCAGGCCCAGGGCGGGCGCCCTGAGGATGAGGGCGAGCACCCTGCCCTGGTGTCCCCTCGGCCCCGGCCTCTTCTGACGTGCTTTCCTCATCTATGGTTATCTAGAAAATTCCGCGAATGGGTTGTTACGCACGCCCGGCAGCGGGATGAATCTATGGAAACCCTAGAGGCACTTTTTGACCCCTATATAAACAGACCCCTGACGTCAGCTTTCAACACCAATTCATTCAATCCTTCTCTCCTCCTCAATTAGAGCTTGTCTAGTTCCTTGCTTCTCCAATGGCCGACAAGACCTCAACCGCAAGCCCAAGGATGACCCCGACGCCTACGCTCTCGTCCCGGCCAACACAGAGCGACAGCTAGCAGCCCCACCATCAAACTAGCGCAGCTCAATCTCATCCTACTACGCCCAACCAGTTCTTACTGCACCACCGCAGCCCCTTCTTCTCAAGGGACCGTCATCCAAGCAAGAAGCCATCGTCAAGACCAACCGGAGCGGTGAGATCAGCAGCGTCCACTACACTACGGAGAAGGAGAGGCCCCGCTTCGAAGGAGTTAGGACAGCAAAAGTTCGCTTCATCCCACCAAAGGAAGCTCCTAAGCACGCTCTCAATTCGTTTGAGACACCACCGAAGCGCCGCAGGACCATAGCAGATGTGGATGAGGACATCAGGACAGCAAATAGACATATTATGGAATTTCAGTCCACAGTTAGCTCCCTTAGTAGGCAGGTCTCCAACCTGAACACTACTGTGCTCGCGCTTAAACGTGACCTTTCTGATGCCCTTGCTAGGATCAGGGATTTAGAGCAAACACTGAGCTATCTAGATTAGACCTTGAGGCAGTGTGTCTTAGTCTTCATCATTAGATTCAATTAGATTCAATTCAGTTTAGATTAGTTCGCTTCATTAGTCAGTGTAATAAATGCCTCAAGACAAATAAAGATTATTATTATTATTATGCCTCGTGTATCTCCACTTTATTTTTATGCAAGAAAGCAGGAAACAAGTATGGGGGAATCGTCCCGACATGGTAAATGCACTTCGATTGCACCACTCCACGATTCAGGTACATACTCTGCACGCTTTATTTACATATATACAAATACATATTGGGCTGTGTAGAATATTGTTCCTGACATGATAATTTAAAAAGACAAAAATATTTCTAATCATGATCAATCTCACTCTGTGATATTTCTAAAAACCTGCATTTATTGAAAATCATTTTAAAAACCATGTGTTACTCAAGTCATTGTAGAATGTGAGATGGTAGAATATGAGTATCTTATTCTTGAAATCTTTGTCGCTTGGAGATTTTCTTTTCAAAAACTTCAAAAATATAGCTACCATCCTCAGTATTTTATATGCCTGATAAACCTAAAAATATTAATTTGCTTTGTATTGAGTTTGTGCAAAACGAGTTAGACCCTTGTTGAGAGATTTATCATGCTCCCAAGATCAAGACATTTTTATTCAGAAAGATTCACTCTTCCGAAGTATTATTGCATTAGAGGCATGGGCTATGCAAAAATATATTTCGAGGAAATAAAAAGGAGCAAGTGCTCGACAACCTCGCAGAAAAATGGACAAGTATCCACATGAAAAAAATGAGATGATAAAAATATATATGGTAAAAAGAAAATGATAGCCCATGGTCCCTCTAATAAGCAATATGCCAGTAAGAGTTGACAAGTTTTAATTTTCAAAGTCTTTGATCTTAGAGTATGGCATTCCTCTCCTCGGATCCCGTTTTGACCCAGGCAATATATGCAAAGTAAGTATGCTTGAGAATTTCTACAAATTAAAACAGCCTCAATGAGATATACAAAAGATAAATGAGTGATCTGAGAGCCCCTATGAGGATAAAGGTATGCTAAGTTTCCTATTAAAAAATATATAAAAAACTCCAAGTGACAGGGTTGAGAAGAAGAAAGGATCTCTACTTCAACCATATATTTCCCTGACTACAGTGCACAGTGGACATTCACAACACCCTGCAGGTATAAAAAGAATGCTTTACAATGTTTCAACCCGAGTTATTTTTATGAACCATCCTTTTCTCGAGGACGAGTAAAAGCCTAAGTATGGGGGTGTTTGTTGACGGTTCTTAAGTATCAATTTTAATTATCCAATAAATAAGGAAAAGGACCTATATGCAAGCAACACCTAGAAATAGGGTTTGATCTGACAGAATTCCACGAGTTTTGTTGTTTATCTGTTTCTGCAGGGGGTTATCAGGAAATACAAAGGAAAGGCCCACACGTCGGAATTACATAGAGATATTAACGCGTTCACCGATTTTCTATCATCTAGAAGACTCCAGAAGCCACGGGATCGAACGGGAGGCCAAACGGGCCCGGGACCAGGGCGCCCGCCCTAGGTCTGCAACCAATCAGGATGAGTCTCGCGGATTATGCCCCACCGACCTAAAGGATCAAGGAAAACCGTGCGATTAATGTCGGTTTGATCCGACGGCCCAGGTTCACTTGAAGGGACTATATAAGCAGGACCCCTGGCCCCTGGAGAGAAGAATCCAAGTCCATTATTTTCATATTTTCCAGAGAGGATTCAGAGAGAGAGGTTCCCTTAGGGTTCCCACCTCATTAGGGCTTAGCATCCAATGTGAGATTAGACTTAGTTCTTCTAGATTGAGAGAGATAGAGTGGAGGTATAGATCGAAGGAAGCCTGGCCTGTCGGTGACTACTTCGAGGTTGTACCTGCAGGATCAAGTTCTCCTAACCCGAGGCTTGCTCCTAGGATTCTTCAATATTTCGACTTCTAAATTCTAGTAAGTTCTTTGTTTTATTGTTCTTTGGTTTATGAGTTTACTTTAATCTCTTCGCGTAGAGTTTAGAGTAATCATCTCTAGCGTAAACGAGGTGTTTGGGCTAGGATACTCATAGATATCCCCTGTCTAGCCGGACCGTGGTACTAGCGAGGAACGTGACATTTCCGTAGCTACCTTTGTATTCCATATCCCGTTAGCAGGATCGATAGGGTTTATAGGTGCGGGTCGAACATCCTTTGAAGTGTCTAGATTCCGTGAGCCTCCCTAATAGAGCAGTAGATCATCCTTACCAAGGTTAGAACGAGAGTGCAGTTGCAGTCTTCTCTATACATCGCTCACATCAAATCACAGTGGTTGTAGCCTAAAGGTTAGTAGTAATAGATTTGGTTAGTCAGATGCACGCTTTCTCCTAGTGGTAAAAAAATAAATACGATACTCTGGATAACATCCCGGGTGAAGTGCTCACCGATATCCGTGCGCTTGCGGATCATTTCCTAATTGCGTTACCAAATATCAACAGTAGTATGGTTCAGGCCGGGAATCGAATGGTAGGTTGCATCTTGGAGGAGAGAATGGATGTGCTTGGGGACATTGGCGTGAGACCAAGGGGGGGTTAGAGTCCCTATCACCTGGCAGAGTGTCGCCCTTGGGGACGCGACATCATTCGGACCCGCAATTCCTGAACTGTACGAAAGATGACCTGAGCAGCCCTCGCCAGGCGTGACTCGGTGAGTGTTAGAAATACCCCTCCAGCTAGATAGGAATTCGATTCGAATCGCCGTCGCTCCCGGTTAGTGAGCACTTGACTTGAGCAGCGGCAACGTAGATCTCATTAATTGAACAGATGGTTAAGTGAGTGATACAATGTTGCCACAATTTATACCTGCTATGGAAATAATATGAATAATTGTTTGAGGATAATCAAGTGCATGTTTAGTACAGGTGCTAAGATAGATGACAGGTAAATGCTAAAAATAACTGCTAGTACAGGTTATAAGAGTTTCAACTACTTATGCCTTTATGCAAAATGTGGTGTCAGCTAGCCTCTTGAGTAAGCCTTGCATAATCCTTGGTGTCATATTATTTCTGGTTTATGACGGGTAAGTCTAGCTGAGTACATTCCAGTACTCAGGGTTTATTCCCTCCTGTTGCAGATGACATGCTTTATCAAGGTTTCTGCAAGACGTGTCTCCACCCTGCGGGTGATGATGACTAGATCACTAGGGCGTGATCGTCTTTATGTACTTTCCTCATGCTTTTGCGGGTTGTCGATCATCAAGACTGGTAGTAATTAATCAACTAGTGTGTGTGTTATGCTTCCGCTACTTTTCAAACTCGGTTTGTAATATTTGCTACTCCGTGGTGTAAACTTATTTCGGAACTACTTGTGAAATGTAATGTACGATGTGTATGTTGAATGATGCGATCCTGGTTGTAAGCAGTTTGGTTTGAAATCCTTCGTGATTTCGATTGACTACCGAGATTATATGGGCTCAAGTTTGAAAATTTGAGCGCTTCGGTGCTTGTTTTCGTACTTGTGCTCTTATAATTTGGTCGGTTCTGTTACATATCTTGCTACAGTATTTGCGATTTGTCTTTAAGAAATGTCAGTACCTTAGGTGTACTATCTTCTTGGATGCATCCAGGTACACCCGTTTAGTACCATCCAAGCAGACTAAGCATCCCATCTTCCTTCTAATCTGTCCAGACAAAGCAAACAACACAGGATAATCATTGGTAGTAACAAAGATCATGGCTCTACATATGAAGTCCACCTTTCGGAACGCATTGTGCATCGACTCTCCATACCTCCTAGCCTCTCCATTTCTTGCATCAAAAGCTCCAGGAACACATCTATATCAACACCAGCTTGTGAGGAGAAGGTACTTTCTCTTCTGACATAGCCACGTTGGGATGTTGATCACTAGCCATGTGTTGTGGTCGTTGGTCCTCTCATTGAAGGGATTCAGTCCATTAGTGCTCAAGCCAAATCGTACATTCCTTGGGTCAGCGTTGAAATCTTTGTGCTTGTCATCAAAGCGTTGCCACTGAGTACCATCGGCCAAGTGTGCAATCACATCATCAACCACCTTGCGCTCATCATCCCACCATGTCATGAGTGCGGCTTCCTTAGGGTTTAGGAACATACGCCTCAAGCGGTCGACTACTGGTAGGTACCATATTACTAAGGCAGTAATTCTTCTCTGCTTTGCATTGTTGCCTAATGGAGTGTCCTCTAGGGGTTGAGAATATTGTACCATCTTTTTCCCACCCTTCTTCTTCTTGTTCCCCGTGGAGGCTTCATCCTTGTCGTAAAGGTCATTGTTCTTGTACCAACTGGCCCCCACACCTGGGACATTTATCTAGTGACTTGAACATGTCACCGAAAAGGATATAGTGGTTGGGGCATGCATGGATTTTTTGAACCCCCATTGTCAATGGACTTATAACCTTCTTCGCTTGATATGTGTTGGCGGAATCTGAGTTAGGCTGTGGTAGCAACCATGACAGGAGATGCAATAGATCATTGAAACTACAGTCTGACCAACCATACTTAGCCTTCAGAATGAGTAGCTCAAGCACAAAACATAGCAATGTCCAATGTGTTGAACAACTCTTTTCAACACCATACACAGTCTCCTTCGATGCTTTTTTCACCCTTTCAAAATTTTCTAGACCTTTCGAGCTCTTTAGTAAAATCTCTGGTCCAAGGGCCCGAATCATGTCCTCCAAATCATCTTCATCCCCGACACATGCTCCGCCATCATTATTGGCACCACCTTTGTCGTTACCATCCCAACCACCAGCATCACCACCTTGTTCATTGCCAACCTCAGGATCCATTTGTGCATCAAGCTCTACAAAATATTGGGACAGGGATTCTAGGGTTTCGTCATCGTCTTCCTCCTCATCCTTGTCATTAACAACAATGTTTCACCATGATGAATCCACACTATGTAGTCCTCAACAAATCCTTGCATAATCAAATGTGATCTGATGATAGTCACATCTGTCCATTCCACAAGGTTCTTGCAATCTTTACAAGGACAAATAATTGTATCCTTATTCTCTATCAACATCATTGCATGCTTCTCTATGGCTTCAATAAATTTATCCACCTCTTCACGAAAACATGCCTTGAACCTTAATGAACCATACATTCAAGAGTTCCTATACTCCATCTTTTACAACAACAACCAAAGAAAATACATTAAATGACTACTTATTTGGATATATATAAAAATGAATCAAATTAATAATTACTTGAGAATAATTGTATATACTTCAGATATATATGAATATAAATCAAATATAATTACATGAAGCATACAAACTATCAATACGGGACCTATAGGGTTCTGTATCAGGTCAACTTCTATCTAGGAGCCCATCCTAGGCCCACGGTCAAGATTGAAGGACATGGACCTAGGTGGCGTGGACTTCAAGCTGTACAGATCAGCTTAGTCAGAATATTAGGAAAGTTAGACTCTGTAATAGATCTAGAACTCCTCAATTATATCCGACTAGGACTAGAATTACATCTTAGCCTTCTCTCCATATATAAAGAGAGGCTAGGGGCACCCCTTGTACACGATAATCATACAATCAATCCAATGCAAAGGCTAACGTCGACTGGACGTAAGGCTTTTATTCGATCATGACGGCCCGACTAGTATAAATCACCTATCCCTTGCATTACCGTCGAGTTCGTAGGTTCACTGGCCCCTTGAACAATCATTCCGAGTAACCCTGTGATGAGTTGCCGGTCATCAAACGCCAACAGCTGGCGCGCCAGGTAGGGGAATTTGATGAGTTCACGCTTAAGAGCTCAACGGATTTTGACGACATGATCTTCCCGGTGGGTTCAACCTTTGTCTTTGGTTCCTAGATCTACATAGCTGACGATGACAGCAGGCTCCAAAGCTAGCTCACAAAGATCCTACCACCTCAGCATACTCTCGCTGCTCCTGCGATCGTGATGGATCAACTCACCGAGAAGTTCTCTCAACTTTCGATTTCTGACTCAATTCAGATCTCAGAGGTCCCTAAGGAATTTGACTCTGGCTCGGTTATGCCAGAAGAGATCTACCTTAAGTCTAATTTGGGTTCCACACCAGAAGTGTCGGGTCCTTATCCACTAGGACTCTACAATGCTGCCTTCGTCTATCAAGATTTGCTTCAAGGTCGGGAACAGGAGATCCCCCTAACAGGAGCTCAGAGGGGCCTTGTGTTGTTAATTACTCTGCAAGTTTTCATCATCTACTGGCCTAGATCCCAGCGATGATCATAGCTCCATGGCGATCCTCAAAAGCTCTGATATGGTAGAGTCTGCTACCAACAGGGTTTTTGTGCATGCCCAGGAGATATTTATGGTATGAGGCTGCTCACCACTCCATGCTCCAAGTCCGCCTGATATCAACTCGGATGACGAGAGCCCCTCTGCTACTTCCCCTTATGCACTTAGAGATCCGAACGAGACAGAAGCCGAGAAGACCATGAGGGTAAAGAAGAACAAGCAGAGGGTGGGTCACCATATCTGGGCTGAATGTCGATGACATGCTCAAGCTAATTATCAAACCCAGATGGTTGAATATGATCACCAACGCCTAGCCTGGGAAGCCAAAGATGATCAACGTTGTGAGGACGAAAGGCGTCGACATGAATGCTGGGAGCATGAAGAGCGGATAACTACTTCATCTTGTAATCTTGAATCAGAGTTCGTGCTTGTCAGGGGCCATAAGGTGTATAACACTCATATGCGAATGTCTATACTTTGGCCAAAGAATATGAGGCTATTCAGAACCCAACCCCCGAGCAAGAGTGGTTGTAGGCCATATTGCAGTCCACTACTCTTTAATTGCAAGGAAGAAACCTATCTATGAGCCATCATCCCTCTTAAGTAGGAAGTCAGGGGCATAGTCAGTGAATTTCCATTCATGATAGAATTGGACCAAACACCACGTAGAATAGAGACAACCGAGACAATCGGGACAATCGAGACAACCGAGACAATCGGGATAATCGAGGGAACCAAGGCACCTAAGGAGGATGAGATGGGGATGCGCGTGGTAGACCATCGGTTCACCTAGCTCCCCATAACCCACCTCGATAGAATGACAGAGATGAAGGCGGGGCTAAGTCCAAGTACAGGGAAGCCAGAGTTCCCGACAGGTTTCCTTGCTTTGCAAGACGCCTTCTATCCATTCGGTTGCCCTACAAGTTCAAGCCTTCTAATATTCCAAGTATCATGGCAAGACAGAGCCAAATAAATAGCTCCGCATCTATTCCTAGTTGATTGAGCTAGCCGACGGCGACGACGACGACGACATCAAGACCTTATTCTTTCCAATGGCGCTCGAGGCGGTACCCCTCTAGTAGTTTGATAAATTGAGCCCCGGGTCAATTAAGTGCTTGGATAATTTTTAGAAAGCTTTTTGTAGCAACTTCACAGGTATCCTCACTCATCCAACCACCTAGGTGGAGCTTAGAGGATGTACTCAGAAGAAAGACGAAAGCTTCTAGGAATACTATCGACGCTTTTGAGAACTTCACTCCTAGGTTTATGATATCACCGAATGAGAGGCCATCGATGATTTCTCCATGGGAATAAGATCCAAATGACAGTTTTAGGACTTTTGTAGAGAGAACTCGCTGACCAATGAAGAGTTTAAATGCACGGTCTAGAAGATGATCTCCGTAGAAGAAAGAACCCGGGAGAGATTCGGCGATGGGCGTGATAACCAGGAGAATTATGACAACAGGGGCAACCAAGGTGGGTAGTAGAACTAGAAGTGTAGACCCAACAATGTGGTCACCTCTGATGACAAGTCAAAGAAATCTAGCAAACCTAGGCAGTTTGAAAACCTGGAGAATCTACCCTGTCCATGGCATCCAAATTCATCGCACACGGCAGGCGAGTGCTAGAACTTCAAGAATTATACTCGAAAGAACAACTCAGCCAAGGGCAAGGGTAAGGAAGACGACAATAACAAGTATCAAGAGGACCAAGGAGTAATCTTTGCTAGAGTCCCAAGTTTTAAGAGCAAGCAGCAAGAAAACTTGCCCTACGGAGTATCACAGTGGCTGAACCCCCTACCCCCAAGTACCGCAATTGGTCTAAGTACCCAATCCAATTCTTGCATAATGATCAGTGGATCAGTGTTGATAATGCTAAGCACTACCCGTTGGTTCTAGATCCAACCATCGCAAGCATGACCGTCAAAAAGGTCTTGATCCATGGAGGAGCAGGGCTTAACATCATCTTTGCTGACACATTGTCTTGACTTTGCCGGCTTACTTACTCCTATGGATGTACCTTCTACGAAATAGTACCTAGCAAAGCGGCCATGCCTCTCAACCAGATTATGCTCCTAGTCACCTTGGGAACCCCAAACAATTATTGTACTGAGTTCATCAAATTCGAGGTGGCTGACTTTGACTCATCCTATCACGCCATCTTCAGGAGACTAGCACTGGCTAAGTTTATGGCAGTCTCGCATTACCAGTATCTTTTGCTCAAGAGGCCGGGTCCCAATAGTATTCTTTCACTCAGAGGCGACCTGAAGCATTCTTATGATTGCAATGCTCAAGCTATCAAGATTGTAGCCAAGATTTAGGTAGATTTAGAAAGGGAGGAGATTGCTACTCTAGCCAGCTAAGCCAACTCGGAAGATTTAGAATTACCGGCTAAAAAGCCCACCATCCTTATCCCGCCTAAGGAGGCGAATGTTATGAAGATTGATCTCGGCACTGGTGATCACTCCAAGACAGCGACCATCAGTGCTCACCTTCCTAAGGAATAGGATCTCGCGCTCACCAACTTTCTCTGGGACAACAATGATATCTTCGCTTGGAAGTCGGCCAACATGCTAGGTGTCCTGAGAAAGTTGGCTGAGCACCAAATTGATTTGAATGAAGGTTCCAAACCTGTCAAGCAATAGTTACATCATTTTTCTCCTAATAAGAAAGCAGCCATCAAGAAGGAAATCATGAAGCTTTTGGTAGCTAGGTTTATCCGAGAGATTCTACATCCCGACTGGCTTGCCAACCCTATGTTGGTACAGAAGGACTCAAACAAGTGGCACATGCACATCGACTACACAGATCTTAACAGACATTGCCCGAAGGATCCATTCGGTTTACCGTGCATTGACCAGATTGTTGATTCGACGGCCGGGTCAGCTCTTTCAAAAACCTACGCGAGTGGCAGTGGAACTCAACCCAAACAAGTGCGCCTTCGGTGTACCTTCTAGACAGCTTCTCGGATTCTTAGTCAGTCATCATGGCATTGAGGCAAGCACAAAGCAAATCCATGCAATAATAGAGATGGGTCCTCATTGTTGTGTCAAGGATGTCCAGAAGATGACAGGGTGTATGGCAGCCCTTAACCGATTCATCTCAAGGCTTGGAGAAAAAGGACTTCCTTTCTTCAACTTTTGAAGAAGTTGGGTAAATTTGAGTGGACTATTGATATTTGGTAACGCAATTAGGAAATGATCCGCAAGCGCACGGATATTGGTGAGCACTTCACCCGGGATGTTATCCAGAGTATCGTATTTATTTTTTTACCACTAGGAGAAAGCGTGCATCTGACTAACCAAATCTATTACTACTAACCTTTAGGCTACAACCACTGTGATTTGATGTGAGCGATGTATAGAGAAGACTGCAACTGCACTCTCGTTCTAACCTTGGTAAGGATGATCTACTGCTCTATTGGGGAGGCTCACGGAATCTAGACACCTCAAAGGATGTTCGACCCGCACCTATAAACCCTATCGATCCTGCTAACGGGATATGGAATACAAAGGTAGCTACGGAAATGTCACGTTCCTCGCTACTACCACGGTCCGGCTAGACAGGGGATATCTATGAGTATCCTAGCCCAAACACCTCGTTTACGCTAGAGATGATTACTCTAAACTCTACGCGAAGAGATTAAAGTAAACTCATAAACCAAAGAACAATAAAACAAAGAACTTACTAGAATTTAGAAGTTGAAATACTGAAGAATCCTAGGAGCAAGCCTTGGGTTAGGAGAACTTGATCCTGCAGGTGCAACCTCGAAGTAGTCACCGACAGGCCGGGCTTCCTTCGATCTATACCTCCACTCTATCTCTCTCAATCTAGAAGAACTAAGTCTAATCTCACATTGGATGCTAAGCCCTAATGAGGTGGGAACCCTAAGGGAACCTCTCTCTCTGAATCCTCTCTGGAAAATATGAAAATAATGGACTTGGATTCTCCTCTCCAGGGGCCAGGGGTCCTGCTTATATAGTCCCTTCAAGTGAACCTGGGCCGTCGGATCAAACCGACATTAATCGCACGGTTTTCCTTGATCCTTTAGGTCGGTGGGGCATAATCCGCAAGACTCGTCCTGATTGGTTGCAGACCTAGGGCGGGCGCCCTGGTCCCGGGCCCGTTCGGCCTCCCGTTCGATCCCGTGGCTTCTGGAGTCTTCTAGATGATAGAAAATCAGTGAACACGTTAATATCTCTATGTAATTCCGACGTGTGGGCCTTTCCTTTGTATTTCCTGATAACCCCCTGCAGAAACAGATAAACAACAAAACTCGTGGAATTCTATCAGATCAAACCCTAATTCTAGGTGTTGCTTGCATATAGCTCCTTTTCCTTATTTATTGGATAATTAAAATTGATACTTAAGAACCGTCAACAAACACCCCCATACTTAGGCTTTTACTCGTCCTCGAGAAAAGGATGGTTCAGAAAAATAACTGGGGTTGAAACATTGTAAAGCATTCTTTTTGTACCTGCAGGGTGTTGTGAATGTCCATTGTGCACTGTAGTCAGGGAAATATATGGTTGAAGTAGAGATCCTTTCTTCTCATCCTGTCACTTGGAGTTTTTATATATTTTTGAATAGAAAACTTAGCATACCTTTATCCTCATAGGGGCTCTCAGATCACTCATTTATCTTTTGTATATCTCACTGAGGCTATTTTAATCTGTAGAAATTCTCAAGCATACTTACTTTGCATATATTGCCTGGGTCAAAACGGGATCCGAGGAGAGGAATGCCATACTCTTAGATCAAAGACTTTGAAAATTAAAACTTGTCAACTCTTACTGGCATATTGCTTATTAGAGGGACCATGGGCTATCATTTTCTTTTTACCATATATATTTTTATCATCTCATTTTTTTTCAGGTGGATACTGAGGTACCCCTAATTCTACTTCCGGACACTTGTCCATTTTTCTGCGAGGTTGTCGAGCACTTGCTCCTTTTTATTTCCTCGAAATATATTTTTGCATAGCCCATGCCTCTAATGCAATAATACTTCGGAAGAGTGAATCTTTCTGAATAAAAATGTCTTGATCTTGGGAGCATGATAAATCTCTCAACAAGGGTCTAACTCGTTTTGCACAAACTCAATACAAAGCAAATTAATATTTTTAGGTTTATCAGGCATATAAAATACTGAGGATGGTAGCTATATTTTTGAAGTTTTTGAAAAGAAAATCTCCAAGCGACAAAGATTTCAAGAATAAGATACTCATATTCTACCATCTCACATTCCACAAGGACTTGAGTAACACATGGTTTTTAAAATAATTTTCAATAAATGCAGGTTTTTAGAAATATCACAGAGTGAGATTGATCATAATTAGAAATATTTTTGTCTTTTTAAATTATCATGTTAGGAACAATATTCTACACAGCCCAATATGTATTTGTATATATGTAAATAAAGCGTGCAGAGTATGTACCTGAATCGTGGAGTGGTACAATCGAAGTGCTTTTACCATGTTGAGGGGATTCCCCCATACTTGTTTCCTGCTTTCTTGCATAAAAATAAAGTGGAGATACACGAGGCATAATAATAATCTTTATTTGTCTTGAGGCATTTATTACACTGACTAATGAAGCGAACTAATCTAAACTAAATTTAATCGAATCTAATTGAATCTAATGATGAAGACTAAGACACACTGTCTCAAGGTCTAATCTAGATAGCTCAGTGTTGCTCTAAATCCCTGATCCTAGCAAGGGCATCAGAAAGGTCACGTTTAAGCGCGAGCACAGTAGTGTTCAGGTTGGAGACCTGCCAACTAGGGGAGCTAACTGTGGACTGAAGTTCCATAATATGTCTATTTGCTCTCCTGATGTCCTCATCCACATCTGCTATGGTCCTGCGGCGCTTCGGTGGTGTAGTAAGAACTGGTTGGGCGTAGTAGGATGAGATTGAGCTGTGCTGGTTTGATGGTGGGGCTGCTAGCTGTCGCTCTGTGTTGGCCGGGACGTAGGCGTCGGGGTCATCCTTGGGCTTGCGGTTGAGGTCATAAGGGATGATCTCCCAGTTGCGGTGGGTCTTGTCGGCCATTGGAGAAGCAAGGAACTAGACAAGCTCTAATTGAGGAGGAGAGAAGGATTAAATGAATTGGTGTTGAAAGCTGACGTCAGGGGTCTGTTTATATAGGGGTCAAAAAGTGCCTCTAGGGTTTCCATAGATCCATCCCGCTGCCGGGCGTGCGTAACAACCCATTCGCGGAATTTTCTGGATAACCATAGATGAGGAAAGCACGTCGGAAGAGGCCGGGGCCAAGGGGACACCAGGGCAGGGTGCCCGCCCTCATCATCAGGGCGCCCGCCCTGGGCCTGCCTCCTCTGCGGCCCCGCTTGCTCGAGCGTGTTTCTAGAAGTATTTTTATCCCGAAAAATATATACGTGGCCCAAAAACGTCAGATTAAAAAGGTCGGGCTTTAATTCTCCATCGGAAGGTAAAAATGGATCATGTCTATTTCTTCTAATTCTTTATTGGGTTCTAAAAATAATTTAAGACGTTGACCATTTACCTTGAATAACGTACCTTCGTCGTTTTGAAGTGTAATAGCTCCATGGGATGATGAATTGACTACCTTGTATGGTCCTTCCCATTTACTCCGGAGTTTTCCATGCCCAAAAAGCTTCACTCTGGAATTAAAAAGTAATACCTTATCTCCGGGTGAGAACTCCTTCTTCTTGATCCTCTTGTCATGCCATCTTTTGACTCTTTCTTTGTAGATCTTCGAATTGTGATATGCTTTCTCTCGTCATTCTTCCAATTCTGATAGTTGCATTCTTCTATGATCTCCAGCAACATCTAGGTCCATATTCCATCTTCTTATGGCCCAGTGTGCTTTGAACTCTAGTTCAACAGGCAAGTGGCAAGTCTTCCCGTACACCAATTGGTATGGGGTCATTCCAATTGGGGTCTTGTATGTTGTCCGGTATGCCCAGAGTGCATCGGGTAACTTTTCCTTCCATGCTGTTCACATCTCATTTACTGTTTTCTGAAGAATGTTCTTGATTTGCTTGTTGGAAGTCTCTGCTTGGCCACTTGTCTGAGGATGATATGGGGTAGCAACGTTGTGACGGATTCCATGTTTTGCTAGATAATGCTCAAAGCGTTTGTCGATGAAGTGTGATCCCCCATCACTTATCACCACCCTAGGGACTCCAAATCTTGGAAATATAATCTCTTCAAACATCCTCTTTGAATTAATATTGTCGGCACGCTTGCAAGGTAGTGCTTCTACCCACTTGGAGACGTAGTCAACTGCCACCAAGATGAATTCACACTTCTTTGATGGAGGAAATGGACCCATGTAGTCTATTCCCCAAATATCAAAGAGCTCAATCTGAAGGTTGTTGGTGAGTGGCATAGCATCTCTTGTATTTATGTTTCCGTGCCTTTGACATGGCCCACATCTTCTGATATATTGCCTTGTGTCTTCATACATTGTAGGCCAATAGAATCCACATTGCCAGATCTTTGAATGTGTACGGAATGCTCCATAATGACCTCCGTATGGTGATGAATGGCATCTGTCGATGATCTTCCACCCTTCCTCAGTGGTCACACACCTTCTGAGTAAGCCATCAGCGCATACTCGGAAGAGGTATGGCTCATCCCATATGTGTGAACGACTTTCTTGAATAAGCTTCTTCTTGTTCGCTCCTGGTGGTACATACCCTGAAACCATAAAATTAACAATATCTGCATACCAGGGGTCAGACCTGTTGATTCCATAGAGCATGTCGTCCCGGAGTGAATCATTAATGGGTGTTTCCTGTGGATCCTTAAAGTGCATTCTAGACAAGTGATCAGCAACAAAATTTTCTACTCCCTTTTTATCTTTTATTTCTAAGTCAAATTCTTGGAGTAACAAGATCCATCTAATTAGGCGAGGTTTAGCATCTTTTTTAGTGAGAAAATATTTTAGTGCAGCATGATCAGTGTAAACAATTATTTTAGCTCCTACTAAGTAAGATCTAAATTTATCAATGGCAAAGACAACAGCCAGAAGCTCTTTTTCAGTTGTTGCATAATTAAGTTGAGCTCCTGTCAAAGTTTTACTGGCGTAAGCAATTGCATGATGCTTCTTGTCTTTTGTTTGCCCCAAAACTGCCCCCACAGCATAATCACTAGCATCACACATAATTTCAAAAGGCAACGACCAATCAGGGGGTTGAATGATTGGTGCAGAGATGAGTGCATTCTTTAATAATTCAAAAGCTTTTAAACATGCATCATCAAATTCGAAAGGAGCATCCTTGGCTAGCAAAAGAGTGAGTGGTCTAGCAATAAATGAAAAATCTTTTATGAATCTGCGATAAAAACCAGCATGGCCAAGAAAGCTTCGAATTCCTTTTATATTCACAGGTGGAGGTAGTTGTTCTATTACTTCAATTTTAGCTTTATCTACCTCAATACCTCTTTTAGACACTAGGTGTCCTAGCACTATTCCTTCCCTAACCATAAAATGACATTTTTCCCAGTTAAGGACTAAGTGCTTTTCTTTGCATCTTTGCAAAACCTTGTCTAAATTTTCAAGACAATTATCAAAAGTTTTTCCATAAACAGAAAAATCATCCATGAAAACTTCCATAATCTCTTCAATCATATCAGAAAATATAGACATCATGCATCTTTGAAAAGAAGCTGGTGCATTACATAGCCCAAAAGACATTCTACGATAAGCATAAGTTTTGTATGGACAGGTAAAAGTGGTTTTTGCTTTGATCATCAGGATGGATCGGGATCTGGTGGTACCCTGAATATCCATCTAAGAAACAGAAGAACGAATGGTTCGCTAACCGCTCTAACATCTCATCTATAAAAGGTAAAGGAAAGTGATCCTTTTTCGTGGCTTTATTCAGTTTTCTATAGTCAATGCACATCCGCCACCCTGTGACGGTGCGTTGCGGAATTAGCTCGTTCTTCTCATTTGTAACAACAGTCATGCCTCCCTTTTTAGGCACAACTTGAACAGGGCTCACCCACTCACTATGCGGCACAGGATATATAATCCCTGCATGCAGCAACTTTATAACTTCCTTTTTAACTACTCTCATCGCGTTGTTGAGTCTACGTTGGGGTTCCCGAGAAGGTGAAACAGAAGGATCTGTCGAAATGCGATGGGTGCAAATCATAGGACTGATTCCTGTAAGATCTTGGAGTGAGTAGCCAAAGACTGAGTGATGTTTTTCTAAAACGGTCATTAATCGCAGAGTTTGTTCCTGAGTGAGTTTATTACTAATGATCACAGAAAACTCTGGATTATTGTTTAGGAAAGAATAGATAAGACCGGGTGGTAAAGTTTTAAGCTCTATAGGAGGTCTGGGTGTTTTTGCAAACTCATCTAAAGGTTCAGGTTCAGAAGGTTCAGCTTCCTCTTCTATGAAGAAAGGGGCTTCTTCTTCTAAGTCTAATTCATTTAAAAGCTCTAGAGACGCAGCTTTTACCTCTTCCATAGGATCAGGCAAAAGAGATGACTCGATCTTATTATTCAAGGAGTGAGAAATTGTCATAGGGAATTTAAAATCCTTTCCAAAAGAAATGTGTAGCTTTCCAGTTTGACCTTCATAAAGGAGTCTTCTAAATGATTGTCCTATCAACAGGTCGAAGTCCCATGTATCAAAGATATAAAAGTTCAAATGAATCATGGAGCCTTCTACCATAAAGGGTAGGACATTCACAATTCCAAGACTGGGGACCAATCGTCACGAAGATTCCTTCATGAACTTTGTTGTGGGGGTTAAAATTAATTTTCCAAATAATTTAAGTGCAAAAGCTTCAGACATGATATTGATCCCCACAACAGGATTATAGAGAGCATCAAATTGATCAGAATCATAAGCACAGCGTATAGTGATAGGAGGTGTATCCAAACGGATCACTTCAGAGGAAAGCTCTGACTCCTCCAACCATTCGCTACTCATGACTGAGATAAGCTCTCTCAATTGATATTCACTTGGTAAACAAATGCTATAATGGCCGCTTTGGGGTTTGTCAATAGAATGGTAGTTTGAAATGTTTCCAAAATCGGCAAAAAGATCGGATTCTATATCCAGCATGAAATCAGGTGGTGGAATTTCTTCCTTTTGTGGCTCAAAACTTGGGATAGCTGAAGTAGGTGAAGAATTCGGCAGAGTGTCTACTTCGGCTTCGTAGGTTTCATCATGGAGGGTATTATCCATCTCAGCTTCTAGGATTCTATCTAGGATCGCTCTAGCTTCATCAGTAGGGATACGAAAGAAAGAACCTCTAGATATTGTATGTAGCATTTGTTTATGATCTTTCTGAAGACCTCGAAAGAAATGAAAAAGGAGAATAGGGTCTTTAATATTGAGTTTTGGACCAGATTCTAAAAGATCAGAAAAACGTTTCCAGGATTTTCCCAAAGTTTCATTTTCTTTTTGTTTAAAAGATAGAACTTCGAGTCTAAGGTCGGCGATACGATCGAGGGAATAAAAATCTAAACAGAAGTTGGCTCGTAAGACTCCCCATTCACCTCGTTGTTGACTTACCTTCTGACTATACCATCGTCTAGCTTCTCCTCTTAAGGAAAAAGGAAAAAACTTCCAACGTAAAGTCTTATCAGAAATGCCTTCAATGCAAAGACAATCGCATGTTTGCTCAAAATCTCTAATATGAAGGTAAGGATTTTCGTCTTCCTTTCCCGAAAAGGATAGGTTCTCAATCATGGCAATTAACCTTGAACTTAACCTATACTGGGATGTTTGGATAGGCTGTGATGACTCCCATGGTAAAAGGTCAGTTTCCGAAGGTGTTGCAAATTGATAGATTGATTTAGAATCTTGGTTCTCCATAAGGTAAGAATAAAGAAAAGATAAGGAATAAAAAGATAAAGAAAGATAAAAGTATAGGTACAAGCTAGTAGTAAGATTCAAGGATATCTCAGCAAACCGTCTTTCTCCCCGGCAACGGCGCCAGAAATGCTTGTTGATATTTGGTAACGCAATTAGGAAATGATCCGCAAGCGCACGGATATCGGTGAGCACTTCACCCGGGATGTTATCCAGAGTATCGTATTTATTTTTTTACCACTAGGAGAAAGCGTGCATCTGACTAACCAAATCTATTACTACTAACCTTTAGGCTACAACCACTGTGATTTGATGTGAGCGATGTATAGAGAAGACTGCAACTGCACTCTCGTTCTAACCTTGGTAAGGATGATCTACTGCTCTATTGGGGAGGCTCACGGAATCTAGACACCTCAAAGGATGTTCGACCCGCACCTATAAACCCTATCGATCCTGCTAACGGGATATGGAATACAAAGGTAGCTACGGAAATGTCACGTTCCTCGCTACTACCACGGTCCGGCTAGACAGGGGATATCTATGAGTATCCTAGCCCAAACACCTCGTTTACGCTAGAGATGATTACTCTAAACTCTACGCGAAGAGATTAAAGTAAACTCATAAACCAAAGAACAATAAAACAAAGAACTTACTAGAATTTAGAAGTCGAAATACTGAAGAATCCTAAGAGCAAGCCTCGGGTTAGGAGAACTTGATCCTGCAGGTACAACCTCGAAGTAGTCACCGACAGGCCGGGCTTCCTTCGATCTATACCTCCACTCTATCTCTCTCAATCTAGAAGAACTAAGTCTAATCTCACATTGGATGCTAAGCCCTAATGAGGTGGGAACCCTAAGGGAACCTCTCTCTCTGAATCCTCTCTAGAAAATATGAAAATAATGGACTTGGATTCTCCTCTCCAGGGGCCAGGGGTCCTGCTTATATAGTCCCTTCAAGTGAACCTGGGCCGTCTGATCAAACCGACATTAATCACACAGTTTTCCTTGATCCTTTAGGTCGGTGGGGCATAATTCGCGAGACTCGTCCTGATTGGTTGCAGACCTAGGGCGGGCGCCCCAGGGTCCAGGGCGGGCGCCCTGGTCCCGGGCCCGTTCGGCCTCCCGTTCGATCCCGTGGCTTCTAGAGTCTTCTAGATGATAGAAAATCGGTGAACACGTTAATATCTCTATGTAATTCCGACGTGTGGGCCTTTCCTTTGTATTTCCTGATAACCCCCTGCAGAAACAGATAAACAATAAAACTCGTGGAATTCTGTCAGATCAAACCCTAATTCTAGGTGTTGCTTGCATATAGGTCCTTTTCCTTATTTATTGGATAATTAAAATTGATACTTAAGAACCGTCAACATGGACTGATGAGGCTAACGATGCATTCGAGAAGCTCAAGGCCTACCTCACTTCTGCACGCATCCTTACCCCACCTACAAATAGGGAAGATATGTTACTCTGCATTGCAGTAATGACTATGGTGGTTAGTGCGGCAATCATCATTAAAAGAGAGGAAGAAGGCCATGTATTCAAAGTACAGCAACCAGTTTACTATGTCAATGAGGTTCTGTCAGATTTCAAAGTCCGGTTTCCACATGTGCAGAAGCTACTTTATGCCATCCTGATCACCTCCCGCAAGCTCAGACACTATTTTGATGAACATAAGATTACGGTGGTTACGATTTCCCACTCGGTGACATTCTACACAACCGTGATGCTACAGGACGTATATCCAAATGGGCAGTCAAGCTTGGGGGCTCCTAACATTGAGTCCACCTTGCATAAGGCTATTAAGTTATAGGCACTTGCCAACTTTATAGCTGATGGACAAAAATCCAGCAGCCTATGAACGACGCTATACTCGACCATTGAAAGATGTATTTCAACGGATCCCTCAAGCTAGGTGGAGCAGGTGCTAGTGTTCTCCTCTAGATGGGAAGTAGTTCAAATATGTTCTCCAAATTCTCTGGCCAGCTACCAACAATGAAGCAGAGTACGAAGCCCTCAACCATGGTCTCTGGGTAGCAGCTTCACTTGGTATTAAGGGCCTACTCGTTTATGGGGATTCAGCTGTGGTCATCAATCAAGTCAATAAAGACTGGGACTGCACCAAAGAAACCATGGACGCCTACTATGGAGAGGTACGCAAGCTAGAGAAGCATTTTGAAGGTCTGGAGATACTTCATGTAGTGCGCGACTTAAACATCGCCATAGACATTCTGGCAAAACTCGGATCCGACAGAGCATAGGTGCCACCCGGCATATTCGTTGAGGAGTTGATGTCTCCATCTATCAAGCAACCCAAACATGTCACCTCTGATACTACCACACCTGGTGCTCAAGTATTGACCATCGTCCTATCCTGGACTCAAGTTTTCATCGATTACATCAAAGAGCACAAGCTGCAAGCAGACAACAGAGAAGCCGCCCAAATCGTCCATAGAAGCAAGAACTACGTCTTAGTCGGCAATCAGCTCTATCGACGTGGCGCGTCCTCTGGTGTCTTGCTAAAGTGTATCACCATAGAAGAAGGCAAGGAGCTACTCAATGAAATTCACTCTGACTGTTGCGATAATCACGCCGCGTCCAGGACTTTAGTCGGGAAAGCTTTCCAATACGAGTTCCATTGGCCAACTGCTCTGAAAGACGCTAAAGACCTCGTTAGGCATTGCAAAGGCTGTTAGATGTTTGCAAGGCAAGCTCATGTTCTAGCGCACAATCTCATTTGTATTCTGCCAGCCTGGCCTTTTTCATGCTAGGGAATGGATCAACTGGGACCTCTCAAGAGAGCCAAGGGTGGTTTTGAGTACATCTATGTGGCCATTGACAAGTTTACTAAGTGGATTGAGTACAAACCACTCGTTAAGTACAGCGCAGCCAAAGCTGTTGAGTTTATTCAAGACATCATGCACCGCTTTGGTATGCCTAATCATGTAATTATGAATCTAGGCTCCCCTTTTACGGCCATCGAGTTTAAGAGTTGGGTGCAGGATTGTGGCATAAGTATCGACTATGCTTTCGTAGCTCATCTGTAGGCTAACGGGCAGGTTGAGAGAGAGCCAATGATCTCATATTAGCTGGACTCAAGCCAAGGTTATATGAAGATCGTAAAGACTATGGCTCTAAGTGGATAGATGAGTTGCCCAAAATAGTCTGGGGGCTGCACACCCAAGTTAGCAAGGCAACAGGGTATTCCCCTTTTTTCCTGGTATAAGGCTCTGAAGCTATGTTACCAGCTGATTTGATCTGGACATCTCCAAGGATAGAGCAGTATGATGAAGGCAAAGCTGAACAAACTCGGAGACTTGAGTTAGATGGCCTGGAAGAAGTCCGAGTTAATGCTACCCTGCAATCTGCTCGATATCTTCAGGGTTTGCGCCGTCACTACAATAATAGTGTCCAGCCTCACACTTTCCAAGTCAGCGATCTAGTCTTACGACGTATATAAAAGACGGATAGCTGACACAAACTGCTTAGCCTATGGGAGGGTCCTTTCATTGTTTCTAGGGTCACGCAGCCAGGGTCATCCGAATTAATGACCGAAGATGGAATACCAGTCAAGAACACCTGACACATTGATCAGCTTCGTAGATTCTACGCCTAAAGTTATATTCTAGGTGTTAGTTATTTTCTTTTTTACATTTTCAAAAGTTTATGTAAACTATGGTTCTTGATACACAATAATAATAAATATTAGCTGTTTGAGTCAAGATTTCTCTTACTTTGAAACTATCAAAATAACTTATTAGTTGCTTTGAGTCTATCCTAGGTAATATTCTTACCCGGATGAGAGACATCCCGGCTATTAGTGCTGATGTACGTCTCCAACTTAAAATAAGTCATTTTGTTCAGAGAATCACTGGCTAACCATGCTAGTATGTATCTCTATGAATCTAGGATATACCTTCTATGTCGATCAGTCGGCTCACATCCTGCGACTAAGTTTTTATTGTTGCAAAACAAACGGCACTCAGCTTTCATGCTAAATGTATGCCAAGCCCGTAAAAGATTATCTCGGAAGAAGGCGACTAACTTGCTCTTATGGCGTGTGAGCCTTAAGGAAGACACTTCTACAGTCACCTTTTATGATCAAGTGCTTTCTTGCACTTAAGGTCGGTTATTATGTGGTCCTATCCTGACTACATGACTACTCGAATATTTCGTCTTGAGACAATTAGGGCAATTATATCCACATTTATAAAATAGGCTAAGTTTTACCAGCCAAAATATATATTAAAGAGCATTGTTCTCTACATCCAGTAACTAATATAACATAGGTTTCTTCAAAGGCCTATGACTCTACTATGGGGGCTGCGGGGGCTGATCAACTGGCTAGCCTCCTGTCAGGTCAAGTTGGCTTGCAATATCTCTAGCTAGGTTGTCCATCGCGTCCTCAGCTTCTTCAATGGCCTGAACAACTACTTCATCTTCAAATTCTTCTATGAGCTTTTCCAGAGGAACAGTTGGCCAAAGCACTTAGATTTGTGCTAGGACCGAGCGAACGCACGCCTTGGCAACCGTATGTACATACTTGTTGAAGCGCTCTGGTATCAGTAGAAAGAATTGAACCTAGGACTTCCCAGTGTCTTCTAGAACTCGGATGATATTGGCGACATGTTGCATGACGCTCCACAAGTCACTGTTCTCCTTCCGGGTAGCTTCAAGCTCGGCGGTCAGGTCCTTTACTGATTTTAGAGCCAGCACAAGGTCTTGATTAGCACTACATCTAATTAATTTAGCCCAGGCAAGTTCTTTACTCGCCCATTCAGTTACCTCTTCAAGCTCGTTGTGCTTGCTCCTTAGAGTGTCAGTCATGGCTTCAAGATCGCTTTTTAGCCGATTGGTTTCATCCTGCTAGGTTGTACGAAAGTAAAATCTTGGTTCAGGAAGTTAAAACTACTCGGAGTTATCTCTAAGATAACAAGAACATCTAGTGGGGGCATACCTTTCCATTTATTTTCAAGAAGCTCGGCTTGCCTGGTCATGATCTTTAGGTCTTCAATAGCTTTATCCTTCTCCTTCTTCGAGTACCCGATCTGGGCTCACGGGGTATGCGCCGCCTGTTCATGGTTCTGATGTTTTGTGGCCCACACAGCTCCTTTCTTGCTGTGCTCTTCCTTCAGACGAGTAATTTGGCATTAAGCCGGTCTTCAACTTCTTGGGTGTGGGCATTGAATTTTTCTGCCATGCATTGTCTATTGGCCTATTCAATAGATATATGTTTATAAGCTAGATAAGACATTTAGATACGCATATACTACAGATTCGGCTGGGTATTTGCCTTGAATTTCTCATCAAAAGTCGCCACCCCCGCCATGAAGCTAGCCCAGGATGATGTCAGCTCGGTCAACTGGTAGCTAGGATCGAACTCTTTTACCACTTGGGTGCAATCAGCTCCAAGTTCTGAGGATCAGCTTGTATAGCCTTTCCTACTAGCGCTACAGGCAGAGGGGCACTCGGCTGGTCGACCGGGTTTTCATCCATCCTAGTGAGCCCCATTGCGCTGGTATTGGCCCCGTGTACAGCTTTAAGCTGCTGACTCTCGATGTGCTCTGAGTCTTGGGGCTTGGCCCTCTCTGGATCTTGCAGCACCTGATCACTAGGTGTGCTGGTCCAGGGCCTCGGCGTCTTTGGAGTCCAGCATGACAAAAATCCCAATAATTTGACAATTCTAGAAGACACTTCATGAAGACTTTAAGTATATCACAGTTTGCTACCCGGATGCACTCCTTCGTCGAACAATAGGGCCAGTCATCCATCCACCACTAGGTATCGCTCCCAGTGTGCTCAATGAACCCGATACTATTTTGGTACCCGGTTGTTTCGGCGTCAGAGGCTTCTGCCCGACTACTCCTCCCTCCCCTTGGGATGGTATTTGGGTACTATTGAGTTAAAACATTTGGAATATTAGAAGTAAGCAATCTCTATGTTGCGCATTGATAGATTATACTAAGTAACCAGACTTACCGATGCCGAACAAGGGGTTGCTCTTCCTCTTCTTTATCATCCTCGAGGAGTTCTACTTGCTGATCCCCTTCTATTTACGAGTACTAAACTTAGTACCAAAACAATACTCGGGCAAATGGATGGATGCAAGGGAATACTCACCTAAGATCATGGTACTTGTTTTTATTGTGCACGCATGGCGGGGCCTCTTGTGTAGAGTTGTGCTGGTAGTAATAGTCTCTGTGTCTAGGGTCCTCTTTAGGATCTGGGTACTTGCTCCTACGCTGGGCTGCCTGACGAAACTATCCACATGTTCTGCAGTCTCAACATCCCCTGCATCTTCAGCTAGGTTGGCTGTGGTGGCGCTTGTGGCATCATCACCACCTAACTGAGCTCCACCTCCTCCGGTTTATTCAGGGTTGTCCGCAGGCAACTCAGGTAGATCATTCAAAGCCCGTCCCAAGTGCTACATCCAGTAGATAGGAGTTCAGTTATACAGCATACAGATCAAGTATAGAACAGGTGAAGATATATAAAATTACACTTACAGCTACTGGCTGGTTGTCAGCATCTCTTTCCTTAAACTGAAGAGGAATGAGGCTGACGTCCTTTAGAATACTCTGAAGGCTCTCCAGGATTTCCTCCTTAGAAAGTTCATCCTTGGACATACGGGTAGGATCTTCTAACCCGATGTATTCGAAATCATAGTGCACCCTCTCTCGAAGAGGTTGCACCCAGCGCCTAATGAAGCTGGTGACTATTCCTATGCTAGATAGGCCTTAGATTTTTAAGGCTTTTATCTCCTTCAAAAATGGCTTAATTCTCTCTATTTCACTCGGAGTCAATGCCTCCTTCTCCCAGTGATTGTTGACACTTGGCCCGGCATTAATATGCACTACCAGGGCCAGCAGGATATTCTCGGCATAGAACCACTCGGCTCTCCAATCCTTCACTGAGTCTACCAGAGTATAATCAAAGTACTCTTGCTTTTCATGAGATGAAATTGGATCTTGGCACCACCTAAGACGCTGGGTTTGGAGGTGCTAGGGTGGGGTTTCAATTTGAAGAAGTAGCAGAAGAGAGAGTGATGGAAGGTGGAATTCCAAGCAAAGTTTCACAAAGTTGAACAAACACAAAAAGATGGAGGATGGAGTTAGGATTCAATGGTTTAGCTTTATGCCATAGTAGTGCAGAATTCCGTAAAGAAAAGGGCATGTAGGTAAACAAAGCCCGTGCTCAACAAAAGGGATGAATCAGACAGTCTGACTGGATCGAAGCGCAGGGATCCGATGCTCTCTAGGCGCCTCCCATCTGCCAAGCCTTTGCTCTGGTAGCAAGTGCTGGTAGTAGAGTCTCTTCAGATGCTTCAGCTTCGTGTTTGGCATCGGCCAAATCTTGGTCGCGGCCACCATTTCAACTAGTTCTGGATTCTCCACCCCGGCAATCTCCCAATCTAAATCCTTTGCCTTGGTGTTGCTCCTCTTCGTGCTTGGACCTTTTTCCATCCATAGTGGTGCTCCTCCAAGATACTGGGCAGTGGCGACGGTTGTTGTGGGATCGCTAGAGTTGGCAGCGGTGGCTAAACTGGGGGTTCGGGTTTTGGCAGATGGCAAAGTGCAGCGTGAAGAAATGAGAATAAGGGCAAGTTTGATTTTATAAAGATATTTGGAGCCCACGTGGCCTGATAATTACACCGCTTAGAGGGGTGTGATGCTTTCCCTTTCACATTTAATGGATGAGCCAATTGACATGATGTCGGCACACCTTTTCATACTGTGGACCAATGAGTAGATTCGTTTCCATACATCTCCCCTTACAAGGATTCCCGGGTACTTGGTATGACCGGATGATTGTGTCTGACATCCGAATACTTACACGGACAGTTCTAGCTTTTCACTCGGCTACTCCAGAAGCACCCGAAGAATTTTTAGTTTTCATCCAGGGACTCTGGGGGTACCCGGATGGTCTATATATGACTCAGATACCTTGAGAAGTACCCGAATGGTCTATATATTACTCGGATATCTTGAGAAGTACCCGTATGGTCTATATATTACTCGGATTTAACTCCTACAAGTATAGACTTCATTTTGTAACAGAATTTTTTATTCTAGCAGTAGCTCAAGGGATACAAGATTACATATCTTACAAGACCCATTGAATTTGGTACAAGCAACCGTTCAACTATCAACAAGGAACCCAGTGGAATTTGGCTTCTAGGCCGGGTAATTTACAACAAGGGTCCTAGTTGCTACAAGGCAGAATACACTCTATCGGACCACTGTTTCCATTGTGGGGATGCAATGCATCCAAGGTTAGTGTCAGCGATGCAATACTTCCTGGTCTGCTAGGTTTGGGCGACATCTGTAGGCATCTGTCTACCCAAGCCCCTTCCGCCATGATCACTCGGACCAGAAATTGATCACCAATGAACAGACATGAACAAGCCAAATAGAAGAACTGACATGGGACTACTAGATGACGGAATGTGTCCCTCATCACAAGGTTTCTTCTACTTGCCTTCACAGACCACTTAGTGATATTTCACTGTAGGACTAGTCTACCTCTAGTCTCCTTCACATGATTTCTTCTATTCACTACAAGTTTTGCAAGCTTTTCATACATACCCAGGGGCTGATCTACTTCACATGCTATTGTATTCATGGTCATGGCTTGCTGGTTTTCTACTTCTACTCAACTACTATGCTCAAGCTCGCCAGGAGGGTATTTATAGGCCTAGTATGGTCTACATAGACTACGTCTATTTCAACATCACTGTGTTAGGATCACATAAGGTGGCTCAGAGTTTGCAAACTACATTAGATGGGCCCAGTATGTACGCACGAGAAGCTACAGTGTCCTCGAGTGGCATATTCGAATGGATATCCTGTTACTATGCTGCCCATGACTCCAATGACTTTAATACTCAACTACTTTTCTGACAAGTAGCTGGGCATTGATTACTTCTGCACATCCGAGTTTATTTCCTTCAGATCCTACATCCAATTATTTCAATTCAAAGAAAGTGCCTGGATTTAGGCTCGGGAGCTGCGGGATACATGTCCATAGGGAATGTTTTTTATTTTTTCATGGGAAGTTTGCAGAAAAGACCCTTTAACTTTTTATTCCAAATAGTAAGAGGCTCGGGGGCTACACCCATTGGGTGCACTTTTTTTGTAAAAAGTGCACTCCACTCAGAAGTTCTTACAAGAACATTTTAGGGTTTCTCTTCAAAAATTACCCGGATCAACTTGTTTCTACCCAGAAGAACCTAGAGAAACAAGAAGGTTTCCGAGTTCAACCGTGAATTGCTCGGGGGCTTGTCGATACAGAACCTATAGGGTTCTGTATCAGGTTGACTTCTATCTAGAGCCCATCCTAGACCCAAGGTCAAGATTGAAGGACACGGACCTAGGTGGCGTGGACTTCAAGCTATATAGATCGGATTAGTCGGAATATTAGGAAAGTTCCGTAATAGATCTAAAACTTCTCAATTGTATCCGACTAGGACTAGAATTACACCTTAGCCTTCTCTCCATATGTAAAGAGAGGCTAGGGGCACCCCTTGTACACAACAATCATACAATCAATCCAATGCAAAGGCTAACGCTGATTGGATGTAAGGCTTTTACTCGATCATGAGGGTCTGAACCAGTATAAATCACTTGTCCCTTTCGTTACCGTTGAGTTCGTAGGTTCACTGACCCCTCGAACAATCGTCCTGGGTAACCCCGTGACGAGTTGCCGGACATCAAACACCGACACAAACACACCATGGTAGAGGATAATTAATTAATGGCCTATTTGTCCACAAATAATTAAAAATACATATTTTTTATTACAATAAACAATTTTAAAGACAACAATTAGCAACAATTAATATTTTCACCCAATATCTTTCATGCAAACCCTAGTCCAATTTCATCAAACACAAATTTACAAAAATAAAATTAATTAGAAAAACCAAACCCTAGATCTTGATCTAGATGATGAAACATCCATAAAAGTAACTAATTGTTCACTAAAATCAGGAAACATCGACCAAATAAGGCTATGATCTTGTTCCCCTATCAAATTTACCCTAGTACATTGAAAACTTGGGTCTAATTTGCTTCATAAGTAGCTCAAGCACCATAGAAGAGAGAGAAAAGCAAAACTCTAATTACTCACTAACCAACTATTAAAACTTCAAAAAAAGTTTGGAATAGCATTTTCTTACCTTCTACAACCTCTCCATCAAAGAATTTGAGACCAAAACCTCCCCCTTAGTAGAGCAATTTTTGGGAGGTGCCCAATGATGTCAACTAGGGTTCCTGATCTTCCGAAAGGTTCTGATAACTCTCGATTTGGTGGAGTCACGACACAATTCAATCCGGCTTCCGAACAACTCGGCTCTGAACCCCGCAATCGCAACACCACGACTCCTCTGGTTATCGACCGGCGTTGCACGGTCGACCTCACCAAGAAGGCTAACTCCTTGCCTGCGAATCGAGAACACACGCAAGAACACAAAGGAATGCTACCAAATTGCAGATGAATGATTAATCTCACAAAGTTGGGGTCTCACAAACCGACGACGGCGGTGAAACTGTTATCAACAGAATAATCTAAGCAAAACCCAACCCTAATGTAGGCGGCGACTACTTATTATATAGCCTAAGGGACATCTAAGGACCCCTATTCGCGTCCCTGGGGAGTGCCGACACGTTACAAGGCCCAAACGGCCCAAAAGACGGCGACACAGTGCCCTGACAGATTCTGGATGGTGACTTGTTTTGACGATTCCCGTTGATTCTGAACAGATTTTGAAGTGGGACCACTTGGGTTGGCTTCCTTATTAAATACGCTTTCCATCCATATATGGATCATCGAAAACGGAGTTCGGATGCGTCCTGGGTGACCAGTTCAAGGCAGACTGGTCCTGGATTCCGAGGTGGACTCGAACTTGATTTGGTTTGGTCCTCTATCTTTATCCGGGCGCCCTCGCTGGTCCTCCACGCCTCCAAGCCCTCCTCCATGTGTCTCCTAGACCTATCCTTCATACCTAAGCACAATATAATCATTAAGTAGCAATCTATTCTCAGAATCATATAAAGAGTTACTTAGGAACGAGCTCACCTCTAAATTTAATTGACGCGCGCGAGCTCTAGTGATTGGACCTTGAATGTCCAGCAGTGGATCATTGTGTGTATGTGAAGGAGTGATGTCCTCATCATCATCCCCCTCTTGAATTGGAGTCGTCCTCGACACCAACTCATCTTCGTCTCCCAAGTATGGCTTCAAATCTGAAATGTTAAAAGTGGAACTAACCCCAAATTTGGGGGGTAACTCAAGCTTATATGCATTATCATTAATCTTCTCAACAATTTTAAATGGACCATCGGCTCTAGGCATCAACTTAGACTTTCTCAAATCTGGAAATCTATCCTTTCTCAAGTGCAACCAAACCAAATCACCCGGTTCAAGCTTCACATCTTGTCTACCTTTACTACCAGCAATTCTATACTTTTCAGTTATTTTTTCAATGTTGTGCTTAGTTGTTTCATGCATTTGCAAAATAAAATCAGCACGTTCCTTAGCATCAACATGAACTCTATCACTAGTAGGTAGAGGCAAAATATCAATTGGAGCACAGGGATTGAATCCATACACTACCTGAAAAGGACTTACCTTGGTGGTAGAATGTGTTGCCCGATTGTAAGCAAACTCCACATGAGGCAAACATTCTTCCCACATCTTCAAATTTTTCTTCAGAATAGCTCTCAACATGGCACCCAAAGTGCGGTTAACTACCTCTGTTTGCCCATCGGTTTGTGGGTGACAAGTTGTAGAAAACAACAGTTTTGTACCCAACTTATTCCATAGAGTGCGCCAAAAGTGACTCAAAAATTTAGCGTCGCGATCTGAAACAATAGTAGAAGGCATACCATGCAAACGAATGTTGGGCATTCTTAACGTCACTACCAAAAGTAGACTTAGTTTTCTAATTCTGATAACGGCGCCAAAAATGCCAAACCTATCCCTCATGCCACTTAAGCCAAGTTGTCATCCCCAACATGACATGAGAGACGCGGTATTGAAATATGCATTTGCTCATCAAGATAAATAATAAAAGGGATCTGCAAGCGCACAGATTAATACCGATGTAGCATTTTAACCGGGAAGTATTCCAGGTATCGTTATTTATATTTTTACCACTGGGAAGGGATTTCTAAGTATCATGGTTGATAATGGAATGAGAATATGGAACTGAGTACACATCATTGCATGTATAACCGAGAGTATTTATCAATCTCTTTATACAGGTATAAATGTCACATTAAGTAAAGGTAAAGTGATAATGGTGACAAAGATAATTAATCTGATCAGCTAGCCACATATAATAATGATAAGCACCTCAACAGATATTCTAGCAAGTCATTAGCATGGAATTAGAATGAACTACAAAGATATTCCCTAAGTTATTATTAACTATAAAGTCTAGCATATCATAGTTAGTGCAATTATACTTGGCAATCATGGTGAGAAAAGACTATAACCATGCATAGTGAATATTAGCAAGGAAGATGAAGAACATAGCAATCACTCCCCTGTAATAGTGTTGCTCTGCCTACCCTATACACGAGAGGGGGACTATATAAGAATCAACGAAGCTGTCACTATCGCGAACTACCCCACAATCCGGCATATAGGGTGCAATCGCAGATAAATACGGTATAGACACCACGTCTACACAATAATTATCATTCACCCACTGTACACATGGATAAACGCTATACGATCCTAGGCATGTATATAATTCCAATCTAACTAAGCCAAGCATATAACTATGATAAACTAAGAACAATATAATTGCAAATATAATCAAGTAGAGCAAAGTCATAATCAATATATTGAAATAGAACAAAGTCATATTCATAATATTGAAGAACAATGATGAACAATTGAAGAACAAGAGAGGAATTACCAAGAATCCTCTTGACAGATCCGGGAACCAATCGAAGATTGACTCCTTCTAGTTCTAATCCTATGTAGCTATGCTAACTAGAGATCTAGTTGATGTGGTGGCTCTAGGGCTTGATCAGAGGCTCTCCTCCTGAATTAGGGTTTGAAGTATGAGACGAGGGCCTCTCCTCCAGGGGCAGGGGCCTTGCTTATATAGCCCTTTCGGATGAATCTGGGCCGTTGGATCAAACCGACATTGAACGGACGGTTTTCCTTGATCCTCTAGGTCGGTGGAGCATAATCCTCGAGGCGGAGCCTGATTGGTCTACAGGAGGGGGCGGGCGCCCTGGGGACTAGGGCGGGCGCCCTGTCTCCAGCCCCGTTACGCCTCCCGTTCGTTCTCGTGGCTTCTGGACTCTTCTAGATGTAAGATAATTACGTGTTCGGTTAATATCCCGTTATTAATCCGACATGTGGGCCTTTCTTCCGTATTTCCTGATAACCCCCTGCAGAAATAGATAAACAGCAAAACTCATGGAATTCTATCAGATAAAACCCTAAGTCTAGGTGTTGGTTTCATTTGGATCCTTTTCTCTATTTATTTGATAGTTATAATTGATACTTAAGGACCGTCAACAACGAACAATCTCGTTGAAATAGAGGTCAGCAATATGAATAGAATCATCACTTTTATGACATGGTATAAAGTGTGCCATCTTAGAAAATCAATCCACCACAACAAAAATGCTATCCCTCCCCCTCTTAGTCTTAGGCAATCCCAAAACATAGTCCATAGAAATATCTGCCCAAGGAATAGAAGGAACAAGAAGAGGCATATATAAACCATGTGGATTCAAGCGAGACTTAGCTTTTTGACATGTGGTACAGCATGCCACGAATCGCTCAACATCTCTTTTCATCTTTGGCCAAAAGAAGTGTGTGGCCAAAACATCCTCCGTCTTCTTAGCACCAAAATGTCCCATCAACCCTCCTCCATGCGCTTCCTGCATCAACAAAAGACGAACGGATCCTACTGGAATGCATAGGCGGTTAGCTCTAAATACAAAACCATCATTGACCACAAACTTGTTCCATGAATGTCCCCCTTTGCAATTCAGCAACACATCTTTAAAATCAGGATCAAGCGCATATTGTTCTTTTATTGTTTCAAGTCCAAAAATTCTACATTCAAGTTGGGACAGCAAAGTGTATCGCCTAGACAAAGCATCTGCAATCACATTATCCTTCCCTTTCTTGTGTTTGAAAACATAAGGAAAAGATTCAATAAATTCAACCCACTTAGCATGTCTACGATTCAGATTATGTTGTGAACGAAGATACTTAAGCGATTCATGATCCGAATGAATAACAAACTCTTTAGGCCACAAATAATGACGCCACGTCTTTAAAGAACGTACAAGAGCATACAATTCCTTATCATATGTGGAGTAATTCAAAACAGGGCTATGCAATTTTTCGCTAAAGTATGCAATGGGCTTACCATCTTGCATCAAAACACCTCCAATGCCAACTCCACTAGCATCACATTCTAGCTCAAAAGTCTTACCAAAATTTGGAAGTTGCAGCAATGGTGCGTGTGTAAGCTTGTCCTTCAAAGTGTCTAAGGACGCCTCTTGTGCCCTTCCCCAATGAAACACCACACCCTTCTTTGTCAACTCGTGTAAAGGGGCAACAATGGTGCTGAAATCCTTGACGAAGCGGCGGTAAAATCCTGCAAGACCAAGAAAACTCCTCACCTGTGTGATGGATTGGGGAACCGGCCAGCTCTTAATGGCTTCAATCTTTGCCTCATCCACCTCAATTCCCTGTGGAGTAACAACATAGCCAAGAAAAGAGACTCGATCCATGCAAAAGATGCACTTCTCAAGGTTACCAAATAAACGTGCCTCGCGTAAAGCATTAAAAATAGCACGTAAGTGATCCATATGTTCATCCAAAGACTTGCTATAAATTAAGATATCATCAAAGTAAACTACCACAAATCGACCAATGAAAACTCTTAAAACCTCATTCATTAGGCGCATGAATGTACTAGGTGCATTAGTCAACCCAAAAGGCATTACTAACCATTCATACAATCCGAATTTAGTTTTGAAAGTTGTTTTCCATTCATCTCCAAGTTTCATTCTAATTTGGTGGTAGCCACTACGCAAGTCAATCTTTATGAAAATTACAGAGCCACATAATTCATCAAGCATGTCATCAAGCCTAGGAATAGGGTGACGATATCGAATGGTAATATTATTAATGGCTCTAAAATCAACACACATACGCCAAGAACCATCTTTCTTAGGAACCAAAATTATAGGAACGGCGCAAGGGCTAAGGCTTTCACGTACGTACCCACGGTCCAAAAGCTCTTGTACTTGCCGCTGAATTTCCTTAGTCTCCTCGGGGTTGGTTCGATAAGCAGCGTGGTTTGGCAATGATGCTCCCGGAATCAAATCAATTTGATGCTCTATCCCTCTCATAGGTGGAAGCCCTAGGGGTATCTCAGCTGGAAAAATGTCCTCATACTCCTGCAAGAGGTTAGTGACAGCAGGCGGTACCGAGCCAACATCATCATCAAGAGAAAACAAGGTTCGTTTGCAAACCAGAGTATAGCATACATCGTCATCAGAAATTTCAGCAAGGTCACTTTTTCTTGCAAGCATAACAGCACCCTTCAATTTAATTCCCTGAGCTTGAACATTAGGTGCTAACTTCTCCTGTTTAGGTGGGTAAATAGAATTTGCTACTTGCTGATTTTCAGATTTAACCTCATGCAAACTAGCATTTCATGCTTTATCATGTTGTACAATCTCAGCTGGGGTCAAGGGAACCAAAGTAACTTTCTTTCCTTTATGCACAAAAGTGTATGTATTACTTCTACCATGGTGTATAGCATCTTTATCAAATTCCCAAGGATGACCCAATAAAAGTGAACAAGCTTCCATAGGTACAATCAACATAATCAACATAGGTACCAATGGAAAAAGAGACTCTGCAAGTTTGTGTTACCTTAGCTTTACCTGAATCATTCAACCACTGAATATGGTACGGATGGGGGTGTGGTCGTGTGGTCAAGCCAAGCTTCTTGACCAAATCTGTACTCACCAAGTTATTGCAGCTACCTCCATCAATGATGACACGTACTCGTCGATTGTTGATTACGAAGAAAATCTGGAATAAATTATGGCGTTGCAGCTTCTCAGGTTGTTGTATCTGTGCGCTAAGCACTCGCTGCACAATGATGTTCATGTAGGCGGCCGTGTCATCGCTACCAAAGACTTCGCCGTCCTCCTGAACAGCTTGTTCTTGATCCTCATCATCTTCAATGTCAGAGGTGCTGATGTACCCATCGTCTGTAGCAATGTATGCTCGCTGACTAGGGCACTCTCGCTGCATATGCCCAAATCCATGGCAGCGGTGGCACTGAACGCTAGGAGTGCGTCCCGTTGAGGCGACGGAGGATGCACTCTTCAAAGGTTCCTGCACAGAATTTTTACCTGAACCGAAAGGTCGTGGAGAAGACGATTTGACTCCAGACTTATCCTTGCTCGCGGTTGGCTGCATCCGATAGGAAGATGCCTTGGGAAGCCCCGAAGATCGCGGTGTGTATGTGGTGCCAACCTTGTTCTTGCCCTGCAAGTCACGCCCCTGCAACTCCTTCTCTGCAAGCATAGCAAACTAAAACAACTGGTTGACAGTGTTAAATTCCTTATAATCAACTATGTCCTGAATTTCACGCCTCAAACCCGAATAAAAACGAACAATAGAATCCTCGGGCCCCTCCACTATGCCACAATGCATCAATCCTTTCTGAAGGTCACCATAGTAATCCTGCACAGCTTTATCTCCCTGTTCTAAACGCATCAGTTTCTTATGGAGGTCTCTATGATATGATGGTGGCACAAATCTATCACGCATAGCAATCTTAAGCTCTTCCTAGGTACTAGGTGTCGCATTGTCTGTAGCTAAACTAGTCCACCAAATGATAGCAAAATCTGTAAACTCACTAGTGGCTTGTCTAACTCTATGTTCCTCAGGCATTAGGTGGGAACTAAATTTCTGCTCGACTATCATCTCCCAATCAAGGTATCCCTCAGCATCATAATGGCCCGAAAAGGAGGGTATTTTAAATTTAACCTTAGCATAAGGATCATCGGGAGCACGATTACGATTACCTTGGTGGCAGTTGAAGTGTTGAGCGCCACCCATACCTGTGGCGTTTGTGCGTAGACGATGGCATAATCTGTTTTGTCTTGTTGCTGCTTGATCAACATTACCATCGGTGTCATATACTACATCATCGTGTCCTCCGGTGTTGCTGCCATCATGGACTTCTTGGACGGGTGACGGCTGCACTTCCAAGGCAGCTACCCTGTCGGTTAGTGTGGACAAACGTTTGTCCAATCTCTCAAGTGTGTTGCCGAGCTTGAGATCAATGAGCGCGTCGGTGACAGCTTTGGCTATTGCCTCAGTCATCTCCCTCTGAGCATTATCTACAACAGATTGTAGTTGGTCTTGGCTGACGCACTCCGACCAGTCTTTGGGCGCCGTATCCTCACCGTCACCTGGCATTGTAGACACAAAACAGAAACAAACAGTAAAAGTTATCCCTAATAATCTACTACGTAGGTGGAGTAGTGCCTCTCAAGATCGCAGCAAAAAGGAGACCCCTTCTCAAGATCTTACAAGGTTCTTACCAGCAAGGTCAAGGATACCTGGAAGACGTAGCACTGCGATTACAGGGATCAAAACTTATACTGTCCAGAAGAAGTATGTGGAGTTAAGGCAGGCAGGCCAAATATGTGAGTGAAACACAATTCAAAAACAGAAAGTAATGCTAAATTATAGTCCTAAATACTTGCTCTCGTTGCTGGTCTAACGTGTTTCAAATACCAGATGTGTGATAACAAAATGGAGAAACAAGTATGATGGATAGCAAGAGTGATAAGAAATAAACACAAGATAGCACACGCCCACAATTATAACAAACTGTCTCCTCTATGTGCTCCTCTAAATATTGTTCCTCTTTTGCCCCTCTCAATTTTTCTATTTTTTGGGCTGTCGTTGTTTTTTTGGGAATCTTTAGCTTTTTCTTTTTATTTTTTTGATATTTTTTCTTCACTTAGGAGCACACAAGAAGTAACCACAAAAAATTTGAGCTTAAACAAGTGAAAGACGTGGTCTATGAAAAATTCAGAAGATGGGTCCAAAATTGAGGAAAAGCTTGTGACCACGAAAAGAGGATCTTGTGACCAGTTTTTGGCCAAAATAAAATTTTCGAACCCCGGCAAAAATTTTTTCTGATCGATTTTGATATATGGAACGTCGAAATCTGAGTTCGTACGCGAAAACTGGACTAGTTTCAAGTTTGGACTCTGAAATAGAGGACAAAACTGGAACAATGCGTACAAAAGTGGTCACGGTGACTAGGGTTTGAAGGAAACGATGGGGAAAACACACGAACTGGACTCTAACACAACCTAACCAGCAACAAGACCTTGATCAGGACACAAACTCAACACAACGGAATCTGAAAAGAATTATGCAAAAGGCTAAACGTGGTTTCTGGGATAGGGAAACACTAATTTTTTTTGGCTTTTCTGTGGACTCTAGGACGAAGGTGAAATCAAACTAAACTAGGGTAAAATTGAACCTAACGGTATACCTGAAGCTCTGATTACCAATTGATGTGAACTAGGGTTCCCGATCTTCCGAAAGGTTCTGATAACTCTCGATTTGGTGGAGTCACAACACAATTCGAACCGGCTTCCGAAAAACTCGGCTCTGAACCAAGCAATCGCAGCACCATGACTCCTCTGGTTATCGACCGGCGTTGCACGGTTGACCTCGCCAAGAAGGCTAAGTCCTTGCCTGTGAATCGAGAACACACGCAAGAACACAAAGGAATGCAACCAAATTACAGATGAAGGATTAATCTCACAAAGTTGGGGTCTCACAAACCGACGACGGCGGCGAAACTGTTATCAACAGAATAATCTAAGCAAAACCTAACCCTAATGTAGGCGGCGACTACTTATTATATAGCCTAAGGGACGTCCAAGGACCCTTATTCGCGTCCCTGGGGAGTGCCGACACGTTACAAGGCCCAAACGGCCCAAAAGACGGCGACACAACGCCCTGACAGATTTTGGACGGTGACTTGTTTCGACGATTCCCGTTGATTCTGAACAGATTTTGAAGTGGGACCACTTGGGTTGGCTTTCTTATCAAATAAGCTTTCCATCCATATATGGATCATCGAAAACGGAGTCCGGATGCGTCCTGGGTGACCAGTTCAAGGCAGACTGGTCCTGGATTCCGAGGTGGACTCGAACTTGATTTGGTTTGGTCCTCCATCTTTATCCGGGCGCCCTCGCTGGTCCTCCACGCCTCCAAGCCCTCCTCCATGTGTCTCCTGGACCTCTCCTTCATACCTAAGCACAATATAATCATTAGGTAGCAATCTATTCTCAGAATCATATAAAGAGTTACATAGGAACGAGCTCACCTCTAAATTTAATTGACGCGCGCGAGCTCTAGTGATTGGATCTTGAATGTCCAGCAGTGGATCATTGTGTGTATGTGAAGGAGTGATGTCCTCATCACCCAAGGCCTCCTAAGCCTTTTTTCTCGGGTAAGTGAGTGATCCGAGGAGAAAGAAGGGGGTTGCAGCCTTTTATATGTGCAGTATTTATAGGGGCGGCTAGTGATTAAGCCGCCCCTACAAATTGACCTATTTGTAGGGGCGGCTCGTATCATCAGCCGCCCCTACTGTGCTATTTGTAGGGGCGGCTGGTCTCGTGGGTCCTGAGTACGTCCACTGTAGGGGCGCCTCCATCCCCAGCCGCCCCTATAAAAATTTAAGCCATTGCTACGAACCTTTTCTATAGTAGTGCACGAGGAAGCGAGAGAGCTCAGAGCGGAGAGCTAGCGGGTGAGTGCGAGGGAAAGAATAGAAAGAGGGGCGGCAATGAGGATATAACGTGCATGGCGCAAAAGGGGCAGCAATAACCCTAGCTTCCCCTGCGCGCCCACATCTCCTGCCTGCATCTGGAGACCTAATTTTTTGGCCATCCAGCGCTCGCTCGTGTCCTGCACGAGCCAGGCCGCCAAGAAACAGAATCCATTTTCGTTTCCTTGCAGCCAGGCTCGGGGGAGCACCTTGCACGTCGAGGGCCAGGCCCATGACCCATCTAAGCATCCAAACGCTGAAAAACTGCATCCCGGGGGCCATGCCGGGGCAGATACAAGGAACCAAACGCGCCCTTAGCATCTCACCCAGCTTAGCAAGAGTAGAAATTAGAGCTGTCTTGTGTTCCTAATAAATTTACCTAATGTTTGTGATTTTAGTTAAAACCAAATATTCACCTCCTCTTGTAAATCTGTAACTGCCGAAGGATCGGCGTCTTCGTAGCACTCTACCGCTAAAACTGAATGGGAGAGCGACATATGGTGTTGGTCTTGCTTCCATTTCACACGGGGATGAGGCGGTCGCGTTACCTGCTGGTGAAATCGTCAGCCGACCGTTTGGTCCGTGCCTTATCTTCAATTCTCTCTCGCCCACAACACGCAGCTCACCCTGTGTGGCAAAGCCGGCAAAACAGCAGTGCGGCGAAGCGCGCATGCCTATCTAGTAGTTTACATTGATCCTCATGAAGAATAAGTGGCGCCACACATGAACTATTAGTTTGGTATTGAAAAATTACATCGATCTTATGCTGTCATGCTGTATTTCGAATTATTCATCTATGATTTAATTAACGAGAATGGCTTTAAACTACTATATTTTTCCTGAATCCGCCAGTAAAGGTATTAAATGTTCAGTGAGTTAGGGCAGTGGTAGTGTTGTTGCCTAGCAAACCAGCCTTCTTGAACTCCATCCACTCGTTGAAGACTTCCGTGAGCTTTTCCAGCTTGGACTTGAGCCCCACGAGGCAGTTAGCATGCACCGTGCACACCTTGTTAAAATCCTTTCTGAGCTGGCAGAACCCGGTGAAGTACGCCGTCTCGACGAACTGCACCCTTATGCCGTGCTTCGCCGGCAGCGTGTCCTTCACCCTCTGAAACACGAACTGTTCGTGCGTGTTCGGATAGGACAGCCGCGCAGCGTACCAGCTCTGGTAGAACGCCTCCATCCTGGCGCTCGCCTTCACATACATGAACCCAGAGTTGGCCCACTTGTCGAGGTCGTAGGGGTTGCCGTAGTACCTGTCGCACGACATGGCCAGGTCGACGCCGATGGGGATGCGCAGCAGCGGGTTCCGCAGCCAGATGATGTCCATGTCGGTGAAGACGAAGCTGTAGCCGAGCTGCAGGACCCGAGCCTGGGACATGAACTTGCGCCACACGATCTCGAGGTAGCCCTTGGCCATGTACGACTGCTGCGCCGCGTAGTCGACGCCGCCGGGTTCCAGATGCAGGTGGTAGCAGAGCGGGTGCACGCGCTGGCAGTGCTCGTACGCCTTGGCGCCGTCGGCGACTATGACCAGGTGCTTCAGCAGGGGCTCCGTCTCCACGCCCTGGCGGAAGCTCTCGAGGAGGAGGTCCTGGAGTGACCCCGGCGCCGTCCATGCTTGGCTCGCGAAGGTTAGTATGACGGTCTTGTCGAGGTCGTCCATGGACGCTCGCCTCAGCAGCTCCAGGAGCTTCTCGTCACCTGGAGCTGGAGTAGGGGCCTGTTTATTAAGAGAAAATAATAAAAGAAGGTAATTAATTAAACCTGCAGTGAAGGTAATGAATCCAGTATAGGTGACCAATTGGAGAAACACAGGATTGGAACATTTTTGGAGACAAATGTGCACATACCATGGCAGGTTTTTTGGTGCTGGGATCAGCATGTGTTGCATTAGTACTCCTGCCCAAGATGAGCTCTTGCTCTGCCGGCAAGAGGCTGCGGGGGCACGGAACATGCAGCAGGAGCAGGCCGAAGCAGGCCGCCGCGGTAGCTACCCCGAACAAGAAAGTCAAGAAACTCCTCGTCGTGTTCATCTTCATCTCTTTTCTTTGAACGCAAGTGTTCATCTTCATCTCTTTTCTTTGAACGCAAGTGTTCATCTTCATCTCGAAGAGAAGACCGATCGAGCTCGTATAATTGGCTACACGCTAGCTGCGTCGTGAGTTATATAGCGGCATGCATGCTAGCATAGCGGCACACTCGCTCATCTTATGTCCGTCGCTGACGCCAAGATTCCTGATCAAGCTACCGAAAAATTCTGAATTGGTGCCTCGAAAAATGCTCCGCATGACGCTGACTTTAGTTAGAGCAACTTAGAGAGTCAGCAAGCACAAGTCAAAGTGCTCTGAAGAAGCAATTCACGCAGCACTTCAGAGTTGGATGGCGCTTGCCAGCCGGTAGTCTCCTTGCGTCCTTGTTCCTTTTCAGCCGTGCACCAGTCACTACTATAAAAATATTTTTTTACAGATGGCCCATTTCTAACAAAAACAGATAACAAAAGAATTAATAAACCATCTGTAACTACGGTGAGAAGCACTGGAGCTCATGGATCGCCCCTAAAAATAAATTTCTCAAGATAGTTTTGTTAAGAAAACTGCACCTAAAGACGTCTCCAATTTTAAGGGCGACTTCCGTAAGAGAACCATCCCCGTAATTAGCATTTTCAGTGGCGGTTGTCTTACTCTATAAAAATCAGATTATTAGAGGCTGTATTGTTAAGAGAACTCTATCTGACGGTTCTCTTAGTCAATTGGCCCCCTCACAAATGTAGCAGATTATGCGCGATTGTAGTTGTCCATGCCGTTGTTGAGTTCACTTGGAGGTGAAAATTTGCAAAAAAAAATTAAATTAGAGGAAAAATGTTTTGCCCTTTGAATCTTTGAAGGAGTTGGGTTTAAGAGGTCAGTTTATGGCATCCCTAAAGTCTACCCAAAGTTTACGTTCACATTTCTTTCACTAATTTTTGTCTCATCAAGAGAGACAATGTTGTTGGTATTTCCATTTTGTTAGCAATTTAGAGAGAGAAATGCAACGTTCCCTTTGAGCACCCATGGAATGAATCCTTTTAGTGATGGACCAACACACATCGCATGGTTAGTTATCCTCGCCATCACAGCCTCCATATGTTGTTGTGTCAGAAGAGGAAGTTTATATTGCTGAGCATTCTAATATCAGGCCCAAAACAAACGAGCAACGACATAAGATGTTTTTCTCGAGCATTTGCTGCAAGAAGTGGTGAGACTATAAAAGCATGGATCCACTAGTACAAAAATCATTTTTACAGACGGCTCCTATTTCTAATAGAGACGGACGACTTAGGAAACCGCATGTAACCTTCGCGGGGAGCACTGTAGTTAATGAACCGTTGCTGGAAATCAATTTTCAGGAGTGGTTCTATTAAGTAAACGGTCACTGAAAATATATCTATTTTCAGGAATGGTCGGCTTAAAAGAACTGCCCCTAAGATTTTCACGGAATATTGCTTATGTCAACCAACTCTGAAAATGGGTGATTTCTCAGGGCTGTTTTGTTAAGTCCATCCATAAAAAACAATTTTCATGGGCGGTTGACTAAGTCAACCGTCCTTAAAAATATCTACAGCACAAATAAATTCATATCTTTTTCAAATGAAGTCAAATTAAGATAAAATTTATATCAAAATTGTAGACCTCGATAAGATCTAAAACTTTATAGTTGATAAAAAAAATTTTGAGATCATTTAGGATTCCAAATATATAAATTATGTTCTTAGATTTTGAATTTTTCGAGTGACCTTGGATGGAGACAGGTTCTATATCAAAGTTGTAGTGCTCGACGAGATCTAAAACTTTGTAGTTGAAAATTTTCCCATTTAAGATTATTTACAAGTCAAAAAATTGATTACAAGATTCATATATATTAGTACAAATAGATAACATCATATAAGCAATCACAAGTGACCGTGTGGTGCGGTGGTAGTGGCCTTAACATGTAAGGCAAGAGGTTGCTGGTTCGACTCCAAGCAGCCACTATTTGTGAGAAATAGTGAAAATAATAAAATCAGCAGCCACTATTTGTGAGAAATAGTGAAAATAATAAAATCCTGAGCAAGTGGTGGTCGCTCCTTCGCGTTTCCAACCACATTACCATTTTTTCATATTTTTACGACTTCTAAATGATTTTTAAAAAAAATCAAAAAATAAATTTTAAGGATGGTTGACTAAAGTCAACCAACTATGAAAATTGATTTAAGGACAGTTGTTTTAAGAAAACCGTCCCTGAAAATTAATTTATAGGGACGGTTTTAAAACCGTTTATGAAAATAACTTATTTTTACAGTCACTGACATAATATCGGTTTTGCTAACCGACTCTAAAGATCATTTTTGACCGTCTGTACAAAAACATTGTGTACTAGTGCGGAGTTGATACGGGGGATGAGCTTACGAAGGGTTTGTTCAAATGCAGAGCCACAATTTTTGTTACAATCGTTGACTACCCATCATATTTTTTTTCTATGGGGACAAATCAAAGGCTTCATGGGATGCTTCATTGATACAGCAGCTCAGTCTCTAGAAGAATAAAAAAGAGAGTTTATTTGTCACCAACGTTTTTTTAGTGAAAGGACACATGTACTAAAGCAAGAGGATGTTGAAATACTTTATCAGGAGTACAATTCAGACAGAACATGCCTCGTAGGGTCATCGAGGGACATGTATCACAAAACTGGATATGGGAAAAGGATTGTGACGTCTGCTTAATTATTATTGTATGCTCTTCGCAAAAAAAAAAATATTAGTGTATGCAATCTGGATCTCAAACTACAACGCATGCCAAGTTGACGCCAGATCCTCTATACATGCATCATGTATGCCCCCCCACCCCCCCCCCCCTCTTACCAATAATATGACCTTGACGAATACCTTTTTTCCAGATCACAAGCTACCCATCTCGGTTAAAAGAACTGACGCGAATTGAACGGCAACTTGTTGCACATTAATACTACCTCTGTCAAGAAACAATATAATTTAGGTGCATTTTTTTTACAAGACCCCGTTACAGACGCTCTCACATACACGAGCGCACACTCACCCCTATAAACGCACACACGTATATCCTACCCCTATGAGCACCTCCGAAGAACTGTCAATCTAAAGTTTGATACATTTTAACATGGTACTATGTTAGAATTATATATATTTTTTTTGAACGGAGGGAGTATTATATTATCTGCATAGAGAGAAACTTATCTTGACTAACCAAGGTGTCGGTCATGATATCAAGCTTAGCAACAAGAGCATTGACGGTGGGTTTTACCTCGGTAGTGTCGTCATCGCCAGGAAGCACGTCCTTGCTAGCCTTTACTTTATTATCTACGGCCATGGTGCAGAACCCTCTGTGGGTGGAACCGGTGATGAAGCAGAGCCCGGTCAACTTGTCCTCGCGCTTCCTCTCAGACTCATCGTCGCTCGAGGGGGAAGAAGACCGGTCGTCATCGGTGTCATTGTCGAGGTTGCTGAGGGAGGCGAGGAAGGCACGCTCTTGGGCCTTGGCCATGTTGAGGTACTTATTCTTGAGTGCCTCCTTGTCGAAACCTCCCTTCGACTTGTGCTTGCCGGAGGTGTACTCACGCTTATCCTTGTGCTTGCTGGAGTCGTATTTGCCAGAGGAGCTCTTGTTGGAGGAGTGCTCATTCTTCCTGGGGCAGTGGGCGACGAAGTGGTCTGGGTCTCCACAGCCATAGCATCCATCCTTCGGACCACTCATATATATGTATATGATTTGGACGGTTCTCTTAGTCAACTGGCCCCCTCATGACTGTAGCAGATTATGCGCGACTGTAGTTTTTCATGCCATTTTGAGTTCACTTGGAGGTGAAAATTTGCAAAAAAATAAAGGGAAGATGTTTTGCCCTATGAATCTTTGTAGGAGTTGGGTTTAAGAGGTCAGTTTATGGCATCCCTAAAGTCTTTCCAAAGTTTACCTGTACATTTCTTTCACTAATTTTTGTTCTCATCTAGAGAGACATTTTGTTGGTATTTCTTTTTGTTAGCTATTTAGAGAGAGAAATATAACGTTCCCTTTCAGCACTGATGGAATGAACCCTTTATGTAATAAGACCAACACACATCACATGGTGGTTATCCTGACGATCACAACCTCCATATGTCATTGTGTCAGAAGAGAAAGTTTATATTGATGAGCATTCTAATACCAGGCCCGAAACAACCGGTCATCGACATAGATGTTTTTCTCAAGCATTTGCGGCAAGAAGTGGTGAGACTATAAAAGCATGGATCCACTGGTATGAAAATCATTTTTACAGAAACCGCTCATAACCTTCGCGGGGAGTACTGTAGCGAATGAACCATTGCTAGAAATCAATTTTCAGGGGGCGGTTCTATTAAGTAAATGGTCACTAAAAATATATCTATTTTCAGGAATGGTCAGCTTAAAAGAACTGCCCCAAAAATAAGATTTTCAAGGACGGTTGCTTATGTCAACTGTCTCTGAAAATGAGTGATTTCTCAGGGCGGTTTTGTTAAATTCATTGTCCCTAAAAATCAATTTTCAAGGGCTTTTGACTAAGCCAACCTTCCTTAAAAATATCTACAGCACAAATAAATTCATATCTTTTTCAAATGAAGTCAAATTAAGATAAAATTTATATCAAAATTGTAAATCTCTACGAGATTTAAAACTTTATAGTTGATAAAAAAAATTTTAAGATTCCAAATATATAAATTATGTTCTTAGATTTTGAATTTTTCAAATGACCGTGGATGGAGACATGTTTTATATCATAATTGTAGTGCTCGACGAGATCTAAACCTTTGTAGTTGAAAATTTTACCATTTAAGATTATTTACAAGCCAAAATATTGACTAAAAGATTCGTATATATTAGTACAAAAAGATAACATTATATAAGCAATCACAACTAACTGTGTGGTGCAGTGGTAGCGGGCTTAACGCACGAGGCGAGAGCTTGCTAGTTCGTTCGAATCCAAGTGGCTGCATTTTATGAGAAATAGTGAAAATAAAATCAAGAGGAAGTGGTGGTCAGTCCTTCAGTTTTCTGGCCACATTAACATTTTTTCATATTTTTACAACTTCTATAAATGTTTTTTTAAAAAATCTGAAACGCTGGCATAGTATCGGTTTTTTAAAGGATGGTTGACTAAAGTCAACCAACCGTCTTTGAAAATAATTTATTTTTACAATCGCTGGCATAGTATCGGGTTTGCTAACCCACTAGATCATTTTTGACTGTCTATAAAACAATATTTGTGTACTAGTGCCGAGTTGATATGTGGGATGAGCTTATGAAGGGTGTCTTCAAATGCAGAGCCGCAATTTTTGTTACAATCACTGACTACCCATCACATTTTTTCCTATCGGGACAAATCAAAGGCTTCATGGATGCTTCATTAACACTGCTCTGTCTCTGGAAGAATAAAAATGATAGTTTATGTGTCACTGACATTTTTTAGTGGAAGGACACTTGTACTAAAGCAAGAGGATGTTGAAATACTTTATTAGAAGTACGATTGAAACAGAACATGCCTACCGTAGAGTCATCGAGGGACTTGTATCACCAAAACTGGATATGGGAAAAGGATTGTGACGTCTGCTTAATTATTATTGTATGCTCTTCGCCAAAAAAAAAATTTAGTGTATGCAATCTGGATGTCAAACTATAACGCATGCCAAGTTGATGCCAGACCCTCTATACATGCATCATGTATGGACCGCCCTCTTACCACAGATCACAAGCAGGGCAACCCATCTTGATCAAATGAACTGACGCGAATTGAACGCCATCTTGTTGCACATTAATACTATTTTTTAGATAATGAGCTGCACATTAATAATACCTCTATCAAATAAACAATATAATTTAGGTGCATTTTTATTATTTTTTTTGCGGACCCAGTTACAGACGCATCACATACACGAGCGCACACTCACCCCTATGAACACACACATGCACATCTTACCCCTATGAGTATCTCCAAAGAACTGCAGGTCTAAATTTTGATACATTTTAACATGGTACTATGTTAGAATTATATATATTCTTGAATGAAGGGAGTATTATATTATCTGCATAGAGAGAAACAAAGGAGTAGAGTTGCCTTGTATTTTGCCTAAAGGAGTTTGAAATACACTTCATGCACTACTATAGATCTAACATTTACTGCCGGCTCCATCACTTCGGGTTTCTTAAAAACCAGTAGTGATAAAACTAGCAGTGATAGGGCCAACCAACATTAATATTTGGGTCTTAACTGTCACTTCATATCATTGCCAGCTTTAGCCAAGAACCAGCAGTGATATTGGGTCATCACTGCCGGTTTTTGGCTAAAACTGACACTGAACTATCAGTGCCGGTTCGTGGCTTGAACCGGTAGTGATATGCTAAAAAAACTTCATAACTTTCTCATATGTTGTCGATGAAGACGAACTTTATATCAAAGTTGTACTCAATGAGATCTACAACTTTATAGTTCAAACATTTTTTCATTTTAGATCATTTGAATGTCCAAATATACACCACAAGATTTTATAGAGTTAATACTAAAGGACTTCATATGCTCTATAGTCATAAGCGAGTGTGCAGTGGTAGTTAATGATCTCGGATGGTGAAGCGCCAAAAACAAAAGTTGTGATATCAAAAAGTTATACAACTTTGTAGTTCATAACATTTTTGTTTGAAGTCATTATGACATCCCTCTATCTGATTCGCAAGATTTCATAGAAGTTAACACCGACTGAAGCCATATGTTCCATAGTCATAAGTGAGTGTGTAGTGATATTTACGGATCTCGGATGGAGAAACGCCCACTACAAAAGCTGTAGATCTCAAAAAGTTATGAAACTTTGCGATTGACAATATTTTCATTTGAAATCATCTATCTAATGAAAATTACTTTTGATTTCTCAAATTTAAAATTTGAATTTTTCAGACCACCTCGGATGAAAAAACGCTCAAAACAAAAGTTGTAAATCTTGAAATGTTATACAACTTTGTAGTTGGAAACTTTTTCATTTGAAATCATTTATCCAAGAAAAATTAAGGTTGAATTTTCTCACATTTGAGATTCAAAATTTTCAAATGACCTTGGATAGAGAAATGACCAGAACCAAAGTTGTGTAGATCTCAAAAAGTAATAAAACTTTGTAGTTGACAACTTTTTCACTTGAATTCGTTTATGATCCCAAATATTCATTTTAAAACCTGAGTGGCATAAAATGAGGAGGACAAATATTCCAAATGGATACAAACTTCTTATAGGTGGAGTGGTTAGGTGATGAACACGCAAAACAGGAGGTTGGTGTTTCGAGCGCTGGTGGCCATGAAGCGTGCGTTTTTCGTGCAAAAAATTGCATGACTTGTGGCTTGCGACGCGCGACCGTGTGGCTTTGAACTGCAGTCTAGTCTTAGGTGGTTTTTAAAGTGCAGTCTACTCTTAGGTGGTTTTTAAAGTGGGATGGAACCCTTGGGGTGGTGGGTGGCTTCAGTACACTCTCTAGGATAGATGCCATATGTACCGAGAAACATGCTCAGGTAAGTGGTATATCATCACTAACACTAGGCCCTCGACTATGGTTACAGTGTACCGATAGGTTACCGATGATGATAAGGTTAAATTAAATGTACATCTTGTTAATATTGGTAGTGTCTTTCTTTCATGTAGTCAAAGTGGAATCTTAGAGCTAAGGTGGTGGCTGGCTAACGTTACTACTATAGTGGAAATGCTTTGCATAACGAGAAACATGTAAAGAGTAAATGGTGTAGTTTTCCGTTGCATCACTGTGGGCCTTTCGCAAGGGTTATAGTCCAGTGGTAGGTTACCAATGGCTATGCGACAAAATTTTATGCTCAGTGAACATTTATAGTGCCTTTCTTTCCATGCCATCGAAGACTCACCTGGTTTCCTCAAAAACTGTGGGCGACAACTATATTCCATCATTCAGCGTGACAACCAATACATACCAAAAAACGTACCATTCAACTGAGGAATGACGCTGCCAATTAATTGGTTTCGAAGAACAACATAAACAACTACTACCTCCATCCACAAAAGAATGCAATTCTCAGATTTTGAGGAGTCAAACAGTCTGAACTTGGACTAAATTCATATAAAAATATTTTTGATACAAAATAAGTATAATTAGATTAGTTATATAATATATTTTCATAATAAATCTATTTAGGGACATAAATGCTAATACTATTTATCATAAATTTGGTTAAACATTAGCTCAATTGACCGACACGGATACCATAATTGCATTCTTTTGTGAAAGGAGATAGTATTTTTTTAGCTATAAATGTATATGTTTACAAAAAAAATATGTTCATGACAACCAAAGGTGTGGGTGATAACATTTTTGGCAACTTATAGTTCTATAACTAGCGGAAAATGCCTCTCTCGATCTCTTCCAATGAACCGTGGACGTTGTCTGCGTAATTTGTTTATGGGCTTGTAACTTTTAAGTCTCAGTTTTCTTTGAAATAACTAAACTGGAAATCTTAAGACTACACTTTTTACTGTTAATATCTTGTGGATTATAATGCTCATGGCTATTGGTGGCTGTATGCTTGATGTTCTATGTTGAAGACCTGCAGATCTGGCCCTTGCTGTGTTTGTTGTTGTTGGCTATGGTTTCTGTTGCCCCTTCGTGCATTCCTGCTACTCCCTTGGTACTGTCTGCTTTGGTTCTACTCTTCTAGCCTTCTGAGGAGGTCATTATCAGGCCTACAATATTTCTCAAACTCACTGTATAGTTCCTCTATGGTCCTTGGCTTCTCCCGAGCTAGATGGGCTACAAAGGCTCCGATGCGGAGACCTTTGATTGTGGCTTCAACTGCCACATCCTCTAAGACATTTGGTGCCTTTGCCTTTAGCTGAACGAACTTCTGAAAATAATCTTTTAGAGCCTCGCCTTGATTTTGCCTGCACTGGAATAGGTCCATTGAAGTCAGGGATTCGCTGGTGATCCCTTTGAAGTTGGCCATGACTTTGTCGCGAAGGTCATCCCATGAATACACTGAACTAGGCCTCAACATAGAATACCATACCAATGCATCACCTTCAGCTGCAATAACAAAGGACTTGGCCTGCACAGTGTCCTTCTTGCCTGCGGAGGCTACTATCGCCTCGAAAGTCATGATGAACTGGTGCGGATTTGATCTCCCATAGAATTTAGATAGGGTGATGGGTTTGTAGGAGGAGGGCCATGGTGAGTTTTGGATTTCTTCAGACAATAGTGATTTGGAGTCTATAGTTCTATGGGCCGGTGATAGGGTGTAAGGTGTGCCGTAGGTTGGTTGGGCAGTAATACCTGACAAATGGTTAGGTTGGCTTTGATTTGCTGAGTGAGGCTGGTTAGATGTGTTGGAAAGGGGCTAGCTAGGCTGCATCCTTAGTATCTTTGCCTGTAAGACAGCCAACTGCTGCCTGATCTCAGCTGCCTGAAGTAACGCCTGAACTACCCCAGTGAAGGTTGCTGTTGTTGACAGTAATTAACAACCATTATAAATCATCAATAAAACATGTATAAGGGCACAATTGTGATTACCAACAAAGGTCTAGGGGTTCAAACCAACAAATTCCATGAGTTTTGGTGAATCTGTATTTTCTGTAGGGTTTATCTAGAAAACCATCAAGGCGGACCTACATGTCAGAATTAATCATGCTTATCCACCGCGAAACAGGCACCAGAAGATTCTAGAGGACTCTAGGAGGCAACCCCCCGAGGCAGACCCCAAGAGGCTGCTAGGTGGGGTCAGCCGGCCCTACTATGGTGCCGCCTGCCCCCCTGTGGGCCCCGCTGTCAGCCTGTTTCCAGAAGGTTCCTCCACCGCCTCCTAGGATTGCATCTACGCCGTTCCTTAAGTCGGTTTGATCCAAGGGCTCATGGTGGATGCTCCGGCCTATATATACAGCCATGTACCCCCCTCCCTAGAGCCATCCTAAAACCCTAATTCATATTTTCTAGTCAGGATCAATTAAGAGGGATCCTATGAAAGGATCAACCTCTCAGAGCTAGCTTTCAAGAGAAGATTAGTCCTCATTAGGATCTAGTCTTTGTTACAAATAGATAGAGTAAGGGAAAAGTTTGGAGGGAGTGCCGGTGAAAGTCCCTAGTTTGGCTTTGGCTAATTAATGAAACCTAAGTACTAATCACATGTGCTTGAGTGTTGATAGCAAAAGGTGATTGGTACACTCCTAAGTGATGGCAAGATGCATGTTGATCATGATGACTTGGTGCCATTCTTGGAGAAGAAGAGGAGATGAAGTGCAATCCTATGGAGCTCAAGGCAAAGGTATAGATAGGATTTGCTTTTGGTGATCAAGACACCATAGAGGGTGTGATCACACTTAAGATCGGTAGCCGTACTATAAAGAGGAGAATTTTCGAGGCTATTGATCACTTAAGTGCCACTAGATGAAGATTCTTTGCATATGCATTTAGATCTAGTGGTGAGCTAACTTAACGCCTTGAAAATGATTGTGAAAATGCTAACACACATGCACATAGTGATGTACACTTGATGATGTTAGCACATTTGCAAAGGTGGTAGAGATTGAGCGGTAGAGATGGGTTTGGTGATCAATACACTTGGTGACGCTGGACCGGACGCTGAACCGAATGCTGGATCGGACGCGGCTGGCGCGTTCGGTTAGTTAATCCCGCGTGCAGCGAGCGCGTGCACCGGCGCGTCCGGTTGGTCACGGGACCAGCGCGTCCGGTCAAGTCCCAGAGAAACTACGAAGTACGCGAGGTCGATCAGACGCGGTGGCGCGTCTGGTCACGATCGACCGGATACGTCAGGTCGTGAGTGGATGCTTACTGGAATCGACTGGACGCTGGCACTGTGGTGTCTGGTCAGTTCAAGCAGCGCGTCCGGTCACATGGTCAACAACGTGAATCAGTGGCGACCGGACACCTAGGCGCGTCCGATCAATTTTGATCGGCGCGTTTGGTCACTCTAGTGCGTGAACGAGTACATTTAAGTGAATGTTACAATCGAACGAACGAGATTCAAAGCGAGACACGTGGCATTCATCAGGGAAGTCATGCAGGCGCGACCGGACGCTATGACCGCTTCCGATCACAATGACCAGTGCGTCCGATCAATGCACAGGCAGCAGCAACTTGTCCCTAACGGCTATTTCATGTTGGGCTGCTTATAAATACTTGTTGGCCAGCTTTGGGGGAGAATCTCTTGGACTTTTTGACCCTCTAACATCCTCTTGAGCTGAGCACATCCCCTCCCACTCATCTCCCTTGCTTGATTCCCTAATCAAAGTAAGATTGAGTGATCTCAAGCACATTTGCGTGTGAGTTTGCATCTAGTTGGCAGTTGGGTGTTCTCTTGCTGCGGGATTCTTATTTCTCTTGGTGGTTGCTGCCACCTAGATGGCTTGGAGCAGCAGAGAAGGTTCGGCACGTGTTGGAGATTGTTCATGGCCGGCTCCGGTGACTTGTGAGGGGCTTTGCACCTTCCCCGGCGAAGAGCCATAAGGTAGCTCTAATATATTGCGCGTGTCATTGAGTTATCTCACTAGTGGTAGGTTCTTGCGGTGCTCTTGGAGAGCTTGGGTGTGGATTCCCAATTAGCCGCCAAACCACATAGTGTTGGTCGACACAACGGGGACCAGCGTGCCGGCAAGCACGTGAACCTTGGGAGAAAATCTTGGTGTCTCTCTTGATATTGTGATTGATTGTCTCCCGGTGATTGGCTTCACATTGGTATTCTTCATTGGTTCACTTGCCTCTACACGTTGGTATAAAATCATCTTCCCATTGTTTACTTACCGCAACTTTACCATGTGTTAGCTTGTTTAGTTGTGCTTGTTCTTGTTGCTAGCACTCTAAGTAGTAGTGTTGTAGCAACCTAGCTTGTGTGTGCCATAGAGACATTAAAGAACTAGAATTGCAACTAGGTGGCTTGTTAACACTTAGAGCCAGAGCAAACCGCTCTTATCACCATTTATGTTACTAATCCTTGCTCTAGTGTTTTGTAGAGTTTTAATTTAGGCTATTCACCCCCTCTAGCCAATTTGGACCTTTTAGCCGGCCTGTCGGTGCTACCTCTGTGGCATGTACTTTGGAGGATCTAGGCTTCTCTAAGTCTACATCTGAGAAACCTCTAGTAATTGATTTCTATTTAAAGTAAGTTTTGTGCCCTTTTGTTCATGGGTTCATGGTTCTTTTGAGTGCTCTAATTCTTGTCTATGAGATATGGTCGGCAGTCTACCGAGGGGTATGCCCAAGGTAGTAGATTGTCGGTAGACAGGTGGGCAAGCTACAAACTAGATGGTGACACAAGACAAACACAAGGATTTATCCAGGTTCGGCCACAGTGAGGGCGTAATACCTACATCCTACGTCAGATTGTATTGCTCTGTATGGAGAGATGTAATGAGATGTGTTTTGAGGGGGTCCCCTACCTGCCTTATATAGTCCGAGGGGCAAGGTTACAAATCTGAAAACTAATCCTAGTTGGTTACAATTGCCATAGCTGGCCAGATAAGGATTCCTATTCTAACCGACCAGGATCTTGCTTGATCTTCAAGTTTGCTTTCCTTCCTTGCACGGGGCGCCGAGCAGATCGATTGGGCCACGCGTCATCCTTGTCATGGGTCGGGCCCACTGATCTGAGCCAGCCTAAGTCTAGTCATAGGGGTATAGGGGTTAATACCCCCACAGCTAGTCCCCGAGCACTATGCATTGTGATGCGACACGCTGTCTTGACCTTCTCTGAACAGTGAGGCTTGAGTTCTTGACATCTCTGACCAGTGAAAATGCCATCCAAGTAGTTGCTGGAAGCCTCCGACCAGCTTGAAATACAGCTGACCACCGTTGTCGCCGGAGAAGTAGGTTGTCTGAAGAATGTATAGTGCTCTTGAGAAAAAGAAAAAGATTTCCTTCCAGGTGAAGTGTGCCCACTTGTATTTCTGAGAAGAAATGTAAGCAACGGAAACAAAGAGTAGGGGTCAAACAATAAGCATATTCACCGCAAGGTGAAGTGTGCCCACTTAGTCCCCGATCCTGGTAATAGGTGACGTAGGCACGTGGTGCTAGGGTCTTAAAATGAACCTTCTTGGAAACTTAATACTGAGATGCACCGACAGGTGCATTGTACCGATCGATGTAGTCCCCGAGCTTGCTGGAAGGCGAAGTATGAGCCTTATAGCAAGGTATAAAAAGTGCTGATTTCTCAACTGTATGCGAGTCAAATTTCACATGTAGCCGAGGAAACCAGACCTCAAGCTATGGTCAGGGAGTGGTCGACACAGTCCCCGAGCATAGCGTAAGTCATGTCGACGAGTCCCCGAGCATAGTCGAAGAGTGATCGATGAGTCCCCGAGCGTGATCGGGGAGTTTATCATGCTCGGTGATCTGAGATGGACTGTAGTCGCCAGACCAGTCCCCGAGCGTCATGTATCTCCAACACCTTTCTCGCTGTCATATTTTATCTCGGTTTCTATTTTAACCCATTGGCGCAGAAGTCTTCCTGATGTGACATTGCAGTCATGCTTTTGTCTTGTCAATCACACTGTGGGCCGGCGTCTGTCACGATGCGTCACCGTGGGCCCTCCCGCATTGTAACCGAGGGAGCGCATTTACTGGCGTGGGTGCCAGTAAAAAGTGGAAACTGCACAGCATGTGCCACATTTCACGCGCACGATCCCCGAGTATCACGGGGAGGTGGAACGACGCGATTAATGGGATAAATAGCCGCTATACGGTCGTTCCCCATTTACACCCAACAATCACCTTTGCAAACCAGTCACCTTCTTCTTCCAGCCCGCGTTCCCTATTTCGATTCCACCGCCGCTACTAGCACACCTCGCCGCCGTTAGGAGCGATGCACTCTCTGTCCACCAGCTGAGCCCAAGCAAAGAGGCGAGAGAGGTAGAGGATGGCCAAGACCGAGGCACAGAAAAGGGCTAAGGTGATGAAGAAGGAGTGGTGGAAGTCGAAGGCCACCAAATCGTCCATCAATGATCTCGTCGACCTGGGGGTGCTTCACAACAAGGTGCTCGAAGGCTGGAGAGCGTCGGACTCGGAAAGCTTCCCCGATCCCCAACCCGGTGAGATCGTTGTTGTAACACCCTAAATTTTGAATTTTATAATTTCTAAAATTTGTTAGAAATAAATTTAGAATTAAGACCAAATAATAGGTGGAGGAAAATGATAATTTACAAACAAAACCTAAAGTTGACATAGGCTTTAAATTTTTGTTGCATTCATGTCGCTTGCATTAATTTTATTGGTTGGAAAATATTTTATTAAAGTATCGGTTAAGCCGCTAAAACATTTTTACTCTATTTATCAAAAACAAAGTTTGAAAGTTTTATTTTGTATAAAATTGTTTTGATTCAAAGTTAAATCTCTCACATCCAATACTTATCGATCTCTCATGATCACATCATGTCTCTCTAGCTATCAATAGTTTCCAGACATATTTCCTTTCTCCTTGTTTCTCCTTTTCCTTTGAGCCTTATTTTCCTTTGCACGTGATCCATATCTAGAGCCAGAAAATCTAATTTTTTTCTATTCCTTCTTCATTCATTGTTGCATAAATTATGATTTATCTATCTCTTGATTGACCCGTCCTTTATCTGCACTAATGCTGCTGAATCAAACATCAAGTCTTACGTTTCCAGGCTGCCATGCATGGTCGCTCAGCAGAGCATGTGCATGTGCACTAATGGAATCGTTACCTGCATGTTGATCAATTCCCACCTGCAGCCATGCAAACCGCTGCCTAGTTATGGCATTTGGCAAAAACTAAAGCTCCATTTCTACTATGTATAATTCTGCATGCAGATTGCAGACCTCTCCGCTTCCTCCTCCTATCTATAAAAGCACTCCAACCTTTCCATCGCACAAGTTTATTCACCAGCTCATTCTCTCCACCCATCTCTTCTCATTTGTTTTTCTGAAGAACCGAAGTCTTTTCCTTAGCCCGGTGAGAAGCAACTCGCTGCAGCCATCCCTTCTCTGCCGTCCGACATCTTCCATCGCTATCATTCGCCACCTCCGTCACTCTATATCTCGTGCGCAGGAGATTATAGCACGCAGGTGAGAAATATTTCGACTCGCTGCCCTGTGTACTATTTTTGACATCTTAGGCAGTATATGCTGCAAGCCATTTATAAGCATGTCACCTGTGTTCCCAGATCAGAAGTTCTAGACAATTAGTTTAATTCATCCAAGTAATTCTCTGAATCACGGCTGTGCCCTGCTCCATTCCTGTCAACACATGTTGTAACTGCTATCAAGTGTTCTTTCCAAAAATATTTAGAACCATCTCTGTGTACCAGTATATCTCGGTAATCAAATATCAAAAGTTCGCACACAATAGCATGCATCTGATGGTGTGCCTCTGCTCTCTGTCAGTGGAAGCTAGAATCTGGTGTGGTACACAGTACGTATACACCATGGTGTTTGCTTTCGGCCGTTCATTTATAATATCACATACACATGTGTTTTTCCCACTCCAGAAATATTATCCAATAATTATTAGTTTATTCAACAATATAAAATCTTGTCTCTTTTTAGCTATCCAGTGATGACATACTCCTGTTTTTTTTAGTGTAAAAGCAATTTCCAAAGAAAAGGTCTCTTTTGCATTTTTTACACTAAAATTTCAAAAGCCCATAACTATTTAATCGAATCTCCGTTTTAAGGGATTCTTGCGCTCACAAGTTCATAGCGGCGAGTAGTACATGTTAGTAAACAATATAGTGTGTTTTTCCAATGTTTGGTGTACTATTCTTATTTATTTTTGTGGGCCATGTTTGTTGTATGTCTACAGAAAGTGCTGAGTTTGAGAACTTTCAAGATCAGGAGTTTGATATCCCGGAACAAACCCAGATCGAAGGCAAGTGCCCTTGACCATACTCGTACCTATATTTATTTTATTTTGAGTTAGAGTAGTTAGACCATTAGCTGCATGCTGAGTCTAAATTTGAATCCCATTTTAGGGTTTACTAGAACTTGTTACATCATCCTTGAAACCCATTTTGGATGGGTAGTTGTCATGCTTAGTTTGCGGTCTTGGGATGGGAAGGTTATAATTTAATATTGACTAATGATGGTTGGTAACCTTTTTAGCAACATGGTGACTAGGAATCTAGCAGGATGGGAAGTTTGGCTGAGGTTGGTTTGCGCCATGGTATGGTGGTTAATGATGGATGTGTTCAGACTTGGTGGTTGGTGGTTTGGGCTTGTGCTCGTTCCTGTTGGATTCTAAGGACTGGTTCTCGAAGTCTGTAACCTGGCTTAACAGCGCTACCACAAGGTTTATATGGTACGACCTGGCTAATTAATTAGCTGCCCATTTCTGTGCATTATGGAGAGTTTGGTGGCACAAGAGGGGGCCTAAATTGGCGAATCCTTAGTGAATGCACAGGGGTGGGAACCACAGCTTTGTAAAGGCCTTGTAGTGTGACCCCGCTAAGCACCTAGGTAGTGTGAAGCGTGATGGGGAAAACACGACTTGTGGGTAAAGATGTGCAACCTCTGCAGAGTGTAAAACTGATATATCAGCCGTGCTCACGGTCAAGAGCGGCTTGGACTTCTTTGGGATTAGATGGCTTTGGTTTGGCAGGGTGGTTCCCTTGGTAAGGGATTGGCTAGTTGGCTTGGATGGGATCCGAGTGTTGGTTCAGATGGTTCTTGAGGAGAAGGAAGATCTCACCTAGTAATTAGGTGCTAAGTATTTAAGGAAAATTAGGATATATCGCTTAAGCGCGTGTGTCAAACCTTGTAAGCCTTTCCTTATGTTGGCCCTCATGTCATACTTTCCTACACTTGCGTAGTACATTTCGATGTACTCACCCTTCCTCTTTGTCCCCATGCTACCCCACCCAGACATTGGTGACGACAAGGAGGAGTACATTGAAGATGGTGCCTTCGACCCCGACGACGTATTCTAGGCTGGTGCTGCCCCGGTCAACCTTCCTGTGAAGATGGAGTCCTTTTCCGCTGGAGTTAAATAAAGTCTATGTAATTTTCTTTCAGACCTACGGGTCATTTTGTAATGATGTTATCGTTAAAGTAAGAACAATGCTATGATACTGTAATCAAGTCGACATATGTATGAATAAATTGATCCTAGCATACATATGTTGTGCATTCGATTTTGTCCTTAAAATCGGGTGTGACAGTTGTATTTGAAGATTTCTTCAAGAGGGGATTTGGGGTTCCTATTCATCCTTTCCTCCAAGGGCTTTGTCTTTATTATGAGATTGGGATTTGCAATCTGCATCCCAACTCAATTCTTCTCGTCTCCACCTTCATTCATCTCTGCGAAGCTTTTAGTGGATTTGCTCTGCATTTCGATCTCTTTCGTTATCTATTCTATCTTCAAAAGAAGGGGTCCAAGGGGGATCTCAGATCGTCGGCGGAGTGTACCTGACACTCCATGACGGAATGAAGTCAGAGTACCTCAGCTGCCCCTGGAACACCTCCGTTGGTGATTGGTACAAAAAAATGGTTTTACATCCGAGAAGAGCCCAACACCGCCACCCTTTGTGACATCGGCTACATCCTAGAGAAGAGGGCCAACTGGAATGAGAAACCAGAGTACGCCAGGCAGGTGAGGGAGCTCATGGAGCTACTCCTGTGGAACCATCTGGATGGACCAGCCATAGCCGGGAGCTTCATCAGTCGGCGAGTACAGCCCTGCCAGAAGAGGGTGCACGCGGGCTACGAGTACCAGGGCTCAGCTGACCAGACCAAGATGCATCCGATCCGGCTGCACGAGGACGAGATCAAGCAGAGGATTGCGGAGCTGTTCAACCTGGTAGATCCATCGTACCATCCGTTGAGCGTCATCATGCACGCGTACAAACTCATCTGACTAGCTCCAAAGGTACCCCTAGCATCTGTCTGTCATGTCGACCACATAGTTGATAAAAAACATCTGTTGTAATTCCTGTTGTCCTTGTGATGTTAGGTGCATGGAGTTGAAAGGCACTTGTTGTACGTGTCTCTAGCGCTCGGGATGGATCATCCAAGGAGCGTGGAGCCCCCTCCGTGGAACGTGCAGCAATGCTACGCTCACGTCGACGACAACGAGGAGGGAGGTAGAGCACCAAGCACCGGGACCGACACTAGGAGCAGGATGGCTGAGAAGCAACCAGTCGCCCCTGAACACTCGAAGAAGAGGCATGGGAGCTCAGAAACCATGGGAGCGCAGGAGATTATAGCACGCAGGTGAGAAATATTTCGACTCGCTGCCCTGTGTACTATTTTTGACATCTTAGGCAGTATATGCTGCAAGCCATTTATAAGCATGTCACCTGTGTTCCCGGATCAGAAGTTCTAGACAATTAGTTTAATTCATCTAAGTAATTCTCTGAATCACGGCTGTGCCCTGCTCCATTCCTGTCAACACATGTTGTAACTGCTATCAAGTGTTCTTCCCAAAAATATTTAGAACCATCTCTGTGTACCAGTATATCTCGGTAATCAAATATCAAAAGTTCGCACACAATAGCATGCATCTGATGGCGTGCCTCTGCTCTCTATCAGTGGAAGCTAGAATCTGGTGTGGTACACAGTACGTATACACCATGGTGTTTGCTTTCGGCCGTTCATTTATAATATCACATACACATGTGTTTTTCCCACTCCAGAAATATTATCCAATAATTATTAGTTTATTCAACAATATAAAATCTATTGTCTCTTTTTAGCTATCCAGTGATGACATACTCCCGTTTTTTTAGTGTAAAAGCAATTTCCAAAGAAAAGGTCTCTTTTGCATTTTTGACACTAAAATTTCAAAAGCCCATAACTATTTAATCGTATCTCCGTTTTAAGGGATTCTTGCGCTCACAAGTTCATAGCGGTGAGTAGTACATGTTAGTAAACAATATAGTGTGTTTTTCCAATGTTTGGTGTACTATTCTTATTTATTTTTGTGGGCCATGTTTGTTGTATGTCTGCAGAAAGTGCTGAGTTTGAGAACTTTCAAGATCAGGAGTTTGATATCCCGGAACAAACCCAGATCGAAGGCAAGTGCCCTTGACCATACTTGTACCTATATTTATTATATTTTGAGTTAGAGTAGTTAGACCATTAGCTGCATGCTGAGTCTAAATTTGAATCCCATTTTAGGGTTTACTAGAACTTGTTACATCATCCTTGAAACCCATTTTGGATGGGTAGTTGTCATGCTCAGTTTGCGGTCTTGGGATGGGAAGGTTATAGTTTAATATTGACTAATGATCTATGCAACATGTGGGTTGGTAACCTTTTTAGCAACATGGTGACTAGGAATCTAGCAGGATGGGAAGTTTGGCTGAGGTTGGTTTGCGCCATGGTATGGTGGTTAATGATGGATGTGTTCAAACTTGGTGGTTGGTGGTTTGGGCTTGTGCTCGTTCCTGTTGGATTCTAAGGACCGGTTCTCGAAGTCTGTAACCTGGCTTAACAGGGCTACCACAAGGTTTATATGGTACGACCTGGCTAATTAATTAACTGCCCATTTCTGTGCATTATGGAGAGTTTGGTGGCACAAGAGGGGGCCTAAATCGGCGAATCCTTAGTGAATGCACAGGGGTGGGAACCACAACTTTGTAAAGGCCTTGTAGTGTGACCCCGCTAAGCACCTAGGTAGTGTGAAGCGTGATGGGGAAAACACGACTTGTGGGTAAAGATGTGCAACCTCTGCAGAGTGTAAAACTGATATATCAGCCGTGCTCACTGTCAAGAGCGGCTTGGACTTCTTTGGGATTAGATGGCTTTGGTTTGGAAGGGTGGTTCCCTTGGTAAGGGAATGGCTGGTTGGCTTGGATGGGATCCGAGTGTTGGTTCAGATGGTTCTTGAGGAGAAGGAAGATCTCACCTAGTAATTAGGTGCTAAGTATTTAAGGAAAATTAGGATATATCGCTTAAGCACGTGTGTCAAACCTTGTAAGCCTTTCTTATGTTGGCCCTCATGTCATACTTTCCTACACTTGCGGAGTACATTTTGATGTACTCACCCTTCCTCTTTTTCCCCTTGCTACCCTACCCAGACATTGGTGACGACAAGGAGGAGTACGTTGAAGATGGTGCCTTCGACCCCGACGACGTATTCTAGGCTGGTGCTGCCCCGGTCAACCTTCCTGTGAAGATGGAGTCCTTTTCCGCTGGAGTTAAATAAAGTCTATGTAATTTTCTTTCAGACCTACAGGTCATTTTGTAATGATGTTATCGTTAAAGTAAGAACAATGCTATGATACTGTAATGAAGTCGACATATGTATGAATAAATTGATCCTGGCATACATATGTTGTGCATTCGATTTTGTCCTTAAAATCGGGTGTGACAGTTGTATTTGAAGATTTCTTCAAGAGGGGATTTGGGGTTCCTATTCATCCTTTCCTCCAAGGGCTTTGTCTTTATTATGAGATTGGGATTTGCAATCTGCATCCCAACTCAATCCTTCTCGTCTCCACCTTCATTCATCTCTGCGAAGCTTTTAGTGGATTTGCTCCGCATTTCGATCTCTTTCGTTATCTATTCTGTCTTCAAAAGAAGGGGTCCAAGGGGGGATCTCAGATCGTCGGCAGAGTGTACCTGACACTCCATGACGGAATGAAGTCAGAGTACCTCAGCTGCCCCTAGAACACCTCCGTTGGTGATTGGTACAAGAAATGGTTTTACATCCGAGAAGAGCCCAACACCGCCACCCTTTGTGACGTCGGCTACATCCTAGAGAAGAGGGCCAACTGGAATGAGAAACCAGAGTATGCCAGGCAGGTGAGGGAGCTCATGGAGCTACTCCTGTGGAACCATCTGGATGGACCAGCCACAGCCGGGAGCTTCATCAGTCGGCGAGTACAGCCCTGCCAGAAGAGGGTGCACGCGGGCTATGAGTACCAGGGCTCAGCTGACCAGACCAAGATGCATCCGAACCGGCTGCACGAGGACGAGATCAAGCAGAGGATTGTGGAGCTGTTCAACCTGGTAGATCCATCGTACCATCCGTTGAGTGTCATCATGCACGCGTACAAACTCATTTGACTAGCTCCAAAGGTACCCCTAGCATCTGTCTGTCATGTCGACCACATAGTTGATAAAAAACATGTGCTGTAATTCCTGTTGTCCTTGTGATGATAGGTGCATGGAGTTGAAAGGCACTTGTTGTACATGTCTCTAGCGCTCGGTATGGATCATCCAAGGAGCGTGGAGCCCCTTTGTGGAACGTGCAGCAATGCTACGCTCACGTCGACAACAACGAGGAGGGAGGTAGAGCACCAAGCACCGGGACCGACACCAGGAGCAGGATGGCTGAGAAGTAACCAGTCGCCCCTGAACACTCGAAGAAGAGGCATGGGAGCTCAGAAACCTTGGGAGTGCCGGAGAATCCGACCAAGCGTCGTCGGATAATACAAAACTGGTTGGATGAAGATGAAGAAGAAAACCCGACCGCTGATCTGCTCACTCCTCATCAGAGGAAGGGCATAGATTAGTTAGTCGAGGAGGGGCCGTCGAGACCAGCAGCGACACCATCACTGGGAGTGCTGACGACGCCCACTACAACCGCATCACAGGTGCGACCACCAAGTGAAGGTGGCCAGAGCTCGTCTGGCCAGCAAGGGAGTCGAGGGCGACCATGTAGGTGGGCATACTCAGCTGCACATTGTCAGGCGGACATGTAAGTATCTGCACACTTCAGTAAGGATTAGTAGTAAAAGCAGATAATAATAGACATCATCTACTATGCTGTTATCAAATTGTAGCTCAGCGTTGACGGAGATCCCTGAGGAGCTCGCCGCCGGTGGGAGGCCATCATCGGCTGCCGCGAGAGTGACCAACGAACAGGTGGCGCCAAGCGCCGACCCAATAGAGCCAATGACGGTGGAGACAGCCGCCGAGCTGAGGGTATTCGAACAGGTGTCGCCTGCAGCACCGAGCGTGGAACACATAGCCACGGAGGAGAGGCGAGTCCCTGAGCCAAGACAAGAAGCACTAGAGCAGTCCACAGCCACCCCGAGCACACAAGAGGGTGTTCTACCCGACGCCATGGCTTGGGAGAAAGCTCCGGTGGTGGTGTCGAGGCCCAAGAGCAGCCTACCACAGGAGGAGGCTGAAGCTGGCCAGCAGCAAGAACAGCACAAGACTACCGACGCCGTGGAGTCTGACGACGACGTCCTTCAGGAGATTGAGGGGCATCTCAGGACAGGCGTCAACACATGTATGTATGCCATCAGCATGGGGATCATTACATCTGCCACGAAGAAATCCCCACATCTGACGAGACAAGAAAAGTCAAGCTGGCGGCAAAGCGGCTTATAGCCGAAGTACAGGTAAGCTGCCTTTTTGTGCCTTCGTAGACTAGTATCATGATGCAATTGCTATGAATGATACTGTGTTCGCCTTGTAGCATATCATGAAGACGGTGAAGTACCATAAGCAGTGCTTCAACCAAATTGAACCAACATTCAAAGAGAACCAGGAGCTAACAGCCGAGGTGGATCGGCTGCGCAGAAAGCTCGAGACCACCGAGAAAGAGAAGACAGAGCTGGAAGCCATTCAACATAACGCCGTCATCCAGCTCGGCCAGAAAGAGCGTGAGAGGACAGGTAAGTTGTCCAGCCGTGTCTCCCTAAGCACTGAAAAGTGATGTAAACAAATATTCTTGTGCTAACCAAGCTGTCTATAGGCTTGGCGAATGAAGTAGCTATCCTTCGTTCAGACAACGCGCGCTTGGTCGAAGAATGCAACCGACTGACAACAGCGAACAACCAACTGGCACAAGACCACACACAGCTCCTAGAGCAGTCCACAAAGGTGACCGAGGAGCTGAAAACGAAGAACTTAGAACTGAACAGTAAGTGTTAATTGTCTTGGTCTTATTATGCTAGTTCAATATGTTTCCATATGATACTTCCCTGACCGTAGTGCTGCTCTACAGAACTAAAATTGAAAGCGAAAAAGCACCTTGAGGAGGTTATCAAAGATCGCGACGCCTGTTCGGCGAAGACTCTCGAGCTCGGGAAGAACCGGGATCTCTGAAAGGGTCAGTGCAACCAAATGGTGGTCTGTATCATACCAGTGTTGGACCTGATCAACCCTGAGCTCCTGGCAACCGAGGCCAGAGCACAGCCTCTTGGAGTACTCAACAAGTGTTAGCATGCCTTGGGATGGCTCCAACAGTTCGTGAAGGAGGCCGGGGAATACGCGGACACCCATGTGCTCAGCATGGTGCGTGCACACTACCCGCTGATCGACTTCAAGCGCTTTGAGCTGGGGTATCCCAAGGAGGCTGGCCCGAAGCAAGCAGATGAACTACGGATCCAGTTGTTGGACTTGTCAGCTTCAATAATGGGCGACATCAACTTGTGCAGGACGTCATCACCGCCGGCGCAGGAGCCGGCATCTTCAAACCAGCTACTGGGAGCTGTGGTCTCGACCAGCCAGTCCCCAGCACTAGAAACTTCGTTCGCAGAGTGACCGGAGGCTACGGTCTTGACCAACCAGACCCTGGTGGCACCAGCTTCCTCAGCCAAAGAGGCACCGCCATCATCGAGCAGTGAAAAGGCAAAGAGCAGCGCCCAGCCCGAGCACCGAGCGCCGACCAGCCTTTAGCTGTAGAAGGAAGAACAATTTTAGTTTATTGTAGACTTGTGCCTCGTCAGGCAAGTTTGTAATAATGTACTATTAAGACAATATAATCTTGTTTTGTTTTCGTATGAAAAGTGTTTAAAGCTTGTATATTGTGTAGACGATAACTAAGTTAGAACATATAAGTGTTCTGTTTTAGTTGTAACAGTTAGGAGACACGTCATCCTGTTGAATCTGTACGGCCCTAGCCGGATCTGTGGTCTGAGAGCGAGGCATGGAGCCTGTTCACACATAAAAGCACACAGGTCAGACCAAGGAGCACCTGCCGACCACCTGGAGCATAGAGAGCGGGTCCCGTGCACGCGTGGGGAGCAGTCGGAGACAGGGCTGGCTCCGAGAACTCGAGAAAGAATGGTGGTCTATCAACTGGTCTATTGTAAAATATTGATAAAAAATAGTATCCAGACAAACACATTGAGTGAAACATAAATGCTTTATTGAAATAATCAAAATACAAGAGGGGTACATATCTTTCTCTTTCAGCGCTTCAAGGGTAGAAACGCCTAAGCTTATCAATTATGCCAGGAATTGGGCAGCACAGTTCCATTGAGATAAGCCAGCCTCTAGGAAGTAGGCCGTGTAACCTCTGTGACCTCAAATGGTCCCTCCCATAGTGACGAAAGCTTGTGCATGCCATCTTGATTCATCTTCCACTTCAGGACCAGGTCACCGACCATGAAGAACCTCTCTTTGACATTCTTGTTGTAATACTTGCGTAGTACAGCAAGGTACTTGGCACTATGCACACAGGAATCAAGCCGCCGCTCCTCGGAGTAGTTTACCTCAAGTTCTCGTGACTCATTAGACCTGTCCTCGTCGAAATTCTTGACCCTTGGTGATCAAAAAGCGATGTCAGTAGGGAGGACCGCTTCTGCACCATAGACCATGAAATAGGGAGAGGCGCCCGTATTCCGACTGGGTTGGGTGCGGAGACCCCAAACCATAGCCAGTAGTTCCTTGAGCCATCTGTCGGGCGCTTTCTTGTTTTCTCTGTACAGTGTCTTCTTCAACGCATCGAGGATCATGCTGTTTGCCCTTTCAACCTGTCCATTAACTCTGGTATGCACCACTGACACATATTTTACAACAATGCTCCTTTCATCGCAGAAGGCCCAAAATGCATTGCAAGTGAACTGAGTCCCTAGGTCTGTGATGATGCTGTTGGGGTGGCCAAAACGGTGTATGATCTGGTCGATGAATTCAACCATTTTTTCTGAAGATGCCTTCATCAAGGGCATATACTCAATCCACTTGGAGAACTTGTCGATCATCACGAACGCGCATTTGAAATTTCCAGGGGCCGACTTAAAGGGCCCAATCATATCCAGTCCCTAGCACGCAAAGGGCCAGGAGGCTGGTACGGTCTGGATCTCATGTGCTAGTACATGTATGCGCTTTGTGAAAAACTAACACCCGTCACAGTGGCGTATCAGCTTCTTTGCAACGGCTACGGCAGACGGCCAGTAGAATCTTGCTCGGAAAGCTTTACCGGCCAGGGTTCGTGAGGCGGCGTGATTGCCATAGGTGCCATTGTGAATTTCTTCGAGCAGTTCAATGCCTGCCTCTTGAGTGATGCACTTCATCAAGACTTCTTCCTTCGCATTCTTGTGCATGAGGATGCCGTCAACCAGTATGTACTATTTTCTACATCGTATAAGGCGCTCATTCTCTGTTCGGTCAATATAACTGGTTCCATCCTGTAGATACTTGATAAAGGGTACCCTCCAGTCACTATTATCAGTGGTTGAAGGCAAAGTATGAGTAGTCAGAGAAGGTTCCGTAGTGATCAGAGGAGGAACCGTGGCCACTAGTTGTTGGTCTAGGGGCTCTTCGACCACATGATCTTCTGCTTCCTTGATTGACGGGTTGACAAGATCTTGGATGAACACGCCATGTGAGACTTTGGCTCGAGATGACCCTAACTTAGACAACTCGTCGGCTGCTTTGTATTTATCTTGGACCACATGCGTGTATTCGATGCTATAGAACTTGTTTTCCAACTTTCTGATTTCCATGCAATAAGCATCCATCTTCTCGCTAGTCGTCTCCCAGTCTTTATTAAGTTGGTTTATGACTAGGGCCGAGTCGCCATAGACGTACAGGTGTTTGACACCAAGCTCGACCACAATGCGCATGCCGTGGAGACAGGTCTCGTATTCTGTAGTATTATTAGATGCGGGGAAATGAAGCCTGAGGACATAGCGGAGTTCGTCCTTATTTGGTGAAATAAAGAGCATGCCTGCTCCTGCACCATCGATTTTGAGGGAACCATCAAAATACATATGCCAGTAGTCGATTAGCCCCTAATCGGGAGGCGCACTTAGGTCTATCCTTTCAACTATAAAATCGACGAGGGCCTAAGACTTAATAGTCGTACGGCTCTGGAGCTCCAAGGAGTAGGGGCATAACTCCATTGCCCATTTGACAATGCGACCATTAGCGTCCTTGTTCCGGATGATGTTCCCAAGCGGGAAATTGGTCTTGACCACCACCCGATATCCGTCGAAGTAATGTTTAAACCATCGGGATGTAATCAGGATAGCGTAGATCAGCTTTTGAATTTGAGGGTACCTAGATTTGGACTCATTGAGTACCTCACTGATGAAGTAAACAGGGCGCTGGACTTTGTAAACGTGGCCACGTTCCTCACGCTCGACCACGATGACTGTGGAGACCACACGATCAGTGGCCGCAACATAGAGGAAAAGGACATCGTCTTTCTAAGGAGCAGTAAGGACTAGAGGAGAGGTAAGGGACTCCTTTAGCTATGTGAAGGTGGCGTCTACCTCCTCTGACCAGACAAACTACTCTGATGCCTTAAGCAATTTGAAGAAAGGCAGACCCTTTTCGCTGAGTCGCGAGATGAAGCGGCTGAGGGCGGCCATACATCCAGTGAGCTTTTGGATGTCCTTGATGTTTTTCGGGGGCTGCATATCCAGAACAGCCTTAACCTTAGTTGGATTGGGGCGTATGACGTCGTGACTGACAACGTTACCCAACAATATACCAGACGGGACTCCAAAGATACACTTCTTAAGATTAAGCTTCCATTGGTACTCGTTAAGAGCCGTGAAAATCCGTTGGAGATTGTTGACCAAGGTATGGGCCTCCCTGGTTTTTACGACCACATCATCAACATAGGCTTCGACGAGGTCATCCTTTATCTCGTTCTGGAGACAGTTCTGGATGGTGCGCTGGTATGTGGCCCCCGCGTTCTTGAGCCCGAATGACATTGTCGTGTAGCAGTAGACACCGAAAGGCATGATAAAAGACATCTTGATCTGGTCGTCTTTGTTGAGAGCGATCTGGTGATAACCAGAGTAGCAATCGAGAAAGGACAGTAGCTTGCAGCAGGCTGTTGAGTCAATGACCTCATCTATGCGAGGTAAGCCAAAGGGGTCTTTAGGGCAGTGTTTGTTGAGATCAGTATAATCGACACACATTCTCCATTTATTATTCTTTTTGTGTATAAGCACCGGGTTGGCTAACCACTCCGGGTGATACACTTCTTTGATAAATCCGGCTGCTAAAAGTCATATAACTTCTACCCTAATAGCCTCCTTTTTGTCATGAGCGAAATGTCGTAGCTTCTACTTGATGGGTTTGGCGGTCTTCGAGACATTCAAGGAGTGCTCGATCAGGTGCCGAGGTACACCAGGCATGTCCGTGGGTTTCCACGTGAACACACTTACGTTGTCCCTCAGAAACTTGATGAGCGCGTCTTCCTATTTGGGATCCAGATTGGCCCCGATAATGCTCGTCTTGCTGGAATCGCCATCGACCAGCTGGATCTCCTTGTGGTCCTTGGACTTGATGCTCTTGCGTGGGGCTTGTAGCTCTTGGATCTCCAAGTGGTCGGCAGGAGTCTTGGTGGCGGTGACCAAGGTTTGCTCCATGCGGATCGAGAGGTCGGTGGCTTCGGCCACTTTTAAACCTTCCTCTTCACAGGTATAGGCAGTGTAGACATTGCCTCTGAGAGTGAGGACGCCGTGCTCGGTGGGCATCTTGAGCACCAGGAATGAGTAGTGCGGCACAGCCATGAATTTGGTGAGCGCCGGTCAACCAAGGATGGCGTGGTAGGTGCCATCGAAGTCTGCGACCACGAAGTTGACGTAGTCGGTGCGGAAGTGTTCTACAGTCCCAAACTGCACAAGGAGTGTGATCTGCCCAAGAGGTATAGAGCTCTGTCTAGGGAGAACACCCTAGAATTGTGCCTTGTAGGGTTTGAGATCAACCTCGCACAATTTTAAAGCAGGCAAGCTATTGCGAAATAGGATGTCAATGGAACTACCACCGTCTATAAGGAACCTCTTGAACCGGACGTTGTTGATGCAGGGATCGAGGACGAGGGGAAAATGGCCAGGTTTAGGAATTACGGCCCACCGATCTTCATGGTTGAAGGAGATTTCTCGGTGAGACCAGGCTGGAAACCTGGGATTGGTAATGAGGTCGTCAGCGTTGGTGATGCTCATGCAAGCTTGTTTGAGCAGTTTGCGCTCGCGTTTGGACTCTAGAGACACCTTTCCACCGAATATGGAGTGGACGGTTTTGGTGGGAGCGACGTATTGATGACAAGGATCTCTGTCCTATTTGTCATCGTCGTCGTCACCATCTCGTCGTTGTGCATCGTCGTTGACCCATGCGGTGTTGTCAGCGGCGATCTACTTGGCGTAGATGTTCTTGAGAAAGTGGCAATTCTCCATGGTGTGATTGGATTTGGGATGAAGTTGGCAGGGGCCCTTCAGGGCCTTGTTGTGGTCATCCTGGTAATCATGGCGACCACTTGGCTTCTTAACCGTGTTGACTTCATGATCATCCTCGTGGGGATGCTTGCCTCTCTAGTCGTCGCGGCGGTCGCGCCACCGATCACGGTTGTCTCGGTGGTCGCGGTTATCATTGTGCTGATCACGACGATCGCGGTTGCGTTCCGACCATGGTTGTTGTGGTTGTCGTCGTGGCACGGTGGGTGTTTGGGGCGTGATGGCCCTCCCACGTCTTCCTTGATTATCTTTTCAACATCATCTATGTTCGCATAGTTTTTGGTGGTGGCGAGCAACTCGGAGACCGTGGTTGGCCGTTTCCGGAGCAGCTTACTTCTGAGGGCGTCGTGGTGACGGAGGCCCTTGATGAAGGCCGAGACTGCCTCGTCATGAGAGATTTATGGGATCTTGAGGTGCATATCCGAGAAGCGTCGGATGTAGTCTCGCAGCAGCTCATCCTTGCGGTCATGTATGCGCTCGAGGTCGTACTTATTTCCCAGCTGGTCACACATGGCGATGAAGTTGTCGATGAAGGCCTGCTTGAGTTGTGCTCAGCTATCGAATTGTTTTTCTGGTAGGCTCAAGAGCCATTGATGACCTGCTTGATCAAGAACAACTGGAAGATAATTAGCCATTACATGTTCATCATCCGAAGCTGATCGGACGTTGAACTCATAAAGTGTGATCCAGTTCTCGGGGTTTTCCTTGCCATCGTACTTTCTAAGCTTTTCAAGCTTGAAGTTCTTCGGCCATACGACTTGTCGGAGATGAGGAGTGAACTGTTTTAGGCCAGGAGGACTATGCTTGGTGTCATATTCGATGCGACGGACGTTCTCATAAGCTTGACGGTCATTAGCGTGGCTGAGGATGCGACTACGAGCATCATGGGGAGGGAGTTGCTGGCGGAGATCGTGGTTGGGGTCTTGATTCACTTCCTAATCTCGATTACCGTGATGATTGTGGTTGTCATCTCAATGAACACGACCACCTCCGTGAGCACCGTCACCGTTGCCACCGTTATTATCACCGCCGTCATCGCCACCTCCACCGTCACCGCCGCCGCCGCCACCTCGAGGGTTGACTAGAGGTGGGCCATTGCGTGGATTAGATGGTTGTTGGCGACTTGGGTGTTCTGAAGCGTGATGACTACAGCTAGATGCAATTGATATGCTTGAGGTAATCTGAGCTCATTTAGCCAGCTCGATGGTTTGGCCCATAGCAGCGATCAGATGTGCACGGATGTCGTCGTGGACCTACTGGATTTCTAGTTGGTCAGGTAAGCGGTCCAAGTTAGCTATGGCAACAGCCACGTTGGCACTTGGAGTCCTAAAAACTTGCCGCTCACCAACCCTGTCAAAGGCGTTGGCTAGATCTCTTGGTCGGGGTCCCCTTCGACGCTCTTCTTCTTCAGCCTCCAGGTGACGGCGTTCGGCGTGGTCGGCGTTACGCTGTTCGCAATGTTGCCGTTGCTTGTCAGTTTCTCCCACGACTGTGGGCTCGTCATTGCTGACGTTGAGCACCATGTTACCACATCTTGGTGGGAACCTTAGGATCATAGGGAAACCCGGAGGGTACGATAATGGATCCAGATCATATTCGCGTCCTCAAGGAGTTCAACCTTAGTATGGACAGAGCGTGTAGATCTGGTGCTAGAGTCGCCATCCTCGGGAAGTGTATGAACAGAGCCTTCACGATGTTCCTAGACACTGACCATGTTGACGGCATTGCCTAGTGATGGTCGAGGTATATCTAGGAAGTACAAATCTAAAACATGGTCTCGCTCCGTGGGACCAACGAACAGATGAGGTGTACGGTACACGTACTCGGAAGCAGCGTTTTTCAGCCCAAATGGGAGGGCCTAGCAATCCTCCATCAAGGCTTGGTACTCAGAGAGCCTAAGGCCAAGTGTAGGAACCGGGCGAAGGTGTACTGTACGTCCTTTAGGAGTAGCGGTGACCACTAGATCTGTATCAAGCCGTGTTGGACAGTGAGCCCGAATTGGTCAGGTAGATCTGTTGTGGTGATGAAGTACCAGCTCAGTAGATTGATTTTGAATTGAATCTACCAAGGTCAGGGTTTGGGAGAGCTTGTGGCCGACTTGGTCGATAACTTCGATTAGGTCGGTGTTGTTGATCATCCTTCCCTTGTAGCGAGGGAGTGGTCGACGAGTTGTCGGCGTGGTCGGAGCCGTTGCTGGGGTGGTCGAAGCCATAGCTAGCGTGGTCGGAGCCATAGCTGATGAAGATGTGGTCGACATAGATCAGATCTGTGCCTCCTCCGTGGTAGTGGCGGTGAAGCTATTGACGCCGGTGGTCCAGGTGATCTGGCTGACGGTGAACGAGAGACCGTCCACCACGGCCACGGAGTCAGGGATGATGACCATCTTGCTCGCCTGGGAAGCTGTACGCACATCCCCAACCTGGCGCGCCACTATCGACGAGATATGGTCGGCAGTCTACCGAGGGGTATGCCCAAGGTAGTAGATTGTCAGCAGACAGATGCACAAGCTACGAACTAGATGGTGACGCAAGATCAACACAAGGATTTATCCAGGTTCGGCCACTGTGAGGGCGTAATACCTACGTCCTGCGTCAGATTGTATTGCTCTATATGGAGAGATATAATGATATGTGTTTTGAGGGGGTCTCTTGCCCGCCTTATATAGTCCTGGGCGCAGGGTTACAAATCTGGAAACTAATCCTAGTCGATTACAATTGCCATACTTGGCTAGATAAGGATTCTTATTCTAACCGACCAGAATCTTGCTTGATCTCCAAGTTTGCTTTCCTTCCTTGCACGGGACGCCGAGCAGATCGACTAGGCCGCGCGTCATCCTTGTCATGGGTCGGGCCCACTGATCTGAGCCAGCCCAAGTCTAGCCATAGGGATATAGGGGTTAATACCCCCACAGTTCTTGCTAGTTGGATTAGAGTAGTAATTGTTAGTGTAAGTGTGGTGCTTAGGTTTTCAGTTACCTGTGTTTGCTCCCTGCTTTCTGGTTGTGTGGTAGCAGCGGGTGATGACAGCCCCGTCTATCCTTTGTAGTCCCCACTGAGTTAAGTAGGTTCTTAAATTAGTAGGACCGTAGTCATATTGGTAAAGTAATCTTTCAACAGTGCTTTACCATCTCATGGAGCCCAAAGTGAAGATTAGAATCATAAGCCTTGCTTTGCCTAGGGTCATAACCATAGGAATCCCCTATACTCATATCTTAAACCTTGATTGCTTCCCCTGGACAAACTAGAGTCCAGACGACACACACATTTCCCTGTGGATATGATACTTGGAATACTTCTGGGTGAAAACTACTTCAATACCCGTGCGCTTGCGGATATAGTCTCTGTGTGCCTACACAGGTGTCAACAAGTTTTCTGGCGCCGTTGCTGGGGAAACAGTTGTTGTGATTCGTCGAACCAGGTTTGTCCTTGTATCTTTCCTTTTATTTATTTTTAAGCATGGATAATATCATGCCTATCAATCAATTTGCTTCTCCCACGGGCGCACACCTAGAGCCACCTGAATCATTGAAACCCATCCTTACACCTGGCTATGAGTTGCGTCCGAGTTTAATAAACTTGGTCCAGGAACAATCGTTCTTAGGAGAAGGTGATGAAAACCCATATACTCACCAACAAGAGTTTGAGCAAACTTGTGCATGCTTGCGTATCGCAGGAATGTCACATGAAACCTTAAAGTGAAAGCTCTTTTTGTTCTCTTTGACGGGAAGAGCTAAACACTGGTATATGCGAACCGTATGAAGTGTTCAAGGAGATTGGGAAGCTCTATGCTCTAGCTTTTGGTTATTTTTCTTTCCCATCTCTGGAGTGGTTAGCCTTCGAATAGAGGTGTTGACGATAATTAACTATCATTATAAACCATCAACTAAACATATAAAAAGGATAAAAATATGATTTCCGCCTTAGAATAGGGGTTCTACTGACAATTTCCACAAGTTTTGGTGAATTGTGGTTTTTCAGGGATTAAACAGGAAAATGCAGGAAAAGGATATCTTCCATGAGAAGGAACCCACGCCTATCGGACTTCTCTCCACGTCACGGCCATGCAAGGACATTCTAGAAGACACCAGAGGACTCCACAAGGTGGCCCACCTACTGCCAGGTGGGGCCGACCGGCCCTAATCCTAGGCCGGCCGGCCTCCCCCCATGCCACCACGGTTCCTTCCTTTGCAAGCTGCCTCTACCGCCTCCTATGACGCATCTCAACCCTACGTGAAGGTCGGTTTCATCCAAGGGCCACGGTTGATCCCCCAGGGCTATATAAAGCGGCCTCCAGACCCCTAGGCCTCATTCAATCTCTCCAGATCAGAACCTCCAACAGAATTAGAAATCATAGGAGAAGGATTGAAGAGCCAGCAATCAAGAAGAAGACTAGTTCTCCCTTTAGTTTAGGAATAGAATCTAGTCTTGAATTAGAACTAGAAGAGAGAGAGAGAGAGAGAAGAGGAGGAGATTTAGAAGGAGCTCCGGCCTATCGGATCTTCTTCAACATCTTGTACCTATGGATTCAAGTTCTTCAAGATATTGCATCTAGATCTCTCTGGTAATCAACGTCTATTTTCAAGTTGTTCTTATTGTTCATATTATTCTTGAGGTTTGTGACTCATTTGAGTACTTGATAGCTAGAGGGTGTAAGCGCGATGCTTAGACTTGATAGCTCATGAATGTACCCTATATTCCAGATTTCAGTGCTAGTTCGCAAGGGTGACTCTTATAGCCTTGTTGATTCTTCTATAGCCCACTATCCCGTTTGTAGGACTAGCAGGATAATTTATTGGTAGGAGAATTCATACTCTGCTTATGACCTCCTATGACAATTTCCCCATCAAGAACACTATTAGCATTTCATACTTGAAGTAGAATTAGATAGCCTTAGTGATCCCCTCTACCTTCAAAATTCTTAGTCCTTGATAGCTACTCAAGGATTAAAGCTTAAGACTTAAGAAGACCATACTCCGTTCCTTTGGGTTTGATATTAAAACTGGGTCATCCTGGTTAAGTGCTACATCGGTAGACGTTATCTGTGCGCTTGCGGATAAAGTAGAGTGTGCATTAATTTATACCAACAAGAATTTTTGGCGCCGTTGTCGGGGAGCGGTGCTAAGTTCATCTTGAGTCAAGCTTAATCTTGTACTATACTTTTATCTTTTTACCCATGGATTTCTTAGAGCCTTCTGTAACACCCCAGGTGTTTGTCCCTCATTAAGCAGTGGGTTTGAGCTCAAACATAACAGATTAACTGGAGATGAAAATGTCAAGGTCAACCTATGGAGATGAGCCTAACCTAAAGTTGGATGTTGCACCATTGCTTTACATATCGGCCCCTTTTCAAGATATATGTTTGGGAGGCGTTATTGCAATATCTTCATGTGTCTCACCTTGGTACCTATCTATATTGATCCCTGGAAAAGTTTCATGAAGTTTGGAATCAAAAAGTCACATGAAATGATAAGACATATCCTTCTTGGAATGATGTGATTAAGTGAATAGAATTATAGATCATCAACCAAACCTTGCAAACTTGCCCAAATAACTCTAGATGAACTCTACAACAAAATTCATGAAGGGTTCATGTTGAGCAAGTGGCTAGAAAATGCCTCAATGGATTGACAAGGATACGTTAAGAGTTAAATAGGTTGCTATCTTGATCAAGGTGAAAGAACAGTTTCTGTGCATGTTTTGGAGTTGGACCTTAAATAGAAGTGGTAGTCTGTATCATGTGGAACAAACTTTGTATAAGGGCCCAGATCTAATTCAGTGCCTATCTTGGTCAAATCGAGCTCGCAAAATCGAATCAATTGCTGTTTTCTGGGTCAGAAAATCGGCTAAGTCTGGTGACAGAACTTTCAGTTTCAGTTTGCGTGTACCTTACTTTGGCGCATTTGCTTTTGAAAACCATTGAGAATAAGATGAAATTCCTTTAAGCAAACTTGTTGTGCTCGTGTATCTCTACACCTTGGTGAAATTGGTTGACCAAATCACACCAAGTTTTGAGAGATCAAGGGGCTCAAAGAATGTAGTTTCAGTCGATTTGAAACGGAACTGCAGAATTCAGTTTTGGGTACCGTACTTTGGAGCCTTGTGTCTCTCTAACCATGCCAAATTAGACTCGGATCCTTTAATCAAAGTTGGAGTACTCTTGTAGTTCTACACAACAATGCAATCGGTTGAGTAAATAGTGAATTCTTTTGAGAGTTAAGAAAGGTGGAAGATTGATGTTTCAGTCGTATGTTTGAGGTAGTTTGTTGATTCAGATTCTTGAGTCAGGACTGTATAGGGAAACGTCGTGGCCAACCATAGGTAGGAGCCGCCGCGCGTGGCCCTCGTACTGCCCCGCATGACCGCACCTCGCCCCGGCTCGTCGCTTAGGAAAGACCGAGGCTGAGCCCTGCTCCTGTGGCCCTGCCCTCTCCACTCTCTCCCTCCATCTCGCTCTCTGCCCTGCTCTCTCATGTCACCATGGTCGCCCGACCAAGCAAGAGCGCCACAGCCGCTGCATCCTCCTTCCGCCTCCACGTCAGCTTGCCCCTACCTGCTCCTTCCCATGCGGCGTTGCCCCACGGCGCCTTCTCCCACTCGCTACCGGTCGACCAAACCTGACCGTCGGGCGCCACGAGCAGGCACGCGCCCACCTCCGACCGCCGCGGTCGAGCGGCTGGGGGCCACTGCCGACCAAGGTTAGGGCCAGGCGTGGCCTGTTTTGACTACTGCGAGGCCGCAGCGCCTCTTCCCCACCGCCGACGGTGACCTTGCCGGCTGGAAACGACTCCGACATCGTCCTCTGCTCCGTGAAGACAAAGAAGAAGGGCCTTCTCACGAAGCTGAAACTTTTTGCCGTTTCACTTTGCAAAAGTGCCAAGAGAGAAAAGTTTACATATAGGGGCTTACGTGATTTGTGGAAAGTTTTGTGTTCACTCTGTATAATGTTTTCCTTTTTTTCTTTTTCGGAATTAGTATTGCATTTAAATGGCTGAACTTTGAAAATTCATAGTAAATGGCAGAAAAATCGTAAAATAGCAAATGAGGACTTTTTGGAATCCTTGTGAAATTGTCTATGTAATGGATCTATAATATGGCATGTTTTCGTTTAAAGTTTTAGCTGTGAAAATAGATTTATGCAACTAGGTTTTGAATGCTAGTTGGATCTGTTATTTTTAATAACTACAAATATATAAATCCAAATGAAGTGAAATTTTTGTGGCATGTTACTCTTGTGATGTATGATGTCTAGTAAAAATTTCAGATTTTTAGGCTTGATTTTGGGCTGCATGTGTGGTGTTACTCGTGCAACTAGTTTCATGGTGTAAATGATGTTTACTGTGGTTTTGGTAAATACAAAAGTTGTATATAATTATCTTATCTTGCTTTTGTTAAATTTTCATGATCCCAGGTCTGATAGTTTAAGAGTTGCATGCTTAATAAGTCTACCGTCAGATTTTAATTACCTTCTGTGTAGACTTTAAAGATTAGCATGTTTGGTCATGATAACTTGGGAATCATGTTGAGATGATTAAAGATGAAATGTAGATAATTTCCTAAGCTTTCCAGAATGTCTTCTTGCAAGTCATTTGGATTTATAAAACTCCAGATATGATTGATTTATGAAGCTACTATCTGCAAGTCCAGAAATTGACATATTCTAGTTATAGTTGTTGCTTCACCTTGACTTGCTTTGCATGTTGCTACGTGTGATTCATGTCCTTGGTAATTAAGTTAAATACACCTAAGATCATGTGGAACTTGTGTGCCATGTTGAGTGTGCCCTCCTTGCTATCTTAGCATGTTGGTTTGTGTGATGTTATTTAAGCAAAGTGATGTGCTTAAGTGTCTTTAGTATAACCTTGTACTTGCCTTGTTTAGTATGTGATGCATCATCCATTGCATTTCCATGTATTCATACACTTGCATCTTACATCTCATCTAGGTACGCTAGATGCACTACGTGGAGGACATGATGTGGAGCTGAACCCAAAGATGGTGTTGGTGGATCCACCCCGCAAATGGAAGGCTGGACAAGTGCTAGTGGGGGAGTGCTCGCCAAGCAAGTTTCTTCTGACAAACTCTGACTTGAGTTGGATCCCAGGCAAGCCCCGGAGCATTATAATCCTCCTATCTTCAAAGCAATTAATTCTATATATGTTATACGTATTGTTGCATTAAGTGATAGGAGTTGGTTGGAAACCCTTGCTGCATTATAGCATTCCTTGTCCAGATATATGAATCCTGAATCCAACATAGACTAGGGTCGAGTAGATGCTTAGCCCTACTTTAAGCGGTAGAAGTCAAGTGATTTCCTGTCACCTGCGAGATGTAGGGATATTCATATATGGCACGGTTGGCTATATTTGCTATCGTGGAAAAGAACCATGTGTTAATAAAATGAAATGAGACCGGACGGGATGACAATAGTGAAGCGACAAGGCATGGAGGTCTTGGGTGTGGATCTATCCCCGTCTGAGTCATTTAAGGACCGATTCGCTGTACGTCCTTGAGTCATGTTGAACGCAGTCTAACACTTAGTTGGCCGGATAAGTCGTTCTGACCGTGAATCCGAGTAATACAGTTCAGGCCGGGAATCTAAGGGTAGGTCGCATCTTGGAGGTAGTAAGGGTGTGCTTGGGAACATTGGCATAAGACCAAGGGGGGTTTAAAGTCCCTATCATCTTGGCAGAGTGTTGCCCTTGGGGATGCGGCATCAGTCGAACCCATGCTTTCCTGAATGGTACCAAAGGTGACCTGAGCAGCCCTCGCCAGGCGTGTCTCGGTGAGTGTTAGAAATACCCCTCCAGCTGGATAGGAACTCGATTCGAATCGTCGTCGCTCCCGGTTAGTGAGCACTTGACTTGAGCAGCGGCAACGTAGATTCCATTAAATTAAATGGATGGTTCATTGGATGACGATGGAAAGGTTGCCTCAATTTATACTTGTTATGGTTAATGTTGTTTGCTCCTAATCAAGTGAGTGCTCTAGTATAGGTGCTAATATAGATGACAGGTTAATGATAATTAACTTGATGTTTAAACATTAATGATTACTTATCTATATTAAGCTTTTATGCAAATGTTGTCAAGCTAGCCCACTTTATATCAGCCTTGCATGATCCTTGGTGTCACTTTATTTCTGGTTTTTGACGGGTAAGTCTAGCTGAGTACCTTCTCGTACTCAGGGTTTTATCCCCACTTGTTGCAGGTTGTGATGTATCATGGCGACTGCAAGAGTTGGTTGGCTCCTGCCTTAGAGGCGGAGTGTGATCATAGGCGTGATCCTTCTTACTTATCTTGTCTCTAATGCTTTTGTTGGAAGTCGACCTTGGTACTGGCATGTATTTGAAATAATATTAATGTTAGTTTCAAATTACTTTGCTTCCGCTACTTTTCAATGTAAGTTGTAATAACTATGTTGAACTCCGATGTATATTGAATTACTTGTGAAATGGATATAACATGTGACTGGTTATGTTGAATCACTACGATCTTGGCTTGTATGTTGGTTGGTTTGAAATCCCTCGTGATTTTATTGGATTACCGGAGTTATATGGGCTCAAGTGCGAGAATTTGATCACTTCGGTGATTGTTTTTATACTTGAGCAAGATTCAACATTAAACTTGTCGTATGTGTATTTAAGACAAAGGTTTTGTTTTATAAAATCAGTTTTATCAACTTATAGCTATATATAGGTTTGTGAAATCTGAATTCTAAACCTAATATGCCAGTGGTCAATTTCCTTATGCCCATATAAGGATTATTAGGTGGCTTATATAAGTACTAACTTGGGGGTTTTTCATTTATGCATCTACGCCCAGGCCAAGGTATGTATGTGTGATAACTCTCCCACACTATGCTACCCAGTGTGTCAGATTAGAGGTAGCCTTCATATATGAAATAGCCATATATGTTGTTAGTTTACTTTTATGCAACATCGCACCTACGCTCAGGTAAGTGTGAGTTGTGAGAGCATGACCGTCCAACCCTCGGTCTAGGGGAGAGCTAGTTTTGGTTACTGGATTATTTACATGTAACACACATGTATATATGAAGGTACTTAATTGTGGGAGATTGATGATTCGGGTAGTTTTGGTGCTACATGTACGTATATGGGGGTATATGTATATGGAAGTACTTAGAATTTTACTTTCTGCTTTCATTGTGTGCCATATATCGAGGAATTGTTGGGCTGCAATGAAAAATTTTTTGCAGGTACGCTAACCACGAATGCGTAAGTCGAATATAGCTGGCGACTAGCTATATATCGAGAGTGCGTGTTATGCCACCGACATAGAACATGATCGCCACCTTAGGTTGGCAATCTTGTGAGGATGAATAGGACGAAGCATGCATCTTCATGATTGTTGCTTTATGCATAGCTATGCTCCTCTCACCTTTGTTCTATAGTGAGTAACTTGTGATTGATGTGGTACACTATCTTTCTTGTGTGGAGTAAAACAAGAATGCCTTACTCCATGTTGTTTGAGAAAAGTGTGTGCTTAACCTTGCTAGAAATAGTTGTGGTTACATGCTTGAACCTATAGATGCCCTTTAGTTTAGCCAAGTGGCGGATATGTTGTCATACAAGCGTTTGCAAATGCTTTAGACCTCACCTAAGTAATTGTGATTCTTATTAACAAATTAAATTGGTTGGTCTAAGGTAATAATGTTTAGAGCTACTAGGATGACATGTTTGTGTGCTCTCTTGTTAAGTAGAACAAAGGCAAGCTTTGTTTTGCTTATTGAACGTTGGCTGCTAGAACGGTTTCTGATGTATTGATGCTTTCGTGGTCATAAATGTGTTTTCTGTAGTTATGGAGAATACCAAAGTTATAGCTAACTTACTTACCTAGCTTGTCCAAAAATTTCATGACCCTAGGTCTTATGGTTTGAGAGTTATGACTTTTACAAGTTTACTGTCAGGTTTTGCTTATGCCCTGAATAGATCTAAATGTTTGGTTTGTTTGACCTGTGTGCATATGGAATTATGTTTTGGAGATAATAGAAGAAGTGTAGTACTTTTTCTAAGCTTTACAAAATGTCCTATAGCACTAATTGGGGTGGTCTAAATCTCTACTTATGAGCTTGTAAAGTGGAATGACATAATCTATCCAAATCTGGGCGGAGATGTCTTCTTTGCTATGTTTGTCCTTGTTAGCTGTAGAATCATCTTAATATGATAATAATAACGCTATATAAAACTTAATAAGCTTTATATCAAGTTAAGGATCAGCCTTGTTGGGTCCCTAGAACTCTAGTTATGCATCTTTGAAGTTCTTGTCAGTTTTCTGTCCATATTGGTACAAATCTGAAACATCAGCATGTTTGACCATGTTAACCTATGATTTAGCTTTTGGTATGAATAACAAACTTGTGGAAAACTTCCTAAGCTTTCTAGAAAGTTTAGGATCACCTTTGTGGGCTGTCTACAACCTCAGTTATGGTTGAAACAAGTAACTAATGTGCTGCTGTCCAGATTATGTGCACATGCTAAGTTAGCCACCTTAGCTAGCGTTTGTTTTGGGCTAAACTTGTAGTAGTTCTTGCTTTAGAGAAATTCTTGTTATGGGTGAGCCTAGTGATTAGTAATGATTGCTGTGTGTGTGATTTTTGCTTGGTAATAGTTGCTTGAGTTCGTTTGTGTAAGCTTCTTCATGTGTTGCTTGAAGTTATGATGCGTGTATGTATGCTTGTTATCTAGGTAGTACCCTAGTTGTCACCTCGTTTATCCTCGGTAAGCATACGAGGGTCGCATAGCTTTATCCTAGAACAACGTTCATGTTACATAATTGTATGGTTGTTGTCTTCAATTAGGTTCTCTCTCTTAGGAGCCTGAGCTTGTAGACTTGGTGGTTAGCCCTTGCATGTTTGTATCCATGCCTTTGCTTGACCGAAATCCCAAAGTTTAGTTCTCCTATATGTTTGCTTAAGCCGTGGATGTTTTGCAACCCTTTCTGTGTGAAGACCCTTGTCGTCTGACCAACCAAGTTAACTCTCATCAACGCTAGCCTTTGACCATGGTTCATACGTTGCCAGTTGTGGAGACCGTACCCAAACCCATGTTGGACCTTCCGGTTGCCTCTCCCAAAGGTTAGCTAGTATGACGCAACGTCTCTTTGCTGCGGTCTCAAAATCATTTGCTTGCAAATTGTGTAGTACCACCTTATCAACTCAATCTTTGAGTGGTACCTCAATTTTGTCCATGAAGTTTGCTTAAGCCATCCTCAACCTTCCCAAGTCTCAGGATGTTTATCAGTCTTGATCTCATGTTGTTGCTCAACATGATCGAATCTCTATTATTTAATTATCTGGTAGTTTCCTTAGTCGACGCCAGGTGTGCGTGGAATTACGCAAAAATCGCATGCTCAGTCGCCTTCGGTGAGCTATGTTCTCTTGTGAGGTGTTTTGATCTATGAATAGCTTCCCTGTTGATTCTAAACCTTGTGACTACCTTTGCTTGCTATCCCTCCTTGTATGGTGCTTGTTCTTACAACCCATTGGTGCCACTTGAAATTTCACTTTCGTTATGCGTTTAGTAATGGTGTTATGAGCAGCCGCTGATGGTGTCGCGACAAAACCAAGGTCCTCCTATGGCTGCAGACACATGGCTGGCTACCTGGCACGCGCTGGTATCATGGTTTCTAGTCATGATCCATTATCAAACGATAGTCGATGTGTTATTTTCTCGTGTTCCTTTTCTTGGTTATCTCTCCATATTGTATCGTAAGATCCATGTCTTAGACGGAAAGTAGTGGAGCTTCCTTCTAAAGTTGCTAAGAGGATAACCTTTGAACAATAGGTCACTGACATAAACATTAACAGACTGTGATAGGTGGTAGACAAGTGACTCTACTTAGCTATCCCAATATTGACGACCACCATCTAGTGAGCAAAGTATCTCATTCCTGTTGGATAAAAAGGACACACAACACTTACTACTGGACAAGTCATCCGTTGGATAAGACTCGATCATCACATTATGCAAGTTTAACCTTTGTATGCATAATGGCCATACTATCGAAATCAACCATCTCTAGTGTGACTCCTTATCTGCTGACTTCGATGGCAACTATCTACTTTGTATCAACCACAATTATTGTGGTCAAGCATGAAGATTTGGAACTTTTTAGTGTTGAGAGACAACTGATTAGTTACCTATAGGAACGTTAATCTCCAACTAGGTAATGACTCCTTGGTAGCTACGAAGGCTATGTCTTACAGAGCAATAACCAACAAGAAGTTGATCAACTAGCCAACAGCTTGAGCGATACTCTATCTTCCCGAGCCATTGTGATCAAGTAAATTCTGTCTTGGACAATCACATAGATAGTGCAAGGTGTTCAATCAGCTGAGGTGAAGAATTAGAGAAAGTATGCCCTAGTTCCGATCCGCATCCTTGTGCCCATAGGTGCCACAAATGGTTTGTTCATAACTTTATTGGACGAAGTGTCAAGGAATATTCAAAAACTGTTCCTTATTCTTGTAGGAATGTCCTCCAGGCGGAGTATGCGTTTTGCCTTGCAAAAGTAAACCGCAAGTTCAAAGCGTGTGCATCATCGGATTGGTATGGAAATTAATGGTCGAAATCTACTGCTGGATGGCCCTTTTGAGGTTCCACAGATACTAGTTACACTCTTTCGTTTGCTTTTGCTTTATCGTATCAACAATGTATGAGCAGCTTTGGTGTTCTACAAATCAGTTATACCATTGCGAGTCGAAAGCAATTTGAGAAGTGTCAAACAACAGATTTCCCATCTTAGAGCTGTTGTTTGATCCCAAAGAGGAAGCCTCAAGGTGAAGAGTTAACCTAACAAAGCTAGTTTTGCTACGCTGCAAGTTAACTCAACTTACTATGCAACTGCATCACGAAGCAAATTGTACTCAACTTGCTCGGTAATGAACTAATTACCGAAGTTGGTAAATACTTGCAACTTTTGTTGTCTTCCAGACCTCGCTATATCCTTCTTTAGCAATAATTGCCAATCTTTGGTACCTCAAATGTTTTTACCCAAGAGGTTGCATCTGATTCAACCCAGATAACTATTGCCTTTGGGTAAGAGAATCTTCTTAGGTAACATTTGGCAGAAATGCGAGGCCGACAGAGTTAGCTATCACACTCACTAATCCCTCAACATACTCAGCTAATACAGTGTTGTCATCAGAGAAAGAGAACTGCACACATGGAATCTCAAGTAGTTTTCCATTAGTTGGTGTCTAAATGAATGCATATTTATGACCAACATAGACTTTGTCTATTGATTAGTCTGTTTCCTATAGCCTCAGAGGGTGTTTGTCGCCTATGATCTCACCCCTTTTTGGAAGGTTGTGCTCAAGCCACTTTGGTAGAGGACTGCTTCTAAACTTTGGGAACATAGAGTCATTTCGACGAGTATATTTCTGAAGATTTCAGTCTAGTGTAAAGTTCATACGGACTATGTTGTGTTCATTAAAGAATCATATACTTTTGAGTGGTTAGCTCATGGACCAAATGACCTCCGTACACTGAGAATGAAGTACTGTGCTGTCTTGGATTACTCCCAAAGTAACAATACTTCATGGAAGTCAATGAAGGAAATTCTTCAGACAAAGTTTACCATGAAGAGTAAGTATCAGAGAGTGCCTTGACCAAATTAGTTCCACTAATGTTGAAGCTTTGTAGCAGAGTGCTATAGTGGATGTTGGAAACTAGATAACATGTCTCTCTTCCTTAAAGGGTCTTCCGTTCTGAATCTCGAGACGTGATTCCTTTAAGGGGGGAGGGTTGTAACACCCCAGGTGTTTGTCCCTCATTAAGCAGTGGGTTTGAGCTCAAACATAACAGGTTAAGTGGAGATGACAATGTCAAGGTCAACCTATGGAGATGAGCCTAACCTAAAGTTGGATGTTGAACCATTGCTTTACATATCAGCCCCTTTTCAAGATATATGTTTGGGTGGCGTTGTTGCAATATCTTCATGTGTCTCACCTTGGTACCTATCTATATTGATCCCTGGAAAAGTTTCATGAAGTTTGGAATCAAAAAGTCACATGAAATGATAAGTCATGTCCTTCTTGGAATGACGTGATTAAGTGAATAGAATTATAGATCATCAACCAAACCTTGCAAACTTGCCCAAATGACTCTAGATGAACTCTACAACAAAAGTCATGAAGGGTTCATGTTGAGCAAGTGGCTACAAAATGCCTCAATGGATTGACAAGGATACTTTAAGAGTTAAATAGGTTGCTATCTTGATCAAGGTGAAAGAACAGTTTCTGTGCATATTTTGGAGTTGGACCTTAAATAGAAGTGGTAGTCCGTATCATGTGGAACAAACTTTGTATAAGGGCCCAGATCTAATTCAGTGTCTATCTTGGTCAAATCGAGCTCGTAAAATCGAATCAATTGCTGTTTTCTGGGTCTGAAAATCGGCTAAGTCTGGTGACAGAACTTTCAGTTTCAGTTTGCGTGTACCTTACTTTGGCGCATTTTCTTTTGAAAACCATTGAGAATAAGATGAAAGTCCTTTAAGTAAACTTGTTGTGCTCGTGTATCTCTACACCTTGGTGAAATTGGTTGACCAAATCACACCAAGTTTTGAGAGATCAAGGGGCTCAAAGAATGTAGTTTCAGTCGATTTGAAACGGAACTGCAGAATTCAGTTTTGGGTACCCTACTTTGGAGCCTTGTGTCTCTCTAACCATGCCAAATTAGACTTGGATCCTTTAATCAAAGTTGGAGTACACTTGTAGTTCTACGCAACAATGCAATCGGTTGAGTAAATAGCGAATTCTTTTGAGAGTTAAGAAAGGTGGAAGATTGATGTTTCAGTCGTATGTTTGAGGTAGTTTTGTTGATTCAGATTCTTGAATCGGGACTGTACAGGGAAACGTCGTGGCCGACCATAGGCAGGAGCCGCCGCCGCATGGCCCTCGTACTGCCCCGCATGACCGCACCTCGCCCCGGCTCGTCGCTTAGGAAAGACCGAGGCCGAGCCCTGCTCCTGCAGCCCTGCCCTCTCCACTCTCTCCCTCCATCTTGCTCTCTGCCCAGCTCTCTCATGTCGCCATGGTCGCCCGACCAAGCAGAGCGCGCCACAGCCGCTGCATCCTCCTTCCGCCTCCACGTCAGCTTGCCCCTACCTGCTCCTTCCCATGCTGCGTTGCCCCACAGCGCCTTCTCCCACTCGCTACCGGTCGACCAAGCCTGACCGTCGGGCGCCACGAGCAGGCACGCGCCCACCTCCGACCGCCGCGGTCGAGCGGCTGGGCGCCACCGCCGACCAAGGTTAGGGCCAGACGTCGCCTATTTTGACTGCTGCGAGGCCGCACCGCCTCTTCCCCACCGCCGACGGTGACCTTGCCGGCTAGAAGTGACTCCGACGTCGTCCTCTGCTCCGTGAAGACGAAGAAGAAGGGCCATCTCGCGAAGCTAAAACTTTTTGCCGTTTCACTTTGCAAAAGTGCCAAGAGAGAAAAGTTTACATATAGGGGCTTACGTGATTTGTGGAAAGTTTTGTGTTCACTCTGCATAATGTTTTCCTTTTTTTCTTTTTCGGAATTAGTATTGCATTTAAATGGCTGAACTTTGAAAATTCATAGTAAATGGCAGAAAAATAGTAAAATAGCAAATGAGGACTTTTTGGAATCCTTGTGAAATTGTCTATGTAGTGGATCTATAATATGGCATGTTTTCGTTTAAAGTTTTAGCTGTAAAAATAGATTTATGCAACTAGGTTTTGAATGCTAGTTGGATCTGTTATTTTCAATAACTGCAAATATAAATCCAAATGAAGTGCAATTTTTGTGGCATGTTACTCTTGTGATGTATGATGTCTAGTAAAAATTTCAGATTTTTGGGCTTGATAGTTTAAGAGCTATAAAAATAACAAATGTTATATGCTGCTTTACTTCTATTCTGGACAGTTCTGCATGTATGCATTGTTTGGCCCAGTTAAGTTATGAATCATGCCTTGATGACAATAAATGAGTTGTAGTAATTTTCTTAAGCTTTTCAAAAAGCTAAAGAGCACAATTTTTGGCTAAGTATATGTTTAACTATAGTAGTCTAAAGTGCTGTCTCTGTTTCTGTCCAAACCCAGAGAGGGTTGCCTTGTTTATAATGTGTGACCTAGTTAGTAGCACAATTAGCTCTAGATGTTTATAAAACAATTGTTCAAAATTTGTTAAGCTTTCTAAAAAAAGTCTAGAACCATAATTATTGGATTTGTAAAACTCAAGTTATAGCGGTTTAAAGTGGCATATCAGATTCTGTCCATATTTTGGACAGAGATGCAACTATTTAATTAATTGACCATATTAACTGTAGAATCATCTTAAGATGATTACAAGAAAGTTGTAGGTAACTTTATAAGCTTTCCATAAAGTTGAGAATCATGTTTGTTGGAGGTCTAGAACTCCATTTACGCTTCTCTGAAGTTTCTATCAGTTTTCTGTCTATAATTGTACCACTGCTGTTGGGCTGCATGTGTGGTGTTACTCGTGCAACTAGTTTCATGGTGTAAATGATGTTTACTGTGGTTCTGGTAAATACAAAAGTTGTATATAATTATCTTATCTTGCTTGTGTTAAATTTTCATGATCCCAGGTCTGATAGTTTAAGAGTTACATGCATAATAAGTCTACTGTCAGATTTTAATTACCTTCTGTGCAGACTTTAAAGATTGGCATGTTTGGTCATGATAACTTAGGAATCATGTTGAGATGATTAAAGATTAAATGTAGATAATTTCCTAAGCTTTCCAGAATGTCTTCTTGCAAGTCATTTGGATTTACGAAACTATAGATATGATTGATTTATGAAGCTACTATCTGCAAGTCCAGAAATTGACATATTCTAGTTATAGTTGTTGCTTCACCTTGACTTGCTTTGCATGTTGCTACGTGTGATTCATGTCCTTGGTAATTAAGTTAAATACACCTAAGATCATGTGGAACTTGTGTGCCATGCTGAGTGTGCCCTCCTTGCTATCTTAGCATGTTGGTTTGTGTGATGTTATTTAAGCAAAGTGATGTGCTTAAGTGTCTTTAGTATAACCTTGTACTTGCCTTGTTTAGTATGTGATACATCATCCATTGCATTTCCATGTATTCATACACTTGCATCTTACATCTCATCTAGGTACGCTAGATGCACTACGTGGAGGACATGATGTGGAGCTGAACCCGAAGATGGTGTTGGTGGATCCACCCCGCAGATGGAAGGCTGGACAAGTGCTAGTGGGGGAATGCTCGCCAAGCAAGTTTCTTCTGACAAACTCTGACTTGAGTCAGATCCAAGGCAAGCCCCGAAGCATTATAAGCCTCCTATCTTCAAAGAAATTAATTCTACATATGTTATACGTATTGTTACATTAAGTGATAGGAGTTGGTTGGAAACCCTTACTGCATTATATCATTCCTTGTCCAGATATATGAATCCTGAATCCTACATAGACCAGGGTCGAGTAGATGCTTAGCCCTGTGTTAAGCGGTAGATGTAAGGTGATTTCCTGTCACCTATGAGATGTAGGGATATTCATATATGGCACGGTTGGCTATATTTGCTATCGTGGAAAAGAACCATGTGTTAATAAAATGAAATGAGACCGGATGGGATGACGATAGTGAAGCGACAAGGCATGGAGGTCTTGGGTGTGGATCTATCCCCGTCGGAGTCGTTTAAGGACCGATTCGCTTTACGTCCTTGAGTCACGTTGAACGCAGTCTAACACTTAGTTGGCCGGATAAGTCGTTTCGACCGCGAATCCGAGTAATACAGTTCAGGCCGGGAATCGAAGGGTATGTCGCATCTTGGAGGTAGCAAGGGTGTGCTTGAGAACATTGGCATAAGACCAAGGGGGTTAAAGTCCCTATCATCCTGGCAGAGTGTTGCCCTTGGGGATGCGGCATCAATCGAACCCGCGCTTTCCTGAACGGTACCAAAGGTGACCGGAGCAGCCCTCGCCAGGCGTGTCTCGGTGAGTGTTAGAAATACCCCTCCAGCTGGATAGGAACTCGATTCGAATCGCCATCGCTCTCGGTTAGTGAGCACTTGACTTGAGCAGCGGCAACGTAGATTCTATTAAATTAAATGGATGGTTAATTGGATGACGATGGAAAGGTTGCCTCAATTTATACCTGCTATGGTTAATATTGTTTGCTCCTAATCAAGTGAGTGCTCTAGTACTGGTGCTAATATAGATGACAGGTTAATGATAATTAACTTGATGCTTAAGCATTAATGATTACTTATCTATATTAAGCTTTTATGCAAATGTTGTCAAGCTAGCCCACTTTATATCAGCCTTGCATGATCCTTGGTGTCACTTTATTTCTGGTTTTTGACGGGTAAGTCTAGCTGAGTACCTTCTCGTACTTAGGGTTTTATCCCCACTTGTTGCAGGTTGTGATGTATCATGGCGACTGCAAGAGTTGGTTGGCTCCTGCCTTAGAGGCGGAGTGTGATCATAGGCGTGATCCTTCTTACTTATCTTGTCTCTAATGCTTTTGTTGGAAGTCGACCTTGGTTCTGGCATGTATTTGAAATAAGATTAATGTTAGTTTCAAATTACTTTGCTTCCGCTACTTTTCAATGTAAGTTGTAATAACTATGTTAAACTCCGATGTATACTGAATTACTTGTGAAATGGATGTAACATGTGACTGGTTATGTTGAATCACTATGATCTTGGCTTGTATGTTGGTTGGTTTGAAGTCCCTCGTGATTTTATTGGACTACCGGAGTTATATGGGCTCAAGTGCGAGAATTTGATCACTTCGGAGATTGTTTTTATACTTGTGCTCTTATAATTTGGACAATTCCGTTACACCATCCACTAGCTCCACAGATTCCATTCCACTCGACCAGTATATCTACCCCACCATAGTAGACTTAGAGCTCCCAAAATCAGCTAAGCCTATTGTTTCTGAGAGCTATGAGCTACGACCATGTTTGGTAGAAATGGTTAAGAGCCAATCTTTTTCAGGCAAGGAAGATGAAAATCCTCACATCCACCTAAACGAGTTCGAACAGACCTGTGCATGCCTACACATTGCAGGCATGTCCGATGAAACCCTAAGATGAAAGCTTTTTCCTTTCTCTTTAGAAGGGAAAGCTAAAACCTGGTACGATCGAACCGCACCAAGTAAGGATGGGGATTGGAAAGCTTTATGTTCTAGCTTTTGCTTAGAATTCTTTCTAGTTTCCAAAATCGTTTGTCTACGCTTAGAGATATTGTCCTTCACACGAGAAAGTGATGAGTCTCTAATTGCTGCCTAGGAGAGATTTGATACTCTTGTCCGCTCTAGTCCATCTTTATCTATCCCAGACCCTGTTCTTCTTCAACATTTTTATATGGGCCTGAATAGAGAAACAACTACATTTCTTAACTTAGCTTCAAATGGATCCTTTCTGCATACCCCAACTACTAAAGCAAGGGAATTACTGCTCAACCTTTCACAAATTACTCCTACCTATGAAGCTAAGCCACCACAAGAACTTGTAGAAAAACAAATAGCTGAGCCTGAATCCTTTCCTAATCCATATCAACCTTTAGCCATAATTCTTGATATAGGGGAGACCCCAGTTTCAGTGAATGTGTTTGAATTCGAGGATGAATATTTTTCTGAATTTGGAAATACCTCGAATTATCACCTTATAAGGAAGCCTCAGAGATCAAAACCTTATCCCGAAGAACTTTTGTAGTTTACTGAACACGCTTTCCTTACAAAGACTACGAAAAATCTAGCTTCTGTACTAAGCCATGAATGGTTGGAAGAATCAGAGCTTTCTTCTGAAGTGATTCGCCTAGATTCACCTTCCACTTCCATTCAATGCCAAATTAATCTAGAACCTTTTGAAGCTCTTTATAATCCTGTTGTGGGTGTCAACATCATGTTTGCATTTTTTGCTCAAGATTTATTGAGTTACATGCCATTGACCCCAACAACAAAATTGTTAAAAAGCCCCTCAGGATATATTCTTCCTAGTTTGAGAATTTTATATGTCCTACCTATCGTTCTAGTGCATATGAACTTTTATATCTATCACATCATTGAATTCGACCTCCTGATAGGTCAACCAATCCAAAGACTTCTTCTCGAAGGTCAAACAGGGAAATTAAATATTTTTCTTGGGAAAAATCTTCAAAGATCCATACCAATCATTCACTCCCTAAATACTGAGAGTGATCCATGTCCCAAGATAGATCCTATGGAAGAAATTAAGCAAGCATCCCTTGAAACTTTAGAACAACCTAAGCTTGAAGAAGATGCTGAATTCTTCATAGAGGAAGAAGATCATCCATCTGTTCCTGATCCTTTATACTTCCTCCAAGAACCACCTAAACCTCCCATAGAGTTAAAACCCCTACCTGCTGGCCTTAGATATGCTTTCTTAAACAATGATCCAGAATCTCATGTGATCATAAATGATAAACTTTCTCAAGAAGAGACATTTCGTCTGATCACTGTCTTAGAAAAGCATAGATCAGCTTTTGGCTATTCACTCTAAGATCTTAAGGGAATCAACCCTACTCTTTGCACCCATCGCATTCCTACTGATCCTAATGCTACACCTTCTAGAGAACCTCAACGAAGACTTAACAATGTGATGAGAGAGGTAGTAAAGAAAGAGATTTTGAAACTCTTGCATGCCGGGATTATTTATCCTGTGCCACACAGTGAGTAGGTGAGCCCTGTTCAAGTTGTGCCTAAGAAGGGAGGCATGACTGTAGTTAAAAATGAGAAGAATGAGTTAATTCCACAAAGAACCATCACTGGTTGGAGAATGTGTATAGATTACAGGAAACTTAATAAGGCAACAAAGAAAGATCACTTTCCGCTGCCTTTCATTGATGAAATGTTAGAACGTTTAGCAAATCACTTTTTCTTTTGTTTTCTTGATGGGTACTCTGGATATCATCAGATTCCAATCCACCCAGATGATCAAAGCAAAACCACTTTTACATGTCCATACATAACTTATGCTTACCATAGAATGTCTTTTGGATTATGTAATGTACTTGCCTCTTTTCAAAGATGTATGATGTCTATATTTTCTGATATGATCGAAGAAATTATGGAAGTTTTCATGGATGATTTTTCTATCTATGGAAAACTTTTGATGATTGTTTTGAAAATTTAGACAAGGTTTTGCAAAGATGTGAAGAAAAGCACTTAGTCCTTAATTGGGAAAAATGTCATTTCATGGTTAGAGAGGGAATAGTGCTAGGATACTTAATTTCTAAACATGGAATTGAGGTAGATAAAGCTAAAATTGAAGTAATTAAACAACTACCTCCTCCTGTTAATGTCAAGGGGATTAGAAGTTTTCTAAGCCATGCTGGATTTTATCGTCGGTTTATTAAAAACTTTTCTTATATTGCAAGACCGCTTTCAAATCTACTGGCTAAGGATGTACCCTTTGAATTTGATGATGCATGCTTGAAAGCTTTTGAAACTTTAAAACTCGCACTCACTTCTGCACCAATCATTCAACCACCGGATTGGTCATTGCCTTTTGAAATTATGTGTGATGCAAGTGATTATGTTGTAGGAGCAGTGCTACGACAATGTAAAGATAAAAATCATCATGCAATTGTTTATGCTAGCAAAACTTTGATAGGACCTCAACTTAATTATGCTACTACTGAAAAAGAACTCTTGGCTGTTGTTTTTGCTATTGATAAGTTTAGATCTTACTTGGTTGGAGCTAAGGTGATTGTTTACACTGATCATGCTGCACTTAAATATTTGCTCACTAAGAAAGATGCTAAACAACGTTTGATTAGATGGATTCTACTACTCCAAGAATTTGACTTAGAAATAAAAGATAAAAAGGGAGTAGAAAATTCTATTGCTGATCACTTGTCTAGAATGCAATTTAAAGATCCACAGGAATTGCCCATAAATGATTCACTAAGGGATAACATGCTCTTTCAAGTTAACAGATCTGACCCCTGGTATGCAGACATTGTCAATTTTATAGTTGCAGGTTATATACCACCAGGAGGGAACAAAAAGGAGCTCATTTATGAAAGTCGCATTCACCTATGGGATGAGTCGTACCTCTTCAGAGTATGCTCAGATGGGTTGCTCAGAAGGTGTGTACTAGTGGAAGGACTCAAGATCATTGAACGCTGTCACTCATCACCATATGGAGGACATTATGGAGCATTCCGAACACATGCAAAACTTTGGGAAAGTGGATTCTTCTAGCCAACCATGTACCAAGATACAAAGGACTTTGTTCGGAGGAGTGGATCATGTGAGAGGCACGGTAATATCAACACCAGAGATATCATGCCACTCACCAACAACCTTCAGATTGAGCTCCTTGATGTCTGGGGAATCGATTACATGGGGTCGTTTCCAAAGTCAAGAAATTGCGAGTATATCTTGGTTGCGGTCGACTACATCTCCAAATGGGTAGAAGCCTTGCCATGTCATGCTATGAATGCCAAGAACTCTAAGAAGATGTTTGAAGAAACCATATTTCTAAGATTTGGAGTACCCAGAATGGTAATTAGTGATGGAGGACCCCACTTCACTGATAAGAACTTTCGCAAGTATCTATCAAAACATGGGGTCCATCACAACGTTGCTACTCCTTATCACCCCCAGACAAGTGGCCAGGCAGAAACATCGAATAAGCAAATTAAGAATATTCTACAGAAGACAGTCAATGAGATGGGAACGATATGGAAAGATAACCTTCCTGATGCACTGTGGGCCTACCGCACAGCCTACAAGACACCATTAGGAATGTCCCCCTATCAAATCATCTACGGAAAGACTTGTCACTTACCAGTAGAGCTTGAATTCAAGGACCATTGGACGATCAAGAGATGGAACATGGATTTAGAAGCCGCAGGAGTTAGAAGAAAAATGCAACTCTCAGAACTTGATGAATGGCATGAACGAGCATACCACAATGCGAAGATTTACAAAGAAAGAACCAAAAGGTGGCATGACAAAAGAATCAAGAAGAAGAGTTTCACTCCAGGAGATAAGGTACTACTTTTAAATTCCAGGGTAAAGCTATTCGGACATGGAAAGCTACGAAGCAAGTGGGAAGGACCTTTCATGGTGGTGGCAACTTCATCACATGGAGTAGTAACACTTCAAAATGACAAAGGTACGTTATTCAAGGTAAATGGAGAACGCCTTAAAATGTTTCTAGAATCTGACAAAAGTCTTGAGGAGTTGGATGTCATCCAATTCCTCGTTTTTCCTTAAATATTACATATCTGCCACCTCCGATATGTTTCATACACCGAGGGATAGTTTTTAGAGGTTAGTTAAGAGTTATTAGGCGCCACGAGAAAGTTGGTCGCGGGATCTCCTGAGGACAGGCCGACCGACCCCACCCCCAGGCCGATCGGCCCCCTCTAGGCATGGTTCGCCCCGCGTCGCCTCTCGAGTCCCTTCTTATCTTATCCTCTTGACAGTTATGCAGTCGTGATCTGTGAATTTTTCGTCCCTCATACCGAAGCCATCCAATCTAGATTGAACCCTTCTACAAGCTGATCCAGACTATAAAACTAGGCCCTTGCCTGCCCCTAGACTCATAACTTTCCATCTACAAAGCCTCCAACCAGCAGCGAAGCTTTCTTCCTCCTCCAATGGCCAGCCAACGCAGCAAAAACTCCAATGAGCACAACTCCAACAACAGATCAATGGCTCTCGCCATTGTTCCACCAAAACCGCTTGCCGTTGTTCCACCAAAGCCTCTTGCCACCATGCCATCAAAGGAGATCATCCTTGCATCCTTAGGAACTCAGCGGGAACACCCTCCGCAACAATCTTTCTACACCCGCGAAGTTTCTACGCTTAGGCTAGAGCCACCTCCTCCGCGCCACACTGTCGCAGACAGATCTCGCCAGTTCAACATCTCTAAAGAAATTGCTCTTCTTCCTCCCAAGCCCAATGAGACGCTGACGAGGTTGAAGACCAACAAGTTTGGAGATGTAACCTACGCCAAATACAAATCTACCACTCCTTGTCCTACTTTTGAAGGAGTTAGAGCCAACCCAGATCAGATTCATGTCACTCCTCCTACGAAGAGATCTTCATTGTCTTCTTCCTCTTCTCGCGAGCCTAAGCAGCCTAGAGTTACCACAGTGCAGCTAGAGAAGATGATAGAAGAGCAAGGAATGGAGATAGAAGATCAAAAAGAGAAGCTACAAGAACAAGAGAAGAGGATATATGATCAAGAGAAGATGATAAACTCCTTAGATAAAAGGCTAGGTGAGCAGTGGCAACTGCTCATCCGATTGAGAGAATCCAGCTCTATGACTGATCAGACTATCGAGCAGACTCGAGGCCTAATGGCTACACTAGCTGACACGATAGGGAAGTCTAATGCTAGGATCGATAAGCTAGTCATCAGGCAGAAAAGAACTAAAACTCTTGCAAACACTCTATGCCGTAGACTTGATGAGTTAGAGAAAGATGAAGAATAGAGAGAGTATGAGTTAGTAGATTGATAAGGCACAGAGTCGTTTGAGTGTGAGAGTTTTATTAAAAGTGAGATTTATTATTTAGAGTTATCAAGTTGTTATAGTGTGAGAGTTCTATTATTAGCTAGATATGTAACAAGTGCCTTAAATGATATCAATAAAGTTTTATTAGAGTCAAGTGTTTTCTCTCTTTATTATTATTTGGAATATTTTGTCTTGTCTCCACATGTTGCGCTTAAAAGAAAACAGGAAATAAGTGTGGGGGAAGACCATAGGATTACCAGAGAAGATTTGGTCACGTAAATAAAAGAACACAGAAGCAAACGTCGCCAAGACCTCACACGATGAAGCGGGCCTCAACTGGGCCTTAGCCCAGGCTGATCGGCCCTAGGGCCAGGCCGACTGGTCCCCTGTCGCCATGCATTGCCTCCTCCTTCGTCCACGGTTCGATACACATTCCATGCATTCTATTTTTCACTATTTAATCTTCTATTTTGAATTAAATTAAGAATTCCCTGAATAAACACATGATCTATTAATCCTGATTAAAGGAATAAATTACTTTGATATAATTTAAAGATAGACTCACACAACACTTTTCCTAGAAGTCTTGTTACTGTTGGGAACCTTTTTAGGGACCCCGCATTGCTTAAGTTGTTGTGGGATATGAGATAGTAGAATAAGAGAACCTAAATCTTTAAGTCTTGTCCTTGGAGAACTTTTATTTTTAAACTTGCAAAATTAATAGTTTCACTTCTCCTTTGTAGTTGAGTAATATCCTACCAAAGCCTTACATGATAAATTTTTAAGACCAGCTTATAAGCCTTTTATTTTTCATTGAGTTTTGTCAAACCTTGTTGACCTGTGTCAAGAGATTTTTCATGCTCCCAAGATCAAGATCACTTACACTCCACATACATCTACTATTCCTACACTAGGAGTATGCAAAAACATGCCTTACCATTCAAAAATATTTTATAGGTTGAATAAATGCTCTAATTCTTTGATCAATATCTCTCTATAAGTTTTCTGTTACAGGCAAAAAAAATACTTGGGCTATGCAAAAATAAAAGAAAAATAAAAAGATAGGCAAGTACTTAAAAAAGAGAAAGAAGAAGAAAAACAACGATAGCCCATGATCTTAAAAGCCTCTATATAATTTTTCAATTCTTCAAAACAGAGAGATATACACTCAAAGGAGCAAAGTAGAAATAAGTTAGCCACTATATACCACACACATGCACATCTTGATCTAAGAGTATGACAATTCCCTCTGTGGGTCCGGGTTTTGACCTAGCAATAAATGCAAGGTAAAAGTGCTACATCCTTTATCATACCTTTCACTCTAGATACAGCTTTTAGAGATACGATGTTTTAAGGCACCAGTCATTTATGCCTTGGAGAGGATTACATAAATACTACATATGAGTGACTTGAGTGAGCTACATAGGGAGAAGGTGAACTATGCTTTTATTTTAAACTTGTGCAAAAATCTCCAATTGACTTGACTGACAGGAAGAAGGTGATCAAATTCAAGCTATTCTGTTCTTCAACTACCCAAAGTGTTGTGGTAGACACATTGAATCCCGTAGTATAGGTATGACTGGGAGAGGTCTAGTGTTAATGTCTTATCTTAAAGTTATGTCTTGAGGTAATTCAACCTTTACTCGAGGACGAGCAAAGACTAAGTGTGGGGTAGTTGTTGACGCTAATTAACTATCATTATAAACCATCAACTAAACATATAAAAAGGATAAAAATATGATTCCCACCTTAGAATAGGGGTTCTACTGACAATTTCCACGAGTTTTGGTGAATTGTGGTTTTTCAGGGATTAAATAGGAAAATGCAGGAAAAGAATATCTTCCATGAGAAGGAACCCACGCCTATCGGACTTATCTCCACGTCACGGCCACGCAAGGACATTCTAGAAGACACTAGAGGACTCCACAAGGCGGCCCACCTCGACCTGCTGCCAGGTGGGGCCGACCGGCCCTAACCCTAGGCTGGCCGGCCTCCCCCCATGCCGCCACGGCTCGTTCCTTTGCAAGCTGCCTCTACCGCCTCCTATGATGTATCTCAACACTACGTGAAGGTCGGTTTCATCCAAGGGTCACGGTTGATCCCCTAGGGCTATATAAAGCGGCCTCCAGACCCCCAGGCCTCATTCAATCACTTCAGATCAGAACCTCCAACAGAATTAGAAATCATAGGAGAAGGATTGAAGAGCCAGCGATCAAGAAGAAGACTAGTTCTCCCTCTAATTTAGGAATAGAATCTAGTCTTGAATTAGAACTAGAAGAGAGAGAGAAGAGGAGGAGATTTAGAAGGAGCTTTGGCCTGTCGGATCTTCTTCAACATCTTGTACCTGTGGATTCAAGTTCTTCAAGATCTTGCATCTAGATCTCTCTGGTAATCAACGTCTATTTTCAAGTTGTTCTTATTGTTCATATTGTTCTTGAGGTTTGTGACTCATTTGAGTACTTTAATTCTAGTAGCGCTAGGATTAGAGGAATTAGAGGGTGTAAGCGCGGTGCTTAGACTTCATAGCTCATGAATGTACCCTATATTCCGGATTTCAGTGGTAGTTCGCAAGGGTGACTCTTATAGCCTTATTGATTCTTCTATAGCCCACTATCCCGTTTGTAGGACTAACAGGATAATTTATTGGTAGGAGAATTCATACTCTGCTTATGACCTCCTATGACAATTTCCCCATCAAGAACACTATTAGCATTTCATACTTGAAATAGAATTAGATAGCCTTAGTGATCCCCTCTACCTTGAAAATTCTCAGTCCTTGATAGCTACTCAAGGATTAAAGCTTAAGACTTAAGAAGACCATACTCCGTTCCTTTGGGTTCGATATTAAAACTGGGTCATCCTGGTGAAGTGCTACATCGGTAGACGTTATCTGTGCGCTTGCGGATAAAGTAGAGTGTGCATTAATTTATACCAACAAGAGGTTCTATCTTTTAAACAAAAAGAAAAAGAATCTCTTGGTGCTGCATCGGCACATTTTAATGACCTAGTCAATTCTGGCCCCCAACCTTGCCATTCAAGACCATATGCTTTTACAACATTTTTATGTGGGTCTTAATGGAGAGACCACACAGCTTCTTGATACAACTTCTGGAGGTGCCTTCTTGCATTGCTCTGCTAGTGAAGGGAGAAAAATCTTAGAAAACATCTTCAACACCAACGTTCATGACGATGGCCCAGAAGATGTAGTTGAGAAAACTCCTGAGGTAGAACTTGTGATAGTTGAGCCTAAGTCTTTAGCTACTCCACTCCAAGCCTTAACCGTCCTCCAAATTCCTAAACCACCAAAGGAGGAAGAAATTCCACCATTGGAAGACATGTCTCAATTCAAGGATGAGCTCTTCTCCGATTTTGGAAACACCTCGAATTATTCTGCAATAAGGAAATCTTTGGCAAAATCAGCACCGAACCAACATCTTCCTGACCCAACCGAAGAGAAGTTCCTTAAGACTGTGAAGGAGTTGACAATGATCATAAGCAATGAGCGGTTGGGAGAATCCAAGCTTTCTCTAGAAGTCATTCATTTAGATTCTCCCTCTACTTCCATTCGTTGTCAGATTCATAAAGCCTCCTTCGATGCCTTTTATAATCTGGTTATAGGAGTAAATATTATGTTTAAATCTTTTGCACATACACTTCCTGAAAATTTCCAATTAACTCCAACAACCAAGTTTCTAAAAGTCTCTCTGGACAAATCCTCCCTAGTAAGGAATTTTTCACCTCATCCCTATCAAAGGAGACGAAACCAAGGTGTATCTTAGTTTCTATGTTTTTTATATTTGGGAGTTCAATCTTCTAATAGGGCATCCAATAGAGAGACTCCTACATGAAGGAAGAAAGGGGAGTATTAATGTAAGACTCAGGAAAAGCATAAAGCTTTCTATTCTCATCACTCGCTCAGTACATGCTAAGACAGAGTTGAGTCCCGAGCAAGATCCAATGGAGGAGATTATGGCCACTTCACTCCTAGAAGCTTCTGACAAAAATCTCAAAGAAGACGCCCAGGATTTCATCTAAGACGAAGAAGAACCATGAGATCATTTCCCTCTAGATGAGACTCAAGAGCTGCCAAAACCCCCATTGTGCTCAAATCCCTTCCTTCAGGTTTGAAATACTCCTTTCTAAACAACGATAGGGAGCCTCCTATGATTATTAGTGATAAACTCTCTAAGGATGAGACCCTCCGACTCCTTACTGTTCTAGAAAGGCATCACTCTGCCTTTGGCTACTCACTCGAAGACCTCAAGGGAATTAGTCCTGTCCTTTGCACCCATCGTATTCCTATAGATCCAACATATCCACCTTCTAGGGAACCCTAACGTAGACTTAATAATGCAATGAGAGAAGTTGTTAAGAAAGAGGTTTTGAAGCTTTTACATGCAGGGATAATTTATCCCGTGCCACATAGTGAGTTGGTAAGCCCGGTACAAGTTGCACCAAAGAAAGGGGGCATGACTGTGGTAAAAAATAAAAAAGATGAATTAATCCCACAACGAACAATCACAGGACGGCGAATGTGTATTGATTACCAAAAGCTTAACAAGGCAACAAAGAAAGATCACTTCCCATTACCTTTCATCGATGAGATGTTGGAACAGCTTGCAAAGCATACTTTCTTTTGTTTCCTGGATGGGTATTCTGGCTATCATCAAATCCCGATCCATCCTGATGACCAAAGCAAAACTACTTTTACTTGTCCCTATGGAACATATGCTTATCGAAGGATGTCTTTTTGGATTGTGCAACGCTCCAGCTTTGTTCTAAAGGTGCATGATGTCTATATTTTCTGATATGATAGAAGAAATTATGGAAGTTTGTATGGATAATTTTTCTGTTTATGGAAAAACTTTCAATGATTGCTTAGAAAACTTAGACAAAGTTTTGCAAAGATATGAGGAAAAGCACTTAGTCCTTAATTGAGAAAAATGTTATTTCATGGTTAGAGAAGGCATAGTGCTTGGATACTTGGTGTCCAAACGTGGGATTGAGGTAGACCGAGCTAAGATAGAAGTAATAGAACAACTACCTCCTCCAACAAATGTCAAAGGAGTAAAAAGTTTTCTTGGTCATGCGGGGTTCTATCGTCGTTTTATAAAAAAATTTCTCATATTGCTAGACCCCTTACAATTTTGCTAGCCAAGGATGCTCCCTTTGAGTTTGATGATGAGTGTTTAAATGATTTTCAAACCCTTAAGAAAGCACTCATTTCTGCACCAATCATTCAACCCCCTGATTGGTTGCTCCCTTTTGAAATCATGTGTGATGCTAGTGATTATGTTGGGGGCAGTTTTGGGTCAAACACAAGATAGAAAGCATCATGCAATTTCTTATGCTAGTAAAACTTTGTCAAGACCTCAACTTAATTATGCAACAACTAAACAAGAGCTCCTAACTATTATTTTTGCTATTAACAAGTTTAGATCTTACTTAGTAGGAGCCAAGGTTATTGTTTACACTAATCACGCTGCTCTTAAGTATCTCCTTACTAAGAAAGATGCTAAGTCTTGACTTATAAGATGGATCCTTTTGCTTCGTGAATTTAATTTAGAAATTAAAGATAAGAAAGGGATAGAAAATTCTGTAGCCGATCACTTGTCAAGAATGTAGTTCAAGAATCCACAGGAGCTGCCCATCAATGATTTTCTACGGGATGACATGCTCCTAAAGGTCGTAGGATCCGACCCCTGGTACACAAATATTATTAATTTTATGGTTAGAGGTCAGGAGGTGTGTTCCGGCTGAGGAAGCAACCAAGATCATTGAAAGATGCCACTCATCATCATATGGAGGACGTTATGGGGCATTCCACACTAATGCTAAGATCATGCAAAGTGGATTCTTCTTGCCAACCATGTAAGAAGACACCAATGACTTCATATGAAGGTGCATCCCGTGTTAGAAACATGGGAATATCAATGCAAGAGACGCCATGCCACTCACCACCAACCTCTAATTATAACTCTTTGATGTCTGGGGAATCGACTATATGAGGCCATTTCTAAAATCCCCGTAGTGTGAATACATCTTGGTGGCAGTCGACTATGTCTCAAAATGGGTTAAAGTTTTACCATGTCGTGCTGCAGATTCCAATAATGCCAAGAGGATGTTTTCAGAGACCATCTTTCCACGCTTTGCAGTTCCACGCATGGTAATAAGTGATGGAGGTCCTCACTTCATTGATAGAACATTTCGACGCTTCTTATCTGATCATGGGGTCCGTCATAACATCGTGACACCATATCATCCTCAAACAAGCGGACAAGCAGAAATATCAAACAAGCAAATCAAGAACATTCTGCAAAAGACTGTTAATGAGATAGGGACAGCATGAAAATATAAGTTACATGGAGCACTATGGGCTTACAGAACTACTTACAAAACACCTCTTGGAATGTCACCATACTAACTTGTCTATGGGAAGACATGTCACCTACCTATCGAGTTAGAATTCAAAGCTCATTAGGCCATAAAAAGGTGGAACATGGACTTTGAAGCAGCTGGAGAGAAGAGAAAGATGCAACTCTCTGAACTAGAGGAATGACGACAAAAGGCATATCATAATGTAAAACTCTACAAGGAGAGAACAAAATGGTGGCATGACCAAAGATTAAAAAAGAAGGAATTCAAACTAGGTGACAAGTGTTGCTTTTCAACTCCAAAGTGAAATTGTTTGGACATGGAAAACTACGAAGCAAATGGGAAAGACCTTACAAGGTAATTAGCACATCGTCTCATGGGACAATTACACTTCAAAATGACGAAGGTATGCTTTTCAAGGTAAATGATCAACATTTAAAAGTTTTCCACGACACATAATTGCCAGAAGAAGAATTGGATATAATTAACTTCATATAATTTAAATAACAATTTCAATTCAGCTCTTCTTCTTTACTCTACGAAAAATCCTTCAAAATCATGTTTACCTGCTAATGTATTGCCAAGATCTTTCTAGTCTTTGTTGGTGCTTGTCTCCACATGTTGTTCATGTAAGGTAACAGAATTCAAGTGTGGGGGAGACAATCATCCCAAGAAAATCATCATTCAAGCAACCACAACAACAACCAGCTTGGGGGAGAAGACATCTCCCGTGTATCCAGGTAAGTATCTCTTCCCTATTTGTTTTATTGTTTTTAAGTTTACTCTTTATATATATGTTAAAAAACTAAAAACAAAACAAAATAGTTACAATCAATTATAGTAACAATGTGTAGAGTGTGTCTAGTTTGCTTTAATTTATTTTTAAGAGCTAATAAAATAAAGAGGACTCAGAATAATCTCTTAAAATGGAAATGATGAATAGTTGCTCTGTTGTAATTCCTTTCAAGTACCTAGTTTTCAGCCTTGAATTCTCCCGAGTTTTAGATAAGACTGTTTTGATATAAGAATTTACTTTGAACTTGAAACCTGTGGGTAGCATATGCTTGATCTAAGTCTAGGTAATTGATGAATATGATATGAGAAGGTCTGAGCTACTGTTTATCTTGTTCCTAGTGAAACTAAAGTTCTAGAGATTTATCTTTTGAAAAACATAAATTGCTACAAGATGAGTTCCTGTACGACAAAGCTTGAATTCTCACCAAAGTCGTACATATTATTTAGGCTAGGAAAACTTCGACATATATGCTACTTGCTTTTACATTGAGTGTTGTCAAACTTTGTTGATACCTTATGAGAGGTTTGTCATGCTCTTAAAATCAAGATCATGTACACACCACCCACATATGCACTACTCTTACACTGGGGTAGGCGCAAAAACATGCTTTCCATCTAAATTCACCCAAAAATGTTCTACTCCTACATTGAGGGTGAACACAAAAACATGCTAGGTTTTCCATCCACCAAATAAATGCTCTAAGTTTTTGTTAATATCTCTCTTAAAAGTTTTGTTGCAGAAAAGAGACATGGGGCTATGCAAAAGTTATTCATAAAAAAAGAGAAAAAAGTTGAGAAAAAATGGACAAGTGTCCGAGATATTTAAAACAATGGGTACTCAGATGCCCGCCTGAAAAGAAAAAAGAGATGAATAAGATAGCCCCTGTTCTCTTACAAAAATGTTTCCAAGTTTGAAAAGAGAGATAAGTTTTTAAGGAGCGAAGTAGAATTAGATTCGCCACCAAATATATCCACCATACATCCACACGCATGCACATCTTGATTTGATTGTATGGCTTAACTCTCTTTGGATCCATTGTTTGACTTTACAATATATGCATTGCAAGTATACCCTAACTTTCTCCCTACCTATGAACTCCACATAAGCCTTAGTGTACGAAGAGAAAGGCATAACATCATTATATATTGCCTCGGTGAGGATCCACAAATACCACATATATTGAGAGACTTGAGAGTGTCATACAATGAAATCTCTGAGTTTTATTTTAAAAACTAATAAAAAACTCCAAAATAATGGTTGAATAAAGAAGTTGAGACATAGTGCTTGACCCAAGTGAAGGCTAAAAAGCCCCATGGTTGAAGGTAAAATGATAAGTTTATTCTAATTTGGAGGAGAATTCTTGAGAACACATGTGTACTTGTGAGGCATGAAAGCATTGTAGCAACTCTTGATCCATTGATAAATTTAGCTTTGCTTAGGGACTAGCACAGGTTAAGTGTGGGGGAGCTTGTTGACGGTAATTAATAACTATTATAAACCATCAATAAAACATGTATAAGGGCACAATTGTGATCACCAACAAAGGTCTACGAGTTTAAACTAACAAATTCTATGAGTTTTGGTGAATCTGTATTTTCTGTAGGGTTTATCCAGAAAACCGTCAAGGCGGACCTATATGTTAGAGTTAATCGTGCTTATCCATCACGAAACAGGCACCAGAAGGTTCCAGAGGACTCTACGAGGCAACCTCCGAGGCAGACCCTGAGAGGCTGCTAGGTGGGGCCGGTCAGCCCCACCATGGTGCCGCGCCAGCCCCCTGTGGGCCCCGCTATCAGCCGAGTTCTAGAAGGTTCTTCCACCGCCTCCTAAGATTGCATCTACGTCGTTCCTTAAGACGGTTTGATTCGAGGGCTCACGGTGGACGCTCCGGCCTATATATATAGCCCTGTACCCCCTCCCTGGAGCCATCCTAAAACCCTAATTTATATTCTCTAGTCAGGATCAATTGAGAGGGGTCCCATGAAAGAATCAACCTCTTAGAGCCAGCTATCAAGAGAAGATTAGTCCTCATTAAGATCTAGTCTTTGTAGAATTTGGAGAGAGTGCTGTCCTGTTGATGCTACCTCTACGGCTTGTACTTTGGCGGATCTAGTCTTTTCCAAGTCTACATCTGAGAAATCTTTGGTAATTGATTTCTATTTAAAGTAAGTTTTGTGCTCTTTTGATCATGGGTTCACAGTTCTTTTGAGTGCTCTAATTCTTGCTAGCTGGACTAGAGGAGTAATTGTTAGCGTAAGCATGGTGCTTAGGTTATCGGTTACCTGTGTTTGGTCTGTGCTTTCTGGTTGTGTGGTAGCAGCGGGTGGTGACAGCCTCGTCTATCCTTTGTAGTCCACACCGAATTAAGTAGGTTCTTAAATTAGTAGGACCGTAATCATGTTGGTAGAGTAATCTTTCAACAGTGCTTTACTATCTAGTGGCATCCCAAAGTGAACATTATAATCATAAGCCTTGCTTTGCATAGGGTCATAACCATAGGAATCCTCTATACTCATATCTTAAACTTTGATTGCTACCCCTGGACAAACTAAAGTTTAGACGACACACATGTTTCCCTGTGGATATGATACTTGGAACACTTCTGGGTGAAAACTACTTTGATACCCGTGCGCTTGCGGATATTGTCTCTGTGTGTCTCCACAGGTGTCAACAGCTGCCAACCTATATCTTTCTTGCTACATACTCTGTAGCTGGGCTTGGAGCTGCTGAAGCACTTGCTCTGGGGTTGGGTCTAGAGCTGGCTGCCCTTTGGCCACCACGGGTTGATCCTCTGCTGGATCCTCTTCTACGCCTTGATCTTCCAAAGCAGTAGCGTAGGTGCTGCGGGCGCTACGCCTGGGTCTTCCCCTTCTGGCAGGCTCCGCTGGTGCGCTGACGGAGGCTGCCCTTTTTCTAGCCATTGTGGGTTTTGCTTAGCCTACACGCGGTGGGAGCCAATGTTGGGAAAACGATTCCTAGCAGGGTGGAGCAATAGGGGACTTCGCCTGGGCGGAGGCCCTGGGCAAAGGTTAGTAGGTAAGTGGGTCCAGATGCAATTAGGGTTTCATAAATGTACTCACCAACCTCCCATACATAGATCTGGCTCCACCTTTTATAGGGCACTGTTTGCTGCTACCCTATTTTATATTTTTGCCTTATGACAGCTAAGATCCTTTCCTAGAATATCCCCATATTAGTACAAGCCCCAAGGGTATCCAGGTCTTTTCCTCTTGTATCGCCTTTGCTTCTTGGGCCTTAGCCGCTGGCCTGTAGGAGGCCCATCTCTGGCCCTGGGCCATGGCGTCATAAGAGATCTCTTCTCGATTGCGGGGATCGCCGTGCCTCCGCTCGAACCGCTTCAGCCTCCACCTTCGCCCTATGTCATTCGCCTTGAATATCCTCTTGATACCTTCGGCGTTGTGGCTGGGCCTCCGCCTTGCCAGCGACCGGAGGTAGGGATGAAAACGGTACGGATATTTTCCGACCGTATTCAAGAACGAATTCGTTTAGAGGGGTTTTAATCCGTCCGTATCCGAGTCCGGATATTTAATATCCGATACCGTATTCGTATCCGAATATTTAAATCACATATTTATGATGTCGATATCTAATCGTATCCTATCCGGCATTTTTGATACTATCCGTATTCGAATCCGAATCCGGACATAAATATAAAAACAAATACGATATCAGTGATATCCGTCCGTATCCGATCCGTTTTCATCCCTAACCGGAGGTGAAGGTTCGGCGCTGCGCTTGGGCCTCCGCCTTGCCAGAGACCGGAGGCGGCTCCTCTCGATACCCCTGCATGTCATCATAACATAAACAGTCGACGTCAATCTGTATTGGCCTCCACTACTCATGCTTTCATGCCCCCAAAAATAAACACAAACGACAAGATCATGGAGCCTCTCTCTCAAATCAGCAAAGCACATGGGCAAGCTTCTCCCTTTCTCTAAGTAGCATCAGGATGGCAGTACCAAAAACAACAGATCATTGATGGAGCGGGACGGACCAACGGTGGCTCGTGTGCAGCGCAGCGCCCCGCGCGAGGCTGTCTCCGCAGGACTCCCGGCGGCGGCTCCCGCAGGACCTTGGCAGCTCGCGAGCGGCGGCTCATGCCGGGCGACCCGGCGGCAGCTTGGGCAGTGCTCTCCTCGGCGACTCGTGTGCGGCAGCTCCCGCATGGCGCTCGACGGCCCTCGCAAGGTAGCCCGCTTCCAGCTCACGCATATGTACACTCCACGGTCCTATAATCACGCACGCACTATACTAGCGCCTCGTTGTAAGGTAAACCATTCATTGCTCTTTGAGATTGACCAAGCAAAAGGTACGCTATTTTGACACGACATGTATGCCACTTACTTCCTCTCCCTTTTTAAATGTCAGCTAGAATTTGGTGCTAATCAAACTTTCTTAATTTTAGAGGAGAGTTTTATAGCGTTGTTCTTAGCGGAGAGTTTTATAACGCTGTTTCTAAAAGTGTCATATTAGATAAAAAATATAATAAAAAATAGATGAAACAACTATCCTCGAACTTCAATGCATAGTTTCATTCTTGTATATCATAAATATTAAATTTCATAACTCATCTAGAGTTAGAAACCGAGCCAACAGACTGTCGACGTCCCACGAAACTCAATTCTTCATTCTTTTTAAAAACATTGACACATGTTCAAAAATAAATATATGTGGCAATCCATTAATTGCATATGAAAATATTAATTGTTCAGTGAGTTGGGGCAGTGGTGTTGCTGCCTAGCAAAGCAGCCTTCTTCCTGAACTGCTTCCAATCGTTGAAGACTTCCGTGAGCTTCTCCAGCTTGGACTTGAGCCCCACGAGGCAGTTCGCATGCACCGTGCACACCTTGTTAAAATCCTTCTTGAGCTGGCAGAACCCGGTGAGGTACGCCGTGTCGACGAACTGCACCCGTATGCCGTGCTTCGCCGGCAGCGTGTCCTTCACCTTCTGGAACACCCACTGCTCGTGCGTGTTCGGGTAGGACAGCCGCGCCGCGTACCAGCTCTCGTAGAACGCCACCATCCTGGGGCTGGCCTTCACGTACATGAACCCGGAGTTGGCCAGCTTGTCGAGGTCGTAGGGGTTGTCGCCGTAGTATTTGTCGCACGACATGGCCAGGTCGACGCCAATGGGGATGCGCAGCAGCGGGTTCCGCAGCCAGATGATGTCCATGTCGGTGAAGACGAAGCTGTAGCCGAGCTGCAGGACCCGGGCCTGGGACACGAACTTGCGCCACACGATCTCGAGGTAGCCCTTGGCCATGTACGACTGCTGCGCCGCGTAGTCGACGCCGCCGGGTTCCAGATGCATGTGGTAGCAGAGCGGGTGCACGCACTGGCAGTGCTCGTACGCCTTGGCGCCGTCGGCGACTATGACCAGGTGCTTCAGCAGGGGCTCCGTCTCCACGCCCTGGCGGAAGCTCTCGAGGAGGAGGTCCTGGAGTGACCCCGGCGCCGTCCATGCTTGGCTCGCGAAGGTTAGTATGACGGTCTTGTCGAGGTCGTCCATGGACGCTCGCCTCAGCAGCTCCAGGAGCTTCTCGTCACCTGGAGCTGGAGTAGGGGCCTGTTTATTAGGAGAAAATAATAAAAGAAGGTAATTAATTAAACCTGCAGTGAAGGTAATGAATCCAGTATAGGTGACCAATTGGAGAAACACAGGATTGGAACATTTTTGGAGACAAATGTGCACATACCATGGCAGGTTTTTTGGTGCTGGGATCAGCATGTGTTGCATTAGTACTCCTGCCCAAGATGAGCTCTTGCTCTGCCGGCAAGAGGCTGCGGGGGCACGGAACATGCAGCAGGAGCAGGCCGAAGCAGGCCGCCGCGGTAGCTACCCCGAACAAGAAAGTCAAGAAACTCCTCGTCGTGTTCATCTTCATCTCTTTTCTTTGAACGCAAGTGTTCATCTTCATCTCTTTTCTTTGAACGCAAGTGTTCATCTTCATCTCGAAGAGAAGACCGATCGAGCTCGTATAATTGGCTACACGCTAGCTGCGTCGTGAGTTATATAGCGGCATGCATGCTAGCATAGCGGCACACTCGCTCATCTTATGTCCGTCGCTGACGCCAAGATTCCTGATCAAGCTACCGAAAAATTCTGAATTGGTGCCTCGAAAAATGCTCCGCATGACGCTGACTTTAGTTAGAGCAACTTAGAGAGTCAGCAAGCACAAGTCAAAGTGCTCTGAAGAAGCAATTCACGCAGCACTTCAGAGTTGGATGGCGCTTGCCAGCCGGTAGTCTCCTTGCGTCCTTGTTCCTTTTCAGCCGTGCACCAGTCACTACTATAAAAATATTTTTTACAGATGGCCCATTTCTAACAAAAACAGATAACAAAAGAATTAATAAACCATCTGTAACTACGGTGAGAAGCACTGGAGCTCATGGATCGCCCCTAAAAATAAATTTCTCAAGATAGTTTTGTTAAGAAAACTACACCTAAAGACGTCTCCAATTTTAAGGGCGACTTCCGTAAGAGAACCATCCCCGTAATTAGCATTTTCAGTGGCGGTTGTCTTACTCTATAAAAATCAGATTATTAGAGGCTTTATTGTTAAGAGAACTCTATCTGACGGTTCTCTTAGTCAATTGGCCCCCTCACAAATGTAGCAGATTATGCGCGATTGTAGTTGTCCATGCCGTTGTTGAGTTCACTTGGAGGTGAAAATTTGCAAAAAAAATTAAATTAGAGGAAAAATGTTTTGCCCTTTGAATCTTTGAAGGAGTTGGGTTTAAGAGGTCAGTTTATGGCATCCCTAAAGTCTACCCAAAGTTTACGTTCACATTTCTTTCACTAATTTTTGTCTCATCAAGAGAGACAATGTTGTTGGTATTTCCATTTTGTTAGCAATTTAGAGAGAGAAATGCAACGTTCCCTTTGAGCACCCATGGAATGAATCCTTTTAGTGATAGGACCAACACACATCGCATGGTTAGTTATCCTCACCATCACAGCCTCCATATGTCGTTGTGTCAGAAGAGGAAGTTTATATTGCTGAGCATTCTAATATCAGGCCCAAAACAAACGAGCATCGACATAAGATGTTTTTCTCGAGCATTTGCTGCAAGAAGTGGTGAGACTATAAAAGCATGGATCCACTAGTACAAAAATCATTTTTACAGACGGCTCCTATTTCTAATAGAGACGGATGACTTAGGAAACCGCATGTAACCTTCGCGGGGAGCACTGTAGTTAATGAACCGTTGCTGGAAATCAATTTTCAGGAGTGGTTCTATTAAGTAAACGGTCACTGAAAATATATCTATTTTCAGGAATGGTCGGCTTAAAAGAACTGCCCCTAAGATTTTCACGGAATATTGCTTATGTCAACCAACTCTGAAAATGAGTGATTTCTCAGGGCTGTTTTGTTAAGTCCATCCCTAAAAAACAATTTTCAAGGGCGGTTGACTAAGTCAACCGTCCTTAGAAATATCTACAGCACAAATAAATTCATATCTTTTTCAAATGAAGTCAAATTAAGATAAAATTTATATCAAAATTGTAGACCTCGACAAGATCTAAAACTTTATAGTTGATAAAAAAAATTTGAAATCATTTAGGATTCCAAATATATAAATTATGTTCTTAGATTTTGAATTTTTCAAGTGACCTTGGATGGAGACAGGTTCTATATCAAAGTTGTAGTGCTCGACGAGATCTAAAACTTTGTAGTTGAAAATTTTCTCATTTAAGATTATTTACAAGTCAAAAAATTGATTACAAGATTCGTATATATTAGTAGAAATAGATAACATCATATAAGCAATCACAAGTGACCGTGTGGTGCGGTGGTAGTGGCCTTAACATGTAAGGCAAGAGGTTGCTGGTTCGACTCCAAGCAGCCACTATTTGTGAGAAATAGTGAAAATAATAAAATCCTGAGCAAGTGGTGGTCGGTCCTTCGCGTTTCCAACCACATTACCATTCTTTCATATTTTTACGACTTCTAAATGATTTTTAAAAAAATCAAAAAATAAATTTTAAGGATGGTTGACTAAAGTCAACCAACTATGAAAATTGATTTAAGGACAGTTGTCTTAAAAAAACCGTCCCTGAAAATTAATTTATAGGGACGGTTTTAAAACCGTTTCTGAAAATAACTTATTTTTACAGTCACTGACATAATATCGGTTTTGCTAACCGACTCTAAAGATCATTTTTGACCGTCTGTACAAAAACATTGTGTACTAGTGCGGAGTTGATACGGGGGATGAGCTTACGAAGGGTTTGTTCAAATGCAGAGCCACAATTTTTGTTACAATCGTTGACTACCCATCATATTTTTTTTCTATGGGGACAAATCAAAGGCTTCATGGGATGCTTCATTGATACTGCAGCTCAGTCTCTAGAAGAATAAAAAAGAGAGTTTATTTGTCACCAACGTTTTTTTAGTGAAAGGACACATGTACTAAAGCAAGAGGATGTTGAAATACTTTATCAGGAGTACAATTCAGACAGAACATGCCTCGTAGGGTCATCGAGGGACATGTATCACAAAACTGGATATGGGAAAAGGATTGTGACGTCTGCTTAATTATTATTGTATGCTCTTCGCAAAAAAAAAAAATATTAGTGTATGCAATCTGGATCTCAAACTACAACGCATGCCAAGTTGACGCCAGATCCTCTATACATGCATCATGTATGCGCCCCCCCCCCCCCCCCCCTCTTACCAATAATATGACCTTGACTAATACCTTTTTTCCAGATCACAAGCTACCCATCTCGGTTAAAAGAACTGACGCGAATTGAACGGCATCTTGTTGCACATTAATACTACCTCTGTCAAGAAACAATATAATTTAGGTGCATTTTTTTTACGAGACCCCTATACAGACGCTCTCACATACACGAGCGCACACTCACCCCTATAAACGCACACACGTATATCCTACCCCTATGAGCACCTCCGAAGAACTGTCAATCTAAAGTTTGATACATTTTAACATGGTACTATGTTAGAATTATATATATTTTTTTGAACGGAGGGAGTATTATATTATCTGCATAGAGAGAAACTTATCTTGACTAACCAAGGTGTCGGTCATGATATCAAGCTTAGCAACAAGAGCATTGACGGTGGGTTTTACCTCGGTAGTGTCGTCATCGCCAGGAAGCACGTCCTTGCTAGCCTTTACTTTATTATCTACGGCCATGGTGCAGAACCCTCTGTGGGTGGAACCGGCGACGAAGCAGAGCCCGGTCAACTTGTCATCGCGCTTCCTCTCGGACTCATTGTCGCTCGAGGGGGAAGAAGACCGGTCGTCATCGGTGTCATTGTCGAGGTTGCTGAGGGAGGCGAGGAAGGCACGCTCTTGGGCCTTGGCCATGTTGAGGTACTTATTCTTGAGTGCCTCCTTGTCGAAACCTCCCTTCGACTTGTGCTTGCCGGAGGTGTACTCACGCTTATCCTTGTGCTTGCTGGAGTCGTATTTGCCATAGGAGCTCTTGTTGGAGGAGTGCTCATTCTTCCTGGGGCAGTGGGCGACGAAGTGGTCTGGGTCTCCACAGCCATAGCATCCATCCTTCGGACCACTCATATATATGTATATGATTTGGACGGTTCTCTTAGTCAACTGGCCCCCTCATGACTGTAGCAGATTATGCGCGACTGTAGTTTTTCATGCCATTTTGAGTTCACTTGGAGGTGAAAATTTGCAAAAAATAAAGGGAAGATGTTTTGCCCTATGAATCTTTGTAGGAGTTGGGTTTAAGAGGTCAGTTTATGGCATCCCTAAAGTCTTTCCAAAGTTTACCTTTACATTTCTTTCACTAATTTTTGTTCTCATCTAGAGAGACATTTTGTTGGTATTTCTTTTTGTTAGCAATTTAGAGAGAGAAATATAACGTTCCCTTTGAGCACTGATGGAATGAACCCTTTATGTAATAAGACCAACACACATCACATGGTGGTTATCCTGACGATCACAACCTCCATATGTCATTGTGTCAGAAGAGAAAGTTTATACTGACGAGCATTCTAATACCAGGCCCAAAACAACCGGTCATTGACATAGATGTTTTTCTCAAGCATTTGCGGCAAGAAGTGGTGAGACTATAAAAGCATGGATCCACTGGTATGAAAATCATTTTTACAGAAACCGCTCATAACCTTCGCAGGGAGTACTGTAGCGAATGAACCATTGCTAGAAATCGATTTTCAGGGGGCGGTTCTATTAAGTAAATGGTCACTAAAAATATATCTATTTTCAGGAATGGTCAGCTTAAAAGAACTGCCCCAAAAATAAGATTTTCAAGGACGGTTGCTTATGTCAACTGTCTCTGAAAATGAGTGATTTCTCAGGGCGGTTTTGTTAAATTCATTGTCCCTAAAAATCAATTTTCAAGGGCTTTTGACTAAGCCAACCTTCCTTAAAAATCTGTGGCAAAATGAAAGAAAATCAAAGCTGAACCCTAACTTGCTACAGTGCTGGGCTGGCCCGACTTGACAGCGCGGCCCGGCCAGCACGCTGCCCGTCCCGGCTCCCGCCCGCGCGCGGCGTGCTGACAAGAGGGCCCCCCGTGTCAGTGAAAGGGCACAGGGGAGCGGGCGGCCGTGAGCTCCGGCGAGCGATTCCTCGCCGACAGTGGCTCCTCCGACCAACCCAAGTTCACCGACGTCTTGCCCAAACTCAACCACACCGAGGCCAGCCCTTTTTCCCCAAAGCTGTCGCCCCGAAGCACCTATGCCGACGGCAATGGCGGACGGCCGTGGTGCCTGGCGGTACGCCGACGAGTCCTGGCCATCGCACGACCGACCGAAGGGTGCACCACCTTCCTGGACCCCTAGCGGACCTCTCGAGACCACTCACACAGACGGGGATGGAGCGGAGCTGCTTGACCGCGTGAGCACTTGGCCGGCAGCCATGGCGCGGCCGTGCGCGGTCTTGTTCCGGCCTGACTATCCCGATGCTGGCGGTAGCATCTTTACCCTAGCATCTACATGTGACAGGAAGGAGGGAACGTGAGTGAGGACAGGCAGAGAACTACGGTGTGGTGCTGGCCACGGTGAACCTAACATGGCGGAGCTCCGGTGACCTTTCGGGAACGGGCGGAGGTGGCAATGCGGCTCACCTCGGGCTCAATCAAAGCCACCGATTGGTCGAGGAGGTGTAGGGCGGTGTGGCGGAGGGAAGGACGTGATCTGGTGAGCGGTGGTGCGGTGGTGAGCGCGCGCGAGCTCGCCGGAGTGGGGGCGGCAATGGCGGCTTGGTTTCTCCGTGTTGAAGCCGAATGAGGGAGGCAGCTCCGGTGCGTCGTGGCAGTCTTGAAGGCTCCGTGGACTGACCAGTGGGGCCAGGGCCGGCGTACGGTCGCCACCGCGTGTCCACGCGTCGGCGAGGGCCTGTGGCCGGTCGGCCACTGCCCCCCTGACGAAACTAAATCGAGCTGCCAACGTGACACCGGCGATCGACTGATAGTGAAAGTTTGGCGCTGATTATCTTCCAACATAGCTCGATTCGGTTCTAGATGACAACATCAAATTTGTAGAGCTATGTGACGGCAACAATCTTGCTAATTGGAGTTTGGACTGGTTCGGCCTAGATTTGAAACTACATGGCCCCAAAATGGTGCTCGGTGAAACTGAAACATGTTTTCAGTTAATGACACCAACTGAAACCCTAACTTCTTGACACTATATCTCCTAAACCATTGAGAACCAGGTATGGGTGATGTTGGCAATGTTGTAGAGCTACATGAGGGCTACCAATTTGTCAATATGAGTGGAAGCTGGTTTGGCCTGGTTTGCAAACTACAAGCTTCTAAAGTAGGCTACAATAAAACTAGAGGGACACTTGGAGACTTAGAAAAATTTCTAAGTGTTGAGACAGCCCCTCTAACTGACTTGTGAGCCATTTTTGAGCATGTTCTGGCCAGTTTCATGAGATGGTTATATTGAGACTTTTGTTCCCCATAAAATTCCCTACAACTTTGCTTAAGGGTGCTCCTCCATGCAAGGTCTCCAAGCTAGACTTTTTAATTGGTCAAACTAGAGCATCCTAGGGCTAAATGGTGGTCAACCACACCTTGGAGGGCATTTTGGTGATTTTGGTCAACATGAACCTTGCTCCATGAGTAACCCTAAGTATAACTAAGGTGTTGTGAGGCATAATTGGCTACTCTACCCTTTAGTTACACCAACTACCAAGTATCGCATGATGTGAGCCAAACAAAATTCTAAAAACAATCACATTTGTTGCAACCACATAAAATAACATGAATGATGCATGCTTATGCAAATGCAATGCAATTATGGAGCTAAACACTTGAGGTGTTACAGAAGACACCACTACTATAGTAAGCATTTGTAAGGGTGGTTTGTGATGGTTTGTAGAGGCGGTTTTGTCAGTCACCCCTACCACACCGTCTCTACAAATCAAGGGTTTGTAGGGGTGATTCCCAAGCCGCCCCTACAAATCGATTTGTAGAGGCGGCTTGTGTCACCAGCCGCCCCTATAACTTTATTTGTAAGGGCGGTTGGTAACACCAGCCGCCTCTAGAAAAATGATTTGTAGGGGCGGTTGTAACACCAGCCACCCCTATAATTTTCATTTGTAGGGGCGGTTCACTCTAGAGCTGCCCCTACAATACATTTTCCCACCAAAAAAATTAAAATTCAAAAATTCAAATCTGACCAGAATATATATATATAATATAATTCGCAAGGACATTATATCAACAACTAATTGACAAGAAGAAATATACATTACAAAACCATAATAGTTTAGATAACTTCATTGAAACCCATTCATTATAAACACATAATAATTTAAATTTGTTCATTACAAACCATAATAATTTAGATTAGTTCATTATTACAACCAACAAGAATTTAAATTCCTAGAACTTCCCAACATTATACCACGTACTCAAAGAAGTGCAGATCATTGATTTCATATGCCAAAATGTCACTGATGTAGCGCAATGTATTTACTAGTGCACTCTTCCTTGCTTCACAACATCGTTCACAAGGTCTACTGATGATGATCAGCATTAGTGGAGAACCTTCTCTCCTAGTCACAAGAATTTTTTCCTAGATTCCCTCTAAAGTGAGAACAGGGCCACCATATTCCCATCTATAACGACCCAACTGATTCATGGCCTGATTTATAATGGCTTCAAAGCTACAACTTGTGTATGTTATGCCATTCTCCTCAATCTGCCTCTGTTGGGAAAAATGTGGATATCAGAACCATGAATATATATATATATATATATATATATATATATATATATATATATATATATATAACAATTAATCTAGATATAAGTTATGAGACTGACTACATCATTTACGTTGTTCTCAGCAAGCTGTGCACAATAATGCCCAATATCGTGGTGGAGGCCCACATCCAAAGCTCCAATCCTCATGGAGGAGTATGTAGGAATATTGTACCCAATTCTTTGAAGCACCCTTAAACATTCTTGAACAACATATTTTTGCGCACTAATGTCGTGATATTGTGTGCTGCCCATCCTCTCAATGTATAAAACTAGACCTTGTTGGTTACCCACCCTAGCTAGAATAGAAAACCTAGTTTGATATTGCTTGAGCCCATCCTCTCATGATATTGCTTGAGCCCATCCACCACCTAGTTTTTAGCTCGGTTACGCCAAAAGAGATCAACCCAAAGTCTAATCCGGGTTCCACACCAGAAGTGTCGGGTCCTTATCCACTAGGACTCTGCAATGCTGCCTTCGTCTATCAAGATTTGCTTCAAGGCCGGGTTAACTGGGCATAGGAGATCCCCATGACAGGAGCTCAGAGGGGCCTTGTGTTGTCAATCACCACTCCATGCTCCAACTCCGCCTGATATCAACTCGGATGATGAGAGCCCCTCTGCTACTTCCCCTAATGCACTCAGAGATCCAAACGAGATAGAAGCCGAGAAGACCGTGAGGGTAAAGAAGAACAAGCAGAGGGTGGGTCACTGTATCTGGGCTGACCGTCGATGACATGTTCAAGCTGATTATCAAACCTAGATGGTCGAATATGATCGCCAACGCCTAGCCTGGGAAGCCAAAGATGATCAACGTTGTGAGGAGGAAAGGCGTCGGCATGAGCGCCGGGAGCATGAAGAGCGGATAGCTAGTTCATATTGTAATCTTGAATCAGAGTTCATGCTTGTCAGGGGCCATAAGGTGTATAACACTCATGCGAATGTCTATACTTTGGTCAAAGAATATGAGGCTATTCAGAACCCAACCCCCGAGCAAGAGTGGTTGTAGGCCATATTGCAGTCCACTACTCTTTAATTGCAAGGAAGAAACCTATCTATGAGCCATCATCCCTCTTAAGCAGGAAGTCAGGGGCATAGTCAGTGAATTTCCATTCATGATAGAATTGAACCAAACACCACGTAGAATAGAGACAACCGAGACAATCGGGACAATCGAGACAACCGAGACAATCAGAACAATCGAGGGAACCAAGGCACCTAGGAAGGACGAGATGGGGATGCACGTGGCAGACCATCGGTTCACCTAGCTCCCCATAACCCACCTCGATAGAACAACAGAGATGAAGGCAGGGCTAAGTCCGAGTACAGGGAAGCCAGAGTTCCGGACAGGTTTCCTTGCTTTGCAAGACGCCTTCTATCCGTTCGGTTGCCCTACAAGTTCAAGCCTTCTAATATTCCAAGTATCATGGCAAGATAGAGCCAAATAAATGGCTCCGCATCTATTCCTAGTTGATTGAGCTAGCCGACGGCGACGACGACATCAAGACCTTATTCTTTCCAATGGCGCTCGAGGTGGTACCCCTGCAGTAGTTTGATAAATTGAGCCCCGGGTCAATTAAGTGCTGGGATAATTTTCAGAAAGCTTTTTGCAGCAACTTCACAGGTATCCTCACTCATCCGGCCACCCAGGTGGAGCTTAGAGGATGTACTCATAAGAAAGATGAAAGCTTCTGGGAATACTATCGATGCTTTCAAGAACTTCGCTCCTAGGTTTATGATATCACCGAACGAGAGGTCATCGATGATTTCTCCATGGGAATAAGATCCAAATGGCAGTTTTAGGACTTTTGCAAAGAGAACCCGCTGACCAATGATGAGTTTAAATGCACGGTCTAGAAGATGATCTCCGTAGAAGAAAGAACCCGGGAGAGATTCGGCGATGGGTGTGATAACCAGGAGAATTATGACAATAGAGGCAACCAAGGTGGGCAGTAGAACTAGAAATGCAGACCCAACAATGTGGTCACCTCTGATGACAAGTCAAAGAAATCTAGCAAACCTAGGCAGTTTGAAGACCTAGAGAATCTACCATGTCCATGGCATCCAAATTCATCGCACACGGCAGGCGAGTGCTGGAACTTCAAGAATTATTCTCGGAAGAACAACTTAGCCAAGGGCAAGGGTAAGGAAGACGACAATAACAAGGACCAAGAGGACCAAGGAGATCTTTGCTGGAGTTTCAAAAATCTAAGGGCGTTGTCAATGTAATCTTTGCTGGAGTCCCAAGTTTTAAGAGCAAGCAGCAAGAAAACTTGCCCTACGGAGTATCACAGTGGTTGAACCCCCTACCCCCAAGTACCTCAACTGGTCTAAGTACCCAATCCAATTCTCGCATAAGGATCAGTGGATCAGTGTTGATAATGCTAAGCACTACCCATTGGTTCTAGATCCAACCATTGCAGGCATGACCATCAAAAAGGTCTTGATCGATGGAGGAGCAGGGCTTAACATCATCTTTGCTGACACATTGTCTCGACTTTTCCAGCTTACTTACTCCTATGGATGTACCTTCTACGAAATAGTACCCAGCAAAGCGGTCATGCCTCTCAACCAGATTACGCTCCCAGTCACCTTTGGAACCCCGAACAATTATTGTACTGAGTTCATCAAATTTGAGGTGGCCGACTTTGAATCATCCTATCACGCCATCTTCAGGATGCTACTCTAGCCAGTCCCGCATCACCTTTGGATCAGTGTTTATGGCAGTCCCGCATTACCTATATCTTTTGCTCAAGATGCTGGGTGCCAACGGTATTCTTTCACTTTGAGGTGACCTGAAGCATTCTTATGATTGCAATGCTCAAGCTATCAGGATTGTAGCCAAGATTTAGGCAGATTTAGAAAGGGAGGAGATTGCTACTCTAGCTAGCCAAGCCAACTCGCAAGATTTAGAGTTACCGGCTAAAAAGCCCACCATCCTTATCCCGCCTAAGGAGGCGGATGTTATGAAGATTGATCTCGGCATTGGTGATCACTCCAAGACAGCGACCATCAGTGCTCACCTTCCTAAGGAATAGGAACTCGCGCTCACCAACTTTCTCTGGGACAACAACGATGTCTTTGCTTGGAAGCCGGCCGACATGCCAGGTGTCCCGAGAAAGTTGGCTGAGCACCGAATTGATTTGAATGAAGGTTCCAAACCTGTCAAGCAACGGTTACATCTTTTTTCTCCTAATAAGAAAGCAGCCATCAAGAAGGAAATCATGAAGCTTTTGGTAGCTAGGTTTATCTGAGAGATTCTACATCCCGACTGGCTTGCCAACCCTATGTTGGTACATAAGGACTCAAACAAGTGGCACATGTGCGTCGACTACACAGATCTTAACAGACATTGCCTGAAGGATCCATTCGGTTTACCATGCATTGACCAGATTGTTGATTCAATGGCCGGGTCAGCTCTTTCAAAAATCTACGCGAGTGGCAGTGGAACTCAACCCAAACAAGTGTGCCTTCGGTGTACCTTCTAGACAGCTTCTCGGATTCTTAGTCAGTCATCATGGCATTGAGGCAAGCACTAAGCAAATCCATGCAATAATACAGATGGGTCCTCCTCGTTGTGTCAAGGATGTCTAGAAGATGACAGGGTGTATGGCAGCCCTCAGTTGATTCATCTCAAGGCTTGGAGAAAAAGGACTTCCTTTCTTCAAACTTTTGAAGAAGGTGGGTAAATTCGAGTGGACTAATGAGGCTAACGATGCATTCAAGAAGCTCAAGGCCTACCTCATTTCTTCACCCATCCTTACCCCACCTACAAAGAGGGAAGATATGTTACTCTGCATTGCAGTAATGACTACGGTGGTTAGTGCGGCAATCATCATTAAAAGAGAGGAATAAGGCCATGTATTCAAAGTACAGCGGCCAGTTTACTATGTCAGTGAGGTTCTGTCAGATTTCAAAGTCTGGTTCCCACATGTGCAGAAGCTACTTTATGCCATCCTAATCACATCCCGCAAGCTCAGACACTATTTCGATGAACATAAGATTACGGTGGTTACGATTTCCACTCGGTGACATTCTACACAACCGTGATGCTACAAGACGTATATCCAAATGGGCAGTCAAGCTTGGGGGATCCTAACATTGAGTCCACCCCGCATAAGGCTATTAAGTCATAGACACTTACCAACTTTATAGCTGAGTGGACAAAAATCTAGCAGCCTACGAAGAACGCTATACTCAACCATTGGAAGATGTATTTCGACAGATCCCTCAAGCTAGGTGGAGTAGGTGCTAGTGTCCTCCTCTAGACGTGAAGTAGCTCAAATATGTTCTCCAAATTCTCTGGCCAGCTACCAACAACGAAGCAGAGTACGAAGCCCTCAACCATGGTCTCCAGCTAGCAGCTTCACTTGGTATTAAGCGCCTACTCGTTTATGGGGATTCGGCTGTGGTCATCAACCAAGTCAATAAAGACTGGGACTGCACCAAAGAAACCATGGACGCCTACTATGGAGAGGTATGCAAGCTAGAGAAGCATTTTGAAGGTCTGGAGATACTTCATGTAGTGCATGACTTAAACATTGCCATAGACATTCTGGCAAAACTCGGATCCGACAGAGCACAGGTGCCACCTAGCATATTCGTTGAGGAGTTGATGTCTCCATCTGTCAAGCAACCCAAACATGTCACCTCTGATACTCCCACACCTAGTGCTCAGGTATTGACCATCGTCGTATCCTGGACTCAAGTTTTCATCGATTACATCAAAGAGCACAAGCTGCCACCAGACAAGGGAGAAGCCACCCAAATCATCCGTAGAAGCAAGAACTATGGCTTAGTCAACAATCAGCTCTATCGACGTGGCGTGTCCTCTGGTGTCTTGCTAAAGTGTATCACCATAGAAGAAGGCAAGGAGCTACTCAATGAAATTCACTCTAACTATTGCGATAATCACGCCCCGTCCAGGACTTTAATCGGGAAAGCTTTCCAATATGGGTTCTATTGGCCAACTGCTCTGAAAGACGCTAAAGACCTCGTTAGGCATTGTAAAGGCTGTTAGATGTTTGCAAGGCAAGCTCACGTTCTAGCACACAATCTCATTTGTATTCCGCTAGCCTAGCCTTTTTCATGCTGGGGAATGGATCAACTGGGACATCTCAAGAGAGCCAAGGGTGGTTTTGAGTACATCTATGTGGTCATTGACAAGTTTACTAAGTGGATTGAGTACAAACCAATCGTAAAGTACAGCGCAGCCAAAGTTGTTGAGTTTATTCAAGACATAATGCACCGCTTTGGTATGCCTAATCAAGTAATTATGAATCTAGGCTCCCCTTTTACGGCCATCGAGTTTAAGAGTTGGGTGCAGGATTGTGGCATAAGTATCGACTATGCTTTCGTAGCTCATCTTTAGGCTAATGGGCAGGTTGAGAGAGAGCCAATGGTCTCATATTAGCCGGACTCAAGCCAAGGTTATATGAAGATCATAAATACTATGGCTCTAAGTGGATAGATGAGTTACCCAAAATAGTCTGGGGGTTGCACACCCAAGTTAGCAAGGCAACAGGGTATTCCCCTTTCTTCCTGGTATAAGGCTCTGAAGCTTTGTTACCAGCTAATTTGATCTGGACATCTCCAAGGATAGAGCAGTATGATGAAGGCGAAGCTGAACACACTTGGAGACTTGAGTTAGGTGGCCTGGAAGAAGTCCGAGTTAATGCTACCCTGCAATCTGCTCGATATCTTCAGGGTTTGTGCCATCACTACAATAATAGTGTCTAGCCTCGCACTTTCCAAGTCGGCGATCTAGTCTTACGACGTATATAAAAGATGGATAGCCGACACAAACTGCTTAGCCCATGGGAGGGTCCTTTCATTGTTTCTAGGGTCAGAAGCTAGGGTCATCCGAATTAATGACTGAAGATGGAGTACCAGTCAAGAACACCTGGCACATTGATCAGCTTCGCAGATTCTACGCCTAAAGTTATATTCTAGGTGTTAGTTATTTTATTTTTTACATTTTCAAAAGTTTATGTAAACTATGGTTCTTGATACATAATAATAATAAATATTAGTTGTTCGAGTCAAGATTGCTCTTACTTTGAAACTATCAAAATAACTTATTAGCTGCTTTGAGTCTATCCCAGGTAATATTCTTACCCGGATGAGAGACATCCCGGCTATTAGTGCCGATGTACGTCTCCAACTTAAAATAAGTCATTTTGTTCAGAGAATCACTGGCTAACCATGCTAGTATGTATCTCTATGAATCTAGGATATACCTTCTATGTCGATCAGTCGACTCACATCCTGTGACTAAGTTTTTATTGTCGCAAAACATACGACACTCAGCTTTCGTGATAAATCTATGCCAAGCCCGTAAAACATTATCTCAGAAGAAGGTGACTAACTTGCTCTTCTGGTGTGTGAGCCTTAAGGAAGACACTTCTACAGTCACCTTTTATGATCAAGTGCTTTCTTGCACTTAAGGTCGGTTATTATGTGGTTATATCCTGACTACACGACTACTCGGATATTTTGTCTTGAGACAATCAGGGAAATTATATCCACATTTATAAAACAAGCTAAGTTTTATCAGCCAAAATATATATTAAAGAGCATTGTTCTCTACATCCAGTAACTAATACAACATAGGTTTCTTTAAAGGCCTGTGACTCTACTGTGGGGGCTGATCAACTGGCTAGCCTCCTGTCAGGTCAAGTTGGCTTGCAATATCTCTAGCTAGGTTGTCCATCGCGTCCTCAGCTTCTTCAATGGCCTGAACAACTACTTCATCTTCAATTTCTTCTATGAGCTTTTCCAGAGGAATAGTTGGCCAAAGCACTTAGATTTGTGCTAGGACCGAGCGAACGCACACCTTGGTAGCCATATGTACATACTTGTTGAAGCGCTCTGGTATCAATAGAGAGAATTGAACCTAGGACTTCCAAGTGTCTTCTAGAACTCGGATGAGATTGGCGACATGTTGCATGATGCTGGACAAGTCACTGTTCTCCTTCCGGGTACCTTCAAGCTCGGTGGTCAGGTCCTTTACTGATTTTAGAGACAGCACAAGGTCTTGATTAGCACTACATCTAATTAATTTAGCCTAGGCAAGTTCTTTACTTGCCCGTTCAGTTACCTCTTCAAGCTCGTTGTGCTTGCTCCTTAGAGTGTCAATCATGGCTTGAAGATCTATTTTTAGCCGATTGGTTTCATCTTGCTAGGCTGTACGAATGTAAAATCTTGGTTCAAGAAGTTAAAACTACTCGGAGTTATCTCTAAGACAACAAGAACATCTAGTGGGGGCATACCTTTCCATTTATTTTCAAGAAGCACGGCTTGTCTGGTCATGATCTTTAGGTCTTCACTAGCTTTATCCTTCTCCTTCTTCGAGTATCCGATCTGGGCTCACAGGGTATGCACCGCCTATTCATGGTTCTGACGTTCTGTGGCCCACACAGCTCCCTTCTTGTTGTGCTCTTCCTTCAGACGAGTAATTCGGCATTAAGCCGGTCTTCAACTTCTTGGGTGTGGGCATTGAATTTTTCTGCCATGCATTGTCTATTGGCCTATTCAATAGATATATGTTTATAAGCTAGATAAGACATTCAGATACACATATACTATAGATTTAGCTGGGTATTTACCTTGAATTTCTCATCAAAAGTCGCCACCCCCGCCATGAAGCTAGCCCAGGATGACGTCAGCTCGGTCAACTGGTAGCTAGGATCGAACTCCTTTACCACTTGGGTGGTAATCAGCTCCAAGTTCTGAGGAGCAGCTTGTATAGCCTTTCCTACTAGCGCTATAGGCGGAGGGGCACTCGGCTGGCCGACTGGGTTTTCATCCATCCTAGTGAGCCCCATTGCGCTGTTATTGGCCCCGTGTACAGCTTTAAGCTGCTGACTCTCGGTGTGCTATGAGTCTTGGGGCTCGATCCTCTGTGGATCTTGCAGCACCTGATCACCAGGTGTGCTGGTCCAAGGGCTCGGCGTCTTTGGAGTCCAGCATGACAAAAATCCCAATAATTAGACAATTCTAGAAGACACTTCAATAAGACTTTAAGTATATTACAGTTTGCTACCCGGATGCACTCCTTCGTCGAACAACAGGGCCAGTCATCCATCCACCGCTAGGTATCGCTCCCAGTGTGCTCAAAGAACCCGATACTATTTTGGTACCCAGTTGTTTCGGTGTCAGAGGCTTCTGCTCGACTGCTCCTCCCTCCCCTTGGGATGGTATCTGGGTACTATTGAGTTAAAACATTTGGAAGATTAGCAGTAAGCAATCTCTATGTTGCGCATTGATAGATTATACTAAGTAACAAGACTTACCGATGCCAAACAAGGGGCTGCTCTTCCTCTTCTTTGTCATCCTCAAGGAGTTCTACTTGTTGATCCCCTTCTATTTACGAGTACTAAACATAGTACCAAAACAATACTTGGGCAAATGGATGGATGCAAGGGAATACTCACCTAAGATCATGGTACCTGTTTTTATTGTGCACGCGCGATGGGGCCTCTTGTGTAGAGTTGTGCTAGTAGTAATAGTCTCTGTGTCTAGGGTCCTCTTCAGGCCCTGGGTACTTGCTCCTACGCTGGGCTGCCTGATGAAACTGTCCACATGTTCTGCAGTCTCAACATCCCCTGCATCTTCAGCCGGGTTGGCTATGGTGGCACTTGTGGCGTCATCACCGCCTAACTGAGCTCCACCTCCTCCGGTTTCTTCAGGGTTGTTGTCCGCAGGCAACTTGGGTAGATCATTGAAAGCCTGTCCCAAGTGCTACATCCAGCAGATAGGAGTTCAGTTATATAGCATACAGATCAAGTATAGAATAGGTGAAGATATATAAAATTACACTTAAAGCTGCTGGCTGGTTGTCAGCATCTCTTTCCTTAAACTGAAGAGGAATGACGCTGACGTCCTTCAAAATACTTTGAAGTCTCTCCAGGATTTCCTCCTTAGAAAGCTCATCCTTGGACATACGGGTAAGATCTTCTAACCCGATGTATTCGAAATCAAAGTGCACCCTCTCCCGAAGAGGTTGTACCCAGCGCCTAATGAAGCTGGTGACTATTCCTATGCCAGATAGGCCTTAGATTTTTAAGGCTTTTATCTCCTTCGAAAATGGCTTAATTCTCTCTGTTTCACTCGGAGTCAATGCCTCCTTCTCCCAGTGATTATTGACACTTGGCCCGGCATTAATATGCACTACCAGGGCCAACAGGATATTCTCGGCATAGAACCACTTAGCTCTCCAATCCTTCACTGAGTCTACCAGAGTATAATCAAAGTACTCTTGCTATTCATGAGACAAAATTGGATCTCGGCACCACCTAAGACGATGGGTTTGGCGGTGCTAGGGTGGGGTTTCAATTTGAAGAAGTAGTAGAAGAGAGAGTGATGGAAGGTGGAATTCCAAGCAATGTTTCACAAAGATGAACAAACACAGAAAGATGGAGGATGGAGTTAGGATTCAATGATTTAGCTTTATGCCATAGTAGTGCAGAAATCCGTGAAGAAAAGGGCACGTAGGTAAACAAAGTCCGTGCTCAACAAAAGGGACGAATTAGACAGTCTGACCGGATCGAAGCGCAGGGATCCGATGCTCTCTAGGCGCCTCCCATCCGCCAAGCCTTTGCTCTGGTAGCAAGTGCTGCTGGTAGAGTCTCTTTAGATGCTTCAGCTTCGTGTTTGGCGCCAGCCAGATCTTGGTCGCGGCCACATTTCAACTAGTTCTGGATTCTCCGCCCCGGCAATCTCCTAATCTACATCCTTTGCCTTGGTGCTGCTCCTCATCATGCTCGGACCTTTTTCCATCCATAGTGGTGCTCCTCCAAGATACTGGGCGGTGGCGACAGTTTTTGTGGGATTGCTAGAGTTGGCAGCGGTGGCTAAACTAGGGGTTCGGGTTTTGGCAGATGGCAAAGGCAGCGTGAAGAAATGAGAATAAGGGAAAGTTTGATTTTATAAAAATATTTGGAGCCCACGTGGCCCGATAATTACGCCGCTTAGAGGGGCGTGATGGTTTCCCTTTCACATTTAATGGACGAGGCAATTGACATGATGTCGGCACACCTTTTCATACTGTGGACCAATGAGCAGATTCATTTCCATACATCTCCCCTTACAAGGATTCCCGAGTACTTGGTATGACCAGATGATTGTGTCTAACATCCGAATATTTATCCAGACAGTTCTAGCTTTTCACTCGGCTACTCCTGAAGCACCCGAAGAATTTTTAGTTTTCATCCAGGGACTCTGGGGGTACCCGGATGGTCTATATATGACTCAGATACCTTGAGAAGTACCTGAATGGTCTATATATTACCCGGATATCTTGAGAAGTACTCGGATGGTCTATATATTACTCGGATTTAACTCCTACAAGTATAGACTTCATTTTGTAACAGAATTTTTTATTCCAGCAGTAGTTCAAGGGATACAAGATTACATATCTTACAAGACCCATTGAATTCGGTACAAGCAACTGTTCAACTATCAACAAGGAACCCAGTTGGAATTTGGCCTCTAGGCCGGGTAATTTACAACAAGGGTCCTAGTTGCTACAAGGCATAATACACTCTACTCAGACCACTGCTTCCATTGTGGGGATGCAGTGCATCCAAGGTTAGTGTCAGCGGTGCAATTCCTGGTCTGCTAGTTTTGGGCGACATCTGTAGGCATCTGTCTACCCAAGCCCCTTCCGCCATGATCACTGAGACCAGAAATTGATCACCAATGAACAGACAAGAATAAGCCAAACAGAAGAACTAACATGGGACTACTAGATGACGGAATGTGTCCCTCATCACAAGGTTTCTTCTACTTGCCTTCACAGACCACTTGGTGATATTTTGCTGTAGGACTAGTCTACCTCTAGTCTCCTTCACAAGATTTCTTCTATTCGCTACAAGTTCTGCAAGCTTTTCATACATGCCCAGGGGCTGATCTACTTCACATGCTATTGTATTCATGGTCATGGCTTGCTGGTTTTCTACTTCTACTCAACTACCATGCTCATGCTCGCCAGGAGGGTATTTATAGGCCTAGTATGGTCTACATGGACTACGTCTATTTCAACATCACTGTGTTAGGATCACTTAAGGTGGCTCAGGGTTTGCAGACTACATTAGATGGGCCTAGTATGTACGCATGAGAACTACAGTGTCCTCGAGTGGCATATTCGAATGGATATCCTGTTACTATGTTGCCCATGACTCCAATGACTTTAATACTCCACTACTTTTCTGACAAGTAGCTAGGCATTGATTACTTCTGCACGTCCGAGTTTATTTCCTTCAGATCCTACATCCGATTATTTCAATTCAAAGAAAGTGCCCGGATTTAGGCTCGGGAGCTGCGGGATACATGTCCTTAGGGAATGTGTTTTATTTTTTCATGGGAAGTTTGCAGAAAAGACCCTTTAACTTTTTGTTCCAAATAGTAAGAGGCTCGGGGGCTACACCCATTGGGTGCACTTTTTTTTGTAAAAAGTGCACTCCACTAAGAAGTTCTTACAAGAACATCTTAGGGTTTCTCTTCAGAAATTACCCGGATCAACTTGTTTCTACCCACAAGAACCTGGAGAAATAAGAAGGTTTCCGAGTTCAACCATGAATTGCTCGGGGCTTGTCGATACGGGACCTATAGGGTTCTGTATCAGGTCGACTTCTATCTAGGAGCCCATCCTGGACCCAAGGTCAAGATTGAAGGACACAGACCTAGGTGGCGTGGACTTCAAGCTATACAGATCGGATTAGTCAGAATATTAGGAAAGTTAGATTCCGTAATAGATCTAAAACTTCTCAATTGTATCCGACTAGGCCTAGAATTGCACCTTAGCCTTCTCTCCATATGTAAAGAGAGGCTAGGGGCACCCATTGTACACAACAATCATACAATCAATCCAACGCACAAGCTAACGCTGATTGGATGTAAGGCTTTTACTTGATCATGAGGGCCTGAACCAGTATAAATCACTTGTCTCTTTTGTTACCGTTGAGTTCGTAGGTTCACTGACCCCTCGAACAATCATCCTAGGTAACCCCGTGACGAGTTGCCGGTCATCAAACACCGATACAAACACACCATGGTAGAGGATAATTAATTAATGGCCTATTTGTCCATAAATAATTAAAAATACATATTTTTTATTAGAATAAACAATTTTAAAGACAACAATTAGCAACAATTAATATTTTACCCAATATCTTTCATGCAAACCCTAGTCCAATTTCATCAAACACAAATTTACAAAAATAAAATTAATAAGAAAACCAAACCCTAGATCTTGATCTAGATCATGAAACATCCATAAAACTAACTAATTGTTCACTAAAATCAGGAAACATCGACCAAATAAGGCTATGATCTTGTTCCCCTATCAAATTTACCCTAGTACATTGAAAACTTGGGTCTAACTTGCTTCATAAGTAGCTCAAGCACCATAGAAGAGAGAGAAAAGCAAAACTCTAATTACTCACTAACCAACCATTAAAACTTCAAAAAAAAGTTTGGAATAGCATTTTCTTACCTTCTACAACCTCTCCACCAAAGAATTTGAGACCAAAACCTCCTCCCTTAGTAGAGCAATTTTTGGGAGGTGCCCAAGACCTCCTAAGCCTTTTTTCTCGGGTAAGAGTGAGTGATCCAAGGAGGAAGAAGGGGGTTGCAGCCTTTTATATATGCAGTATTTATAGGGGCAGCTGGTGATTAAGCCGTCCCTACAAATCGACCTATTTGTAGGGGCGGCTCGTATCATCAGCCACCCCTACTGTGCCATTTGTAGGGGTGGCTGGTCTCATGGGTCCTGAGTACGCCCACTGTAGGGGCGCCTCCATCCCCAGCCGCCCCTATAAAAAATGAAGCCGTTGCTACAAACCTTTTCTATAGTAGTGCACGAGGAAGCGAGAGAGCTCAGAGCGGAGAGCCAACGGGTGAGTGCGAGGGAAAGAATAGGGAGAGGGGCGGCAGTGAGGATATAGCGTGCATGGCGCAAAAGGGGCGGCAATAACCCTAGCTTCCCCTGCACGCTCGCATCTCCTGCCTGCATCTGGAGACCCAATTTTTTTGGCCATCCAACGCTCGCTCGCGTCCCGCACGAGCCAGGCCGCTGAGAAACAGAATCCATTTTCGTTTCCTTGCAGCCATACTCGGGGGAGCACCTTGCACGTCGAGGGCCAGGCCCATGACCCCATCTAAGCATCCAAACGCTGAAACACTGCATCCCGGGGGCCATGCCGGGGCAGATACAAGGAACCAAACACGCCCTTAGCATCTCACCCAGCTTAGCAAGAGTAGAAATTAGAGCTGTCTTGTGTTCCTAATAAATTTACCTAATGTTTGTGATTTTAGTTCAAACCAAATATTCACCTCCTCTTGTAAATCTGTGACTGCCGAAGGATCGGCGTCTTCGTATCACTCTACCGCTAAAACTGAATGGGAGAGCGACATATGGTGTTGGTCTTGCTTCCATTTCACACGGGGATGAGGCGGTCGCGTTACCTGTTGGTGAAATCGTCAGCCGACCGTTTGGTCCGTGCCTTATCTTCAATTCTCTCTCGCCCACAACACGCAGCTCACCGCTACTGTGTGGCAAAGCCGGCAAAACAGCAGTGCGGCGAAGCGCGCATGCCTATCTAGTAGTTTACATTGATCCTCATGAAGAATAAGTGGCGCCAGACATGAACTATTAGTTTGGTATTGAAAAATTACATCTTATGCTGTCATGCTGTATTTCGAATTATTCATCTATGATTTAATTAACGAGAATGGCTTTAAACTACTATATTTTTCCTGAATCCGCCACTAAAGGTATTAAATGTTCAGTGAGTTAGGGCAGTGGTAGTGTTGTTGCCTAGCAAACCAGCCTTCTTCTTGAACTCCTTCCACTCGTTGAAGACTTCCGTGAGCTTTTCCAGCTTGGACTTGAGCCCCACGAGGCAGTTAGCATGCACCGTGCACACCTTGTTAAAATCCTTTCTGAGCTGGCAGAACCCGGTGAAGTACGCCGTCTCGACGAACTGCACCCTTATGCCGTGCTTCGCCGGCAGCGTGTCCTTTACCCTCTGGAACACGAACTGTTCGTGCGTGTTCGGATAGGACAGCCGCGCAGCGTACCAGCTCTGGTAGAACGCCACCATCCTGGCGCTCGCCTTCACATACATGAACCCAGAGTTGGCCCACTTGTCTTTTCCAAGTCTACATCTGAGAAATCTTTGGTAATTGATTTCTATTTAAAGTAAGTTTTGTGCTCTTTTGATCATGGGTTCACAGTTCTTTTGAGTGCTCTAATTCTTGCTAGCTGGACTAGAGGAGTAATTGTTAGCGTAAGCATGGTGCTTAGGTTATCGGTTACTTGTGTTTGGTCTGTGCTTTCTGGTTGTGTGGTAGCAGCGGGTGGTGACAGCCTCGTCTATCCTTTGTAGTCCACACCGAATTAAGTAGGTTCTTAAATTAGTAGGACCGTAATCATGTTGGTAGAGTAATCTTTCAACAGTGCTTTACTATCTAGTGGCATCCCAAAGTGAACATTATAATCATAAGCCTTGCTTTGCATAGGGTCATAACCATAGGAATCCTCTATACTCATATCTTAAACTTTGATTGCTACCCCTGGACAAACTAAAGTTTAGACGACACACATGTTTCCCTGTGGATATGATACTTGGAACACTTCTGGGTGAAAACTACTTTGATACCCGTGCGCTTGCGGATATTGTCTCTGTGTGTCTCCACAGGTGTCAACAGCTGCCAACCTATATCTTTCTTGCTACATACTCTGTAGCTGGGCTTGGAGCTGCTGAAGCACTTGCTCTGGGGTTGGGTCTAGAGCTGGCTGCCCTTTGGCCACCACGGGTTGATCCTCTGCTGGATCCTCTTCTACGCCTTGATCTTCCAAAGCAGTAGCGTAGGTGCTGCGGGCGCTACGCCTGGGTCTTCCCCTTCTGGCAGGCTCCGCTGGTGCGCTGACGGAGGCTGCCCTTTTTCTAGCCATTGTGGGTTTTGCTTAGCCTACACGCGGTGGGAGCCAATGTTGGGAAAACGATTCCTAGCAGGGTGGAGCAATAGGGGACTTCGCCTGGGCGGAGGCCCTGGGCAAAGGTTAGTAGGTAAGTGGGTCCAGATGCAATTAGGGTTTCATAAATGTACTCACCAACCTCCCATACATAGATCTGGCTCCACCTTTTATAGGGCACTGTTTGCTGCTACCCTATTTTATATTTTTGCCTTATGACAGCTAAGATCCTTTCCTAGAATATCCCCATATTAGTACAAGCCCCAAGGGTATCCAGGTCTTTTCCTCTTGTATCGCCTTTGCTTCTTGGGCCTTAGCCGCTGGCCTGTAGGAGGCCCATCTCTGGCCCTGGGCCATGGCGTCATAAGAGATCTCTTCTCGATTGCGGGGATCGCCGTGCCTCCGCTCGAACCGCTTCAGCCTCCACCTTCGCCCTATGTCATTCGCCTTGAATATCCTCTTGATACCTTCGGCGTTGTGGCTGGGCCTCCGCCTTGCCAGCAACCGGAGGTAGGGATGAAAACGGTACGGATATTTTCCGACCGTATTCAAGACCGAATTCGTTTAGAGGGGTTTTAATCCGTCCGTATCCGAGTCCGGATATTTAATATCCGATACCGTATTCGTATCCGAATATTTAAATCACATATTTATGATGTCGATATCTAATCGTATCCTATCCGGCATTTTTGATACTATCCGTATTCGAATCCGAATCCGGACATAAATATAAAAACAAATACGATATCAGTGATATCCGTCCGTATCCGATCCGTTTTCATCCCTAACCGGAGGTGAAGGTTCGGCGCTGCGCTTGGGCCTCCGCCTTGCCAGAGACCGGAGGCGGCTCCTCTCGATACCCCTGCATGTCATCATAACATAAACAGTCGACGTCAATCTGTATTGGCCTCCACTACTCATGCTTTCATGCCCCCAAAAATAAACACAAACGACAAGATCATGGAGCCTCTCTCTCAAATCAGCAAAGCACATGGGCAAGCTTCTCCCTTTCTCTAAGTAGCATCAGGATGGCAGTACCAAAAACAACAGATCATTGATGGAGCGGGACGGACCAACGGTGGCTCGTGTGCAGCGCAGCGCCCCGCGCGAGGCTGTCTCCGCAGGACTCCCGGCGGCGGCTCCCGCAGGACCTTGGCAGCTCGCGAGCGGCGGCTCATGCCGGGCGACCCGGCGGCAGCTTGGGCAGTGCTCTCCTCGGCGACTCGTGTGCGGCAGCTCCCGCATGGCGCTCGACGGCCCTCGCAAGGTAGCCCGCTTCCAGCTCACGCATATGTACACTCCACGGTCCTATAATCACGCACGCACTATACTAGCGCCTCGTTGTAAGGTAAACCATTCATTGCTCTTTGAGATTGACCAAGCAAAAGGTACGCTATTTTGACACGACATGTATGCCACTTACTTCCTCTCCCTTTTTAAATGTCAGCTAGAATTTGGTGCTAATCAAACTTTCTTAATTTTAGAGGAGAGTTTTATAGCGTTGTTCTTAGCGGAGAGTTTTATAACGCTGTTTCTAAAAGTGTCATATTAGATAAAAAATATAATAAAAAATAGATGAAACAACTATCCTCGAACTTCAATGCATAGTTTCATTCTTGTATATCATAAATATTAAATTTCATAACTCATCTAGAGTTAGAAACCGAGCCAACAGACTGTCGACGTCCCACGAAACTCAATTCTTCATTCTTTTTAAAAACATTGACACATGTTCAAAAATAAATATATGTGGCAATCCATTAATTGCATATGAAAATATTAATTGTTCAGTGAGTTGGGGCAGTGGTGTTGCTGCCTAGCAAAGCAGCCTTCTTCCTGAACTGCTTCCAATCGTTGAAGACTTCCGTGAGCTTCTCCAGCTTGGACTTGAGCCCCACGAGGCAGTTCGCATGCACCGTGCACACCTTGTTAAAATCCTTCTTGAGCTGGCAGAACCCGGTGAGGTACGCCGTGTCGACGAACTGCACCCGTATGCCGTGCTTCGCCGGCAGCGTGTCCTTCACCTTCTGGAACACCCACTGCTCGTGCGTGTTCGGGTAGGACAGCCGCGCCGCGTACCAGCTCTCGTAGAACGCCACCATCCTGGGGCTGGCCTTCACGTACATGAACCCGGAGTTGGCCAGCTTGTCGAGGTCGTAGGGGTTGTCGCCGTAGTATTTGTCGCACGACATGGCCAGGTCGACGCCAATGGGGATGCGCAGCAGCGGGTTCCGCAGCCAGATGATGTCCATGTCGGTGAAGACGAAGCTGTAGCCGAGCTGCAGGACCCGGGCCTGGGACACGAACTTGCGCCACACGATCTCGAGGTAGCCCTTGGCCATGTACGACTGCTGCGCCGCGTAGTCGACGCCGCCGGGTTCCAGATGCATGTGGTAGCAGAGCGGGTGCACGCACTGGCAGTGCTCGTACGCCTTGGCGCCGTCGGCGACTATGACCAGGTGCTTCAGCAGGGGCTCCGTCTCCACGCCCTGGCGGAAGCTCTCGAGGAGGAGGTCCTGGAGTGACCCCGGCGCCGTCCATGCTTGGCTCGCGAAGGTTAGTATGACGGTCTTGTCGAGGTCGTCCATGGACGCTCGCCTCAGCAGCTCCAGGAGCTTCTCGTCACCTGGAGCTGGAGTAGGGGCCTGTTTATTAAGAGAAAATAATAAAAGAAGGTAATTAATTAAACCTGCAGTGAAGGTAATGAATCCAGTATAGGTGACCAATTGGAGAAACACAGGATTGGAACAATTTTTGGAGACAAATATGCACATACCATGGCAGGTTTTTTGGTGCTGGGATCAGCATGTGTTGCATTAGTACTCCTGCCCAAGATGAGCTCTTGCTCTGCCGGCAAGAGGCTGCGGGGGCACGGAACATGCAGCAGGAGCAGGCCGAAGCAGGCCGCCGCGGTAGCTACCCCGAACAAGAAAGTCAAGAAACTCCTCGTCGTGTTCATCTTCATCTCTTTTCTTTGAACGCAAGTGTTCATCTTCATCTCTTTTCTTTGAACGCAAGTGTTCATCTTCATCTCGAAGAGAAGACCGATCGAGCTCGTATAATTGGCTACACGCTAGCTGCGTCGTGAGTTATATAGCGGCATGCATGCTAGCATAGCGGCACACTCGCTCATCTTATGGCCGTCGCTGACGCCAAGATTCCTGATCAAGCTACCGAAAAATTCTGAATTGGTGCCTCGAAAAATGCTCCGCATGACGCTGACTTTAGTTAGAGAAACTTAGAGAGTCAGCAAGCACAAGTCAAAGTGCTCTGAAGAAGCAATTCACGCAGCACGTCAGAGTTGGATGGCGCTTGCCGGCCGGTAGTCTCCTTGCGTCCTTGTTCCTTTTCAGCCGTGCACCAGTCACTACTATAAAAATATTTTTTACAGATGGCCCATTTCTAACAAAAACAGATAACAAAAGAATTAATAAACCATCTGTAACTACGGTGAGAAGCACTGGAGCTCATGGATCGCCCCTAAAAATAAATTTCTCAAGATAGTTTTGTTAAGAAAACTGCACCTAAAGACGTCTCCAATTTTAAGGGCGACTTCTGTAAGAGAACCATCCCCGTAATTAGCATTTTCAGTGGCGGTTGTCTTACTCTATAAAAATCAGATTATTAGAGGCTGTATTGTTAAGAGAACTCTATCTGACAGTTCTCTTAGTCAATTGGCCCCCTCACAAATGTAGCAGATTATGCGCGATTGTAGTTGTCCATGCCGTTGTTGAGTTCACTTGGAGGTGAAAATTTGCAAAAACAAATTAAAATAGAGGAAAAATGTTTTGCCCTTTAAATCTTTGAAGGAGTTGGGTTTAAGAGGTCAGTTTATGGCATCCCTAAAGTCTACCCAAAGTTTACGTTCACATTTCTTTCACTAATTTTTGTCTCATCAAGAGAGACAATGTTGTTGGTATTTCCATTTTGTTAGCAATTTAGAGAGAGAAATGCAACGTTCCCTTTGAGCACCGATGGAATGAATCCTTTTAGTGGTAGGACCAACACACATTGCATGGTTAGTTATCCTCACCATCACAGCCTCCATATGTCGTTGTGTCAGAAGAGGAAGTTTATATTGCTGAGCATTCTAATGTCAGGCCCAAAACAAACGAGCATCGACATAAGATGTTTTTCTCGAGCATTTGCTGCAAGAAGTGGTGAGACTATAAAAGCATGGATCCACTAGTACAAAAATCATTTTTACAGACGGCTCCTATTTCTAATAGAGACGGACGACTTAGGAAACCGCATGTAACCTTCGCGGGGAGTACTGTAGTTAATGAACCGTTGCTGGAAATCAATTTTCAGGAGTGGTTCTATTAAGTAAACGGTCACTGAAAATATATCTATTTTCAGGAACGGTCGACTCAAAAGAACTGCCCCTAAGATTTTCACGGAATATTGCTTATGTCAACCAACTCTGAAAATGGGTGATTTCTCGGGGCTGTTTTGTTAAGTCCATCCCTAAAAAACAATTTTCAAGGGCGGTTGACTAAGTCAACCGTCCTTAAAAATATCTACAACACAAATAAATTCATATCTTTTTCAAATGAAGTCAGATTAAGATAAAATTTATATCAAAATTGTAGACCTCGACAAGATCTAAAACTTTATAGTTGATAAAAAAATTTTGAGATCATTTAGGATTCCAAATATATAAATTATGTTCTTAGATTTTGAATTTTTCAAGTGACCTTGGATGGAGACAGGTTCTATATCAAAGTTGTAGTGCTCGACGAGATCTAAAACTTTGTAGTTAAAAATTTTCCTATTTAAGATTATTTACAAGTCAAAAAATTAATTACAAGATTCGTATATATTAGTACAAATAGATAACATCATATAAGCAATCACAAGTGACCGTGTGGTACGGTGGCAGTGGCCTTAACATGTAAGGCAAGAGGTTGCTGGTTCGACTCCAAGCAGCCGCTATTTGTGAGAAATAGTGAAAAATAATAAAATCAGCAGCCACTATTTGTGAGAAATAGTGAAAATAATAAAATCCTGAGCAAGTGGTGGTCGGTCCTTCGCGTTTCCAAGCACATTACCATTTTTTCATATTTTTACGACTTCTAAATGATTTTTAAAAAAATCAAAAAATAAATTTTAAGGATGGTTGACTAAACTCAACCAACTATGAAAATTGATTTAAGGACAGTTGTCTTAAGAAAACCGTCCCTGAAAATTAATTTATAGGGACGGTTTTAAAACCGTCTCTGAAAATAACTTATTTTTACAGTCACTGACATAATATTGGTTTTGCTAACCGACTCTAAAGATCGTTTTTGACCGTCTGTACAGAAACATTGTGTACTAGTGCGGAGTTGATACGGGGGATGAGCTTACGAAGGGTTTGTTCAAATGCAGAGCCACAATTTTTGTTACAATCGTTGACTACCCATCATATTTTTTTCTATGGGGACAAATCAAAGGCTTCATGGGATGCTTCATTGATACTGCAGCTCAGTCTCTAGAAGAATAAAAAAGAGAGTTTATTTGTCACCAACGTTTTTTTAGTGAAAGGACACATGTACTAAAGCAAGAGGATGTTGAAATACTTTATCAGGAGTACAATTCAGACAGAACATGCCTCGTAGGGTCATCGAGGGACATGTATCACAAAACTGGATATGGGAAAAGGATTGTGACGTCTGCTTAATTATTATTGTATGCTCTTCGCAAAAAAAAAATATTAGTGTATGCAATCTGGATCTCAAACTACAACGCATGCCAAGTTGACGCCAGATCCTCTATACATGCATCATGTATGCCCCCCCCCCCCCCCTCTTACCAATAATATGACCTTGACGAATACCTTTTTTCCAGATCACAAGCTACCCATCTCGGTTAAAAGAACTGACGCGAATTGAACGGCATCTTGTTGCACATTAATACTACCTCTGTCAAGAAACAATATAATTTAGGTGCATTTTTTTTGCGAGACCCCGTTACAGACGCTCTCACATACACGAGCGCACACTCACCCCTATAAACGCACACACATATATCCTACCCCTATGAGCACCTCCGAAGAACTGTCAATCTAAAGTTTGATACATTTTAACATGGTACTATGTTAGAATTATATATTTTTTTGAACGGAGGGAGTATTATATTATCTGCATAGAGAGAAACTTATCTTGACTAACCAAGGTGTCGGTCATGATATCAAGCTTAGCAACAAGAGCATTGACGGTGGGTTTTACCTCGGTAGTGTCGTCATCGCCGGGAAGCACGTCCTTGCTAGCCTTTACTTTATTATCTACAGCCATGGTGCAGAACCCTCTGTGGGTGGAACCGGCGACGAAGCAGAGCCCGGTCAACTTGTCCTCGCGCTTCCTCTCGGACTCATCGTCGCTCGAGGAGGAAGAAGACCAGTCGTCATCGGTGTCATTGTCGAGGTTGCTGAGGGAGGCAGGAAGGCACGCTCTTGGGCCTTGGCCTTGTTGAGGTACTTATTCTTGAGTGCCTCCTTGTCAAAACCTCCCTTCGACTTGTGCTTGCCGGAGGTGTACTCACGCTTGTCCTTGTGCTTGTCGGAGTCGTATTTTCCAGAGGAGCTCTTGTTGGAGGAGTGCTCATTCTTCCTGGGGCAGTGGGCGATGAAGTGGTCTGGGTCTCCACAGCCATAGCATCCATCCTTCGGACCACCACCACGTCGGCGATTCAAGCGGTTGTTGTGAAACCGCGAGAACCGGCTGATGACCAGTGCCAGCTCGTCATCCCCAAGGGCCTCCAACTACTCCTCTATAACAGACACCAAAGAATACACGGCAAATGACATCTGTGAAAGGTTAGCTGAAGAACTTGAACCGTTACCTGAGACCAAAGCCATAGTCTGTGCAAAGGGGTTCTTGATCTTGGCTTGGGTCTGGTAGTCGATCTCGGTGGACTTGAGCTTGCTGAAATGCTCATCCACGGTGAGAGTGTCGTAGTTCGCAGACTCAATGATAGCGGACACCTTCACATCTCACACCTTTCGATCTAGGGCATATAGAAGCTTGAGAGCCCTCTCATGATCTTCATAAGGTAGTTGTGCCTTGTTTGCTCGCATCTTGTTGACAATCGTCTGAAAGCGAGAAAACATGGCATCGATGGTCCCGCCATCTAGCTGAGAGAAGTTCTCATACTCACGCTTGTACGTCTCGAAGAGTCTGGTTTTGACCTGAATGGTTCCCTCGTGATAGCTCTGAAGCATCACTTAGATCTCTCGAGTAGTTGCACAACCAGAGACTCTCTCGAACTCTGGAAGAGAAAGACTCAAGAAAAGAACAGCACGAGCTCTGCTATTTGCGTTGTGCCGATCCTTTCTGATCCTGAGTGGTATGAGCACGAGGCTCAATCACAACGAAAGTAGCATCCTCACAAATCTTCCAAACAAGCCAATCAATCCCCAGAAGATGCGCGGACATGCGAATCTTCCAATAGGGGTAGTTTGTTCCATCAAAGAACGGTGGTTTGTCGGAACCACGATCCATGTCGCCTTCGTGGATCATGGACCGATTAAGGTGGAGTGATCCTTAACCAGCTCTGATGCCAATTGAAGTACCGAAGATGGCGACCAGAGGGGTGAATGGGAGTTCAAATTTCTTTTCAGAAAAGTTTGGCCGCTGTCCCAAATCAATCCCCAAAGCACACCCACGCAGGTGAGTAAATCACAAGCCTATGGAAGGCTAGATGTCTCCAAGAAACACAGCGTGAAAACCAAGAATCTATACACAAGAACACTGCCGAGCCATCGGGAGAAAGAGTGTGGCCGAGCAAACCAATACATGAACCATACACCTCTACAGAAAACAGGCAAGAGTCCAACCTTAAATACCTGAGCCAACGAGTGACAAAGATGCTTAGAAAAGATCCACTAACCCCTAACAAACCAGCGCAAAAAGCGGAATTTGAAACGGATCAAAAACAACCTCAAACGAGGTGAAACAGCGCACAAACACAATGAACCGGACTCTAGTACTGTAGCAACGGACGAGACACTGTAGCAGCGGACCTGGCTGTAACGGATGACCAGACGAAGCGCAGTTACTGTAGTAGCATCCGGTGTCACTATAGCAGTGTCCGGTCGGCCCAAAAACAGCCGCGAGTCGCGCGAAAAACACCCGATCTCCTCCGATTCAATTCCGATTGTTCCCAAATTTTGTGGGCAGGCTCCCAAGGTAGTTAGGATGCTACTCCATGAAAATCATAGCCTTACATGCCTCACAACTCCGGAAATCGAAGGATCTTGGTTCGAAACCAAGAAAAGGACCCCAAAAATGAAAACCACCCGATCTAAGTGCTCATGTGATTTAGTTCAAACCCTTCGGTGGAAATCTTCCTAGGGAGTCAAAGCACCTCACGGAACAAACAGTTCGCAAAAAGATCAACCACAGAGGGAGATAGAACGACGGGAAGAAAGGGGAAAATGCAAGAACGCGAAGAACAAAACGCAAATAACAAAGAACACATCATAAATCGAATCCCGGAGGATACGAGGTGGTTAGGGCCTATATTCCCGCTGCAATCTTCGGTTCTTACATAAATTCACAAATTTGTGGACCTCTCTCACAAGAAACCCTAAGGGGATGGGAAAACTAGGGAAGGAAGAAAGGGAAAATGAAAGAGGTGAGGGAGATGAGAGCTCCATCATCCTATTTGACAGGGCTATTACACAATCCCAGTTTTGCCCTTAGATATTTTCAGTCGAACCACATAACCCAAGGGCGTTATGGTCCAACCCGAGATAATCTTCATCCGACGGTCACCGTGCCCTTCATGAGATAGCTTCGCCTCGATGCGAACTCCTCGATGCCGCCACGTGCCGTCCGTTCCTCCTCGGAACCTCCGCTCGGGTTTTGAGGCCTAAACCCGTAAACCCGTCCATGCGATGGTTTTGAGGCCCAAACCATCAAAACGCCGCGAGTAGCGTACTACATACGCATCCCCCGTCACTCGACACGTGTCACCGCCGTCTTTGACCGGCCGTCCACCAAGTCATCCTGAGCCCCGCTCGACTCACACGTCCGCCGTCTTGACTCGGTCAACACGGTCACTAGGCCTCCTGGTCCCTCGGTCAAAGCCTCACGTCCGCCCCTCACCGCTCCCGGTCCATCGTCACGGCACGTCCCTACTTGACCTTCACCTCGGCGTCGACCACCGCCTTTAAGCTCCACACCTGCACACCATAAGCCAATAGATATGTCGCACAACCTAACTCACGCCATGGTTAGTCACAAACTCAACCTAGGTTGTGGATCATGTTGAAAATCACTCATCACAAAATGAACTAGAAGGACACATATCAACCTTGTATTCGCATATCTGCATGCAGAGAAAAAAAGAGTAGAGTTGCCTTGTCTTTTGTCTATAAACAAGTGTGAAATACACGTCCCATCTTATGCACTGCTGTATAGTAAAAATCTTGCATCCGACTAGTCGTCTTTATGCTTATAAGGAGAGCTAACTAGTTGACTAACTTTAATTATGAGTACTTTTAGTAAAAAACAATCATAACCTTTCTTTCAAAACACGATACAGAAGCATTAGGGGGCTCATGTGTACGTACGTACACTCCACGCTCCTATTAGCACGCACGCACTATATATACTAGCGCCTCGTTCAGGTAAACCATCCATTGGTCTTTGAGATTGACCAAGCAAAAGGTACGCTATTTTGACACGACATGCATGTCACGTATTTCCTCCTGTCCCTTTTTAAATGTCATCTAGAATTTGGTGCTAATCAAACTTTCTAAATTTTGATTTGATTTATGAATAATGTTAACAATATTTATATTTCTAATTAAACGTATTATAAAAATTTATCAAAAAATTAGAAAGAGGTAAAAGCACGGGCATGGAAAAGGGATTATAGTGGGCCTATGTCTTGTATCCGTTACTTGGTCGTTCAAATCACACAACCCACACCTTAACTCCTGTTTAGAAACCTGTGCTTGCCAGCCCAAATGCCCTCTTTCGCTTCTCCCTTGGTACTTCCACTTCGTGTAACTCCGAATTTACCTGTGAATAAATCGGAAAGGCAAGCTGATGAAGCGATGGGAGCTAGCTCACTTCAATGAATGGATTTGCCTTGATTTGAGATTTCTAATTGAACCAAACTCTTGCCCTTTTGAGACTGAGTTACTTCCTTGCCTGGGCTAGTCGTAATCCCATCTTCTGTACAAGATGGTTAGAGCTAACCCCTCGGGAAAGTCATCTGCTACTCAGCTTCTCGACACGAAAACAGGGCAATGCTCCATTTTTGATAATTCGTCCTACCCTTAGCTTTGCTATTTGACTCGGAACAACGGTTCAGAGTTCGATCTTACAATACGTATCATGTACCATAAATATTAGTAATCTCTTGTGTATATTTGGTTAAGTTGGGTACGTTAGACTCTCCGATACATGTAAATGACACTTATAAAAGAACGGAGGGAGTACACTACTAGAATAATTAGACCATTCTCCGTGAAGAGTTTTATGGCATTGTATTCTAGGAATGCCATATATTAGATAAAAATATAACAAAAAATAGATGAAATAACAATCTTCAGTGCATAGTCTCATTCTAGTGTTTCATAAGCATTTATTTTCATAACTCATCTAGAGTTACAAACCGAGCCAACAGAGTTTTATCCCCATGAAACTTAATTCTTCTTTCTTTTTAAAAACATTGACACATGTTCAAAAATACATATATGTGGCAATCGATTAATTGCATATGAAACCCAAATGAAACTCCTAATAGAAAATAGGAACATCCATGTCCAGTCAGGGAGTCAAATGAAGGGTATGTATCGTGGGCAGGTTTCCACTAAGTTCAGTCGGCAAATCAACCAACAGCTGTGAGTGTGCGGTATTAAGCAAGCGTGTTTGATTTAGCTTGCCGATGAAGCAATAACCAGACGACTCCACCACCATGTGACGGTTGGAAAAGCGACATATATATGAGCGGGAAGCCCTGTTCCACGTAACGTATATATGTTCATCGGAGTTCATCTTAATTTGCTATTAAGGGCAGTCCCAATGAAAGAAACCAGTAGTTTCTATAACATAGGATACCACATCAAAAAAGTACTGCTTTCTCCTCCCAACTCTATCTTCTTCCTCCAATGGGAGTGCGACACGAGCTCCCTAGAAACTGGTGATTTCTCCCCAATGATGATTTCATGGTTTTTTGGTGCATTGGGTCAAGAGTAGACCTGATTTCTTCATGAAGAAACCATTTCTATGATTTTTGCTCTCTTTCTTCATTAATTACGTTGCCATGTCAGCATTTTGCCTACGTGGCAAGTCATTTAATGAGGATAGAAACCATCATCAATGCACCATTGGGACTGCCCTAAGAACATCAATAAAAATTATATTCACTCCTTTAAAAAGTTAAGTTCATAGATGTCATCCTACGGCTAGAAAATTTGACGTAGACAGATGAATATTCGGGACCTGCTTGTATTTATTACCAAAGGTTGCCTTACCATAGATTTGGCAAATCAAAATTGCCAAAAGTTGGATAAATATATTTGCTAAATATGATTAGCCAAATATGAGATGTTGGAATACTTCGGTAGAAAACCAAACGGTAATGATAGGATGCGGCGTCAGTCCCTCTGGATGCCCCGCACCCACACTCCCCTCCCTACTTCAGAGCGTGCCCGCACTCCGCCTCTGTATCTCCACAAAAAAATCGCTTGTCCTCTCAGCACAGCTGCGCAGGGCTGCTCGCCGCAGGCAGCGCACCTGCCCGCCGTGGCCTTCTCTAGCCGGCGGCGCCACACCCGCGCCATCTCAGGTGCTCGCACGCCCCAACCCTGGATGCTCTGCGGTACACGCCACCATCCCGTGCCATGCCTCCATCCACCTCGCCCATCGTGGAAGGGGAGGCTGAGGAGGCATGCGCCTGTGCCTGGGAGGCCTGCGCCTGTGCCTGGGAGTCCTACGCCTATGCCCCCATGAACCTCGCATGTCGATAGGAATGGGAGACCTGCACCTATGCCTGCGCCTGGGTGTACCCTGGGCCGTTGATGTCCTATCGGGGTTATGATCCCCGGGTGTCTCAAGGCATCGATTAGTTAGCAGGTCAAGCAGCCCACGATACATCAACTAGCAAAAGCCCAAATGATCGAGGTCCAGCTGAGCCAAGCGGACCAGGCTAGACACCAAGGACGGGATCAGCCACAACCCCTCCTCTCTGCCTTAGCCGCGCGCCGCACAAGGGTCCACGACCTCTTTGCCGTCCCAACCCCTGGGAGGAGCGAAGAGAGGTCGAGTCCAGCCAAGCGCGTCTACTGTAATAAGAGTGGACACGCTGCACTAACCCCGCAAGGACCGGTAGTCACCTTAGTCCGGTTAGACGCCATCCCTGCGCCACGCAGCAAAGACAAGACAACACCGCCCAGCGGCGACGGCCAATACGCCGACCCACCGTCCAAATACGGTCCAACAAGATATGCATACGATCCTACCCACTACGAGTTGTGATCCATGACAGAGGTCATGACTAAAAGGCCACCCAAGCCGACAGAAGCCACGACCCCAGAGCTCGGGATTGTGGCACCCACTCCGCAAGCCGACCAGGAGGCTACCAACTCCTATACGACGCCCCTAATTAAGAGACCAGGAGGCAATGACGAAGGCCATAGCGGAGACCACATCGCATAGGATGGCTGGCGAACCACCACCGTGTCTACAGTGCCGCCACGGCCGGCACAGTAGCACCACACCACACCTTACCATGACGTGGGCACAAGACCATGACGACAACCACACCCAGATGTGCTCCACAAGACAGCGTAGCTTGCAAGCCAAGTTAGCTAGGCCCCTCCCCCAGGCTCACGACCCCTCGGTCGGGAGAACCTTCTTCTTTGTACTTACCCTGGCCCCGAACTCTTTATAAGGGTAGCCAGGGCACCATCTTCTCCATTCTGAATAGGGATACATTCTTCACAACCTCCGGACTCCTGAAGCTTCCCTTCAGGCAGTTCATCTCCTAGCTCTAGCTCTCCTACCTCTTTCACCATTGTAAGAACTTCAAAGCATTCAAGCGAGGAACATGCACTCGATCATCTCTAAGACTGGACATAGGGCTCCGGCCTGAACCAGTATAAATCCTCGTTTCTTTTGGATGCTACCATTGTCTTCCTAGAGCAGCGCGACAATCGTATAAGTTTACTAGTCCGATTTACAAAACACCGACATGTCCCATTGACTAGCACATGTTGCGAGAGTATATTTCAAGTGTTCTAGATGCTTCAGAGGTATGTTGCAAGTGTTGTATATCGATGTTGCAAAAGTAAATCGGAATGTTGCACATGTTATAATGGCTATACACGTTTGTTTCAAGTGTATATTCCAAATGTTTCATCTATTCTAGACGTATGTTGCAAGTGTTTAATCTGGATGTTGCAAAAGTATATTTGAATGTTGCATATACATGCATGTTGCAAGCATATATTTTCAAGTGTTTTCAGGTGTTTCATACGTATGTTTACAAGTGTTTCATCTGGATGTTACATATGTTTGCAATGGTTTTCAAATGTTTTTCAGGCGTTTTCGCAAGTGTTTTAGACACTTGTTTCAAGTATTTCATCTGTCTTATTTTATATTGCATTCATCGATTTTTTTGTATGTTGCAACTATTGCATCTGAATGTTTCAAAAGTAGATCGGGTGTTTGAAAGCCCTAAGTTTTGGCTAATTGATGAAACTAAGTACTAACCTTTGTCATGAGCATCATGTGAGCAAGGTTGGTACATACCAAGTGATGGAGCATGGTGATGAAGTCCATGGACATGGAGATGGACATGTGATGATGATCAAGTGCTCAACATGGAAAAGAAGAAAGAGAAAAACAAACACCGAGATGATCAAGGCAAAGGTATATGATAGGTTTTTTGTTTTGGCACTCAAGACACCATAGAGGGTGTAAGTGCATGTAGGATCGATAGTCGTACTATAAAGAGGGGAAATCTTTGGCTAAACGGTTTATTGAGTGCCACTAGGTGACATGACTTTTGTATATGCATTTAGGAACCTAGTGTGTTAACCTTGACCCTTGTAAAATGCTTTGAAAATTGCTAACACACATGCACACAAGTTCTACACTTTGTGGTTAGCAAGTGGAAAGCAAGGGCGAAGCGGTTGAGGAGATAGAAAAAGAAAAGGTGGAGCTGCTGAGTGACCGGACGCTGGCCACATCCTATCCGGAAGCTGGTAGCCAGGTTCGGTCAATTTTAAATCTTGGCGTGAGATGGCCGAGAGCGTCGGGATGTGATTGGACGCTGTGCTGGTTCGACCGGTGCGTCCGGTCACAAGTTGGTTGACGACGTTTTCACACGATCGGACGTGCTAGGCACACGTCAAGTGAAGGGTGACTTATGCTAGCATCAACCTCGCTGGCAAGCAGTGTGATGCACGGAGTGGACCAGACGCAGGGGCACATCAGGTCACCCTTGACCTGATGCATCCGGTCAGTGAATTTCATCTCTTGACACTCTTTGGACTTGATCAGACGCGGTGTGTATGTGAGTCCGGTCATATCAAGGGTCACGTCCGGTCAGTGGTTGACTAACTGCGTTGACCGTTTTCAACCGTTGAAGATCACTGCACGAGGTTCAAAGCGTGGACACGTGGTGCAAGATCCACGCCCTGCAGTTGCTGATCTAAGGGGACCCATTTTTTAGGTGAGCGAAGAACTCGTCATCATACATCTTCTTCCACTGATCAATGATTTCGTGGACGTTGTTGCAGACCGTCTCCATGTCGATCATTTTGGTGGTGGTGGCCATCGGATCGATCTGGTCTCCAGATACCAGGTGTAAGGATCCTCCTAGGTAGGGGGCTGGGTGCTAGGTCTAGGGGGTAGTGGTGGCTATGGTGGTGATGGCTAGGGTTTGGGGAGAGAGTAGAAGGAGATGTCACAGGGAGAGAGGAGAGGGAGACGCTGGGGAGAGGTAGAAGAGGGATGGGGAAGCCCTTAGGCTGTTCTTTCTTAATCGCAATGATTTCGTAGCCCCTCTACTTATAGTTCTGGGAAGACTTGTATCCTAAGTAATCTAATGAGGGAAGTCCTCATAGATATGGACCCACCTTTCCTAAACAAAACAAACCCCTATCTAATCAATCTCCTGTTGGCGGTGCTACAGTACCACGGGTACTGTTCACGCCGGGTCTGCTTTGGCTTGACAGGGCGCCTAAGGCCTTGTTGCGATGCTGACCTGCGTGGGCCGAGTCCTCTCCTGGGCCCTCCATCGTACGCTTGACACTTAGGCTCATTCATAAAAATCAAATAAATTTGATGCTTGTATGGTACCACTATTGCTTGTATGCTTGAAATGATCTAGTGGTAGCATATGACATGTTTGTGGGCTTGTGAACCTAGTATTTGATCTAGAAAATGATCTATAAGTGTTTAACTCAACATGGTGCATGATAACCCTTATTTGGAGGTGTGAAGAAGCTTGCCCTTGGATCAAACCGAATTAAATATCTTTTGTAAATGATCTAGATTGAACCAAATTGGGAAAATGATCCTCACTTCACATGGTTTCACCACAACCTATCTAAAATTTGAGCTCACTTTTTGTGTTAATTGTTGACAAAGGGGGAGAGAATTCACAAAGATAATAAGAGCTAGGGGGAGCAAACAAATGAAATGACATTGTATTGTAAGGGGATCAAATTAAAATTTGAAACACACAAGTAGGAGGAGCAAGCTCATAAACTTGTATGTTGCATTTGTATGTGCATTTACATATGTTTGCTTGCAAGGCATAAGTTTTTAAATTCCCTATCCATGCTTGTGTGGTGTATGCTAGATTGTAGAAATTGATTGATGAAATGAAAACTAGCATGCATAGGATAATAGTTAGATGTGCCTTGCATGTTTTACAAGTGATACTAGAGCCTTGCTTATAATGTTGATCTCACGAGGTATCTAGTGCTCATGTTTTGCAAGAGCTATCTAACCAACCATGGTGCTAAGGATGGTGTTCAAATGGCAACTCCGATTGGTATCACACTTCAAAGGTCTATTCTTTACACCTTAGCATCATTTGGTAGCTATTACTCTCCCAACATCAAATCAATGCATATGTGCAAGCTTTCAAATCCAAACTCTTAGCACATTTGTAAGGTGAGCTAATACTACCAATTTGGGTTGATGAAACTTGTCCATAATCTTTACATATGGTAATATGCTTGGGCAAGCAACATGAATCCAAAAAGATTTCACTGAATATCTTTGTAAATAGGTTGTCATCAATTACCAAAAAGAGGGAGATTGAAAGCCCTAAGTGTTATCTAATTGATGAAAACTAAGTACTCACCTTTGTCATGAGCGTCATGTGAGCAAGGTTGGTACATACCAAGTGATGGAGCATGGTGATGAAGTCAATGGAGATGGAGATGGAGATGGAGATGGACATGTGATGATGATCAAGTGCTCAACTTAGAAAAGAAGAAAGAGAAAAACAAAAACCAAGATGATCAAGGCAAAGGTATATGATAGGTTTTTGCTTTGGCACTCAAGACACCATAGAGGGTGTAAGTGCATGTAGGATCGATAGCCGTACTATAAAGAGGGGAAATCTTTGGCTAAATGGTTTATAGAGTGCCACTAGGTGACATGACTTTTGCATATGCATTTAGGAACCTAGTGTGCTAACCTTGACCCTTGTAAAATGCTTTGAAAATTACTAACACACGTGCACACAAGTTCTACACTTTGTGGTTAGCAAGTTAGAAGTAAGGGCGAAGCGGATGAGGAGATAGAAAAAGAAAAGGAGGAGCTGCTGAGTGACCAGACGCTGGCAGCCCGGTCCGGTCAATTTTAAATCTTCGCGCGAGATGGCCGAGAGCGCAGGAAATGATCGGACGCTGTGCTGGTTCAACCGGCGTGTCCATTCACAAGTTGGTTGATGGCGGTTTCCCGTGATCGGACACGCAGGGCGCGCATCAGGTGAAGGGTGACGTATGCTGACATCAGCCTCGTGGGCGAGTAGTGAGACGCGCGGAGTGGACCGGACTCAGGGGCGCGTCAGGTCACCCTTGACCTGACGTGTCTGGTCAGTGAATTTTGTCTCTGGACCCTCTCCGGACTTGATCGGACGCGGTGTTTATGTGAGTTCGGTCATCATGAGGGTCACGTAAGGGCAGTGGTTGACTAACTGCGCTGACCGTTTTCGACCATTGAAGATCAACGCGCGAGGTTCAAAGCGTGGACACGTGGCGCAAGATCCATGACCGGATGCTAGCTTGGGCGTGTCCGGTCAACCCAACTGGCGCGTCCGGTCAGTACGCAGAGAGCACCCTCTTGAGCACGATGGCTCTATTCTTTTAGGGGGCTCTATAAATAGTTGGGGGTCGGCTCCAAGGTGTCTCTCTTGGCCATTTGACATCTTTGACATCCTTGTGAGCTGAGCATACTCCCTCCCACTCATCTCCCTTGCTTGATTGCTAATTCAAAGTGAAATTGAGTGATTCCTAGTGCATTTGCTTGAGTGATTGCATCTAGTGGCACTTGGGGATCGTTATGGCTGCGGATTTCTTATTACTTTTGGTGGTTGCCGCCACCTAGATGGCTTGGAGCAGCAGAGGAGCTTCGGCACGTGTTGGTTATTGTTCGTGGATGGCTACGATAATTGTGAGGGGTCTTGCACCTTCCCCAGCGGAGAGCCGCTAGGTAGCTCTAGTAAATTACTCGTGTTATTGAGTTACCTCACTTGTGGGTAAGTTCTTGCAGTGTCCAATTGTGTGAACGAGGTTTGTGCAACACCTCTTAGCCGCCGAACCACCAAGTGTTGGTCGACACAACGAGGACGTAGCGTGCCGGCAAGCACGTGAACCTCAGGAGAAAATTGGTGTGTCACTTGCCTCTTGGATTTCTACCAGTGATTGATTGGTATTCATCTTGTGATTGGTTCATTCCTCGATGCGGTGGTATAATCACCTTGCTCACTCCTTTACATTCCCACAAACTAGTTCTAGCAATCTCTTTAGTGTAGAAAAAATTGAGAGCTTGCTTTGTAGTTTAAGTTCATCTAGTGGAGCTCTTTAGTGTAGCAATTGTGAGAGCTCTTAGTGAGTAGCAACTTAGCCTCTTGTGTGCCTAGTGATCATAGTAACTAGAATTTTTGGATAGGTTGCTTGCAACCCTTATAGAGCTAGTGCAAGTTTGCATTTCGCTATTTGTTATACTAACCAAATTGCTCTATTGGTTTGTAGATTTTTAAATAGGCTATTCACCCCCTATAGCCATATTAGGACCTTTTAAGTGGTATCGAATCCATAGTCACCGTTTGATTGAAGGCTTAACAATCTCGGTGTCAAATTATGTCTCAAGTTGTGTTCAACCATGTGGGGGGGGTAAACCACCGTTGTTTGATGGCACATACTATGATTATTGAAAGAGAAAGATGAAGATGTATCTTGGTTCAATCAATGACCAAGTGTGGGATGTGACCGAGAGTGATTATGTGATTCTTGATCCGAACAATCTCACAAACACCGACAAGGCCAACAAGCAATGCAATACAATGGCTCTCAACACATCTACAACGCCACTGATTCCAAGGTGTTTGAGCAAATCAAGGATTGTGAGAAGGCTAGTGAAGTGTGGAAGAGATTGGAGGAGACCTATGAGGGCACACCGGTGGTGAAGAGTGCCAAGTTGTATATTCTCAAGGGCAAGTTGACATGCTTCTAGATGAAGGATGATGAGAGCATTCCAGAGATGTTTCATCGATTGCAAGTGATTGTCAATGACTTGAAGGCATTGAGAGGGAAGATCAATGGTGATGATGTATCTCATCGGTTCTTGATGTGCTTACCTCCAAGATTTGAGATGTTGAGATTGATTATCATAAGAGGAGGATTGAAGGATGAGAAGAAGGAAGATAAAGACAAGAAGAAGAAGAAGAGTGTAGCCTTCAAGGCTAGCTCATCATCCAAGAACAAGGGCAAGTCCAAGAAAGAATCACGTGATGATGAAGATATGAGTGACATTGATGATGAACCTATGGCTCTCTTTGTGCGCAAGATGGGCAAATTCATGAAGAAGGGCTATGGTGCAAGAAAGAGAAGAGATCACAACAAGGAGTATGTGAGGAGATGCTACAAGTGCAAGAGCCCGATCACATTGTAGCGGGTTGTCCCTACAATAGTGACAATGATGAGGATGAGAAGAAGAAGCATAAGGAGAAGAAGGAAAAATAGAGAAGGTGACCTTCCAAAAGAAGAAGAAGAAGGGTGGAGGCTATGTGGTGACATAGGATAGTGATGTCTCTTCGGATAGTGATGACTCTAGTGATGATGGCAAGAAATCTATCAAGAAAGTACTAGCAAGCATCACCATCAACAACAAGCCCTCCATCTTCGACACACCATCGACATGCCTCATGGCAAAGCCTACCAAGGTAAATTATGATGTGAGTGATGATGATGAATGTGAAAGTGATGCTTGTAGGAGTGATGATGATGAGGAGGAGGAGTACACCAAGGAGGAGCTCTTGGACATGTTTGAGCAAGTACACACTTGCTTTGAGATGAAGAGAAAGGAGTGCAAAGAATTGTGCAAGAAAGTCAAATTTCTTAAGCAATCCTTTGATGAGCTCATTGCCACTCAAGAGAGGCTAATGGAAGCCCATGAGACTCTTGGCAAAGTTCACTCTAAGCTTGAAAAGGCTCACTCCTCTCTCCTCGAGTAAGCCAAGAAGGAGGAAGCCAAGAAGAAGCAAGTGATTGTGTCTTGTGATGTGGGACTAACATGTGATATTCTTGATGGATCTTTTTATAAGCCCATTGTTGTTGCTCCCACTAACCCTTCTTGTAGCACTACCACTTCTACTTCACCTTTGAGTGATGGTTTACTTGTGATGCCTCACTAATGGTGGAAAATGAGACCCTCAAGAAGGAGGTGAATGAGCTCACTTGTGCCATAGGTAATGCCTATGGTGGAGATGCCCGCTTGTTAAAATGCTTGGGTAGCCAAAGATTTTCTCTCAATAAAGAGGGATTAGGCTATACCCCAAAAAAAAGGCAAGGCGGCCTTTGTCACTTCCAAAGCTAGCTTTGTGAAGGGCAATGATCGGTTTTGCAATAGATGCAAGCTTGGGCATATAGAGCAATATTGCAAGACTAACAAGAACAAGCAACCTAACGTATCCTCAATTAGATTTGATTCTTTTTACATGCTTGTTAAGGGTGCCAATGGTGTGAAGGTTAAGTTCATTGGTACTCTAATTGTTGGCTCAAAGAAGAAAGCCATTTGGGGCCCAAAGACCTTAGTAACTAACCTTCAAGGACCCAAGTGAGTTTGGGTACCTAAAAAGAATTGATCTTCTTTTGTAGGTCAATTACAAAGCCGGAGGAAGACATTAGTTGTTTGATAGTGGGTGCACAGAACACATGACCGGTGTGATGTGAACTAGGGATCCCGATCTTCCGAAAGGTTCTGATAACTCTCGATTTGGTGGAGTCACGACACAATTCGATCCGGCTTCCGAACAACTCGGCTCTGAACCCCGCAATCGCAGCACCACGACTCCTCTGGTTATCGACCGGCGTTGCACAGTCGACCTCGCCAAGAAGGCTAAGTCCTTGCCTGTGAATCGAGAACACAAGAAAGAACACAAAGGAATGCAACCAAATTGCAGATGAATGATTAATCTCACAAAGTTGGGGTCTCACAAATCGACGGCGGCGGTGAAACTGTTGTCAACAGAATAATCTAAGCAAAACCCAACCCTAATGTAGGCGGAGACTACTTATTATATAGCCTAAGGGACGTCCAAGGACCCCTATTCACGTCCCTAGGAAGTGCCGACACGTTACAAGGCCCAAACGGCCCAAAAGACGGCGACACAGCGCCCTGATAGATTCTGGACGGTGACTTGTTTCGATGATTCCCGTTGATTCCAAATAGCTTTTGATGTGGGACCACTTGGGTTGGCTTCCTTATCAAATAAGCTTTCCATCCATATATGGATCATCGAAAACAGAGTCCGGATGCGTCCTGGGTGACCAGTTTAAGGCAGACTGGTCCTGGATTCCGAGGTGGACTCGAACTTGATTTGGTTTGGTCCTCCATCTTTATCCGGGCGCCCTCGCTGGTCCTCCATGCCTCCAAGCCCTCCTCCATGTGTCTCCTGGACCTCTCCTTCATACCTAAGCATAATATAATCATTAGGTAGCAATCTATTCTCAGAATCATATAAAGAGTTACTTAAGAACGAGCTCACCTCTAAATTTAATTGACGCGCGCGAGCTCTAGTGATTGGACCTTGAATGTCTAGCAGTGGATCATTGTGTATATGTGAAGGAGTGATGTCCTCATCATCCTCCCCCTCTTGAATTGGAGTCGTCCTCAACACCAACTCATCTTCGTCTCCCAAGTATGGCTTCAAATCTGAAATGTTAAAAGTGGGACTAACCCCAAATTCGGGGGGTAACTCAAGCTTATATGCATTATCATTAATCTTTTCAACAATTTTAAATGGACCATCAGCTCTAGGCATCAACTTAGACTTTCTCAAATCTGGAAATCTATCCTTTCTCAAGTGCAACCAAACCAAATCACCCGGTTCAAGCTTCACTTCTTGTCTACCTTTACTACCAGCAATTCTATACTTTTCAGTCATTTTTTCAATGTTGTGCTTAGTTGTTTCATGCATTTGCAAAATAAAATCAGCACGTTCCTTAGCATCAACATGAATTCTATCACTAGTAGGTAGAGGCAAAATATCAATTGGAGCACGGGGATTGAATCCATACACTACCTGAAAAGGACTTACCTTGGTGGTAGAATGTGTTGCCCGATTGTAAGCAAACTCCACATGAGGCAAACATTCTTCCCACATCTTCAAATTTTTCTTCAGAATAGCTCTCAACATGGCACCCAAAGTGCGGTTAACTACCTCTGTTTGCCCATCGGTTTGTGGGTGACAAGTTGTAGAAAACAACAGTTTTGTACCCAACTTATTCCATAGAGTGCGCCAAAAGTGACTCAAAAATTTAGCGTCGCGATCTAAAACAATAGTAGAAGGCATACCATGCAAACGAACAATCTCTTTGAAAAAGAGGTCAGCAATATGAATAGCGTCATCACTTTTATGACATGGTATAAAGTGTGCCATCTTAGAAAATCGATCCACCACAACAAAAATGTTATCCCTCCCCCTCTTAGTCTTAGGCAATCCCAAAACAAAATCCATAGAAATATCTGCCCAAGGAATAGAAGGAATAGGAAGAGGCATATACAAACCATGTGGATTCAAGCGAGACTTAGCTTTTTGACATGTGGTACAGCGTGCCACGAATCGCTCAACATCTCTCTTCATCTTTGGCCAAAAGAAGTGTGTGGCCAAAACATCCTCCGTCTTCTTAGCACCAAAATGTCCCATGGTGATTCAAGAATGTTCAACTCAATCAATGCAAATGATATTAGTGGGATTGATAGTATCACATTTGGTGACAATGGCAAAGGGAAAGTCAAGGGGCTTGGTAATATTACAATATCCAATGACTTGAGCATTTCCAATGTGCTACTAGTAGAGAGCTTGAACTTCAACCTATTGTCGGTAGCTCAATTGTGTGATCTTTGTTTCAAGTGCATATTTGGTGTGGATGATGTAGAGATCATAAGTGTAGATGGCTCTAACTTGATATTCAAAGGATTTAGATATGAGAATCTATACTTGATTGATTTCAATAGAGAAGCTCAATTGTCAACATATTTGCTCACTAAGTCTAGCATGGGTTGATTATGGCATAGAAGGCTTGGTCATGTTGGAATGAAACAATTGAATAAGTTGATCAAGTATGACTTAGTTAGAGGCTTGAAAGATGTCACATTTGAGAAGGATAAGCTTTGTAGTGCATGTCAAGCCGGAAAGCAAGTTGCTAACACACATCCTAAGAAGGGCATGATGAGTACATCTAAGGTATTTGAGTTGTTGCACATGGACTTGTTTGGACCAACCACATACACTAGCATTGGTGGAAGAAAATATGGATTTGTGATTGTGGATGATTTCACTAGATACACTTGGGTGTTCTTTCTTATTGATAAGAGTGATGTGTTTGCAACCTTCAAGACATTTATCAAGAGAATTCCAATGAGTTTGAAACAACCATCAATAAAGTGAGAAGTGACAATGGAAGTGAGTTCAAGAATACTAGAATTGATGAGCTTTGTGATTAGTTTGGAATTAGGCATCAATTCTCGACCAAGTACACTCCTCAATCAAATTGCCTAGTTGAGAGGAAGAATAGAACTTTGATTGACATGGCAAGATCAATGTTGAGTGAGTACAATGAGAGTCATTCATTTTGGGACAAAGCAATCAACATGACTTGCTACTATAGCAACCAACTCTATTGTCATCCATTGAAGGAGAAGACCCCATATGAGCTCTTGAATGATAGAAAGCCCAATATTGCATACTTTTGGGTTTTTGGTTGCAAATGCTACATATTGAACAAAGGCACAAGATTGAGCAATTTTGAGAAGAAATGTGATGAAGGTTTCTTGCTTGGTTACTCAACTCTAGCAAGGCTTATAGAGTTTAGAACTTGGCTAGTGGTACTCTTGAGGAGGTGCATGATGTGGAATTTGATGAAACCAATGGTTCCCAAGTGGAAGATGAGAATCTAGATGATGTGAGAGGCACTCAATTGGTCAATGCAATGAAGAATATGGACATTGGTGACATAAGGGCTAGAGAGGTGATCAATGTTGAAGATGACAAGAATCAAGTGCTCTCTAACTCAAATGTGCAAGCTAGTGGTTCTCATGATCAAGTTCAAGCAAGTGCTAGTGATGACAAAGTACAAGATCAACAACAAGTGGCTAGTTCATCATCTCAACCAAATGATCAATCAAATGCAAGTAATCAAGTGCAAGTCCTCCAACCAACCAATGTTGCAAGAGATCATCCATTGGATTCTATCATTGGTAATATCTCAAGAGGTGTGCAAACAAGATCAAGATTGGCATCATTTTGTGAACACTTCTCATTTGTGTCATCCATTGAACCTAAGAAGATAGATGAAGCTTTGAAGGATGTTGATTGGGTGAATGCTATGCATAAAGAGCTAAACAACTTCACAAGAAATCAAGTATGCGAGTTAGTTGAGAGACCTAAGGATCATAATGTGATTGGAAAACAAGCAAGATCAAGATGGGATAGTTGTAAGGAACAAAGCAAGATTAGTGGCTCAAGGTTACACTCAAGTTGAAGATCTTGACTTTAGAGAAACATATGCTCCGGTTGCAAGATTGGAAGCAATTAGGATCTTGTTAGCCTATGCTTGTGCCCACAACATCAAGTTGTACCAAATGGATGTGAAGAGTGCATTTCTCAATGGGTACATCAATGAGCTTGTGTATGTTGAGCAACCTCCTAATTTTGAAGATGAGAAGAAACCCAACCATGTCTACAAGTTGAAAAAGGATTTGTATGGATTGAAGCAAGCACCTAGAGCATGGTATAAGAGGTTGAGGGATTTCCTACTCTCTAAGGGATTCAAGATGGGCAAGGTTGATACCACTCTCTTCACTAAGAAGCTAGGCAATGACTTGTTTGTGTTGCAAATCTATGTTGATGACATTATCTTTGGATCAACCAATCAAGATTTTTGTGAGTTTGGAAAGATGATGGCAAATGAGTTTGAGATGTCTATGATTGAAGAACTTAGTTACTTCCTTGGTCTTCAAATCAAGCAAATGAAGAATGGCACATTTGTAAGTCAAGGCAAATACATCAAAGACAAGCTCAAGAAGTTTGGAATGGATGATGCTAAAGTTATTAGTACACCAATGGGGGCAAATGGAAACTTGGATAGTGATGCTAATGGAAACATGGTGGATCAAAAGATGTATCGGTCTATGATTGGAAACCTACACTATGTGACCGCATCAAGGCCGGATGTGATGTTTAGTGTATGCATGTGTGCTAGATTTCAAGCCTCACCAAGACAGAGTCATTTGAAGGCAACCAAGAGAATATTGAGATACTAGAAGCATACAAAAAATGTTGGATTGTGGTATCCCAAAGGAGCTAGATTTGAGTTGATTGGATATTCGAACTCCGGTTATGCGGGATGCAAAGTTGAGAGGAAGAGCACATCGGGTACATGTCAACTATTGGGAAGATCAAATTCAAACAAGTGTCATTGCTATGTGACAATCAGAGTGCCATGAAGCTCACCAACAACCCAGTTCAACATTCAAGAACAAAGCACATAGATGTACATCATCATTTCATAAGAGATCACCAACAAAAAGGGGATATTTGCATTGAGAGTGTGGGCACTGATGATCAACTTACCGATATCTTCACCAAGCCACTTGATAAGAAGAGGTTTTGCAAGCTAAGGAATGAATTGAACATACTGAACTTCTCAAATATGTGTTGATGCACCCCGATTATATGACATGCCTCTCCTTTGAGCAAAGCAAGGTAAAGTTGATTGACATGTCATTCATCCATTGCTAAGGACTTGTTTAGTGCATCTAGTCATTCCTATCATGTCTTAGTGTAAGGATCCTCCTGGGGAGGGTGCTGCGTGCTAGGGCTGGGGGTAGCGGTGGCTATGGTGGTGACAGCTAGGGTTTGGGGAGAAAGGAGAAGAAGATGGCATAGGGAGAGAGGAGAGGGAGACGCTGGGGAGAGTGAGGAGAGGGATAGGGAAGCCCTTAGGCTGTTCTTTCTTGATCCCAATGATTACATTGCCCCTCTACTTATAGCCCTGGGAAGACTTGTATCCTAAGTAATCTAATGAGGGAAGTCCTTATAGATATGGATCCTCCTTTCCTAAACAAACCAAACCCCTATCTAATCAATCTCCCGCTGGTGGCGCTACAGTACCACGGGGTACTGTTCACGCAGGGTCACTTTGGCCTGACAGGGCGCCTGAGGCCTTGTTGCAATGCCAGCCTAGGTGGGCCGGGTCCTCTCCTGGGCCCTCCATCGGACATATGACACCACTCCCCCCTTCTCCGATCAGCGCGTCCTCGCGCTGAAGTAGTGTGCAATTGTTGACGTCGTCGGGTGGACACGCTTGTCCTAGAAAGATGGCTTCAATGCGGGCGAAGAGGTGACCACGAATTGGGTCTTCAAGGATGAGGTTGTCCCTGGTGTGTTCCACGAAGAACTCGAGGTGGTAGTGTAGGTTGCCGATGTAGCCGTAGAAGAAGGAGTTGTATGGCCTGATTGCTCCTTCTACGGTCGTCGTTATTTGGCGGGCTGCTAGCAGCAAGTTGTGGTGGACCGCGGCGTCGATGGCGAAGTGTTGCATCCCTTTCAGTGATGCCGTGAAGTTGTTGGAGTGGTTGGCGATATCAGGAAGCAGGTAGGTGTTCACCCATTGCCAGATGGTGGAGTTGGAGCATGTAGCCGGCGTTGTCGTCAGGTCCAGCATGGTGCTGAACATGAAGTAGCCCTTCTCAAACTCATCAGGGGATAGCCGTTGTTGGTCGGAGTTGGGTCAGAGGCCGATGAAGATGTTGTCAACGCAGAAGATTTATCGTCCCAAGTCATCGATGAAAATCACCATAGTGGAGGAGATTGCACCCTCCAGCCATGGGCGACCCAGCAGAATGCCTGTGGGGATGGCATTGTGGTGGGGAGTCATTATTGGTGAGTTGCTACCGAGAGGCAAGTACCTCATATTATTGGGGCCACCCAGTGATATGGCCGCAAGTAGATTTTAAAGGAGTGGCATTGTGGTCTGGTGTTGCTGGCGGAGGATGTAGACCGAGTGCCTGGGCCTCATGTTTGCTTGTCCACTGAAAAGTGGTGCGTCCGATAGGTCCACCAAGAGTGGCGAGGTGGCTGGAATGTAGAAGCCTCCATCAGAGAATAGCAGGCCATGGTCAATGGACCAAACTAGGGCTACGGTTCCATCGATGATGTCGGTGGTGATGCGTTGCTGTAGTATGGCATGTCGCAGCAGGCCAAAGACCGTGCCTTGGTTGCTGATGTGGTCGAGGACGTTTGGGTGACGTGGTCGTGTCGCCTGGCTCATATTGCAACAAGGTAGGGGCGACGGTGATGGTGACTGAAGTGGTACAGCCTGCTGACATGCTGCTCATGTGATGGCCGGTAGTGCGGGTAGCGTGGTGATGTTGGATGGAGCCTGCGAAGGACGGTGGTGTGGATGCGCTGCTCCATGAAGCCGATGAGGCACACAAAGTTGATGTCGAAGGAGTTGTGGGTCGCACCTATGTCGATGAGCATGTGGTCACCGATGCCGAGGATGGCGCCTGCCAGGCACATGGTGTGCCAGCCATGGAGGCTGACCGTGGGGCGACGATCATCATAAGGAGGTTGTAGTCGATGTCGTCGGCGTCATAGTCGTTGATGAGAGAGATTTTGAGGTTGTTCTCGCGTTTGTAGTTGTGGATGGGGTGCTTATTGTGGGCAATGTTGATGTTGATCTACTGTCGCTTGTCCAAAGGATAGACTCAGGTTGGCTGGCTGAAGTGCTTGGTGATGTAGAGGCCAGCGTGCGCCATGTCCGTTGCCGGTTTGATCCCTGTCAGGTGCATGTACCATAATTTTGCTGTATCTATTAGATGAAAGATTGTGTACCCGATTTTCATGTCGTTGGGGCTGTCTTGCCCTTTGAAGGACTTGTAGCAGTTGAGCCACGATATTGAGTCTGTTGTGACATCGATCATGGGAAAGGACAGCTTGGCGTAGTGTTGTTAGGGGGTTGGCGAAGCTCCTTGTACCGCCAATTGCAGTAGTTGTTGCAGTGGTATATGCGCTGAGGGTGTGGCCTCTGGAGGCACCGTTGTATCTACTAGCATGTGCGGGGGTAGAAGAGGTAGCATCTCCTTGATGTGTTTGTTGTCCTCCTTAAGTTGATTTGCAATGATTTGCCTTTCTTGGTTGGCCTTGATCATTGTTGCGGTGTTGGTGTCCTACGGCATATTGTCCTCCTGCTGAATTGGATCTGTTATTGATGGGGAATCGGTGCACCCATTGAAGAGCTCATGGAACGTCCTCGTCCAACAATCGAGGACCTTGTGGATGTCATCTACATCATCCTTGTTCAAGTCGGCGTCGTTATCCACAAGTTTGGTGGCGCGGCCGCTGCCTGGAAGGCTGGCGGCGTCACTGCTGGTGCATGGACGTTGCAGGGTGCAATGGGCAGCGAGGGCATGGCGGTGTCGGGCAGCAGCGGTAGCCCTACAGTTGCTAATTTGAGGGGACCCATTTTTTAGGCGAGCGAAGAACTCGTCATCAAACATCTTTTTCCACTGATCAGTGATTTCGCGGACGTTGTTGCAGACTATCTCCATGTCGATGATTTTGGTGGTGGTGGCAATTGGATCGATCTGGTCTCTGGATACCAGGTGTAAGGATCCTCCTAGGTAGGGGGTTGCATGCTAGGGCTAGGGGGTAGCGGTGGCTATGGTGGTTGAAAGTCCCTAGTTTGGTTTTGGCTAATTGATGAAACCTAGGACTAACCTTTGTATCTAAGTGGATGATTTAGATAAAGGTGGTCATTGAATATGAGACATGACATTGACTCATATGACCAAAATAGTGAAGACCAAGATGAGGCTTGGCTCGATGGACCGGTTGTGAAGGTGAAGGGCAAGTCGAGGCTTCGAAGCGAAGGACCATGCGATGGTGAAGCTTGAGCAAGACTTGACGCTGATGGACCGATGCAATGGTGAAGAGCAAGTGAAGTCAAGGTCGATGGATCGAGACGGTCATGTGATGATATGAAGTGGATCATATCATTTGGAGAAACAAAATGGGCTCAAGGCAAAGGTATAACCATAGGGCCATTTTGTTTTGCACTCAAGACACCATAGAGGGTGTGAGTGGTTTAGGGTCGATAGCCGAACTATTAAGAGGGGAAGTCTTATAGGTTATTCAACACACGGGTGCCACTAGGTGAATTCATGAAGTGCATTGCATGTAGGGCCTAGTGAGCTAACTGGAAAACCTTTGAAAATGATTGAGAAAAAGCTAACACACAAGCACATGGAGATGTACACTTGATGGTGTTGGCACATTTGCAAAGGTGGCGTTGGACCGGATCTGGCAGTCGCAGTTGAAATTCGTGGGACACGTGGACGGCACAGGGCGACCGGACGCGGTGAAGCGCGTCCGGTCAGTCTCGACCAGCGCGTCCGGTCGCTCGTGAAAAACGCCCAATGGATTGCTAACGGCTCTATTTGTATGGGATGCTTATAAATACTCATTGGCCGGCCCTTGGGGAGGTAACTCGGCATTTCTAACACTCTTGTGCATCCTTTGAGCTAAAGCATCTCCTCCCACTCATCTCTCTTGCTTGATTGCAAATCAAAAGTGAGATTGAGTGATCCCAAAGTGCATTGCATAGCTTGAGGGCATCTAGTGGCACTTGTGGGTGGTTTAGCCGGTGGATTTCTTGTTACTCTTGGAGAGTACCGCTCCTAGCCGGCTTGGAGATTGTTGGAGGCGTTGGCAAGAGAAGCTGATTATTCTTGGCCACCTCTGGTTGATTGTGAGAGGTTCTTGTGCTTTCCTCGGTGGGACACCAAAAGCAACTCTAGTGGAATCCGCGTGTCATTGAGTTACCTCACTTGAGAGTGGTGTCTTACGGTGCCTTGCGGGGCGTGCCTTGAGGGGCAGGTGACTTGAGGGTCACACCGGGAAACCATCTTAGTGTTGGTCGACACAACCAGTGACGTAGCTTGTCGGTGCACAAGTGAACACCGGGTGAACAAAAATATTGTGTCTCTTGTCTCCCGGTGATTGGTCTTCATATTGTGTTGTTGTCAACATTGGTTGATTGTATATCATCTTGGTGATTGGCAACATCTTCACTCCACTGTCGGTATAAGAATCACGATCCTTTCTCTCACACTTACTTTTACTAGATTATCTTGTGTAGCTCTAGTGGTAGCTTTGCTAGTAGTGTTGTTAGCTTGCTCTCTAGTGTAAAATTAGTGACATAGCTCTTGTGTGAACTAGAGATCATAATCTACTAGACTTGTGGATAGGAGGCTTGCATCACAACCTTTGGCTAAGCAAAACTCGCTTTACGCCGTTTGTTATTCTAACAAGTTTGCTTAGTTGTATTTGTAGAATTTTTTATAGGCTATTCACCCCCCTCTAGCCATCTTGGACCTTACAGTGGTGATGGCTAGGGTTTGGGGAGAGAGGAGAAGGAGATGTCACAGGGAGAGAGGAGAGGGAGATGCTGGGGAGAGGGAGAAGAGGGATAGGGAAGCCCTTAGGCTGTTCTTTCTTGATCACAATGATTTCGTAGCCCCTCTACTTATAGTTCTAGGGAGACTTGTATCCTAAGTAATCTAATGAGGGAAGTCCTTATAGATATGGATCCACCTTTCCTAAACAAACCAAACCTAAATCTAATCAATCTCCTGCTAGCGGTGCTACAGTACCACGGGTAATGTTCACGCCGGGTCTGCTTTGGCTCGACAGGGCGCCTGAGGCCTTGTTATGATGCCAGCCTACGTGGGCTGAGTCCTCTCCTGGGCCCTCCATCATACGTTTGACACTTAGGCTCATTCATAAAAATCAAATAAATTTGATGCTTGTATGGTACCACTATTGCTTATATGCTTGAAACGATCTAGTGGTAGCATATGACATGTTTGTGGGCTTATGAACCTAGTATTTGATCTAGAAAATGATCTATAATTGTTTAACTCAACATGGTGTCATGGGGACATGATTCCCGATCTTCCGTCAGGTTCAAGATAACTATCGATTTGGTCGGAAGCGACACACCGATCCGGCTTCAGATCGAAAGACTGAATCCTGCAATCTTAGCACCACAACTCCTCTGGTTATCAACCGTGTCTCCAACTGGTTGACCTCACCACCAAGGCTAATCCTTGCCTGCGAAACGAAGAACACAAGCAAGAACTCGGAAGAATGCAGCTCAAGATTTGGGACAAACTGCAGATGAATGATTAAGTTCTCAAGTGGGGTCTCACAAACCGATGAAACGGCGACTGTCAATGGACAGATTGATCTAAGCAAAACCCAAACCCTAACATAGGTGGCGGCTACTGATTATAAAACCTAAGGGGCATCCAAAGACCCCTACTCACATCGCTAAGAAGTCTCGACACGTTACAAGGGCCAAACGGCCCAAAAGACGGCGACGCAGCGCCCTAACAGATTCTGGACGTCAACTTGTTTCGTCGATTCCCATTGACTCCAATGGAATTTGGGCCTTAAACTAAATACATTGGTTAGCTTATGAAATTATCTTTTCATCCATACGTGGATCATCGAAAACGGAGTCCAGATGCATCTTGTGTGTCCATTTTACTACAGACTGGTCCTGGAACCCGAGATGGACTCGAACTTGATATGGATTGGGCCTCCAACTTGGCTTGGATGACCTTGCTTGACTCCTAAGTTGGTGGCCAAGGAGGAGGGCGTCCTTGGGTATCTCTTAGGTGTTCTCCATCTTCTTGGGGAGTGCTCCAACTTTGGCCTGGGTCCCAAGTGTGAATAACAAGCCCGCGACGATGTTGTAGCACCCGACAGAAATAGCGGTGGAATGTCTCAATGATTTCGAGGCCTTGCCAATGTGATATTGAGGTGGGACCAGGTATATTTGAAAGCTTATCAAATAAGCTTTCCATCAAGTGCTCATTGACCTCAATCGCACTCCGGATAGATGAGTTATGACCTTCCCAATGAAGCACTATCGGGCTGTCGATGAACTGAAAGTTCAACTTTGATGGACTTGTACTTTAAGACACATTTGTACCTACATTCAAATAATAACATGTACATGTGGAACCAAGTGAATTATACCCAAAATTACTATGCAAATGTAGGAACGAGCGCACCTTATAATCAATGGTCGTATTCGTTGGTGTTATGTCCTCATCATCATCCCCTTCTTGACAATAAACCGTCCTCGGTTTGAGCTTAGTTGGAGGACAGATTGTAGGTTGTAGCCAATATTGCTTCTCTTTTTGAAATTTAACCTATTGCTTTATAACAAAACTTGGAGATCTTGACATGACATGATTATATCTAATGCAGCCCTTTGATTGGTCATATTGATGCACAGAAAAAGGAGATTTCAGATTTGAACAAATATAAACTCGGTGTACCATATATTCTCCTTTATAATTATATTTGCCAATAAATTGATATATACATGTAGACAACCATGGTAATTCAGCACATAAAAATGTCTCCTCCAAACTACTCAGAGCACACAGTGTTTCAAACTCAATATATCCCAAAGTATTTAAAGATGTCAACAATTTTAGTTCATCTTGTTCAGTGGCAATTGGAAGCAATTGTTTATTTTTAGCATAAGTATTTTGTTCCAAAACAAAAGAAGCATTCTCATTCACTAGTTGCTGCTCATGAATAATCATACCACTATCACACAACTTTTCTTTATCACAAAGATCAGTAGAATGTTCGCCATGTGACAAAGGTAAATCAATAGAAGGTTTTATTATATGATTATTAGCATCATTGGTGGGAAAATTCATTACAACAAGACAGCTCTTATCTGATACATTTACCTATTCTTTCTCAGTCACATTGTCCTCGTTTTTGGATACATGCTGCAAAATATTAGTTCCCACAAGAGGCAAAGTAATATCTTCATTTTGTAAAAATTCAGATCTAGATGAAGGTATTGTAACATTTGAAATAACCCATTCTTTTCTAAAAGGCTCATTCTTCCTCCTCTCGACCCTTAGGAGATCTTCCCTTAAAATTTGAGCAGTAGTCATAGGTATAAGTGTAATTTTTGTACCATTATATTTGAACAAATATTTATTAGTAATTGTATGGCGCACAACATTATTTTCAGATATCCATGATTTACCAAGTAACAATTGACATGATTGCATAGGTACTATATCAAATTCAGCACTATCCTTATAAGGACTAAGGGAAAACTCAATGCGTGCAATTTCAGTTACCTTTATCTTGTCCCAAGAATTTACCCATTGGACGTAGTATGGACGTGGATGTAGCTTTGTGGTCAGACCAAGCTTCTCAACCATCTCTAAGCTTGCAAGGTTGTTGCAAGTCTCGTCATCAATCATAACACGACAACGCCATTCCTTCACAACAAAGTATGTTTGAAACAAGATGTTGAACTGGTTTTGCTCCGCCTTCTCCATTTGAGAACTGAGCACTCGTTGTGCAAACTCCGTAGACAGTCCATCCATGATGTCTTGCAATTCACTCTTAAAAAGAAACTTGTTGTTTGGCATATATTGTTAGAATCAAAATAAATACCCTATCAACTATTTATAGGTCAGTGGAATCGCACCCTCACACACGTCTTATCGAGTTCTTACCAAGTTCTTACCAACGCAAGCAGTAGATGGTACAACCGACGGTTGGTTCGTGATACCGATGAGGGCGTGGCACTGAGATTGCAAGGATCTTTTTTTGTATTGATCTGAAGTATATATGTGGAGCTTGGAAGGCACACAAAGAACAAATATATATATGAGGCACACAATTCAGTAATAGATAGCAATATTGAATAAATGTCCAGAGCACTTGTCCTAGTTGTTGGCCTATACGTGTTCCTAGCACAATTGTGATAAACAATGGAGTGAAACAAGTATGAAAGGTAGCAATGGAAATACGGATAAGGCAAAAGGCACCACAAACAATAGAGCTATCGAGTGTTCCTTATGTGCTCCTTTTCGATCTCTTCTCCTCTTTTGCTTATTTTTTCTTTTTTTGTCTAAATTTTTTTTCTTTGCTTTTGCTCTTTTAATATTTTTTCTCAGCAAAGAGAACACAAGAATAAACTCCAAAAAATTTGAGTTCAATTGGACAAAAGATGTGGCATATACAAATTTAGGATTGTGATTTAAAAAGCTGACCAAAACTTGTGGGCCCTGAAACTCGATGTTTCTGATCGAATTTCACAATTCTAAATTTTGCGAACCCAGCTATGCTGGGATGAAACAGATCTAAAATTTTTTGGCGTTCCCTGTAGATATAAAATTTGCCCCGTTTTGAGTTCGTATGCAAAAGTTATGACTGTTTTATGAAAACTGCTTGAATCAGGGTTTTATGTGAACACAAGATGCAAACTGATGTTGAGACAGGATGATGGCGGATGGAGGGATCAACACAAACTAGAAAAGAACACAATCTAAACCAGCAACAATACCTTGACCTAGGACACAAACTCAACATGGCGGACTCTGAAATTGAAATATGCAAAGGCTATGGCACGGATGGTTGTAGGACAGGAAACAAATATGGCGGTGGACTATGGGACGAAGGCAAAAATCAACCAAACTAGGGTAAATATTAACTTGACGGTATACCTTAGCTTTGAATACCACTTCATGGGGACGTGATTCCCGATCTTCCGTCAGGTTCAAAATAACTATCGATTTGGTCGGAAGCGACACACTGATCTGGCTTCAGATCGAAAGACTGAATCCTGCAATCTTAGCACCACAACTCCTCTGGTTATCAACCGTGTCTCCAACCGGTTGACCTCACCACGAAGGCTAATCCCTACCTGCGAAATGAAGAACACAAGCAAGAACTCAGAAGAATGCAGCTCAAGATTTGGGACAAACTGCAGATGAATGATTAAGTTCTCAAGTGGGGTCTCACAAACCGATGAAACGGCGACTATCAATGGACAGATTGATCTAACCAAAACCCAAACCCTAACATAGGCGGCGGCTACTGATTATAAAGCCTAAGGGGCATCCAAGGACCCCTACTCACGATGCTAAGAAGTCACGACACGTTACAAGGGCCAAACGGCCCAAAAGACGGCGACGCAGCGCCCTGACAGATTTTGGACGTCAAATTATTTCGTCGATTCCCATTGACTCCAATGGAATTTGGGCCTCAAACCAAAGCCATTGGTTATATTATGAAATTATCTTTCCATCCATATGTGGATCATCGAAAACAGAATCCAGATGCATCCTGTGTGTCCATTTTACTACAGACTGGTCCTGGAGCCCGAGATGGACTCGAACTTGATATGGATTGGGCCTCCAACTTGGCTTGGACGGCCTTGCTTGACTCCTAAGGTGGTGGCCAAGGAGGAGGGCGTCCTTGGGAATCTCTTAGGTGTTCTCCATCTTCTTGGGGAGTGCTCCAACTCTGGCCTAGGTCCCAAGTGTAAATAACAAGCCCGCGACGATGCTGTAGCACCCGACAGAAATAGCGGTGGAATGTCTCAATGATTTCGAGGCCTTGCCAATGTGATATTGAGGTGGGACTAGGTATATTTGAAAGCTTACCAAATAAGCTTTCCATCAAGTGCTCATTGACCTCAATCGCACTCCGGATGGATGAGTTATGACCTTCCCAATGAAGCACTATCGGGCTGCCGACGAACTGAAAGTTCAACTTTGATGGACTTGTACTTTGAGACACATTTGTACCTACATTCAAATAATGACATGTACATGTGGAACCAAGTAAATTATATCCAAAATTACTATGCAAATGTAGGAACGAGCGCACCTTATAATCAATGGTCGTATTCGTTGGTGTTTTGTCCTCATCATCCTCCCCTTCTTAACAATAAACCGTCCTCGGTTTGAGCTTAGTTGGAGGACAGATTGCAGGTTGTAGCCAATATTGCTTCTCTTTTTGAAATTTAACCTATTGCTTTATAACAAAACTTGGAGATCTTGACATGACATGATTATATCTAATGCAGCCCTTTGATTGGTCATATTGATGCACAGAAAAAGGAGATTTCAGATTTGAACAAATATAAACTCGGTGTACCATATATTCTCCTTTATAATTATATTTGCCAATAAATTGATATATACATGTAGACAACCATGGTAATTCAGCACATAAAAATGTCTCCTCCAAACTACTCAGTGCACACAGTGTTTCAAACTCAATATATCCCAAAGTATTTAAAGAAGTCAACAATTTTAGTTCATCTTGTTCAGTGGCAATTTTAGCGTAAGATGAAAGAGGAAGAAACTAAGCATTTCAGGGTAGATGAAGAAGGTGCGTTGTGGTTTAAGGATAGGTTAGTGGTACCTAAGGACCGAGAGCTTAGAGATCAGATCCTGTCCGAAGCACATTCTTCCAAGTTGTCCATCCATCCTGGTAGTAATAAGATGTATTATGATTTGAAGCCACTTTATTGGTGGACTAAGATGCGGAAAGAGATAGCTGCATATGTTGCGAGGTGTGACACCTGCTGTAGAGTTAAAGTTGTGCACATGAAAGCTGGGTTACTTCAACCACTTTCTATCCTGGGTTGGAAATGGGAAGAGATAAGTATGGATTTCATCGTTGGACTTCCTCCCACTGTCAAAAATCATAACTCCATCTGGGTGATTGTGGATCGCTTAACCAAATCAGCCCACTTCATTCCTGTTAGAGTGGACTATCGTCCCACTGACTATGCTAAGTTGTACTTCAATCAGATAGTCCGGCTCCATGGGGTACCTCGTACTATCGTTTCTGACCGTGGTCCCCAGTTCACTGCTCTCTTTTGGGAACACTTGCATCACCTTCTGGGAACCAAGTTAGTGAGAAGCTCTGCTTATCACCCCCAGACGTCAGGTTAGACGGAACGAGTTAACCAAATCTTGGAAGATCTGTTGCGGGCATGTGTAATTTCATCCAAGGGTTCTTGGGAAAAATGGTTACCTCTAGCCGAGTTTTCGTACAATAATAGTTACCAAGAGAGTATTAAGATGGCTCCGTTCGAAGCCTTGTACGGTCGTAAGTGTAGAACTCTACTAAATTGGGTAGAAGCTGGTGAAAGGAGGTATTATGGTATTGATTTTGTCAAGGAAGCTGAGGAACAAGTCCGTACCATCCAAAAACATATGGCTACAGCCCAAGCTAGACAGAAAAGTTATGCTGATCGTCGTAGAAAGCCACTCGAGTTTGAAGTTGGAGACTTCGTTTATTTGAAAGTTTCTCCAATGAAGAGTGTACAACGTTTTGGTGTCAAGCGGAAACTTGCACCGAGATACGTGGGTCCTTTCCAGATGATAGGCAAGAGTGGAGCTGTTGCGTATAAGATCCAGTTATCCTGAAATGAGTGCCATATTCAATGTTTTCCATGTATCTCAGCTCAAGAAGTGTCTTCGAGTTCCTGAGGAAAGAGTTCCTTTAGGAGATATCAGGCTTGAATCTGATTTAACTTACGAAGAAAAGCCAGTCCGAGTGATCGATACTCAAGAACGAGTAACTAGAAGCCGAGTGGTTAAGTGGTATAAAGTGATGTGGAGTAATCAGGGTAGTGAAAGTGACGCTACGTGGGAACGGGAGGACTATTTGCGGGATGGTTATAAGGAATTCTATGAAAAATGGTACGCTTTCCAAATCTTGGGACGAGATTTTTATAAGGGGGAGGGCTGTAACACCCCAGGTGTTTAGCTCCATAATTGCACTGCATTTGCATAAGCATGGACATTCATCATTTCATTATGTTTACTTTATTTGCATCAAATGTGGGTGTTTTAGGGTTTTGAATTGTTCCAATCTTGTGACACTAGGAAGTTGGGGTAGCAAAAGGGTAGAGTGGCTAATTGGATCCTACAATACCTTAATCTCACTTAGAGTAACTAATGGAGCAAGGTTCATGTTGACCAAAATTACCAAAATGACCTCCATTGACCAGCATTTGGCCCTAGGATGCCTTAGTTTGACCAATTAAAAAGTCTAGCTTAGAGACCTTGCATGGAGGAGCACCCTTAATCAAAGTTGTAGGGAATTTTATGGGGAACAAAAGTCTCAATATGACCATCTCATGAAACTGACCAGAACATGCTCAACATTGGCCCACAAGTCAGCTAGAGGGGCTGTCTCATCACTTAGAATTTTTCCAAGTCTCAAAAGTGTCCCTCCAGTTTGATAGTGACCTACTTTGGAAGCTTGTAGTTTGTAAACCAGACCAAACCAGCCCCAACTCATGTTGACACTTTTGTAGTACTCACTTAGCTCTACAACATTGTCAACATCACCATCACCTTGTTCTAAATGGTTTAGGAGATATGATGCCTAGAAAATTGGGTTTCAGTGACTGAAACTAGGATTCAGTTTCCAAGTACCCCACTTTGGAGCTCTGTAGTTTCAAATCTAGGCTGAACCAGTCCAAGCTCCAATTGACAAATTTATAGCTCTCATGTAGCTCTACATAATTGATGTAGTCATCTTCGACTGAGTCTAGCTGGTTTGGGAGATAATCAATGTCAAATTTTTGCTGTCAGACCACCACGTCGGGCTCTATTCAGTCGACGTCGGCTTCATTCAGTCGGTGGCCGACCGACGGCAGGCTAGCGCCGATGCGTGGCCGCGTGGTGGCAGCCGTACGCCGGCCGCGGTCCCACCCGTCAGGTCACCAGTCCTTCAAGGTCGCCACGACGACGGTCTCCGCCCTCACTCGCGCCACAACTCCCTCTCTCTTCTGCTCTCTCCTCCACCGGGCGGAATGACCGAGCACCACTCCCGCCTCCACTCCGGCGGGCTCGTGCGCGCTCTCCACCGCACTGTCGCCCACAAAAACACGTCCACAGCTCTGCCTTGAAGCCCGCTACCTCACCGTCCACTCCACGCAGCCAATCGCGCCTCGGTAGGGTCACATTTTCGTTTTCCGCCGCCGCGGTACCTCGCCGGAGTTCCTCCGTGCGACGGCTCTCCGTGGCCAGGGGTTTCTGGGCGTCTCTGTCGCCCGCTTGTAGGTGCGTTAGGGTCGAGGTAGAATGGGGATGCTCATCGAGGGTTAGGGTTGGGACGTCAGGCTCACCGGCGGCGAGATTTCGCCACCACCGTACCGGTGGTCTGCCATGCCCGACGGTGAGCACTTTCCCGTGGCTCCGCCGCCCTGTTTTTTGCCACCAATCGACTTAGCTCGATGACGTGGTCATGCTCGTCCGCTCAGCTCCGGCGACCGCAGTTCCTCCCCTCCGCCTCTCTCTCTCTGCCCGGTGGGGCCATCTGGCCAGTCGCACACGCGCGTGGGCGGGAGCCGTAGCAGGCCGCGCGTGGAAGCGGGCCACGCCGCGAGATGTGGGCTGCGTCTGTTCCCGGGCCGGCCCAGTAGCAATAGGATTTATTCATTTTCTTTATTCTGTCACAGTTTTAAATAAGATTTGGAAAATGTATATCTAGGGTTTTACTTGCTCAAAAATTATGAAGTAAATTTTGTTAGGCCCTGCATGATGTGTAGTATTTTAGAAAAATATAAATTTGATATGTGATGTTTAGTTTATGGGAGATTTAAATAGGTCTTTGAAATGTGTTTTAAAAGGAAGGTGAATTTGTTAAATGAATAACTTGAGTTGTAATGTTCCAAAAATTATGAAATTTGGTGAGTAGGTTAACTTATACCTGTATTAGCTCTGATAAAAATTTGGGCATTAGTGCTTAAGTACTTTTCAAGTTATAATACTATCATGTTGTTTTAGGAAATACTTGAATGAATTTTAGTAATTTTTCTACATGTGCAATGTTCTTATAAATTTTTGGAGAATGTCCTGGTACCCCAAAGTGTCTAAGAAAAATATGAAATCTATTGTTTGATACTTTTCAATGTGATTTGTTAATTATACAAAAATCAGCCTTTTTGGCTTGTGAATTTTGTGTAGGGAGTTTCTGTGAATAATTTTAGTTCAAATTTTTACAGTAGTTTTTTTTTTAATCAGAGAGTCTCCTGTAATTTTTGTAGAATTTTATGAGCAGTTTACATATATGATTAAAATTACATTTAATTAATTAAGTAAATTAAGAAAGGGGTGTAAATAAATATTCTAGGTGGGCATATCTTACTTTCTGGTGTTTTTGTGACCAATGTGAACTTTTGGTAACATTAGTTTGGTCTTAGGGGAAGTTTGCCACATAAATAAATATTTAATCTTTGCAATTCTAGGTTTTCTGGACAGCTGGTAGTATCTTTGGGTTTGACCTTTGATAAAGGTGTTTGCTGGAAAACTTGTAAATACCAAAGTTGTAGCAAACTTGATAAACTAGCTTGTGTCAAAATTTGGGAGCATTTGGCTTGGTAGTTTAGGAGTTATTGCTGTTTTAAGTAACAGTCCAGAATTGGCTGCTCTCTGTTTAGAGAAGACAGATTTCTGAAACTTGGGAAATTCGACATGGAAAACTTAGGAATTAAGGGTTGAGGTCTGAGAATGATTTGTAGGGCATTTCATAAGCTTTCTAGATTGTCTTAGATCATATCTTTTGGAGTTGGGAATCTCCAGTTGTGTTAGAAACAATTAGCTGCTGTCCAGAATGTCTTACTGTGATATTTTGGTGTTGGATGTGGTAACCTAAGTAATATTACTCTTGTGATTGTTAGGTGTTAGGGCCTTAACCGAAGAAGAACAGCTATACCTTAGATTGAGTAGATTAGGTGAGTACTTCTCTACCGGAGAGGAAATTTGCAATTAATAATTGAAGTGATTTGAATAGAGCTTAAGAGTGTTGTAACACATTTCATTCCAAGCATGTTGCATCTTTTATTATGCATCCATGAGATTTATTATGCACTCATGCAATAGGTGTTCCGGAGGGGATAACTCTCCTCGAGTTCGAGCAAGTGATACCGGAGGAAATCCAAGAGCAGCCGGAGCAGCCAGAGGAACCAGCCGGCGACGAAGTTCCTACAGGAGATCTGCCCGAGTGTCCTGATCACCAGCCATCTACCTTTCTAAAAGGCAAGCCCCGGTGTATGCTGAACCTATTATTTTATAAATCTATCTTGAGTACTTTTAATTATTTATTGCATTAAGTTGTAGGAGTTGTATGAAAACACTTGTTGCATTATACCTGTCCTTGTCCAGATATCGTACTTAAATCCTAAATTAGGATTAGGCACGTGTCAATGCTTAGCCCTGCTTAGTCCGGTAGAAGTCGGGTGATTTCCGGTCATCCGCGAGATGTAGGAATGAGTCACGAGTGGCTTTATGGCTATCGTGGATGGAACCATGCCTTAAAATGAATTTGAGACCGGGCGGGAATTCGATAGTACAGCTGCAAGACACTTCACGTCTTGGGTGTGGAGCTATGCCCGTCTGAGTCGTTTAAGGACCGATTCGCGGTACGTCCTTGAGTCATGTTGAACGTAGTCTAACACTTAGTTGGCCGGATAAGTCCTTCCGACCGCGAAGCCGAGTAATGTGATTCAGGCTAGGAATCGAATGGTAGGTTGCTTCTTGGAGGAGAGAAAGGATGTGCTTGGGGACATTGGCGTGAGACCAAGGGGGGTTAGAGTCCCTATCACCTGGCAGAGTGTCGCCCTTGGGGTCGCGACATCATTCGGACCCGCGATTCCTGAATCATATGAACAGGTGGCCTGTGCGACCCTGGCAGGGGTCTGCACGGTGAGTGTTAGAAATACCCCTCCAGCTGGATAGGAATTCGATTCGAATCGCCGTCGCTCCCGATTAGTGAGCACTTGACTTGAGCAGCGGCAACGTAGATCTCATTAATTGAACAGATGGTTAAGTGAATGATACAATGTTGCCACAATTTATACCTGCTATGGATATAATGTTAATAATTGTTTGATGATAATCAAGTGCATGTTTAGTACAGGTGCTAAGATAGATGACAGGTAAATGCTAAAAATAACTGCTAGTATAGGTTATAAGAGTTTCAATTACTCATGCCTTTCTGCAAAATGTGATGTCAGCTAGCCTCTTGTGTAAGCCTTGCATAATCCTTGGTGTCATCTTATTTCTGATTTTCGACGGGTAAGTCTAGCTGAGTACATTCCAGTACTCAGGGTTTATTCCCTCCTGTTGCAGATGATATGCTCTATCAAGGCTTCTGCAAAACTTGTCTCCACCCTGCGGGTGACGAAGACTAGATTACTAGGGCGTGATCATCTTTTATGTACTTTCCCTAATGCTTTTGTGGGTTGTGATCAGCAAGACTGGCAGTAGTTAAACAACTGGTGTGTGTTATGCTTCCGCTACTTTGTGAACTTGGTTTTTAATAATTTGTGACTCCGTGTGTGTAACGTATTTCGGAACTACTCGTGAAATGTAACGTGTGATGTGTATGTTGAATGATGCGATCCTGGTTGTAAGCGAGTTGGTTTGAAATCCTTCGTGGTTTTGATTGACTACCGGGATTATATGGGCTCAAGTTCGAAAATTTGAGCGCTTCGGTGCTTGTTTTTGTACTTGTGCTCTTATAATTTGGTCGGTTCTGTTACAATAAATAGTTGGGGTTGGCTCCAAGGTGTCTCTTGGACATTTGACATATTTGACATCCTTGTGAGCTGAGCATACTCCCTCCCACTCATCTCTCTTGCTTGATTGCTAATTCAATGTGAGATTGAGAGATTCCAAGTGCATTTGCTTGAGTGATTGCATCTAGTGCACTTGGGGATCGTTGTGGCTGCGGATTTCTTGTAACTCTTGGTGGTTGCCGCCACCTAGACGACTGTTGACACTTACTAACACCACTTAAATACTAGGTTGTCATCCCCAGCATGGTGCCAGAGTGTACATAGGTATTTATAAATGTAAAGGGCTCTTTAGAAGATAATCTATTCTATCCGCAAGCGCACAGATAAAATACCTCATTGTAGCATTTCACCAGGAAAAGTATTCCGGGTATCGTTATTTATATTTTGCTTAAGAGAACGGTGAAAGCAGGTGTAGAATGACATAGACTAGAGATCAACTTTGCTAAACATGATTACTAATGAGAAACTCGTCACACAGTCACTTGCTTTGGCAGGGGGTAAGCCATAAATAAAGATAATGAATTATAAGCTCATGGGTAAATAACACAGCGATTAGAAATAGACTACTCCATATTGATATAAGGTGACGTCGGATTAGCTAGAGAATGGATTCTAAGTATCTACTATCTACTAAGTCACAATCTACTCTAAATATTCTACAAGATCATATATAGCATAAAAGACTCTTTATTTATGTATAAGGAACATTGCTAAAGTAAATCAGAACATAGTAAGACTTACTCCGCAATACAAATTCTGCCTGTCCTATCAACGGAGGGTGGACTATATAAGAATCAACGAAGCTGTCACTATCGCGAACTACCACACAACCCGGCCAATAGGATACATTTGCAGGTAAATAATATCTAAGCACCACGCCCACATATGATCTACCACTTAACTCCCTCGAGGTAAGAGCTAAGCGCTTTGCAAACTCATACATAAACTCATTATCAATCATAACTATATCAATTATAGAACTAGAGTAAACTAAGAACATAATAAACAGAGACATAATGCAATTAGAATAAAGTAGTAGAGAATGATATGAAATAATACCAATCTTTATTGATGAAGATCCGAAATCCAAAGCTTGAATGCTCTACTTCTCTAATTCTATCTAATTAAACCTATAAGACTTGAAGAACAATGGAGTAGCTACTTCTAATTCTCTGCGGGAGAGAACTTCCTAAACCCTAACTTTTCTGGCTTCCTCTGATAATGATTTCTCCTCCCCCCTGGGGTGGTGGTGCCTTGCTTATATAGCCCTTTCAAATGAATCTGGACCGTCGGATCAAACCGACTTAGAACGGACGGTTTTCCTTGATCTAGAGAGGCGGTGGAGCATAATCCGCGAGGCAGAAGCTGATTGGCTCGAGGGGCAGGGCGGGCGCCCTAGGGCACAGGGCGGGCGCCCTGTGTCCTAGCCCGTTACGGCTCCCGTTCATTCCCGTGGCTTCTGGAGTCTTCTAGATGTAAGATAATTGCGTGCCAAGTAATTTTCCCGTCATTAACCCGACATGTGGACCTCTTTTCCATATTATCTGATAACTCCCTGTAGAAATAGATAAACACCAAAACTCGTGGAATTCTGTCAGATAAAACCCTAATTCTAGATGTTTGGTGCATATTGATCCTTTTCCATGTTTAGTTGACAATTATATTTGATACTTAAGGACCGTCAACAAACTCCCCCAAGCTTAACCTTTGCTCGTCCCTGAGCAAACAGACAAACTCAAATGGATCAGGAGTTGCTTCGATGTTTACTTTTCTGTCAGGCACACATACTTTCATATAAAATTCTCCTAGATTAGAGTGAAGTGTTCATGGGGCTTAGTACCTGCACTTAAATCTTGAGTAATCGAAAAGACAAAGTAATTAAGTCAAGCACTATTCCTCCTGTCTATACTTCACCTTATTCTGGAGTTTTGCATAAGTTTTCAAAAAAATAAAGCTCAGAGTTCCTAGACATGATTCTCTCAAGTCTCTCTATATGTGGTATTTTTGGATCCTTACCAAAGAGATCACTTTCTTATGACTGATGAAATATTTATATGGAGCTCATAAGAGTGAAAAATGGTTCATATATTGTCTAATCGAGCCATGGATCCAAAGGAACTCAGCATATAATTAAATCAAGATGTGCATGTGTGGTGGAATAAATGATAATGACGGTGATAATGTATAAATAATAAACTTACTTCTCATTGCTCCTCATATTGCTATCTCTCCTCCTTCTTGATCTTTGCTTTTAAGAACATGGGCTATCTTCTTTTTTTTCCTTAGGTGGGTATCTTTGTACCCCTAATTCTACTGTCGGACACTTGTCCATTTTTACCTCTCGTCTCACGCTTTTTCTTTTTCTTTCGAGGTTCCGAGCACTTGCTCCTTTTTATTTCCTCATTTTTTTCTGAGGTTCCGGGCACTTGCCCCTTTTTATTTCCTCATATATAAATTTTTGCATAACCCATGCCTCTTCTGCATCGAATCTTTTTGAAGAGAGAAAATAACAATACTTGGGACAACAAGTAGTAACAATATTTTTAACAGGTTTTTGATGAATGGTGATGAATGGTGTAATAGATGTGTGCAAGTGAATATCTTGATTTAACCACATGAAAAGCTCCTAAGGGTCTACACAGCTCGATCAAACTCAATGTGGCGAATGAGTAGTAAAAGATATAGCAATTATAGCAAGTATGGCTGTGGTAGGAATTTTTTCCAATCATGCTAGGAACTCATCATGTGATTTTGTAAATTTTCAAAATAAATCTCCAGAACTTAGTGTAGTAGAAACAAGATAAACAGCAGCTCAAAACTTTATATCATGTCTTTCTTTTACCTAGACTTTAGTTTTATGTTCATGCTTCCCACAGAATAAAGATTTATTAGTTTTAGCAATTCATGGGAGAACTTAATATGAAAGTTAGGTACTTGAAAGTAAGCAAACAGAGCAACTATTCATCATTTCCATCAAACATCTTTTTGGTCTTTTTATTTTTCTAGAGATGAAAACTTAGCAGATAAATTAAAGCACACTTATCTACACACTCTTTTTATTTTGTTTTCATGTTTATGGAAAGCAGTAAATTAAATTAAAGCAAGAAAGAAAGTATTTATAGGGATTTTTTTATGAAATACTAAAGCAGAAAATAAATAACAAAGACAACTAACAACTTACTTGGTAAAATGGGGAGGAAACTCCCCCAAGCTAGATGTTGGCGACGTCTTTATTCAATGTTGAAGAAACTCATCATGCTGGCAATGTTATTTTCTATCATAGCCGTATCCTCCCTTAGGCCTTGTATCTGGGCAGCTTGCTCTTGGTTCCACTTCTCTTGGGCTTCCCAGCGGCGCATTTGTTCCGCTTGTTGATTCTGGATGTTGAGTAGGGCGTTGTCGGTGCGGTTGTGGAATGCACGGGTATCATAGTAATGATCACCCGTGAACACATAGGAGGCGTCGGAGTAGCGTCCTGCATCAAAGTGGGGCTGGGTCCTGGAGGTTGAGGCTCCATAGGGATCAGCAGAAAATCTGCTTGCAGTGTATGGTGGGTTAGCCCACTGATGGTCTTGGCCCTCCGGCCATTCCTCCGGTGTTGGTTCAGGCGGCTGCGTGGATTGAACCCATGGGTCCCTAAGGACTCGGGGGTTGTAATCACGATAGTGAAGATGTGCTGCTTCCTCCGGTCCAGGATCAGCTCTAGACCAGTCGTGTCTTTGATGAGTGGTAATCCTTTCGGATGCCACGCGTTGTGGTACACGCTGGTTTACTGGCTCTGCTGCAACATCAATCAAATAATTTTGTACGGCATAGAGGCCAAGGCTCGGGTTAGGTAACCGAACCTTGACATCATTGTCGTACAACATATACATAATTCCAATTTCCCTTTTTAACATCCTCGCCTGCCGGAATGTGTCATAGCCATGATATGTTCTTGATTCATCAATAAATTCAAGAGATGAATTTTCCAATAAATTAAGATTTGTGGCAAGGCGAGTCACAAGCGAGGTACAACCGACTGGACCTTGAAGAGTGGGGATAGCAAGCCAATGGGAGACTAAAAGCATGATGGGTGAAACGGCGGTTTTGTTAATGGCAGCATAGAGAAGCTGCAAATCTCCAATCCTAACCTTCCTAATGTCATCACGAAAGAACAAATTATACCCGAGCCATTTGTGGAACATCCTTAGAGTCGGATGCTCCATGTCACTGGTTTGGGGCTGGTTGAAAGACAGATCTCGAGAGATTTCTCTCCAAAACTAGTTCCGATCAAAATTTGGTAAACCGGTATCAATGTCTAAAAGACATCTTGGAGAGAAACCAAGATGGTCACTTAGTTCTCTCCAAGACAACATGATGTCTTGTTTGAACATCCGGAAAACAATGCCCCCTTCACAAATTTGCAAAGTGCACAAAAACTCAATGGTGAGGAGACGAGAACCCAGTTCTGTGATATCCCAAAAATTAGTCCACTCCAGCATGCGAAAGATAAGATCAAACTCGGTGTCCATCCCCGTTTCTAGTAAAAGCAGTGGATCAAGAGTGGGGGTATGGATGAAGTACCTACCTTTTAACTGCTGGTAGATGTCTTTCTCTCTACGGCTCTTGAGATCAAGGTCTCCTGGCTTGAGGAGCACTTTGATACTAGGAGCGGAGGAGGATGATGGAGCTTGCTGGGGTGCCGGATCGACGCTCATTTCCGAGTGGCGGGAGGAGTGTCGGGACGAACTCCTTGTCCCGATATTCTTGATGGCCTTGCTAGCCTTCTTGATCTTCCTCAACATCCTGTAAAAAGAAAGAGTAGACACCAACACAACTAGTGGAGAATATGTTAGAAAAATGTCAGCGGTTAGCCGTCCAAAAGTCAGTCGTCCGGGGGTTAATCGTTCAAGACAAGTTTTAATTTTAACAGGGCCTCCCCCTAACAACTTTTAGTTCCGCTGGACAGCGGGATTACTGCTGACTAAGTGACCTAGCTCTCTTACTCAAAAGAGCTCTTAACCTTCTCACACTCTCTTCCCCTTCTTCACTCTCTCTTCTCTTCTCTACTAGAACTATGCTTTGGAAACTGAGAACTATGAGGTTGCAGGGTTTTCTGAAATGAGTGTGTGAAGAGAAGGAGAACTGGAGGTGGCTTTTTATAGAAGGAGCAGGGGACAGGGCGGGCGCCCTGGGTAGGTGGGCGGGCGCCCACCCCTGGTGCCCATCCTGGCTGCCTCTTCTCCACTTGGTCCTTTGCTTTGATCTCATGCAGAAAAAGGATGTTTTGATAGTGGTTGGACGGTGGAAAGATGTCTGGTGAGTGGAAACATATTGGTGGATGAAATTATGTGATGGGATGTATGTGAGGTGAAGTGTATGACATGTGGGACCCAAGGGTGTGGGTCATGCTTCTAGAAGGTTGAAAATGATAAATATAATGCAGGAGAAAAACTAAAGAAATTCAAAACAATTTGAAATGATCATGGAAAAATATTTTTATGCCACCACTATAATAAATATGAGTTGTTACACACCATATGTATTATTTATATGGGGCTTCTCTTTTTTTTATTATTTATTATGATGCTATGCATGAATATAACTAATGCAAGAATTAAATATGCAATGGATAAATACCGATTTACCTCCCGGCGAGGGTTTGGGAATTTTAGGTCCCCCAAGCTTGACCTCCAAATCTTTCAATCTTCTAATTTACCTTCCTCCGGAGATGGTGCCTCCAGTGGTTCTTCTTCATGAACTTCCTTCACTGTGGAGTCTCTCTCTGGTCTGGGTTTGAATGTGAAGTGTTCTTCTTGTCCGTTTATGTTGAACTTGATTTCTCCCTTTCCGACATCAATGTGGGTGTTGGCGGTACTCAGAAATGGCCTCCCAAGGATAATGGACATTTTTGAGTCGGGACTCATGTCCAGTACCACAAAGTCTACTGGTATAATGAAGTCTCTTATCTTGACTGGGATGTTTTCGGCGATGCCCATCGGGTGTCGAATTGATTGATCTGCTAGTTGTAGACACATTGATGTTGGTTCAAGGGTTGTATGCTTGAGCTTCTTGTAGACTGATGCTGGCATCACGCTGACGCTTGCTCCGAGATCACAAAGTGCATTGTTGAAGTGTTGGTCTCCGATCGAGCAATCAATGGTGGGACATCCTGGATCTTTCTTCTTTCTTAATGGTATGTTGAGGATGGCCTCACTACACTCTTCTGTCAGCTTGATCACCTCAGTGGTGGGCAGTGGCCTCTTCTTGTTAAGAATATCTCTAATGTACTTTGCATATGTGGGTACCTGTATGGCATCAAGTAGAGGTATGTTGACATATAATTTCTGAATTACCTCCACAAACTTACCAAACTGCTCATCCGACTGTGGTCCTCTGTTTCTTCTAGGGAATGGCAAATAGTTGATGTCGTAAAAATCTTTCATCATTTCTCCAGTTCTTGGTGATCGTAGCAGCTCTTCTGCTTCAACAGGGTTTTCTTCTATCACTGCTGGTTGCACTGATGCTGGTTTTCTTTGCCTCTCTTTTGGGAAAGGAGGATCCTTAGTGGCCTTCCCTCCTCTGGTAATTATGTTCTTTACCTGCTCAAGGTTAGTAGCAACAAGCAGTGCAGCAGCTAGCTTTGCTAATTTAAGTTCTACCCTTTTATTAATAGTGTTCTGCTCATCAAAGGCAGCTGATAGAAAATCCATTTTATTATGTATATCTGTTAGAGATGATTCATTTGTATCTAGCCTTTGTTTAACTTTATCATTAATTTTGGTTTGTTGAGCTATTATTTCCTTAAGTGGTTTGAAGGAATTACCTGAATCAATACCTTTACTATTGAGTTGACTTACAGTGGGTTTATGTGCTGTTTCGATGGCTCTTTGATCTTCTTTGAACTTGGCCCTCTGATCAATCCAATGGAGCAAATTCTCCATCTTGGTTGATATTGCATGTACTTCTTCTGGTATTTCTTCAGTTTGATGACATTGTTGAGCTTTGTCTTGGAACCAGCCTTGATTTTCTGATATCTTCTCCAAAAGTGTCTCAGCTTGTCCAATTGTAAGCTCCAAGAATGATCCTTTAGCAGATGCATCTAGGCACTCACGAGCCTTCTGAGTTAATCCATGGTAGAAGGTCTGCATAAATAACCATCTAGCCATTCTATGGTGAGGACAATCTGATATGTATCCTTGAAAATGCTCCCATGCTTCTGAAATGGCTTCTATCTTCTGCTGCTGGAAATTGACAATATTTCCTCTTAAGGCAGCTGTTTTGCCTATAGGGAAAAACTTTGCTAGAAAGGCATCTGACAAGTCCGTCCAGTTATTGATGTTGTCTTTATGAGTGTAAAACCACTTCCTCGCTTTTCCTTCTAATGAGAATGGAAAGAGGCGAAGTAGTATGACGTCCTTGTGAACACCGTTGATGCGGATTGTGCTTCCAATCTCTAGGAAATTCTGCAGATGTGCATTTGCATCTTCGTGTACCTTTCCAGTGAATTGTGTAGCTTGCACCAAATTGATGAGGCTTGACTTGAGCTCAAACTCGGGTGCTTCTTCTTCTTCTTCTGCTTCAATTCTTGGACCAGTTGGAATGTTCTCAAGAGTTGGAGCAGAGAATTCTTGTAACGTCTTTTGTGCCATAGCTTCAACAAATGGTGACTAGCTTCTTCTTTTTGATTGCTTTGGTTCTGATGATGAAGAGTTGAATGTACCGAAGTCAATCCTGATATACCCTGTATAAAAATATAAACATAGAAAAACAACAGGGTGAATCCTGCCAAAGTAGAGGTGCCTTGTTATGATTTCTCACTTAGTAGCTGTTTTTGCAATTTTTCTCAATAGTCTAGTTTAAAAAATTTTATGTGAATAACCTTGATGACTTTCTGACTTTCATTACCGATCCCCGGCAACGGCGCCAGAAATGCTTGTTGACACTTACTAACACCACTTAAATACTAGGTTGTCATCCCCAGCATGGTGCCAGAGTGTACATAGGTATTTATAAATGTAAAGGGCTCTTTAGAAGATAATCTATTCTATCCGCAAGCGCACAGATAAAATACCTCATTGTAGCATTTCACCAGGAAAAGTATTCCGGGTATCGTTATTTATATTTTGCTTAAGAGAACGGTGCAAGCAGGTGTAGAATGATATAGACTAGAGATCAACTTTGCTAAACATGATTACTAATGAGAAACTCGTCACACAGTCACTTGCTTTGGCAGGGGGTAAGCCATAAATAAAGATAATGAATTATAAGCTCATGGGTAAATAACACAGCGATTAGAAATAGACTACTCCATATTGATATAAGGTGACGTCGGATTAGCTAGAGAATGGATTCTAAGTATCTACTATCTACTAAGTCACAATCTACTCTAAACATTCTACAAGATCATATATAGCATAAAAGACTCTTTATTTATGTATAAGGAACATTGCTAAAGTAAATCAGAACATAGTAAGACTTACTCCGCAATACAAATTCTGCCTGTCCTATCAACGGAGGGTGGACTATATAAGAATCAACGAAGCTGTCACTATCGCGAACTACCACACAACCCGGCCAATAGGATACATTTGCAGGTAAATAATATCTAAGCACCATGCCCACATATGATCTACCACTTAACTCCCTCGAGGTAAGAGCTAAGCACTTTGCAAACTCATACATAAACTCATTATCAATCATAACTATATCAATTATAGAACTAGAGTAAACTAAGAACATAATAAACAGAGACATAATGCAATTAGAATAAAGTAGTAGAGAATGATATGAAATAATACCAATCTTTATTGATGAAGATCCGAAATCCAGAGCTTGAATGCTCTACTTCTCTAATTCTATCTAATCAAACCTATAAGACTTGAAGAACAATGGAGTAGCTACTTCTAATTCTCTGCGGGAGAGAACTTCCTAAACCCTAACTTTTCTGGCTTCCTCTGATAATGATTTCTCCTCCCCCTAGGGTGGTGGTGCCTTGCTTATATAGCCCTTTCAAATGAATCTGGACCGTCGGATCAAACCGACTTAGAACGGACGGTTTTCCTTGATCTAGAGAGGCGGTGGAGCATAATCCACGAGGCAGAAGCTGATTGGCTCGAGGGGCAGGGCGGGCGCCCTAGGGCACAGGGCGGGCGCCCTGTGTCCTGGCCCGTTACGGCTCCCGTTTGTTCCCGTGGCTTCTGGAGTCTTCTAGATGTAAGATAATTGCGTGCCAAGTAATTTTCCCGTCATTAACCCGACATGTGGACCTCTTTTCCATATTATCTGATAACTCCCTGCAGAAATAGACAAACACCAAAACTTGTGGAATTATGTCAGATAAAACCCTAATTCTAGATGTTTGGTGCATATTGATCCTTTTCCATGTTTAGTTGACAATTATATTTGATACTTAACGACCGTCAACAACGACTTGGAGCAGCGGAGGAGCTTCGGCACATGTTGGTGATTGTTCGTGGCCGGCTCCGGTGATTGTGAGGGGTCTTGCACCTTCACCGGCGGAGAGCCGCAAGGTAGCTCTATTAAATTGCTCATATCATTGAGTTACCTCACTTGTGGCTAGGTTCTTGCGGTGTCCAATTGTGTGGACGAGATTCGTGCAACAACTCTTAGCTGCCGAACCACTAAGTGTTGGTCGACACAACGGGAACGTAGCGTGCCGGCAAGCACGTGAACCTCGGGAGAAAATTGGTGTCACTTGTCTCTTGTATTTCTTCCAGTGATTGATTGGTATTCATCTTGTGATTGATTCATTCCTCGACGCGGCGGTATAATCACCTTGCTCACTCCTTTACATTCCCGCTAACTAGTTGTAGTAAGCTCTTTAGTGTACCTAGAATTGAGAGCTTGCTTTGTAGCTTAAGTTCATCTAGTGTAGCTCAAGTTCATCTAGTGTAGCTCTTCAGTGTAGCAAGTATGAGAGCTCTTAGTGAGTAGCAACTTAGCCTCTTGTGTGCCTAGTGATCAAAGTAACTAGAATTGTTGGATACGTGTGCCTTGCAACCCTTGTAGAGTTAGAGCAAGTTTGCATTTCACTATTTGTCATGCTAACCAAATTGCTCTAGTTGGTTTCTAGATTTTTAAATAGGCTATTCACCTCCCTCTCGCTAGCCATATTTGGACCTTTCAGTGTTGCACATGGGATGCGCGTGGGAAGCGGCTGACAGCGCAGGTGACGTTCAGGGCAGCGTGGGCAATGTCCGGGGCGGCGTGGGCCCACTGTTGGTGCGCTCGCTCGCGAGACCGACGCGCTAGGCACCTACTCCCTACCTGTGCGGGCACCGTTCGGACGCTAGCGCCCGGATTGGACGTCCGGACGCTAGTAAGTCCGAAAATCAAATGAATGTAAAAAATTTGGCTTTCCAAGTAATTAAAAATTGGCCATCAAGTAATCTGACCCTCGATCACCCTAATATATATGTAAGTTTTGAGAGTGATGGTAAATTAACTCCCAACCGATCTACTAGTTGACTGCTTTTCAAGCACAAAAGTGGCTCATAAACAAGATTGATAGGATAAGACATGCATTCCTCTAGAAAGAAGATGAACCAGAAAGGGTTAGCTATGGCCATTGCTTGGTGCGTTGGTGACTACTTGCAAACCAAAGGGTCCGGCTCTATTCCACAAAGTTCATAGGGAAAACTTGACTGTGCAACAAGCTTTGACTGACAATAGATGGATTAGACATGTCTGCCTGATTACAACACAGACACAGGCATACAAATTTGTCAAACTATATTCTGCAATCATTGATACCTATAGAGACCGAGAGAGAAGACAAAATCATTTGGGCTGGACCTCAGACGGAAAATACACAACTAAGAGTGCTTATTATCTAATTCAATTCATCGGGGATACAAAGCTCAAGATCAACCCAATCCAGAGAGCAAAAACTGAGACTAAATGCTAGTTCTTTGCATGGAACCTCCTCCACAAAAAGATCCTAACCATGGACAACCTATTCAAGAAGGGATGGATAGAGAATTCCATTTAATTTGCAGGTTGTGTTACCTGCAGCCTGCAACAGCTACAAACTTATGCAAAGATTGCTCTTTCACCAAGCAGGACTAGGATAAGATCATTATGCGGGGAGACTTGCATGCTCTACATACTGTCCGTTCTGGTGGCTCCATTTTTTTCTTGGTAGAAGCGCTCTAGGGCTAAGTGGACAAATCAGTTTGTAAAGACTTCGATGGCTTAGTAATCTACTTCTAGTGGAATGTCTGGAATGAGCGAAATAGAAGAATTTTTCAGCAAAAGAGCAGATTATGGAAGAGGTGGCAATGTTGATCAAACAATCGATTGAACAATTTCGCATTGCAAAGTCGGCCTCAGCTAGTGATGTTTAATTTCTTAGTCGCTTTGGTCTCTTTTTGGCTCTTTGTGTGTTTCCTCCTCGGTTTGTTTTATTTTCTTTGGGCTAAGGTTGTACCAGATGGTTGTTTTTACTCTATGTAAATGATTGTGTTCACTGGTTCGCAGCCTTTTGTATTTGTCTTTTTCTCTTCTAATAAAAATACGACAAATCTCTTACCGACGTTTCAAAAAAAAGAGTGATGGTAAAGAGATGGCAGTGCCCAATCATGAAGCAAAGTATACAACAACACTACTTTTTTTGTTTCCAAAACTAAATCTATCCACATCAGATGGTAGTGAAAAATTGAGGGTAGTCTTATTGTAATTCACATAATTAAGTGAGGCTCCTAGATAGGAGTTGCATAGATGCAATACCAGGAGTATGTTGAAGTATCATCAGTTTCTTCTAGTACTACAGGAATGATTCGTAGCAACGGCTCCCTTTTTTATAGGAGGGCTCACTCAGCAGCCGCCCCTATAGTGGGTGTGCTCAGGACCCACTAAACTAAATAACCCTACAAATGGATCGATTTATAGAGGCGGCTCACTCACCAGCTGCCCCTACAAATGCTCCAGGTAGAAGGACTGCAGCCCCCTATTCCTCCTCGGGTAAGTCACTCTTACCCGAGAAGAAAAGGAAGGAAGGCCTTGGACACCTCTCAAAAATTGCTCTTTTAAGGGGGCGAAGGTTTTGATTTCAATTCCTTTGGTGGAGAGGTTTTAGAAGGTAAGAAAATGTTATTCCAAATATTTTTTTTTGAAGTTTTAATGGTGGGTTAGTGCTTAATTAGAGTTTTGCTTTTCTCTCTCTTCTATGGTGCTTTAGTCATTTATGAAGCAAATTGAACCAAAGTTTTGAAGGTACTAGAGTAAATTAAGTAAATTAGTTAGGGAAATAAGATTGTATCCTTATTTAGTAGTTCTTCCTTGATTTTAGTGGACTATTAGTTAGTTTTATGGATATTTGATCTACATCTAGATCTAGAACTAGGGTTTGTTTTTTACTAATTACATTCTTATTAATTTTTGTTTGACAAAAGGGATTAAGTTTGCACGAAGGATAGTGGGTAAAATATTAATTGTTGTTATAATCAAAATTGTTTATTGTAATCAAGAAAGTGGAGAAATCAATATTCCTGTATATATATCTGTATAATTAGTCCTTTAACTTTTCTTCTTTGATTGTTGTCCTAAAAGATGGACTACTAGAACTCTTGGATGTATGGTAAAAAAAAGGTGGGAGCCATGTTTCCGTGTTGAAGCGGATAAATTTCTTGAAGCCGCAGAGAAGCATGCAATGTGGACCCAGAATAATACTGATTTTTTTTTCTGATTCAATACTGAAATTATTTGTCCATGTAGCGACTGCAAAAACCATCTCGCATGGAAAGATGTGACATCATATCACACTTGATTATGCGAGGATTTATTAAAAACTACGCAGTGTGGATTCATCATGGTGAAATAGAGATTCTATAACATTACATATTTTTATGTAATACTAAGATCAAATCTGTGCGTTCCAACGAGAACAAAATAATGTCCGATCACCTCAGCATTGGCTGATCCACAGACATAGTAGAGGTCAACAGACACGCAAGCCGACCTTCGTGGATTTGCCCAACTCGAGTGTGTCCTCTTGGTTGGGGACAGAGTCACAGATTCACCTCCTATAAGTCACAACGTAACGTACCCTCCATCCGGGTCATCTCTTCCCCATCCAATGACTCCAGAGTCCAGACCTCTAGCATGCAGGTATCTTTCCCATCTAAAGACATTCATACTTAGTTCTTGTAAGACTTTCGGACTTAAGTTCTGAATGAATTTTTCAAGCATCAATACATGGCAATTAGTGCAAACCAACATTAAGAAATTCTGCATCTAGACGTTGCTTGGTACTTTATAACAGTAACAAGTGCAGTAGCCAATCTAATACTTACAAACAGCCGTCAGGTGCTCAAAAGTGCATTTTCTCATAGTTGTTCGTCCTCCACTCAGACATTCAGGAAAGTGCACCTTCCATCGGTGAATGTTGCTCAAACTTGAGTGCAGATTCCCCAGCAATAATAGCAATAAGCAAAGGCCCTCGTGAGACAGAAGAATAGCTATAGAACAGGAAGAATGGCCTTCCTGTGTTGCAGCATGGGAACAGGAAGAGTCCTTTGGTGGTTGGTGCGGCACGGGGAGCGTCCAAGTTTTGCACGCAAATGGAGTCCACTCTTGTCGCCTCAGCTTAGTTACTGAATTTGTGTCCGTTGTTGGGTGCAAGATCCATGTGGGCGTTGCCAATAATCTCCTGCAGCGGCTCCGTGTCAGTTTCACAAAATATTTGGTCTTCTATGAGCACCCTGTCTGGTCTTTTATGAGCATTCTTTGTCTTGCATTTGTTATCACTTGTACTGTCTATTATTATTTTATCCCATGCCTTTGCCAAAATAATGATATGATGGTTCATGCTCTTGTGTTGTCAGATGCAAAAATTCTTAGATGAGTGGTTCAGGCTTGTCATTATTAATGTAACGACCCGAGTTCTTTACAACCTAGGCAGTTATTTTTAACCCTCCGAGTGAGCAATCATCCAAGCTCACGGACAAATCCATTATGCCTTGAACTAGATTGACCGTCGAGGATCTGCCAAAAAGGAGCCCGCAATAATCTCCGGATAGCCATGGTCAGGCTCATACCAAAGCAACGGAGAAAAACCGGAATGAATTAAAGAATATCTTATTGACATCATCAACACCAATCCAACCTCAGAGAGCAACTCAAGTTCTGGTAACGCAGTTTACAATACCAAGCCATCGAGTGACTTAGCCAATTCAGCAAAGACAGAGACTACCGGACCATCCGACAACGCCATTGGACCATTCGACATATCACAGTGTGGCAGCAGTAAGTGGGAAATGAGTTGTTTGCCACTTAAGTGGGTGGCGCCCACATGTCAGCACGAAATGGAAGGGATATTTCTCAGCTGAAGCCACTCTCTCTTACTCATCCTCTCATTTGCAACGCTCACTCTCTCTCTCTAACCCACACAAGAACAAGCAAGAACCCTACGAGCTAGAGAGGGGAGAGATTGGAGAAGGGATCGATGAAGATGGAGGAGAGGAAGAAGGGAAGCACCAGCAGCAGCCCATGGACACCCTTCACCCCTCAACCCCTTCATGGTGAGCTCGAGAATAACCATCCTCTTTTCTTGGATTCTTCACCCAATGATCTAATCCATGGATTTTGATGCAAGATGGAAGACTTCTTGCTGGCGGTAGTTCCATCATGTGTAAGTGAGCTCAAGGAGTTCTTATATAGTTCAATCATCCAATGATTTCATGGATAGTCCTTTGAACCATCTTTTTGGTATATTGCAAGAGAGTTCATATGGAGCCAAGCAAACTTGTGGATAAACAAGCAAGAGTAGAGAAGGTTTGGATCTTCAACCTTTTCGCTATGGAATCTCTTAGACCTCAGAGCTAAGGTTTTCATCTTCATCTCATGGTTTATCTTCAAGTTCTTGTATCTCTAAATTTGATCCTAACCCATAGCCACACTTAGCAAAACAAGCTTTAAACCTAGCCATCTTGAGCCTAGTGAGTCACCTAAGCCATCCTAGAGATATCTTGCACATGCATAGATCACCGTTGAGCATATCTAAGTTTAAAGCCCAAGATCACCCAAGAACATAGGTTCTGTCGATAGTTTGATGGAGTGTCTGTCGTATCGACGGAGTGTCCGAAAGCTCCAGAAAATCAGTCACCAGAACCTTATCCTCTATTGACATGGACTACCAGAGCGTCCACGGTATCTCGCGGAGTGTCCGTTGAATTATAAAGACTTATAGCCAATGAACCCAAAAGCACCTAGCCCATACTGGAGCGTCCGTCACTTACGGCGGAGCGTCCGATGATTTATAAAGGACAGTAACCCAGCAACCCGAGACATCCTAGTTCCTACCGAAGTGTCCGTAATCTCCGACGGAGTGTCCATCAACCCAAGCAGAGTTGAACTAGAGCAAAGTCACCTCAAAGCCCCAACCCGACGAAGTGTCCGCCACCTAGGTTAGAGTGTCCGTCAAGCTAACAGTAAGGATGAAGTTGTCTAGTGAACTTACCTAGAAGGTCAACAATACTAGTCTATACCCACTACCAACTAGTGCAATAGTAAGCCACAGTTAGATGCCTCTTTCCAAGTTCCAATCGATAATCTATTCCTGCCTAGTCATACCCCTTCCCGTCATTCCGAGCATCGGTGCATCAGTTCAATCGAATCTCTCTTAATCCTTTCAGGAATCGTCTCGATTAAGGAACGTGTATAAATCGTCATCATCGGCTTCGATGAGTTGGAATAGTAGCACAATCAAGCAGGCACCCCCTACTATAAACCCTATTTTGGATACTTATTGAGTGTCATTATGAGTTATGCATTACATGTAGTTTTGGCTAGTAAACTTGTTCACTCTACACTTATAGTCATTCTTTAATTTGTTAGAAGCCTCTCATATAATCAAGGGGAATGGGAACGCTTAATTTCTTATTGCTTAGTTGTTTAGCAACGGTAGAAGTCGAGCATGAGAAGGGAACTCATTCTCGCGCATGTAGGATGCTACACTTGGATAAATGATTACTAAAATCAATGAGGGTACAACTTGACTTACTTCACTAATCTGGCTAAGGAATAATATGACTAAAAGTTATAAACTTGGACACCACTTGATAACTTTGCTCATGAGAGGGGTAGATCGTTGTGAATATGGGATCTTAAGCAACATAGCTCATGGAGCAATTAAGGACCGTTTATTGGGATACGTGAGTCTGAGTAACCACCCGTACAGACCATATGTCGCGGATGGGGTCGACAAGCCAAGTAACTAATTGCGACCGTTTTATCCATGAAACTGGCAAGGGGGTGGCGTCGATCAGGAATGTCCGAGACATTGACCGGGCACCAGTCAAACCTTTCGTCGGATACTCGGGCCAGATTAGGGAAAGGTTGGAAGATGTGAGGCAACCCTTATCTTGTGCACAAGGTATTATGGTTAGTCCCGTTCTTCTGTGTGGGTATAGTTGTACACCTCTGTAGAGTTTTGAAAGCCTGAAGTCCCTTGGGATGGATCTTTATGGTTGTTCCTACTTCCTATACCCATGGTACAGTAATGATGGAACTTGCTGATGTTGCAGCTTATATGTGCTAATCACTCCTTTGGATATTAAACCTGCTTAATGCTAACACTCTAAAATGAATCATGAGCATGTTATCTAAGAAATGCCATGTGCTTTTCGCAAATGTACAAATGCCTATTAATACTTTTGCATCCACCAAATATCTATGTGTTGGAATTAAGTCCTGCGAGTACGAAATGTACTCACGGTGTTGCCGTTAAGTTGTTTTGTAGGTGTTGTTGCCCCGGTGGATGCAAGGTAGTGCTCCATTCACCGCTGCATAGTAGACCTTGGATCGGGCGAATCCAAGATGAACTACGAGTTAACTCCGATAAGAGTCGGTCCAGATATCGAAGAGTCGAACCTAGCAGAAGAAACTAAAATTGTATAAGTTTTGTGAATTGTGTATTTTCCTGTAAGCATAATAACCTCAATAGTTGGGCATGATGTTGGATGTTATATGTGTTGGTTTGTCACATGGGGTGTTTTGTGTCACTCGACCGTTACAAAGATCCTGAACCTGTCCCGTGCGAATCGGCGGCGCGCATGACAATTAATGCAGACACATCATATACATTAGAAGTTTAAGGCATATTTGGAATCAAGAACCTCCTGTTCTTTGCCTTTCTAACATTATGGGAGCACTGGAGGAGTATATTTGGAGCAATGGAAAGAGAAAAAAGTTAGCATAACTCTTTGTAGGCACATCAAGTAACCTTTTTGGAACTGCATAGCGAGGATAATATACAGAATTGTCAAAGGAATTACAATGATTGAAACTAATAAATTAAAAGTGCCATGACCAAACTAATAAACTTATATGTATGGCATAATAAATTGGGCAATGTTGGTAAACAAAAGAAGTGACTACAAAAATCATAGCAACAAAAATACATGCAACATTGTTATGCAAATGGTATATGATAAGCCATCCTTCATTAAGTGACTAGCAATGGTACTGCCATTGGTTACGAGGCATAACCAAATTAGGTTATGAATGTATGCCATAGATTGATTTGTCATCTCTGTTCCAATCAGTCCATAATTAAGCCCAGCAGCAGCTTGGTGGGATTGCCACCATCTGCCGCCGTTGTTGCCACCATACTACCGTAGCCCCGCTAGCTAGATAACTCAAGCAATCAAATGCAGATCAATAGGTTTCCTTCATAACAAAAAAATAATTAGTTAACTATACTCTTCCGTATCTTCATTACCCAATCAGCACCGATGCATAATTGGCTCAAATGGCATGTTTCCTTATGTTATAAGCCCAAAAGTACAAATTAATAGTTGATCGAATGTACTGAATTCTTTTAGAATTCACCTAAGTGCTCTATTTTTTAGGAACGGGAGGGGTCGGGACCCATACTGGAATTTGTTAACGTAACCAAGATAGTTACAACAGCAACAAATAAATAGTAGAAGGAACAGCAGGACAACAGGAAGACAAGGACGGTTCAAGAGACAAAAAAAGATGAGCCCAATAACACAAGATGTTCTAGCTATGCTTCAATTTGGGGGAAATATTTTTTCTTTGCGTGCCACAACAGTAGGCCAAAGACTTGCTTGAAGATTTCCAAACAACGCAAGATGTTCTTAGAAATTCCTTGGAAGATGGCATCATTCCTGACTGTCCAAATACTCCAGCTCATAATGACAATGATCTCCATGAAGAAAGGCACATTCAGCTGACTTCTTAAGCTTTCAAAATTTTGAAAGGGGCTAAGAGAGTCATCAACAGATAGCCCGGTCCTGATCTAACAAGCTTTGGTAAAGCCACATCTTAGAAAAAGGTGCCCCACTGTTTCTTCAGTGTTGCTAACATAGAGGACACACCGAAAGAGGGCAACTAGAAGTTCTCTTTGCAGGATGTTACAATTACTTAGCCTAAAAACACCTTATGTTTGTGCTGGTAGGAGGACTTCCAAATCCATCTGAAGATTGGGTGAGTCCAGCTAGTACCTATAAGGTGACGATATGCTCTCCTAGAGGAAAGAAGGGAGCTTCCTCAGATATAAGACCAAACATCACTACCATCTATTGTCTAAAGCCCTTGAAGGGAGATTTGAATCTACTGTCATTGCTCAAAGGCTTCAACAGACAAAGGGAGGTTAAAAAGGGCAGAGAGTGGAGTAACAGAGAAGAGCCACAACAAGTGAGATATTCAGCTTCTTGGCAGAAGAACAAAGTTTAGGAATCATCAACTTCAGAGGTTCCCCATGCCAGCAGTCATTCCAAAGGAGATAGTTAGAGCCATTTGAGACTGTGATAGAAGCCATGCCTTTGAATTTATCTAGGAGCTTCAAGATGTCTTTCCACCAGAAAGACCCTTTTTTGATGTGGTCTGGAAGTTTACCATTTTTGTAATACTTCTCCCAAATGAATTGCACCCAAGGTCCGGCTCTATTGAAAAACTTGTGAAGATTCTTAATTAAGAGAGCTTCATTCTGAGTTTTGAGATCAAGAACTCCCCGATGAGCCTCTTCCTTTGGCTTTGTGACTAAATGCCAGGCAGCCTTTGCATTAATCCTGTTGCTTTCCTCTACACCTCTCCATAGATAGTGCTTTCTGTATTTATTAATCTGCTCTCTTATAGTAACATGGAGTGAAAAGGTACTCAAAAAGAAGGTTGGAAGGGTAGTAAAAACTGAGTTGGTAAGCTGAAGTCTCCAACCTGAGAGAGGGACAATGATGTACTGGCAAGTGTTCTTTCACACCTAGTGACCAGGGGCAAGAACTCCTCAACTTTAGGCTTAGTTAGGCCCAAAGGAAGCCCTAAATAAGTAAACTAAAGGAAGGTTTCCAATTAAACATCCAAAAGTAGTTGCTAGGTGGTTCAATTTCTCATTTGACAGGTTAATTGGAACCGTCATTGATTTCTAAAAATTGACTTGAGCCTAGTGCAAGAGGTAAATGAGTTTAGAAGGGTTTTTAGGAAAAAGAGCTGTCTACCACAACCTTCCATGACGATGAGAGTGTTGTCTGTATACTGCAGAATTAAGAAATCACTAGAGTGGTGCAATTCTAATGGGAGATTTAGCAAACCTTGGTCTTTTGCTCTGTTGATGATAGACTGTAAGAGGTTTGTAGCCAATACAAATAAGTGTGGGGATAAGGGGTCACCCTGTCTAACTGCTCTTCTACAGTGGAACAACTTTGCTAGACTGCCATTTAGAAGAACTAAAGAAGTACCAGTGCTAACGCTTAGCTTCATCCGAGCAATCCACTTAGCTCCAGAACCCTTTTTCTCCATAATGTTCAGCATTGCCCAATGTTCAATTATGTCAAGATCTTTCTCAAAGTCTAATGTCAGAATAACTAATTCCTTTCTTGATTTTTGATAAAGATGGAGATATTCAAAAGACCCAGCCAAACAATCTTAAATATACCTAGACTTGATGAAGCCATATTGATTCACATGGACTAACTTGGTGATAAAGGGCTACAGCCGATTGGAAACAAGTTTAGTAAGAATCTTGTTGGGACTTCACCTTTGGGATTAGGGTAATGTAAGATCCATAAATATACTCCGAAGGCAGACCTCATCAGTGTGGAAAGCAAAGCAAAGATTATAGAAGTCCTGCTTAATTATGGGCCAGCACTTCTTGAGGAACTAGTTGTTAAATCCATCTGGGCTTGGTGACTTGTTTGTAGGCAATTGCTTTATGATGTCATCAAAGTTTGAGGTGCCCAGCCTTTCCTTGAAATCATTCTAGATAAGTTTTGCTTTCTAGGAATGTTCATAAACTAGGGAGACCAATGGGTCTTCAAGGGTGGTAATGAGGTTTCTTCTATGCTTTATTGTTGCATTAGCATGGAAGAATCTGGAATTTTCATCCCCTAGCTTTACCCACATGATGGTTTGCCTCTGCCTCCAATATAACATCTGTTGGTGTAAAAGTGTGGTCAGTTTTTGGTTAAGAATATATCTTAAATTCCACTCCTCAATAGCCTCTAACAGAAAAATGACAGTCATGACATTGGAGATTGTGGCTTTAAGATTTGACATTTGGGATTGCCAAGTCTTGAGGCTACATCTAAGTGCTTTAAACTTGGCAGTAGGAGCATTGCATTGTCTTGTTGAGGGAAGGATGTATTCCAAGTGCTTGGAACTAAGGGAAGAAAGCTCTCTCGGTCATCCAACAATTTTTAAACCTGAAAATCTTTCCTTTTGGAATGTAAGTCTTGATTTCAATAACACACAGCCAATGATTAGAGGTCTCTATAATGAACGACCGAGCTATAGTATGGGGATACCTGAGGGTCCATGCAAAAGATGAAAAAAAAACAGTCCAACCTCTCAAGGAGGGGAGGTTGCTGCTTATTTGTCCATGTGAACCACCTACCATGAAGTCGAATCTCGTCAATCCCTAAAGAACTGATGGCCTCATTAAAGAGCAACATTTCACCTGCATTATCACCGGGTCTATTTGTGTCTTCAGGCTTTCTTAAAAGGTTGAAGTCTCCAATAATAAGACAATCCACATCATTAAGCATCTAGATATTGCCCAACCATACTAGAAAGACCTCCTTCCCCTAGGTATCACAAGGTCCATACACTGAAGTGAGGATCCAAGAGTCAACATTGTGGAGGGAAGAGAATTCAACTGATATGGCAAAACTATTCCGAAAGATTTCAATGCCAGTAAAAATTGAGCTTTTCCAAACTACTGAAATGCGACCCAAAGCCCCTACCGAGGGGAGAAAACAAAAAGCATCAAAAGCACAAGGGCAAAACTTTCTAACGAAAGCTAAGTCAAACGCAGTCCTTTTGGTTTCTTGGTTGTTGTCAATGTCGCAATAACTTTCTACAATCTTATGTCTATAGGATTCCCACTTGTTTTCAGCATTTAGCCCTCTAATGTTCCAGCAAATAACATTCCAAGATTAACAGACTGTCTTTGGTTCATTTAAACAAAACGAGAAGAAGTTGGCTCCATAACAATTATGCATAACATAAGTGCACTATGGGCGTGTTTGTTTGCCTGGACGCGGGGCTGAGCCAGGCCCAGCGAGTGCAGGCAGCCTTGTTTGTTTGCCTGGAGGCGTTTTGGGCCCGGCCCACACGCTACTTAAAGCAGCTGCGAGCCAGGCTATGGGGAAATGCCCCTCCCCTTCGTTTCTCCAGAGCCCGGCTGGCTTCGTCGCTCGGTGGCCGCTTCCCTTACCTCCCGCGCTTTCACCACGTTGCCTTTTCTTCTCCCCGCCATTCTTCACGAAAGCACCCGGATCTTCTCCCCACCGTTCTCCCCCCGCAACTGGGCGATGCGCGCCGAGCACACCACGCCGCTCGACGCCGAGCTGCTCTTCGCGGGGAGGCGCCTGCAAGGCGCACGACTGGCGGACAGGGCAAGGGGATGGACCCACGCCGCTCGACGAGCGCAACGACGCCCATGGCGGCGACACGACTGGTGGACAGGGCAAGGGGATGGACCCACGCCGCTCGACGAGCGCAACGACGCCCATGGCGGCGACGGAGAGGGCGAGGCTCGTCCCAGTGCGCTGCAGCGAGGTGAGCCCCTGCGCCGCCATGTGCAACTGCCGCGCTCGCCCCTCTGCCACCGTGCGCACCGGCTCCCTCCTGAGTCTAGTGGCGCGTACTATAGTCAGTGCCCGCCGTGCTCGACGCACACCCGTTGGCACCGGCTGCCGTGGAACACAGCGGCTTGGCTACAGCCATGAATGGCTTGTGCGTTCAATGTGCTCGAAGAAATGTGTGAAAGAAGAAAAGAGAAGGACCTCGTGGTAACTCTACCACGTTACCGTCTAAGGTGACCGCATACCATGGTGCAGGCAAACAAACAAGATCTCTCTAGGCCGGTTCTGTTGGGAAATGGAACCAAACAAACAACACCTGGGCTGTCCCCGGTAGCCTGGCCCTCCTCGTCCGACCGGGCCGAGGACGTCCAGGAAACAAGCACGCCATGTGCAGCCAACCCATCGCTGGTGCCCTCGTGACACTGCTGACGTGGCTTCAACGTGAAATGGTCTTTTGACTCCCTGTTTAGATGCTTCAAGTTCTAAAAATTTACAAGATTCTCCGTTACATCGAATCTTTGGAAATATGCATGTAGCATTAAATATAGATAAAAAAATAATTAATTATACAGTTTGGTTATAAATCACGAGACGAATCTTTTGAACCGAATTAGCTCATAATTAGACACTAATTATCAAATAAAAACGAAAAAGTTACTGTGTTTCTGAAAATTTTACACCACCGTCTAAACACAGGTCAAAACTACCAAGTACCAACGGTGCAGATCCATCGTCCTCCAGTCTCCACACTCGAAGCCTCGCCGCCGCCTACCATGCCGCCGCCTCTCCCAGCCCACGGCGGATCCGTCGCTCGTGCCGCCTCCATCCGCCTGCTCTGCACCGCCGTGGCTTCTCCTGAGACCACCTCCCTATCCCATGTCCTCGCGCTGCCGCCCATCGCCCGGTCCCCCGATGCGGACGAGCTCGCGCGAGTCCTCCTCGCGCACCACAATCCATTCCACCCGGCTGAGTCGCCGCTCCAGCTCCTCTCCGGCGGCGGCGTCTCCCTCACCGGGGACCTCCTCGTCCAGCTCCTCCTCCGCCTCCGCGGCGCGTCCAAGCTCGCCCTCTCGCTCCTCCACGCCGCGCGCCTCCACCCATCCTTCGTCAACACGCGCCCCCCGCCCGACGCCTACGACGCCGTGGTCGACGCCCTCGCCCGCGCGCGCCAGTTCGACGCCGCATGGCGGGTCGTCGTTGACGCCTCCGCCGACGGCGCCGCTTCGCCACGCACGTTCGCAGTGCTGGCCAGGAGGTACATCGCCGCGGGTATGACGCGGCAGGCGGTCCGCGCGTTCGACGACATGGAGGCGTTTGTGGGGAGGGAGGCCAATTCCGCCGAGTTTGCCACGTTGCTCGACACGCTCTGCAAGTACAAGTACCCGAAGGTTTTTGATCTGGAAACCTATAGTTGCATTTTTGGTTGACTATTGTTTGATTGGTTAGTTAGAACTTCATTTTTCAGTATTTTGATGAAATGTGGCGTGTTTTCTGTGAATTGTTCATTTATATGCTAACTTTATCGTTTAGCCTCTGATGCTCTTGAACTGAATGAGTTCAGTGTAAAAGATTTTATATTGAATTCTTGTCTTGTCGGAAACTGGTAGGCCATTTCTGTAGATTCGAGTGACAGTTCATTGCTTTGAAGTAGCCCCTTCATCTTCATATGAGATGTCATTCGGTTTCTGCAAATTGTGGAGTCTATGGAGAAATATTAATACACTTGGTGTGGTAGATTTTTGGTTTTCTGTACGATTGGTATAGTTGACCCTACCTATTGACTCAAGGCAAGACCTCTGACTCAAGGTTCATAGGAAGGGGGAACCCAGGCGTAGTGGGATGTAGGCTTCAGTTGTTTTGGTACTTTTGCACTACCTACGTCTTAGTATGGATTTTGTAACCGGCTTTTCACCATCTGGTTAGTAGGCCTTTTATAAGGCGAAGAAACGAAAGTTCTCCGCAGACGCTAGTGCTATCTTGTTCGCTTTTGTCAACTGAAGTCACGCGTAGTGCCAACTAACTGATAGCTGATAGAGTGCGGAGCCCTGAGTCTGATTATCCAACATACTGCGGCTCTTTGTGGCCTGGCTTCAAGATCCTAGCTTCTTATTGTATTTTGGTGTCTGTTGTATGCAGTTTGTCAGGTCTGAATGAATATTGGTGTTCCATCATTGTAGTTTAATAGTGATCGGTGTGTATTAACTTCTAATGAAACTGTTGTTATCTGCTATTTGGATGATTCATTCAGTTTCTGACCTTTTTGTTACATTCTGATGCATACAAGTGTTTGCTCGGAGATTATCCTGTTATGATTATTTTGTGGTATGAGAGTTGCACACATGGTATATGACATGGGCTTCGGGTTTTAGTCTCATGTGAATCCTCAATATTCATATTTTCATATGAATTGTTTTGTGTTGCGCTAAACATCATAAATGGTTTATTTTGAGCAATAGATTACTAAAGCATATTTATTGTCTCTGTTGGTTGCTTATGATCTCTGTCTAGGCCATCTTTGAGATCAACCACAATATGACAATTTATTATTCTAAAATGAAATGACATATTGGTCAAAGGTAGCATGTTCGAGAAATCAATACTCAGAGTATCTATAAGGGCTTCAGGAGACAGAAACTAGATATTTTGCTTACTGCTTATGGTTGCTAAGGAAAAGTGCATTTTTAAATTGTTCACTGAACTTGGTTCTCTAGTTTATTGAAGAGGCTTTTATCAAATTAAGATTTTTTTTTTGCTTTATGTTATTAGTAACCTGAGAATTGGCTATCTTTCGATATGATATCCTTCTAATTTTTTATTTTTACTTTGTGTATTTCAATAAAGTTGGAGTTGCCATTTTATATTCTAATCTCATCTCATAACTTGTCTGTAACTGAGTATGGAATCTTATGACACAGTTTTCGTTATGTTATTCTGGATTCTGATTTGGAATGGCAATTTTAGTGACTTACCTAAAAAGAAGATGACTTCAGTTAAGTGATCTTTTTTTGTGACGTTATTTGTGTTGACTATGAGCTACAGCCTTATCATAAAGTTAACATCTTACTAATGTAGGCTGTAGCTACCATAACTAGTGGATAAATTCTTCAATGTTAGTGACAGTATGAGCAGTAGTGCTTATGGTTTGAGTGGAAGCCTCTGCTTTTGAATTGATAACCAAACTAGGTAAACCAGAAAGTTAATAAAAACACTATCTGGCTACCTAGTGTTGGAACTTCATATCTCAGCTATGAGCTATCACTCTAACCTTGGTTAGCTTATTATTTTCTCTTTTTGAGGAATTCATGAGATTCAGTTACTATTTTTTCTTTTCAATTTTTTATCACCATTGCAGGTTGCTACGGAGATATTTAATAAGAGGAAATACAAGTATGATCCAAATGAAAAGATGTACACTATTTTAATATATGGATGGTGCAAGGTTAACCGGAGTGACATGGCTCGGAAGTTCCTAAAAGATATGCTTGATCATGGGATAGAACCCAACATAGTTACATACAACATTCTTCTAAATGGTATCTGCAGACATGCAAGTTTGCACCCTGATTACAGATTTGATAGAACAGTTCATTCAGCAGAGGATGTCTTGAAGGAGATGCGTGACAGGGGAATTGACCCGGATGTAACCAGCTACTCAATCATCCTGCATGTTTACAGTCGTGCACATAAACCTGAGTTGTGTGTCTGTATGTTCCGCTCAATGAAAGATAGAGGCATTTGCCCCACAGTGGCAACATACACATCTGTGATAAAGTGCCTTGCCTCCTGTGGGAGATTGGAAGATGCTGAGACCTTGCTTGATGAGATGGTTGCTGAGGGAGTATGTCCCTCCCCAGCTACCTACAATTGCTTCTTCAAGGAATATCGGGGGAGAAATGATGTGAGTGGTGCCTTGCAACTGTACAATAAGATGAAGCAACCTGGTTCACTGACTGCACCGGATATTCACACTTACAACATATTGCTTGGAATGTTTATAAAGTTGAATCGACATGGAACTGTTAAGGACATTTGGAGTGATATGTGTGAAAGCACTGTAGGTCCTGATCTTGATTCATACACCTTGTTGATCCATGGCTTTTGTGCAAGTCAGAAGTGGAGGGAGGCATGCCAGTTCTTCATGGAGATGAGAGAGAAAGGTTTTCTTCCCCAAAAGATCACCTTTGAGACGCTGTATCGTGGCCTAATACAGGCAGACATGCTTAGGACCTGGAGGAGGCTGAAGCGAAGGGTTGATGAAGAAGCAGCAAAATTCGGTGATGAATTCAAACTCTATCATATGAAGCCATATAAGAGGTGATCTGTTCATCATCGGGTTGCTACCACTGAAAAAATGTTGTCACTAACAAAATAGTGCAGTTGTGACTGATACCGATTTCTTGAGCTTGATTTGTGGCGAATGGTAGTGGAGGAGCTGGAGCAGGGTTTCTGGCACCGAGAATGCAAGATGGCAATGGAGTCCATAAATGTGCTCAACAAGGGGTTGCGCAACAACAAAGGGTGCCTGGGTCGTCGCAAGCGACATCACCTGATGGTGTTTGCAACCTTTCGTGCTGCAGTTCTCCAATACATCGGTGATGATGGTGTTTGCAACCTTTTGTGCTGCAGGAGTTCTCCAATGTACGCATCGGTGATGATGGTGTTTGCAACCTTTCGTGGTGCTGGAGTGCTCCTGTGTACACATAAGGGATGAGGTCCTGGAGCTGGGGGTGGTTTCGGTGATCACTGGTTTTGACTCACACTGAGGCAACTTGGACATTGGCACGTATCATGCCGGTAACCCGGCTCCTTGATGCAGGCACTGCCGGCCTTGCTTAAGGTTCCCGTTGGAACAAGACAGAGGCCAGGGCCGCAGCCAATCACAACAACTGCTGCTGCCACTATGATCAAGACCACGACAAGCTTCCTCTACGGCCCTGACATGCTGCCGGCCCGGCTCCACTCCGCCGAAGTTCTAAGAGCATCTCCAACAGGACCCTCTACTTAACCTCCTACCTTAAATTTAGATAGCGGAGGCTAAAAAACTAACTCAACAGACCCTCTACTAGACCCCCCACATTTGTTGGTCTCCTACTTTTCTCTCTCCACCCTCTACTTCTGTTGGCCCCTACTCTTCACCGTGTAAAATCTGAATGAGAGATAACAAAAGAGCTCCACGCGTCATTGACTGCTAAAACGAATTTGAGTAGTATGGTTTAGGTAGTATTGCTGGAATTGGAAGCAAAATATGAGTAGTCTCAAAATAGATGGCTTTCTAAATAGAGAAGCAAAGGGTGTGTTTTAGGTAGTATTATTGGAGATGCTCTAACCCAACTCAATTGGACTTCCCACACCGCATTGCAGCTTCCACGCTTCAAAACCAGCCATGCCATGCAGCCAATCGACGCCAACAAGCACGGCCAGATATAACAACAACAACATAGCCTTTTGTCCTAAGCAAGTTGGGGTAGGCTAGAGATGAAACCCAAAAGAGACGAGAAACAGGGAGACACAAAAAAGGACATAAAGGGAGACAAAAGAGGTCACGGTTCCGGCACGTTGATTGCCAATCTCTAAGCGCTCATATCCATAGCTAAATCCTTAGAGATATTCCACTCCTTAAGATCTCTCTTAACGGACTCGTCCCAAGTTAGTTTAGGTCGACCTCTACCGCTTTTTACATTATCGGCCCGCTTTAAAACTTCACTACGCACCGGCGCCGCAGGAGGCCTCCGTTGGACATGTCCAAACCATCTCAACCGATGTTGAATCAATTTCTCCTCAATTGGTGCCACCCCAACCCTATCCCGAATATCGTCGTTCCGGACTCTATCCCTCCTTGTGTGCCCACAACATCAACGCAACATACGCATCTCTGCTACACTCAATTGCTGGACATGTCGCCTTTTTGTAGGCTAACACTCAGCACCGTATAACATCGCCGGACGAATCGCCGTCCTATAGAACTTACCTTTTAGCTTCTGAGGCACCTTTTTGTCACAGAGGACGTCAGAAGCTTGACGCCAGGGATGGAAAATGAAAAATAGATATCTGAATTATTCAACATTCGTATCAATTAGAACTTTAATATTGATATATATATTCTTATCAGTTTCTAATGTGCATACTAAATGAATGTATTATAATTCGTTTTTTATTTTTTTTCTCTATCTAATTCTATATCTGTATTTGTAAAAAATATGGAATATCCATTCGTATCCACAAAGAACAATGTATCATGAATCTATTTAAAAGTTTTATTTCCATAAATAGTGACTAATTATTTAATTTTGATATTACTAATGATGCACGTAAACTATTTGATAGTATATTTATAAATAGGTTTTAATATTACTCATAATACATAAAGATTAAGGCCTTGTTTAGATGGTGAAAAAGTTTGGCTAAAGTTCCTATAGCATTTTTCGTTGTTATTTGGCAAAATTTATCCAATCATGGACTAACTAAACTCAAAAGATTCGTCTCGACATTTACAGACAAACTATGCAGTTAGTTATTTTTTTATCTACATTTAATGCTCTATGCATGCGTCCAAAGATTCGATGTAATAGGTACTGTGCAAAATATTTTGGGTCTTTTTGGAACGAAACAGGGCCTAAATTAACTTTAGTATTTTCTAATTTAGTTTAAACCAAATATAAGGGATTTGCTAAATTTTACATGCCTGAATTTTAGCTTTCTTTCATACGATAATTATTGCATATATTTTATACTAAAATTCCAGTTTTAGCACGTTGCAATTTCTATAGACATAATTTGTAATTTTTTATTCCGAGAATAAAAAACTCATTAGACAAAACCTGACAAAATCTGATATATCTTGACACAAAGACAATTTAACAAATTATAATTATATCTATAGTTAGATAAGGACAAAAAATTGATACGTAATGACACAAAGACAAATCACAAAACTGACAATTCATTTGTATTAATTGGTAGTACAAAAGTGTTATCTGAAATTATCTTAAAATTCAGGCATCTTAAATATAGGAGAAGTGCAAATATAAACGTTGTTGTAAACTAGTCATGATCTTGCTTAAATCTCCAAGTTTAATAAATCAGCTAAAGCATATGTATATTTGCTCGTAAAATTTAAAAAATATATATTATACAAATCTGATATCATATATATGATTCACAACCGAAAATATTTTGATATACCCTACCAATTTGAAGTCATGAATTACATCCACAAACCAGAAATAATGGTCAAAGCATGGTACTTAATCGAATCGGGTGAAAAGAAAACGTGTTAATTTTATCTTAACCTAAAATTAAACTACGAAGAATTTCTTAATTTTCATCTTTTCTTTTCTGTTTTATATGTTTGGTCCGCATTTTCTGTCATCTGCCGCCTTTTATGTTTTCTTCTTTTTCCTTTTTTCTCGTTTGGTTTGTTCGATCCGTTTCTTTTTGTTGTCTTATTTTCCGTTTTTACGTCTGGTCCGGTTTCGTAGTTCTGACTTTTTCTTCCGCAGGTTTTCCCTGTTATAAAACATGTTGCCAGCGGTTCGGACCTTTCCCTCTCCGTCTCTCATAATCAACATAGTAGATGAAAGTAAAACACATAGACATAAGATGTAGGGAGACTATTCTTTATTCCTCTGAATATTGGTCATTACAGCATAGAGCTCCCACGTATATATAGTCCTGCCAAGGGCTAAGAGTTTTGGTAAGAGCCCACATACAAACGGACTAGAATTAGGATTCCCCCTTTTCCTTTCCTTCTAGGATCAAGTCCGTATGTTTTACAACACTCCCCCTTGGGCGATTACCACGATATGCATATGCCTCGTTAAAAACTCCATCCGAAAACCCAGTGGAAAAAACAGTTCTCGGAGAAAAGAGTACATCGCATTCGTTAATTGCATTGCACATGTTGTCTCATTAAAAACCTTGAGTGAGAAACCTTCAAGTAAAAACTCACATAGGAAAAAAAAGTACAACATCTAACCTTCTTGATTATGTATTCTTCAGGATATTCTATTCTTCGTGAATAGATATTGATCTTCATGATAGATGCATAAACTTCAGTGTTTTAGTAAATATGATCTACTTGATGTTTGTAATTCTGGTGGTTTACCTTCAAGGTAGATGCAATAAAATATGCTCCCCCTCATAAAGCCATCCTTTGAACTTCATTGTTCAAAACACTTTTCATAAATGTGTGCATAATAATGGTATGGTACCACAATACTATATCTTTCAAAATTGGCTCATAATTCTTCAATGAATTATAATATGAGTATAAACAAGAGCGATGTGCTTCATGCATAATGACCACTTATTAGTTGTGCAAAACAAATAAATTTTATTCTTCAGGGAAATAAATCCTTTTGGAGGATTATGGAGGTAAATAAGTTACAATATTCAATATCTTCTAGATAGTGCATCAAACTTATAATTCTTCCTTAGTGGATTTTCAAATTATATGTTGTACAAATCTTCAGGACTTTGATTGTACCACTAAATAATAAATGCAGTCTTGCATTTGGCATGTAGGGGATAATTCAATTGTCAAAATCACCATTATTCCTATACCTTCTATGGTATTCAGAGGGTATCAAAACTTAATTTCTAGTTTTATGATATACACTTTCTGAGTGTTTGCACCTTCATAGTGCTTCAAATTCCTCATTTTCTTTCTCTCGGGCCTATATTCACTCCAGAGATCAATGGTGTTCAAGAATCGACCGGTAAATCCTTTAAGGATGTTCTCATTTATAGTGAATAATAATTCTCTTCTAGATATATTCTCTACTACATGAGATTATAATGTGATATACACAATAAGATAGTAATATTCACTACAAAGTCATTCGATGAGTATTCCTTCTAAGACATGCTCTTCTTGAGACTTCAATATTCTTACAGGAATACCTTAGACATCTTAATATTTAGTATGACATTTAATTTTCATATGTTGCAATTTATATTCCTCATAAACTATATGGATTTTCAGAATCCACATACTAACTGCATATTTCATATTCATTCATTCCATTTGCCAGAGACATAGCAGAACATTTATTTCTTCTTAGTAGGAGATTCAACCTCAATTGCTTCCTTCATTGACCCGATATAATCGCTACAGGCGACTTTGCCATGGACTTTATTTTCCGGATCCGGGTTCTCATAAGAGAAACATTTGCAATTATAGAGGTAGTGTTGTCGACAACTATTATTTTCTCCCAATATTCTCATAATATGAGATTATTCTCTGTCTCTTTGTTATTTCCCAAACAAGAGATGATTTATTGTTCTGCGTACCCAACACTATGATGCGCGCTTATGTATTGGATTTCATCTTCATGATGATCCTCTTCATGAGGTGCTTGACCTTCTTCGTGAGGTGTTCTCTTCATGAGAATGAAGGAGTTTGTTCTTATTTTATTTACCAAGTGTACACTAAACTATAACCCATAGGCGTCCTCATAGATTTTAGCTTGATAATATAGAACATTTAGTTTACTACTAGTAAACATAACTTCTGGTTTTTCTATAACTTCAAGTTACTCCTCTCATTTCAAATATATCTGGCATATGCTCTGCTTCATGCTTCACAAGAGCATTAGTCAAACTATTGTTTGATTTAGTGCGTGATACTATTCCTACTTTAAGCTTAAAAGAATATTTTCTCTTAAGATCACTTTCCTTCCATGGAAATAATATTTGGCATTCAACATATCACTTTCCTTCCATGGAAATAATATTTGGCATTCAACATAGTCTTTCTCTCCCCCTAATGCCAATATTGGATCTATAATAGCATACTTCAAAAGATATCACATATCATGGGCTTAAAATAATCAAATTCATGTATCTCTAACTACAAGTGGAGGCCCATTCATGTATGCTATGATAAAAATTTATGGGAAATATTCAAGCACATATTTAAATACGGGGGTTATTATACATTATATGCAGTGAGCTAGAATACATAAAGTGCAATAAAGAATGTTCATCATTCCTGTAAACTCTGGAGTGTTCTCCCCCTGATTTGCACATATTGTAGTTAAAAAAACTATTTCATTATCTAGCTTCTTTATTGTTTAGCCAAAACAAATGATCCAATTACTCATACATAAAAACGGACCATATACTTCAAAAGTATAGATATGCAACATTCAAACCTACAAGGAATTTCTTCTATAATTTTCTAACCAAATGCCTTTTCTTCATAAATCACAAATCATCATTAAGTGTTTTATCTATTAACTTAATTTCCACTATAATTCAGCCCATTCAAGTGGGTCACTTCTCCATTTAGTTAATTTCAATTTAAGCAACTCCCCTGATCATAGGCTACTTGGCCATAGACCAATATATCGCTTATGCATGCAACGCATTGAAAACAAAATATTTCTTAGTTCAACGGGAACTATATAGACATAGTATACTAGCTAGTCAATCTAATTATGGGGGAAGTGCAAGGTAGCTACAAGCTACAAATATAGCTTCTTTGCTAATATTCATGTAATAGTGGAGATAGGTGCAGCTCGACGAGAGCATAACATAGTGATACACATTCAAGTGTAATGTGGTATGTTGGTATTCAATCCAACGTAATAGATATCAACAAAATGCTACAAGCTTACTTGCAATTAGTGCAATGTAGAGAAAGTTAATTCTGCTAGAAAGGACATGACTAGAACTCAAGTCCTTATACATGCACTTCACTTAAAGATAGATTTAGAAAGACTATGCCTATTAAATATATATTACCCACATATTCTCATGCCTTTACTCAAAATTCCTCCCCCTTTTCATGCCATAATTACTTCAAGTAGTAATATGCTTCTTGCATTTATGAAAAATCATTTCATATGTTTAATATAATTCAATCATACTTCTAGTATTCAATGATTCTGGCATGAAATTCACATATCCAATATACTATTCAGTGTACAACAACATATTCAGGGTAGGATGATGCACAAAGAACGATAACCTTCATGGTTAACTGAGGCTTCTTTGTGGATAAATTAATGCAAAATTTATTTAGATAGGCAATAGGCAATTGTTTATATGTAAAACACAATTCATTCCATGCAAGATTAACATATATTACTGCAAGTAAATATTGCAACTAAGAATATTAAATACTTCACATTAGTCTTCAAGCCAATAGATTAACCATTAACTCTTCTATGAGTATACGAGAACCACTTAATTCAACAAGAATTAAAACTTAATGCACCACCGCTACTACTAATACTTCAGGATAGTAATTTTAAAGACAAAACAAATATATAAGCACATGATTCAAGTTCTTCAAGAAAAACCCTTAAATATTCTAATTCTAAATAATATCCATTCTTGCATGTCTTTACTTCTATGCATGACAGGCGGTAGCTTCATGCTTTATTTAAAAGTTATGATATACAGTCACAAGCCTTCAAGGGGTGTAACATATGCAAGCTTACAATATCCTGGTTTATAAAGTTGTCTAAAAATTCTAACTCAATTTCTATTTGAGTAATTTCTGATGATAAATTCAAATACTTCGTGTATTACATTGCTCTTGATATTCTATACACAAGAGATATTTCTTCAAGAACATTCATCGATAAAATCTTATTTACCATCTTGTCTTCTAGACATTTAATACAAAGCTTCGAGCTATTGTTTATAGAGCAGCATTGTACCTCATATGGTCATTTAAGCTTGAAAATTCAATTTTCAATAATATAGGATATCTTCTAAAATTTCTCATGCAGTGAGTCCCACAAGACCTTTAGATTATTATGGCCACATACTCATTCTTGAGAGTAATACCAGGAACTATAGTACCTGAGTCTACTCCACTTCACTGGTAGTAGAATATCCTACTGGGATTTAACAATGACCATGCTATATAATTCTATCATTCAAGGCAAGTTCAGGATATTTCTTCTTCATGAAGGTATGCATATATATCATTATAATTGGAATTATTATGTGCGTATAAGTTTACTGCGTGTAAACAAGTAGCAAGGTGCAAAAAGATAGTGGATGGTTATACAAAATATTCTTAGAAGCATCCTAGCATTTTTCAGGATTATGGTATATATAAATTTTCAGAATGAATACCAATCATTCATTCATCCTAAAAATTTATTATGCTAGAAAAAAAACAAATATGAGTCTCTCAAAGGTGATAAGTCTAAGGTCTGCAGAATTTAGAGAGGCCATATACCTTGTACCATGTTTCTAGTGTAATCATTCAAGATTTTATTCTTACAATTACATGGTATATAATTCATAATGTGTGATAAAATAAATGCATTCAAAAGAGCATTAAAAAATTATCAACATGAGATACATATACACGAATATAAATAAGATACTATAAATGTATACAAATAGAAGGATTTATTGTCGAAATAATTTTCTTCCAGAAAATTCAAGTAACTTGTGTACATGTAGCTGCCTGCAAGCTTGCTGATTAGTCACGATGATGAGCTGCATGCTAGCATCCGATTAACAATTCGTCATGCATGTTGAAACTGCAGGTTACAAAATTTCCAAAGCCATACAAAGACAAGAATACATAGTAGATTAGCATGCTGGAAACTACAGGTTCCTAAATCAATCTACTGTTTGTCCGATCTAACAACTGTATATGATCAACGGGATCAATTTACTAGTTAGTACTCAGTACAACTTCATGTCGTTGCTTTCTGTAATGCAAAGCCCTTCAAGACTAGGAGGAACAAACCATGTACGGATGGACGAGTAAGCGGCATTCAGGACGGATTGTGTATGAGCCCTGACTGGCCATGTGGCATGCAGGCAACAGAGGACACGGCGGTGGCAGCTTGGTACCCATGTTGTCCGAGACTCCGAGCGAGAGAGCAGCAGCATGCAAGCTGCTGTCACGTGGTGGCGTGCGGGCCACACGCGGTACGCATGGCTAGGCCACTGACGCAGACCACGGTAGGACACGGTGTGCGGGCTAGGAGTCGTGTTAAAACACGATATTGGCTTCTTGCCTATTTCTACTCGTGGGTGACAATTGGGTGTGGATCAATTCGAATTCAACTCGATTCAATTTTTTTCTTTCGTGGTCAAGATCTCGGCCGACAGGAGAAGCCATACTAATCGATGATAGTTTGCATGCACATAGAACCAAATCTGCAACTAATACCGGATCCAATGACTTACAGGTCAAAGACAAAATCAATGCAAAATATGAGTAGACGGCTCCGATTACAGATCGTGTAGCCTCAGCTTTGCTGTGCAACAGCGTGTGGGCGTGGTTCCTGGTAGTTCCTGCAGGAACGATTTCGAGTTTGCACTACGAGTTCGGATGGCATGCAAGCCCCAGAACATGTACGTATGTGATTGAAGTACAGCTAATGTTTATGTACATATTAGATGCGTATGAACTTTCATGTACATATTAGCCACGTTCAATAATGGGGACAAAAACAATCTGCAAGATGCAATTCTTTCATACCTGATATAGGATGCCAATTTGATCTACCTCACATGCCGCGTAGGGCAGTGGTTAGTAGATACATACCGCGTAGGGCTTATAGCATTGTCGTAGATCTATCTGCTTGATGACGACGGTACATGTCGATGTAGTGCAGTTCGGTAGAGGTAGCAGATCCGTTGCGCTAACAACGTCGGGATGTCGACGTCGTCGAAGTCGCGGCGGGGACGTCGGCATGAGCGGCAGCGTCGATGGCGACGGCTTCAACGTGATGTCGATGTAGAGCTTGTCGTGCTGATAACGTGTTATAAAACATGTTGCCAGCGGTTCGGACCTTTCCCTCTCCGTCTCTCATAATCAACATAGTAGATGAAAGTAGAACACATAGACACAAGATGTAGGGAGACTATTCTTTATTCCTCTGAATATTGGTCATTACAGCATAGAGCTCCCACGTATATATAGTCCTGCCAAGGGCTAAGAGTTTTGGTAAGAGCCCACATACAAACGGACTAGAATTAGGATTCCCCCTTTTCCTTTCCTTCTAGGATCAAGTCCGTATGTTTTACAACATTCCCATCGTCCGTTCCGCCACTTTTTTTTCCTTTTCTGTTCTGTTTTTTACTGGCACACAAATATATTCATATGTTGCAATGGAACCTAATATTATAGAATTAGACTCTGTATCATTACTCGATATAAGTTGTTTGAACTCGTATGAGCTCATATCATGAGTCTGGGTAACATAAGACGTATATATATATATATATATATATATATATATATATATATATATATATATATATATATATATATATATATATATATTACTAGACGTGAGTTACTCATAACTTGTATAAGTATGTGACATGAGTTTGAGTCACATACAAGACATGAGAGGGTGATTGGTTGGCTGCATATGCCTTAGCCAAGCTGATCGGATGCAAGTTTCTGTTGTTTGGTTGCCTGTACTGCCATCTAGGCCTGGCTTGCAGGATGCAAAAGAGGCCTCTCAGCCTGGAGAGCCAGGCTCACTGGCTATAGGTGGCTAATGATGTTATTAGTGTATGATTAGTAAATATTAGGTGATATTAATGTGTTTTAAAGATGTTTAAGACATAATTAGATAAAATAAGAACTTTAAAAGTGTATTTGTACAAAATAAAAATCATAATCATAATCATAACCATGTAATATATTTTTATCCCATGCAACGTATATTCGTACAGGCAACCAAACAACATCTCTTCCTAGAATAGGCTCAGTAGGTACATTCAACCACACGACAACGTTGCATGCGCTTAACCTGTCGCATGTGAGCTAGCTCTTAGATACAAGCTAGACTCTACTCATACGCGAACCAATTGAGACGAAAGAAAAACTTTACCATGAAAAAAAATGAGTGAAGAAATTTTGCTTCTTCAAAATTATTTATAAGGTATAGATATATAATAGACATAGATAATAAACATAAAAAATGAACCTTGACCATTCACTAATATACAAATATTTCCGCTATTAATTTGTTAAGTTAGTTTTTGATTAAAAACCAAACTTATTATTGTTAAAATATGGATAAGTTGATTGTTCAACTAATCTTATCATGAACTCAAGTTCGAGCAGCTTGTTATCCAACTAATCTAAATAAATGTATTTGCGAACTGTATGGATATGTAATAGTGCAATCCAGCCATGATGAGGGCTGCCGTATAAAAAACCAACGAAGGACTCCATCATAACCAAAACGAAGTTAAGATATATTTATAACTAAATATTTCTGTGTCTATTGAGATTGCATTTTAATTTGATATGGACGATATCATCATATTATTACCAATATTAATTTATATTATAGATATTATGGTTATTATAAAATAAATTATAGCTTTCAAATTTTATAGAGAGAGTAAATAAAATGTAAATAGATAAGTAACATTTTCGGTCTCGTTTTCTAAAAAACATTTTATAATTTTTCTCTCTTGATACGAGTATATTGCCAAATCGTTGTGGTTGTCTTATTCCCAAGGTTCAAAATCCAAATAAATTGAAAGACTTGTACCTGATTAGTCTATGCAATGTCATATATAAAGTGGTGGCGAAGGTACTCTCAAACTGGCTGAAATTCATTCTTCCTGAGATAATTTCACAAAACCAAAGTGCCTTTGTTCCTGGGAGACTAATCACGGATAATATATTGATAGCTTATGAGTTAACACACTATCTGCAGAATAAAAGGAGTGGTTCAGATGGTTTTGCGGCTCTTAAGCTTGACATGAGCAAAGCTTATGATAGGGTCGAGTGGAATTTCCTAGCAAGGATGATGTTGAAGCTAGGCTTTGATGATCGTTGGGTGCAGCTGATCATGAAGCGTGTCACGACCGTTTCTTATAAGATTAAAGTTAATGGTGAGTTGACGGACGAGATCACCCCATCCCGAGGACTAAGACAGGGGGACCCCTCTCCCCATATCTTTTTCCTATTATGTGCTCAAGGTTTTTCATCTTTACTCAATGCTGCAGAGGAAGAAGGAAAGCTACAGGGAGTATCCATATGTGCAGGGGCACCGAGTATTACCCATTTATTGTTTGCGGATGATTCATTGCTTCTCCTAAGAGTCAACCAAGAGAATGCAACTCATCTTCAGAATGCGCTACATTTGTATGAAGTGTGCTCGGGGCAAATCATTAACAAAGAGAAATCCTCTGTATTATTTAGTAAAAACTGTGGTGAAGCAGCAAGGATTGATTTCCTAGCGACCTTGGGAGTATCGCAGGAAGCCAAGAGTGAAAGGTATCTCGGCTTGCCGGTTTATATGCGAAGATCTCAAGGAAAATTATTCAATTATCTGAAAGACAGAGTATGGAAGCGCATTCAATGATGGAAAGAGAAACTCCTCTCTAGAGCAGGCAAGGAAACTATGATAAAAGCAGTCGCCCAGGCTATTCGCACCTTTGCCATGTCTTGCTTTGATCTTACAAAGAACTTATGTGATGAAATTAGTAGGATGATATGTCGTTATTGGTGAGCACAACAAGATAAGGAGAGGAAGATCCACTGGTTATCTTGGCAAGCGCTTTCCTGTAGAAAGGAGAAAGGTGGTCTGGGCTACCGTGATCTTCGTCTTTTCAACTTGGCGATGCTTGCCAGGCAGGCTTGGCGCATAATCAAATTTCCAGAATCCTGTGCTCGGCTCCTGAGAGCTAGATACTGGCCGAATGGTGACTTAATGGGGGCGGGCGAAGGGCCAGGTATCTCCTACACATGGCGCAGTTTACTTCGAGGTCTCAGGGCTTTGGAAAATGACATCATATGGCGGGTAGGCGATGGAACACAGATCCGGACATGGGATGATCCATGGATTCCAGTAGGTGTTACTAGACGCCCAAGAACACCACGAGGTGCTACCCTTGTTACAAAAGTTGCTGAATTGATCGATCCGCTAACAGGCACCTGGACCTGATAGGTTTCAATGTTCATCGATTCATTAGATCGGGTACATGTTTGTCATGGGGAATAATCAAATAGTGATTTACAGTGTACACAAAACCTAATACACCTTCTACCGCGAGTGAGAGAGAGGGGAAAAGGATGAAGTGGAGTAGCAACGCAAACCATCAAAAGCCGTAGTGGTTGGAGCAGTCTCGTTCGTGGACGCCATCTTCGGTTGGGTAGTGATGCTCGGTGGAGATCGACACGATGAAGTGGTGGCGCAGTGGAGACGGTGGCGGCTTCCCATCACTGGCTGCGCCCCTCTCGGATCGGGATTGGGAATGTCGGTGGGGAGTGGCGGCTGAGGTGAACCTCGTGTCCTGAGCCGGCCGGCCCCCCACCTCTATATATAGCGCAGTGTGACGGGGGCCCACCAACCATATAGGGTTGGGCGCCCCCGATCAGGGCGCGAGAAACAAGGCCCAAAAGGCCGTTGGGCCTAATGGTGGGAGATTAAAACCTAACATTGTCCCCCTTGATCTCTCATCATTTTCTTCGTTCTTTAATTTCATACGCAATCTTTCGATTCATATTTTTCTTGCTTCTATCCTATTCCATTGCAGATTAGTGCATTGAACTGTTTCATCGTCACAGCAATTAGTGCCGTTAGACTAACAGCCACAACACATTTCTCTGTTTTGGAATGAACTTTCTTCTGGGCCCTTCATATGTTCGGGAATCATAGGCTTTCCCTTAAACCCATGTCGGCTACGTGTTCTCTGAACACGTTGGGTGGTAAGCCCTTAGTGAGCGGATCCGCGAGCATTTTCTCTGTACTTATATGCTCAAGATTTATAATATGATCCTGAACTTTTATCTTTCATAACATAGTACTTTATGTCAATGTGTTTGGCAGCACCACTTGACCTATTGTTGTAAGCATATTGTACCGCTGGGTTGTTATCATAATACTCATTTATATCATCAATCACTTTCAATCCGGGTATGAATTTCTTTAGCCAATTCACCTACCTCGTTGCCTCATAGCATGCTACAAACTCGGCATACATTGTCGAGGATGTAGTTACGGTTTGTTTGGAGCTTTTTCATGATATAGCCCCTCCTGCGAGAGTAAATATATATCATGACGTGGATTTTCTTTCTTCTCCCGCATAATCGGAATCTGAATACCCCTCTATCTGCAGGGAATCAGATCTTCTATACGTTAGCATGAAGCCTTTCGTACCCTGCAAATAACGCAGGACTTTCTTCACCAATTTTCAATGTTCTATTCTTGGATTCTTTTGATATCTGCCAAGTAACCTGGTAACAAAAGCTAAGTCAGGGCGTGTATACACTTGAGCATATTGTAAACTTCCAACTGCTGAAGCGTACCGCTTTCATTCGATTAATCTCATATTCGTTCTTAGGACATTGATGTTCCCCAAATCTATCGTCCTTGACAATAGGAGCAGGTGAAGGACTGCACGCATGCATACTAAATTTCTTCAAAACCTTTTCTATGTATGCCTTTATCGATAATCCTAGTACCCCTTTATTCTATCTCGGTGAATCTCTATTTCCAAAACAAACGAGGCCTCACCGAGATCTTTCATATCGAAGTTTGAGGACAAGAATTTCTTCGTTTCCATTAGTAGATTGACATCACTGCTAGCAAGTAGGATATCATCCACATACAAGATTAGGAATATATACTTTCCATTCTTGAATTTTGCGTAAACGCAATTGTCCTCAACATTTTTCTTAAACCCAAAACCTTTTATTGTTCTATCAAATTTCAAATACCACTGTCTTGAGGCTTGCTTCAATCCGTAGATTGATTTCTTTAGACGGCATCCCATATTTTCTTTTTCTTTTACAACAAAACCTTCGGTTGTGCCATATAAACATTTTCTTCCAAATCCCCGTTAAGAAACGCCGTTCTTACATCCATTTGATGTAACTCCAAATCATAGTGGGCTACAAGTGCCACTATAATTCTGAAGAAATCTTTACATGAGACTGGAGAAAATGTCTCATTATAATCAATCTCTTCTCTTTGCATAAAGCCTTTCGCCACAAGTCGTGCTTTAAATCTTTCTATATTCCCTTGGGAGTCATATTTTATTTTGTAGATCCATTTACAACTTACTGTTTTGGCTCTCTTAGGAATAATTTCCAAGTCCCAAACTTTGTTGGTACTCATTGATTTCATTTCATCTTCCATGGCCTTAAGCCACTTTGATGAGTGGTCGCTTCTCATGGCTTCTTCAAATGAGGTGGGATCATCCCCCATCTGAAATTCTTCTATTTCATAAACTTCATAGTCATTAGAAATAGCTGACCTTCTTGTTCTTTGAGACCTTCTAGGGGCCTCAGGTACTTGTTCCACATTGGGCTGTTGTTGTTCTTCCTCATGTGCGACATTTGGTTCTATAGGTTCCTCAAGGAAAGCCTCCTCAAAGACAGGTTCCTCATGTTCATTTATTGTCGCCACGGGAGAATTTGCAACAGGTGTTGGCACTATAGTGTCCTGCACTGTCGGCTCAACAACAACATGTAGCGTAAAGAATGGTTCTTCAACCATCGGAGTGGGTACATGTACCCGCTTCTCCTGTAGGCTTATTTCTCGTGCTACCATGCTCCCCCTTATCACGTTATCCTCCAAAAACATAGCGTGTCTTGTTTCTACAATCTTCGTATGTCTGTCAGGACAATAAAATCGATATCATTTCGATCTTTCTGGATAGCCAATAAAATGGCAGCTGACTGTCTTGGAGTCTAACTTTCCTATGTTTGGGTTAAACACTTTTGCCTCAGCTGAACAGCCCCACACATGCAAATGGTTAAGTGAGGGTTCCCTTTCTGTCCATAATTCATACGGTGTTTTAGGCACCGATTTGCTTGGTACTCGATTAAGTATGTGAATGGTAGTTTTCAGTGCCTCCATCCATAAACTAATCGGTAAAGTGGAGTAACTTATCATGCTTCTTACCATATCCATTAGGGTACGGTTACGTCTTTCAGCCACTCCATTCTGCTGAGGCTCCCCCGGTGTGGAGTACTGAGCGACTATGCCATTTTCCTATAGAAACTTTGCAAACGGTCCAGGAATTTGGCCATATGGGGTATGTCGCCCATAGTACTCTCCACCTCGGTCTGATCGTATTATCTTTATTTTCTTATCATGCTGACTTTCAACCTCAGCTTTAAATATTTTGAATTTATCCAATGCTTCCGATCTTTCTTTAATTGGATAAATATAGCCATAACGAGAGTAGTCGTCTGTAAATGTTATAAACGAATCATAACCATCCACACTTTTCACAGGAAATGGACCACATATATCTGTGTGGATTATTTCTAAAGTTCCTGCGCTTCGTTTGGCATTTTTCTTAATTTTCTTGACATACTTTCCTTTGATGCAATCAATGCATTGTTCTAAATCTGAAAATTCTAAGTGCGGAAGAATTGATTTTTTAATCAGCCGTTCCATTCTCCCCCTCGAAATATGGCCCAAGCGATAGTGCCATAATTTCGAAGAGGCATCATCAATTCGCTTCCGCTTCTTAGTTATATTCGCAGATGGGGAATCATTCATATTCTCATCGCATATATTGTTCGCATTTTCATCAAGGGATAACAAATAAAGCTTGTCTTGTCGGAAGGCAAGACCAACACATTTATTGTTAACAAGTATCTTACATTTGCCATTACCAAAATGGCAATCAATTCTGTCATTGTCAAGTTTTGAAACACTTATCAAATTTCTACGCAAAGAGGGAACATAAAGTACTTCTTTAAGTCTAAGTACAAATCCATTATTCAATTCTAAAGATAAATCTCCAATTGCTTCAACATTGGCTTGCACTCCATTTGTAACTTTAATCGTTCTTTCTCCTCTTTACAAGGTTCTCGTCCCACTTAACCCCTGTAAAGAATTTGCAACATGAGTAGTTGCTCCTGAATCAACCCACCAAGTGGATTTAGCATAACATAAATACAGGGATTCATCTACAAATGTAATAAATTCATCACCTCTCTTTAGTAGAGATTTCAGGAAGTCTGGACAATCCCTCTTATAGTGTCCCTTCTTGAAGCAGTGCTTGCATTGATCTTTTTCAGCTCCACCATAGGAGTTGCTCTGCTGATTTTCAGAGTCCTGGGTTTCTTTCCCTATGAATTCGAGGAAGAGGCTTTATCCCACTTGGGTTTCCCTTGTGGTTTAAAATTCTTGTCATTAAAGTTTTTTCTTTTGTTATCCTTCACAAAGTGAGCGGATTCACCCTGTGAGGATTTTATCCTCTCCTCTTCTTGAGCACACATTGAAATAAGTCTTTCTATGCCCCATCTTTCAGGCTGCATATTGTAGTTCACAATGAAAGTGTTATATTCTTTTGGCAAAGAAGCAAAAATCAAATGAATCAGAAAATCAACTTCCTTCAAATTCATTTCCTTTAGCTTTGATGCAGTAGTGTTCATCTTCAAAATGTGCTCTCTAATGCTACCACCAGTATTTCTCATTCACAAGCTTCTTTATCAGTGAACTTGCTGTGGCCTTGGTAGACCCAGTAAACTGACTCTTGATTTTATCAAGATATTCTGTGGCAATAGCACATTCAGGGATTGAGCCCCTTATTTGTTCTTCTATGGTGGCCTTAGCTACCAATAAGCACTTGCGGTTGGAGAGGGTCCATTGCCTATGTTCGAGGTCATATTTCATTCTTATCTCAGCATGATCACGCTTTCGAGCAGTGAAATCAGCGTCAGATTTATTTTCATCTCTCACCGGATCCACTGGTTCAGTGGGACATGGTGAGATGATGGCAAAATCGACCTCTCCTAACGCAAGTTCTAGTTCATATTTCTCCCGCCACACACGGTAATTTGTTCCGTTGAGTATCGGGATGTTCGCGATGTTCACAATGCATTTGCCTCCTGAAACCACATCAGAGTAAGTGAGAAACATTTATACATAAAATCATATGCTTTAACTCAACGTTGGTCAAATTAAAACATATAATCCATCCATGCAATAATTTTACATCACCGTTGGGCAGAAATAAAATTAATGCACAATTTTTTTCATGGATCAAAATTATAATATTGTTATTAACAATGTTGGTCAGAAAATAACAATACTACAATTCACCTTCAATAATTATTCAATTTTCAAAATCAAATTCTCCCGTTGGTTTGAATTTAATAATGAAAATAATAATATCAAGTACGCAGCGGAAACAATAAAATTCGCATATTATTATTTTCCAGAAGCACCAAAAAAATTCACTATTTTTCTGAGCAAAATGTCGTTGGACAAAATTGCACGGAAAATTCCTATCAAAATTCCATTCAAATTCTTTCGAATATGCTTCGAATACTTGTCAAATGATTTGCTTCTGAAAAATAAAATGAAATCTCATTTTCCTCAGATTTTGGCTCGAAGGCCCAACTTGCTCGGCCTACTTCGGCCCAGCCGCGCACCTTGCAGGACCGCGGCCCGAGGCGAATTCGGCCCAGCCCAGCGGGGCGCAAGCTCGCCCCCCGCGCCCAGGCCGCAACCTGGGCCTGGGCCGGGATTCCTGCCCGACGCGCGCGCCCGCCTGGGCCGAATCAGGCCTAGCTCGCCGCTGGGAGGATCTGGACCGTTCATTTGCATCGGATGGCTGGCCGTTCTCCTCGGCCGAACAAAACGCCGGCCGGCCGCCCTTCTCAGAAAACCCTAACTTCATTCTCTCATTCTTTCCCACGCGCGTTCAGCTCTCGGTCTCCACCGGCGCCGGTGGTCAGTCGGTCCAAAAACCCTACTTCTCCATTCTGAGCGCCGCACCGCATGGAGAGAGACGACGGCGCCGCCACGAGTCCCCTCGCCGGCGTGCGTGCTCGCCCATGGCCGAGCACGCCGCCGTCGAGCGGCCTCTCGGTGGTGCCCAGCCGCTCGTGTGTGCGCAGCGAGTGAAGCGGCTCCGTGTTCATCTTCCCGCACGGTTTCTTGTTGCCGCACGCCGGCGACCAAGCCCGGCCCCGCGAGCACGGTGGCCACGACGGTTTCTTCCAGTGGCCCGAGCCGAGCCCGCGCGGTGGCGTGGCTCGCCCGTTACGACCTTGGTTCATCCGCACGGTGGCGGTGTCTCCGGCAGGATGAGGGCCCAGGTATGACCCATTCATGCTCGTTTTTCTTCTTTTCTAGGGTTAGGGTTTGATTCTTATTTGTTCTTGACTGTTAGGGTTAGGGTTCATCATAAACTTTTCTTTGCCCGATCTGGAATCGGTTTACCCGATCTAGGGTTCTCATTTGTTACCGTGGCTCCGGTACCATTGATAGGTTTCAATGTTCATCGATCCATTAGATCGGGTACATGTTCGTCATGGGGAATAATCAAATAGTGATTTACAGTGTACACAAAACCTAATACAACTTCTACCGTGAGTGAGAGAGGGGAAAAGGATGAAGTGGAGTAGCAACGCAACCCATCAAAAGCCATAGTGGTTGGAGCAGTCTCGTTCGTGGACGCCATCTTCGGTTGGGTAGTGACGCTCGGTGGAGATCGACGCGATGAAGTGGTGGCGCAGTGGAGACGGTGGCGGCTTCCCGTCACTGGCTGCGCCCCTCTCGGATCGGGATCGAGAATGTCGGTGGGGAGTGGCGGCTGAGGTGAACCTCGTGTCCTGAGCCGACCGGCTCCCCACCTCTATATATAGCGCAGTGTGACGGGGGCCCACCAACTATATAGGGTTGGGCGCCCCCGATCAGGGCGCGAGAAACAAGGCCCAAAAGGCCGTTAGGCCTAATGGTGGGAGATCAAAACCTAACAGGACCATCAGCTAGTGAAGGACTTATTTTGGGAGGAGGACGCTATAAATAATCTTGCTATACCAGTCCGACAGAACAGTGACAACATAATCACCTGGCACTTTGATTCCAAGGGGACTTCCTCAGTAAAATCAGCATATCATACTCTTGAAGGGGTGGAAGAACAAAGGAGACAAGTCCAACATGGAGGATCCTCTCGGCAGGGAGCAGATGATTCTAAAGAGGGACTGTAGAAAGGAATTTGGCGCTTGACAGTTGACACTGCCTCCAAAGATCAAGTAGTTTATTTGGCGTGTTTCCCATAATAGTTTGGCCATGAAAATGAACATCAAGCGGCGCCACATTGAGCTTGACACTAGATGTCCTGTCTGTTTGCGCTTGGATGAGGATGGACTCTGGAGGCCACTGCATTTTGAAATGTAAACATGTCCGCCGGTGCTGGAGGGAACTGCAGCTTGACACTGTCCGCTGCTTGCTGCTAAATGCCCAAACATCGATGGAGTTTGTTCGCTGCATATTGGGACTGAAGAATGATCAAGGCCTGCGCACCTGTATATTCCTTTGGAAATGGTGGGATGTTAGAAATAAGGCAAATGCTGGTGAACAAATGCCGACCTGCCAAGAGGTTGTGTGTGCGGTCACTTCTCTGGTTACAGAGTTCACTGATGTGGAATCCAAACCGGCACGGACGCCTGCCTCTCTACATAAATGGAAACCACCTGATCAAGAATTCCTGAAGATAAATGTTGATGGCAGTTTCAGAAAGGAAGACAAATCCGGAGCTTGTGGATACATCGTCCGCAACCATCTCGGCGAACCGGTGCTTGTGGGTGCCGCAAATATCAGCCCAGTGTTGGATGTACTCACAGCTGAAACAATGGCGCGCTTGTTTGCGTTGGAGTCAGCACAGCGGGCAGGCATTTAGTTCTCGCCTAAAACTTTACACCCTATCATATCAGATCTTAACACATGCATAGAGTATTAAATATAAATTAAAAAAATAACTAAGTACACAGATTACGTTTAATTTACGAGATGAATCTTTTAAATCTAATTAGTCCATGATTTAACAATAAAATGCTACAGTAACACATATGCTAATGACACATAAATTAGACTTAATAAATTTGTCTCGCAGTTTACTATTGGATTCTGTAATTTATTTTTTTACTAGCAAATATGCCCGTGCGTTGCAACGGGACGTACATCTTGCATGGTTCTAGACAAGCATCATGCTTAACAATAACAATAGCCACATAATAAAACAACTAGTAGATAGGTTGGGTCAAAAATAGAAAAACTTGACTTAAGAAAGTCAACTCTAGGAATTGATTTATAGAGAGCAAATAAAGTATGTTTATATTTCTGTTTATTATTATTAGTATTTTTACTTGCTAGAATATGATGCAATAATAATACCTTTGACACATCGCCATCACCCCCCACTCAATGGATGTGTCTATCATCACACACATGAACAACACGTCAACCCAAGATCATCGTTGTCTATAGAAGAAAATAGCATCAGAAATTCAGAATCACGGGCCACATCATACGCGCTCACGAGTCACGACGGCCTCATTGCAGCCGCCAGCCTCCTGTATGACGGCAGCTCCTTCACCTGCCGGGAACCACGACACACACACAAACTTGTCCCTGCACTTGCGTCTTTGGATGACGCCGGAGCGCATCGCCGCCGCCGCCGCAGTTCACCGGCGGGCCTGCTGATGACGTGCTGCCCAGGTAAGAAATCATAGTCGTTGCGCGCCCTATTGAAGAGGACCAAAAGGCGATGGCACCGTCCTGCCACATCACGTCCACTGTCGTGCAGGTGCCGGCGACGGACATGGGCCGCTCCCACTCTCTCCTCTGCAAGTCCAATCGTCGTCGCTCATTCCAGTGCTAGCTTCTCATCAATCATCCTCCATGGGCACGAGCATGCTGGAGAAGGGCTGCGAAAGAAACAACGGCGATCCAGTGCATGTCTACATGAGCATCTGCTCTGGAGAAGGTGCCCCTGATCGCCTTTAATCCATCAGGACACTTGGGAGACTGACGGCCGTTCCGCAGGTCCTACCGGTTTGCCCTCTGCCTTGGTGAGCGTGCAGAGTGCACCGCCGTCGTCGAATGCCACGTCCACATGGAGGGACACCTCGGCGACCTTGCCGAGCCACAACCTGGACATGACGTAGTCACACAAGATGAGCCCCGTGACGCGTCGGAGCTACTCCGATGGCCGTGACACCCTGCTGCCGGCCTTGTCCGTCGTCGTTGAAATGAACCAGGTCGAGCGCCCTAGAGACTCCGGTGACGACCCCGATCTGGCCACCGACGTCCGACTCCAACGCGACGATGTCACCTGGGCGGAAGGTGCTCCTGTCGACGATGCGGAGGAGGCCACCACCACCAGCTGTGAGCACAGTGCCGTTGGCGGCAAGCGCACCACAATGCTGTGGTCATGGTCATGCTCGTGCCCGCCGCCTTTTCTCTCCAACATTTCGAAGTCGTACCAGAACACCGCGTCACTGCTCATTGCATTTGAATCTAAATTAATGCGCCTGATGAGCTTCAATCAACCAAACTAAAAAAAACAATAATGCAATGACGTGATATGTATATCTATATTGTTACATATGTATGTTGTCTTGGTCCATATACCATATCTCTATCGATCTGCACCAGAGTTCCGGTCAGAACATGTTACTACTACATACTATATTTGTATAAAAATATTTAGAAAGATTATCACGAGGTTCTTGTAAACAATTCAAACTCTATAAGCTTGACTTGAAAGAAAAAAGAGATAAAAGTTGGAGTTTGCTTCCTTGTATAGAAGTAAAACGGACTAATAAGAATATAAAATAAAGAACACGAAGCACAGATGTGATTGTAGGAACAGGAGTTTGCCTCCTTTTGACGGAGAACTAAATAAAGAAAAGTTAACAAAATAAAGAACAATAAAGAACGTAACTTTCCTTTTCTATTTGATTATTAAGAGTTCTATTTAGATTACGCAGGGTCACATATATGACCTAATATATTTTGAAATCGGACTCTGTATCGCACTAGATAAAAGTTATTCTAACTCGTATGAGCACGTGTTATATATATATAAATCTGGACAAAAAAATTCTCCATTATTTGGTAGTTAGAGGAAGACGGACAAAAAAAAATAGATTCAGACTCTATAAGCTTGACTTGAAAGAAAAAGGAGATAAAAGTTAGAGTTTGCTTTCTTGTATAGAAGTAAAACGGACAAATAAGAATATAAAATAAAGAACACGGAGCACAGACGTGATGGTAGGAACCGGAGTTTGCCTCCTTTTGACGGAGAACTGAATAAAGAAAGGTTAGCAAAATAAAGAACAATAAAGAACATAACTTTCCTTTTCTATTTGATTATTAAGAGTTGATTATTAAGAGTTCTATTTAGATTACGCAGGGTCACATACATGACCTAATACGTTTTGGAATCGGACACTGTATCGCACTAGACAAGAGTTATTCTAACTCGTATGAGCACGGGTTATATATATAAATCTAGACAAAAGAAACTTTCTATTGTTCGGTAATTAGAAAAAAGACGGATAAAAAAATAGATGGATAAAAAAAAGATCCTGAAATTTTACCTCTTTATTATTCGGATACATATATATATATATATATATATATATATATATATATATATATATATATATATATATATATATGTATATATATATATACATATGTATATATATATATATATATATATATATATATATATATATATATATACGAATACTTCATACGATATCCCCATGTGACATCCGACGTGACGCCCAAAAACTTTACACCTAAAACTAAAGACCAGTTAGAAACGGATTGCAGTCAACTGCAGGAAGCGATCACGCAACAGGCCAGGGATATGGCAGCAAGTGGAGTCCTTTTCCGAAGTATCCTTGAGCTACTAGCTGATCATTTTCTTTGTAATAAAGTCTTAGCTTCACCCCGTTCCTGTAACTCGTCTGCGCACGAGATTGCTAAATTCTCTTTGAGTTGGGACCCAGGTCACCTCCCGGATTTTGTAAACAATTTAGCAGCTCGCGATTGTGTCGAGCTTACATCTGTTAATGAAAGGCCATGAAGGCCAGGTTGTGCTAAAAAAAAAATCGTTGTGGTTGCCGCTTCCTCGGGCCCCATCCGATTCCGTTCCCCTGGAGACACGATGCTGCAGAACCGACACCAACTCCAACTCCAACTCCAACTCCAACGACCTCTGCCCTCGTCCTCAATACCCATATAAACACGGGCACGTCGACGCCCGTTCACATCTCCAAACGCAGACACCGAAAGCTTGAGGCAGCAAAGACAATGGCGTCCCGGTTCTTCGGCTACGACCCCTACGATTACTACTACACCGCCGCCCCGTACAACTATCCCTACGACGATTACTACCAGCGGCAGCCCGCGCACACCCACAGGTCCAAGCCGGCGGCCGCGAAACCTGCGCACAGGGCGAGGGATACGAAGACGTCGTTCTCGATCCCAGTCCACGGGCCCGACTCGGATCCCGAGCCGGAGCCGGAGCCGGAGCGGAAGCAAAAGGCGGCTGGAGCGCGCGCGGAGCCGGTGGTGCCGGCCATGTCGGCGGAGGAGGCCGTGGTGAGGATGCAGGCGGCGGCGCGCGGGTTCCTGGCGAGGAAGTCGGTGCGGGCGGTGCGCGAGGTGCAGCGGGAGGCGGAGCAAGTCCGGGCCAAGATGGCGTCCGAGGCGGAGGCCCTGGTCGCAGACCCCAGGGCGCGCCTCGCCGTCGGGGAGGCGCTGATGAGGATGCTGCTGCGGCTCGACGCGGTGCGCGGCGCGCGGGAGTTCCGGAGAAGGGTCACCAAGCGGGTCCTCGCGCTGCAGGACGTCGTCGACGCGCTCGAGACTGAGCCAGCGCCGGCACCCGCGCCTGCGCCTGTGGGGGAGGAGGAGGCAGAGGTCGACGCACCCGAGGCGACGTCCGTCGAGATGGCGGAGGAGAGCGCGGCGGCGCAGGAGATGCCAGACGCTGCGGAGCGCAGCAGTAAGATGGAGAGTATCCAGACCGCGGTTCACACGCACACTCAGATGGGAGTGGACGAAGCAATAGCCACCGGCGAACCTGAAGCAGAAGAGCCTGAACAGGGAGCAGGGGAGGAAAACGAAGCGGTGCCGGGCGACGCCAATGTGGATGCCGACGAGCCAGAGGATTCGGACGCGGAGGGCGAGTGGGAGATGGTGACTGAAAACGAAGACACCACACCTGGGGCAGCCACGTCCGGAGACAAGGAGGCACCGCGCAAGGAACCAGCGTGTCCGTTGGAGACCATGAGGACTGTAAGTACCGGCACCGCCTCCGACGGTGTGGACGCGAGGAAGGTGATGGAGATGGTGGCAGCGCTGTGCGAGCAGAGCGCGCAGCAGTGCGCGGTGATCGGCGCGCTGGCCGAGCGTGTGGACACGCTAGAGCGTACCGTGCGGCGGATGGAGGACGCCGAGAGCCGCCGCCGGCCGGCCAAGAAGCTGAGCACGTAGAGCAAGTGAAGCATCAACGTTTTCCAGCGATTGATGACACACCAGCCATTAATTAATAGAGATTTAAACAGTTTTAGAATTTTACATTGCTTCTGGTTTTGGCCTTTACTATTCCAGATACTAGATTGTTTATATTTATTTTATTAATGTAATGGAGTTCTTGTAGTTCATTTTTTCGGTGTCTTTTGAACTTTTGGTATTGAGACTATACACTATTTGAGCGCTTACGAGGTCGCTCCGCATTTATCATTTAGATAATGCTTTCTATAGGGCGTCCGTCCGTTCAGACTACTCACAACCCCGCAACCGCCTGCCCGAAATCGCCGCGCCCGCGCCGCCTGTCTGGATCCACGCTGCCCCGCGGCCGTCTCCATGCCCTGCATACTGAGCCAGACGCTGCTGAACAAACATTTTGCAGCTCACTTGCTCTAGGTTAATTTTGGACAACATTTGGCAGGCAGCCTTGTTGAGATGTACAATTTCTTGCGTCAAAGAAAGCAGATGCCTAATTTTTTATACCTTCTATGTGAACTGCTTCACACTCCTACAATTTATGTTTAGTACAATATCATTTTTTATCTACTTGTCTCTTGTAATTTCTAACATTATTTTTTGTGTTTTTTATGTAAGTTCTCTGTCTTTGGTTTTCTTTCAGGTGAGATACCGTCTCAGCAGCAGTGCATCAAGCCGATCTTCTTGATTAACAGCCGATTCGAGCAGAAATGGAAGGAGCTGTCTCGGCATGTTAGTTCAGAACTTTTTATCTCTAATTCTTGTGAAAGGTCTATATGTAGCTACAGTAGTAAACATTTAGTAATCGATGAATGCTAGTATTAATTAGCTAGTAGCTGCTTGTACTCAGTTTCGTCAGTACGGTAGCTTTTGCAAGTTGTAACTGTATGATTCTCATTTTCAAGCAATAGTGATCCCTTCAATGCAATATCTAGCTTGGTTGTTTGTGTGTTTTAGTCTTTCAAAAATTTATTGTTTTTTTTCTAATATGATGTCATCTAGCCACAATCATAAATACGTGTGTGTTGCACGGCACGTGGTGTTGGTGCCTTGCTCGTGCTGCATACTCTTCCGATATAGGTTTGAATCCTATTGTGCACTTCAATTCTAGCTTATGCATCTTCAAATTGATTTTACATGCTCCGCTGTCAGATTACAGTCTGTATAGTATAAGGTTTAGTTCAGGTTCAGTTGTGTATAATCTAAGTTTATGATTACAGGTTCAGTTCAAGTCTATTACATTCTATTTTCAGACTCTTTCATTGTCCTTTACGTTTTGTGTATTGCACAGATCATAGTCACCAGCATAATGTTTTTTCGCAAAAAAATATGCCATCAACCTGAAAACTGAACAAGCCTATTTTGTTATCGGGTTTAGATCCAAACGGATAGCCATTTGCAAAATCGATCACTTCCTTTAGACTTTAGGTTTCAGAGTATATAGTCTTTAGTTTTAGGTTAAGTATAGTTATTAGTTCAGTTTACTCTAGTTTTGTTTCAGTGCTTACTTGTGCATGCCTTTTTCTCCCTGGAGTAAATATACTGTTGTTTTCTGTGTCATTTTTTAATTTGCCATCATCATTTTTCATACTCCTATGCACATAATCTAATATTGCTTGAGATCTTTGTGTTAGTTGTATTTGTCCGTTGATTTTTTCTGTCCTGCTCTTGTGACCCCCTGCACACATTTGCCTCTCATGCAAAGTGATAATGATGGAATAATTCACAAGTGTGTCAGTTTAAATGTTGGCAAGGAAATATCAATGTAAACTATCTTTTAGAGTAGAATTTACTTTTGAGTGGTGTCTGCCAGCTTTTCTTCACTGGCTTTGTGTAACTAATGCAGACTCTGATCGAATAGATAAGCACTATCACTCACATTAACACATATCAGGAATGTCTTGTTCTGAAAATCTCAGTTCTAGAACCACAAAATGTAAGCTAGATTTTTTTGTTTCTGTTGTTTCCTTTCCAGTTCAGTTTCAGAATGATCCTCTTAGTTCAGTTTAGTTTTCTTTCCAGTTTAGTTTTGTTTCAGTCTTAGTTAAGGTCACTGTGACTATGCTATCAGTTTTGTTTGTCTTAGTTAAGTTCTATGTCTGTGCTGTGGGTGTATGTTTCTTGGTATCTGTGATATCAGTCTGTCACTTGTCTCATTATGTTTAATTTTAATTATCAGTTTCTTTTTTTCAGTATGTAATTTCAGAATGTTAATTTCCAGGTTTCATTATAGGTTTGGGTTCAGTCTATTTTAATTGTAGTTTTCAGTTTAAGTCATGTTCAGGTTCTGTTTAATTTCAGTTATCAATTTCTTTCATGTTTTATTTTGTAATTTCATTATGTTCAGTTTCACGTTTCATTTTGCAGCAGCTATTCTTAGAAAAGTTTTAGTAAGGTTCTAATTTGATGTGTCAAGCTCAGTAACATCCGTGAAGGATTGGTCAAAAGAATGTGAATCCCGCTACAGGAAGAAGGTAGCATGCTACTTACCTCATCTATTCTGTGGTTATAAAAAAAAGACGAGTGTATTTTTGCAGAATCCACACTTATAACTGAATCTCCATTGCTTGATCAGATCACAAGTTTATCCAAAGTTAGCCACAAGAATTTCATAAATCTACTTGGCTATTGCGAGGAAGATACTCCTTTTACCAGAGCAATGGTTTTTGAATATGTTCCAAATGGAACACTTTATGAGCATCTTCATGGTAAGTGACTTCCAGAAACATCAAAACTTTGTCCACAGCAGTGCGTTCATTCGCCATAAACTAGGCAATACGATTTCAGCTATCTGGTTCTCGTATTGGTTGAAAATATATCAGGTACTCCAATACACCTGACGATATGTTTGATTGCATCCCAGTTAGAGAAGCTGATAACCTGGACCGGGCGACATGGCTGAGGATATCGATGGGGATATCTTACTGTCTGGAGCACATGCACCAGCTGAATCCTCATGTTGTGCCAAGGAACTTTGACTCAAGCACTATATACCTCACTGATGACTTTGCTGCAAAGGTCTCAGACCTTGATTTCTGGAGTGACACTGCCACCAAGGGATCCGATTACAGTTCAACCACTGACGATGAGTTCTCAGTTTCAGACATAGATGTCATGTTGCATCAGTATGGCATGCTATTGCTGGAGATACTAACCGGAAAAGTTGTAAATTGTTTTGGAAGGAGGAACCGTGAATAAGTAACTGGTACTGTGAAGCTGTTTTTGATCATTTTCCAGTTTGCAATTTTTAGTTAGCAATTTCAGTGTTCAATTTTGAGTAATTTGGTTGTTTATTTTCTTTTGTATGAACCTATTTCTGTATTCTTTTGAGTTCGGTTGTTTTAGTTGTTTCAAACAACCGGTTACTAGGAAGCTTCAAAACAACCAAATGGTGATTGGACAGAATTCGGTTGTTTTGGGGCTTTTGCAACAACCGGTTGCTAGGAACCAACAGAACAGCCGAATGTTGAGTAGACAGACTCATTGAGTTTCTTTTGTGGCACCAAAAAGTAGAGTATGATTCTGTTTATAGCGTCTTCAAGAGTTTTATAAAACAACTTCCTATTTTGACTTTTAGCGAAAAGGAAAAAAAACTCTAATACATTGGTAAAAAAGCTTTTAAAATAAAGTGTTGCTAAATATTCTCTCCAACTTGTAAGTTTTCGCAATCGAGAGGAACTCCGTATTTGCTCTCCAATGGGTTCAAGGTGAAGAAACGGTAAAAGATGAAGAAATAATTAGAAAAGATTTGGTTGGTTAAAAATAGTAGTGGAGTTGTCAATACAAAATTGTTTAGAAGCTAATATAGAAAATTACTAGGAGTAAAATAACTTGAGGTTGCTACTTATTTTGGTAACTCGCTAAAATCATTGGTTTAGCACAAGTCTAGAGTTGCTCTTATTGTCCCCGTCGATGCTCTCTTTTATCCTTGCTCACAAAGCAAAAGTCCAGATGGATATACAATGTGTTATGTCTTGGAGTCAGCCACATTGGTCAACTGATATTGGGATTTAAATAAATTAATAAAAATAGCTAATTACAAAGTTTAGAGGATGTGTTTTCTGCAAGGATGAAGCTCAAAAACAAAGGATGGGTGTTAATAAAGTTTTGCTTTAAATGCTTTGATTTTACTCTTATATACTCCCTCCATCTCAAATTATAAGACGTTTGACTTTTTTGACACCAAGTTTGACCACTCGTCTTATTCAAAAATTTGTGCAAAATATAAATTTTTTTATCATGGCTTTGTATATTAATAAAAGTTTCTCAAGAATGACTTAAATTTGACTATGTTTGTACAAATTTTTTGAATAAGACGAGTGGTCAAACTTGGGATTAAAAAAGTCAAACGTCTTATAATTTGAGATAGAGGGAGTACGTAATTTATTAAAATATAGAAAAAAATTTGAATAAATATAAATATTCTTTGGTGGCTTCATCCTAGCCCAGCACGGATAACGTGGGCCCAAGCAACCTATGTGGTCACTAGTGACGACCAAGACAAACGTGGGCCCACGCGTCAGCTGTTGAGTCGTTGAACCCTCTTCCTCTTCCCCACATTTCCAGAACCTTCCCGAACTCCAAAACAAACACTTCGAACCCGTGCTCCAAGCAATTCGAAGCTCCGGAACATTCCGACGACGACCAACGCCTTCTCGAACTTTCGCGCTCGTCGCCCATATATACGCACCGCGACAACATCCCCTGCCATCACACCATCGCAGAACAACTCGAATAGCAACTCCCAACAAAAAAGCTCAACGCCCCAGCAGCAATGGCGTCTCGCCGGGCGGCGGCGGCGGTGCCGAGGAAGCGGGCGCCGTCGGCGGAGGCGGCGGCGGTGAGGCTGCAGGCCGCGGCGCGCGGGTTCATGGCGAGGAGGTCGGTGCGCGCTGTTCGCGATGTGGAGCGCGAGGCGGCGGAGGTTGCGGAGAAGGTTGCCCGCGAGGCCGAGGCGCTGCGCGGGGACGCGAGGGCGCGGATCGGCGTCGGGGAGGCGCTGATGAAGTTGCTGCTGCGGCTCGACGCGGTGCGCGGCGCGCGGGAGTACCGGAGGAGGGTCACCAAGCGCGTTCTCGCGCTGCAGGATGCCGTTGACGCCCTCGAACCGAAGGCAGCGCTGGATTCGGAGGCCGTGGCGGAGGAGAACGAGTCTGAGGTGACGTCCGAGATGGCGGACGACAGCGCGGCGGCGACGGAGCTGCCGGTCGATGCGCAGCACAGCGGTGAGATTGAGGTGAAGGCGGTGTCTGAGACGACTGCGGATATGGAGGTGGACGGGGACAGAATTGAAATCGAGACGGCGCCAGAAGCGGCGGAGGAATCTGATAAATTGCAGGACGGCGGGAACATTGACGGCGACAAGCCGGAAGGTTCCGATGCGGAGGGCGAGTGGGAGATGGTGGCGGAGGAAGCGGAGCCTACAACAGCGGCGGCGTCCACGGAGGCGACCCCGCAGGAACCGGGGACGAGCGAGGTGATGAGGATGACGGGGCAGGCCGGAGCTGCCGACAGTGCCCTGGACACTCGGAAGGTGATGGAGATGGTGGCGGCGCTGTGCGAGCAGAACGCGCAGCAGTGCGCCGTGATCGGGGCTCTGGCGGAGCACGTGGATGCGCTGGAGCGCGCCGTGCGGCGGGTGGAGGACGCGGAGCGCCGCCGCCGGCGGGGAAAGAAGCTGAAGGAGGGGAAGGGAAGCAAGAGCAACAATAGCAAGTGCTACAGCGATTGAGGACTGCAGATCTGAACACCAATAACAGCTCTGCTCTTGAGCTTCTTGTATCCGTAGCGAAGAAAAATCTTGTTTTGTAGCTTTATTTCATTTGTTTTTTCTCCTAAAACTGCCGGGAAGTTTGTTCCCGGCTTGTATTGACAAACAAGTGGCGTTCATTTGGTCGGTATAATTGGGTTTCTAAATGTTTAATTCGCCTTGCTTCTGTTCGTAAATTTTCCAATGTTTTTAATGTTTCGAAAAAAGACTTCCAATGTTTTAAAGTCAAGAGCTGAAACCTGGCGAAATTTATGGAGTGACATACCTGATACGACGTATGTAGATGGATTTAGGTGCAGGAAGTGCAGGGCCAGCACGCGAGATCCAATAACAGTAAAAAAAACGCACGATATTTTCCTCGTGCTTGGTCAGGGGAGGGCGCCGAGCGCGTGAGGCGTGTGCAAGATGGGCAACCTTACATTGCAGCAGGCAGAGGAAGGTCGCTCTCCTAGGTGTGAATTAGCCGACGTCATTCAGTAACCCAAAAACATGTCCCGTGAGCAGCATCAAGGAGAGAACACCGAATACAATTGGCCTCCTCCAGATTATGAAGAACCTGAAGCTATTCTCAAAACAATTACTCCTGATTTGGAAAAAAAAAAGTCTTTCTTCTATTATTTTAATGCTGATGGTAGATCCCAAAAGACAATTCCATGTAAGTGCTAACTTGTCGAAATTGAAAGATTTTGATGCAACAATAGCTTCAGACAGGAAAAAAATGCATGAATGGTAGAGCAAAATAACGCTATTTAATATTGAAACAACATTGAGAAGGCTCAGTTTTGCCTTTGCCTGATCATGGAAAGAAAGCGTTGTCATATCTTGGTACAAGATTTACTCATTTTAATGTAACTGGAACTGCACTGGTCACGTTTCATATGAACGTTGCCTTGCTTCCTCCACCAGTCCACCGTCCTTCCTGTTGGATTCTTTCTGTTCAAGAAACGTGCAGCAGAGCCTCGTGGGCGACGCTGTGCATGTTAATGGCGTGACTCATGCGTTTGAAGACAACAGAAGATATGTTGCATGGCATGGTGATAGAGCATCACTCAAGTGAACGGTGACAATTATATTTCAGTTCATAGATTGAGATGTGAGAGGGTGATTCATGGAGATATGGCTGCACCACCAAATGCTGAAAGACAGAAAATATGATGCACGGCATGGTGATATAGCATCATTCAGTCAGTAGGTGACAATTAATTAGTTCAACATGGAGATAGATGACTGACCTAACTGCTACTAAGAGAACAGAAGATTTGTTGCATGGCGTGGTGATATAGCAGCAGTCAAAGATGACAGTTAATGTGGTGAACTAATAGTTTGAGATGTGCAAGGTACCTTTCTGGCTTTGAACAGCAGCTGAGTGAAGATGCATTTTGAATTATAAACACAGGGAAAATGCACTGGAATTTTAATGACAAAGAGGTGAATGGTCAATCATACCATTGATTGACCAAGGCCCAACTCAAAACGACCATTGACTAAAAGTAAGAGAGACTGATCTTTTAGACATAGGTATTTACAGGGTCCAGGTCCAAGGAGTGCTGCATAAAAATGGCACATATTAGTCGGCATATGATATGTCAGCGCGATTAGTAAAAGCTTCTGCAACAGAATTTTGCAGGCGCAAAAAACAGTTTTGGATGCATGAAAATGATGCAAAACCTTTAGTTACTGATCCATCAACAATTGACAACTTGAAAAGGAAATGTATGGAACAAATTGTGTCAGGGAGTTGAACAAAATAAAAGGAGAAGTGATTTATAAAAGTTAGGCAATCATGGTGAAGGTGCGCACGAAACTAATAGGAACTGAATCAAACACTGCGTAGATGGCTTTTTAACTAAAGTTTAAAAAATCCCTGTAATAGATCAATCTCAAACCACCATGACGATAATTGTCAACATCAAAAACTTGTATTTGTGTGTTGGGACAACAGCAGGATGAATCGTTTGTAATACAACAAATAGGAATAGCCAAGTGAAGTTCTTAAAATAAGTAACGCATTACGAAACCATGAATCAATAATGAAAGAAAGATGGGCCTAAATATTCATAAGCATATTGATATATGAAGTCTAGATTGTGAAACTGAGGTGTGCAACTGTGCATTATCCGGATTGTTGGAACTAAGGGTCACACTTTTAGTTTGTAATGCCATACACATATATAAGAAAAGGTAGCGCTTGTTTTGCCCTTTGTGCATGACACTGGAACTGCAATGAAGGCAAGAAGGTAAGATTTTGCAATGATCTACCTGCTGCACATGGAGGCATTTATTGTAGGTAGCAGACAATGAAGGTACGTGCAATTCAGTTAAGGTAGTGTTTAGATGGTGTAAAAGTTGGTGTAAAGTTCCTGTAGCACTTTTCGTTGTTATTTGGTAAAATTTATCCAATCATGGACTAACTAGGCTCAAAAGATTCGTCTCGACATTTACAGACAAACTGTGCAATTAGTTATTTTTTTTACCTACATTTATGCTCCATGCATGCGTCTAAAGATTCGATGTGACGGGGAATCTTGTAAAATTTTTGGAAGTTTGAAGGGATCTAAACACCGCCTAAGTAAACATAATTTGGTTGGTGCATAACTCGTCATGTCTTTCTTTTAATCGGGACTAAAAAATTATTTGCCTTTAGTCTTATGACGAAGGCACAATTAACTGCAAAAGAAAAGGGTGTATGGAAAAATTAACATCATCACTGGTTTTGACTATTAATCTGAATCGTTATTGTCAAAGATCATGTAGTTCGTGAATTTATGATTTTGCCTGTAGCGCCAGTTTATTACCTAAAGTAGTGCAATTTATGTGTCATCTTGAAAACTGGGTTCAAAGGGCAATGTTACCTAGATACTTACATCGATTCACATAGTTTGGTGACATTCCATCAAACAGGCTGAGTGCATGTAGACAAATGCATTTGGAGGCTGCTACAACTCTGCTATCTGAACATTAGAAACTATATTTAGTTAGCTCACTGTCACTAGAACAGTGCAGTAGACTATTCTTTTGGGAATTGAGTAAAAATATCTGAAGCGTAAGTTTTGGGAATACAAACCTGGACAAAGCCCAAAATTGAAGGATGTGTAACCTAAGACAAGCACATTGGGCAAAGATTAACTTAAAATCTTTATGCTGTGACGCTAAATCAGGACGCACATATGGAAAAATAAAACGAATTGGAGATTAGGTGAACCAAAATCAGATGTCATATACCCTTGCTAAAGATATGCATAGACAGATGGCATTTTTAGCAGCAGGAAATGCAGACGTAACGAATTAGCTTACTACATACAGATGAAGCAAGAAATGAATGGAAGACGTGGGCGCAAAGATTTGGTGGATGAACTCACATCTAAAGCTAACTGCATGTAGTCACCAGATCTGCAGGCGTTACATCCAATGAACCGAATCAGTAGGGCGGAAATCTCTTATCTCTTATACAGAAATAAAGGCATTGAATGACTTTTGATTACCTGTGAACGAAGATGTCAAGTCGAGGTCGGAGCAGAGCGGTGGAGCACCGGAGGTGGATGGGGAAGAGGCAGCCGGGGTCGGTGGCTCGAGAGTCGCGGAGAGGTAGCCTTTGTGGAGAGGAGTTGACTGAACACGATGGGATCCCCAAATTCGGAAACCCTAAATCAATCCCCAAAATTCAGATCGGAACCGTAATTCGTACAAAGATTGGGCCTTGGGAACTCTTACCTTGGTCCAATGCCATCCTGGCACACCGGCACGGCGGCGCCATTAGTGCCGCCCTAAGATCGGCGGCAGCTCGGTTCCACCATCATCGCGTCTTGTTGAAACCGTGGCCGCCGCCGCCGCCGTGGCCGTGATGTCTGTGCGTTGCGCGCCGTGGTCACGGCACCAGCGCGCGGCTTGCAGTAGCGGCGCGGGCCGGCGGCGGTGGTGCAGTGCCGCGCGGCGTGGCTAGCGGAGGGCGCAGGCGGGTCGAGGCTTCGGCGATTTCGCGGGACGACGGAAGGGAGAGGGGAGGGAGAGGGAGGAGCGGCGCGCGTCTACGCCGGCGCGCCTCCTGCGTCGGGGCGGGGTGGCGGCGGCCGCGGGCACCGGCGGGGTCTGCCCGCGCCGCGTCGCGTGTTGTGATGCCGGGGGCGCCCATGGCCGGGGTCGACGGCCGGGCACAGCGTGGGTAGGCCGCCGCGCTCGGGGCCCGCCGGTGTGGCGCCACGTCGTGAGAGAGGGAGAGAGAGAGGAAGGCGCCGACGCGCCGCCCGTGCGGTGCGCCTGCCGCTCCGGGGAGGGATGGAGGAGGAGATTTTGGCATTTCACCCGGGGGCGCGAGCGTGGGATGGCTGCCGCTCCGTGAAAGGCAATGCTGCTCACATGCGCGCGCGCTCAGCTTAACGCGCTCTCCTCATTGGCTGCTTTTTCCTGCACACCCTGCATGCATGCATCTCTTTTTCAGACGTGGGGACCACCGGGTCAACTCTTCCTCTGCCTGGTGTCGAATCTGCCTGATGATTTTGCCTCGTTTGCTTGTCTCACAGCCACATGTCCCTCTATTGCCTGACGTATTTGGCCCATTTAGTGGCTCCCACCCGACCCGGAGGCGTCGTCTTCACTCGTCCCCACGTCGCAGCTTTTTGTTTGTCCTCTCTTCTGTGTTCCTGTTCACTTTTTTTTTGGTTAGGTATAGACTTTTAAATTTGTGGATAATCACATACTCCCTCCGTCCCACAAATAATTACACATTTTTGACTTCTACACTTCTTATTTGACCATTTGTCTTATTTAAATTTTTTGTGCAAATAATAAAAGAAATAAAACATTATGAAAATATCTCTAATGATTGAATAAGTCGTAACAAAACAAATAATATTTATTAAAAATTTTTTAAATAAGACGAACAGTCAAACCAGAAGTGTACAAGTCAAAAACGTACAATTATTTGTGGGACAGAGGGAGTACACTGTTTATTCATTTGTCTTCTTTTATTAATCAGAATCTATGTTTTTTCTTTATCATTACAACTTTCGCTGTGTAGCCTTTATATATTATTTTATTATTCCTTTGCTCGTTTTTTTCCTTAGGCAACCTATATGCTGTTATACAACAAATCTCAGGAGTTAGTCCCATTCTCGTTAGTATCACCTAACAAATCTCCGGAGTTTTTGCATTACTTGCTTTATTGAAATTTTATTTTTTAGAGTACTATCCTAATCATCTTATTCATATCATGCTTAGTTATTATTCTATCTTCTGACCATATTATCGAACATATCATTCACATGCAGGTCAAGGTATTTCAAAAACATGTTTTTCTTGACCCATGAAATGGTTAGCACGTACAAAAATATCAGAACTTACCACTTCTCTATTGGTACAGCTTATCTAGAAAGCGGAGACTTCTTATACATTAAGTACAAAATGTACTAATATTAATGATCTATGATAATTGTCATCAAAATAAACATACAATAAATTTGAATAATAAACGTACCTGTATACAAAAATGTAGTATTGAATCTATTTTCATAATAAACTTAATTGGAGATGCAAATATTATTAATATTTTTATAAATCTAGTCGAACTTAAAAAATTTGGCTGGTACGAAAACTACAGCGACACTTATTTTGGGACAGAGGGAGTATTTAAGAACAACACCAGTACCATCTATGAGCTCATTGTACTCCCTCTATTCTAAAATAATGAGTAAGAGCATATGGATCCATATTTAATATTCCCTTCATCCCAAAAAAATATAAATCTCGTTTTATGAGGAGTCAATAATCTTAATTTTTGACCAAATATATATAAGATTCATTCTCACTGCTCTCATTTATACTAAAAAGTTGAAGCTGTATCAGATCAACTTTTTTTTATTGCCACTTCTCTATTATTAGTACAACTTATCTAGAAAGCGGTTTCCAAATAAACTGACCTACCTTTGTCCAAAATAAGCAGGGACTTCTCATACATTAAGTACAAAATGTACTAATATTAATGATCTATGATAATTGTATCAAAATAAGCATACAATAAACTTGAATAATAAATGTATCTGTATAAAAAAATGTAGGTACTATTTCTGATAATTGCCTAAAATTTGATTAAATATATAAGTACTTTCCCTCATGGTACTCGTACGCTAACGATCATTGTGGAATACTTGGGCTTAGAGTATTTATTAATACTATGAGGGAAAGTACCTTTATATAGGTACTCTACTGTAAAATCTAATTATATCTATTTACTACTATAAATATTAGTATTTTAAAATAAATTTTGTTTTAAAGTTGCACTTTTCTAGAATGTTTCTATGATAAATATCTATTTAGTACTTTTAGCATAGTAGTGTTCAAGGATATTAGTACAATAAATATCTATTTAGTATTTTAGCATAGCACTCTTCTAGAATATTAGTATGATAAATATCTATTCAGTACCAAATGAAGACTAGTCATATAAAATACCGCAGTTCTGAAATGTGTTGAATTGCAACACATTGCGCACTTCTAGAAGTCAAACAACTCTCAAGTATAACTAGGCCCTTGTTTAGTTCCCAAAATATTTTGCAAAATGTAACTGTAGCGCTACTATAGCACTTTCGTTGTTATTTGGCAATTATTGTCCGATCATGGCCTAATTTGGCTTAAAAGATTAGTCTCGTGATTTACAACTAAACTAAACATGATTAGTATAAAAATATATAATATGTGATTAATCTAACGATAGTTATTTGATATTATAAATCTTGGTATTATTAATATTCCCTCCATCCCAGAAAAAAATATAAATCTCGTTTTATGAGGAGTCAAAAATCTTATTTTTTGACCAAATATATATAAGATTCATTCTTATTGCTCTCATTTATACTAAAAAGCTGAAGCCGTATCAAATCAACTTTTTTATTGCCACTTCTCTATTATTAGTACAGTTTATCTAGAAAGCGGTTTCTAGATAAACTGAACTACCTCTGTCCAAAATAAGCGCAGTTCTCATACATTAAGTACAAAATATACTAATATTAATGATCTATGATAATTATATCAAAATAAGCATACAATAAACTTGAATAATAAACGTATCTGTATAAAAAATGTAGGTACTATTTCTGATAATTGCCTAAAATCTGATCAAATATATAGGTACTTTCCCTCATGGTACTTGTCCACTAACGGTCATTGTGGAATACTTGGGCTTAGAGTATTTATTAATACCATGAGGGAAAGTACCTTTATATGGGTACTCTACTGTCAAATCTAATTATATCTATTTACTACTATAAATATTAGTATTTTAAAATAAATTTTGTTTTAAAGTTGCACTTTTCTAGAATGTTTCTATGATAAATATCTATTTAGTACTTTTTAGCATAGTAGTGTTCAAGGATACTATTACGATAAATATCTATTTAGTATTTTAGCATAGCACTGTTCTAGAATATTAGTACGATAAATATCTATTCAGTACCAGATGAAGGCTAGTCATATAAAATACCGCAGTTCTGAAATGTGTTGAATTGCAACGCATCGCGCACTTCTAGAAGTCAAACAACTCTCAAGTATAACTAAATTTATATAAAATAATATGAACATTTGTACCTCTAAACATGATTAGTGTAAAAATATATAATATATGATTAATCTAACGATAGTTATTTGATATTATAAATCTTAGTATTATGTGGATTTGATCAAACTTAAGTTTGTTTGACTCCTAAAAGTATGAGATATGTATTTTTTGTGTCGTGGGTGTACTTTCGCGCTTCCTGAGGAGTCAAATGTTTTAACTTTAACCAAATATATAAGAAAAATATTAATAATTATAGTACACAATTAGTATATTATATAGATATTGAATCTATTTTCATAATAAACTTAATTGGAGATGCAAATGTTACTAATATTTTTTTATAAATCTAGTCAAACTTAAAAAGTTCGGCCGGCACTAAAACTACAGTGGCACTTAATTTAGGACAGAAGGAATATTCAAGAACATCACACCAGTACCATCCATGAGCTCATTATACTCCCTCTATTCCAAAATAACGAGTAAGCAGCGACGGAGCTAGCGGTAGGGCAAGAGGGGCTCAAGCCCCCCCTACCGCTGCAGATCCCACAGAGCCCTACCAGAGCCCGGGCTAACGCCGCCATCGGCCATCTTGTCCCCTGCAGCATCCCTCACGCCGCATTCATGTGAAGAGGAACTCCTTTTGAGAGGAAGGGGAAGGAGCAGGCTTGCAGATGTGCGGTAGTATGCCAGAGGATGGGGAAGGGAAGGGGGAAGGAGTGGTCTTGCATAGGTGCTATGGCGGCAGTTCGGTATGAGGAGCTCCTGGAGACTGGAGTCGTGTTGTGGACGAGAGATTCTGGTGTCTCGACGGAAGGGATAAGGCCTCCGTTGGCTTTTCTTTTTCTTTCCTCTTGACAAATTGATTTTTTATTTCATTGGCCCCACGATGTCTTAGTACCGTCAGTTTACAAGTTCGGAGTACTAGCACTGTTCCTCTTTCAATTCTTTTACTTTTGGACGTTTTTTTGAATGACGAACGTGCATTTGAATCCGGATGGCGGGAGTAGGAAATTTCAATTGAGATTGTCTAAAACTTCAAAATGTTAAAACTCAAAAAGAACATTTTGTGCTCAGTCTTTGTGTTCTCGAATAAAAATACTTTAGACTTCGTTTATCACGCTTCGCTTATTAGTTTCGTATAAGCCTTGCGGTATGAATAAACTACATCCTTTATTTTTCATGATGTATTTTGTTAATTTCATTGTTAACTGATGTTTTTAATATAAAACTACTTTAATAAACTATTATATCTGTCTATCGTGAGGGGTTATAGTATGAACTAAGTCGTCGTAGCACTTTTGTTCAGCCCCTCCTAAAATTTTTTCTGGCTTCATCCCTGCGAGTAAGATTACTGTAAAGCAGCAGATGGATCCATATTTAATATTCCCTCCATTCAAAAATATATATATAAATCTCGTTTTATGAGGAGTCAAAAATCTTAATTTTTGATCAAATATATATAAGATTCATCTCGCCACCGTCATTCGTACTAAAAAATAGAAGCCGGATCAGATTAACTTTTGTTTTGATTGTCACTTCTCTATTAGTACAACTTATCTAGAAAGCATTTTTCAGATAAATGCCTACCTCCGACCAAAATAAGCGGAGACTTCTCATACATTAAGTACAAAATGTAATAATATTAATGATCTATGATAATTGTCATCAAAGTAAGCATACAATAAACTTGAATAATGAACGTATCTGTATAAAAAAATGTAGGTACTATTCCTGATAATTGTAGACAAACTTAAGAAACCTTCTTGAGAACCTTGATGTGTGTTTATACAATACTATTAGCAATAAAGAGTTAACTTTTGTTGTTGTAAAAAAAGAGTTAACTTTTGTCTTAGGAATAGAGGTGGTACTCTCTCCGTACAATAGAAGGCATATCACGCACTATTTTTATAGAATTAGCCATGTTTAGTTCCCAAAAAAATTTAAGATTCTCTGTCACATCAAATGTTTGGACGCATGTATGGAGCATTAAATGTAGAAAAAAAAAACTAATTACACAGTTTAGTAGGAAACCACGAAACGAATCTTTTGAACTTAATTAGACCATGATTGAATACTAATTGACAAATACAAACGAAAGTGCTACAATAGTCAAAGCCAAAAATTTTCGCGAACTAAACACACCCTTAGTAGTACTATAATGTCAGGCACTACTCTCAATAAAGCACCTTTGAATTTATTTTGGGTACTCCGTTGGGAACCAGATGGTGATCGCTGGATACAGTGCCAATTAGTTTTGTCATCAAACTAGTGAAGGGCGCGCCTTCACGCGCGTATGCAGTTATAGTGAAAAATTTGAACATCTAGTTAGCACGGTGAGTAATAATCATATTATATATGTTGTTCAGATCTGGAAAGCACGGTGAGTAATAAGCATGCTATATTTGTTGTTGAGGTTTGTAAAGAGCCGGTGCTGATACACATCAAAATTATCACTAGGTACAAGTACAAAGGTTCCTCCTAGGCCATATCGTACAGTGGGAGTGGCCAAACCACATAAGGAGGCACGAAGTAAGGGGTAATATACAAAGAATAGGTGATGAGACTTTTTCCCTAGAACAAAAGGGTTTCCTTTTGAGTGGTAATCTAAAATCCTTAGGGCTTTTGGTTGCACACGGATACACCCCTCCCAAACCACGTAGATTGGGGTGGATTTGCGTGCAGCCAAACATTTGGTTGCACACGGATACACCCCTCCCAAACCACGTAGATTGGGGTGGATTTGCGTGCAGCCAAACAATACCTATAAGAACAGCGGCATAGTAAGCTTATGACGAGGATCTTCGAGGTGGGAAGCAGGATCCTCCACATGTTGCAAAACGGTGAGGCAGACATGCTGTTGATCGGCATCACCTGGTGCAAGAAGCAACATATCGAATTAGCTGTAGATCTGGTCGCGTTTTTTGTAGTGAAGATGGCATTGTACAAATGATGAACAGAGGTGGTTGGACCACATGGTAAGGAAACTCGACGAAAATGGTGACAGAACTGAGTGTCGACTAAGCACCTAATTAGCTGCTGGTGTATGCTGGGAAGATAAGTGGAAAGGCAGAAAAACTTGGTAACGCGTAGCATGAGTAAAGGGAAATATAAGTTAGAGGATAAAGAAAAAGCAGATGTGTCATTAATCATTTTCTGGAGAGCTGATACTTTCACCAGGGTTTGGCATGTTATTGATGAATGATGACGTCATTCTGGGCTGCGCCAAAAGGCCAACAACCCGATGATTTCAAGGATGGAGATTTCATAACTGACAGTAACTCTACGAAATAAGAACCTATGAAGAACTATAATGGAGAAAAGCATATACCTTCCATTTCTGTACTCACTTTGTTGCTGCAAAATCGTACACAACTACTAGAGCCAGACCACCAGCACCCTATTTTCATAAGCTGGAACACGTTTTTGCTTTAGTACCAAATTAGAGAATGCAGTGATTCAGGGATTGGGAAAAAAAAAGGATTTGACCTGTACATAGTGCCCCCTGTTCGGCTGAGCTTATTAGCACGGCTTATCAGCCGTGGAACAGTGTTTTTCTCTCACAGCAAATCAGCCACAGCCGGCTTATAAACCAAAAAAACAGCCTGCCGAACAGGGCCGTGATCTTTATTGTTAAAGTTGACCAAAGCCTTATGCAGATCTGAAGCATTAAGCAAAGAATCTCACCTTATCATACACAGGTAACATATTCTGTGTAGTGCCCATCCTCATTAATCCATCGTGTGTGTGAACTGTGTTCCATGGAATTCTAGTGAACTGTGTGTTGGGTTGAATTTTAGTCAGTGTACGCCAGATTCACTTCTGGATGCCAAAATTAGCAATAGGAGTACTCTACTGGCCATCAAATTGTACCTAAATTTGATGTGACAAGGACTAAACTTTAGTTCCTACGACCAAACATCCCTTAATAAATTTGTTTCATAAATTAGCCTCAATCTATGTAATTAGTTTTGTAATTAGAGTGGGCTAAACTTTTGATCAAAAGAAACAAATACCCCAATAGTTTGGAGAAGCCGGTACTTGTATTTTTTTTGAGACGGTTGACAGGGCACCAACTTGAAACACTGCATAATAAATACGCACGGTAACATTTCGTTTGTATTTGGTAAAAATTATCCAAATTTTGACTAATTAATCTTAAAATGTTCGCCTCGCAAAGTACAACAAAACTGTGCAATTAGTTTTTAATTTTATCTACATTTAATACTTCATGCATATACCGGCATTTTGATGTGATGGGAATCTTAAAATTTGGGATAGAAATTGAGAACTACACAAGGTCTATGTACTACGTACACCTCTCTCGAAAAATGAATTTAACTTTGGGTACGTTCTTGAGTAAAAGATCACCAAATATATAGAAAAAATATTAATACTCTTAATGTTAAATAAATATGTCTTGAAAATATATCTCACAACAAATCTAATGATACTAGTTCAATGTTATTAGATGTACACCCTAGTGTAAAATACAATTCTACACCAAACTATTATACTGAACATATTTTGTACTCGTAAACAGTACCCATAAACAGAGTTCAGTATCGTTCCACAGTCACGTTTCAGTATTGTTCAATATTCCGTGGTCCTAGGTGTAGTACTGGGTGATACTGAACGCGGTTCAACTCAGTATTTTTTCATGTTAGTTTTGGTTTGTGGTGTTATTATAGCGCTACCGTAATTATGGTACCTAACTAGTATCATTAGATAGTTCATTGAATATATATTCAAAACAAACTTATTAATTGGAGATGTAAATGTTGCTAATATTTTTTAGAAAAATAGTGGAACTTAAAAAAGTTTGGCCGGCGTGAAAACTATATCAACACTTATTTTGGGAACACTTATTTTGGGATAGAGGGAATATTTAAGAACATCACACCAGTATCATCCATGAGCTTAATGTACTCCTTTTTTTCCAAAATAAGTACATATCACACACTTCTAGAAGTCAAACAATTGTCAAGTTTAACTAGATTTTTAGAAAATAATATTAACATTTGTACCCGTAAACAAAGTACAAAATATATCATATGATTAATCTAACGATAGTACCAGTATCCCCACATCAAGCAGACATAGTTATCCAAAATAGCACTTAGTTTGGCCCCCTTACAAAACAAATAGTGGTACCACGGCTTTCTTACCGATCTAAATTTGATATGTCCCAAGCAAATTTCAGAAAAACAATTATTCTCCATCATCTCCATCCATTCATGCATAGGTGGAGGAAATGGTATTTATTGATGTGATAATAAATAAATAATGCAGTGTCCCAAACTACTAGAGCACTACATCACGACAGTGTTATGCATACTTTTTTAGAAAAAGAATCGAGTCATACATCCCTGTGAAAAAGGTTATTACTAAGATACAGAACCTAGAAATGATGACAACTTATATTGATAACACAAGATCAAACTCATTGCCAGAAACCGAGGGACATAGAGGAAAAAGAAGAATGCTTAACAGTTGATGATGACCATCTCCAATACAAAATGGGGATTGACATTACAGGGAGCTGCATCCAAACAGGGACAAATGTGTTATAATATAATGGGAACAAGAACAGAAGAAAAGTCAAGTGGCACTAGATAACCACATTTGCAAACTTGATTTGCCTCTCCTTATAGTATACAACAATCTATCATATGAAAAATTTATTAATTGCTTTCTTAACATGTACTGCCTAAATTTTACATGGTAAAATGAATAGTTTATTACACTGAGCATTAATCTGTGAAAAATGCTAGAGGAGATATATATGACTTAAAAGTATGTAGTTAGGTGTTAGAAAAAAACAAATTAGGAAGATCTTTACAAAAAAATTTGAGCAATAGGACATAAAACACTAAGTAGAGGTCTGCGACCCGGTCGTAGGCTTATATGGTAAGTGAACAATTAAATGAAAACTGTAATTCCAATACAACTGGTGGGATTAAATTAAAACTATGATTAAGGATCAAAGGGCTCCATGCTAAAGAGATTATTCATGTATGGTAAGTCTAATTAAAAATCTTCAAGTTACATTTCGGGTTATGGTCTAGGGAAATGGATGAGTTCCAGTAAGAAAACCGAATGACATTGGTGCTATTATATGTATGACTAATTTTTAAATCGTGTTCAATCCTTAACACTAATCTGCCAATGCCCAAGTACTACTAAATTCAATATTTACTGTAAGAAAACTAGTGAAAAAAGCAATTGGATCTGAATGGAACAAAAATGAACAGGTACATAAATATGCAGATCTTGTCAGACAAAAAAATGGATTCGTTTGAGAAAAAAATTAATAGGACATAAGAACGCTTCTAAATGGGATGAATCGGAATATAAAAAGGATGAATTTTTTTTAATTTAGCTCTGAATGTGTCTACAAAAATCTGGTAGCAAACAACTGCCTAGAAAAATGGCAGGGACAATGTGGTCTGAGAAAAATAGCAGAGATTCTTTTCAAGAACTCCGAGCAAACATACATGTTGACAATATCAGTGGACAATACATGCTGCATATGTTGACAATATTCAATCTCTAGATAGATAGTTAACTTTGCCTCACTAGGCAAGACCTGCTACGACCATGATAATCATGAATAAGTTCTATCATCCTCATGATACAAAGAACAAAGAACCATAATTAAACAGACATAGGAAGATACCTTCCACCATAAAGAAACAATAATAGGGTAAAGAATGAAGCAGCCCTGTACAACAATTCAGCATTCTGTACAAGCTCAAAGCACGGCGTGATATTGGTCTCTAACTCTCTATATCATGAAATAGAATATTATTAATATTGCATAATACCAGTGAATTGACAATGTAAATTTTTAGGAAGGAGTCAGGGTCACCTGTTCTGAATCGCAACCATATGTATTGGCCACCAACAAAGCTAATACGATCAAATATATTGTGAAGCACAGGTCCTTCCAAACTTGTTCTAACCAAAAAGCAAATGGAATCCATTAGATGTTGTCCAGGTCATACTTAACTATGTATCAATAGCAAACAACACAAACTGGTATGGATTAAGTTGCCTCAATTGAAACTATATCTGAATGAAATAAAAAAATTATGACAAGTGTGTCTACTGAAATCTTGGAATCCATAAGCAACTTCAACTCAGAAACAGATTTATGATGTAAAGATAAATATATTCTAGGAAAAAGTTATTGTAACAACTAGTATACGAAACTGCATCTGACAATACAATTAAAAAAATCTATACTACTGACATGGCATATCTACTACACTCCATAACAAGTTCAAATATATTTTTTCTTTTGTTAATCGCATGCAAATCAGTATGGACAGATTGCTACGTGTATGCACCTATTAAAAAATGAAACGAACCACGCACGAATCCTAAGTGAGGGGGATTAGAGGGAGCCAGGGAGGCCTGAGAAACATGCCTTCAACAAGGGCTGCTCGAGCTGGAGGTAGTTGAATCAACGGGCTGGTACAGATCTACAACTCGCATGCCGGTCAAGTCCTTGGACTGCCGGATCTGTCAGTGGTGGAACCAAGTCACCGGCGTTTGCTAGACCTACAGGTCGTCGACCGGCAGCCGTAGTACGCCGGCAAGACGGGGCAAGCCTCCTTGTACTAATGGAGTGAGCGTGAATGGAGAAGAAAGAGTTGGGGGACAGAATAGGAGGAAAAGAATCGTGTGGAGAGGAAGGGAGGGAGGGAGGAGCAGCGCTGGAGAGGAGCGGCCACATAGATCGATTGGATCGAATCCTTTAATCCGGAACACTTTTGGCGTCCATGGGAATCACTGAAGCACAAGGAAGAAGACGATTTGGGGATCTAGGGTTGACGAAGAGGGGAGAGAAGACTGACCAGACTGACCAGCTGGTTTGTGTTCCCTAAGCTTTTGAAATCCAAGAGGGAGGCAGGCAGGTATCAGGCAAACGAAACCAGGCAGGATTTCAGGCACGCGAACGAGGCCAGGCGACGGTTGACCAAAATGGGTCCCACGGTATTAAAAAAACAAAAAACTGCATGCAACTGTGGTCCCAACACATATCCCAATAAAACCTGAGCCGTTGAGATAGGGTGAGCGGCCGCTCATGTGAGCAGTATTTTCCGTCTGCTGCCGCTCCGGGGAGGGATGGAGGGGGTTGCGAGCGTCGGAGGTAGGGGTACACGTGGCAGGAGAACAAGGCCGAGGCGATGGTGCAGATTTTCGTTATTGTAATTGTAATTCACCCAGGCAGGAAATACCGAACCGAAAGTACCGAAAACCAAACTGAAAGTACCCAAACCAAAATTTTCGGTACCCTGTTCAGTTCCCAATTTCCAGGAACCGAATTTACCGACGTATATTTGTTCTTTACCTCGGTTTACCGAATTTACCGAAATGTGTTGATTGTAAGTGTTGTTATGTTAATGATTATATTATTGTAAACTATTATATTATGTACTTTACTCTTACTAGCATAGTGCCCGTGCGTTGCCCCGGTTTCATTTGAGCGATGTATATGAAAACAACTAATTTTGTGACATAAATAGAGTACAAAAGGCATATATGTCCGAGTTATTAAACACAAATATAAATCAATGGGATCATTTTTTAGTCAATCCCATCATATAGTCACCATCAATGCAAACAAAAAAAACTGAATACATAATCAGAATATACAACATGGTTTTAAAGCGTCGTAAACCTGAGAAATAGAAGTAAAAGACCATACATTCCAACATAGATAACTTCTATAATAATCTATGCTGCTGCACAGCCAAGACAGCTACACAAGCCTCATTCCTTGTGCCAAAATTACTCACATAGCTGCTTGGTCCTTGTTGGATGATTCCAGTCCTCTTTTGCTCCCACAAGACACAAGAACAGAGCAACCATGAAAGGTGAGAATAGCACAGAAGGCAGTAAAAAAAAGCTGATGTTCAAGGTTAGTTCATACCAAAATGATGCCCTCTGTTACATGCACTTCAGTACTCCTATGGACGGTTGTTGAGGTCTTGCAACAAAGCATATATATGTGGATTCAGTTTATATGTCCAAAAAAGGAAAAGCAAAACTGGTTTTTCATGATTATAGACTGCACACAAATAAGATACTACAGCTCAACATGTTGAAGCAAGGTTGTTGTGAATTATTTGATTGATACAAGAAAAGATAGATGAGAAAATCAAATAGATAATAGAAAGACATATATATAGGATCTGATAAATCTCTAAGGAAAACAGCTGAGGTTGTGTCATGCTTGCCTTACAAAGCATTTGTAAGAGGCATCCTAAAGATCACCAGTAAGTTGCAATCACATGTTTATTATTATTAGATGACCATCCTTATTTTAAGAAAATATATATGTTGCATAAGCCTGCACAACATGACCAGCTATCAGGGAACATTGACAATTCTATTCAGTCTCTATGTAAGAGAATTATAAATTATTCAGGCTGACATGCATGAAGACCAACTAATAAAGTGAAAACTACAAGGTTTGTAAGATTTTTTCAGGTTTGCAAAAAGGAGGGGGGGGGGGGGGGCGGGGGCAGACAGTAAAGTCACCAAGATGTACAATATGTGCTCTTACAAGAAACCGCTGCTTGGCAAAACATCTACATCCATAACAATTGAGCAAGGAAAAAAATTACACTGGTGCAGAAATTCTGCTGTTATTTCCATTTCGACATTGGGCAAGCAACACATGTAGAAATAAAAAACAGCAGATATCCATAGAAGAATAAATGTGGAGGCCTAGTGTGACAGACCAGGAACATAGAGATGCATGCATTAGTTCCAAACATAGAAACCACAAGTTTTTTTTGTATACGAATATAATGTACGATGGAACACCATGTTCCTCTGTCTAGCAAAAGCATCATCTTCCAAGGATGAGATCAGGTCCCAAAAAAGTAATCAGATCAAAGGGTGCAAGACTAAGCAGATATGATTTTGTTTCTGTGGAAGTGCAGACTCACAGAACTTTCAGTTCTTCACTACAGACTTGTGTTTTGGTCCTACAGACTCACAGTTCTTCACTCTGAACAACATAGATTCTCAAAAAAAAGTCAAGAGCAGATAAATGAAAGTGCTTTTGGTGCTACCCTGCACTACAGACTTGTCTACAATCTAGCAGTCTAGCACAACGCTCAAACAGTACATGACATCATATTAGCAGCCAACCATGATGCATTGTTGACTTGATCCATCTGACAACATTAAGGAAGCTAAAACTTTAATGCTAATACAGAGTAAAAACAACGAATATGTAATAGAGACTGCAGTAAACTCATAAAGCGACAATCATGAATACTAACTAGTATTGAGTGTGTACCTGCAAGGCTTGAATTTGTTGGATGCAAGCAATGAGAGGACGACGATGCAGCTGGTCTGCACCTCATTGTGTTGTTAATGAAGCAGCATTGTTATGATCATTGATGAACTTTGCACTTCTTACTGTTAGCTTATCCAAGGTCTTGACAGGGGAATGAACTCGACGCACCTGAGATGTTTAAGTATTGAATGCAAAGCATCAGGGGCCCATGTATGACTATAATAACAAAAGGAAACTGTTGAAATTTCTACTCCAGCCAAAAAAAGCAAAATCATGTCATGCCATATCTCCAACTTCAATATAATTAATTAATCCTGAGGCATAACATCATAAATATATTTTTATTTGTTTTAATTTGGCTGCCTTCATTTACCACAATCCAACGGTTTAATTCTGAACAAAAACGAAAATTGCTAGCTTCAGTGTCCACATGAATGACAGCAACAATAATAGATAAATCTAGAGCACCCATCGCATGATGTTCATGTTGTTAATTCTTTCCAATGGTTTGTTTCATGCACACGTCAGATACCAACAGCAGTAATATGCACAAATAAATCAAAGGGTACAGTCTAGTACACACAAATCGCAGTATCCTAGCAAAGCAACAGATGGTAAGTTAGTCTAGTTCTCAGATGAACTTTTGAGATTTTAATAATGGTAACTCAAACAAGCTTTTCTAGATCCTGTGGTTCTTTCTACAACCCGGTCCTACATTGATGTTGTCCATGGAGGCCCTACTGTGATTGATATCTCTTAGTTATATATATGCCTAATCTCTTAGACAATCCACCAAGTGAGCCACATTTCACAAGATGAAATCTCTAGCTACTTGCTGTCATTTGTAGGCAAATCAAATTTAATACCTACTGTACAAAAAAAATAACTACTAGGTCCCAAACCTACTGTGAAAAGGACCATCCTCAGGCTTTTCTGCAGTGTCCTGATTCGCCTGCAAAATTGCAAATAGCTAAATAGCTTAAGTTAGGGTTTGGGTGCTGGCTTTCGCACAACAGCAAGGGAAGTTGGTGCGCTCATACCTGGTGGCTGCTCATCGATGGCGAAGGACCTAATGAGGAACCGGGAACCACATGATAAGGGCTCCTCAGTCACGGGCTCCTCCGGATCTGGCTTCACTGGTTCGCCGGACCTCTGCCTGTCGTCGGCGTCGGCGACTGGGGCTCTCCAAGCCGGCGCTGTATCCTCCTCGGGCGCCGGCGGCAACGGTGGGGCGGGGACGCGGCGCTAGGCGGGAGGAGCATGGGCTGGAGAGGAGTAGGGGCCGCGGCGGCGTAGGGACGCGCGATGGACGGCCGGCGCAGGGGCCGCAGGGGCTAGATGCAGACGCGGGGAAGGAGCAAGTGCGACGGCGTGCGTGCGTGGTATGGACACATGCGGGGTGGGGGAGAGATAGGATAGGGTTTGGTTCGGGGTGTGGGTCTTTGTTCTTTTTTTTTTTGTTCTTCTTCTTTTTTTATTAATTGCCGCCCTCGTGTTGAGTTGGACTGTTGGGCGGTGAGACAGACCGTGAAGGCCCATAGGACTGTGAGCTAGGTGGGGCCCTTTTTTTTCCGTTAGATAGTGTATATAGTTTTAGCGACAGACCGTTAAACGTTAAAAATGAATATCTATAACGTCAGACAATGAATCGCTAAATATGGATTTAGTGTCAGATGGTCCGTGAGTTATCTTTAGCGTCAGATCATCCATCGATAAATATATTTTTTAGCGTTAGATGTCTGACAGTGATGTGGTGTTGTGAAAGCCCAAGTTTGGTGTTAGTAATTAATGACACCAAGTTGCTAATGTCATGTATTAAGTGTTTTTAGTTAGGCATAAGCAACATATGTGATGAAGGTGTATGTGACAAGGAGTGGTGGCCACAAGATCATAAAAAAGATGGTGGAGATGCACATGAAATAATGATCATGGTGATCAAGCTCGAGGAGATAGACATGGAACAAAGTGATCAAGACAAATGTATAATCATAAGGTTTGCTTTTGCCGGTCTAAGATGAGTAGAGAAGTGATTGACCGGGTTTATGATTGATAGCCGACTATCAAGAGGGGCAATCACGGTTAGCTCATGAATCAAGTGCTACTAGGTCATTATCTTGAGCATATGCATTAGGATCTAGTAAGAGAGCTAACATAACGCCTTGAAAAATGATTGTGAAAATGCTAACACACATGCATATGGTGATATACACATGGTGGTGTTAGCAATTTACGAAGGTGGTAGAGTTTGAGTGGTAAAAAGGGGTTTGGGGTTCCTCTCTCCCTCCCGCCGAGCTTGTGAGGCGGGATTCGGCGCTTTCGTGGAAATAAAACACTTATTTTTCATTGCGCCGAATGTGAGAAAAGGAGGCAAAGTCGTGGAAGTGTTTCTCGTCGAGAAACACTCGTCGGACGCTAGTTGCGGCAGCATCGGACGCTGGCCCAGCGTCTGACGTAGTGTCTGCAGAGGGGCGCGCGGATGAAGTGGTCATCGGTGCGTCCGATGCTATGGCATCGGACCCTGCCCAAACATTGTGCAGCGTCCGGTGGCTATGTGACGTCAGCAGCTCCTTCGAACCCTCGTGTGCACCAGACGCAGTGGCATCCGTTGACCCACTGTCGGACGCGTCCGGTGAGAGAAAATCGTCTCTGGATGCTTACTGGAGTGCATCGGACGCTCGGCATCGGACGCATCCGGTGCTCGCTAAAGTGACTGTTGAACTTTGAACGCGCGAGTCACGTGGCAAGATCTGGTGCACCGGACGCTGCTGAGTGCGTCCAATGCCTGTGCATCGGAGCGTCCGGTGTCTCTGATTTTTGCCCAATGGCTCTATTCGAAGGGATATCCCTATATATACTTGTTTGGCCAGTTTTGGGACTTCTCTCTTGACTCTTTGAACACTTAAGACATACTTTGAGCTAGAGAACTTTTCCTCCACTCATCTCCTTACTTGGTTGCATACTCTAGTGAGATTGAGTGAGATTCAAGTGCATTGCTTAGTGATTTGCATCTAGTGGCACTTGATCTTTGAGTTGGCTGTGGATTTCTTGTTACTCTTGGGTGTTTCCCGACATTCTAGATGGCTTGGAGTAGCGGTGGTGTTGAGATCGTGATTGGAGATTATTTCGAGCCTCACCAAGTGATTGTGAGGGGTTATTGAGCCTTCCCCGCGGGAGTTCGTGAATTGGCTACTCTAGTGAAGCTCGTGGCTTGGAGGATCCCTATCTTGTGAGTGGATGTGAGGCACCCATTGAGGGTTTGACTCTTGATAGTCAATTAGCTCGTGATCCATCAAGTGGGTGCATCGCCACAACGAGGATTAGCTTGCCGGAAAGCAAGTGAACCTCGGTAAAAAAATCTTGTGTCATCTCTTTGCCAAGAATTTCATCTTGTATTTATAATGGCGTTGATTGATTGGTTCATTTGACATATCTCTTCTCATCAATGTCGATATAACAATACATGCTCACTCCTTTACTTACTTATCTACCTCGCTAGTTGCTTAGCTTGTTATCTCTTGTAAATTCTAGCTCCTAGTTTGTGTAGAGTTTCCATTTCATCTAGGAGTAGAGTAAGCAGTGACTTAGCCTTGTTGATGTGGATTAGAGATTATAGCCTTCATATCTACTAGATTTGTTTAGGTAGCTTGCATAGTGTAGTTGAGCTAGTGCTAGAGAAGCTTCGCTATTTGTTTTACTAACATCTTGGTTTAGTGAAGTTTGTATATTTTTTAAAAGGCTATTCATCCCCCTAGCCATTTATGACCTTACATGTTGTGGTGTAGTGATGAGAGAGTATAGATTAGCAATTTTGATTAGTGGTAGGTACTAAGAGAACACTTACTTCGATTTACTTCCCCAACTATTTTAAGGTGGTCTACCGTAACAACAATTGTATTTTTTATTTCTCTGTTTACAGGTTGAGCTTTTTTAACTTCCAATTTACCCCACAAATCAAATTATGATTTTTCATAATTAAGTCTTATACAACTTTACATCCCAAGTTTGAATTTGTTTTTAAATATACCAACCTATCAAAATAATGATTAAAAACTATGATGTATTTTTAACATCAATTATGGTGTCTAGTATCACCTCACAAATTTTAAAATAAAACCCAAATCTTACATGAAAAACAAGAAATGAATAAATCTTGTTAGGAGGTAAAATTGAACGAAATGAATAGTTGCGCGAGTAAACAAAACCACAAAACAGTTTGGAGTTTTATTTTATCTTCCTATTGACTAAACTTGAGATGAGTAATTTGAACTTTTTTTATTTAAAATTAGTCCGTAGAAAACTTGATGGGCTAGTTTCAACGATTACCAGTGTCTCCCTTTTTGCAGGCTTGAAGGAGAAATTGAAAGTGTTTTTATCTAACATAATCTACTGGCCGGTATAATGGGCGGCTCCAAAACCACCAGTTCGATCTTTAAAGCAAAGCTTCTGATGGATTCCATGCAAACATGTTGATACATACAACAATTAAAGCATGCATATAAGAGCAGGTACAATAATGGGCTTATAGCCAAGCTAATGCTGATGTGGAGGAGAGAAGGGAGGAGAGAGATGAGAGCTTGGCTCTCATGCAAGCACCAAGCTGGGCACGGAAGCATAGGTATTAGTGGGCCCAAATAGCAAGTGTTGTGAGGAGAAATAGGAGAGATAAACTTTTTAAAGACAAATAGGAGATACTTATTGTATAACTTGGCTCTTATAGCTTGTCTTATAGCCAAGCAACTTGGCTGTATTATTGCTCTTGCTCTAATGTTTCGGAAAACTACCGTGAATGAAACATCTGAAATGAACCAAAACCACCAGGACACTTTGACCAGCCAAGTGGCAACTGGCAAGGCTTCCAGCTGCCGGTGAACGTGGGTTTACCAAGCCCCCAGGCAAAAGCTCGCAAGACAGGCTTCCCGTGTGCCTCCGGTTTCCACCGCCGCCGCTTTGACGCCTCAAAAGTCTCTCCAGGAGCTGGCTTGAATTGGCGGCCGGTGCAATAACTCAGCCCGGCCGCCGCAAACACGGGCTGCCCGCCTCACGGACGGGCCGGGTGCCGGGCGACGCCTACACACGACATGGTGGCCGTTGGATGCGGCACGCCTACACCTCTGTTCTGTAGTATGCAAAGATCACACGGCAATCCGCTGGTATCTTTTTATTCTCTTTTATTTATGAAAGCTTTATTGGCCCTTTCACTATTGATGATCCCATCTATTTTGGCAAATATATAAGGTGGTTTGCTAGATATCCACACATGGACATGGAAGATAGCGGTCTATAGTAGAAAGTGTTTGGTTTGCAGGTAAATTAGATGGAGAGACGGAAACTAAAAACAAATATCGCTAATTATGCTACAGGAGCCGGGCTCTAGAAATTGATTGGACGAACTCCTCCATGTAATGTGCTGTAATTATCCTACCTCGTCCCATATAATATAGTAAGCAGAAAATTAGCTCATCCCATTTAAGTCTCGTCCAACCCCCAAAAAAAAGTGTCATCCAATCTACTTAACCAAACTGACTGCTTAAAAGAAACTACTTAGATGATCATATATATCCGAAAAGTACGCATGAGATGATCCCATCTACCCTCACCTAATTAAAAGCCAAACACACAACCATAGTCAGTCAACATCAGAAAGTTGACAGGCAATTTCAAGGCATTACACATGCCTTAGCCACTAAGCTCCTTCGCTGCCAAGTAGCGGCAACTATGCAAAAAGCTCTTTCCTTCCCGGCCGGCACCTGAAAATCTCTGCACCGAAAAGGTGGTGCCGCGCACCTTTTGCCTCTTTTCTCAGAACATGCCATCGATCCAAGTACTGTTTGTTACTCGCAGCATGCGCCTTCTCTGACACTTCGCAAGGATACAATTAAAGTTTAACTGAGTTTTTACATAGCAAAAGAAAAGTATCAACATTTATTAATATAATATAAAACTGTCATACTGTGGAACCAAATCTAATGTCTCTTATTTAATATCACAAATACAAATATTGCCGTAGTTTATGATACTACATTACAATTACATTTTTGTTCGGACAGAGGGAATACTATGTCTATAGTACTACATGATTCAGCAAACTAAGCACTAAACAAGTGGAAGTAAGTTCCCTGTCGATCACGACAACAAGTCCCTTTCATCAAGGGCTGGAAAAAAATGCACTTGACTCGGTGAAGGTTCGTCTGCGCAGCCACAGCCAGATTGTCCACTCGATGGTTTTCGCCGACGGCCAAGGATGGAGCTCGCTCAGGATGACGGCGACGACTCAGGAGCAGTCGTCGTGCACGGTGGCGGTGGTCATCCGGAAGGCGCGGTCCCAGGCGTAGCGGAAGCGCACCTCGGCGGCGGGCTCGATCCGGCGCCCGTCGCCGACGAGGTAGTCGCGCCCCTCCCGGCGGAACAGGCGCGGGTCGACGGCGACGGAGCTGGCGAAGCCCTCGGAGCGGAGGTAGACGCCGCGCACGGCGCAGCGGCAGGTGTTGCGCACCGTCACCTCGAACACCGGGTCGTACCCGGCCTTGTCGCCCGTGTTGGACTGCGACACCGTCACGCTCGACGCCGCGCACTTGGTGGTGGGCTTCGCCTTCGACGCCGCCGCCGGCCGCGCCCCTGCACGCACACGCACCACCACCATGGGTCAACGACCACCACCACCATGAGAGGAGTTCATTTCAGCACAGAAGCTGTGTGGGGTTCTTGGTTACCTTGCGCTTGGACAAGGAGGAGCAGAACGAGGGCAGGGAGGAGAAGCAGCAGCTTCCCGGACTGTGCCATGCTCTTCTTTCTGTTCAGTCGATGGGTTCCTGTGGCATGGAACGGGGCCTGTGATGCTACCCGGCTCTATTTATAGACGGATTGGAGGAGGTGTAGGAGAGGTGTCTCTGCAGTTACAGAGTGCAGACCAAACGGTCCTGTGCGTGTGCTTTCAGTTTCCACTGCTCGTGCTCTGCTTTTGGTCCACACAGTAGAATGCACAGAAAAAGGCCACGTCAATACTTAACTGCTGCCCAATTGCAGGAGCCTTTAGAAACTTGTCACTTGTATTTGCTTTATGGCTAACCTTTTTTTTGACTAAACCAATAAGAAGAAGAAGAAAGTGTTAGTGTTACCCCGAGTAAGTAGTGCATTGATCCTGTCAGTGATGGCCAAATGTGACTGGTGGACGGGAGCTACCTTTTACAACTTGCTTGTTAGTTTGGTGTAAAAGCTTTGTGTGTGTTGCTGTTGTTGTTTTTGTTTTTATCGACGACTTGAAAAGGACTGTTAATTGATCAACGTTGCTGCCTCCAAATGTCTGTTTTGGAGTTCAGATTGTGTCAATCTTTAGTGTCATCCCTCACATGAAAAATATGCTATACTAGATACTATATACCAGATGGTTAGTCCTGGTGTCGAAGTTATAACACCTCCTTATATATATAAAAAAGAATTACAATAGACAAATGCCAAATGCTCTTTACCAGGTTTTTTACACGGTGTGAACTCTGAAGTTCAGGGGATTTTTCAACAACAAGCGGTTCAGATGGAAGGTGTCCCCAAAATTTCTTCAAACACAATACAATTTCAAGTCAATCGATTAGTCAATTGGCTTCACACACTAGCACCATGCAGCTGCAGCGAAATTTCCAAGCAGTAATGCGCCTTTGCGCCCATGTGAAGTTTCTCGCACTGGAACAAATACCTGAGGCCGACAGACCACTGATACTAGTACACGTCTGAGCCCTTACGTCTGTTTCCGAACACTGTTTATAGTACGTACGCATACCAACTACTGTATCTATGGTCCACACGCATGACTTGACTGGTGAGTCAACTCGCGAGTCTTCTTGGAGTATGCTTGGGCCGTGTGTTTAGTTCGGGCCTCGTTTAGACTATGCGCAGTGGCATACTCTAAATGATACTCTAAAGCTTTAGAGTATGAATATAGAGTAAAAACTACTGCACTGGATACTCTAAAACGATACTCTATCTTTTCTCTTACTCTATATTTAAAGTAGTATAGTGTTTACTCTATAGTGCGCAGTGACGGACCCTACTAGCTAAACCAAGGAAAAAATGCTATAACTCAGAAACCAAAAATCCAAATTAAATTTCGATTGCACCATTAAATTCGTCTCAATAAATCCTTCAAAACTAGATCACTCATGGATATATTTAGATAAAGTGATAAGTAGGTCCCACAGTAGATAGAGTAGATAGAGGATGATATAGAGGATGGATGGGTGCGGGAGAATTGAATATAGAGGAGAGAATCTTGCTGACTAGGACGTATAGAGGATGAATATAGAGAACCATAAGTGCGGATAGCCTTAGATGCCCAAATCGGTGTTCTCGATTTACTGTGCTACACTGTAGCACTTTTGTTTTTATTTGGTAATAATTGTTCAAACATTGATTAATTAGGCTTAAAATGTTCGTCTCGTAAAGTACATATTTAGTACTCCATACATGTGCCGACATTTTGATGTGATGGGGAATCTTCTTTTTGCATAGTGAAATTTGGGATGAATTTGGTGGAACTAAACAAGGCCTCGGCCGATTTGGTATGTGCAACACTATAGCGTACTGTAGCATTTCATTTGTATTTGGTAATAATTGTTCAAATATTGACTAATTAGGCTCAAAAGATTCGTCTCGCAAAGTACAACTAAACTGTACAATTAGTTTTTGATTTCATCTACATTTAGTACTTCATACATGTGTTGACATTTTGATGTGATGGAGAATCTTCTTTTTACATCCTAAAATTTAGGCCCAGTTTAGTTTCCAAGAATTTTGCAAAATTTTTCACGTTCTCCGTCACATCGAATCTTTGGACGCATGCATGAAGCATTAAATATAAATAAAAAATAAAACTAATTACACAGTTTAGACGAAATCCACGAGACGAATCTTTTAAGCATAATTAGACTATGATTGGACACTAATTGTCAAATAACAACGAAAACGCTATAGTATCTATTTTACCAAATTTTTTACATCTAAACAGGCTCTTAGGAGAAAATTTGACATCCAGCGGTCAAAGTCGTCACCGAGCCTTCTAGACGGGACAAGATAGGATGGCAGAGCTGTTGGATAGTTCATCGGTACAGGAGGCGTCAAGCTCATTAGACTACAGGGGCGTTTAGTTACTACCAAAAACTTTATACCCCATCTCATCAAATATTTGGAAACATATATGAAATATTAAATATACATAAAAAATAACTAATTATACAGTTTAAATATATTTTGCGAGATGAATCTTTTAAACCTAATTAGTTCAGAATTAGACACTAACGGTTATAGTTATACATGTACTACAGTAAAAAAAACTTTACAGTCTTGAACTAAACACGCCCTCAGAGGATTTTTTTTTCACCTGGCATGACTTTTGCACGATCTGTGAGTGTAAATACCAACCTTTACATGACTCTATGATTATAATAACCAGAAAAAATAATTTAATTGTGATCTAAATAGATTATATTATAAGACGGATTATTATAATCAAAACTTTATATTACAATAATCCTATAATCCACTCTGGACCTGTTTTTGGTGATTACGAGTCTTTATCACTTGAACTAAGAACACGCCACGGTAACCCAGAAATCTAAACACTCCTATTTTTATTGTTCATAACTCCCATTGTAATAATGCAGTTGTGATCCAAATATACTCTAAATAGGTAAAGAAGAAGAGTCTATCAACCTCATATAGCATTATCAAAAAACAAGCGTGGTAAACTGCCAAGAGCGAGAGTGTGTGGGGAATAGGGGAGCCATTTGGTGGGAAATGTCCTCACAGGGAGCTATGGACACCTGCTATAAATTTATGACATGTGTCCATGCATAAGGATCCGATGTATGAAAGAAAAAGTAATTATTATATGTTACAGGCTTGCACATAAACATATGTCGTAAAATCACAACAGACATGACTCCCTCGTGAGGATGGTCTTCACTCATTTTTTTTCCTGTACCATAACCCGCACCACAATCCTCCATGAGCCGTGCCATCCTCCAACTGTCTTAAGTTTCAGAACATGCCGCATGACTTAGGCTAAAGATGGCAATGGGCCACGACCAGAGACCCTACCGGTATTTACTTCATTAGGATCCGAATCTGAACTAAATACATCACCCATGGGTCGCTAATTGGGAAAAACCTTCATCAAATGGGTACGCGGGTACTGGAACGTTCATATAGTTTCCATACCCGTTAACCCATGGGTAAAAAATACCTAGACGTCCATGTCTCGGCCCAATATCAAACTAGCTCAGCCCAAATAAGGCAAACCCTAGGTATTTAAGCCAATCTTTCACCTCATCCATCTATTTTCCACCCTGTCCCTCTATCCCCTTCTCAACCTGGCGGCCACGAGCACACCGCACAGACTCACCACTCATGGAGGACTGTACGGGCACGACAACCACACATCTGAACCGCACGCCGCTGCCTGCGCCGGCGTGCTGCCCGTAGCAGCAGGGTAGGCCGCGGTCGCAGCCATAGCTACTTGCCAGCCAGCAGCCACCCACCCTAGCCGCCTAGAACGCATCGTCCCGCTCCTAAGCCGTAACTGCTCCTTCCTCCTCCCCACTCTCCCTACTCCCCAACCATTTCTCACTGCCAAAGTGTCAGGTACCGATAGTACGGTACCTGAAAGCATCTAGGCCCCGAGAGTTGGTTTCGGCAATTGATGACAACGCATTATTACCATGACTAACGTGTGTTTTGCAGAAACTTTGGTAAGTTAGGTCATGGGGTTGATAGCTGCTTTGGGTACTATGGTATTCATGTCCCTTGATGGAAATCGTTTCGATTTTCAAAAGATCAACGGCAAGATTAAGGACGGTTAGTTCCGAATGTCAAGGTGTTGAGTTACATTCGGAATAGTCGTTAGGATCTTCGCTTTTTTCCTTTGGCCGTACTATAAAGGGGGGCATGAGCGAGTAGCTTGACCTAGGTGAGTCTTTTGTTTACGTGTGGTGCACACTTGTCAAACTTAGCACTAGGTAGCTCAACAAAAGCTCAAAGTTCAGTTGGAAGCAACTTGGTTCAAGTTGCGTCGCGTTTCGGAGTCGTTAGAGCCGTTTTCCCTTGACTGGACGCGGTCTCTGTCTTGACCGGACGCGTCCGGTCAGTACTAAACAGTTACTGCGTTTCTGCACGGTTGACCGAACGCGGTTCTTGCGAGGACCGGACGCGGTGATCATGCTAACATGTGTCTCAGAGGGTAAAACATCAAATCGGACGCGACTGGGAAGTGATCGGACGCGTTCGGTCACATTCTAGTAAGGTACTTTGCTGACCTGACGCGTCCAGTCATCACTGATCGGACGCGGTCGAGCGTCAGGTCAAAGTACAATAAGGACCTTGCATGATCGGACGTGTCCGGTCACCCCTGATCGGTGGGTTCGGTCACTCAGCAGTGTTGTTCAGATTTTCGACCGTTACGTTCGACCGGCGCGTCCGGTCAGTGCGTTTTTTGCTGAGTTGGCAGGTAACGGTTGGATTTGACTGTGGGGTGTATAAATACATCCCCTCCACCTCTTTTAGAGGTCTCTTGCTCATTTGTTCACCTGAGAAACACCTTTCAAGTGCAAGGGAGTGCAAGAGCTCTAGTGAGGGTAGTAATTTGAGAATCAAAGTTTGAGAATCCCTCATTAGTGTCTAGGGAGTAGCAAGTGTGTATCCATCTTCTCATTAGGCTCGTTGTGGTCAAGTGAGAGTTCTAGCTTGTTACTCTTGATGATCGCCATCACCTAGACGGCTTGGTGGTGATTGGGAGTTTGGTGATCATCCGGCGGAGCTTGTGGATGACCCAACTCATCTTGTGAGCGGTTTTGGGCGACTCACCACAACGGAGTGTCGAAGAATCAGCCCATAGAGAGCATTTGATCCTTGCGCGGATCAAGGGGGAGCTACACCCTTGCGCAAGTGCTCCAACGAGGACTAGTGGGGAGTGGCGACTCTCCGATACCTCGGGAAAACATCGTCGTGTTCCTTACCCTTACTTTCAAGCATTTACTTTCTCGTATTACTTTCATTGCTTGGTTTACTTTCCTAGAATTGCTATGCTAGACTAGGATTGGAACTTAGGGTGCAAAACTTTTTATCGGTAGAATCACAAGGAACACAAGTAGGCACTAGGGGTGAACTTTGGCTTGTAGGATTTAATTCTTGCAATTAATTTTTAGAAAAAGCCCAATTCACCCCCCTCTTGGGCATCTTGATCCTTTTAATTGGTATCAGAGCCGTGTTGCTCCTAAATTAGGCTTCACCGCCTAGAGCAAGATGTCTAACGGGGAAGGACCACCTCCCATCTTTGAGGGAGATGATTTTCCATATTGGAAAATCCGCATGGAGGCGTACCTCAAAGCCATAGATGTTGGGTGTCTTAGAGCCGCCACCGAAGGGCTTTCCACTATCAAGGATCCCGCCAACCCAAGTGGTGACGAGGAGAAGTACGACCGGTGGAATGCAAAGGCCAAAAATGCACTCTACCGGGGCCTAGGCAAGGATATCTTCAATCGTGTGCGTAATGCAAAAAACGCTCATGAATTGTGAGAAAACCTTTGTGCTCTCCATGAGGGAACTAAGAGTGAGTGTGAGGAACGCTATTGTCACACCCGGTTTTCTAAAGAACAAAACCAGGCTCGCCATATGTGTGCCCAGGAAGTCCACACATATGTCAGAATGAAAAAGTATCAGAAACAATGTTATTATATAACGTATACATAGCTATATTAACACTTACATCAGAGTATCGCGGAACGGTGACTAAACTTCAGGCTCCATTCTTCTCAGGGACGGCTGACTGGGGGTAACATATGCCTAGCACTTCTACTAGTCTTCTGGAAACTCCACTACACCTTTGTCCTTTGTCCGAGTAGCATCTTACTACACACTGGAGTGTTGGGGAAATAGCAAGAGTGAGTCCATGTCGAACTCAACAAGTACAACACAGGGTTCATGAGGCTCAAAAAGGCTAGACACTGTTTGGCTGCGTTTAGCTTTTAATCATCATATAATTAGCAATTGAGTAGCATCAAGGTAATCCACTTCCCATTTATGAACCAATGATCAATTGTAATAAGGATAATGAATAGCATTAACATGAGCACAATAATAATCAACAATAATTAAGCATGATATAACAATGGTGATCATCTATCTGTAAATATTCCAAGGCCGCTCGTATCCGTGAGCACGGCTAGTATACCAGTTTTTAACTCTGCGCAGAGGTGTACACTTTCACTGTGAGTCATGATTTCCAAATGCATGGGTTTGCAAGGCCCAGAACATTGAAAACCATATAAAGCCATTCAAAAGTTCGTCTAACAAGTTAGGGCCATTAGATTCACTCGGCAGGCAGATGTAGAACCCCCCTTCCCTGTGGCACAACAACCGCAGCCTATACACACTAAGGACAGGGGCTCGCACTACACCCAACGTGGCAAGCCATTCTTACGCCATTTAAGGTAACCACTAACAAGCTAGAAAAGGTCTCTTGAACAACTAGAGCCAGAGCCATATAGCCCTCACAGCTGTACTGTATGTCCCGGATGATCACGTACAGATAAGTCCTTATGGAGAGAAACCAGAGCAACAATATAACCCCTTGCTCTAGCCCCCTTTTCAACAGTAATAAAATCATCTCAATGGTTGATTGCATAATCCATTAGTCAAATTACAAGATCATTGTTCATAATTAAGCGCTAGCAATAGCTACCCAAATGCATAACCCATAGGTGACAAGGAAACAAGATATCAATAGCTAAGTTATAATCTCTATGGTTGTCAAGGAAGACACATGCATATGTATGATAATTTCAGTGAATAGGACAACAAGGATGGTCCCATGTTATACTTGCCTTAATCAAAGCTCTCCGATAGATACTGCTGGTCCGGCTCAAAATAATACTCCTAATCGTCGTAGTACTGCTCACCGTCTAAATTCGATCACCAAGCATCAACATACAAACATTCCGAGCAAACATACACGAAGCAAACAAAAGATACAATTAGAACAGTACACCAACAGTAGAAAAACATTTAGGAAAGCTTACAAAACTATTCTACACGTTGCTACGATCACACAGACGTAAAGATCACAAAAATCAGACTTAAAACGTGAAAGTTATGAATTTTCTAAGATTTTCTATAGATAAATAATTACTTTAATATAAACTCGAAAATTAAATTTTCTAAACCTACTGTACAACTATACTAACATGTAGAGCTCGCAAATACGAACCTAACGCAACTTGAACGGGCCAAATCGGAGTTAAAACATGGAAGATATGGCCTAAACAAAATTGTATGTATATATGTATTTCTATTGTATTTCGAGATTTGTTTTACTAAAGAAAAACGGCCATAATACCTGCATGACGTGATGATGAGGTCATCAAACTAGCAAGTAAACGACAGCAACGGGAACGACCTACGGCCTGCCCTGCCGGAGATGAACTGGAAGGCAACGGCTTGATCTTTCTCATCATAGTGGCGCTCGAATCCGCAACTTCGACGAGCGTGGCTCAAGGAAAGGATCAACTTGCAGTTCGGCATGGCCGCGACACACAAAGAAAATACCAGCCTGTTGTCAGCATAATAGGTGCAGACAACAAATGGTGCAGGCAACTGCAGTGCCATCATCTCATCAGCCATCATCATCAACAACGCAAACAACACAGATTATATCAACTGCAACAGTAAGCTACGCGCATGTTGACCGTATATCAGCCAGCACATCTTCACTCCATCATGTAAATAAAGTTTTTGATAAGCAGTTCAGGTGCCAACGAAGGTAGTATTCCAAGGTTGAAGCAGCAAATGACAGACAGCACTACACAACTTTAACTAAGAAGAGCCCACCATCGAGCAAATGCGTAGCCACACATAGGATCAGAGCAAGTCCATTCATCCTGAGCTGTTCAAGACCTCAAAGAAATATCGCCGAGGGGAAGCTGACGCGACATCCATTGTCAAAGCAACAAAGGTCCTTAATTTGATGCGGTCCATCTGGCTATTCACAACTAAACCCTTGGAAACTTTATCCCCACTTCTCACTCCAATCGTTATGTAACAATCTGGATCCATGTTACAGCGTTTAATGAAGGCATCGACAGCTGATGGATTTTGACTTGGTAGAATTTCAAGAGCATCACCAATTTTATAGCTGATGGCCGAAGATGGATCTTCCAATTCAAAGTGGCGGACATCTCTATCAGAACCCTCCTTAGTCAAACGCTGGTTTTTTTTACCATTTGAAGCATGTAAGGTGGCTCTCCATCAGCATGGAACCGTAGTGCAGGGGACATTGATCTTGCGCTACTTATTATTTTACTGGGGTCTGAAAGTATAGGATCTTGTGAGACTTCATTGGAAGAGTAATAAATGACATGAACTTTTGGATCCCCCCGAGCCATTGTCTGTCCAGATCCTTGTATGGGTGCACCAGGTTGGCCTTGATGTAGTAGGCCTTCTTGATCTGGGCCACGGAGGCATCAGTGCTGATCTCCAGGACGTCGCCGAGCTGGTCCAGCATGTCCGACGGCGGCACATCGTCAATCTGCCTGCCTATTGTCGTCTCGGGATCGTCCTCCGACGACACAAAATACTGCGGCGGCGGCGGCAACAGCGGCGGCGGCGGCAACAGCGGCGGCGGCGGCAATAGCGGCGGAAAACAGGGCTAGCAGGCAGGCCGGACATATATATAGGGAGGAAGACTCTCCACCTTCACGTCAACTAGCGATATGGTGCTAATTGACGTTGCACCCTCCATCTTTACTAATAGGCCTAATTAATTATTAAAGCCCATTAGTAAATAAATGAATGGACATTTAGGATTATTGCACACAAGCTTTGGTGGAAAATAAGATATTTATTATTTTTGGAATTAATTAATTTCGTGGATAAAATAATTCTAGAAAAGTCCAGAATTATTATTTAAGCCGCGAAAAATACTCCGAAAGCTCCGAAAATTCGAGGGAATTTTCTAGAGACATTATGGAACATGAGGAACCCAAATAAAGTATTTAGAGCTTATGAAAAGATGGATGAAGAGATCAAGGAAAAAGATTAAGCTCACGGAAATTGGAATTTTGGATCCAGAAAATACCAAAAAGTTTTCCGATGAGAAGTAAACGTCGTCCTACGGTATTTTGAAAATAATAGCACTCACCAACACCAAAGACAAGCATCACACAAACACCACATTATTAAATTAATATGAAAAAGTTTAAAACCACAATTTCCTATATTTAATTAGCAACAACTTAACTTATCTAATAAATTTATTCAAACATTGAAATCATTTATTTTATTTAGTGTTTTTCTTGCACAACCCAAAATAGAAAATTTTGGGTGTGACAATTCTACCCCACTTAACAGGAATCTCGTCCCGAGATTCGGAGAGACTAGGGAGAAAGATAAAGTTGATTTGCAATTCTTCACTTTTCCTTCATCAACTCTTATCCAATGATGATGCCACAAGCTCAAAACCCACTTTGTAAAGGTACCCTTTAGGCACTTGCGATCCTTATAGATGGTTCTAACAGGTTACCAACCCTGAGAAGAGATACCTACGCTCGATAATGACTTTGCAACCATGTAGATAGCTGTTGCTTCCAGATGACGAAATAGAACATATAAACCTCCATCTTGTACGTCTTTAGTTCGACAAACCCCCTTAAGAAGAGATCAATTGGAGAACACCAATTGTTAGATTGCATTTGTTTCTGAGTGATAACTACCATTATGTCCTTCTACCATCTCAAAGAGACTTATGAGCATATCCAAGATCAAGTAACATGCACTTCCTCGCGAGCAGAAAAATGGCAGTACAGAAATACAGTTATAACTCGAGTTCTGTGAATCCTATGATATTATAGCTTATACCGTTGGAAAGGTTATCAAATTCACTACAACTTTCTTATAGAACACTTCTCCAGATTCTGCAGTTAAGGTAGTTGAAAACTGTGCACAACAGAAACTATTCCAGATTGCTGACAGCACAGATGCGTCGCCTTGTGATTTTCATAACTCCCAAACCATAATAGCTATCAGGGTGGTTCCTACCGTCAGAGAAAAATATTGAAGTCTACTATTGTCCAGAATTTATCCATGATTTTTGGGCGTCCAAAAATAGAGATATAAGCTAGGGAAGACAACTGCTCTTTAAAAGACAGGATAAGGTGGGAACAAGATTCAGAGAGACTAGAGAGATAGATAACGCTAATCTTCAAGTCTTCATGCTTCTTTGATTTATGTTGATGAGATATAAGACATAGATCAAGGATAGCCAAAAGATGACAAGAAAGATAAGGTTTGATCTTCAGTTCTTGGTACCTCGTCGCTTGAGATTGATGATGGTAACGGACACTACTCCACTTAACAAAGATTTTGTTCCACCTGGCAATGTCATTGAAGGCAACACTTTCTTTAAAGCTTGCTGCTAATGATAAGTCCTTCACTTAAAACTTACTAAACATACTTGATATGGGGGTGATGTCATCTAAGTTTTCATGAAACTAACTATAAACTTCCAACATCTCCTTCCTATGTCATCCACGCTAACTTGTATAGAGTATTTTGAATTGAATGTTGAACTCCCAACTGATGATAGCTTAAAGTGATGACTAGTCCTGACAAATACTCGAGCTTCATGTAGATGATCCAACAAAGCACTGATCCCAAGCAAACAACACTAGCACATGAGTAGACTTCCAATCATAGAGATAACCACTTCTTCCGAGTGAAGCACTAGGACATACGAAACCTTCATCTTGCAACACTCACAACTTTGCTACCCCTTAAGAAAAAGAAACTTGGGGACACCAAAGTAACTTGCATCTCCTTTATACTAGATAACTATAATCATCTCTAATGTAAGATTCCAAGGCAAATCAATGAGATTCAAGATATCCAATGATATATTCACTTATACAAGATAAGGAAGTAATGCAGAAAATTTCTGGGCGAATTCCAATTTAGCAGTCCAGTAAATAGGGCATAACTCGAGCTACAAAGATCCAAATGAAGTGATCTTTACATGGTTGGAAAGCTTATGAAATTATCTATGACTTTTATTCACAACACTTTTCCAGATTCTGTCCATAAGTTAGTCAAAAACTGAACTTAACCGAAACTGTTTCAGGATTCCAGACTGCGCAGTGACCCCAACTTGGAACAGGTATATCTCTTAGCTCAAAATAGTTAAAAAGGTAAGTCCAGTGGGTTTGGAAAGATACAGAAGTCTAGTTATTCCCAGTAAAATTTCATAAATTTCTCATGTCCATATCTTGAGATATAACAGAAACATTGCAGACTGCTATAGAAATCAGCATGCAGAGTATTACGTAAAACCTACCCCACTTATCATGGATCGAGCTACTCCTCAAGACTTATATCTTCCGAGCTACCTTTGAAACACAAGAACAAGGAAACACACAAGCAACACATCAAGCAAAACAAGCACACATCACATCATCGGTACTACACGTGCTTCTTCAACAATGGTGGTCATCCTAAATGGCAGATTATAGATGATGAAAAGGCCATTAAACTTTTGAAAAAGGTGAGATCAGAAAACTTGTAGTAAAAACAACATAAAACAAAAACCAAGGGAGTAAGAAATATTAGCTCAAAGGAAGCTATATCAAGGAAGGGATACAACAGGACAAGGAAGAGGAAATAGTCAAAATCAATGAGTCAAGGGATGACAAAATAGTTTTATAGTAAAATGAGTTTTAGAATACGTCCAGTGCTACTTGCCATACGTCCTACAGTCAACACCGCTCTGATACCACTCTGTCACACCCGGTTTTCTAAAGAACAAAACCAGGCTCGCCATATGTGTGCCCAGGAAGTCCACACATATGTCAGAATGAAAAAGTATCAGAAACAATGTTATTATATAACGTATACATAGCTATATTAACACTTACATCAGAGTATCGCGGAACGGTGACTAAACTTCAGGCTCCATTCTTCTCAGGGACGGCTGACTGGGGGTAACATATGCCTAGCACTTCTACTAGTCTTCTGGAAACTCCACTACACCTTTGTCCTTTGTCCGAGTAGCATCTTACTACACACTGGAGTGTTGGGGAAATAGCAAGAGTGAGTCCATGTCGAACTCAACAAGTACAACACAGGGTTCATGAGGCTCAAAAAGGCTAGACACTGTTTGACTGCGTTTAGCTTTTAATCATCATATAATTAGCAATTGAGTAGCATCAAGGTAATCCACTTCCCATTTATGAACCAATGATCAATTGTAATAAGGATAATGAATAGCATTAACATGAGCACAATAATAATCAACAATAATTAAGCATGATATAACAATGGTGATCATCTATCTGTAAATGTTCCAAGGCCGCTCGTATCCGTGAGCACGGCTAGTATACCAGTTTTTAACTCTGCGCAGAGGTGTACACTTTCACTGTGAGTCATGATTTCCAAATGCATGGGTTTGCAAGGCCCAGAACATTGAAAACCATATAAAGCCATTCAAAAGTTCGTCTAACAAGTTAGGGCCATTAGATTCACTCGGCAGGCAGATGTAGAACCCCCCTTCCCTGTGGCACAACAACCGCAGCCTATACACACTAAGGACAGGGGCTCGCACTACACCCAACGTGGCAAGTCATTCTTACGCCATTTAAGGTAACCACTAACAAGCTAGAAAAGGTCTCTTGAACAACTAGAGCCAGAGCCATATAGCCCTCACAGCTGTACTGTATGTCCCGGATGATCACGTACAGATAAGTCCTTATGGAGAGAAACCAGAGCAACAATATAACCCCTTGCTCTAGCCCCCTTTTCAACAGTAATAAAATCATCTCAATGGTTGATTGCATAATCCATTAGTCAAATTACAAGATCATTGTTCATAATTAAGCGCTAGCAATAGCTACCCAAATGCATAACCCATAGGTGACAAGGAAACAAGATATCAATAGCTAAGTTATAATCTCTATGGTTGTCAAGGAAGACACATGCATATGTATGATAATTTCAGTGAATAGGACAACAAGGATGGTCCCATGTTATACTTGCCTTAATCAAAGTTCTCCGATAGATACTGCTGGTCTGGCTCAAAATAATACTCCTAATCGTCGTAGTACTGCTCACCGTCTAAATTCGATCACCAAGCATCAACATACAAACATTCCGAGCAAACATACACGAAGCAAACAAAAGATACAATTAGAACAGTACACCAACAGTAGAAAAACATTTAGGAAAGCTTACAAAACTATTCTACACGTTGCTACGATCACACAGACGTAAAGATCACAAAAATCAGACTTAAAACGTGAAAGTTATGAATTTTCTAAGATTTTCTATAGATAAATAATTACTTTAATATAAACTCGAAAATTAAATTTTCTAAACCTACTGTACAACTATACTAACATGTAGAGCTCGCAAATACGAACCTAACGCAACTTGAACGGGCCAAATCGGAGTTAAAACATGGAAGATATGGCCTAAACAAAATTGTATGTATATATGTATTTCTATTGTATTTCGAGATTTGTTTTACTAAAGAAAAACGGCCATAATACCTGCATGACGTGATGATGAGGTCATCAAACTAGCAAGTAAACGACAGCAACGGGAACGACCTACGGCCTGCCCTGCCGGAGATGAACTGGAAGGCAACGGCTTGATCTTTCTCATCATAGTGGCGCTCGAATCCGCAACTTCGACGAGCGTGGCTCAAGGAAAGGATCAACTTGCAGTTCGGCATGGCCGCGACACACAAAGAAAATACCAGCCTGTTGTCAGCATAATAGGTGCAGACAGCAAATGGTGCAGGCAACTGCAGTGCCATCATCTCATCAGCCATCATCATCAACAACGCAAACAGCACAGATTATATCAACTGCAACAGTAAGCTACGCGCATGTTGACCGTATATCAGCCAGCACATCTTCACTCCATCATGTAAATAAAGTTTTTGATAAGCAGTTCAGGTGCCAACGAAGGTAGTATTCCAAGGTTGAAGCAGCAAATGACAGACAGCACTACACAACTTTAACTGAGAAGAGCCCACCATCGAGCAAATGCGTAGCCACACATAGGATCAGAGCAAGTCCATTCATCCTGAGCTGTTCAAGACCTCAAAGAAATATCGCCGAGGGGAAGCTGACGCGACATCCATTGTCAAAGCAACAAAGGTCCTTAATTTGATGCGGTCCATCTGGCTATTCACAACTAAACCCTTGGAAACTTTATCCCCACTTCTCACTCCAATCGTTATGTAACAATCTGGATCCATGTTACAGCGTTTAATGAAGGCATCGACAGCTGATGGATTTTGACTTGGTAGAATTTCAAGAGCATCACCAATTTTATAGCTGATGGCCGAAGATGGATCTTCCAATTCAAAGTGGCGGACATCTCTATCAGAACCCTCCTTAGTCAAACGCTGGTTTTTTTACCATTTGAAGCATGTAAGGTGGCTCTCCATCAGCATGGAACCGTAGTGCAGGGGACATTGATCTTGCGCTACTTATTATTTTACTGGGGTCTGAAAGTATAGGATCTTGTAAGACTTCATTGGAAGAGTAATAAATGACATGAACTTTTGGATCCCCCCGAGCCATTGTCTGTCCAGATCCTTGTACGGGTGCACCAGGTTGGCCTTGAGGTAGTAGGCCTTCTTGATCTGGGCCACGGAGGCATCAGTGCTGATCTCCAGGACGTCGCCGAGCTGGTCCAGCATGTCCGACGGCGGCACGTCGTCAATCTGCCTGCCTATTGTCGTCTCGGGATCGTCCTCCGACGACACAAAATACTGCGGCGGCGGCGGCAACAGCGGCGGCGGCGGCAATAGCGGCGGAAAACAGGGCTAGCAGGCAGGCCGGACATATATATAGGGAGGAAGACTCTCCACCTTCACGTCAACTAGCGATATGGTGCTAATTGACGTTGCACCCTCCATCTTTACTAATAGGCCTAATTAATTATTAAAGCCCATTAGTAAATAAATGAATGGACATTTAGGATTATTGCACACAAGCTTTGGTGGAAAATAAGATATTTATTATTTTCGGAATTAATTAATTTCGTGGATAAAATAATTCTAGAAAAGTCCAGAATTATTATTTAAGCCGCGAAAAATACTCCGAAAGCTCCGAAAATTCGAGGGAATTTTCTAGAGACATTATGGAACATGAGGAACCCAAATAAAGTATTTAGAGCTTATGAAAAGATGGATGAAGAGATCAAGGAAAAAGATTAAGCTCACGGAAATTGGAATTTTGGATCCAGAAAATACCAAAAAGTTTTCCGATGAGAAGTAAACGTCGTCCTACGGTATTTTGAAAATAATAGCACTCACCAACACCAAAGACAAGCATCACACAAACACCACATTATTAAATTAATATGAAAAAGTTTAAAACCACAATTTCCTATATTTAATTAGCAACAACTTAACTTATCTAATAAATTTATTCAAACATTGAAATCATTTATTTTATTTAGTGTTTTTCTTGCACAACCCAAAATAGAAAATTTTGGGTGTGACAGCTATCATATTGCTTTGAAGAAAATTAATTCTTTTGAGATGCTTCCTAAAGAAAGTGCTAATGACATGTACACTCGATTGAATGTTCTTGTAGAGGATCTTAATGCTCTTGGGCTCACCCAAATGAGTCAATCGGATGTTGCAAGGAGGATCTTGAGCGTTCTTCCTGTTGAGAAGTATGGTCACATTGTCACCGTGCTTCATCAAAGTGATCTCTCCACCGCAACACTGACACAAGTATTGGGAAAGATCAATGCACATGAGCATGCACATCACTCCGGAAGAGGGCTCATCATCTTCCAAGAAGAAGGACTTGGCCTTCAAAGCTAGCCATGACAAGAAGAAGAAGGGCCAAGCCATGAGGGTGCAAGAAAGCTCAAGTGAAAGTGATATTGATGATGCATCACTTGCACTCATGGTGAGGAAGACCACCAAGATGCTAAAGAAGTTCAACAAGAGTGGCATCAAGTTCGACGGCAAGAAGAAGTTCTTCACTAGTAGCAAAAGGAAGCCCATATCCGAGATGGATTACTACAATTGTGGTGAACTTGGCCACTTAGCTCATCAATGCCCTAAGCCCCCAAAAGACAAGTACAAGAACAAGAACAAGGGCAAGAAAAATGATTCAAGTGATGAAGAAGATGAGAAGAAGAAGAACAAGCCATACAAGAAGAAGGATGGTGTAACACCCTCGGTGTTACTGCGTTAATAAATCACTAAACCATGTCATGAGCACCATGTTTATGTATTATTGTTTATGGCAAAATGAGAAATTAAATTTTGTTGCACTAATTCTTAATTTGAGCTCTAATTTAATTCCTTGTCCAAATATTCCTCAGCACAGTTCAACTAACTATTGTCATCCTGATCCAACTCCAGCGCTAGCAATTCTTTTGCTTTCTAAAATTCCCTGATCGCACTGTAGCAGAGCAGAGTTACTGTAGCGCGCAGAAATGTACTGTATCAGAGCAGAGTTACTGTAGCGCCGCAGAAATGTACTGTAGCGCCGCAGAGGTTACTGTAGCGCGCAGAAAACACTGTAGCATGGAGACTTGCTGCGTCGCGCACGTCAATCTCTTTTCCAGTGCGAGCGTCCCTGCGTCTCTCGTCCTTAAAAGGAGACGTCTCGCGATCGCGAGCTCGCCAGACTTGTTGTCCACCTCTTCCTCTCTAATCAAGTTCCTCTGTTCTTGACGTGTAAGCTGCGTCTATCGAAGCATTAGTGGACTGCGGTAAGTATCCCGTGAGTCCCTCTTGTACTTCCTCTGTTTCTCCCTAGCAGCGCCATCCGTCTTCATTATTCCTTTGATTAAAGACCTCATTCATGAGCAAGTCACGGGAGAAAGCCATGAGTTAATTAAGTTCCTTTGATTTTTTTAGAGATTATTAATAGCTACTTTGCGCAACCAATATCTCCACCATACGAACTCCAATTCCGTTGAATCTTCTTCCTAAATTCATTGAAAATCAAGAGTTGTCTGTCCATGTCATTTTCTTCGTCTCTAGAGCTCAACTAAATTTATCTATTTATCATGAAATATATTTTAGTTAGTAGAAAATATTAGGCTAGCTAGTTCTTGCTTAGTAGAAGTAATGGATAGCTTAGCATGTTAACCATTAGAGTTAGTTAATTAGCTTAGTAGTTGTGTACTTTTAAGAGTTGTTGTTGTCTAAGTATTAATTTATTGCACCATCATTGCATGCATGTAGTGAACGAGTTGGAGGCGGATGTGGTGACCATCGACGACCAGGAGTACGAGGAGGTCGTGGAGGTGATCGAGGAGGTCCTTGCAGCGGAGGAGGTTCCGGAGCCGCCGACTGACTTTGTTGACTCCGTGCCTGCCCAAGGCAAGCCCCGGTGCATAACCCCTATTTTACTAATCACTTGGTATATATATGTTTGCATTACGTTTCAGGAGTTGATATGAAAACTACTTGCACATATATACCCACCTATGAGTCCTACTAGTACAGGTCATGTAGATGCGATGCTTAGGATGACGGTAGCGGGTAACCTGTCGTTACTCACAATAGGTGATTATTATTGTATCACATGATAAGAAGGTGAAAGAAAATTGGAGACCGGGCAGGGATATGGTTTGGGTACTGGTGGGTGTGACAAGTTATGTCCCGCGGCCACGGGCTTAGCTTGGTTGCATCGTTTCCCTGTCCGTGTCGATTAAGAACTGTTCGTTGTTATGGACAATAGTCTTGTCACAGATCTTATTATCCCGAGCATATACTAGCGGATGGGGGCTAGGAAGACTTGTTACTCTCTTGTCATGGGCTCCGGCTCTTTCCGGACCGACTGATTGGAGGCGGGGATAGGTGGAGGTCTAAGCACCACTTTGAGGCCGGGCCTCAAGTGTGGGGGCTTGGAGTCCAAGTTTGGACGGGGACCTGGAACCTGTGACAGGAGTGGAACGGGTTGGTCTCGCTCGTGCCTAGGGTACGAGCAAGGCGTGTGTTTTTCGGGGAACCCAGCTGGGCACATTGATTCGCGAATCGCCGTCGCTTAGACGGTACGGCTTGACTATGGCATGGCATCGTAGTAACAACTGGAATAATAAAGTTGGTGGAAGAAAGGAAAGAAAGAGAAATGAGTATGATTACTTATCACTTGCTTGAAAGTAGAACAGGTGCTTACCTAGAATGTTTAGCTAATGAAAAAAATGACTGCTAAATATTTACCAGTAAGGATACACTTTAGTAAGCTTTGCAGGCAAAAATGAAACAGCAAACCAAAAAGCCTTTCATATCCTTGAGAGTCGGGAAATATATATTCCCACTAGTCGGGTAAGTCTTGCAAGTACATTTTGTACTTAGGGTTATTTTACCCCTGTTGCAGGTGCAATTTAAGAAGTTGGCTGCTGTGTGGAGGATTCTTCTGGTGGGCACAGACGGATCCTTGTATCGCTTTCCGCTAGATGTTTAATTAGTTTCCGCTGTTTAATTACTGCACTCTGAACTCTGGTATTGTAATGAATAAATTTCCAAGACTGCTATTGTATGAAATGGACTAAGTATTGTAAGCTTGTATTCATTATTGTATCCTGGATGAAAACGTGGATTATTCAAGTTCTCCTTCGGGTGTGCTCGACGGAGGTGTTTGACTTGGTTCATTATCGGAATACTTAGTGTCAATGGAAGACGAGTATTATCGATAATGTGCCGATTCAGACGGTTCCGCCACAGTTGGTACCAGAGCCAATAATGAATTTACAAGCTTAATCACCTCTTTTTAAATTTAAAAATTTGACCAACAAAAGATTTGTGAAAAATAGGATTCGGTAAATTCGCATAAATAAGTATTCGCCCTAGTAATATGGTCTATCTAGGATAGTGGCACTGATTTTGTCTAATGAAAAGTCCTGTAGGTACACTAACTTACGCATCGTATAAATCGACTAGTATACGGTGAGTGAGTACACCTTGTGCCAAAATATTCGCGAATGCCGCTATATTCGGCTTGAGCGACGAATAGGCCGATACATGCATCATGAGCATATAAAAAAATTTAATTATTTACCCCGTCACGTATAAGTTTGTTTAATAAATGATAGGGAAATAATAAAAATAAGTGCTCCAATTAACTATGGAAGTCTGATTATTTTATCCCTTATCAAGTGTATCTTTTCTTTGAGTCTGTCCTTCAATCTGGAAGTTTGTCCCTAATGGAGGATCCTTATATGATCACAGATGAGTCAGGGGTCTCATCATGGGAGTGCTAGTGGTGGGGCTGTCCTTGGCCATGGTGGAAGTGATCAAGGCAATGATGGTGAGCATCAGGGGGATAGCAATGGGGTCCCAGTGTTGGATGCTGCACTACCTCGGGCACCAGTACCTCCTATGAATCCTGAAGAGATGCTGGCTGAGATGTTGACTGCCCGTCGGGAGTCCAACCGTGTCATGGAAATGATGGCACAGTTAGTTGGTAACCTTGTTCGTGGGGGCCACGGTGATGGTGGTAGGAATGGGGATGGTGCTCGTGGGCATGACAGGCCCAGCACCTATCAGGACTTTTTGAAGACGCAGCCACCTACCTTCACACCGTCTGCTGAGCCTCTGGATGCAGATCATTGGCTTCGCACCATAGAGCAGAAGTTGATGTTGCTGCACAATGTGGCTGATGACCAGAAGGTGCACTTTGTTGCACAGCAGCTTCTAGGATCTGCTACTGCGTGGTGGGACACCTTCCAAGCCATGCAGCTTGCAGGTCACCGGGTGACTTGGCAGGAGTTTGTCACTGCTTTTCGTGAGCACTTTATTCCTGCTGGTTTGATGAGCAGGAAGTTGACTGAGTTTAAGGAGTTAAGGCAGGGTAATATGACCGTGGTGGAGTATGCAACCAAGTTCAACCATCTGGCTCAGTATGCTGGTTATCTTGTGGACACCGATCAGAAGAAGATGGATTGTTTTAGGGATGGTCTCTCTTGTGTCTTAAAGGAGAAGTTGTTCACTGGGGGCTATCAGACCTTTGGTGCATTGATGAGTGCTGCCATTTCCATGGAGGGACTTCAGAATGACACCCAGTCTGAGTGGAAGCGCAAGCGGGTGATTACTGGATCCTCTAGTCACCCACATGCGCAGAAGGTACAAGTTGTTAGGAGGGTGCCTTATTATTCTCAGGGTGGACAGCAGCCACGTCACTTTCAGCAAGCCACTTCAGTTCAGCACACTCAGTACCGTGCACCTACTCAGCAGGTGCAGCAGTCTCAGGGACAGCAGTTCCAGCCTCATCAGGGACAGGGAAACAAGCCACCAGTTATTTGTTTCAAGTGTGGCAAGGAAGGCCACTATGCTCGGGAGTGTCCTGAAAATCATCCTATTCAGTCTGCTCAGTCTGCAGCCAACTCTCGCTTGGTCAAGAGGACTATTATCAGGAAGAAGGTGCCTGTGAGCCGCTCGGGACATGTTAATTTCACTGCAGCTGAGGAGTTTCCACAGGGAGAGCCTGTGATGGCTGGTATGTTCTCCATCAACTCCCACCCAGCATATGTGTTATTTGATTCTGGTGCATCACATTCATTCATGAGTATGGGTTTCGTAGAAAGGCACAATATACCTACTGCAATGATTTCTGTTGCATATAAGGTTAGCACCCCTGGTGCACAGTTATGTATTCAGACCCGGACTGAGACACTTAGCCTGGTTTTGGCCACTCATTCTTATCGTGTCCAGTTCATGGTATTGCCTGGGCAAAGTACAGATGCTATCTTGGGAATGAATTGGTTGGGGAGGAATGGTGTAGTTTTGGACCTTAACCATAGAGTGGTGGAGTTGAAGCTTCCTTCATCTAAGGATAGAATGTCCCTTATTATGCCACCAATCTCTTCTCTAGCAGCCGTCTCTAATACTGAAGCTTCTCCTGCTCTTGCCTCTATTCCTGTGGTCTGTGAATTTCCGGATGTTTTTCCTGAAGATTTACCTGGGTTACCTCCTGATAGAGATGTGGAGTTTACCATTGAGCTAGAGCCCGGTACTACTCCTATTTCTAGACGTCCTTATCGTATGGCTCCCCTAGAGTTAGCTGAAATGAAGAAGCAATTAGAAGAGCTGAGGGAGAAGGGATTTATTCATCCTAGCACTTCACCATGGGGTTGTCCAGCTATTTTTGTGAAGAAGAAGGATGGCACTCTTCGGATGTGTATTGATTATCGCCCCCTTAATGCAGTAACTATTAAAAATAAATATCCCTTGCCTCGGATTGATACTTTGTTTGATCAGTTAGCTGGTGCAAAGGTATTTTCAAAAATTGACCTCCGTTCTGGGTATCACCAAATAAAAATCCGGCCCCAAGATGTACCAAAGACAGCCTTTTCCACTAGGTACGGCCTTTATGAGTACCTAGTAATGTCCTTTGGTCTTACCAATGCTCCTGCATTTTTCATGTACCTCATGAACTCAGTCTTCATGCCGGAGTTGGATAAGTTTGTGGTGGTGTTTATTGATGATATTTTAATATATTCAAAGAATGAAGATGAGCATGCCTGGCATCTTCGCATAGTCCTAACCAGACTACGCGAGCATCAGTTATATGCCAAGTTTAGCAAGTGTGAATTTTGGCTAGACCGGGTACAATTTTTGGGACATGTCTTGACCCCTGAAGGCATATCAGTGGACCCTAGCAAAGTGCAAGAGGTTTTAAATTGGAAATCACCAAGGTCCGTGCATCAGATACGTCAGTTCCTTGGCCTTGCCGGTTATTATCGGCGTTTCATTCCTGACTTTTCCAAGATAGCTAAACCCATCACCAAGTTGCTTCAGAAGGATGTCAAGTTTGTTTGGGGCCCGGCTTGTGAGGAGGCATTTCAAGCTCTGAAGAAGTATTTGACCACTGCTCCTATTCTTGCTCAGCCTGATATTGGGAAACCATTTGATGTATATTGTGATGCCTCTCGGTCTGGACTTGGGTGTGTGCTTATGCAAGAAGGACGGGCAGTAGCTTATGCTTCCCGTCAGCTGAAAAAGCATGAAGTAAACTATCCCACCCATGATTTAGAGCTTGGTGCGGTTGTGCATGCTCTAAAAATATGGAGGCACTTTTTGTTGGGAAACAAGGTAAATATTTATACGGACCACAAGAGCCTCAAATATATTTTTACTCAACCCGAGTTAAATATGAGGCAACGAAGGTGGCTTGAGTTAATTAAGGATTATGATTTAGAGGTGCACTATCATCCCGGCAAAGCTAATGTGGTAGCTGATGCATTAAGTCGGAAGTCACACCAGGAAGATGAGGAGTCTTTGTCTTTTGCTCATCATGAGGTGTTGGCACATATTGCCTTGGTTTCTGACTTGTTGGATCAGATTGCCTTGGAGCAGAGGAAGGACACTGAGGTGATTCCTCACATCAGGATATTGATGGCTAAAGGACGAGGGCCCCATTTTAATATTGATGAGCAAGGTGTGCTCAGGTACAAGAAGAGATTAGTAGTACCAGGAAGTGTTGAGCTTAGGACAAAAATCTTGGAAGAGGCCCATAACTCCAAGTTGTCCATTCACCCAGGGAGTAATAAAATGTATCATGATTTGAGGCACGTGTATTGGTGGCCCAACCTAAAGCAAGATGTGGCCAAGTACATCTCTGAGTGTGACATTTGTGGAAGAGTTAAAGCTGATCACCTGCGTACACCCGGTTTGCTACAGCCCTTGCCTATCCCTGCTTGGAAATGGGAGGATATTTCCATGGATTTTATTGTGGGTCTGCCCCGCACAGTAAGAGGACATGATTCTATTTGGGTCATTGTGGATCGTCTTACCAAGTCAGCTCATTTTCTTCCGGTGGGTAATAGGTTCACAGCCATGCAATATGCCAAGTTATATTTCGACCGAGTTGTTACTCTACATGGAGTTCCTCTCACTATAGTTTCTGATCGAGGATCAGTATTTGTGTCACGTTTCTGGGAGCAGTTGCAGAAGTGTCTTGGTACTCGCCTTCTTAGAAGTTCTGCTTATCATCCCCAGACTGATGGTCAAACAGAGAGAATCAACCAAGTACTAGAAGACATGTTGAGGGCCTGTGTCATTTCTTTTCCTGAAAAGTGGGATGAGTGTTTGAGGTTTGCTGAGTTCTCTTATAACAACAGTTATCAAGAGAGCATTCGCATGGCACCTTTTGAGGCTCTGTATGGCAAGAAATGTAGGACACCACTCAACTGGGTGGAGGTGGGAGACCGTGGTCATTATGGGCCCGATCTCATTAAGGAGGCAAGAGATCAAGTGAGAGTCATTCAAGCTCACTTGCAGTCAGCTCAGAGTCGTCAGAAAAATTATGCAGACAAAAGGAGAAGGCCCTTGCAGTTCGAGGTTGGTGATTATGTGTACCTTAAGGTATCTCCCATGAGAGGTGTGCATAGGTTTGGTGTCAGAGGAAAATTGGCTCCTCGCTATGTGGGTCCTTATAAAATTTTGGAGAAAAGGGGTTCTGTTGCTTATCGTATTCAACTCCCAGATATCTTGTCAGCGGTCCATGATGTTTTCCATGTCTCCCAATTGAAAAGATGTTTGCGGGTTCCCGAAGAAATTGTGGAAATTGAAGGCCTTCCTCTTCAACCCGATCTTTCTTATATTGAGCACCCTATCAAGGTTTTGGATGAAAAAGAAAGAATCACAAGAAACAAGGTGGTGAAATTTTACAAGGTTCAATGGAAAAATCATTCGGAGGATGAGGCCACTTGGGAGTTGGGAAGCTATATTTTGGAGCATTATCCTCATCTCATTCCTAGTTCGTCAAGGTAATCATCTTAAGTAATTAACTTGCTTATCTTTTCCCACACTAGGCACTTGAAATCTCGGGTCGAGATTTTCTTTTAGGGGGGTAGAGCTGTAACACCCTCGGTGTTACTGCGTTAATAAATCACTAAACCATGTCATGAGCATCATGTTTATGTATTATTGTTTATGGCAAAATGAGAAATTAAATTTTGTTGCACTAATTCTTAATTTGAGCTCTAATTTAATTCCTTGTCCAAATATTTCTCAGCACAGTTCAACTAACTATTGTCATCCTGATCCAACTCCAGCGCTAGCAATTCTTTTGCTTTCTAAAATTCCCTGATCGCACTGTAGCAGAGCAGAGTTACTGTAGCGCGCAGAAATGTACTGTATCAGCGCAGAGGTACTGCAGCGCCGCAGAAATGTACTGTAGCGCCGCAGAGGTTACTGTAGCGCGCAGAAAACACTGTAGCACGGAGACTTGCTGCGTCGCGCACGTCAATCTCTTTTCCAGTGCGAGCGTCCCTGCGTCTCTCGTCCTTAAAAGGAGACGTCTCACGATCGCGAGCTCGCCAGACTTGTTGTCCACCTCTTCCTCTCTAATCAAGTTCCTCTGTTCTTGACGTGTAAGCTGCGTCTATCGAAGCATTAGTGGACTGCGGTAAGTATCCCGTGAGTCCCTCTTGTACTTCCTCTGTTTCTCCCTAGCAGCGCCATCCGTCTTCATTATTCCTTTGATTAAAGACCTCATTCATGAGCAAGTCACGGGAGAAAGCCATGAGTTAATTAAGTTCCTTTGATTTTTTTAGAGATTATTAATAGCTACTTTGCGCAACCAATATCTCCACCATACGAACTCCAATTCCGTTGAATCTTCTTCCTAAATTCATTGAAAATCAAGAGTTGTCTGTCCATGTCATTTTCTTCGTCTCTAGAGCTCAACTAAATTTATCTATTTATCATGAAATATATTTTAGTTAGTAGAAAATATTAGGCTAGCTAGTTCTTGCTTAGTAGAAGTAATGGATAGCTTAGCATGTTAACCATTAGAGTTAGTTAATTAGCTTAGTAGTTGTGTACTTTTAAGAGTTGTTGTTGTCTAAGTATTAATTTATTGCACCATCATTGCATGCATGTAGTGAACGAGTTGGAGGCGGATGTGGTGACCATCGACGACCAGGAGTACGAGGAGGTCGTGGAGGTGATCGAGGAGGTCCTTGCAGCGGAGGAGGTTCCGGAGCCGCCGACTGACTTTGTTGACTCCGTGCCTGCCCAAGGCAAGCCCCGGTGCATAACCCCTATTTTACTAATCACTTGGTATATATATGTTTGCATTACGTTTCAGGAGTTGATATGAAAACTACTTGCACATATATACCCACCTATGAGTCCTACTAGTACAGGTCATGTAGATGCGATGCTTAGGATGACGGTAGCGGGTAACCTGTCGTTACTCACAATAGGTGATTATTATTGTATCACATGATAAGAAGGTGAAAGAAAATTGGAGACCGGGCAGGGATATGGTTTGGGTACTGGTGGGTGTGACAAGTTATGTCCCGCGGCCACGGGCTTAGCTTGGTTGCATCGTTTCCCTGTCCGTGTCGATTAAGAACTGTTCGTTGTTATGGACAATAGTCTTGTCACAGATCTTATTATCCCGAGCATATACTAGCGGATGGGGGCTAGGAAGACTTGTTACTCTCTTGTCATGGGCTCCGGCTCTTTCCGGACCGACTGATTGGAGGCGGGGATAGGTGGAGGTCTAAGCACCACTTTGAGGCCGGGCCTCAAGTGTGGGGGCTTGGAGTCCAAGTTTGGACGGGGACCTGGAACCTGTGACAGGAGTGGAACGGGTTGGTCTCGCTCGTGCCTAGGGTACGAGCAAGGCGTGTGTTTTTCGGGGAACCCAGCTGGGCACATTGATTCGCGAATCGCCGTCGCTTAGACGGTACGGCTTGACTATGGCATGGCATCGTAGTAACAACTGGAATAATAAAGTTGGTGGAAGAAAGGAAAGAAAGAGAAATGAGTATGATTACTTATCACTTGCTTGAAAGTAGAACAGGTGCTTACCTAGAATGTTTAGCTAATGAAAAAAATGACTGCTAAATATTTACCAGTAAGGATACACTTTAGTAAGCTTTGCAGGCAAAAATGAAACAGCAAACCAAAAAGCCTTTCATATCCTTGAGAGTCGGGAAATATATATTCCCACTAGTCGGGTAAGTCTTGCAAGTACATTTTGTACTTAGGGTTATTTTACCCCTGTTGCAGGTGCAATTTAAGAAGTTGGCTGCTGTGTGGAGGATTCTTCTGGTGGGCACAGACGGATCCTTGTATCGCTTTCCGCTAGATGTTTAATTAGTTTCCGCTGTTTAATTACTGCACTCTGAACTCTAGTATTGTAATGAATAAATTTCCAAGACTGCTATTGTATGAAATGGACTAAGTATTGTAAGTTTGTATTCATTATTGTATCCTGGATGAAAACGTGGATTATTCGAGTTCTCCTTCGGGTGTGCTCGACGGAGGTGTTTGACTTGGTTCATTATCGGAATACTTAGTGTCAATGGAAGACGAGTATTATCGATAATGTGCCGATTCAGATGGTTCCGCCACAGATGGCAAGAGGAAAGAGTTCCACAAGAAGAAGAAGGGAGGCAAAGCCTACAATGTTGGTGATTGGCTCATCGATATTGAATCATCATGTGAGTCCTCCGGTGATGAGAGCGATGATGAGAAAGAGAAGGTTGCCGCATTTGTGATTGAGCCATCATCATCTTCACCGACATCTTCATCACCACCTTCACCGCCACCTTCACCATCATCGTCCACTACTCACTTATGCCTTATGGCCAAGGGTGAACGAAAGGTATAAAACAATGATAGTGATGATGATGATAGTGATAGTGATGATGAATATGATGCACCTTCTTATGATGAACTTGTAAAATTGTTGAACAAATACTCTAAAGTCATAAGAAGAACTAGAAATGAAAATGATGAGCTCCAAAACAAAAATGACTCACTTTCATCTAAGCTTGAAAATGCACAAAACGCTAGTGATGAGCTCAAAGATCAAAATGAAATTATGTCTTCTACTCTCAAGGAGCTCAAAACTTCTAACAAAGAGCTTAGAGATGAACATGATAAACTTGAGAAGAAGCATGATGAGCTCAACACTAGGCACAACTCGCTAAAAGACAAATACACTACATTGAAAATCAATTATGATAGTCTTGTTGTTGCTAATGAGCTTTCTCTTGAGACACATGATGCTACTAACCAAGTTGTTAAGATTGATATAGCTACATCATGTGATGACTTGATCATTGAGAGCATTGAGCAAGGCTCTAGTGGCAAAGGCAAGAGTGTGGTTGAGTCTAACAACTATGATGATTATGTCAAGCTCAAAAGTGAGAATAAGATGCTTACAAGTGAGAACAAGAAGCTAAAAGGGTTGATGGCTCTTGAAAAGAAAACATCAAATGAGTCACTTATTGAAGAGAACAAAAAGCTCAAGCAAGAGAAAGAGCATCTCAAGACCGGCCTAAGCAAGTTCACAAGAGGCCAATATTTGCAAAGTGAGCTACTCATGAACACCGTCATGAAGATGGATAGAAGTGACATTGGTTACTTGGCAAATCAAGAGAAGAAGGCTAAAGCTCAACAACAATAAAGCAAGTCAAAGCCTATGCAAAAGAGATGTGTTGAGTGTGGACAAGAGGGCCATTTTGCTCATGAGTGCAAAACTCCACCACCACAACCCTTGCCCAAGCATGCTAGACCCTTTGCCTTCAATGCTCATTATATGCTTAGAAAAGATTTAAGTGGAAAGATGAAAGTTATGTTCTTGGGTCCCCCAAACAAGAATAGGCCTAAGAAAATATGGGTTGCCAAGTCACTAGTTAAGAAAGTCAAGGGTCCCTCTCAAGTTTGGGTCCCTAAACAAAAAAGCTTGATCTCTTGTGTGTAGGTGAACTACAAGACCGGTGGATCTCATTGGGTTATTGATAGTGGTTGCACTCAACATATGACCGGTGATCCTCGTATGTTCACCTCACTTGAAGAGAATGTGGTATGTCAAGAGAAGATCACATTTGGAGATAATTCAAAGAGCAAAGTCAAGGGTATAGGCAAGATTGCAATATCAAATGATCACTCTCTTTCAAATGTGCTCTATGTTGCTTCATTGAGTTTCAACTTGCTATCCGTTGGGCAACTTTGTGACCTTGGCTACCAATGCTTGTTCACACCCAATGAAGTGGTAGTTTCAAAGATAGATGACAAGCAAATGATATTCAAAGGCTTTAGATACAACAATCTCTATCTTGTTGACTTCACCTCCGAAGATGCAAACTTGATGACATGCTTGTTCATCAAAACTTCACTTGGGTGGCTTTGGCATAGGAGGCTTGCTCATGTTGGAATGAACACTCTCAACAAGCTATTGAAGAAGGAATTAGTGAGAGGCTTGAAGGATGTAAAGTTTGAGAAGGACAAACCTTGTAGTGCATGTCAAGCCGGCAAACAAGTTGCAAATACTCATCCAACCAAAGCTTACATGTCAACAACAAGAGTACTAGAACTTCTACACATGGATTTGTTTGGTCCTACAACTTACAAGAGCTTGGGTGGAAATCTCTATTGTCTTGTGATTGTGGATGACTACTCAAGATACACTTGGACTTTCTTCCTTCATGACAAATCTGAAGTGGCAAATTGTTTCAAGAAGTTTGCAAAGAGAGCTCAAAATGAATTTAAAGTCAAGATAAAGAAGATTAGAAGTGATAATGGCAAAGAGTTTGACAACACAAACATTGAAGCTTATTGTGATGAGATTGGAATGAAGCATGAAGTTTTATCAACCTACACTCCTCAATAAAATGGTGTAGTTGAGAGAAAGAACCGGACCTTGATCACCCTTGCAAGAACAATGCTAGATGAGTACAACACACTGGAAAAATTGTGGGCCGAGGAAATCAACACCGCATGCTATGCTTCAAATCGTCTCTTCCTACAAAAGTTTCTTGGTAAGACCCCCTATGAGTTGCTAAATGGGAAGAAACCGGATGTCTCATTCTTCCGGGTGTTTGGTTGCAAATGCTACATCTACAAGAAGCTCAACACCTAGGGAAGTTTCAAAGACGTTGTGATATTGGATTTCTTGTTTGTTACTCATCAAAGTCCAAAGCATATAGAGTATTTAACCATGCCACCGGTTTGGTTGAAGAAACATATGATGTGGAATTTGATGAATCTAACGGCTCCCAAGGAGCAATTGAGAATTGTGATGATGTAGGTGATGAACCATTGAGGGAGGCAATGAAGAACATGCCGGTGGGAGACATCAAGCCAAAAGATGATGAAGACGATGTACAAATTGTCAATCCACCATCTTCATCACATGTGCCTCAAGATGATGATAAGAATCAGAGAGTTGAAAATGAAGACACTCATGTCTCTCATGAACAAGCCGAGGCACAAGCTCAAGATGTTGATGCTCCTCAACCATCTCCCCAAGTGGTTGATAGAAGAAACTCACCTCTACTTCAAGCACATCCACAAGATCTCATCATAGGGAGTCCTACAAATGGTGTAATGACTCGATCTCAAAAGCTTGCTTCTTTTGTTGAACATCACTCTTTTGTCTCTTGTCTTGAACCTAAAAATGTAGAAGAAGCTCTTCAAGATCCGGATTGGGTGAATGCCATGCATGAAGAATTGAACAACTTCACCCGCAATCAAGTTTGGACACTTGAAGAGCATCCAAAAGGTGCAAGAGTCATTGGAACCAAGTGGGTGTTCCGCAACAAGCAAGATGACCAAGGCGTAGTAGTGAGGAACAAGGCAAGACTAGTTGCAAAGGGGTTCTCTCAAGTTGAAGGTCTTGATTTTGGAGAGACTTTTGCACCCGTTGCATGACTTGAAGCCATTCATATCCTTCTTGCATATGCATCGCATCATGAAATGAAACTATATCAAATGGATGTGAAAAGTGTATTTTTAAATGGCTTCATAAATGAACTAGTCTATGTTGATCAACCTCTCGAGTTTGAAGACCCTAGATATCCTAATCATGTTTATAGGTTGTCCAAGGCGCTATATGGGCTCAAGCAAGCCCCTAGAGCGTGGTATGAGCGCCTCCAGGACTTCCTCATTGAGAAGGGCTTCACTATTGGGAAGGTCGACACCACACTATTCACCAAGAAGCTTAATGGGGAGATCTTCATTTGTCAAGTCTGTTGATGATATTATCTTCGGATCAACAAATAAAGATTATTGCAAGGAATTTGGTGGATTGATGTCGAAGGAGTTCAAGATGTCTATGATTGGTGAACTCACATTCTTCCTTGGTTTTCAAGTCAAGCAAATGAGAGAAGGAATTTTCATCTCTCAAGAAAAATATACCAAGGATCTTCTCAAGAGATTCAAGATGGAAGAGTGTAAGCCAATCAAGACCCCAATGCCATCTAATGGACATCTCGACCTAGATGAGGGAGGTAAACCGGTTGATCAAACTCTTTACCGTTCTATGATTGGTAGCTTGTTGTACCTTACCACATCTAGGCCCAATATTATGTTTAGTGTGTGCATGTGTGCTTGCTTTCAAGCATGCCCTAAAGAACCTCACCTAAGTGCCGTAAAAAGAATTTTAAGATATCTTAAGCACACCCCAAGCATTGGTCTTTGGTATCCCAAAGGAGCTAGATTCCAACTAGTTGGCTATTCCGATTCGGATTATGCCGGTTGCAAAATTGATAGAAAAAGCACATCCGGAGGGTGCCATTTGCTTGGAAGGTCTTTAGTATCTTGGTCATCTAAGAAGCAAAATAGTGTGGCTTTGTCCACCGCCGAGGCGGAATACATTGCCGCGGGGGCTTGTTGTGCACAAATCTTATACATGAAACAAACCCTCCTAGACTATGGAGTTGTTCTTGAAAAGGTGCTACTTTTATGTGACAATGAAAGTGCCGTTAAAATTGCTAATAATCCGGTACAACACTCACGCACCAAGCACATTGATATCCGCCACCACTTTCTAAGAGATCATGTTGCTAAAAATGATATATCACTAGAAGGTGTAAGAAGTGAAAATCAATTAGCAGATATCTTCACTAAACCTTTGGATGAGGCTACCTTTTGTAGGTTGAGAAGTGAACTAAATGTGCTTGATTCTAGTAACTTTAAAAAATAAGTTTGTGTTGTCCCTTGCATTGCCTTGTATTATATGTCATGTTTAATTCTCTGCAATGCATCTAGGAATTGTCTAACACAATTACGATAACCCTCCTTTGGAGGAGTAAAGAAGCCTAACCGTGGATCAAACTTGACAAGCAACCTAGTCTTTCTTACTTGCTTTGCATTGCATATGCATGGTTGTTGCTTTGTCATTTCTTTTCAGTTTGGCTTTGAGCAACCTTTGTGTTCGTCCATGAATAGAGAGAGCACTTGACGCTCCCAAGGGTTCATAAACTCTATTGCATGGCCATACGTTGCTCCTGGGTGTTTATTGCATATTTTCCTAAAAACAATACTAGCCTAAGGCAAAATATTTTGAAAAACTTGAGGGTTTGAGTGAGGTCACTCATATCAGGTTCTAATTGGTGTTTATTTGAGTCTCTTTGAATTGGATCTTGATTGGGAGAAGTTGCGTCGAAGATCGGATTGAAGAAAGGCATCAAACAGCGACCGAACGCTGAACCGGACACGGTGCTGCTTCACCACTGCGTCCGGTCCCGGCGACCACCAGCGCGTCCGGTCATCCCGAAGACATTCCCTTGGATCTGTGACCGGACGCTCGATCGGACGCGTCGCTGTGACCACCGCGTCCAGTCCTGGACCCCACCACCACGTCCGGTCATGCGCATTGAGTTTCCTGGATGACCTCCGACCGGACTCTATCCGCGTCTAGTCAGCCCTAACCGGACGTGTCCGGTCGCTCCAGGAGCTTACTGGACTCTGACAGGACGCTGCCTCACCACGTTCGGTCAGTGCGTCGAAAGCGGATCTGAGCCCTCATATAACCTTTTCGTCCCGATCTATTTTTTCTCTCTCGCCTGATCTCATTCACCGTACGCCGCCGCTCCTCCGTGCCCTAATCTGCTCGCCGACTCGCCGCGCCACCGAGCACCTACTGCGCCTCCTCCTCGCCGCGCGCTGCCGTGCCTGCCACTGCTCCGCCGCCACGCCACACCTCGTCCACACCATCGTGTCGCGCTCCGCCGCCGCGCCACTGCTCCGCGCCATTGCCCGCGCCCCGATGAGCCATCTCGCAGTCTTGCAGCCACGCTGCTAAGCCACTGTCGTGCAGCCGTGCCACCTCCCCGCTGCAGCCACACGCCAGCAAGTTCTCCCCGCGAAGTTTTCCTTTTTGCCCTAACCCTAGCCCTCGTGTGACTTCGCTTCGGCCGCTCTTCATCGAAGTTTCTCCACGCGACGTCTTCTCCACGAGGTTTCTTCACGTTACCTTGATCTTCTACTTAGGGTTTGCCGTAACTTTCCGTTAAAATTCTAACTCTTTATTGCTTGTCTCAGCAAATTCAGCGCTCATCCGGCGCTTCCGGGGTACTCTCGCGCGTCAAGGTCTCTCATCCCTTCACCAGATTCTCGCCGATTGGAGGTAGCTATCGCGTTCTATTCAGATCTTATCTCATATGCTTGCTTTCATTAGGACCTCACTTATCTATTAGATAATATGTGTTGCTTATAGTAGCTCCATCTATTCTATCTTTATAGTGAGTCTTGTCGGTGCTTTGTATGGCAGTTGATCAGATTTGAATCCAAGGCCAAGCCTATGGATACAGATTGAGGCCAAGCCTCACGAGTGTCAGTTCACCATCTTTTAGGGTTTTCTCAGCAGTTGGTCAGTATGGTTCGATGCAAGAATGCTGGTGATGCACCTAGTGATGGGGACGAGAGTCCTCCCAGACTGACAGAGGTTGCCCGTGGCAAGCGCAAGAAGACCTCCGCCAAGAAGAGGAAGAGAACACTCACAGAGGCAGAGATAGCTCAGGCAGTTGCAGATGTAGCAGAGCTGGCAGAGAGGGGTGGCAGGAGTAGTGGGATTCACATTGGCGAGCGTCGCTTTCATCTTGAAGGTCAACAACTTGGTATTGAGGCCACCGAGGAGACAGAGGAGATACCTGCTGATCAGCCCACAGAGGATCTAGAGGAGACAGAGGAGCAGACCATTCAGACTCCACCGCGTCGTCGCTCAGGACGTACGTGAGCTCAGGTGACTCCTAGGCCAGAGGGCCAGCGTCGTGGAGGTCGTCCACCTCCCAGGGCTCGAGGTCACCCCCCAGTCGAGCACTTTGACTTGAGGGGAGCTACAGCACGTCAGGTGCAGGCCCTTCGGTTCGTCAAGGTTGGTCGGTGGTTCCCACCTCAGCGGGACCCCCGAGCGTCAGAGGGCTTCTACACTCCTCTGCACGAGGATTTCTACAGAGCTTACGTTGACAGCGGGATTGCTTTCAGACCTCAGAGAGTCTGTCGACTTGAGGCTCTAGTTGAGGTGGTTGGTGAGCAGCTCCGTCCGCACTTGTCCTTTCTTCCAGGCTTGTCAGACTTTTTTGGGATGGACTGGAGCCTACTGTGGCACTTGGGTCAGAGAGTTCTACTCTTCACTTTGGATTGACCCTGCACATGAGTTCATACACTTTGCATTCCAAGGCCGTGACCGCAGACTCTACAGCACTAGGGTACGGGAGATTCTCAGACTCCCTGCTTCAGAGATGAAGATTCACCAGCTGTGCTTCGGTCAGATTGCTCCACCTAGGCGCCCTCACGGAGGTACAGTGCCACCTACAGACATGATCAGACCCTGCTTTCGTGAGCCGTTTGGCGAGGGGTCTAGACGTACACCTACCGGCCTGACACCCCTTGCTAGGGTACTTGATGCTATTGTGAGGCGTACACTTCTTCCGAGGCTGGGATATAGAGAGGGATTGACTCGTATGCAGCTATGGGTGGTGCATCACCTCATCTCATAGACACCATTCGACATTTGGGATTTGATGCTATGTGAGATGGAGGATACCTTGGCAGAGGGATTCAAGGGTCACCGTCAGCTACCATATGCGCACTGGATATGCTTCATCATCAGATCTGCGTGTGAGCTACCTGCAGAGATTCGAGCTAAGATATCAGATACCATCACTGCTTTTCCAGAGTACGTCATTCGTCAGTTGTGGGCTTCTGTTACCAGAGAGTAGGCACCCAGGCCAGGATAGCGTGAGAGGCTAGAGGTCCCAGAGATAGCAGCTGAGCAGGATGAGACCGTTCAGGGTCTTGCTGAGGCCGAGCTTGCAGATCTTGATGCTCAGCCTGCTGATCCAGTAGAGGATGATGCCTCCGACAGCACAGACGAGGACTACCAGCCTATCCCCCGATACCGCTCTCCTTGGTCTCACGACCATGAGGCCAGTGGTTCAGGCTCAGCCTCCCGCTCAGACCCAGCCATGGTGGCTATTCTTGAGAGGCTGACCCAGGCCCAGGAGAGGCAGGAGCTTCAGATGCAGCGATAGGCTCAGGACACAGCAGCTGCATTTGCTCAGATTCAGGCTCGTCAGGACGAGTTCCAGAGGCAGCAACTTGAGCTTCAGAGGCAGCAGCTCGAGATGTAGAGACAGCAGGCAGCCAACCAGCAGCAGTATCTTGAGCTCCTGCGACACCTAGTCACAGTTGGGGTTCCTCCTCTAGCGTCTGTCCTGACTCCAGCACTACAGTCCAATGGACCTCAGAGTCAGGGACAACCGAGCTTTCAGTTCACCTCTCCCCAGCAGCAGGTTCCCCAGACCTTTCAGTCCTCGAGTTACACTCTTATTCAGACGGGATTCACTCCACCAGATCAGCCTAGACCTCACCTTCTGACAGGCACTCCTTTCACTGACTTGAGTGCCTCCTACAGCGAGTTGACTGGTCAGCCGACGCCCTCGCACACCACTGTTGTGACTTCTTCAAGGTTGTCAGCTTCTGAGACTGTGGCTCCTCCAGTGACAGGGACTGGGACTACAGAGACAGTACCGTCGTCCGTTGCCTCGACAGATCCTCCCGCAGCTGGCACTCTTCAGGCTCAGGTGACAGAGACTGCTCCGCCCGTTGCTACATCTTGATCAGTACCTGCTCCTGTTCTTTAGACCCATACTGTTTCACAGCCACGTGCTTCTACAGAGGGTCAGCCTGACAGCTTAGAGTCTGAGGAGGATACTTCACAGTTCGTGATCACTCCACGCTCCTCGGCACCCGACACGATTGCTTCTGTTCCCCTATCGGATCCTTAGTTTTGTTTTTGGCATTTGATGCCAAAGGGGGAGAGAGAGTAGATTCAGGGGGAGTTTTGTTAGAGGGTTTTCGTTTGTCTTTGTGTGCTACATTCTGCTACATTCATGCATCATGTTTACTTTCCTGCACTTGCATTTTGTGACATGTATGCGTAATGAGATACTTGAGTCTTATGTGGTCTATCTATGTGGTCTATCTTGTTCCTTTTTTATATTCTGTCACTTAATTGGTTCTAGCTCATAAGGTTGTGCTTCCATGCCTTACTCCGATTTCATATGAGCTATGTTTTATGTGTACTAACGCTTCATGTTTTATCTTATGAGTACACCCTATTGGCTTGGAGCACATAAGCAATTATCTAACCACTTGTGCTTATTGCTTGTTGCTTATGTGAACCAAGCATGTTCGAAAACCTCAACTCTTATATGTTCTGAATCTAAGTGTTGTCATCAATCACCAAAAAGGGGGAGATTGAAAGCATCTAGGCCCCGAGAGTTGGTTTCGGCAATTGATGATAACGCATTATTACCATGACTAACGTGTGTTTTGCAGAAACTTTGGTAAGTTAGGTCATGGGGTTGATAGCTGCTTTGGGCACTATGGTATTCATGTCCCTTGATGGAAATTGTTTCGGTTTTCAAAGGATCAACGACAAGATTAAGGACGGTTAGTTCCGAATCTCAAGGTGTTGAGTTACATTCGGAATAGTCGTTAGGATCTTCGCTTTTTTCCTTTGGCCATACTATAAAGGGAGGCATGAGCGAGTAGCTTGACCTAGGTGAGTCTTTTGTTTAGGTGTGGTGCACACTTGTCAAACTTAGCACTAGGTAGCTCAAGAAAAGCTTAAAGTTCAGTTGGAAGCAACTTGGTTCAAGTTGCGTCGCGTTTCGGAGTCGTTAGAGCCGTTTTTCCTTGACCGGACGCGGTCTCTGTCTTGACCGGACGCGTCCGGTCAGTACTAAACAGTTACTACGTTTCTGCACAGTTGACCGGACGCGGTTCTTGCAAGGACCGGACGCGGTGATAATGCTGATACGTGTCTCAGAGGGTAAAACATCTAATCGGACACGACTAGGAAGTGATCGGACGTGTCCGGTCACGTTCCACTAAGGTACTTTGCTGACCTGACGCGTCCGGTCATCACTGATCGGACGCGGTCGAGCGTCAGGTCAAAGTACAGTAAGGACCTTGCATGATTGGACGCGTCCGGTCACCCCTGATCGGTGCGTCCGGTCACTCAGTAGTGTTGTTCAGATTTTCGACCGTTACATTCGACCGGCGCGTCCGGTCACGTCGACCGACATGTCCGGTCAGTGCGTTTTTTTGCTGAGTTGGCATGTTACTGTTGGATTTGACTGTGGGGTGTATAAATACATCCCCTCCACCTCTTTTAAAGGTCTCTCGCTTATTTGTTCAGCTGAGAAACATCTTTCAAGTGCAAGGGAGTACAAGAGCTCTAGTGAGCGTAGGTTCTTTGACGGGTAGTAGGAAGGGAAGGCAGCCACAGCCAGATTGTCCACTCGATGGTTTTCGCCGACGGCCAAGGATGGAGCTCGCTCAGGACGACGACGGCGACGACTCAGGAGCAATCGTCGTGCACGGTGGCGGTGGTTACCTTGCGCTTGGACAAGGAGGAGCAGAACGAGGGCAGGGAGGAGAAGCGGCAGCTTCTCGGACAGTGCCATGCTCTTCTTTCTGTTCAGTTGATGGGTTCCTGTGGCATGGAACGGGGCCTGTGATGCTACCCGGCTCTATTTATAGACTGATTGGAAGAGGTGTAGGAGAGGTGTCTCTGCAGCTACAGAGTGCAGACCAAACGGTCCTGTGCGTGTGCTTTCAGTTTCCACTGCTCGTGCTCTGCTTTTGGTCCACACAGTAGAATGCACAGAAAAAGGCCACGTCAATACTTAACTGCTGCCCAATTGCAGGAGCCTTTAGAAACTTGTCACTTGTATTTGCTTTATCGCTAACCTTTTTTTTGACTAAACCAATAAGAAGAAGAAGAAAGTGTTAGTGTTACCCCGAGTAAGTAGTGCATTGATCCTGTCAGTGATGGCCAAATGTGACTGGTGGACGGGAGCTACCTTTTACAACTTGCTTGTTAGTTTGGTGTAAAAGTGTCGGTACCAATAGTATAGGGGTACCCCACATTTGACGATCATAAAAACTAAAACGATTAAAGACGCAATAAAGCACAGCCTACTACGTGCGACAGGTCCGCCTCGTACGAGGCCGGCTCGACGAAGCGCCTCGACCGCGCCCCGTCTCCGACTCGTACGAACCCCCCTCGACGGGAGGCCTCGACCGTGTTCCAACCCGCACGGGGCTCGACCGCCCCGGGCGTTCCGACTCGCGTGAGCCCGGGTCGAGGCGCTCGACCCCCTCAGTCCCCACCTACCACGGGACGAAAAGTCAAAGCATTTAATGCAATTACCTACTACCAACTACCGGCATGGCCGCACGTACAGTCGACGTGGGAACAATACCAGCGTCAGTTCTCACTGTTCAACCGCCCATTCCGTGATGGGAGGTGAAAAACGTCACTATGCCCGCCATGCCTTATCCTGTGTGTCACTATTAACCCTCGAGGGAGGATACGACAAGGCCCGTACACCAGGATTCCAGGGATTCGGACTTATCCGTTCGGCCTCGACCCTACTTCGACCCGACCTCGACCACCGACACGGCGCAACAGGGAAGAAAGGACGGTATGGCGCAACGCTCCGGGTCACTTCGACTCCTATGACATCTCGTTCCAGAGGATGGCCTCCCATTCCTGAGGCACGTCGCTACAGTCGACTCAACAGGATCGACAAAACATCTTCTCAAGGCTCCCATCGTCCTGGCTTCACCCCGTCCTATAAAAGGGTAGGCCAGGGCCCTAGAGAAGACGACGGACAACCAGTCACACACGACATAGCGATCAACACCTCAAGCAATCATCTTGTACTCTTTTTCTCCTTTGGGACTTGGGCTCGTCGCCCTCTCTCGCAAGCTTGTAGCCCCTACACAAGCACCTCGGTGCAAGGAAATACAAACCTCTCTCACCCCCGCTGGACGTAGGGCCTTCTTTTGCCCGAACCAGGATAAACCCCCGTGTGTTTTTCCTTGCATCACCATCCAGGGAAGGGACACGCAGCATTTTACTGGTTGGGTTAGGACCCCCCGGGATCCGAACACCGACAGTTGGCGCGCCAGGTAGGGGGACCGCTGCGTGCTAACATCGCTTTCCCACCTTTTCCCTGGATGGCTGACCCCGAACGCCCTATCCCGTTGGCCACGGTGATCTGGTTCGGGAGTTTGGAGTTCATGTCGCTCGGCTATGGCTACGATATGGTCCTGCTCCCGCCAAGACACCCTACCGACGAGGATTACGAGCTTTCCCAGCCTGGGGGAGCAGTCCGCCGGTACCGTCGCTCCAGGCTGGCGCGAGCCGCTCGGCGGCGGCGAGCCCGGCGCAACCATCGTCTCCACCTGACGGAGGGCAATGGGATTCCCCGGTTTGGCGCTTCCCAGCCAGACCCCGGCCCGGATTTTCTCGTGGAAAGTCTGGGCACCATGGGCCTGGCCGAGGACAGCATGCCAGCGGAGAACCCCGCCGCTCCTCCGCCCGGTGCAACGTCGCTGCCCCATGCCTCTCTCCCGGCAAGGGCGGCAATGTCACCTTCGCCGTTTCCGGTTGGGCTAGTTCCGGCTGCCCAGGCGTACGCTTCCTCCGTAAGCACTCATATGAGCGCTTATGAGGAACTCCCTGGGCACCACCTACGCTTCGCCTTTGACCTCGTCGCGTCCACGCCGGCTTCTGATTATCTGGACTCTACTGAGACGCCAGAAACAGAACCCCGTGTGGCCGCCTCCCCACGCCGCAACCCCGGAAGCGGCTCGCAACGACCGTGCATTCCCCCGTCATACTATTATTTCGGCGCCCCTGACTCCGACTCGGCTGACGATACCTACGATCCGACCCGCGAGTGTTTCAACGTCGATGTTGAAAGCGCGTCGGATTCGCAGGAGCAACAGCCGGTCGGAGGAGGGCGCACGCCTCCTCACGACGGGCACCCTGCCGGGCAAGGCGAGGCTCAGCTCCCTGCGGATCAGGGGGCGCAGCTCGACCAAGTCCGCGAGCTGCGGGAAAGGCTCGACGAAGAACGAGAAAATCTGCGTCTACTCCAACAAACTCTTGAGCATGAGCGCGCGGAGCGCGTACTTGGCGGGAGAGCTCGCGAAAGAGCTCGCGACGTCAACCGTCGCATCGACGAGGACCGGATAACCGATCCCCCGGTCTTCGCTCGAGCCAGCCAGAATGTCGTCGCCGCCGCCATGCTCCTCCGCAACATGCCCGAGCCATCGAACCCCGAAGCGCGCCGGGCTCGAGATGAGATCCGAGAACTCCTCGAGACTGCTGCCCTGCAGCAGGCAGAGAGCTCTGCCTCGAGGCGACGCGAGCCCGCCTCGGAGCGGCTCGCGGAGCCCTCTCGGAAGGAGAGGGAGGCCTCGGTTCATCCCGAACCTGCCCGACGGATCCGGATGGCACCCGCCCTCGAGCCCGTCGCTCATGACCAAGAACCTCGAGACACCCGTGGCAACGTCGTCGAGCGCCGCACGCGCAAGCACGGTGACGGCGTGGCTCGAGGCTACCACGTGCACAGGGGCGGGCGCTACGACAGCTCGGAGGATCGCAGCCCTTCACCCGAGCCTCCGGGCCCTCGGGTCTTCAGCAAGGCGATCCGCGAAACGGTACTGCCAGCACGGTTCCGCCCTCCCACAACTCTTGCCAAGTACAACGGAGAGACCAAACCCGAACTTTGGCTCGCCGACTTCCGCTTGGCATGTCAGTTGGGCGGGGCCACCGACGACCGAGTCATCATCCGCCAACTCCCCCTGTTCCTCTCCGACACCGCTCGAGCCTGGCTCGAGGACCTGCCGCCCCAACAGATCCACGACTGGGGCGACCTCGTAAGGGTGTTCGAGGGGAACTTCAAGGGAACTTACATGCGCCCCGGCAACTCGTGGGACCTCCGGAGTTGCAAGCAGAAGCCAGGTGAATCCCTCCGGGATTACATTCGGCGTTTCTCCAGGCAACGCACCGAGCTACCCAATGTCACCGACTCTGATGTAATTATGGCCTTCCTCTCGGGCACCACTTGCAAGGAGTTGGTCCGAGAGTTGGGGCGCCACACCCCGCTCACTGCCAACGGGCTGATGGACATCGTCACCAACTTCGCCGCCGGCGAGGAGGCAGTTGGTGCCATCTTTGGCGGCGAGCAGGGCACTGGCAAGCAGAAGACCGACGATCCTGCAAGCTCCGCCCGAGACTCCAAAAGGAACAACCGCAAGAAGAAGAAGGGCCAGCAGGGCAAGCTCGAGGCCCCGGCCGACGAGCTTGTCGCCGCTACCGAACGCAAGAAGCCTCGAGGCCCCCCCGGCGGGGGCGTCTTCGACAAAATGCTCAAAGAACCGTGCCCTTACCACAAGGGGCCCACTAACCATAACCTCGAGGATTGTCATATGCTCCGCAGGTACTTCGAGGGCGCTGGCAACAAGGCCGCCGACAAGAAGGAAGACCCAAAGGGTGATGGCAAGGAGGAGGGATTCCCCGAGATCCACGACTGCTTCATGATCTACGGAGGACCCTCAACCCGCCTCTCAGCGCGCCAGCGCAAGCGAGAGCGGCGTGAGGTCTTCTCCGTGCAGACGGCGGTCCCTCGCTTCCTTGATTGGTCCGTGGTGGCCATCACTTTCGACCGTGATGATCATCCGGACTACATCCCCAATCCGGGGGTCTACCCACTTGTCGTTGATCCCGTCATCGCCAACACGCGCCTCACTAAGGTACTCATGGACGGCGGAAGCAGCCTCAACATCATCTACTCCCAAACCCTCGACCTCCTGGGGGTCGAGAGGGCGCGCCTGCAACCTAGCGTCGGGGGCTTCCACGGTGTCGTGCCGGGGAAGCGGGCGGAACCCCTCGGACGGGTCGATCTGCCCGTTTGTTTCGGCACACCGGTCAACTTCAGGAAGGAGACCCTCACCTTCGAAGTGGTCGGATTCCGTGGGACCTACCACGCCATCCTCGGACGCCCGTGCTACGCCAAGTTCATGGCCGTGCCAAACTATACTTACCTCAAGCTCAAGATGCCCGGCCCAAACGGCGTCATCACAGTAGGGCCCTCATACGAACATGCCTACGAGTGCGACGTCGAGTGCGTCGAGCACGGCGAGGCGGTTTTGGAGTCGGCAACCTTGGCCGCAGACCTCGACGGTCTCGCCAACAAGATTCCCGATCCGAAACGCCACGCCGGCAGCTTCGAGCCCGCGGAGGACGTCAAGCTCGTGCCCCTCGACCCCGCTGATCCCAATGGGAAGGCGCTGAACGTCAGCGCCACCCTCGACCCGAAATAGGAAGCCGTGCTCGTCGACTTTCTCCGCGCAAATATCGACATTTTTGCGTGGAGTCCCTCGGATATGCCGGGCATACCCAGGGAAGTCGCCGAGCACGCCTTGGAGATCCGGGCCGGGTCCAAACCGGTGAAGCAACGCCTGCGCCGCTTCGACGAGGAGAAGCGCAGGGTCATCGGCGAAGAGATCCACAAGCTACTGGAGGCCGGGTTCATCAAGGAGGTTCACCATCCCGAATGGCTAGCTAATCCTGTATTAGTTAAGAAAAAGAGTGGGAAGTGGAGGATGTGTGTAGACTATACTAGTTTAAATAAAGCATGTCCGAAAGTTCCCTTTCCTTTGCCACGCATTGATCAAATCGTTGATTCAACTGCGGGATGTGAAACTCTTTCGTTCTTAGACGCCTACTCCGGTTACCATCAGATAAAAATGAAGGAGTCCGATCAGCTCGCGACTTCATTCATCACCCCTTTCGGCATGTATTGCTACGTTACGATGCCCTTCGGTCTTCGGAACGCAGGGGCAACGTACCAGCGATGCATGCAGCACGTTTTCGGAGAACACATCGGACCAACCGTCGAGGCATACGTCGATGACATCGTAGTCAAGACCAAACGAGCCGACAATCTAGTAAACGACCTCGACGTTGCCTTCAAATGCCTTCGAGCAAAGAATATCAAGCTCAATCCAGAAAAGTGCGTTTTTGGCGTCCCCCGAGGGATGCTTCTGGGGTTCATCGTATCCAAGCGGGGCATCGAGGCCAATCCAGAAAAAATCTCTGCCATAACCAAGATGGCCCCCATCCGAGATCTGAAAGGCGTACAGAGGGTCACGGGCTGCTTAGCGGCGCTCAGCCGTTTCATTTCGCGCCTTGGCGAAAAAGCGCTCCCTCTGTACCGCCTCTTGAAGAAATCGGAGCATTTTTCCTGGACCCTCGAGGCTGAGGAAGCCCTCACCAAACTCAAGGTCGCACTCACTAACTCGCCAATCCTCGTCCCGCCGACCCCAGGAGAGCCGCTCCTACTTTATGTCGCCGCGACATCACAAGTAGTCAGCGCAGTACTGGTCGTCGAACGGGCCGAGGAAGCTCATGCCCTGCCCGTCCAAAGGCCGGTCTATTTCATTAGTGAGGTACTCTCAGAAACCAAGGTCCGTTACCCCCAAATCCAGAAACTACTTTATGCTGTCATCTTGACACGGCGTAAGCTTCGACACTACTTTGAGGGCCACCCAGTTACTGTGGTTTCTTCTTTCCCCCTGGGAGAGATAGCCCAGAACCGGGAAGCCACGGGTAGGATTGCCAAGTGGGCGGTCGAGCTCATGGGCGAGACCCTGTCCTATGCGCCGCGCAAAGCCATAAAATCACAAGTGTTGGCAGACTTCTTGGCCGAATGGACCGACACCCAGCTCCCCCCCACACAGCTCCAGGCCGAGCTCTGGACCATGTACTTCGATGGGTCTCTGATGAAAACAGGAGCAGGCGCGGGCTTGCTCTTCATCTCACCCCTCGGAGTTCACATGCGCTACGTCATCCGGCTCCATTTCCCTGCATCCAACAACGTCGCCGAATACGAGGCACTCGTCACGGGGCTAAGAATCGCCGTCGAGCTCGGGGTCCGACACCTCGATGTTCGAGGCGACTCCCAGCTAGTGATCGATCAAGTCATGAAGAGCTCGAGCTGCCGCGACCCCAAGATGGAAGCCTACTGCCAAGAGGTGCGACGCCTCGAGGACAAATTTCATGGCCTCGAGCTCAACCACATAGCACGCAAGAATAATGAGGCCGCCGATGAGCTCGCAAAAATCGCGTCAAGTCGAGCTACGGTCCCACCCGACGTTTTCGCAAAAGATCTCCAACGGCCATCTGTCGACCTTGGATCGGACGGAGGGGTCGACGGGTCATCACTTGACCCCCCACCAGGGGCAGAGGCCCCCTCGACCGGGGCCGAGGCCATGCAGGTGGAGGGATCGACCCCACCGTCTGATGTCGAGCTTGATTGGCGCGCACCGTACCTCGACTATCTTATCCAAGGGGACCTCCCCTCGGGTAAGACCGAGGCTCGACGGATCGCTCGACGGGCCAAAACCTTTGTGATCATTGGAGACGGTAGGGAGCTGTACCGCCGCAGCCCTACGGGCATCCTCCAACGTTGCATCACAAACAAGGAAGGCAGGGACCTGCTCAACGACCTGCACTCGGGGGCTTGCGGTCACCACGCTGCGCCTCGAACCCTCGTCGGGAACGCCTTTAGACAAGGGTTCTATTGGCCGACCGCGGTCTCCGACGCCGTCAAGCTAGTACGCTCCTGTGAAGGTTGTCAGTACTATGCAAGGCAGACCCGCCTCCCGGCACATGCTCTACAAACCATTCCCATCACATGGCCATTTGCCGTTTGGGGACTCGACCTCGTCGGACCGCTCAAAAGAACTACTGGTGGCTTCACCCATTTGCTTGTCGCAATCGACAAGTTTTCCAAGTGGATCGAGGCTCGTCCCATCACCAGTATCAGGTCCGAACAAGCCGTGATTTTCTTCACCGACATCATCCATCGATTTGGGGTTCCGAACTGCATTATCACTGACAACGGCACCCAGTTCACTGGTAAAAAGTTTCTGGATTTCTGTGACCACCATCACATTCGCGTGCTCTGGTCGGCCGTAGCTCATCCAAAAACGAACGGCCAAGTAGAGCGTGCCAACGGCATGCTCCTACAAGGCCTGAAACCCAGAATTTTTGACAAGCTAAACAAGCACGGCAAAAGATGGGCCGCCGAGCTACCCTCGGTCCTGTGGAGCCTGAGAACAACGCCGAGTCGAGCCACGGGGTTCACTCCGTTCTTCTTAGTCTACGGGTCCGAGGCTATGCTTCCGACAGATATAGAGTACGGATCCCCAAGGTTAAAAGCCTACAACGAAGGAAATAACAACGCCACACGAGAGGACGCCCTCGACCAGCTCGAGGAAGCCCGAGATGTGGCCTTGTTGCATTCTGCCAGGTACCAGCAGAGTCTCCGACGCTACCACGACAGGCACATACGCAGGCGTGACCTTAACGTCGGCGATTTGGTGCTACGACGGAACCAGAACACCAAGGGACGCCACAAACTCACGCCACCATGGGAAGGACCGTACATCATCGCAGAAGTACTAAAGCCGGGCACCTACAAGCTATCCAACGAGAAGGGCGAAATCTTCACCAACGCTTGGAACATTGAACAGCTACGTCGCTTTTTTCCTTAGAAAGCCTCGAGGCCTTGTATTTCCTTTTTCATCAATAAAGACCACAGCGATGTTCAAACTTTCGTTTCACAAGTGAGGAAGGATCGACTCTGCACTCCCAGAATCGACCCTCCCTCGGGGGCTACAAGGGGGGGACCCCCCAGTCCCTGAAAAAACTTGTACTCTCTTTCAAAAAATTTAAGAACCGCTTTTTCGATCGACTTCGCCGCAAGAACACCCTAAGGTTCGAAAGGGCCCTCGAGTCAGGAGTATCACCTCAACCTCTGAGGTTACGGTACCTCCACTCACCCCTCATGCCTTCTAGGGGCGCAACCGCACGCTAAGTAGGTCTTATGACGGTTCTTAACTTTGAAAGAGAGTAGCACACTCCCCGCCGCTTAGGTCAGCTTCTCACACGATCTACAAGGCCGCAAGAGCACCCTGAAGCTCGAGGGTAGTCGAGCCGCGAGATCGCTTACGCCCCCGAGGCTACGGTACCTCCACTCGCTCCCCGCGCCAAAGGGCGTGACTGCGCGTTAAGTAAATCGTATGAGAACACAACCAAGGCCGAAAGGGAAAAAAGGCTCGAATAAAACTAGATTCGTCACAAACTAGTTTAAGTTTTGAGTTCTTAAGGCCCCCAGGGCCACCACGATCAAAATTCAAAATAACTAACTTGTTACACGGGCCTCCGTGCCCAGATTTGGCTCACAGGCCTTCGTCATCAGCAGGCGGCACCACCTCGGGCTCGAAGAGCGAGGCCAGGCGACTCCCAGGCCCCTCCGCGGCTTCGATCAGATCCAAGCAGGCATCTGCGTTCTCCGCGTCCGTCCGCTCCGGGTCTGTGATGAAGCCGTCGGCGACGAGCTCCATGTCGAACACAAAACCAGAGCGAACGACGGCCAGTGCCCTCTTTACGCCGTGGTGGAGGCTGTCCCGTATCTTCTCCCGGGCAAAATGACCTAGCGCGGCCATCCGACGGATGAAGCAGTTCCCTGGGGCGTCCTCTCCGGTGTCGGCGTCGGGTCCGACCCCCAGACCGTCGCACACGGTGGTGATCGCGCCCTCGAGCAACTGGGTCCTCCGGGTCTCGGCTTCCAGGAGGCTCTGCAGGGAGTTCGCGGTCGAATGGGCCTCCTGGTTCTCGCGCTCCAGCTCTGGAAA